>JADLSH010000369.1:1258750-2517500 GCA_016169945.1 Trachythela sp. YZ-2020
GCAATAAGTGTCCAAGGAAAGAAATAAGGCATCAAAAGTCAAAACTTTGATCGAAGGAGTGTTCCATTAATACATACAGTTCCGCGTACATCAGTACAGTTTTATTCAGTTGGAGTTGGATATATCAGCAAAATCTTTAATGAGATAATAGTTCGAGAAAAAATAAAGAAAAATTATTTTGCTCAATTTGCTTCATTTACAAAGATGATGCATCGCTCCTGCATGACATGTTAGCCACACATTTCAAGACGCCAAATATGTCGCTAAAATTGCGACCTGCTGCGCGGACTACCCTGGGTCGAGGAACGATTTGGCCCAGGCATTCCCAGGCATTAAATAACCTGAGCACTATCAATCTTATATCAATTTACCGACCATTTTCAAAAGTGGGGGGTTCCCTCCCCCTCCCCCCGCTCGGTACGCCCCCACCTTTCGGATTAAAAACTTTCCAAGATGAAATAAACGTGGTGTTATTCACAATTAAGGAACTGAAACTGTATAGACCACTTTCATAATTCAGACGAGTTTAAATATTCTTTTATGTGCATTTTGATAAGCCTTATTGACCTCGTTAAAATTAATAAATTATTTTCAATTTCATGCACAGAAACGAGGCTGGTAAGGCTTATTAATATGCACATAAAAGAATATTTAAACTCGTCTGAATTATGAAAGTGGTCTATATAACCCGTTCTGTGCTGCTTGTATCAAAAGAATCATCAATATTCATGTTTTAACATGTACAACAGCGGAAGTCATAATGATCAAGATTCAAGAATCCATATTAGGCATATATCGAACAGCATAGTGATTTAGTGGTCAGTCAGTCTGTCTGGTTGAAGATATACCTCAAAACACGGCAATGGATACAGGTCAAATCGAGGCACAGGTAAATCAATTGAGTCAGTATTTAGACCAAACTGTATTTATTTCAGCATACACTGTGATGTCGTGCGTTTAGAGCTATTGTTTACATCCGTGCGAGAACGTTCGCTCGACTGGTGCTTCGATACTGTGGTCCTATGCCGGCTATGGTAATTACTGTCGTTCATATACAGAATATATATTCATACTATTCATTACAGTAGTATTTGCAGTTTAATTAGGTAAAGTTTCTCAGGACCTTATAAAAATTCTAAATATTGTAGATATTTTATAATTATCTCTTTCTTGTGTAAAGCCGCGGACACGGTTCATCGCACCAAATGATCGCATGTGCTTTGTGTTTCCCGCCAATATTTCCCGTCATAATTTTTTCCCGCCGTGTGACAAGGTCTGGTATGATAGTAAGATGGGATGAAGGGTGGCGGTCTTATATTAACTTCTCGTGATATAAACATAGTTAATCGAGATATGGTTTGGAGACTCTGCAAACATCAGAACGTCTATAATGAGCTACAATTTCATGTTGAGGCGACATTACCATGCACAAATGCTTATTAATATTTCAATAGTATATGTCATTGGATAATTGGATGATTGTCAGAAGTCCACCCCAATAATTTTTTCCCCTTGCTTTTGAACTTCGATCAGGGGAAAATTTTGAAATCTAGACCCTCTGACTGGGGAAGGGTTGATTAAAAAGTTGCAACGAGGGCCCAATTGTTATAATCCTAATTTCATGATGAACGCAGGGCTCGCCGAGAGATGCCAAATTTTTTTCGCATGATCTATTGGATTAGTTTAGATTATAAAAACCAGCAGGGAGGAGTAAACTATTAGGTTTTCGCGTAAAATTGGCCGTTTTATAGTTTAATGTGTTATATGCAATATGCGGCGACCTTTGAACTTTGATATATAAGCTCGCTATTGCGCGTTTGTGTCTGAAAGATTCAGCACCAATTTGTGATTCCTCTTTAGTTTCGCATAGAAAAAAACATTTGAAATACAAATAAATACCCAGCGTATGGTTGATTCAAACTTTTGTTGGGTGGTGATGTTTAAGTGTGACATATTTCTCTTAAATTAATGTTGTTGTTGGAAATATAGTACTATCCTATAAAGATTGCACTCGTGTCGAATATTTTGCTCAATATATAAATGAACAACAGTAATATTTGCACATTTCTTGTTCGCATTGATCTGTACTTATCTTGTCTCTGTTCCAAGCTTATTATTTGAATGCACTTGCAAATGGTTTATTAGTCATTGTATAGTTGTATTTCTACCTCCTCCGCAGGCCCCTTTTTCTCGCGTGCCTAATTTTCCAAGCCCGCTCCAATTAATAAAGCGCCTGTGGAGGAGGTAGGTTGTATTTCATAATATTTTGTTTCACGGCAGGGGCCTATAAAAAATAGTGATCATGGCGTGCGCGAATTCATCACGCGAAAAACACGTTGGACTTGCCGACGCATAAGATAACGTTAATGTGGGTCGTTAATGTAATATCTAAGTTCTGGGTATATATTTGTGCTATAGAATATATTTAACTAAACATAACAATATAGAGTTCTAGCTTCTGCCTTAGTGTCTTTCTTCACCCCTCGTCATATCTCTCTAGTCTCTAAGTTCCGCCCCGGTCCTGGTGCCGAGTGAATGACATTACGTCATTACTATATCATTCCCTTTTTATCTAATTACCGACGAGGGAATTTCCTCGCCATATCGTTCTGGTTGCCTAACATTCCTTGTCGATCGTCTTGGTTCTGTGTTAATGTCATTTCTGTCTGGTCTGGTTCTTTCCTGGTCGTACGATTCACTGTCATCTTCGTCGTCGTTTTGAACACGAGTTTTTGGCTTCGGTATCTGCTTGAAGTGTGATACATTGCGAGTTATAGTGCAGGGGCGGATCTAGGGGTGATCAGAGCGATCACAGTCTATGACGTTTCTGGCCATGTCTGATCGCTACTTGACTTCTGAACTATTAATACTAGCCATGTCTGTTAGGGATGGACCATTAGAAAAGTGATGGGAAACAGAAAAAAAAACCATACAAACAAAAAAAGGTTTAAAAAAAAACATGCAACAGAATCGTTTCAAAAAAAAATTGCAAACAGAACAACAATAAAACTTTAATTTTAAATTTACATGTTCATAAACTAGCTTGCACAAAACTAGAAAATCTGATGTGCTGCAAAACATGAACTTTATAATAAGCCTGGTTTCTATTTGGTCATGACAGTTTCAAGAATGTCAAGGTAGCAGATGTAATACTGTGGATACATCTATTCAGTTATTACCATGGCATATAGCACAAAAAAAAATAGATTTGATAGGCTATTTGGCAATTGGCAAATAGTGAGCATAAATTTGCCATGGCAGCTGTGACCAGATGGAAATGAGGCTCTAATAGTAAAATCAACTTGTTATAACATTTTTTGTAAACAACAAAAATATTAGTTGGTCACTGTGAAACAAGCAACATACTGATATATTAACTCTTAAAATATATTATATTATATTGATATTATGTCCAACTCAATATATATATATAGTTTATGTACTATTAAATATCTTCTGTTGTCTTTATAATACATTATTCTATATTCACAATGCCACTTTCTCTTCTGCATTCATTCACACTACCACTATCCTCTTCTACACTCACAATTGTGGACCGCCAGATTTAGTCTTGACTGACGAGTGACGATGATGATGATGATTTAGTGCATTCAGTTGTTGACAACATCTTGTTGGTTTATAGCAATTTATATTGCCAGAACATCTTGCAGTGTGTAAGAAACATTTTCAAAAAATATTTTAATACTTGCATAGTTAATATTGGCTAAAAAAATTTTGCATACAAGGTAACATATCCTTAAAAAAATTGCATACACAGCTGACAACCTGAAAAAACCCTGCAAACATGAACAAAATACCCCTCCCCCCCCATCACTTTTCTAATGGTCCATCCCTTAGTATTTACGAAACCGTAAAGGCTGCTTTAGAGAAAGACGATCGGCAATATCTTAAAGATTTTTTTTTTGCACTTCACTTGGTTGAACTAGAATACTGGGTTTGGTGGATAATCCAAGTGAGTAGATATATACACAATTTAAGACCTAACCAGGAACGGTTGCGAAAAATGCAACACTAGGTCCTCTGGCAGGAATTGAACCCACGGCCCTGCGATGCCGGTGCAGCGCTCTAACCAACTTAGCTCAGTTGCTTTTCCCGAGCTTCAAACCATGGCGTCGATGTTTGGTAACCAGATATTTTCGCGAATTAATGCTTTGGTTTTAGTTAGACCAAGGTGCGTTTCGTGGGCGATGTCGGTCGCGCGTTGTTGTAAAGCTTGGGGGATGACAATTCGATGTCCACGCAGTATAACGCCGTTGGTGGTGACTGTCAATTCGTCTTTGATGTGTTTGAATGACGTCAGGATGTCGGTAGACCACTTGTTTGTACGTAAACAAATGGCGAGCTCGGGCAAAGTCTTATCTGTCTGTGTAGCTGTGGCAATTTCTTCAAGAGTCATGGCGCGGGGGACGGTGTGTCGTTCAATGAAATTTACGTACTCTTCAGCCATGCGTTCCGGGTGTGACATGCGTGGTGATGCAGGATGGCGTGATAAATAATCAGCAGGGTTTGTGGCACCAGGTTTGTAGATGACGTTAAAGTTGTACGGTTGTAGACGCAGAACCCAACGTTCTATACGTGCAGACGGTTTCGACCTGGTGGTACCATAAATTATTTCAAGGGGTTTGTGGTCGGTGACTAACGTAAAACGATGTCCAAACAGGAACATGTGGAAATGTTCGACAGCCCATACGATAGCGAGGGCTTCTCGTTCGGTTTGGGAGTAACGTGTCTCGACGGGCGATAAGGCACGACTGGCCTAAGCAATGACTTTGGAATTCTCGACATTTGGCGATTTTTGTGAGAGGATGGCCGATACTCCGACAGGGCTCGCGTCGACAACAACAAATGTTTCTTTATGGATGTCGAAATACGCCATACATGGGGCTGACGTTAGAGCGGCTTTCAGATTGTCGAACGCTTTTTTATGTACCGTGGTCCACACAAATGGTGTGTCTTTTTTCGTTAAGACACGGAGGGGTGCAGTGATTGTTGCAAAATTGGGGATGTATTGACTGCTGTAGTTCGCCATGCCAAGAAGACTTCGCACTTCGTGTACAGTGGTGGGTGTGGCCACATTCTGTAGGTCGACGACTCGTTGAGGGTCGGGTCGCGTGCCATCAGCAGAGAAGATTTGACCGAAAAATTCCAATGTGGGACTCAATAGTTTACATTTACTGGCGTTGAGGGTCAATCCTCGAGTTGTTAGACGTTGTAGACACTTGTCTAGATTTCCATCGTGTTCTGTGCGGGTACTTCCGTAAACGATGATGTCGTCGGCTATGTTCTTGACGCCAGTAAGTCCTTGTAACTGTGACACTGTGTCTGGACTCTGGAGAGTGTATTGAAATATTTCGGCGGCAGCGTTTGTCCCATAATTTAAGCGTTTATAGCGATATAGCCCGACGTGTGTACTAAATGTGGTGATATGTCGGCTTTTCGGATCGAGTTCGAGTTGGTGATAAGTCCAATTTCGATCGAGAAGTATTTCGCGCCGTTTAGTTCAAATCTTACGTCATCAACCGTAGGTATCGGGTGTCGAACCCTTTGATTGCCTCATTCGCTTGTCGCATGTCAACACAAATACGCACTCCTCCGTCTTTTTGGCACTGCGACAATAGGAAACCCAGGGATTGGTTCATCTTCAGGCACTCGTTCGATTATGTCGTCTTTTTCAAGGGTTATTATTGTATCTTTAACTTTGTTTCGGATGTGGTAAGGGATGCGGCGCTGCGGTTGAGCTTTAGGATTAGTATCGGGATCAATGTTTAGTTGAACAGTCTGTCCTTTTAGTTTTCCCAACCCGTCGAAAACTTGGACATTTTCTTGACAATGTCATTGAGTTTAGGATCATTAGTTGGATTTTGCGGTAAGGGTTTAGAAATGTTGTTGAGGTGAAGACTGACGAGATCCAGTTCTTGTGCTGTTGACAAGGATAAGAGGTTTCCGCTTGTTGGACCTTTTGCCACATAAAAGGTCGCCGCCGTAATTTTCCTGCCACCATTTGAAATCATTCGGTTAACCTCTTTTTGCTGACAACTTAAGAGCTCCATTGAGGAAAAAAATTCCTGGGCACGAGTTTGTAATTTATTTTTTGGCCTCTTTTAGCTTTTTTTGGCCTATTTAGAAAAATTGTAGTTTGGCCTCTTTTGGTAGATTTTGGCCTCTTTTTGATAGCTATTTGGCTCCGAGCATGCGCAGGACCTACCAACCCTGATTTGGTTGCGCCATAGGGCTGCTTCGACAAACGTTTTGAAAATGGTTAAGTTTGCCACAATTTCTACACTGTTTGGATTTCGCGGGCCAAGGACCTTCGTGGGGAAACGATCCACCACAATTTCGACATTTCGCCGGTCTGTAGAGGGCGTCAATTTCGTCGAAGGTGGTCGTCGCGCTCGCGCTGTCGGTCGATGTCGATTCGATGTCGTTAGCTTGGTAGGCGCTCTGTTCGTCTCGGCGTCCTTCCAAGAGCATGGCGGCTAAATTAAAACTATTCATAAACATTTACTCCTCGTCGCCAATGTTATATCTAAGTTCTGGGTATATATTTGTGCTATAGAATATATTTAACTAAACATAACAATATAGAGTTCTAGCCTCTGTCTTAGTGTCTTTCTTCACCCCTCGTCATATCTCTCTTTATCTCTCTAGTCTCTAAGTTCCGCCCCGGTCCTGGTGCCGAGTGAATGACATTACGTCATTACTGTTAATACGTAGATTTTGCCTAGAATACAGCCAACTTTGGTCCTACAATTAGACTTGTAAACATTTTAATCTTGTTACGATCGTTTTAGTGCAAATTATATTGACATTGTGCGAGACATTGTTGTATTCACAGCAATATTTTCATACCAGTGGCATAATCTTCAAGTTTCTAATTACAACATTGCAGTATAAGAGCAAAAGGTTCCGTGATAATAGTTTTGTACATATCCATGAATGTTTAGTGCGTCTGCAAGCCGTGTTTTAAAACTTTAAGTTAATTTCCATTATCACCGCCTATATCTTGTCACATGACCAGTTTCCATGGAAACCATATGGTTGAAAAAAATCGGAACTTAATTTCAACATCACCAAAAAAAAATGTCATCTACAGTTTACTTTTTTTATTTTTATTCATTTTATATTTTTTCTATTTTTCCACTCCTTACGAAATTGGGAGCCATTAATTAATGCACCTGAGTGGGGCCCCTATAACAGTCTATATTTGATAGGATCCATCAACATGGCCTCTAACTTGAACAATGAAGCAGGTCCCTTAACTTGAAGAAGGGCACCTAACTTGACGAAAGGCTTCTAATTTGAACAATGGCCCCTAACTTTAAGGGCCAATAACTTGAAGAAGGGCCTCTAACTTGAAGAAGGGCACCTAACTTGAAGAAGGGCCTCTAACTTGAAGAAGGGCTTCTAACTTGAAGAAGGCTTCTAACTTGAAGAAGGGCTTCTAACTTGATCGAAGAAGGGCTTCTAACTTGAAGAAGGGCTTCTAACTTGAAGAAGGGCTTCTAACTTGAAGAAGGGCTTCTAACTTGAAGAAGGGCCTCTAACTTGAAGAAGGGCTTCTAACTTGAAGAGGGGCTTCTAGCTTGAAGAAGGGTTCTAACTTGAAGAAGGGCCTTTAATTTGAAGAAGGGCCTCTAATTTGAAGAAGGGCTTCTAACCTGAAGAAGGGCCTCTAATTTGAAGAAGGGCCTCTAATTTGAAGAAGGGCTTCTAACTTGAAGAAGGGCTTCTAACTTGAAGAAGGGCTTCTAACTTGAAGAAGGGCTTCTAACATGAAGAAGGGCTCTAACTTGAAGAAGGGCCTCTAACTTGAAGAAGGGCCTCTAACTTGAAGAAGGGCCTCTAACTTGAAGAAGGGCCTCTAACTTGAAGAAGGGCTTCTAACTTGAAGAGGGGCTTCTAGCTTGAAGAAGGGTTCTAACTTGAAGAAGGGCCTTTAATTTGAAGAAGGGCCTCTAATTTGAAGAAGGGCCTCTAATTTGAAGAAGGGCTTCTAACCTGAAGAAGGGCCTCTAATTTGAAGAAGGGCCTCTAATTTGAAGAAGGGCTTCTAACTTGAAGAAGGGCTTCTAACTTGAAGAAGGGCTTCTAACCTGAAGAAGGGCCTCTAACTTGAAGAAGGGCTTCTAACTTGAAGAAGGGCCTCTAACTTGAAGAAGGGCTTCTAACTTGAAGAAGGGCCTCTAACTTGAAGAAGGGCTTCTAACTTGAAGAAGGGCCTCTAACTTGAAGAAGGGCTTCTAACTTGAAGAAGGGCTTCTAACTTGAAGAAGGGCTTCTAACTTGAAGAAGGGCCTCTAACTTGAAGAAGGGCCTCTAACTTGAAGAAGGGCTTCTAACTTGAAGAAGGGCTTCTAACTTGAAGAAGGGCCTCTAACTTGAAGAAGGGCCTCTAACTTGAAGAAGGGCCTCTAACTTGAAGAAGGGCCTCTAACTTGAAGAAGGGCTTCTAACTTGAAGAAGGGCTTCTAACTTGAAGAAGGGCCTCTAACTTGAAGAAGGGCCTCTAACTTGAAGAAGGGCTTCTAACTTGAAGAAGGGCTTCTAACTTGAAGAAGGGCTTCTAACTTGAAGAAGGGCTTCTAACTTGAAGAAGGGCCTCTAACTTGAAGAAGGGCTTCTAACTTGAAGAAGGGCCTCTAACTTGAAGAAGGGCACCTAACTTGAAGAAGGGTTTCTAACTTGAAGAAGGGCCTCTAATTTGAAGAAGGGCTTCTAATTTGAAGAAGGGCCTCTAACTTGAAGAAGGGCCTCTAACTTGAAGAAGGGTTTCTAACTTGAAGAAGGGTTTCTAACTTGAAGAAGGGCATCTAACTTGAAGAAGGGTTTCTAACTTGAAGAAGGGCCTCTAATTTGAAGAAGGGCTTCTAATTTGAAGAAGGGCCTCTAACTTGAAGAAGGGCTTCTAACTTGAAGAAGGGCCTCTAACTTGAAGAAGGTCCTCTAACTTGAAGAAGGGCCTCTAATTCGAAGAAGGGCTTCTAACTTGAAGAAGGGCCTCTAATTCGAAGAAGGGCTTCTAACTTGAAGAAGGGCCAATAACTTGAAGAAGGGCCTCTAACTTGAAGAAGGGCCTCTAATTCGAAGAAGGTCCTCTAACTTGAAGAAGGGCCTCTAATTCGAAGAAGGGCTTCTAACTTGAAGAAGGGCCAATAACTTGAAGAAGGGCCTCTAACTTGAAGAAGAGCCTGCATCAGCCCACAATTTAATAGGATCCCTGTTCAATTTTTGGCCAAATTGGGGCTCGCTTCACTGTCGGGTTGCAGTGCTACACTTATACGGAACACTTTTTAGCAAAAGATGTCAAACATATTTGCTTGGTTCAGCAGCGACGTTTGGTGTAAAATATCATTAAAACAATGCAACATTGCTCTTCAACAGAACTCTATAATCACTATGACTTGCAATGAAATTAATACGTATTACGTAATTCTAAATGCGATTTCTCCCTAGTTTATATTTTTCTTTAATTCCCTGCCTTCCTACGCCCGACTTCGATTCAGATATATTGAACATTTTTATCGAATCAAATTATTTTCCCATTAGCACACCCACATCTACTGATATACGGCAGAAGGCATTAGCAGTTTTAAAGATAATATTGAGCAGCGATATATTTTAAGTTGAAATTTCCACTTTTCTAAGACTCTACTCACTAGACTGAACTAACAAGAATACTAGGCAAGTATAAAATCTCACAACTTGTCAAAAAGGTGTGTTCAATAGCCTTCAATTACAGATGTTGTCCATAGCAATTGTAACAATTATTAGCCTTGACAACTGTTTACCAAGCATGCAGGGTTGTGCGTTTTACCTGCATTTACAGATATACACATACGTATGCTCCATCTTCACCAAATTTTGAATGCTTTTCGAATAGATAAGCGTGGTGTTTTCCACAAAGCAAAACAATTATTTGAGTGGACCTTATGCATAATGACGTTTGCTTGTGGTGCATGGCTACTATTACCAGAATGCTTTGCAGTATTTGCTATCTTTTCTATTAAGATCCGCCTTCGCGAAGCATTCTGGTAGTTGTAGTCACGCACCAAAGAAACGTCATAATGCATAAGGTCTATTGCTATTTTTCCTTATAGTGTGGCTATGGCATTTCCCGATTGGTGTGCCAAGGTTCTAGCCCCAACGATGCCCATCGCTTCTAGTTTTTAATTAAACCCACTTGTGTTGTGTTAAAGGATGACAATGAAAATGAAGAAGACATTGGATTGAGTTACCTTATTGATGAAAATCCACCATGGTACATGGCTATACTGTTGGGTGTACAGGTATAGTGTGAACGAACCATAATATTTCTCCAAACATTAATGTCACGAGCAAAACAACAAAAGTGGGATCGCTGTGGATCCTGACAAACATTCGGTGCTTCTGCAAAAAGATTGAGGAACATTTTCAATTTTTCATACACACTTTTTGAAAGAATCATACTTAATACCTATCCATTATTTGAGATTGTAATGCTGAATAATGAGATTTTGAAGTTGTTCAATGTTCATATTGAACTATTGAAGATTAGTTTTTAGAACGGTCATACCCCTATTGTTTTTATGTAATTTTGGTGAGCATTTGAAAATGACAAATTTCGGTTCCAATACTACATTAAACAATATTATAGTAATTTTACAAACACTTCCAAGGTCTGCTTATAATGCAGTTGAGCTGACGACGGGGCATTGGTACAAGCAGTCTGCATGATTTGCTTTATTTGTCATTCACAGCATTATTTGACAATGTTTGGTGCAACAGTATCTTTGCCAATCATATTGTCCCCTGCGTTGTGTGTGAATGATCCTGTAGTTACTGGCAAACTCATCAGTACTATCTTCTTCGTGAGTGGTATAGCTACACTCTTGCAGACGTGTCTTGGAAATAGGTGAGTATACATTCATATATCCCAAAACTCGTGAATAATGTACAGTTTTATGTTGTTTTTTAGTTCCTTTAAATTATAGATTTTGACCTTTGTGAGAAGCTAATCCAACGCCAAACGCATTGCCAGGGTGTATGTGAGAAAGTATCCTGATTATTTGTAGTCACGTGTTTGGCAACAATTGGTACTATAATTTTGTAGAATGTAGAATGATGCAACGCTTTCTGCAATTCATGTTTTGACAGTTACAGTAAACTATAATTAGTGTAACAGTTAAGGAATCAGACATACCTAATTTTAGTGTGCAGTGATGACCAATTTGTGCATTGATAAAGTGGAAGTGTGCAGTGATAAAGTGGAAGTGTGCAGTGATAAACAGTAAAAATGTGCAGTGATAACATTTGTTATGATATAAAATTCTAAATTAATACACACTAAATGTCCTATTGCGCATGATTCGATTAAAAACTTTTTGTCATGGATTGTTTTTAGTAAGCAGGCATGGTTGCATGTATTTTCAGTCAACCTAAAAGGCGTCGTCTGTAAAATTTTCTTGGGGGGTGGGTACGTCTCCAGGCTGGCAGACCCTCTATTGCTCATAGAATTTGCAGTGATAAAAATTTCATAAAATTAGGTATGGTCAATCAGAATCGCATAGTTGAGAGTTGACTCTTTGTCTTTTTTTCAGTCTCTAATTTAAAGCATTGCAAACTTGCCAAATGCTCAATATCCCCTTTAACACCCTTTCCTCAGGCTCAGAACAAATTATTTCTCCGCTCATTTCATTACTATTCTGGATATAATATACTTGTTAATATTTTAGGTTACCAATTGTCCAAGGCAGTACATTTTCGTATCTTGTACCTACACTTGCTATCTTATCTTTAACCGACTTTAAATGCCCTGAAGAAATGAAGTTTGGTATGTTCAATAACGTTTTTACACAGATTTTTTTCTGTCGCCATATCTAAGTGTAGTAACGACCTCAGTAGACAGATTTTTTATCCAATTCACAGATCCTACGAATTCAACATTTGATGGGATATGGAAAATACGAATTCGTGAGGTAATTTAGTTCTTACTTCACATGCACATAAATTATCGCAGAAAATGCATATACACGAAGAAACACTAGTGCTAGTGTAAGTGAACGATGGGAGTTCGGCGATATGTCTATATATTTCGATTTTGAGCATGATTCAGGTTTCAGTCCCAATGAAATTAAGTTGCCACATGTATTTTTAAAAGCCAATGCTGGAAAATGTCTGACAACGCCAGCACCATCGCTGCCAGGAGTTTTATACTTTTGGATTTTTCTGCCAGGAAGAAAACTATTTCTCTGATAAGAACAGTTCAAAGCATTACGAATCAAACTAAAGTTCTGCAGGACAATTCCTGCCAGACGGCCTAAGTTGCATTTTTCGCAACTGCTCCTGGCTAGGTCTACGAAATTGTATATAAATTTCCGTTCGAGTATTCCATCTGCTAACACCTTCTACTATTAATTTTATCGAACCAGATGCCGAGAAAAATCTTGATATTTACCCAATGTAAAATAGCCATAATAACATAATTTCACAATTACCATTGGTATGGAAAATGTAGGTGCATTATGGCGGACACCTGGGGCGAGGGCAAAAGGCAGGCGTAACTAGGTTTTTTCAAACCATTTTTGAGCCCCAAAAAAGTTTGCAGCAACAGGGTCGGAATATGTTGTAATATTGGCAACCTCAATTCGCACCAGCCCTTATATTTTTCGAAGTGTCCCTCACTGATTATACTTTAGGAATGTTCTCTATTTTAACATATTCTAGATCCAAGGAGCTATCATGGTATCCTCCATAATTCAAGTTGTCATTGGTTTCAGTGGCTTCGTTGGTTTTTTCCTACGTTTTATTGGTCCAATAACTGTCGCTCCTACTATTGCGCTTGTTGGTTTGTCATTGATTGACGTGTGTCTTACAAATGCAGGTGAACATTGTTTGCATTCAAAAGTTCGAAATGAAGTAATTAATACGAGCAACAAAATTGCTGAAATTTGCAACAAAACCTGATTTCAACGGGTGTTAATTGAAAATGTTCCAATTTGCATAATTTTGTTGCATGTTGCTCACGTTAAAGCATAGGCAGCCCAAAAATTGGTGTAGAATGCTCTAAATGTCGATCTGTGGCAAAACTCACCTCATTCCACGTAACTAAGTCGTGGAATGGGGCGAGTTTTGCCACAGATCGACATTTAGAGCATTCCACACCAATTTTTGGGCTGCCTATGGTTAAAGGCAAAGTAATACGAGCAACAAAATTGCTGCAACACATGTGACAAAAACTGATTTCAACGGATGTTAAGTAAAAATGTTCGTAAATAAGTAACCAAACATGAGACAACATTCGTAAACATTTCTGCTTAACATGGGTTGAAATCAGTTTTTGTTGCAAGTTGCAGCAATTTTGTTGCTCGTATTATTTTTAGTTGTGAAAATTTTGGTGCGCAACCAATATTGCTACAACTTGCAGCGAAATCTGATTTTAAAGATGTTAATTGAAAACGTTCATGCATAAGTACAGAACATGAGACAGCATGCGTAAAATCAGATGTTGTTGCAAATTAGAGCAATTTTGTTGCTGATTCTACTTCACCGTATGTTGTGATTCGTTTGGTGTACATAATATCAACGTGATGTTTATTTATAGGGAGTCACTGGGGAATTGCATTCATGTAAGTTTCGATCTATCATATTATCATAACGTAATTACTATTCAATAGAACGTGTGAACGGAGTGTAAAATACATTTAGATTTTATCTATAATATATCCGCAGCAATTTTGAAACATCTATTTTCTCTATATAGGACTATTGCTCTAATCATAATATGTTCCCAGATTTTAACTGATGTTCAAGTTCCGTTTCCATTTTACACCAAGGAAAAAGGCTTCCATGCAAAAAAATCGCCCATTTTTCGGTTATTTCCGGTAAGTTCTGCAATCTCGTATGGTACACGTTCGCAGTCGTGATGCAATGTGTCTGCCTTAAAAACATGTGGCTGAGTACGAATAATTTAAATCGGCAAAAAGGCTGTTTGAAGAAAAGCAGTTTTTGTCAATAAAATTTGACATTGTCATTGAATTTCTTTAAACATGCATGCTTTGTTTTGAAAATGAGTTTTTGCATACAGTTGACCCTTCGGAACGCCTTTGTCTATATTACTTCAAAACGGAAGACCATATGCTAGCATAAAAATGACTGGAATCAAACAGAAAGTTCCATTGTGACTATATTTAAAACATGAATGGACGGCTGAATCTCGGGATGAACAGTTGAATGCTTTGATAGACATCTTTGAAATCGTCCAGTCTCAGCTACATGTAAGACCTATTGGGTTAATATGTTGGTTGCATTGCAGCAATTCTTAAATGGTTTAGTCATGTCTATAACGTTTTTGATACACATGTTTCAGGTGATCATAGCTATTGTCTCAACTTGGATATTTTGTGCTATCTTAACTGCTGCTGGAGCTTTTGATCATAACTCTAGTGCCAGGACAGATGTTAAGTCAAGCGTGATAGCAGATTCACCTTGGTTTAGAGTGCCTTATCCGGGTAATGTATGCACCTATTCCTCTTCATTACTTAGACTTTGGCGTGGATTCCCAATACAACACTGATTCTTGTACTTGCGCATTGTACGCATTGACCTTGTTGACCATTGAGGAAAGCTTAGATTGAGTAAACTTATTATATTGGGCAGATACCGTTAGGTAGTGTATATACCAAAGTCCTCATCATATTCTAACGAACTCTGGCCCTCTTGTTGCTACGAATTTTTGGTCTTAAGACATT
Source organism: Trachythela sp. YZ-2020 (assembly GCA_016169945.1). NCBI lineage: Eukaryota > Metazoa > Cnidaria > Anthozoa > Malacalcyonacea > Clavulariidae > Trachythela > Trachythela sp. YZ-2020. The sequence continues at coordinate 1,273,498 of JADLSH010000369.1, forward strand.
TTGGCTTAAATTGAAATGGTTTATTAAGGCTGTCAAGGGTGTAAAATTGTTGTTACAGCTTTGTTACACAGTTAAACAGCTGTCAATCAAAAGCTTTCAGAAATTATTGGGAGGGGGGACGGGGGGGGGGGGGAGACAGATCCTCAGTACACCGGTTGAACTATAGCCTGAATAACTGGTCAAATATTTTTGTCAGGTCAATGGGGAACACCAACAGTAAGTTTTGCTGGTGTGTTTGGCATGGTTGCTGGAGTTATAGCTGGAGTAGTCGAGTCTATTGGAGATTACTACGCATGCGCAAGGATGTCTGGTGCACCACCACCACCATCGCATGCTATCAATCGAGGGATTGGGATCGAAGGTATAGCATGTTTCATCGCGGGCGCTTTTGGAACTGGAACTGCAACAACTTCATTTAGCGAAAATATAGGAGTGATTGGAATTACAAGGGTAGGTACCCCAAACCTGGTTATTCGCATACAGTATTCCGAACCATTACACCTACACTATAACCTTCAATAGCGTACGTAACTCAGTAACGCCCAACACTTTCCCCTTGTACGAGCAGGGCCGTCGCGAGCGGGGGGGTGTGGGGGGGTGCTTCACCCCCCCAATAATTTTGTACTAGTCGGCCCAGTCGGCAAATTACTCCGACATTGTTCGGCAAGTCGCGAAATCGGCATTCAGCGAATTGTTAAAGTGAAGAAACTTACGAACATGTAGGCGTTAAAGCAATAACTTTTGTCTTAGGATTTAAAATAATGGTTTGTACAAATTGTGGCCATATGCCAAAACCACACTAGTTCATCTCAATGTGTCGTCATTTAATCGTCGAAAATCGACGGGAGGCCGAAATGTGAAACTCATGTTTAATTCTTAAATTATCCTCGGGCATGATTTTTGCACTACTGTGAAACTGTCACGACATTCATCACGACATTCATCACGTTATTCATCACGACATTCGCACGTCAATCATTGAGAGATTAAATAAGCAGATAATGGCCACATGTGGTGAGCGCGCTATTTCCCATCATTTGAAAAGCATTGAGCTTAAAAATGCTTAGTTCTTGTATAAAAGTATATAAATTTGGATATTTCAAGCATATATTGGACACTACTTAATGTATCAAGCAATTTAGACAATTAGGCCGTAGGATGAGCATCCAAAAGATGCTTAGAAAACGGATTCCGTTGCACCCCTCGTGGAACTACATAATTTTCACATGAATCAATAGATAAAAACTTACTTTATCAGAATCCGTTGCTCCCCAAGCAAAACAGGTGCACAATTGGGAAAAAAATCCCTCCAAAGTTTGCTATTTTCGCGCTTCGAAATATTCGAACCGCCATTGTTTTGGTAGCAAATACGCATGCGCAGTCAGCAAAACTCGCACTGCGCACGCGCACAAACACGCACATGCTTCGAAGTGGAAACACGCTTAGTTATGCAAAACAATCATGGCTGAAGATATTTATAAAACTCGAATATCCTCATGTTTTATGCATTTTTATGGCGTTACGGAGCAACTTTGCAAAGTTACACGCCAAAGGCTTAAGAGATTTCTTGAGTGTAGGTCTAAATAGGCCAAACTTAAATGTCAACAAGCTGAAATAGCTAAGAAATCGTACGAGAACATCGATGACGGATCTGTCAATTCATAGAATGGTACAATCATGAAATGCTCGAAGAGATTTTGTGATGAAGAGAAGATCCGTAGACAACAGAGAAAAGAAGAAAAGGAGAAGGAACTAGCTCTAAAACTGTAACTTCTACCGAAGAACCACATGTGGAAGTGGAGCCAAATAGCCAATAGAACCAAGGCGAAAAAGTACACGTCAATCGACTCAATCAGTCGTAGAACCTAATAAGACCCTGCCTAAAAGAAACGAGCATGTACTCCCAGAGATATGTATTATTTGTGGAAGAGACGCCTCTTGGTTCTCACTAGACAAGGTATGGTCATTTTGACAGGTACATACTACTACTAGCGCAATGTGCACAACATTCTCGGGTTTGGTTTTAAAATATCTTGAATTGTGATCAATTAAGTTTATTTAGGGTAAAGTAGTTTCTAATGCTACAAACATCCAACCTTGTTATTAGCAGATATTTAGTTTAATAATTTTGTTTTACACCAGGTAACTAAGAAGAGAAGAAGAACCCCACTCATGTTGGCAGAAACAATTGATGCTGGTCTTCTACGTGCAGCTGCCGAGAGTAAAGAATGATGAACGGATACTTGTGCAAATCCAGGGGAAAGACTGTGTGCGCTATCACAAAGTTTGCTACTGCAATTATACAAAATTTCTCACCAGAGAGACGAAGAAGCAATCGGAGACTGAAAGATCTACATTAGTTTACGAGAAGTCTTATGATGTCTTCTGTAATGCATCAGTCAAATCCAAGCGTGCCCATCCCCCGGGCCACCGTGGGGGCATTTGACACTTTGGCTCCTCCCTGGGGTGGGGGATTTGAAAGCTAATGTTAGCCCGGGGTAGGGCATTAGAAAATTTTCTATTTTGAACCTAGTAAAACCATTTGGCCAAATAGAAAGACTTCGGCTTTGTGGTGCCAGTGTAGGTAAGTTTCGAACCGGGGCCCTTTATCTGGAGCGTAGGCCCTTTGTCTGGAGCGGACGAAGGGTCTCCCGCTCGAAACGTTGTAGTTCTCGTTGCTCAAAGCTTAGACTTAATTTGGCTGCAATGTTCCACATTCTTTTGCTCCTAACAAAGCATGGTTTGTTCATACGGACACAATGCCAATTTGATATAGCTTTTTAACATACAGTACATGTGTAAAAAATTATTAATATTTGCTATGTAGTTGTTTTGCCTTGTGGAATAAGGTTCCCCGGGGTGGGGAATTTGCCACTGACTTGTGGCCCCACCATGGGGCATTTTCACTTGTTTGTGACCCCACCGGGGGGAATTAGCACCATTTTTACAAAATTTGTCAAATTCCCGGGGGGGGGATGGGCATGCTTGGATTTGACTGATGCGTAAGAAAGTAATCGAGACGGGGGTCATCGGAAATAAGCAAATAAAGTATATGAAAGATTTGCTGGAGAAATTTGTTATCATTGCTAAGGACACTGAGAATGTGGATGCATCTAAATAGAGACTTTAAACTCAAGCAACGACTGATGAAAAGTTATCCCCAACTTGTGTTCTGTGTACCGAAAATGAGAAATGTTAGTGAGATTGTATAATTATGTGGAAAATTTGGATTCTTCTGAATTGATTGAGGAACATATGTCAAATAAGTCTGAAAACAACAATGAAGAGAGCTGTACCATTGATGATGATGATCTGAATTCCAACACAGAAACTGAGGGAAATTCTAAATCGTTCCTTGCTATTCTAGATAGTGGCTAAATACCAACTTATGTCACAATATAATATATGTAATAGTTCATATACGAGAAGTAGAACTTTACCAGACAAAAGCCAGGACAGCTTATTGTAGAATACATGCAATCTCGTTTTGAGTGTAGGCCCTTGGCCAGGATCCAATAAGTGGGATTTTATTGCACTGATGAAAATCTGGGCTCAAGGATGAAAACATTTCTTTCAATTATAGATAGTTATGATGAAATTATGGATTTTATATTTCCTCCCAATTGATCTTTTTTTATGATGAATTTCGAGTTGGTGCCCGGGACATGTTTCTTTCAATTAGAGGTTTTCCTAGGAGTTTATATAAATATCCCTTAAAGCCCGGGACCAACTGGGAAACATTGTTGCGCAAAGATATTTGTCATATTATTTGTCTTACCAATGTTTCGGTTTGTCATATTGTCCTACCAGCGTCGGCAAACGGAGAAAGGGTGTTTCATCAAATGTTTCTGAATTTGGTAGGAAATATTTTTGCTTTCTGGGAAGCAAATTTTGTTTCTGCAATAAAAGCCAGATGTGGGAGACAGGGAAACATTTGAGCAAATATTGAAAATCACGAATATTTCCGCGACAATGTTTCTTACGTTTGGCCAAGACTTTAGTTTAGTGAAATATTTAATTTGTTCCTTGATCGTGTGAATTGTATGTATATTTATATATTCTCTGTCCTGTTTGATACAGGTGGGTTTTCTACCTCACACAAATTTGTATTGAATTAGGATGTTGATAAGTAGAATTACACGTTAAAACGGTATTTTGAAACAACAGCCAATGAATTGAAGTGATTTAGCATATGAGCAAGCAAAATGTACAATGTGTTTTAAACAATATTTAATGTGTGTGTATTTATTCGTTAATATTACAAGGTTTGATCTCTATTCCGTGATTTTATTTTGTTGTTTTTACGGGGGAAATCGGGGAAAACCCACAGGGAAAATCCATTTTTCTGTCTGCGCGTGCGCAGTGCGAGTTTGGCTGACATGCGCATGCGTATTTGCTACCAAAACAATGGCGGTTCGAATATTTCGAAGCGCGAAAATCGCAAACTTTGGAGGGATTTTTTTCCCAATTGTGCACCTGTTTCGCTTGGGGAGCAACGGATTCTGATAAAGCAAGTTTTTATCTATTGATTCATGTGAAAATTACGTAGTTCCACGAGGGGTGCAACGGAATTGCATCTTTTGGATGCTCATCCTACGGCCTAAATACAGACAGAAACGATTACAGAAAATAACAATGATTTTAACCATAAGCCATTTTACAAACAAATCATTCATTCAAAAATCCATTCTGCTTAAATTTATCATTTCCATCATCAGTTGTACTTCTTCAATGATGCATCTAATAGATTAAACGGCACACTTTCGATTCATACTATAGCAACCAAAATATTGACAATTTTTGTCGCAGAAAATAAGCATTTTATAAAGCATTAAACTGCAGCTACTCGTAATCTTTATGCCTCATTGGCACATTGCCATCACGGCATTCGTCACCCCCTGCGGTTTAAAATGTATGTAGCATCACTACAAAGATCCATCATTTTCTCATTACCAAATGTGTATCATATTTCCATTTTCACATATATTGTGTAGAATTTTATTCTCTTTTTAACGATCCCAAACTTGTTCCGGAGATCAAACAATTTAAATGCGTTTTTGCCATTTGAATGTCAATGACAATGTGTAACATGAGCTATTCACATGCAGATTTAATATACGCAAAGCAAGACCATATAAAACAATTTCGAATTTCTCATTACCTATTCTATAGGATATTTTATTTATTCACTAATATGATGTAGAATTTTTTGCCCTTTCTAGTGATGTTAAATTTGTCCTAGGGACCAAATGACTTATATGTTTTTTCGCTCTTTGATTGTGAGTGTGTAACCTGAGATTTTCAATTGAGATTTGCCGCAAATTACCGCGCGTGTCTGTACATATAACTCTGATATTCTCATTACCTATTCTATAGGAAAATTTTTTTTATTCACAAATATTATGTAGATTTTATGCTCTTTCTAACGATGTTAAACATATCCTGGGTACCAAATGACTTCTATGTGTTTTCGCGCTTTCAATGTGAGTGTGTAACGTGAGATTTTCCGTTGGAATTTGACGCAAATCGCGTCTGTATATACAACTCTGATTTTCTCATTACCTATTCTATAGGATACTTTTTTTATTTATTTATATTAATATGTAGAATTTTATGCTCTTTCTAACAATGTTAAACATATCCTGGGAACCAAATGACTTCTATGCGTTTTCGCTCTTTCAATGTGAGTGTGTAACGTGAGATTTTCAATTGAGATTTGACGCAAATACCGCGCGTGTCTATATATATAACTCTGATTTTCTCATTACCTATTCTATAGGATATTTTTTTTATTCACTTATATTATGTAGAATTTTATGCTCTTTCTAACAATGTTAAACATATCCTGGGGACCAAATGACTTCTATGCGTTTTCGCTCTTTCAATGGGAGTGTGTAACGTGAGATTTTCAATTGAGATTTGACGCAAATTCCGCGCGTGTCTGTACATATAACTCTGATATTCTCATTACCTATTCTATAGGGTTTTTTTTTTATTCACTTATATTATGTAGAATTTTATGCTCTTTCTAACGATGTTAAACATATCCTGGGGACCAAATGACTTCTATGTGTTTTCGCGCCTTCAATGTGAGTGTGTAAAGTGAGATTTTCAATTGAGATTTGACGCAAATACCGCGCGTGTCTATATATATAACTCTGACATTCTCATTACCTATTCCATAGGAAAATTTTTTTATTCACAAATATTATGTAGAATTTTATGCTCTTTCTAACGATGTTAATCATATCCTGGGGACCAAATGACTTCTATGTGTTTTCGCGCCTTCAATGTGAGTGTGTAACGTGAGATTTTCCGTTGGAATTTGACGCAAATCGCGTCTGTATATACAACTCTGATTTTCTCATTACCTATTCTATAGGATACTTTTTTTATTTATTTATATTATGTAGAATTTTATGCTCTTTCTCACGATGTTAAACATATCCTGGGGACCAAATGACTTCTATGTGTTTTCGCTCTTTCAATGTGAGTGTGTAACGTGAGATTTTCAATTGAGATTTGACGCAAATTACCGCGCGTGTCTGTACATATAACTCTGATTTTCTCATTACCTATTCTATAGGATACTTTTTTTAGTCACTTATGTTATGTAGAATTTTATGCCCTTTCTAATGATGTTAAACATATCCTGGGGACCAAATGACTTCTATGTGTTTTCGCGCCTTCAATGTGAGTGTGTAACGTGAGATTATCCGTTGGAATTTGACGCAAATCGCGTCTGTATATACAACTCTGATTTTCTCATTACCTATTCTATAGGATACTTTTTTTATTTATTTATATTAATATGTAGAATTTTATGCTCTTTCTAACAATGTTAAACATATCCTGGGAACCAAATGACTTCTATGCGTTTTCGCTCTTTCAATGTGAGTGTGTAACGTGAGATTTTCAATTGAGATTTGACGCAAATACCGCGCGTGTCTATATATATAACTCTGATTTTCTCATTACCTATTCTATAGGATATTTTTTTTATTCACTTATATTATGTAGAATTTTATGCTCTTTCTAACAATGTTAAACATATCCTGGGGACCAAATGACTTCTATGCGTTTTCGCTCTTTCAATGGGAGTGTGTAACGTGAGATTTTCAATTGAGATTTGACGCAAATTCCGCGCGTGTCTGTACATATAACTCTGATATTCTCATTACCTATTCTATAGGGTTTTTTTTTTATTCACTTATATTATGTAGAATTTTATGCTCTTTCTAACGATGTTAAACATATCCTGGGGACCAAATGACTTCTATGTGTTTTCGCGCCTTCAATGTGAGTGTGTAAAGTGAGATTTTCAATTGAGATTTGACGCAAATACCGCGCGTGTCTATATATATAACTCTGACATTCTCATTACCTATTCCATAGGAAAATTTTTTTATTCACAAATATTATGTAGAATTTTATGCTCTTTCTAACGATGTTAATCATATCCTGGGGACCAAATGACTTCTATGTGTTTTCGCGCCTTCAATGTGAGTGTGTAACGTGAGATTTTCCGTTGGAATTTGACGCAAATCGCGTCTGTATATACAACTCTGATTTTCTCATTACCTATTCTATAGGATACTTTTTTTATTTATTTATATTATGTAGAATTTTATGCTCTTTCTCACGATGTTAAACATATCCTGGGGACCAAATGACTTCTATGTGTTTTCGCTCTTTCAATGTGAGTGTGTAACGTGAGATTTTCAATTGAGATTTGACGCAAATTACCGCGCGTGTCTGTACATATAACTCTGATTTTCTCATTACCTATTCTATAGGATACTTTTTTTAGTCACTTATGTTATGTAGAATTTTATGCCCTTTCTAATGATGTTAAACATATCCTGGGGACCAAATGACTTCTATGTGTTTTCGCGCCTTCAATGTGAGTGTGTAACGTGAGATTATCCGTTGGAATTTGACGCAAATCGCGTCTGTATATACAACTCTGATTTTCTCATTACCTATTCCATAGGATACTTTTTTTATTTATTTATATTATGTAGAATTTTATGCTCTTTCTATTGATATTAAACATTTCCCGGGGACCAAATGACTTCTATGCGTTTTCGCTCTTTCAATGTGAGTGTGTAACGTGAGATTTTCCGTTGGAATTTGACGCAAATCGCGTCTGTATATACAACTCTGATTTTCTCATTACCTATTCTATAGGAAAAAATTTTTTATTTATTTATATTATGTAGAATTTTATGCTCTTTCTCACGATGTTAAACATATCCTGGGGACCAAATGACTTCTATGTGTTTTCGCTCTTTCAATGTGAGTGTGTAACGTGAGATTTTCAATTGAGATTTGACGCAAATTACCGCGCGTGTCTGTACATATAACTCTGATTTTCTCATTACCTATTCTATAGGATACTTTTTTTAGTCACTTATGTTATGTAGAATTTTATGCCCTTTCTAATGATGTTAAACATATCCTGGGGACCAAATGACTTCTATGTGTTTTCGCGCCTTCAATGTGAGTGTGTAACGTGAGATTATCCGTTGGAATTTGACGCAAATCGCGTCTGTATATACAACTCTGATTTTCTCATTACCTATTCCATAGGATACTTTTTTTATTTATTTATATTATGTAGAATTTTATGCTCTTTCTATTGATATTAAACATTTCCCGGGGACCAAATGACTTCTATGCGTTTTCGCTCTTTCAATGTGAGTGTGTAACGTGAGATTTTCCGTTGGAATTTGACGCAAATCGCGTCTGTATATACAACTCTGATTTTCTCATTACCTATTCTATAGGAAAAAATTTTTTATTCACAAATATTATGTAGAATTTTATGCTCTTTCTAACGATGTTAAACATATCCTGGGGACCAAATGATTTCTATGTGTTTTCGCGCCTTCAATGTGAGTGTGTAACGTGAGATTTTCAATTGAGATTTGACGCAAATTACCGCGCGTGTCTGTACATGTAACTCTGATTTTCTCATTACCTATTCAATAGGATACTTTTTTTAGTCACTTATATTATGTAGAATTTAATGCCCTCTCTAGCGATGTTAAACTTGTCCTGGGGACCAAATGACTTATATGTTTTTTCGCTCTTTGATTGTGAGTGTGTAACCTGAGATTTTCAATTGAGATTTGCCGCAAATTAACGCGCGTGTCTGTACATATAACTCTGATATTCTCATTACCTATTCTATAGGAAAATTTTTTTTATTCACAAATATTATGTAGAATTTTATGCTCTTTCTAACGATGTTAAACATATCCTGGGGACCAAATGACTTCTATGTGTTTTCGCGCCTTCAATGTGAGTGTGTAACGTGACATTTTCCGTTGGAATTTGACGCAAATCGCGTCTGTATATACAACTCTGATTTTCTCATTACCTATTCTATAGGATACTTTTTTTATTTATTTATATTATGTAGAATTTTATGCTCTTTCTCACGATGTTAAGCATATCCTGGGGACCAAATGACTTCTATGTGTTTTCACTCTTTCAATGTGAGTGTGTAACGTGAGATTTTCAGTTGAGATTTGACGCAATTTACCGCGCGTGTCTGTACATATAACTCTGATATTCTCATTACCTATTCTATAGGGTATTTTTTATATTCACTTATATTATGTAGAATTTTATGCTCTTTCTAACGATGTTAAACATATCCTGGGGACCAAATGACTTATATGTGTTTTCGCGCCTTCAATGTGAGTGTGTAACGTGAGATTTTCCGTTGGAATTTGACGCAAATCGCGTCTGTATATACAACTCTGATTTTCTCATTACCTATTCCATAGGATACTTTTTTTATTTATTTATGTTATGTAGAATTTTATGCTCTTTCTATTGATATTAAACATTTCCCGGGGACCAAATGACTTCTATGCGTTTTCGCTCTTTCAATGTGAGTGTGTAACGTGAGATTTTCCGTTGGTATTTGACGCAAATCGCGTCTGTATATACAACTCTGATTTTCTTATTACCTATTCTATAGGATATTTTTTTTATTCCCTTATATTATGTAGAATTTTATGCTCTTTCTAACGATGTTAAACATATCCTGGGGACCAAATGACTTCTATGTGTTTTCGCGCCTTCAATGTGAGTGTGTAACGTGAGATTTTCAATTGAGATTTGACGCAAATTACCGCGCGTGTCTGTACATGTAACTCTGATTTTCTCATTACCTATTCTATAGGATACTTTTTTTAGTCACTTATGTTATGTAGAATTTTATGCCCTTTCAAATGATGTTAAACTTGTCCTAGGGACCAAATGTCTTATATGTTTTTTCGCTATTTGATTGTGAGTGTGTAACCTGAGATTTTCAATTGAGATTTGACGCAAATACCGCGCGTGTCTATATATATAACTCTGACATTCTCATTACCTATTCTATAGGAAAATTTTTTTATTCACAAATATTATGTAGAATTTTATGCTCTTTCTAACGATGTTAATCATATCCTGGGGACCAAATGACTTCTATGTGTTTTCGCGCCTTCAATGTGAGTGTGTAACGTGAGATTTTCCGTTGATCATAAAATGCTACATAATATAAGTGAATAAAAAGAATATCCTATAGAATAGGTAATGAGAAAATCAGAGTTGTATATACTGACGCGATTTGCGTCAAATTTCAACGGAAAATCTCACGTTACACACTCACATTGAAAGCGCGAAAACACATAGAAGTCATTTGGTACCCAGGATATGTTTAACATCGTTAGAAAGAGCATAAAATTCTACATAATATTTGTGAATAAAAAAAATATCCTATAGAATTGGTAATGAGAATATCAGAGTTATATGTACAGACACGCTCGGTAAATTGCGTCAAATCTCAATTGAAAATCTCACGTTACACATTCACATTGAAAGAGCGAAAACGCATAGAAGTCATTTGGTCCCCAGGAAAAGTTTAAGATCAATAGAAAGAGCATAAAATGCTACATAATATAAGTGGATAAAAAAATATCCTATAGAATAGGTAATGGACAATCAGAGTTGTATATACAGACGCGATTTGCGTCAAATTTCAACGGAAAATCTCACGTTACACACTCACATTGAAAGCGCGAAAACACATAGAAGTCATTTGGTCCCCAGGATATGTTTAACATCGTTAGAAAGAGCATAAAATTCTGAATAAGATAAGTGAATAAAAAATATACCCTATAGAATAGGTAATGAGAATATCAGAGTTATATGTACAGACACGCGCGGTAATTTGCTGCAAATCTCAACTGAAAATCTCACGTTACACACTCACATTCAAAGAGCGAAAACGCATAGAAGTCATTTGGTCCCCAGGACAAGTTTAGCATCAATAGAAAGAGCATAAAATGCTACATAACATAAGTGAATAAGAAAAATATCCTATAGAATAGGTAATGAGAATATCAGAGTTATATGTACAGATCGCGCGGTAATTTGCGTCAAATCTCAATTGAAAATCTCACGTTACACACTCACATTCAAAGAGCGAAAACGCGTAGAAATCATTTGGTCCCCAGCACTAGTTTAACATCAATAGAAAGAGCATAAAATGCTACATAACATAAGTGAATAAAAAGAATATCCTATAGAATAGGTAATGAGAAAATCAGAGTTGTATATACAGACGCGATTTGCGTCAAATTTCATCGGAAAATCTCACGTTACACACTCACATTAACACATAGAAGTCATTTGGTCCCCAGGATATGTTTAACATTGTTAGAAAGAGCATAAAATTCTACATAACATAAGTGAATAAAAAAATACCCTATAGAATAGGTAATGAGAATATCAGAGTTATATGTACAGACACGCTCGGTAAATTGCGGCATATCTCAATTGAAAATCTCACGTTACACATTCACATTGCATGAAAGAGCGAACACGCATAGAAGTCATTTGGTCCCCAGGAAAAGTTTAACATCAATAGAAAGAGCATAAAATGCTACATAATATAAGTGAATAAAAAGATATCCTATAGAATAGGTAATGAGAAAATCAGAGTTGTATATACAGACGCGATTTGCGTCAAATTTCATCGGAAAATCTCACGTTACACACTCACATTGAAAGCGCGAAAACACATAGAAGTCATTTGGTCCCCAGGATATGTTTAACATTGTTAGAAAGAGCATAAAATTCTACATAACATAAGTGAATAAAAAAATACCCTATAGAATAGGTAATGAGAATATCAGAGTTATATATACAGACACGCTCGGTAAATTGCGGCATATCTCAATTGAAAATCTCACGTTACACATTCACATTGCATGAAAGAGCGAACACGCATAGAAGTCATTTGGTCCCCAGGAAAAGTTTAACATCAATAGAAAGAGCATAAAATGCTACATAATATAAGTGAATAAAAAGAATATCCTATAGAATAGGTAATGAGAAAATCAGAGTTGTATATACAGACGCGATTTGCGTCAAATTTCATCGGAAAATCTCACGTTACACACTCACATTGAAAGCGCGAAAACACATAGAAGTCATTTGGTCCCCAGGATATGTTTAACATCGTTAGAAAGAGCATAAAATTCTACATAATATTTGTGAATAAAAAAAATATCCTATAGAATTGGTAATGAGAATATCAGAGTTATATGTACAGACACGCTCGGTAAATTGCGTCAAATCTCAATTGAAAATCTCACGTTACACATTCACATTGAAAGCGCGAAAACACATAGAAGTCATTTGGTCCCCAGGATATGTTTAACATTGTTAGAAAGAGCATAAAATTCTACATAACATAAGTGAATAAAAAAATACCCTATAGAATAGGTAATGAGAATATCAGAGTTATATGTACAGACACGCTCGGTAAATTGCGGCATATCTCAATTGAAAATCTCACGTTACACATTCACATCGCATGAAAGAGCGAACACGCATAGAAGTCATTTGGTCCCCAGGAAAAGTTTAACATCAATAGAAAGAGCATAAAATGCTACATAATATAAGTGAATAAAAAGAATATCCTATAGAATAGGTAATGAGAAAATCAGAGTTGTATATACAGACGCGATTTGCGTCAAATTTCATCGGAAAATCTCACGTTACACACTCACATTGAAAGCGCGAAAACACATAGAAGTCATTTGGTCCCCAGGATATGTTTAACATCGTTAGAAAGAGCATAAAATTCTACATAATATTTGTGAATAAAAAAAATATCCTATAGAATTGGTAATGAGAATATCAGAGTTATATGTACAGACACGCGCGGTAATTTGCTGCAAATCTCAACTGAAAATCTCACGTTACACACTCACATTCAAAGAGCGAAAACGCATAGAAGTCATTTGGTCCCCAGGACAAGTTTAGCATCAATAGAAAGAGCATAAAATGCTACATAACATAAGTGAATAAGAAAAATATCCTATAGAATAGGTAATGAGAATATCAGAGTTATATGTACAGATCGCGCGGTAATTTGCGTCAAATCTCAATTGAAAATCTCACGTTACACACTCACATTCAAAGAGCGAAAACGCGTAGAAATCATTTGGTCCCCAGCACTAGTTTAACATCAATAGAAAGAGCATAAAATTCTACATAATATTTGTGAATAAAAAAAATATCCTATAGAATTGGTAATGAGAATATCAGAGTTATATGTACAGACACGCTCGGTAAATTGCGTCAAATCTCAATTGAAAATCTCACGTTACACATTCACATTGAAAGAGCGAAAACGCATAGAAGTCATTTGGTCCCCAGGAAAAGTTTAAAATCAATAGAAAGAGCATAAAATGCTACATAATATAAGTGAATAAAAAGAATATCCTATAGAATAGGTAATGGACAATCAGAGTTGTATATACAGACGCGATTTGCGTCAAATTTCAACGGAAAATCTCACGTTACACACTCACATTGAAAGCGCGAAAACACATAGAAGTCATTTGGTCCCCAGGATATGTTTAACATCGTTAGAAAGAGCATAAAATTCTGAATAAGATAAGTGAATAAAAAATATACCCTATAGAATAGGTAATGAGAATATCAGAGTTATATGTACAGACACGCGCGGTAATTTGCTGCAAATCTCAACTGAAAATCTCACGTTACACACTCACATTCAAAGAGCGAAAACGCATAGAAGTCATTTGGTCCCCAGGACAAGTTTAGCATCAATAGAAAGAGCATAAAATGCTACATAACATAAGTGAATAAGAAAAATATCCTATAGAATAGGTAATGAGAATATCAGAGTTATATGTACAGATCGCGCGGTAATTTGCGTCAAATCTCAATTGAAAATCTCACGTTACACACTCACATTCAAAGAGCGAAAACGCGTAGAAATCATTTGGTCCCCAGCACTAGTTTAACATCAATAGAAAGAGCATAAAATGCTACATAACATAAGTGAATAAAAAGAATATCCTATAGAATAGGTAATGAGAAAATCAGAGTTGTATATACAGACGCGATTTGCGTCAAATTTCAACGGAAAATCTCACGTTACACACTCACATTGAAAGCGCGAAAACACATAGAAGTCATTTGGTCCCCAGGATATGTTTAACATTGTTAGAAAGAGCATAAAATTCTACATAACATAAGTGAATAAAAAAATACCCTATAGAATAGGTAATGAGAATATCAGAGTTATATGTACAGACACGCTCGGTAAATTGCGGCATATCTCAATTGAAAATCTCACGTTACACATTCACATTGCATGAAAGAGCGAACACGCATAGAAGTCATTTGGTCCCCAGGAAAAGTTTAACATCAATAGAAAGAGCATAAAATGCTACATAATATAAGTGAATAAAAAGAATATCCTATAGAATAGGTAATGAGAAAATCAGAGTTGTATATACAGACGCGATTTGCGTCAAATTTCATCGGAAAATCTCACGTTACACACTCACATTGAAAGCGCGAAAACACATAGAAGTCATTTGGTCCCCAGGATATGTTTAACATCGTTAGAAAGAGCATAAAATTCTACATAATATTTGTGAATAAAAAAAATATCCTATAGAATTGGGAATGAGAATATCAGAGTTATATGTACAGACACGCGCGGTAAATTGCGTCAAATCTCAATTGAAAATCTCACGTTACACATTCACATTGAAAGAGCGAAAACGCATAGAAGTCATTTGGTCCCCAGGACAAGTTTAGCATCAATAGAAAGAGCATAAAATGCTACATAACATAAGTGAATAAGAAAAATATCCTATAGAATAGGTAATGAGAAAATCAGAGTTATGTTAGAAAGGTTAGATGGTTAGAAAGGGTATAAAATTCTGCATAATACAGGGTGTATAAAAAAAAACTGAACAAAATTGAAATTGCTCTCAATTTCGCGAAGCGGCTAGGCTTTGGCCCATTGTGCCAGCATAATTTTTAGCATAATGGGAGCAAAAAAGCATAATTTCTAAAACGAGCACTGCTCGAGCATAATCCTAAAATTTTAGCACTTTTTTAAGCATAAAAGGTAATATTACTCATTTGGTAGTCTAGAAAGTCAGAAACTTGTTACAAGACCGCTTTCATAGTTTCACTTTCATTGTGGGCAGTAGTAGTGCAGACTGTGCACTGCAGTACACTGTACACCTGAACTGCCGAGCAAAAAGCCTGGGAACGAGCCACGAGGTTGTAAACACTACTGCCAAAATGGCGTCAAGTGACTCAAGTAGCAGTAGCACAGATACATCAAATTTAGAAGGAAATCCAGGCCCAGCCGATCAAGTGACACCACAGAGAGCTCTAATTTCTAGGGAACGGTCTATGAAGCTGATAGAAGGGAAATATGGCCGAAGGGGGAAGGGCGACGTGAAGAAAATGAGTTTACACGATCGATTGCAAGCGTTTACTGGTGAACAATTGTCTATAAGAGGGGGGCAGTTGTTCTGCAATGCTTGCCACGAAATTATATCATCAAAGAAGAGCATCATACTCAGTCACTGTAAGTCAGTGAAACACATCCGAGCGAAAGAAAGGCTCCTTAAGTCCAAGAAGAAAGAAATTACTATAATTGAAGCCTTAAAGAATCAAGATGAAGGTGGGAACCGATTAAAGTCAAGCACACTGCCATTAAAAGAACGTGCGTTTCGTGTGGAGGTGGTGGAATATTCAAGATTGACAAGCTTCGCAATCTTCTTGAAAGCAGTGAACACAGGTTGACCGATAGCTCCCACTTGCGTCAGCACATCCCTCTTATTTTGAAACAAGAGATTGAGCGACTGAAAGAAGAAATAACTGTCCACTCGACTGACGGTGTTCATTCTACTAGAGATCTCTCCGTAATCTTCGATGGAAGTACCAGACTTGGTGAAGCTATCGTGATAATTGTCCGTTTTGTTGACGACAACTGGTCAATTACGCAACGACTGATTCGAATTGACATCTGCGCCAAGTCCCTCAACGCACAAGAGCTGGCTCGTGTTCTCAACGAATGCCTGTCTGTCGATTATCAAGTACGAGGTAACTCTTTACTTGCAGCGATGAAGGACGGTGCAAGTGTTAACCAATCGATGATCTAGTATTCTAATGATGTCTTGCTATTTATATTATATATCCGTTATTTTGACCCCTTGATGCTTGACTTTGAGCCTTTGACTTAAGTTACTGCCTTGACTTTCAATGTTAAACATTTTTTGAGTTGTTGAATTAATGTAAGAATCTGTGAGAATATCGAGCATTTATGTGAGAATATCGAGCATAATTTGTGAATTCTAGCATAATTTTTAGCATAATTAGGCAAAATTGAGAGCAGTGCTATTAGCATAATATGCCAATTTTTTTAGCACAATGGGCCAAAGCCTAGAAGCGGCTCCAGGTACGAAGTTTTTTAGTAATACATATTGTTTGGGTATTTATAATGTAGAACAAACTAAAAAATTCTGAAAGTTACATTTTTCAAAACCCAGGGGGGGGGTTTCTTGTCCAACAGATCAAAAATGGCTTGCGCACGAAATTTGAATGTGTTGGGTGTTGCATTGCTGTTCAAAATTTCAGAAAATTTGCGTAATTAAGTAATGCAAATTAGGTAAAGGCGTAAATTAAGCATGCAAAAGCTGATTTTTTCTTAAAAATGAAAGTTTGCGCGACGTTTTGAAGGACTTACACTTAAGCAAATTTTCTGAAATTTTGAACAGCAATGCAACACCCAACACATTTTCCACCCAGTAATTCAAAATAACTTTTAAACATTCAAATTTCGTGCGCAAGCCATTTTTGATCTGTTGGACAAGACACCCCCCCTGGGTTTTGAAAAATGTAACTTTCAGAATTTTTTGGTTTATTCTACATTATAAATACCCAAACAATATGTATTAATAAAAAACTTCGTACCTGGAGCCGCTTCGCGAAGTTGAGAGCAATTTCAATTTTGTTCAGTTTTTTTTTATACACCCTGTATAAGTGAATAAATAAAATTTCCTATAGAATATGTAAAGAGAAATTCGAAATTGTTTTATATGGTCTTGCTTTGCGTATAAATCTGCATGTGAATAGCTCATGTTGCACATTGACATTCAAATGGCAAAAACGCATTTAAATTGTTTGGTCTCCATAACAAGTTTGGGATCGTTAAAAAGAGAATAAAATTCTACACAATATATGTGAAAATGGAAATATCATACACATTTGGTAATGAGAAAACGATGGATCTTTGTAGTGATGCTACATACATTTTAAACCGCAGGGGGTGACGAATGTCGTGATGGCAATGTGCCAATAAAGCATAAAGATTACGAGTAGCTGCAGTTTAATGCTTCATAAAATGCTTATTTTATGCGACAAAATTGTCAATATTTTAGTTGCTATAGTATGAATCGAAAGTATGCCGTAGGGACGTCGCGAAGGCATGAACATTGGGGGGGTGTCCTGAAATTTTGACCAAGTTTTGGGGAACATTTTGACCAACTTTCAAGTTTTGACAACGTCACTTCGTGAAGGAGAAACTGAATGTTTGTTGGGGGGGGGGGGGGGGTTGTGGTAGGTAATTTAAGTTCCCGTAAAATTGTAAACAGCATTTTTATGAAAATAATATTTCATTGACTTTAACATCTTTACTCCAAACTAAATTACTGCACAGTTGTTACAAATTATTTGAACTCAGCCTAGAAAAGCAACTTAGCTTATATTGACTGATAAGCAATTCATCTTGCAAGGATATAGTGGATCAAGAATAATCAAGGTGAGATTTACTGGTTTAGCTAGATATTTTCGTATTTATGCGCAAAACAAAACAGAAAATGTTGATTGTTAAACCGGATGTCAATTCGCTGCTAATTCGCTCCCTGTTGGTCAATAAGTATTTTGGTTTTTGACTATATACTTTCGCACTTTCAGCTTATAAGTGACCAATTATTTTGACCAAAATTTTTCCAGTTTGACCAACTTTTCCCGCTTAAAATTATTGGGGGGTGTAACACCCCCCCACACCCCCCCCAGTAGCGACGTCTAATGCGGTTTAATCTATTAGATGCATCATTGAAGAAGTACAACTGATGAAGGAAATGATAAATTTAAGCAGAATTTAAAAAGTGTTTATACTTTTCTATGATGTAATGAGCAAATGAGAGCTACATATTGTCACACTGTTGGGTAATTTTCCTGTTTGTTATGTATTAATTCAATCTCGTTGGTAAATATGGATTTTTGAATGAATGATTTGTTTGTAAAATGGCTTATGGTTAAAATCATTGTTATTTTCTGTAATCGTTTCTGTCTGTATTGTCTAAATTGCTTGATACATTAAGTAGTGTCCAATATATGCTTGAAATATCCAAATTTATATACTTTTATACAAGAACTAAGCATTTTTAAGCTCAATGCTTTTCAAATGATGGGAAATAGCGCGCTCACCACATGTGGCCATTATCTGCTTATTTAATCTCTCAATGATTGACGTGCGAATGTCGTGATGAATAACGTGATGAATGTCGTGATGAATGTCGTGACAGTTTCACAGTAGTGATTTTTGCTCGACTGCGCTTCAAGTTGTTTAACAATTATGCGCGGTTCAAAACCCAAAAGAAAAAGGATAAAACTTCAATGTCTTGAATGTAATTCGACTTTTGACGACGATTATCGTAAGAGGCACGAGCAAACTTGCCATCAGGGCAAGCGAGTGCGAGTAGCACACAAAGACGCGCCAGCTAATCCGTTTGAGGCTGCAAAACGCAGTCAAAGCCAAAGGGAATATTGTGATAAGTCGCAAGACCCTCAAGAAGACGACACAGCAACAGACACAAGAGAGGAAGACGTAGAGAGGGACGAACCGTCATGCGGTAAGAACGGACCTTGTGTTCTTTAACAAAATTGTTGTTAACTCAGCTTACAGTTTTGACAGGCATACGTGCCGCATACGCGGCATACAGCGGTGGATTACGGATCCGTTTACTCGCTTTCCAACGCATAAAATTTAAACGCTTGGAAAATCGCGTCATACGAAAGCCTGTTTAGCGCTATCCACCACTAAGATTGTCTTACGACTGCTCAAAATATAAAAATATTCATCTTAGTTGTTTATTTGTCTGTTTGGTGCCCGGGGATACAATCCCAGTTACTCGGATAATGATAATAATAATCGGATGGCATTGTAGGAATGTGCGTCTGCACCGCAGGCTGAGAAACTCGTTATTACTCAATCTCAATTTAGGACTTAATATTTAAAATACGTTATAATAAATTATTCCTCTATTAAAAATCCATATATTAGCTCTATATTTTTAACATTTAATATTCTTGTTAGAAAACAGACATAAAAATATAAATGTACTGTATACTGTATAGAAGCCGATTAGCCAAAAAGTATCAGTATATCATTTACACCATTCATTATATAATATGGTACATACATACATGCATACACAATTACATAAAGGAGTAAAAGAACATAACATACCAATTATTTAACGCCAGTGGAGGTTCTATTACCTATTCTTATAATACAATATCCCGAATGACAGAACATTTGGTGCAATACAAGAAGAGCCTTTGCCAATTGATGGATCGTGCATTCATCCTGCTGTTTCACTATTTCCACCTTCACAATCACCTGACCCATTAGCCGTAGAAGCCGAACTACAGGTATTGGCAGAGTTATTACCTTCTGACGTAGGCAAAGACTATAATAAGGTTGTTGAAGTCAGCGAAGCAAACAAATTGTCACTTCCATTGGCAAATCCAATAGTCAGATTGATACTTACGGCTCCCGTGACAGTGGCGTCAAACGAACGTTCATTCAGTCAATTGAAGTTTGTGAAGAACAAACTACGCACGTCAATGAGCGACGCAAGACTGACTGGTCTCATGCTTTTAACCTGCGAGAGAGACCTTACAGACACTCTTAACTTGAAGAAAGTTGCAAAAGAGTGGAGCCTGTTGAAGAAGAGACGAGTTGTAATATACTAAACATTGGCAAATGGCGAACGTTAGAAATCGAGATATAGACTAATACACTTTGAGTTAAACAGTAATTCACAAAGAACGTGCGAACAGTTTTCTAGCCATATATTATTTTGTATTTTTTTATCTATATATCCTGCATCTTCAAGAGAACAGTATATTAACTAATTCGATAGTATAACTGATATATACGGATAGTATAACTGTACATTAAATAATGACTCATTAATGATCATCGCACACAATGTGGCATAATTAAAGCCAAATGAAAATTTGTAGTTTCCAGATTTTAGAAAAAGTCGGCAAATTCATCTTGCATCACTCGGCAATTTGACCCTCGACACCCCCCCAATCCATATCCCTTCGCAACGGCCCTGTGTACGAGTAACTGATTCGTCTTGTGTTAAACAGAGTAAAATAACAAAACTAGGGTGCATTAGGGTGCGTTGCAGCTTAATGGGTTAGCAAGGGACATAGCCAGATAATCTGGTTGATCCCTTAATGCAGAACACATTCGCCTTGTACGAGTAAAATCGTGTGGTGTTAAAGAGAGTAAAATAACAAACAAGGCGCATTACAGCATAATCAGCCCTGAAGTTCCTACTGACTTGCCCGCTCTTTTGACCATTTAATCATTATATTTATGATAATTTAACTTTTGCATATCATTACGACTATACGAGGTTTATGAATAACAAATTATATTTAATTCCAAGTTCGAGAAATAAATGGTGAATGTTTCCATTCTGTTAGGTTGGCAGCCGTCGTGTTGTTCAGATTGGTGCATTGTGTATGATTATCCTGGCATTGTTTGGTAAATTTGGTGCATTATTCTCTACAATTCCCCAACCTGTGATTGGTGGAGTGTTCGTTGTTATGTTTGGAATGATATCTGCTGTTGGAATATCAAGTCTGCAGCATGTTAATCTCAATTCAGTCCGCAATCTTTTCATTGTTGGCTTCGCATTGATCATTGGTCTGGTTATTCCTAAATACCTTGAACAATACCCGAAAACTATTGATACTAGTAAGTAAATATGAATGCTTAAACGGTATCTTGGTTAGGGGCGACAGAAGCACAACCGCGGGACAATTCATTGTGCGTCGCTACACGTCACTCAAGAGAGCCAGGGAGGGCAAGCTAGTGCCTCTCTTATCAGCGTATGCCTAACGCAAGTGATGCAACTTATTGGTTACAAAATTATCTTAATTTATCTTTGACCAAGATCATCCACACCATTTTATTATGGTACATGAACAAATATCACATGTATTTCTTGTTATTTGTTCAAGGTGTTGCCGAAGTGGACCAGATATTTACAGTTCTGTTCAGAACAAGCATGGTAGTTGGTGGCATGGCTGCCTTCATCTTAGACAACATCCTCCCTGGATCAGATAAAGATAGAGGTAATATGATCTATTATGGTATTACCACATTACGTTGCTCATTCATCCTTTCAAATAAAACATACACTAAAATATATAGCAATAAAATTATAGTTTATAGTCGCGTATACTCCGTATAGAGTATAGTAACAACCATCCTTACTATAAAAAATATTTAGACTTAAATAAATTATATACTAGAGGGCGGCACTCAGAGACTGCATACCTCCGCCAGCAAATTCAGTCAAGTATCATGCATAAATTATACAATGCACTATTAACTACGTGTTCAGCCGGGGAAAGCATTACAAACTTTTGTAAATTAGTTCTCATCCAATTTTCATCCAAATTGAAATAAAATTTAATCGATGTTGTTCTTGGCTTATGGCCATTGGCTCCACAAATATTTGTATTAAAATGTTTGATCTTTTTTGAGTTATCGTGCTCACAGACAAACACACACACGCACACGCACGCACGCACGCACGCACGCACGCACGCACACACACATAACACATGCACAAACAAACCCAAGAGAAAACATAACCTCCTGGCGGAGGTAAATATGGGTTTGCGTTCTTTCCATGCTCATGCTCCTTTAACATAGCTACCGTCAAGTGTCGTGGTAAACAATGTAGAAACAGAATGTTCAAATGTATTTCAGGTTGTAGGTATTTCTATAATGACTTGCCAATATTATTACTTTTAATACCCTCACTTGCAGCTTTACTCGAACTGACAGATAAGAAGGCCAATTGTCAAAATGGAAGCAAGTTTTACCATGTTAAATTCACTTTTCTTTAGGTATAATAAAATGGCGTAGTTTGATTATGGAGCAACGTAAAGGAAACATGGCTTCTATTCATGTCTATGATTTACCGTTTGGGATAACGAATAAATGGACATTCACCAAGTATATTCCATTTTTGCCGTATTATGGTCCTGAAAACTGCGAAGTGGCCGAGAACAATATGTATCCTGTTATTCCTGGTCAAGATTTTGAAATCCAATCTCTGCAACAGCAAAAAACTTATCTTTGACACTCCGATACATCAGTTTTACTTTAACGTCTCACTTACTTTGTCTTTTACCTATAGTATTGTAGCAAATTTATTATACATCCTATACCCGCATGTAGATGTTTTCGAGAAATTAGTCATATCGCGTAATACGTCGCGAAAACATTTGCTAGAGTACAAAAATTCCTGAACCTGACACGGAGTTTGTACAACTTGTATACGAGCAAACAAAAAAGCTGCAAGCAAATCACAACGGCTTTTAAAGACGCATTTACTTTTACGTACGTTGACACGACATTTACTGTAAGATGTCAACATGGATGTCAGTGTCATTTAAATCACTTTCATTGTTTATTGTTTATTGTGTTTTCCACTCTGAGGTGGACTGTTTTAAGTAATTGAATGCAAAGCCCGGTCGAATTGCATTCACGATCCAACGTTTCGACACTCAGTCTAGTGTCTTCATCAGGGGTGGATTTGAAGATTCATAGAACTGTCGAAGGAAATTTAGAAACTGACTTTGATCGCAAACTTAGGCACACAGACAAATATTTGTCCTATGACTCACATCACCCAATAAGCTATAAAACATCCGTGGCCAAAACTTTGCTTCGAAGGGCTGAATCTCTACCATGACTCTACTATTAAGGGACATGCGGTAGATACATGCATTCGAGGCGTTACTGAACCGATTACTGTAAGAGAATCCTAAATAATTGTAATATTAAGGTCGCCTTCAAACTTTATTCGACTTATTTGACTTTGGGCCATATTTTCTCAGCCAAAAGATTCTGTTCATATCAAACAGAAAACACATGTGCGTTGACTGCGAGAAAAAGTATCTGGGTCAGTCAAAAAGACAAGTTTCAACTTTAGACAAGAGGACTGCATTTGGCCGATCACGTGTGTCAAACGAAGCATACTATGCAGTCGACTAAAAACAATGCTGACTTGTTAAAAGATATATGATAAGAATACGACGTGCAATGATACAATGCACGAACTGAGATCGTCTCAAGCCAAAAGACCGAAATTTGTTTTTTGCATCATCAATCATCAGCAAATAGAGCTGCTCCCATCGGGATATTTTCGTAACCGATTAATCGCTGCCAACAATCGATTAATATCGATTAATCGTATTGAATAAATTAAATCATGATCACACGCCCAAAACGAGACATAATTAACGAGAAAACGTGACGTTTTGAAAAGTAAACATCGCGAAATATTTTTCCCACTCTACGTTTTTTTGCAATAATGACTAGTGTTTCAAAAGGCCGATCTTAAATTGACTGCAATGAGAGCACCATAATGCTCATCTCTTCGCATTCTCCTAATTCCAGAAAAAGGTTTTAGGTAAATATCACGCAGGACATGGTTGTTCTCAATGATCCGATTATTGTTAAGAATAAACTTACCTTCGGACGGCATTTCAGGCTCGGAAATGTTTCTTTTTTCACCCTGCGTGGCCTTTTCTCAGGCATTGCACTGTCAAGTGTCAAAAGAAATAGGCTTGAATGTAGGGATGTTCGGTATGAGAATTTTTCGGTATCGGTATACCGGAAAAATTATACCGATATTATCGGTATACCGGTCTTTGAGCCGCGTTAATTAGAAAGGAAATTTCTTAATAGAAATTTCAAGGAGATTTAGATTATGAGAAGTGGAAACAATTTCGAAGGAATTTCAGCACACATCATACCGCGAGTGTAGACCATTGAACTATAAATAAACTGGAACGATAACTCAGGGGGGGAAATTGAAGCCAGCTTAAAACTTTGAGGGAAAATTTGCCGTATTTTACAAAATTGCGGTTGTTTTTGTATTTTTTAAGTATTTCCTTTTTACCTAAAGTCTTGAAGTTTTTATATCAAATAGAACTTTTTAATAGCTTCAATTTCATATACAGCCCAATGTTCGGCGTTAAGTATTTCAACTCAAACCTCAGAAAAACTAGCTTGGCTTCAACGAATCATAGGACTTGATCATAGGAGTTAGCGTTCCAGTTTACTTAGAGTTCACTGGTGTAGACAGACACCAGCCTCGTACCCAGGCGCTTTTAGGTAAAAGAAAATAAATCGCGTTTAGCTCATTTATAGAGATCAAAAGCGTCTGGGTACGAGGCTGGACAGACACTACATCTTTGCATTATACTACAACAAAATTCGGTATATCAAAAGAGGAGCTTGGCTGGGTAGTTCGTCTTGATGGATGAACCGTCTATGACGATGTGTATCTAGGCATTAGACGAACTATCAGGAAAATATCAGCCACGATAATGGGGCACGATTTGTTACCAGAATTATTGCCAGTATACAGATCACACTATTCTAGCTAGTTCGTCTGTTTAGTTCGTCTTGTGTTTACACTAAGACGAATGATCCTCAGAACAACCATGCTCTTCAAAGCCATCGGGGTGTATTTGATATCTGTCTCAGGAAAAATATGGGACTATTCATGGGAAGCAAGTTACATACATTTTATATAATATACACCAATAAACTAACCATTTTATATAATTTTTTAATGTTATTTAGAAATTCCAAATATTTAACAGAAAGTTTATCTGCATCTACAAAATATACTCGAAACAGGAAAGCAAACCAATGACAATGAATGCACCCCAATTTAATGTACAGCCTTTAAATATAAGAATAAGTATGCGGTAAAATCCCTTACCTAGCTTAAAGTTGGGCCTTAATCGCCATAATTTTATTTTACACTAAAATGTTCTTTTTCTATACGTGATGTTTTCTCCGATAATAAACTATGTAGTTCAATTACTCGCGCATGCGTCAAAGCTTGCGTCTAATGTTATACATTGGTTTTAAAATTCAAGTATATATACTTGCACTACGTAAGTGCAGCAAATGGTGGTCAACCGGCAGTAATTATGTAGAAATCATTTACCATTTATAGTGGCAAATAAATAATACAGAGATATTTAGCCAGAGGCGAACAGTTTTTTTTTTGGGGGGAGGTCAACCGGCAGTAACCGATGGTGGTCAACCGGCAGTAATTATGATAATTATGTAGAAATCATTTATCATTTATTGTGGCAAATAAATAATACAGAGATATTTAGCCAGAGGCGAACAGTTTGTTTTTTTTGGGGGGGAGGCGATCAGAACCCCTGGAGGCGATCGAGGGGGGCAATCGCCAATAATTTCTGAAACTTTTGAATTAATGCTGATTACCTGTGTAACAAAGCTGTAACAATTATTTTAAAAACGGAAAAGCCTTGACATGCTATTATTTAAGCAGATTATTATTAAATTTAAATTGGCAACCTAAATTCGCCCCTGCAGTTCGCCACTGCAGGATTTAGCTTAATTTATACTTGCATGGCCCTGATAAGTTTCAATATTCTGAAGTTGACCACCATATCGCTCGTCTTCGGCTCGAGTTTGTATATCCGATACAACACGGCCGCTCATTTTGTAAATAGTACTTCGGACTTTTGGTGTTCAATGATTCCACCTAATTTATTCCACTACTGTATTTCAACAATGTAACAATATATTGAACGTGTGTTGCAACAGTAAAGAATAATATAGTGGCGGGGATAATATATACAAACTACACTTTGCATACAAGTTCTTTGAAGCCTTGACGAACACTTATGACGAACTGTGTGAAATCATTGGTCTTGTTCAGTTTTTCTGTGAGATCAGTGAGTTGATTAATCATGGGAGAACAATCTTTGACTAGAAACAAGAAAATAGTTGGCTTAATTTACAATAATGAGCCAGAGTTTGAAAAATGTTAGCTAAAACGTTCTATATAATAGATCATTTGCAGAATTGCTGGAGAGTACCGTTAAACACGCATAGCCCCTACTTCATGCTTTTGAAAACAGACAAAATCTTCAAACTGAAACATTGCGCTGACTAAATAAAATTCAAAAGAAATAAAAAAATGAAGTCGAGGCTATGCATATATAATGCCACACTCCAATATAATTCTGTAAATGGTCCATAGTCCCTTGTTTTATGACAAAAATATGTCAAAACAATGAATGACTGCATGGATAGCATGGAGATCAGTGGGATTTTCAAAACAATGAAAAGTCAATGGAACATTCCAATCATTGCATCGTGATTGGATGGTAAGTGCTATAGAAAGGCCCATTTTAGTTCTTCTTAGGCTACGTTTACACGGTACCGGACGAATTTGGAACCGGCCGAAATTCGTCCTTTTCCGCCTGTTTACACGGTACCGGACGAATTTTGGTCCTTTTTTTTCGAGTGTTTACACGGTGCCGGACGAATTGTTGATCGTGAAGTCCTAACCCTTCAGGTTCACAAAAGTATGAGGAAGTTACATGTAAAGTAACCAAATGAGCATAGTGTTGTTGTCGTACCCAATCCTCTACCGCGCTATCGGTGCAAAAACAAGCCCGGTTCCGGTGTTTACACGGTACCAGACGAATTTAAAACCGGTCGGGTCAAAAACTAGACCTGCTTTTTTCGGGTCGCGAATTCGTCCTGTTAGGGGGTCTCAAATTCGTCCGGTTCCATGGTTCTCGTGTAAACGGAAGGCCGAAACGGACGAATTTCAGCCCGGTTCCAAATTCGTCCGGTCCCGTGTAAATGGGGTCTTAAGGTTTGCATGCAGGCTTTTCAAATCGCTTTTATTAAATAAACATTCGACGAACCAATGTGTGAACCATGAAATATACACAGCAGTCAATCAATCTCCTTTACAGTCTACAGAGGTTCCTGATGCGAAGTACTGCAAATTGTGATGCTATATGCCAAATTTAGTAATATATTATTGTCCGGAAACAGATCATGCCTGTTAGAATTAGGGATGTTATTACTTCTACTATGGTATACCTGCAGAGTTCCTCAATGAACATGATATAAATGTTACAAATTTAGAGGAGCTACTATACTGTAGGTACCGTAAAATTATCTAATAAGGATCATCTATTAGAGGGACAATTATTCTTACATACGGCAGTTCTAAGCTCCTTAAACAACACGTTCCAGCAGTTTGTAAAGTGAACAACCGGTTCAAACTCTTCAACTTTCATAGCTCTTACACTCTGTTACTGCAATTATGCTCCAACACTAATAATTTAACAAGAGTCCACTCTAAATGTTTAATTAAATCTAATTAAGCCCCTGTACGGAAGGGGCGTTTATTACACACGGGACGTTTAATAGAGAGGGGCGTATTTTACAAAGTTCTGGTTTGACGTCTTTAGATACGGAGCGTCTATTTTGATACGGGACGTTTATTAGATCATTTACGGTACAGCACATTTTGTATGTACTCACTGTTATATATTCCAGTATTTTCATCCACCTTGACAGTGAACGAAAAGCAAGCCTCAGGATTATTTGGGTCGATGTACTTGAACACAAACTTCAAGTGATCTTCTAGAAAAAATGGTATACTTCAGAGTAAGTTTCTAATTGCATTTATTTTATCGTAACTTCAGTGAAATGAATAATGGTATTGACCTAATCTAGTATTCTTAACTTTGATACAATTCTGCCTGCATGTTGGCTGTTAATTAGCAACTGGCATTTCTTAACTTTCATATATAGTCTATAGATTAATTTTCTTGATTAATGTTCATAAGTTTATTAGTCATGGTTTCACAAGTTAAAATATTTTGGCATGTGTTAGATGTACCAATGAGGTAACAATAAACATCTGTGAAGCTTTGCAAACAGCAGATTTTGCCACACAACCTCCTATTTGTAATACATGCTTATTACCGAACAGCTGGGCTCGGCTAGAGATTAGAATACATAAAAAAATGCCAAAGCGCATGTTCAGACCATTTGCAGTAGTTATTTGAAGATAAATTAGCCAATCGAAATTTAGAAAACAATAAAGTGAATTATTAAATATTATTTATTGCACATATAATTACCGCTGTTTAGTATTTCGTTGGAACCAGCTAACACAATAACAGTATGGAAACTGGGAAGTTTGGAAATTAGATGTAGTAGAACTACAAGTTATTGAGAACTATTGAAATTAAACTTACTGTCAAGTTTTTCAAATGCAAATCCCAGATAATCCTGAAAAAACGATATGCCCTTAGTGTATTGGTTCATCTTTAACATTGTTTTTTCCTTTGCCTTTTGAATAACTAAAAAGATAATTAGTCCAGAAATAAAAAATGTGATCAACAGAATTATACATTTCAAACAGTCATCTACAGTTTTACTCTGTCTAATTACGCCTGACGATCGACTTTACCGTTGTCAGAGAAAAGTGTTGAACATAAATGGGTTTACCAGATGATCCCCATATAGCCAAAATGGGCGCTAATGTGCCTTACTTCGTTATTTTACTCTTTCTTACAAGTAATAATAATAATATTTAATAAATATTAATCTGAATAGCACCCAAAAGCTGAAATATACAGGATTAATTACAAATTTTAAGTACAAATAATAAGGAACTCTTAATAATATATACTACATGAAAAGTTTTAAATTACATAGTAAAGAAACTATTTAGGAATGTTAAAAATTATAGAAATCGCTAAAAAGTCAAATTTAATTTAATGAGTCATTATAAGCTAAAATGGTTGAAGTAAAAATGAATTTCGAAATCTATTAGTTTTACAGTCAATTTGATTGACATGATTATTGTTACGAAGGGTATAATTGACTAAGTTCTCACGTCTGTCAGGAACGAGTTCGTGTAATTTGTGTTCGGGGTAAAGAAGTTTTTTGAAATATGACATACAT
This sequence comes from Trachythela sp. YZ-2020, assembly GCA_016169945.1. Taxonomy (NCBI): domain Eukaryota; kingdom Metazoa; phylum Cnidaria; class Anthozoa; order Malacalcyonacea; family Clavulariidae; genus Trachythela; species Trachythela sp. YZ-2020. The sequence goes on from JADLSH010000369.1 coordinate 1,303,007, forward strand.
ATATCATTTCTTCTTTGGCTAAGTGATTGGATTTCTTTAAATTTCAAGGCTTCCCGATATGATAGACCGGGATATATTGGATTCTTCCAACCTCTTCTTTTAAATAATCTGGAGCACCGTAATTCCAAACCTGACATGCATTGAAGAAGAGCCAGCTAAATTTTTTATTGCACTCCACCATTTTTTTGGCTTTGAATTTTTTGAATGGCTCACTTGAGATTCATAAAAATTAAATTTAGCTTGCTTGATGACACGGATTACTTTGTTCCTTAGTTTATTGTATTCAGCCTTATTTCCCAAGCTAAGAGCTTTTTGTCTTTGGGAAATAAGCGATTTTATTTCAGGCGTAATCCACGCTTTATCTTTACAGTGGAGTCTGACTGCTTTTGCAGGAATAATTGTATCCAGGCCCACAAGTATGATGTCATAAAACAGATCACACATACTTTGACAAGAAGGTAACTGGGAAAGTACACTCCAATCTAGATTTGAGAGGAAGCGACCAAAAGCCTGCATGTTTGATGGATTTCGTTTTCTAATCCAAATTTTGGTAGTTGTATTGGTGCGATAAGGTTCAAGTGGATGTAACATGATTGACATATGATCTGATTGACCAACAGCGGGAAGAATATCTGGTTCTTTATACCAACGCTTTATATTGGTAAGTATTAAATCCAAAGTCGCGTTTCCACGAGTTTGCTTAAGAGATGAATTTCTACAAAGTCGTTTAGTCGTTTAGTAACATCAGATGTTTTTTATCTTATCGAGGAGAAAGTGGGGATTAATGGTTAACCAGATCACCCATCCACCAATTAACACACAATGCTCCTTGATTCACTCTACTTTGGTATTTTACTCTAACACCAAATTATTGCATTTGCTAAGTACAAAATGTTGGGTGTCAATAAGTTAACCAGACAGTCCAGACCATAGACCAGACCATCTCCCCATGTCTCCTGATAACCAATTTAGCAACAATGGTCCCTATACTTTGATTTTTACTCTATCTAACGAGTAAAAATAACGTCAAATCACAAATATTTTTAACTTGTCGTGGGGAAACGTGGCATTAATGTGTTAATTATACCAGTCAAATATCTGCATGTGCAGATATTTGTGCATCAATGTTGTCCACGAGACTATTAAGTATTAAGTATTTTTAGTTGTTTGTAAATCAAGCATCAACATGTTAATATTTACGTAGTTATGGTAGTATACAAGAGTAATCATGGAATGATTTTCTATATTGTTCGGGGATCGTTGCATCGTATTGTTCGACACTGCCTACACAGGAACCCGGCCAGCACACAAGATATTCTAAATTTCTTAGCTTTCACTTGTTAACCGCAGAGTTGCAAAAAAGCTGCGGGTATGAGGGTACCACCCTTGAGGAAGGTTTACTGGTGTTGAGGAAGGTTGAGAGTAAGCACTAGGCTAGTCAGGGGCACACATTAGGAGGGGTGTGGGGGTGTGTGTAAATTTTTCAGAAAAGTCGGTCCCAAATTGTAAAATTACACTACTTAATTCGGTCTGAGTTGGTCCGAAACACTCTGTCTGATATAGAGATTGTCAATAAAAGAAATCAACTAAAACAACTTTGTAAAACTCAGAAATATATTTTCCTCTTTACTATTTTGACAGGAAGCAATATATTCAAATGTAAGAGGACATAGGCATACACAAGTAACACAACCATATGGAAATATTATTGACAGCACTTATAACAAGGGCATATATAAAAGGAACTATTGCAATATTGAAAATATTCATATTTACATTTGCATTCTGTAATGAGGCAGGATAGACTGTAATATTTTATGACACTTGTATAGTTGTGTGCATAATTAGGCGGAACTTGCATGGTTATAACTTTCTAACCTTTTTTGTATACATCTCACTTTTATACCACAAGGGTGTCATAATGCAGTAATGTCAAGGTCTTTATATATTTTAGTACTTCGTATTAATGGCTATTGCCTCCCTGAAAATGCATTCTCTGCCCCCAGACCCCCTACTTTCAAGTTATATATCATACATTCACGAAAGTTGTGTGTATATCTCCACATAAAATGTTTGTCCTGTATCATGAATGGCACTAAACATATTTTTACATGAACTCGTACTACATGTGTTGATGTGGTGAAACAGATATCAAAAGTCGGTCCCTGAACAATGGACACCCCCCAAACCTTTTTGGAATGTGTGCCCCTGAGGCTAGTATGAGTACCAACAGTCAGCACTCAGCCCAACATCCTACCTGGAGGAAAGTTGAAAACGTTTTACAACTCTGGTAAACCTGAACTTTGTAATGAATAAATGTAACATTTTGTTATACCTAAACAACAATGAAACATCAAATATTTTGAGTAGTTGGTCCCAGTAGATTTCAAAGGGTAGTACCTTGTTCTTCTTGTATGTTTTGTTTCTTGGCATCATCAAGCTGTTTCTCTCTCAATATATTTTTCTTTGAAAGTTGCTCAGCTTGAAGATTCAACATCTCAAGTTCTTTTTCAATGGAAGATATCATGTTTTCTTGCTCACTTTTATCTACAGTAATAGTGGAAATATTATATAATTATATTAATAATACACCATTGTTTTTCAAAGAAATATGATTTTGGTTTATTTTCAGTTTCTTCCACTGGCCCTTTCCTACAAACAATAACATAGATGGTAATTTGTATATTGTCTGCAACTGTTTTGTCCAGGTATCAAAGATGGGTTAACTGGGGTGTTGCAGGTGGTCTGCACACCTTTTGAACATCTTGACCACCATGCTCTCTCCACATGACCAAAGTCAGCATCGACCAGACTAATTACTAAGCATTCCATACATTTAGGAGCTTGCAGTGGTGGTGAAATGGTGTACCCTCTGGAAAACCACACTCCTCCTTCCAAGAGTCAGACTACTGTCAATCCATCTTTACTAGTTATTGTCCCTGGGCAGCTGGGCTTTCCAAATGAGAAAATTGCAAGTCTGATGGAATTGTTCGGATTGTTTTGACAAGCCAGCGGCCAGCCCGCCTGAGTCATGAAATTTGTCTCGATAAAGTACGAGCTAGTTCTGGTAGCCACGCTGCCTTGTTTCCGTATGAACACCCCCTTACGAAGGCTCCTTGTAAAAGAAAATTGCCTGGCAGGAAAATGTGACAATTTATGCCTATATCATTATTAATATATATAAACATATATACCTTTAGCAAGTTGATCTACTTTGGCATGGTCCTGTGCAATCTTGTCTTCAAATTCTTTTATATTTTCTATATGTTGTGAAAATAGAACCACGAGTAGATGAAATTCTTAATACAGATGCAGATAATTAAACTCAAATCTTTATATGTTGTCTACAATAATTTGGTTCTATCTGAATACCTTGTCCGCGTTTAACGTTATGCGAGGCTTGTTGATTTCTGAGTTTTATCAGATTCTCTAGCGTCTCGCCCGTCCATTCGTTTAAAAACTTCTGCTGAATTTGAAAAAGCTTAGATTTAAGTAAGTCCAGCTCCTCTTGACGTTCTTGCTCAAGTATTTGCTCCATTTGGTAAAACAGCAAGGTTGAAGTTGGCGCCGAATTTTGAATTTCTGAAATATTTTGTTTTTTGTTATTTACGTCACGTGATCATGAAATAGATTGTCCAAATTGACGGGCTTTAGCGGAAACAGGAACGCGGATCGCGGGATGCCGATTATTTTGGTAACGGGAAAATGACTAGTGAAATGGCGGGATGGAGGAAAATGGGGGGAGGGGAGGTTGGGATTTTAAGAAATTGCGGGACTGGAAAATGCAACCTCGTCTGGGGATTTAAGAACCCGAGGTGTATTTCATTGCTTTGTCTTCGATTCCTCGCATTGCGGTGGAAATAAACCTCTGAGACCAGGGCATATGTATTTTGGCGACTTTCTCTATCAATTGCGAGGACTATTTTAGCAATAAGAGCTTGACAATACCTCACCAACGGCATTATGGCAAAGAAAGGCTACGTTGAGTCAGAATAAGACAAGTTACAAGATAACTATTTTAGAACCTATTTCAGAAACAGTGCAATCTAAATATGACATTTTCCCTCCTAAATCATTAAGAAAACGAATGGTAATCAATTCATACTTTTCTACTTTTCTTTATACTAGGTATAAATCTGGATATAAGTAAATCTAAACTCAATTAACTTTATTTATACTGGATAGTCTATCAGTTCTAAGCTGTTCGCCTTAGAGGACCAGTAAGGACTATCACATGGGCTATCACTACTCATCCTCTGGCGCCTTATCTCTTGGTGTGCCTCATTACCATCTGGTGAATTTCAATATATCTCACAAGATATATTCAAGACAAAGGAAGTCAGTAAGAAGGTTGTCAAAATAAGTTTCTAATATTAATGAAACTCTTTTATTTGGATGCCATGTACATGCACTGAACTGGAACCTAATAGGTTGCAAAAGGACTAAAAGATTGTGGGTTGTGCGATTATGGAGTTCCATGCACTACACATGTGCATTTATGTCGTGATGCAAACAAAGAAATATCAAACTTTATAATATAGTCACGTGCACCTTATATGACCTATTCTGCAATCTGATTGGCTGAGCTACTCGCTGTATGTCAGCTTGATATCATTATCTATGCTGATATCAGCCACTGATATGATATCAGCTCATATACAGTGGGTGGCGAAAACAATATGGCGGCACAAAAACTACACGAGTTTTGCGAACCAGAAAACAGCGAAATATTTGCTTTGAAAGCAACAAAAACAGACAGAAAAGACTCCAAAAATCATTGACAGCGTAGGAAATACATTTAACATATAGAAATTAGTTTTCTACAGAATTAATAGCGAAAGAGCAGCGAAACAAATAAATTTGCAGTCAGTAAGCACTTACTTTGCTACACAAAAATTATATAAAAAATCTCAAACTTTTTATATCAAGCGATACTGTACTAAAACCGATTATTTCACTTTAAGTTATGAAAAAAACACAAAAAAAAACCATTTAAAATTTTCAATCCGAGTCGCGACAAGGTTTGTGGGTGAACGAACTGTAAAAATATTACAACAGAGAAGAGTATATTATTGTTGCAGTTAATGTCTATAATACTATATTTTAGTAAAATTACATAGGTGATTATTGAAAATTCTCAATGCTGATTGGTTGCGCTACCTCGGATTAATATGCGATAATCACCTAAGCGTTTTTAAGCCGCTTTTATCGTAAATATTAAATTAAAATATTTTTGAAATGTGCATTTTTTATTTTTTCCAAATAATCACCTATGTAATTTTACTAAAACAATTATTCGCCTCAGTCTCGGTGAATATCGGTGAATAAAATCCTCGACTTCGTCTCGGTTTTTATTCACAATTATTGAATGAGGTTGAGCATGATATGAAGAATTATCAAGCCGAAGTTTTGTGTTATCAACCGAAGCCGAAGGCTGAGATTGATAAATGATAACACGAAACTGAGGCTTGATAATTCTTCATATCATGCGAAAACCGAATTCAATAATTGTTTTATTATTTATTTAAAATTCACAGCGGCCTGTTGTTAAATTACGTTGCTAATAATTCGTCGCTCCTTCGGCAGTCGCTCGTCATAATCGTCATTGGCGTGACGTAAGAACGTTGATTAATATGTTTGCAAACCAACGTTATGACATCAGAACGTTGGTTAATAGGTCACAACTCCATATTTGGTCTGCTATTGAGTTGACATGACGAATTCACCCTGATTTTTTAAAAATAAATAATAATCACCGATATTCACCGAGCCTGAGGCGAATAATTGTTAAATAAAACAATTATACTATTCGCTCTCGTCGTATATGGCTCAATGTGCTACGCACCTCGTCGGCTATCAGCTCTTATTATATACACAAGCTCTGGATATGAGGTATTCTGCAATCTGATTGGTTCTCTATGTTCTGTTCATATCCAGAGCTTGTGTATATATTAAAACAGTTATTCTACAACCTCGTCCCCAGGGCCATTTTGGCTTAATTATTAACAAGAAACATGTGCAGTTGGTCTTGGTAACCATTGCCTTATAATCTAGCTTTCCCTTGACGACTAAAATCATCTGGCATTAGACAGAGTAGAGTTAAGTGCCAAAATAAAGTAAATAGGTAGGGAACATAGTTGCTTAATGTGTTAACAAGAGACATGGCCAGATAGTTAATCTTAAGGAGAGCGTTCTCACTCTCGTCGTATATGACTGATAGCCGACTCGGCGCTATCGCGCCTCGTCGGCTATCAGCTCATATACGACTCGAGTTCGTAGAATAACTGTTAAATATACGACTCGAGCTCATGGTATAATTGTTAAATAGTGTCGTCTTAGATAGAGAAATCCACAGATAAGAGCTAAAGAGGGTCATTTGTCCGTATTTCTTGACTGACAACTCAGAAAATATCTTATAAACTATTGCTGACAAACAATGAAACAGTAAATTAACAATTTATTAGCAATTTTGAACTGGAAATCTTACATAATATCTCACTGCTAAATAGCACTTGGCTATAGAGTGACATCCTCAAACCGATTACATACCCAGGTATATTAAAGCTAGAGCATAAGACCTTGAACATGCCCAGGTATAAAAACAGCGTTAAAACTAGAAATATTCAAAACTTAGTCTCAGATTTTAGTGTGCTGTCGACTTCATTATGAGTATCATTCTCAGTGTTTTTTATAATCTGGGCAGAATTAACATCAGCAATAGTCTCCAGTGTGTCTTGTCCCTGGGTCTCAGGAAGTAGAAATGCGAGACAAGCAGACTTTAGACACATTAAACCCATGATTCCAAACGGTAGTAATGGATGAATACGAATCTAAAAAGCAGAAACAAAGGTATAGGTGATTTGCACGTTACGTCATCCTCGCCATGTTGGATGGCTTAACAAAAGATTTTCCTTGTTTGCAAATTCCAATTTCATCCAACATGGCGAAAATCGTTTTGTTCTTTGAACCCCTTGGTATTGGTTGCAAACCATCTTTTGGCAAGTCTCAGTAAGCGTTAATAGACACTGAGCAGAATAGCAGATGGTTGTCGTGTCAACTTCAGAATGTTGACAGTTAAAGGTGACAACGAATTAAGCAACACCTCTCAAATATATTTGTTGTCTCCAAATGCATGACTATCACATATAATGAAAATAATTTCCATCATTTTCTAATTTTCGTAACTGGCGGTTGACCATCACCTGCTGCAGCAAGATGATTAAACCTACCTATTACAGAATCTCAGTACGTACTTATGGCTTTTCACAATTCAGGAAATGGTGTTATAGAGACAGCAGAAATATAATCCAAATTTTCTCAGAAGGAGCATGCCCCAGACATTTGCTCCGTACATTTGTACCATTGTCATTTGTCACCGATTAATCATGATATTCTATCTGACAGCCTAAGTGAAAATTAAAGTAGGGCTATGGGTTGGTTTGGATTCTACGCCATTTTAACCCGAAGATCTCACACTCCGTTGTAAGTTCAAAATATAACAACGGAAATATATATATAGGTAAGAGTAATATTCCCAACAGGGTAATCGCTATGCCACTGTCTCTCTACAAAAACGCTTGGGAAAATTTGACAATTTATGTCGAAATTTATGCTACGAACGCAAATATTAATTATTGATAGCTGCTACCTATAGACAACTGTGCGAACTTTCAGTCACATTTCAACACTAAGCCGCAATGCGTTATAGTGCACCCTACTTTGTTATTTTACTCTTGATATTCTGTTTAACGCCAGACAAAGTTCCTCGTCAAAGGGAAAAGAGCCTGGCGTTATCGGGTAAATCCAACCATCTGCTCATGGCCTGTTGTTAACAATTAAATTGTCAATTGATATTTTCATCTATCTAACATCAAACAATATTCCTCGTCAAGGGGAAAGTGTCCAGCATTAATGGTTAAATTTTTCTGTAAGTTTTGACCAATTCACATCAGAAAATATTTGACTTTACTCACCAACCAAATGACGTAACTTGCAGTAAAAGATCCCAGTCTTCCCGATGCTGAAGCCGTGCTTAGTGCCATGGATCTATAAGAAGGATATTAAGACGACAGAATATATCCCAAATACTGGATGTTAATTTAACCTTCGTTTATGTTATTTTAAGATGAGTATACTCTGGCCCACTCTGTAGATGCGATATCTAGTAAACCGAGGTACGCCGGAACTCTAAAAGGGCAAGGAGTATCACGGTAAATCTCTTTTCGTCGCGTTTCAAATCCCTAAAACGTTTCGATACTAACTTATAGTTAAATATTTTCGTCTTTATTATACAAAACAAATACTTTGCCGTTGTCTGTTCACCGTTATAGATGCACATGCAGAAGATCGCCCCGATGGCTGGGTGGGTCACTAGTTTTTGTTCTTACCAACAACAGACAACGGTAAAGGTTATCTATTGTTTTATATAATAAAATAGCTGAAAAAAGCTAAACTAAGCTCGTACCAAAACGTTTTGGGGCGTGACGGAAGAGATTTACACGCCATTATATTTGACGTGATCCGTGATCTATAAAAAACAATGCACGTCATTAGTTCATGATGCATCTGAGAGAGTTCAATATTATTGGCTTAGTAAAATCGCGTTATCTGTGCGTCTGTCCTCTAATAGATCATTGCTCTCAACCAATGAAAAAGCAGATTCGACTCAGATTATTATATAAATATTCACAGACACTAGAAGGTGCACTAGTAAAGTATATTTTCATTCCATTGCGTCAGGTGCTTCGGCTCCTCCCAGGTTTTTTTTTCTCTTCGCACCACGCCTCCCCCCACCCCCTTCTCACGTCACCAGACTCTCCAAAATTCACAATCACCCTTTCCTATGTTGAAAATAGTTGGGTTTGTCTGCTGGTCAGCTACTGAGGCCTGGAGTGGCGTTTGAAGTACTTACCGCAAAAACGTTGGAAAAATCTCAACAATCCAAAGATAAATACAAGCAAAGGAAACATTGATAAAAAGCCTTGCCAAGGCTGCCATAGCTATACGACCAGCAATAAAACCTGTGAAATATTTTTGATCAAATTATTATCATAAATCAATTTGCTGTATAGCTAACGCTATTGGGGTCATGAATATACTTCTTTATATCCTAACCCACCCTGTTAATTAACATTCCTTGTCGGAGGAGAAAAGTACCCGGAGAAAACTCACGCGCGACTTTCTGCATAGCATTAGTTGACATAAATTGATTGGTTGACTCTTTTTGCACGAATATCTTAAGTCCGTAGCGAGAATAGAACCCATGATTTCAGAGACAAAAAGCGGTTGTTCTGACGATTGCGCCAGTGCGCCACCGATTAAGCATGTACAGGGCCTAACAGGCAGGGACGCCGGAGCGATAGTAGGGCAGGGGGGGGCAATGCGAACGTAGGGGCAGATTTTGATGATTTTCAAATTTCAACTCATTTAATTGTTATTTCTATGTACAAATATAGATCTAAAGAAGTACGGAACGAAAACAATAGCTTTCCATTATGCACTGATCGTCTAATTTACAGCTGTATTCTCTCTTCTTTGCCAGTATTATTATTGTTTCATTTATGCCCAAGGGCACTTTTGCCCCCCTTGCCCCCCTTGCCCCCCTTAGGAAAGGGCAGGAGGGGCGCTTGCCCGCGCCCCCCTCTCCGGCGTCCCTGCTAACAGGGGCATAAATAATATAAGCATTTGAAAAATAGTAAATCATACCTGTATTAGATCTATCTTCCGGGATTGATATTGCTATAATAGAAGCGACACAAGATACTAACAATCCCAAAATGGTGCTCTTCTTTCGACCCGATCTATTAAAATATATATATATTTACTCAGTTCAATCTCAGGATTTCTATCTATCTCAGCAGGTTGCTATAAGTGACCCATTTAGTAAAATATAAAGTGTTAGATCAATGACAGTTAACAAAACAACCTAACTAAATTTTTATTGCTGATATTTAAGAATTACCGTAATTCCTCTATTAAGCTATCCCTTTCAAATACACCTGGCCCCTCTGATAAGCCCCACCTCACCCCTCAAACGTGCCTGAAATAAAGAGATCCTCCACGTGGTCATGTGGTCATGGCAAAATAGAGGATATAGTTCCATGTATGTGTGTCTGAAGAGGAATTGCACTCTTATATCAGTGGTTTACCTGCATGTGGTAGAGATTTACAGTATGTTACTTATGATGAAATCTATTAAGGACGCTAAAGCTCACCTCTCAGCCAAATATACTGCAAGATAAACAGCTGGGAACTCGACAAGACTGATCAACGCAAATGTGAGATATCTATCCCAGCCTAGATCAACAGATCCATAGGAAACACCGTAGTAGACAAGGGCCACTGTGAACCTGCAATTTAATTCAAATATATTGGTTATGTATTTTACATATAGCCATATAGGTTTAATTTCCCTTTGTCTGAATTACTGCAGCCTAATTGGTTTGTTAGAATACAACTATTTCATTAATTTAATTGCCTGCGTTATAGCACAGAATAAAGATATATACAGAAGGGCCACTCAGCGGTGCAACGTGTCCTCGGTTTTTTATGCAAAAATATGCAGTTTACTGGCCAGGAAAATGGCGGATCAGCCAGTTCAGCGTGCTTATTGGCCAGAAAAAGCAATTGACTGGCCAGAGAAATGGCGGCCAACATGCGTAATGCGATATGCGCGACCCCAAAAAATTCAAAGGTTCCCAAGAGAGTGAACCTCTATATAATATTTACTCTATGGTTATAGTAAACAGCTATTTAGTAAAGATCCTACACCAGACAATGCTTTAGTTTAACAATGTAAAAATTGGTATTAAAAGAATTTTCACATTTCTGAGTTTGATTCTGAAATATAATTGAAACTTCCAAATCGTCGAAGTGTTTCTATTTGTCCGGGAGTTCACACTGGACTCCACGTTTGAGACAAAACACTGCATGCTGCTCGTAACTAAACTTTATTATTAATACATATTCCGGACTCTTCTTAAAAGTAAAAAATCTCACCAAATATCCCAATTAATCAATGTGGATTTTGCCAACTTCCCATTTTGAAAAAGATGAAACAGGTTTCCGTGTGTTTCTGTTGATTCAGGCGTCATCAGATCATCTTTCGGCATCGTTTTCTTGTTAATTTTTGCAACTTTGTTAAGTTCTTGTCTTGCCTTATCTTCCTGGCCCTGAAGCAATAACCAGCGCACTGATTCAGGTGTGCACCTACAGAAAATTGAAAAGCCTTAGGTGTGAGGCATCAAGTCATGAACCATATATGAACAATGAACAATTCAATTAAGAAAGAAATATCGACCTAAGATTCTTATCATAGCTATACCTAGCACAAGGCTTCTTAGGCAGATCTCTTTTAAGAAGTATGTTAAAAAGGCACAGTCTTTAAAATATCAGCAATTATTATTGCTGATAGGACAACCCGGATAAAATAAGTTTTTCATTCATTCATTTATTCGTTCATCTGTTCGTTCGTTCAATTTATTCGTTCGTTCGTCAATCATTCCTTCACTTCTTCAGTCATTTATTTATTTATTTGTTTATTCACACATATACCTATGCATATTCTTTACTTACCACCACAGGGCTAAACCTGGAGTTCCTAAGACTGCTGAACAAAGTAATAAAGATCTCCAATCACGTATAAGATATGCAAGCAGAGCCAATAAAAGCAGGGCAATTATCCAGAAGTAAAATAAAGAGATACATAATTTCGCTCGGTGTCTCTTCGATGTGTACTCTGCCACAATCACGTAATATGTTGCGTTCATAAATCCTAAACAGTAAAGTTAAGTCAAAATGTCCAAATTAGGAATATATAGATGATATTGGTGATATTTTTTTGATTATTTTATTGTTAATTAGGAATTAAATAAACCGAAATGAATTGAAAATAACGAGTGAAGTTGAGTTCTGCTCAGTTGTTAGTTTAGTTTCGTCCAGTTTACTTCAGTATAATATTAATATATAGAACTCTTATTTCAATCATTCATATTTTTTCGCCGAAATTAACTATAGCTTTTGCATCATGAACACTCCCCAAATTTAATAGAGGAATACGGCTACTATATATATATCCTAATATCCCAGGACACTTTCAGTATCGAAATACAGGGGAGGTGTGGCTCTCCAAATAAAATTCAAGGAGTCCACTCTATAAAGGCTGGTTTACACTGTCGCAGTTTCTTTGACCAAAGTTTGTGGCAATGCGTTTAAGCCGCTTTTCCACTAGGCGAATTTGTTCGCGTGAGCCGAAGCGAAAAACAGATTTCGGCAATGTGAAGATTTTCGCAGCAAATATTTTCGCTAACAATTTGTTTTTCGCATCGCTTCGCGCGAACAAATTTGCCTAGTGGAAAACGGACTTTAGGTTAATTGTAATTCGCCTTCCATCGAAGATTGATGATCCCACTGCGTGTGATTAGAGTTAAATTTTATAGTGTTAACCATGAATGTAAACACAAGATTGTAAGGGCTCACCAGGGCGCATTTCTTAAGAAAATACGTAGACCCACCGGGAAAGCCCCTGCTGAAATGTATTATTTGATTGGTTACCTGATCCCAGACCATTAAACAACCTTCCAGCTATAAATACAGCGAAATACTTGGGAAATACCATCGCCCAGGTTGCTATAACAATGCCAACAACTCCAGTATAAAACACAATCTTTCTTCCAAATCTGTCTGATAAATAACCACCAATGATTAGACCAACCATAACTCCTGCCCAGTAGCATGATTGCGCAACTGACTGTAGATAAGACTTCTCACAAACGAGGTCAAACTAAAATGAGTTAGATATAACTAATGTGTAAAAGTTATGTTTTGGAAGAAATATATACAGTCGAACCACGAAGTCGTCTTAAAACATTTTAATAAATAGTTAAACAAGGAAAAATAATGAATTATGGATCGTTAGTTGGCACCGAAGAGAAACTGAAAACAGTATAACCTTTAAATGTAATGATTGTGGTGTTAGAACACAGAGGCCAGTTGTAACCATCGAGTATTCATGCACCAACCGTAAAATACGCAATACGGTAAACACCTATATGATGCTTTGTAATCCAACTAAGTCTGCAATTTACCAATATCAATTGGTCATCTACAATATACAATAATGGCAACATAAAAAGTAATCCAGTGTTCTATTCTTGATGAAGACTGTGAACTGGAATAATTAAATAATTCTCTTCTTGTGTTGCAATGGATGGTTGATTGACAAGAATACTATTATATACCAGGGTTTTTTTAACGTGCAGTTCTACACAAAATGTGCAGTTCTAAATCAATTTGTGCAACTCTAAAAAATATTTTGTGCAGTTGAAAAAAATACGAACTTTCAGGATATGGATATTTATTGTAGAAAGCTAAAGTAATCGAAGGAATAAATGGAATACATATAGCTTCAATAACAAAAGCAGTACCAGAATATTTATTTTCTCATAACAAACTTAACAATATAGTTTTTGTTGACAATTTTCAGCATCGTTTCTATTTGTAGGGATGAGAATCAGTTAATGAAAGTTTATTAATAAGAAAAAAACTGTGCCATTTGCGCGAGTTGAATTTCATGCTATATGACATGTCGCAGGGCCTTTTTTAACCTCTATACTGGGGGCCAAAGCCCCCCCAGCCCCAATGTTAGCCCCAGTAAACTATCCCCCCAGTGAAGGTCCCTTTTGTCCAAAATATAAGCAAAAGTTCTTAAGTTAGGTCAGAAGAAAGTTATGATATTCTCATAACAAAGCATTGCTTTTACACAAAAAGCTCAGTCTGTTTAGATGGGATATTTCAAAAATTGTCTCTGAAAATGCAGGAAATCAAGCCACAGAAACTCAAAAATACAAAACATTTCTGGGGAGGACCCCCAGACCCCCAACCACATCCACACACCTTCAATATACCACCTTCTTGTTAGGTCCCTTTTCGTTGATGCCCCCCCCCCCCCACTAACCATTTCTTAAAAAAGGCCCTGACATGTTGGGACAGTATGACAAAATGTGCAGTTCTAAATTTTTCTTTAAAAAACCCCTGTTATATACCACAATTCAGCAGCAACGCCGAATAAACTCAGGGCGGCCGGTGCAGCTCTTTCGGAAATGAAAAGTGCTAGTTGAGCGGGTAGTGAAGATGTGTTGGGTTGAACCACTAGGATTTTCTGAACGTTTTCTGAACGTCTACATGTAGGAAGGACAGCAGGCACCACTTACCACTGCCTCTGTGTGGACAGCGTTTACAGTTTCTAGTTTTGTCCACAACTGTGTAGCATTGAGCAAACAAATGCCAGCTGCGTCGCTCGCTGCGGTAGCAACATGTCGGAAACATAACTAAAGGCTTAGGTGAAATAATACGAGCGAGAAATTCGACGCATGTTATATGCGATATGTAAGCTTTTGCTGCGACATGTAGCATTGTAGCCACAGAGTAGAGATCATACAGAGGTGTAACGGGTGTACCCACTTATAGGCCCTTCCCGATTGTGCTAGCATAATTTTCAGCATAATTTGGCTTAACGAGCATATTTTTTGCATTTTTTCAAGAAAAGAATTGCTAGCATAATTTAGTAATTTTTCGCTAATTCATCTGAATTTTGGGTGTTAAAAAGCAAAACTTTTCATATTTTTGGTGTTCATGCAGTTTTAGTGAGTTTAGGAAAACTATATTTCATCTTTTATTTCCCCATAAACTCAAAATAAAGTACGTTTTACTAATTTTATTATCTGATAATCCGATACGGTCATACGGAAATACAAATCTGAAAGTGGAAGACTGGCTAATTGAAAAAACAAGATGGCGTCACAAAATAACTTACAGGCCACACAAGGAAGCACTAACGAGGCAGGGAATAGGCCAACTCCTGCACAAATTGCCCGAAAGCGATCGTTAGAATCCACTGGTGCCAAGCATTTTTTTCAACCAAATGAGCATAATTTTGAAAAATGAGCATAAATTTGAGCATAATTTTGGGAAAAAACAAGCATTGCTATGTGCATAATGTGCCAGTTTTACTAGCACAATCGGGAAGGGCCTACCCACTTATGCTTCAGACGCTTGCCGAGCATGCGCAGTTAAAGTGCACGATTCAGATGGCGGCTCGCTTTTAACTGCAGTTTACCTTTTAGAAGTGCGTAAAAATGCGAAAGACCTTAAGATTGTGAAACTTTAAAGAGCCGAAAATGTTGCGAACTTGGGGAATGTTGGGAACTTGGAATGGGGGAAACTTGCCGAGCATGCGCAGTTGATCATTTTTTGCCCGGCCGCCTGAAATCAGGTGGGTACACGAAAACGTAAGTCTCCCAAGTGTTTACGACGGCCCGTTCCACCTCTGTATGATCTCTACTCTGTGATTGTAGCCTCGTATGTAGCAATTTTAGTGCTTGTATTACTTCACCTTACAAACCTGCTGCAATTTACCTCTGTGACAGTAGATGTAAAATCAGAAACATAAGTCCAGTTTTCTCTAGGCATATCGCATCTTGCCATATAATCATCACTTGTGAGTGCAATAGGTTCAGTAAAGTTACACATACTGTAATTTCCCTGCACACAAATCCAGTCTGGCTCCGCTGTTATAAATGTAACTATCATGGTGGGGAAACTGTCTAACGCTATGGCAACATAACCAAACATAAATAACAGAAGGATTTGATATTTTTCATAACCTCCGATCTGCTCTAATACCTCATCAACTGTTAACGCCATGATGAAAATAGTGGTTAGCTGCACAGTAAGCACAGATCTGAGCCGAGCATGAGCACGCTATATGCACAACTTCATGATATAAACACAAGTTCACATTTCAGGATTAGTATTAACTTCTCATATTTCAAATTTAATATGCTTCTAGTTATGTAGTAATCTAGCTATTTATGTTTTGTATAGGCGAGTTTCACTGAACAATATCATAACCAGCAGTTATCAGTGAACGTAAGAAAAATGTAAATGTGAATTATTTTCATAATATATATCAGTAGTAGTCTTAATTGCGTTTAGTGGTAAATAAATAGACTTAAGAGATGTAGTTGATTTATTTGGTCCTATCAGCTCATGATCAGGGCCTTTTCAAGAATTCGCCATTGGGGTGGGGACAGGTGCAGGGGGGGGTTCAAGGGAAAGCCGGACCTATAACAAGACTAACAAGGAGATGGCGAATTGGAGATGCGCGAACCTTTAGGGCCGTCTGGGGGTCCTCTCAGAATATTTCAGAATACTTGAACCTCTGGGGCTTGATTTACTACATTTCAGCAAAGATTTTTTTATATATCCCATCTGGACGTCCTTCAACTGAGCTTTTAGTATAAAAGCAAGGTTTTGTTATGGGAATATTATAACACCCTTTTGAACTAGGTCACTCTTCCCTTTTTGTATATATTTTAGGCAAAAAGGACCTTCACTGGGGTTAAAAAAGGTCCTGTATCTGCTTCACCATCAGATCTGAAGTTGCATGACTCTCTTTGTTGCCCCGAGCTTACTGAAACCATCCAATTTGTAAATTGTCTCTTTGACTTGCGAGATATATGCATTTAAATGGTGATTTTCGTGAAAAAAGTCGCAAATCGACCAAGAGTCTGGAACGAGCCTATGTGACGTAACTTAAGGAACTTGTTTACGACGCGCTATATGTATTGACTTATCTGGCTTAGAGAAAACTGCCAGTGGGACTAAAATACAAATATTATTCCATCAAAGATAACCTTTATGTTGCCCACAAAATATACCAGAAGACTCTGAAGGTGTACAAAATGTGACTGGAGTTTGCAATGCAGAATTTAAACGACTACATTGTTAATGCTTAAAGCAGACATGGCCTAAGTACGGCAGACAAGACGGCAATTGCCTTCGTCTATTTGTGCTAAACCTTCGCAGGCGAGGACATGTTTACAAATTATAACCAAAATATATATCCAGAAATTCTGATCAGAAAAGGCTAACATAATAACATAGAATATTTGCGACGCCAACTACAACAAACATTCCAAAATATACAAGCCGACGTTTTAGTTGCAAAGAATGCCATATGAACTGTCTGCTTGTTTGCCGATATCCTACTGTTAGATCGTTGGCAATAGTTTGATGACCGTACCTCCTCTTCGGTGGGCTAGGGAAAGAATTAGCTAGCTTCTAGCTTCTCCTTAGTATAGTGAACGACAAGACGACGAAACAATTGTAGAACACTCGCCTCCCGGTATGGTTATAGTAATAAATGGCTGAAATATAATGCCGCGCGCCATCATCTCCGGCCGCAAGTTAGAGGTTAGTATGTTTTTAGTAAAACTCGTCATTTGTAGACTTTGTACAAATAGGTTGGTTTCACTGATTAAATACCATCATATGCACCATCGTGGTCAACCTAGCCTGCGAGCAGTCCACCGTAGGCTACAATCAGGTGCAAAAATTATTGAGACATTCTGTATATTTCCCCCCTCCCCCCTCACACAATGTTGTAAATATGATACAAAGACAAATGGTCAGCTAAAAAATATTTCTCAACATTGTGTATGGGGGGAGCGAGGGGGGGGGGGCAGAAATGTAAAAAGTGGAAGAAAATGCGGAAAGTCTCATATGTTATTTGCACTTGATTGTCTGAGTTGTCACCTATAGGGGTTCGGAGTCCCAAATTTGAATATTGGCCAAATTATTGTGGTGAGCTGAATATCGAGTAAAACGTGCAGATTTTGAGCAATTGACCAAAATAGCCACATCTGGAAAACAACTATCAGACATCTCGCCCAAACACCGCGTAGGCAACTGGACACGAATCAGCGGGCCGGCTTTAATTTAAAATTTGTTTAAAATTCGTTTGCTTATGGAGGAGAAAATATCGGAAAATTAAACGAATGAAATAAATTAATTCGAGGCTAAATAAAACGTTTTTAGATACTTAAAAGTTGTATAAACTATCTTGGTGGCAGGGTTCAAAATATGAACCTACATTTTTGGATGTTTCTCCATGTCCACGCTGTTTTGTAGAACTGGTATTTTTGGATGAAGAATTCGAACTTATTTATCCTATTAATTATGCGTTTTGTTTGATTGAACAGCTACATAACACGTTACACAAACGTTGCACTACACGTTACACCTGAAATTATTAGGAATACTATCCCAGCAATACAGGAACTGCCGTTATACCATACCATAGGTAGCATTAAAATATTTTCCCAGCAATACAGGAACCGTGTGGACATAAGTATAGCTGAGCAAGCTAAACAATCCTCGCGATCTAATGTATGGTTAAATTATTTGCCTTTCATTGAAGTGATTCCTCCCAGATCACTCTCAAGAAAGAAAGGTGATCCGGTAAGGGTACCATCAAGAAACCAAGATGATTATAAGGTGTCTCCTTTAACATCTAGCCCTATGAATTCTATTAAGGAATCACAATACCTTTTTCGGCGGCGCCAAACAAACCAGAGGCCCCCACCACGTTCAATGGAATGGTTAGACCACTTAAAGTTGATCCGAAGTATAATGAAAATGAAAATGTAGCTCCTACCATTAATCCAATCAATATTTGTTTTCCAATGCCAGTAATTATTACGCACCGAAATAACGATTGTTCCTCAGTATCAGTATTATCAACCAAAATCTAACCCTGGGATTAGTAATCTGTTAAAAAAGAGAGTCCGTTATATTCTTCAACTGCTCGGACTCTACCAAATGTGCTTATTGTGAATTCAAGATCTATTATGGGGAAAATGGATGAATTAGAATATTACTCAAATGAGCACAAAATCGAAATTATCATTGTCACGGAGACATGGCTATCTGATAATATACCTAGCGAAGTTGTTAACATTTTAGGATTTACATTAATACGTAAGGATAGGAAAATTGGTCTCGGAGGGGGCTGTGCAATTTATGTTCGTGAAGAGATTTCAATAAAAACTCGTAATGATCTCTCTGACCCAAACTTCGAATGTCAATGGCTTATAAGGGGCTTCGGTGGCGAAGTGGTTAGCGCACTTGCCTTTCACCTCTGAGGTCGAGGGTTCAAGTCTCAGTGAGAACTTTCTCAATGCGACTCGAACCCAGTCCTCAAGTGAAAAGAGTAAAGTCAACGCTCTGCCGAAAGTCGTGGGTTTTCTCCGGTACTCCGGTTTCCTCCCACAGGGAAAGTTGACAGGGTGGGTTAGGTAAAAGGGCCCACAGTAATTGGCATATGCTGTTGTGGTGACCCTGCCCTAGTTGGCGAAGCTAAATAAAAAAATAATTCTTTGCCCGAAGCTAGTAGCTTCCACGAGCATTTTCGAGGATTGCTGTTGCTAGCGTATATCTTCCTCCCTCAATGGATCGAATAAGTATAGAAAATTTCTATGATTATTTCTTTTCGTGTTATGACATTGTATCATCCGAGAGTCCTGATACAAGATTAATTGTGGCTGGAGACTTTAATCCTTGCAGCAACGGTTTGATACAAAGCATCTTTCAAACTATTGTGATACCAATTTAAAGGAAGTGGTTAAGGATTCGACACGAAACTCCAATATTTTGGACCTTATTTTCACCAACATCAGCTCATATTACAACCCCCCAGAAGTAATTGCACCACTGTCTACTTCAGATCATAACATGGTTATTTGGTTGGCGAAAGTACAGCAGGGTCTCATAAAGACTATGAAGAAAATTAAATTTCGTCCAACGCCAAGCCGCAGTCTGCAGCAATTTGGTTCCTGCCTATCCCAATACGATTGGTCATCTATGATTATTATAATTACTATTTCCCGGAGAGAACAGTTAGAATGCATTCTGACGATAAATGTTTTTTATAACAACAAAAATAAAAAGGTTATTAATGAGGCGAGATAATTCATATAAACAGGGAAAAGAATGCCTATGTTTAGGGAACTACAAAATAGAGTAGTATCGGAAATTCGAAGGGCAAAGAGGAATTATTATGTAAAGAATATTGGAGGGCAGAATAGTAGTGGTGATGCTCCAACGTGGTTGAAGAAGGTTTGGAAACTGACTGGAAAGAAGAATACTCCTATAAATCTCAGTGAACAGGGTTCAGTTTCCAAACTGGAAGATAAAGATGCTGCAAATATGATTAATACGTTTTTCGCTGGTTTAACGAATGATTTTAACGAAATTCAACCTAGATGGTTATCTTACGGTCAGTCAGATATCCTGCTCATTGTTACACCTGATAGCGTGGCGAAAAAGCTTTTGTCCATCCAGTCTAACAAAGCTCCTGGTCCAAATGACCCGTAATTGGAGTTCGACCTGGGCTTATTAGCTGGTTGGGCTCATATTTGATCAAGAAGATGAAAGTGACAAGGTTTGGTAATGAACCGTCTACAAGCTGTACGATTAATGGAGGAGTTCCCCAAGGTAGTCGTATTGGTCCAATTGCGTTCGTCGTCCATATTAATGGACTGCAGGCAGCGATTAAAGATTCCGAGAGCATTTCGACCAATTAAAGCACTGATGTCCATGATAATGAGGACTTAACTCTATTTATGGACGATACAACAATGTCGGAAGTTATTAATGTCAGTAATCATGTCTCAGGTACGCAAGTTGGGAGTACACACAATAATATTACGAAAGTCATGGATTTTGCTACGTCTCAAAAAATGAAATTGAATCTTAAGAAGTGTAAAGAAATGCAGGTAGACCTTCGTCAGAATAGGACAGTTATTCCATCACTTACATTTAATGATACCACGTTGGAAAGAGTTTCCTCATTTAAACTACTTGGCTGATGGATTGACGATAAGCTAAGTGGCAAACTAATACTGACTATATTATAAGAAAAGCAGTGAAGCGACTCTTTTTGCTAAAGATTTTAAAGGAATATGGTGCAGACAAGAATTATATGAAACGGTTTTATATTTCTGCCATCAGACCGATACTTGAATATGGGGCACAAGTCTGGAATGGGGGTCTTACTAAAGCACAGAGTAGCAGTATTGAGAAGGTACAAAAAAGAGCAATGAGGATAATTTATTCTGAAAAAGATTACGAAAAGACATTGTTGAAGGCTGGGATGCAAACGCTTGAAGAACGTCGCATTACTATGTGCATTGATCTTATAAGCAAAATGTCTCACCCTCAACATAAACTGCACCATCTTCTTCCAAATAAACTTTGCCAGGTACGGTAAAGAGACACACGTCAGAATAGTCAATTGTTTTACAATTACCACTACAGAACAGAACGTTTTCGGAACAGTCCAATTGTTTCGTCAATTGAACTTTATAATAACTCTCTTTTATAATATATCTATATATTCTTAATCTGAACTTTTAGAAATAGTTGCATGATAAATCGTTTTAACACTTTGTTCATGCTTTTACTAGTGATTAATTGTAATAGTTTTAAAATTAGTTAGTATGGTATATTAATGTATTTATTGCTATGTATTGTAATAAGCATCCCAATTTAGCTATTTATTGTAGCTACTTGATGTGTAAATGATCTATTAAACATTAAACATTAAAACGAAACTTGACACGTTACACTAATTTTTTTATAAAAGGTAGAGTATGTATTCCTTTAAAGAATATTGGGTGTAACGTGTCATCTTTCTATAGGTTTTACTATAGATAATTATATAACGTGTGATGTAACGCATGCGTAACGTGTGTGTAACGTGTTGAAACTGAGTTATATATATTTTCCTCTTGGATTTTACAGTTGTATTGACTAAGACAGAGGAGCGTTGAGTTTTGGGACATAACTTTTATTATACATCAAAGAACAAATAAAACAAATGTTATTGATCATGAAATTTTAAAGCTTATAAAACACCTACAAATCAATGTTAGAAACGCTATATTTAGTGTGAATGACGGAAAATTGTATTTAATTTATTAGATTTAGATTAAATATGCTCTATAATGGCGTAGGAAAAGTATACATATCAATTTGTGTCGTGATAATGACGTAATAGTGACGTCATTATTCAAGCACACTACCCAAGGAATTGTTAATCCACACAAGAATAGGTTGAAAACTGACAGAAAAAATACATCCGAATTTCTCCATAGCAATAATACGCTGAACTGCATCTATTCAATTTACTTTCAAGACTACATATACAGACAAATCAGGTGCAAAAATTATTGAGACATTCTGGTTATTTCCCCCCTCCCTCCTCACACAATGTTGTAAATATGATACAAAGACAAATGGTCAGCTAAAAAATATTTCTCAACATTGTCTATGGGGGGAGGTGGGGCAGAAACGTAAAAAGTGGGAGAAAATGCGGAAAGTCTCATTATTTTTGCACTTGATTGTAGGTCAACCGAAAATTGAATGGGAAATAAGGAAATAGAAAGGAATTCAACCATCCCTTCCAATCATCACTGAGATATGACCCAGAAATTGTTGCGAAAAGTGAAAGATCTTATCAACAACTGGTTAGAATTAAACTAGTTCAAATGTCTCATTCTTAAAGAGTTCATTTTTTTCTTTGACATTTTTGTTCAATGTCGAAGCTGAATGTTGTTTCATATCCAACATGGTCTCCAGAGTGGCCTGGCCGTTTGTTTCGGGTAGGAACATGGTGACGAAGGAAGATTGAAAACAAAAGAACGCCATTATTCCAAATGGAAGCATCGGATGAATTCTTATCTGAAAGAGACACAATGTTTTAAACTTTTAATATTCTTCGGAAGTGTTCAGTGTGAAGCAAACCTACTTTTTAGGGTGCGGAAGTTAGTAGGGTTTAGTCAAATATTTTATTACCGTCACTGGCATCTCAAGATGAACAGTGAACCGCGGTAGATCCGTATCTACCAATTAATGAAGCCAGGTCATTTTTTAAGGAATTACGACTACTGGGATAAAGTCTGTGTGAGGGCCTTTTTCTTTGTAGTTTACCCTAAATATAGTAAGACCATTATTTTCTGAATTTCGTTGCAAACTAGTGAGTAAAACACAGCCAAATAGCCTTGGCAAATAGCAACATTTGTAAAATATGAAGATGTCGAAAGCCTGGTGACAGATTTTACAGATATAAAAATAGAATGAAAAACTGTCAGTAGTGAATTGAATTTTAAATGTGAAATTTGAGAAACGTGGCAAAAGTGATCTTATTTATTGTAATTTAAGAAGTATTCGAGGTATATGATAGAGTTTTTCAACAGCTTTCTTTTGTTGTTAACAATTAACAGGTAATCAGTGTCAAATATTTTTTTATAGGAGTCGCTTCTTAGTGCCATTTCAGTGAAAAAGACAATTAAGCATTTTTGAGCCAAGGAAAATGAAAACTTACGCTAATGGTCAGTCAGTTTATATCTGCAAAAGGACTATATTTTAGATCTTCAATGATTACTTCATTTTGATAAATTCTCTACATGCTTTACCCTAGAATTCGTTACGTACTGTAAAAATGTTACTTTTTGTGGTTACAAGATCGAAGTACAAAGTGTCAAAGAAATCTAATTACAAATCAATCTCGTAGACGATCCGTATTTCCTGGACAGATTTCATGTTCTTCTGTTGGTCTCTGTATTATTGTTGAGAAGCTCGACTGTACTTCTTAACAAACACTGTTACTGGCTTACTGTTGAAAATGAGGACCAAACGGGTTTTTTGCCTGACAGTTATTGGGAGAGGCTTCCTTATTAATGACAAAAAGGGCCCAGTGCGTCTGAAAATCTTGCATCACCAGTGGGGTAAGCAAAGGGCCTACTGGGGTAAATGCCCCAGTATTTATATAGTTAAAAAATGCCCTGAATGCCGAAGCAATTAAATTTCAGTTCATCGACTATTTTAATTGTAATTTTTGGCAAGCATATTTTTAAATAGTTTCAAAATTATTTGAAATTGGGTGATATAAGGTTCTAAACAATTTGCAAAATACTTCACTGACAAGAGAAAATTTACTGGAAATGGAATTGAAGAATTCAAGCAATCCTGACAACTATATTTATGCGCGAAACTTGAGAATGCAACCCGAATTTTGATCGACAAAATAAGAAACATTATACTAACCAACCAGATGACATAACTAGCACAAATTGAGCCCACTATGGCAGCCGCTGAACCAAAACTTAAAGCCATACTCCTGGTAATGAAATTACAAAATAAATTATTACTATGATTGTTAATAATCAACGATGACCATTATTATAATTCGCTAATTATAATCGTTATAATTGATCATAACGTAACTGTTTATTCTTGTAGTTTCTATAAGTTTCTATAAGAGTCAACCATTTGACTTTTGAGTGGGAAAGGGGCGAATTAAGAAAAATTATCCTGCAACCTGGCCAGACTTCATTCTTTGCAAAACGCGCGCGGAAGAAAATGGCGGACGGAAAAATGCGCGCTGCGTGCTACCTAAAAGCAAAATGTGAGCCTGTAAGTATATGCCATTTCCGGTCAGCGGGTGTACACCTGGTTTTCCGTTCAATCCATTATTTTGGTGAACTAGACTACTTTACATACATAGGAGTACTTTACATATCAATCATGGCATGCCATGTAGTTATTCCTTTTCACAAACTGAAACGAAAAGTTAAAATGGTACTATGTGCGCTTCCTGCTTACCGCGCGTGCGCGCTGAAAAGGGCGTGTCTGAAATTTGCGCGCGCCGCGCGCCAAAAGGGCATGTCTGACAAAAATGCGCGCGCCAGAAGGGCGTGTCTGACAAAAATGCGCGCGGAAGATCTTCCGCGCGCGGTGCAGAAAATGAAGTCTGGCAACCTGGTTCTGTAGTAGTAGTAGTAAAACTTTATTTAAAAGTCACACGCTAGCCTCGTCAACTTTAAAGCTGGTTTCCACGAGGGGCGTGTGAATAACATATTTAAGAACATAATATTATACAATTATATACATTACATACATATTATATAGTACAATGAACCACATCTACGATACGCTATACTGAACACAAGTATGACAAATAAGGCATGCATAAATTTAAAAATTGAATTACAGAAGAATAGAATTTAATTTAGAAAAAAATTTAGGAGGTATGAGCACGAATTCCGTTTTTGAATATTGTCAATGTATCCGAATTACGCACATCTGCAGGTAGAGAATTCCAAACTCTAGCTCCATCGTATGAGAAACTTTTCTTTAACTTTTCAGTTTTTGGTTTGATATTATTATACATGCAACAAAAAGTCAAAGAAGAGTTCGCGATACGTTTTGAAGCGAAAAACATTGAAATAATGAGAGCGTTCGAGGATGCCTCAAAAGAAAACTATCTGGATATTGAAACCTTGGACTATTTGATTGACCATTTTGAGTGTCTCAATGTAAATCGCTCGATATTGATGATTGAGATTTCTAGAGCAAAAATGGATTTTGAAATGGGGCTCCCAGTAAGTAAGAGATCTGAAAACTTAACGAAGTTAATAAACCTGAAAAACACTATTGCAACATCAACAGCGACTGTTGAAAGATCATTCTCTGGAATGAATAGCGTATGCTCAAAATTAAGATCCAGAACCACAGCAGACCGTTTGGGAGACTTGTTGTGTATATCTCTCAACAAGGATCTGGCCAGTCATCTAGATATTGAAGTAATGATAGACAATTGGGCTGCAAAATCCAACAGGAGAATTAATGTTTGAGTTTTTTGTTGTTGTAAAATTTAATGTTTTTTTAAGCTTTTGAGCACGTGCTTAGACATTTAATAATAAAGTATAACGTATTAACGTTTTCGACTTTCTATTCGTATAGTATATACATGCATGTACATATATACACACAAATTTTTGACCCCCACGGGGTCTTATTATTCCCGTAGCTTGTTCAGAGGCACCACGCGTTTGCACATTCACATGATCACTACCACTCCCCCTGAATTTTTTGCACCCCCCCAGAGAAAAATATGAAAATCGCCCTTGGATATTAATATTAAAAACAGCAAAAACGGCACCTAAAATATTGTGCAAATGCTTTGATTCGGGAGTTGCATTTGGAACAATATCATGAACACACATGTCCTCAAAAACAGTTGCTGGTCACAAAAAACATTGAAAAAACCATACAAGCTGCTCAATTTAAATGACGTCATATTCGCGTGGTGCACATGGCTATATGCTGAACAAAAATAGCACTGACATGGCCACAACTTCCTTTAAGATAAAAATCTTGGAACAACATACAAACAGAGAGTTAAATCTGTTTTCCACTTCGACCGTATCGTACCAAAACGTAGCGTATCTCTTTGTTTCATGAGCACTACTGATGGCTGAACTTTGACATGAAAGAGAATGCTATACAGTACGTTGATATACAGTACGTTACGATACGGTTGAAGTGGAAAACAGACGTCTTTAGAGCAAATCTACATACAACACCATTTGACATTTGCAGTGTTTCTTCGTGAAGAATGCTGTACAGTAGTATGTTGCTAACCTGGTCTTTATACTAACCTTATGAAGGTTGGAAACAACTCTACTGTCCAAACATACACAGAAGAGTATGCGATGGTGATAAAGAACTTTGCAAATATTGCCATTATGATCCGGAAGATTGTATTTACTGACGCTGAAAAACAAAATAAGTTTCATTCTTTTAGCATTGTGGTGCACGAAATATCCTCCAGGGTCAGGGGCAAAGAAATTCTTAACCTCTTAATTACTTGTTTTCCGTTGAAAAGAAGTTAACAATGAAATACGTGATTCTGAGTAGTAAACTGTCGGGACAACTTCCATAATAACAACCTCGATTTAAATACATTCCTAATCCCCTTACCTTAAGCCAGTAATCGTAACCTTAATTCAAACCCTTACCCTAATCCAAATTCTTAATCCCTCTGACTTCGATTATCGCACTAACAATAATAGTTAACTGTTTCTATTTACTGCTATTAAAGCGGCTACGGTGTAATGTGCGCGCCCTTCACTTTCATCCCTTCCTCTTTATTGGAGAAAGACCACAGATATTGTCAATATATCAAGCTGAGTGAAATTACTACTTGTGCTTAATTACCTTTCCTAGTTTGTTCGTAAGGTATCACGACAGCAATAATCGAAGCAACAGAAGCAAAAATTAAACTAAATACTGTGGCTTTCTTTCGACCAAACCTATAAAAATAATACGAAAATTAATGACACACCTAACATAATATATTATAGTAATACAACCTTGTCATTGTTCTTCACTTTTGGAATGAATTGATGAATACTTCATAGACTATACCTATCTGATATCGAGATGGCAGCAAAATTTGCAGGAAACTCAATAAGACCTGTCAAAGTAAATGTCAGATATGGATTCCAACCAAGATCTACTGAACCATAAGATACACCATAGTACACCAAACTCACGCTCATCCTACAACAATATAATGCAACCTGAATGAAATTGAACAGCAGTTAAAGGATAGGATGAACCAGACCTGTAAAATAGTGGAATCTCCTGAGGAAAACTTACTTTTGTATAAATTAAAATCAATCGGCATCGTGAAAAACAACTATATACTTTTCAGAAGTCAATCATAGTTTATTTGAATTGTAAAGCTGTGGAAATCTGTTGCCTCATCTAGTATAGTTTTTCTGGTGTGACCACATTTTGTTTGCTGTTCTGGAAGTAAAATTGACTTGCACTTGGTAAAGTGTAAGGCCGGATTGTGCTTATTCCATTTTCATTACTTCATGAAAAGTAAGTAGGGAAGTACGGGTGGCGCACACGGCTAGCGCGTCGCCTTTCACCACTAAGTTCCAAGTTAAGCCCGGTCGGGCGAGTTCAGTGGCTGGATGGGTTACCACCTGGGCACAGTCTTCGTGTCGACTCGCAACAACTAGGGACTCATGTGAATAGAGTTGTCGTAGTTGATCTCTCCCGTGCTTCGAGGGTTTTTCTCCGGGTACTCCGGTTTTCCCCCCTCTTCAAAATCAACACCTAGTTGCATGTGCAGATCACAAAAGGGGTATGAACTAATAGCGGCTGCTAGAGGCGCCATTTGTAAGCTTACGGTTTACCTCGATCTGTTCATGTCTGTGTAATGTCTCTGTAGTCGTAATGTAAATGGTTGTTGAAAAGCCCTGTAGGGAACAACTATTAAAATATCTATCTATCTATCTATTTTTGTGAATTCTTAATTGTAATGTGTCCATGCCAGTTTCGTAATTAAGCTGTTTAATAAAAACAAATCAAAAGTACCAATTAGAAACATTCAAGCAATTTCAACCAATGGCATGCTTACGAAATTCCTAGTTTGCCAGCGACGCTCAGATAAGTTAGAGATAACCAAAACCTACCAAACATCCCAGTTTATCAAACTCTTTTTTGTTGTTTCCCAGTTGAAAAACAGATGTCGAAAATTTCCTTGTTGATGAGAAACAGGTTTTATTACTTCCTCATCAGGCATTTCTTTCTTATTGACCTTGGCAACTTTAGCAAGCTGTGTTATTGCCTCGTCATATTTATCTTTCACAAGAAGCCAGCGTATTGATTCTGGTATAAACCTTTAGAAAGATAATAAATAATAATAGTGATTAATTTATTTTATGTCGATTACACAGACTGTGGTACTTGTGGCTGCCCAATTTCCCCGAGGCTCATGACACACGTATTTTCCACTTCAAACGTATCGTAACATACCGTAGCATTTTATTTTTGTGTCGAAGTCATGAGTTCTACCTGAGTGCTCAGCAAACAAAGAAATACGCTATACGTTTCGGTACGATACGGTTGAAGTAGAAAACAGCCTTAAGGGTTATTTTTTGATGACGGAGGAAAATCAGAGGAGACGGAGAAAAACCCTCGAGACAACCAAACTCTACTTACATGAATTATCAAGTAAAGGGAAGTTACCTAACCTGAGGAATGAAGTAATCAGAAGAAGATGTGGAGTGGTAGACATTGCAGAGAAGGCGAGGGAGATGATGGAGAGATAAAGGAGAGCAGGTCAGAGACATTATAAAATCCGAAGATGTGTGGTGATAAATATTACAGGGACAAGTAATGTGTGGTAGAAATGGCAGAGAAGGTGAGAAAGGCAAGGTTTAGATAGCATGGACAGGTGATAAGAAAAATGAAAGAGAGACTGTCAGAGACATTATGGACTTGGAGCCGGTTGTACGAAGACCGTTTATCTTAAACGGTGGATAACTCGAAAATATAGATCAAGTCTATACATTCATCGAACAACCAAGCTAAAATATTTCAACTTGAATAGAACTGCAATTATATTTGCAACTACATATTAAAGGGCTTATGCAGCGAAAATTCGGTTCGAGTGAAACTCTCTTATTAAAGAGAACTTTTGAAGTTATGAAGATTGACGTTTGAAGCTTTTCCATATCCCACTTCGTTCTTGAGATATTAAGATGTGTTTGATATGTAAATAACATCACTGTGACATCACACTGCATAATGAATTGTTGGAAAATCACGAATATCTTTGAAATAATTGAATTAAATCACTTGAAACTCTGCATGTGCATGTGGTGTCCTGCGATAGGCAGAAACAAATGACAGTTTAAAGGAGATTGGTTAAATAATCTCAGAGGTATTCGTGATTTTCCAACAATTGATTATGCAGTGTGATGTCACAGTGATGTTATTTACATATCAAACACATCTTAATATCTCAAGAACGAAGTGGGATATGGAAAAGCTCCAAACGTCAATCTTCATAACTTCAAAAGTTCTTTTAATAAGAGAGTTTCACTCGAACCGAATTTTCGCTGCATAAGCCCTTTAAGGGCATAAGATTTAAGTTCAGTCATTCACCAAATGTGTGAAAGTGTTTTTTAATTTTGGCTAATCCACCGTTTAAGCTAAACGGCCTTCGTACAACCGGCCCCTGGAGGTAAACAGAAAGAGGACCGGGGAGCAGTGGCGTGCTGGCAGATCCGATGAGCCAACGAAAGAAAAAGAGTTAGGGATTGTTAATGATTGATACAGTGTTGTTTATCTGATAAAACTTTATCCGATAAATATTAGTGATTTTCGATATGTCAGGTTTTCTTGGCAATGTTAGCTATCGCATTACTTACAACCGCACTGCCGCAAGCACTGTTCAAAGTGCTAGTACGTTGAGTTCTGTTATTCGGAATACGACTTATACCAGGATTAAAAATGAACCACAACTACAAGCATTACTGTCCAGTCTGTAATATCTCAAAGGATGTAAATTGTTAATTGTGAAATGTTGTGTGATTTGGCTTACGATCACTGGTAAGTTTGCCGTCTACTACTCTACTTCATGAATGTTCGCCGTCTACTTTTCTTTGTTTAAGAAAACAACTAAGTCCTTCTATGAATTATATATTTATTCAAACTCCTGAATGTGTTGTTTCTTGCGCATATTTACTTTATACGATGTTTTACAATTCTCAGAATTCCGTCAAATCGCCTCCCAAAACGCAAGAAATGGCATTTCAGGGGCTCTAAATTTCAAAAATTTTCCGGGGGCGGCATGCCACCTGACCCTCCCTGCAGGGGCGCCAAATTCTCAGCTGGCCTCCCCTGGCGAACACTAGCCAGCACGCCACTGCCGGGGAGACCGAAGAGGAGATGTGTGCAAAAGATATAAAGATCAGGGAACTGACGTCGGACAGTGACAAGGGGTGGGTCAAGAATTCGAGCAGCCTTCACTGGGGCATTCTGGAACTAGAGTTGGATCAAAGAAGAAGAACAAGAGATTGCGATGAGCATAGTTAAACTAGATTTGATAAAGTACAAAACTGAGCAAGTTTATTGAAAGTTTAAGTTGATATTTAATTCCTGTAACAAAACTTACCACCACAAACATAAAGCTGGTGTACCCATTACGGCACTGGCAAGCAAAAAGTTCCTCCAATTTGGTAAAAGATAACCCATAAGAGCCAAAATAGGCAATGCAGCTGCCCAGAAATTAAACGAATGAATTCCAATTTTTGCTCGATGCATCACGCTCGTATATTCAGTTAGTATAACGAATGATGAAACACCCAACACTCCTGAATATACGGGAAAATATCATTGTTAAGCTGGGCCTTTTCCAGGAATTCGCCAGTTGCTGGGGGGGGGGGTGATATCAAGGAAAAGGGACCTAACTAGGAAGATGTGATATTCCATGCATCTTGGTAGACAGACCGAACTTTCAGTCTGAAAGCAAGGTTTGGTTATGGCGATATTACAACACTCTTTGGCTGAATTAAGTTATTCTCCCCGTTTTAATTGCTTATATTTCAGATAAAAGCGACCTCTAATGAGATTCAAAAAAGATCCGTTAAGTAGCATTTAAACAATGAATACATAACAATAGCGTCAAAATGTAGTGGTCGGAATGTTCCTTTCAGTAAAAATATCACTGTTCGCCATTTTGCAGTTCCTTATTGTTTTGCAGACTTATCTTTAGCTTTCTCCAAAGGGTCTATTTACGTTTGTCAGGGATAGTGGTAGAAAATTCAGAAATAATATCATTAATCTTTACTTTTATATGCTTTAATTATAATTACGGGAATGTGTTCCAAAAGAGGGTTCTTCTACAGCAGTTCTGTCCAAGAAAATCTCTCTTATTCTAGTGTATACAATGGACAATGGTAAGGACCAGAAACCAACTTCCACCGGGTACTGATATCAGGGACTCGAATTTTAACTATGTTGTCTTGGAAATTGGTCTTGGGTCAATCCAAACGTGTTTATACTACAGACTTGACCTGGGACTGACGTACGACTGGCCTAAGACTTGGATTTCAGGCCATCTCAAATGTTTCGCTTGAAGTCAGTCCAAGCGCGTTTTCACTACAACTGGTTTAAGTCGGTCCTAGCTCAGGCATAAGTCTCTAGTGTAAACGGGGCTACGGAGAATAAAACGCGGATATAAATTGCAGAGGACATACTGATCGAGGACAAATGTATAACACACGGTTACGAGTTTACTCTATAATTCATCTGACGAATATATATAATAATTTCAGAGTAAGCTTCAAATATTATCCAGCCCAGTAACAATCCTTCGCTTAAACGACTGGACTTTTGGCACGGCAGGGATACAAATGATACCCGTACAAGATAAAATTGGGTAAAATTGGTTCGGGACATGCACTTCGGGTACCATTTTTTATCCGTATCGTGCCAAAAAATGGGCGTAGTGTACACGGACCTTATATGAGGTATATCAGTTGACAAGAAAAACCTTACCTGAAGTCATGCCAATAAAAGCACGGCCAGCTATAAAGACAGCAAAATGTTTTGGATATACCATTACCCAAGTGCCAAGTATAACTCCTGCTAGTGGGAAATAATATGTTATCTTTCTTCCCAGTCTGTCTCCTGCATACCCGCCAAAGAATAATCCAATAAACATGCCTGCCCATGAGCATGACTGAGCAACCACTAACAGATATGACTTGTCACACACAAGGTCATACTAAATCATAAAACAAGAATGAATGTACTGGCGAATTTTAATTGGAATGATCTTAAATCAAAGGCAGGGGCCATCCTCTTCAGAATATTTTGCAGGTGGCAATGCAGGATTCATTTTTGAAAGTTTCGAGGGTGTGGCACTCGGAAAAAGCTCAAACATCCTCGTAAAAATCTCTATAATATATCCTTTTCAAAAAGTTTGTATTCAATATCTAAGAAAATCTAAAAAATCGTTAAAAATTTCCAAAATCATCTGAAAATACCTAAAAACTTGCGAAAATCCTTAAACATCTTGGGAAATTCCTAGGTTTTAGAAAATCACCTAGTTTCTTAAAGAAGCTTAGAAGTTCCTTAGAAGTCTCTAAAATTCTTCTTCAATTTATTAATGCAGGTAGTTGGTGGAGGTCGAGCGCATTTAACGTTTAAAACAACGTGAAAATAGGCAAATTCGTCCAGTTTAGTCCAACCTGCGTAGCTGGTGGTTTTAAGGGGTTGGGGTTGAGGCGAAGGCAGTTTAGGCAAGGGAAGTTGAGGCGCGGGCAGAGAAAAAATAGGGAGGCGAGGCGAGGCCTCGCGCCTCAACTGCGCTCGCCTAAATTGCCTTCGCCTCAACCCCTTAAAACCGCCAGCTACGCAGGCTAAGTTTAGTCCTTTGCAAGTGAAGTATAATGTACATGTATACATACTTCGGTGACAGTTGAGGTGAATCCATCAACATATGTCCAGGCCTCTCTCGGCATTTCACATCTGGCTTCATAATCATCACTTATCAATCCAATTGGTTCAGTAAAATTACAGATAGAACTGTTATATGACTTATATCCTTTGACACACATCCAATCTGGTTCTGCTGCTATAAATGTTACGATCATTACGGGAAATGCAACAGCAACGATCAAAACATAACCAAACATTCCAAGAAGTAGCCATTGGTATCTTTCAAAACTCCCGATCCCGTTTAGGAACTCGTCAACGGTTAATGCCATTTCGACTTACAGACGTATTCCGTTGTTGACACTACACATATTAAAACCACTGATGATTAAAACACGTAATCTGTCGTAATTCAATACTAATTATTGATCCTTTGCTATCAGACATACATAAACATACATTTTTACAATCATACATAATGACATCTTGTGAGCTCAAGTTTTGAGTTGTTAAGGAGGAATTTCGATTTTATTTAAAGACATTGTCACCACATTTTGAGTCGAAACATTACCAGCCATTACCCTCTGGCCATTACTGTGCCCTTGCATTATTTGTCATGTTTTTAACAAATCACATCTTGTGTTTACAAGACGGTTTTTCGTATACATCCTTTTTCTTAAAATCATCATTCGTAACTATGTTTATGGATTTCTTTTTCCTAAGTCCTAATTATAGGACGCTTTATGGTCATACATGCCATAAAGGCGGCCGGTAGGCATGCATATATATAATTATATAGATTATAGTATATATATGTATATATATAGATTATTGGCAAACACGGAAGTTCTGTGACAAACGGACTGAATTGTAAATTGGGAAGAGTTTTTGCAAGAAAGAGTGCTCGCGATTGCCTACAGTATAGTTAGTCAGTATATACACGTTCAAGTATACGGGTGGTTATCTTAAAATGCCAGTTAACAAAAAATTTTTGCGGTTCTGTTCTTGGAATATTGAAGGTCTTTCAAGAAAGATTGCTGATTCTGACTTTATTTCCACAATTAGTCAATTTGACTTTATTTCATTGGTAGAAACTTGGTTATCTCAAGATAACTGTGATCTGAATCTTGATGGTTTTACTCATTTTCGAAATGCAGAAAAAAATCAAAAAACAGCTGCAGAAACTCAGGGGGCATTACAATTTTAGTAAAGTCCTCCATCCGTAAAGGAGTCAAATTTCTTGACAAAGAAAGTTGTGAAGAATTTGTTTGGTGGAAACTGGATAAGGATTTCTTTAACCTAACACATGATATTTTCATTTGTTCAGTCTATATTCCTCCACAAAATTCTCCTAGGGAACATAGATTAAACGTAAATCACTTTGAAACTCTCCAAAATGACATAAATAAATTTTCTAATCTAGGTGAGATCATTTTATGTGGAGATTTTAATGCTAGAACAGGAAATTTAAATGATTTTGTTGACGATTCTAGCTTATACATTAACTCCTCTGGTCCAGTTGACTGTCGGAATTCTCAAGACTGTGGCACAAATGTATATGGGAGATCTCTAGTTGAATTATGTTGTGAAAATTCCCTGATCACCCTAAATGGGAGGTCTAAGGGTGATTTTGTTGGACAATTCACATGTCACACTTACAATGGATCGAGTGTTGTAGATTATACTATTGTTGCTCAGAGTCTTTTTTCTTCTTTAAGTCATTTTTCTGTTTCATCCTTCACAGAGTTTTCACATCACTGTTTTCTGTCTTTCGCTATAAAGGCTACTATTTCAGATTTAGTGACTTGTGGTTCTAATATAGAATTAACACCACACCCTTTAGCCTTCCAATGGAATGACAGTTTTAGGGAAGAATTGCACAATATCTTTAATTCTGAGGAAATGAATGATCATTTGGATAAAATTTTCGCTCCTCGAACGATAATGAGATAGACATCAACTGTCTAGCTAATGATTTTACAGAAACTATTAGCAAAGCAGCTAGAAAAATAATACCTTTTAAAAAACTGAAGAAGAAATCTAAAAGGCAGAAACGAACTCAATACCAAAGCAGAAATGGTTTGATAATAACTGCTACCGTCTTAAAAAGAACTACGAAACTTAGGGAAACTATTATCAAGTCAACCAAATAACCCTTTTATAAGACACCTGTTTTTTACTAAGAAAAAAGAATACAAAAAATTAACTAGAAAACTTAGGAGGAACTTTCATAGTAATATATTGGATAAAATTAAAATCTTGGCAGATAGCAATCCGAAAGAGTTTTGGAACCTTGTTAACTCCATTAAATCAAATCGCACTAGTGGTTCCAATGAAATATCGTCCGTTGAGTGGTTTAATTATTTCCATGACCTAAATAAGATTAATTTTTCCACTGAGAGCAATAGTGCTGAATCTCAAATAGTTAGAGATGTTAATCTTTGGGCGACCTGTAGTGTTGAGATTCTTGACAAACCTATTTCTTTAAAAGAAATTGGCGACATTTCTAGAAAACTCAAACTTAATAAGGCAAGCGCAAACGATACACTTAATAATGAAATTATTAAAACATCATCTATTAGTTTAGCTCCTCACTATGTGAAATTATTTAATAAAATTTTATCTAGTGGAGTTTTTCCAAAAATATGGTCGGAAGGCCTTATTACTCCTATACACAAATCAGGAAACAAAAGTGATCCTGGAAATTACAGAGGCATTTGTATTTCTAGCTGTTTAGGGAAATTTTTCACTTCAATTCTTAACGCACGTTTGAATCTTTTCTGGAAGAAAACAGTATTTTGAATAAGTACCAAATAGGTTTTAGACATGGATTTCGAACGTCTGATCATCTGCTCGTTCTTAAAACATTGATAGACAGCTATAAATTAAGACGAAAACCCATGTTTACATGTTTTGTAGACTTCAGGAAAGCATACGATAGTGTCTGGCGAGAAGGTTTATTTTTTAAACTGATAAACAACGGATGTAGCAGAAAATTTATCACAATTTTACTAAACATGTACTCCTCTGTTAAATCAGCGGTTAAGCTCGAACAAGGTGTCACCCCATTCTTTCAATCCCATATTGGTGTGAAACAAGGATGTAATCTAAGTCCAACTCTGTTTAACCTCTTCATCAATGATATACCTAAGTTGTTTAATACTACCTGTGAACCTTTGAAGTTTGGAAACACTGAGTTGAGTTGTTTATTATATGCCGACGATTTGGTCATAATGTCAGAATCAGAATCTGGGCTACAACAATGCCTTCAAAAACTTGAATTATATACTAAGAAATGGAAATTACAAATTAACCTAAAAAAACCGATATTCGGGACACAGTCCCAAAGACGACAATTTATCTCGTTCAAGTGGTACTTCGGAACTAATCTACTGGATTGTGTAAACGAATATACGTATTTAGGATTAACTTTTCATTATACTGGTAATTTTAAGATAGCGATAACAATGTTATACAGCAAGGCATTACGTGTTTACAATTGCCTAATGCACAAACTTTCAAATGCAGAGAATATACCGATTAAAACTTTACTAAAACTATTTTCTTCAATGGTGGTTCCAGTTTTATTATATGGTTGTGAAATCTGGGGTGTAGGTTTATTAGGTAAAATCTCTTCGTTTGAACTCTTCCAAAAGAGATTTCTCAATATGGTAAATAAACTGCATGGAATCATTACAGTTGAAATTTTTTAAACGTATACTAGGAGTCCACTCTAAGAGTACAAACCTAGCAGTATATGGTGAAATGGGTAAAGTTCCTCTAATAGTACAGGTCTCTACTTTAGTGACAAAGTATTGGATACGAATTGAAACTCCGGATTATATGAATACTCTTGTAGGAGAGACAGCGAGTTTTAATATCCGATCAAATACTCAGGCTATTAAATTCACAAACTATGTTTTAAAAATGTGTGATTTGGAAACACTAAACGGTATTTCTCTCCCACTTGAAAGTTTACATAATCTAGGTAAATATTTAAAAAATAGGTTATTTGCCTACTTCACTGATTTCTGGAAAGATCAGATTGAACAAAGTCGTTACAGTGGTAAATTAAGAACCCTCGTACAAGTTAAGAATAAATTTGTATTTGAAAAATATCTCCATGAAGTATGTAATGTTAAACATCGTCAAGCAATAACAAAAATGAGAATATCCGCACACAAACTACCGGTTGAATATGGCCGATATAATAAAACGCCATACGATGAAAGGATTTGTACTGTATGTCAATCGAATGAAATTGGAGATGAATTCCACTATTTAATGTCATGCTCCAATAAAAATTGCAGAAACTCGAAACACTTTTTAAATAATTTGTATAGTATCAATAGCTCTTTCCGCTTATTTGATACAAATAATTTGTTCTTATATATTTTAAATATTCACGATAAGTCCATTATGAAAATAATAGCAAAATATTTCCATGATATTCTCCTACTATATGATAAACAGTACATTGCGTAAACATGCATATTAGTATGTATAATATAAAGAGTGTGATATTTTATAATCTTACAATATTTTATAGTTATTATAACGATACGTTTTGTATCTTTTTCATGTAATTTCATATGTGCCTGTATTGGTATTTGATGAATAAAGATTATTATTATTATAGTATTAATAATAATACTGTCAGTACCGCTATTACACACTATCCCTGCAATACTGTATTCTGTAATATCTGTATTGCTGCAATCTGTATTATTCATTTACCCCGTAATGGTCCGTAATTACCCGCGTTGAAGCCAGGCCTGATAACCGAAAGCTCGTCAAATACTATATTGTTTTGGTCATGAGAGAAAGTGACGTTGTGAATTGTGGTTTGTCAATTTGAATTATCGAAGAAAAGGAGCATCTTCTAAAATATTACATAAAAATAAAATAGATTCATGGCTGCTGAAAGTAGGAAGCCATGGAGCGACGCTACCTCCAAAGTCTAAAGGGCTAACTCCAAATCCAAAATATACACTTGAGTAATTCAAAACTAACTGAGTTGAAATATGAATTGTGGAGTTACTGGCTAACTCCATAAATCATTTGGAGCTAGGTATAACTCCAAAAATCATTTAGGAGCTAGGTATCTAAGCCTGGAGTTACTGGCTAACTAAAAAATCATTTAGGAGCTACCGAGCTAGGTATCTAAGCCTGGAGTTACTGGCTAACTGGCAAGGGACTGCAGGATCACTTGCCAGGGTTGTTTATGTGGCCATGTGTTGAGCTCCGAATTATAAGTCAATTTATGATTTATGGCCGGCCACACTCGCGGAACGTCAATACTGTAATTTACAGCAGACTCGGAAGCAAATCCAAACAGCCGTTGTCAATGCAAATGTAAGAAGCTGAGACGCTTCAGTCAAGAAAGCCACGGCGATCTAATAATCTAACTACATAGTCAAGATGGTTTCCATGATGCAGTATACACACCAAAGCACCCAAAGACTAAGAGCATGCACATGCACTATTAGACTGTAATTATGTGTGGTATTTTGTGTTCGTGCTTTGTTTCGACTATTGTGAATAGTGTTAATGCTACAAAGTATACTAACCTCAATATTAAACATTTACCAATCCTTTTGTTTCTATTAAAACCCACCAAGTATAAATCCGCTTAGAGTTAGATCATCAATAACACGAATTTGATCATACTTTCGAGATCTGAAATCTTCACCACCATGGGAAGCGTTCAGAAGTGGTCAGTGAAGCGATCATAACAACGTCATGCTCATTAATAACGTGATGATATTGTTTAAGGTGGAAATCTGATCCAGTTCTGGCGATTTTGACCAATAACAGGGTCTTAGCCAGGATAGGGAATTTGGGCGTCCAAATTTGGTATATTTTTTAACATTTGCGCGAGGATGGTATGAAGACTTACTCTCTGGCAGCGTATTATTACTGTATATTTTTGATGGCTTATTAAGAGGACAAAATCACAGATAAGATTCAGTTACAAACTTGCATGATCAATTCACATTCCAATGTTAGCCAAATAAGCTATTTGACTGGAATTGCCTCGAATTTGACGGTCAATGATTAGTGGAGACGAGAATTCTTAGACAATGATAGGAATCAATGACAAGACATTAGACTGTAGAAGACTGAAGACCTATTGTACATGATCGCTACAGGTGTGTACTATTTCGCGAATTGGAGTTATCAACTACACTCTACAGTGTACAAATTTTTAGAAAGACGCAATATGATAATCAGCCGTCAAAAAGCCGTCATTTTCAAGTGACCGTCCAAATTCTAAGATGGCCGTCCATAAGACGGCTGCCTGGACGGCAGGCTGGCTAAGACCGTGGCCAATAAATACCATATACCATTTTCACAATATGGATTATATGTGGCCTGTCGGTCTTAATAAGCCTTCTTGTCCTCATAGAATTTCATAGAATTTTTGAACCTGAAACATAAAAGAATACTTAAACCCATCTGTATTATAAACTAATAAAAGTCAGAGGTCTATTTTGAGCCAGGTTCGACATTGCAGGCAAACCGACATGGTCAAAGTCCCCATCGCCTTTGTATTCACTATAAAAAGCACATGTTTCCCCGACCCAATCTACTAACTTCCAGACGAAGGGCCTTCGCTCGAAACGTCGAAGTTCTTATTGTATTTTCAGGTAGTTTTACACAACAGTCAACCGTCGAATCCCCCTACGCTTGTCTTGCCTCCTCCACAGGCCATTGCTGCATGCATCATGGGAAGGTCACAATTTCTAGAGGATTTGTGTGACCTTCCCATGAGGTCCTTGTTGCAATAATGAATATTACCAGAGTACTTCGCCTGAAAGTAGTATTAAAATCTAGCAGCATTAGTGTTAAAAGCAAATAGCAGTGCACCAAGTTGATATATATACTTTATTTACAAACATAAAATTAGTTAGGAGATTTAACAAAGTTCACTACGTCTACAACACTCACCGGGACGCGGAGTTTTCAATGATGTTGATGTATAAAATTAAGTTTAACCCACATATACTATACGTCTATACTTATACAGAATATAATATTAACTATACTCTATAGTATATACATTCTAAAAACAGTTGCTAGGTTGTTTTTAACTGAAATGCAAAACTGAAATATATTCACATTTATATTCTACAAATGTCTTAAATTGACCATGATTTGAGAGCCTTGGACCCCTTTCTTCATACAGTATAGTTGAAGGAAAGATAAACTTGGAGTATATGAATAACAAGTAATGCTATAAATGTTGTTGCTGGTTTACAATGGACGCCATCTTGGTTGACTTTCAAAACACACATGAACTATATATTCTTCATTCCTGGTCGTATTGAGCCAAAGAACGTAAAACTATCCGTAATATGGTGAGCTGTTTTTAAAACAAATATGGAACTAGTAAATGTAACTCAACTAATTCACTGTAACGGCTGAGGTGAACTTTGAAATCAACCAAGGCGCCCAATGAGACGTAGTGACGTCATGTGCAAACGAAGAATACTCGCAAACATCGTCGATGCATGCATGAGCTTTACCTCGGAACCTTTATGATTTTTAAACTAACACACCAGGGGGGGATGACGCCAATGGCGGACAGAAGTTAGGGACGACGCGCGCCCAATATTTTTAAAACCGAATAACTGAGTAATGTTGTAACCATGTTCTTTAAGCCTGCAGTAGCCGTATCAACTCCCCAATTTCCTTAACACCGCCGGCTATTTTCTACCATGAAAGCTTGATGGGCAATTATTAAAGCAAATTAGATTTAAGCTTTAATGTCTTTAATAATTTGCAAAAACAAACGGGCGGATATATGTTGGCAACCTAAATTCGCAACCCCAGTATTCCGCGAAGTCATATGTCCACCACTGGTTCATTCCTTCCTAACGATAGTGATAAACCTACAATAAGACTGCACAAAACAATAGCAAAACGCAACCTACCATATATATTCGGTAAAAACGAAACAATTACCATTTTAGACACACAACAAATATGATAACACAACTATAACTCGTGAAACACAACAATTTGCAACAAAATCTACAAAACTAATTTTTAGAGCACAACAATACAACATATTCATCAAATATTCACCATCTCTCTTTAAAATTGAATGATTGGGATTAGATCGATTGGGAGTAATGACTGTCGTGAACAGACCAAGGTGACCGATGTAATATAGTGTCGATATATCTCTACAGTCAGTGAAGACTAATTTACATACAGCACTAAAGGACGAGATAGATCCAGACTATTTCACATATTATTTTATATATTTTTTCCTTCAAAGTGAATATGCTGCTATAATGTTAATTGTGTTTCACCAAAGAAAATTGTGTTCCATCAACAACATACATGTAGAAGATTGCGTTTTGCCCTTACCAATGACATGTTGTTACCTATCTATACAAGGCCTATATAAGAACTAGGACAGTCATAGACAAAATAGTTTCTATCCTTGTATATAAATAATAACTATACAGGGGCATAGTGAGTAAGAGCTCTATGCTAGCATGTTTGTTTGACTTTTGTCGCACGAAGCATGAAGTTGCTTCACTCTCTCAGCGACACAGTCGGCTGTAAGACGTGCATCAGCATCATGATCCCAACATTCTTCAATTGTTACAATCACCCCATCAATTGCCTTATGGAAGAGAATAGAATTATAGTTCTAAATGTTAATTTGGCTTAATTTGCTGTGAAACTAAAGTAAAACACTACAAATTGAATGGACCTCCACAGCTTCGTATGCAAATTGTCCATTTCAGGTCATGAGATGTTTACACCTTTAACCAATCTTCGTCTTTATACATTTTCTATCCATATTCAAATATAGAATACATAAAAACAATGTGTGACAATAGATGTAAATTATTGCAACTTGCATACGAAACTAAAGGTCTTTTAGAAAACATTTTACTCTCAAATATTCCTGACCACTTCATGTTAGGAACACATAATAGTTTGAGTTAACAACTATACAAATAGTTGGGGTTAGGGTTAGTGTAAGCACCGCCTAGAATAACTACGTGACACTGGTGTGTGGTCCTTACATGAAGTGGCAACCGAAATATTGTTATCGCTTGTAATACTAGGGTCATATTTTAAAAGATTAATACAACATTTTCCCAGCAAATTTGAAACATCCAATGACGGTACAGTTGAGGGAAATGCCGTAGCGCCACAAAAGAAGCTGCTGATAAAAATAAACCAATAGATGAAATGCCCATATGACTTGTGTTTCAACCCTCCGTCATGATATATTCATTTTCTTTTCTCGAGCTAGGACAAATGGTCACTAACCTGGTCCTTGTTTTTCCATTCTGCTGGAAACTTTGGTCGTATTTTTTTATTTACAACGTAATCTTGTAATTCCTCCAAGCTAGGGTGGATCCCAACTTCTTCCTCGAATGGCAACTTGTAATCGCCAACTGGTTCTGAATAACGTTTGATATGGAAAAATCATTAGAGAAAGGGCCGTAAGGCGGAAATCAACAAAAATGTTTCACTCTGAATAGAACATACAGTATAACGTCCTGGGCAAGCTGCAGTAAGAAACAGTTTTTTCCACAACAAAATTTGTTTCTGCATTTCTTGGGGAAAATGTTTCCAAGGGTAGGTAAACAGGGAAACATTCGAGGAAACATCAGTATTTTCAAATGTTCCCACAACAATGTTTCTTAGTTTGCCCAGGGTTAAACGGCCTAAAGAGCAGCAATGTAAGCACTAAAACAATAAGCGTGAGAGGCACAAACCTTCCTGTACAGCTGTACATCTGGCGAGTAGCTCCCAAAGACATAGAGCAAAAGCATACATATCAATCCGAAGGAAAGCTTCTCGTGAGAAGTTTATAGCTCCCTCCAAGACCTCAGGAGCCATATAACGGCGAGTGCCAACCTGAATTACATGGAGAAAATTACATTTTTATAAATTCTCATCATGGGAAGTGATAAAACAGTTAATTCTGCTTTTCTGTTTGTGGACAAGGATCAATATCAGTGAAAATAATATTTATACCAGGGTTCTAATTCGACCCTGATTTATACTATTTAACGGGCAGAGCATCTGAGTTTGGAGGTAAGTGCCGTTGGTGATCAAGGCTAGTTACTCTAGCCTTGTAGGCAAAAACAGCAATGGCAAATTGGCAATTAGTAATGGCAAAAACTGGCAAATAGTTATGGCAAAACTGACAAACAGCAATGGCAAAAACTGGCAATTAGTTAATGGCAAACAGCAATGGCAAAACTGGCAAACAGCAAAATAGGTAGTAGTAATAGGAGTTTGCCATGCCAATTCTGCCAAGGCAGACCTCTGGCACCAGTCACACTGATAGTCAGTGGAAAAAGGAATACACTCTATAGTCTTCTACAGGTTGTATCCAACAAAATGAGAAGATGTCCGTTACGTCATGTTGTAAGTTTGTTGTTCAACTTAGTCCAGTTGTTAGATAATTAAAGTAAATTTAATGTAATTATGGGGTCACTGTAATTTGGGGAACTGTGTCGCTACCTTGTTGTATTCCTTGTTGTATTCCTTGTTGTATTATATTATTAGGTAGTTAATCAAGATGAGGAACTGCATCATAACCTAAGCACTAAAAATGCGTTTGGTAAGGGCGAAGGGGTAAAACAGAGCTACGACGCCGTTGTAGCCAGCTAGCAGAGCTAAGTCAGAATGAGGATGCGCACAAAATATCCCTGATATTACGTGACGTCAGAGACTCCCCTCACATAAAGGCCGCAGGCGTAATACATTTGCCGTTAACTTCGCTTAAATCTACGTTTAACCACATTCATAACCCACATAAAATTCATATAGATTGCACAAGAAAGAATACAGATTGTAGTTGGGGCATTGGTTAAAGGGGCTTCCAATCCACCTCTAAAATGTATACACCCTCAATTTCGTCCAGACTCTACACATGTTGAAATGTTGAATACTCTGGAAAAATTCTCAAATATAGTCTGGTTTCCTCCCACAGGGGGGAGGGGGGCATGTTGGGGGAGTGAGATGCAACACCCAGATTCTGAAAGATCTGTAAAGCAATACTTTACCTGGCCATGCGTGTCACCACATGTGTCATCATTAAATTTCAACGAAAGACCAAAGTCCGAAATACAGCATGTGAGGTTATTCTTGACAAGAATGTTCTTACTTTTGATATCACGATGTGCGATGGATG
This sequence comes from Trachythela sp. YZ-2020, assembly GCA_016169945.1. Taxonomy (NCBI): domain Eukaryota; kingdom Metazoa; phylum Cnidaria; class Anthozoa; order Malacalcyonacea; family Clavulariidae; genus Trachythela; species Trachythela sp. YZ-2020. The sequence continues at coordinate 1,347,114 of JADLSH010000369.1, forward strand.
GTTTGACTCTGGGTATTTCTGCATGAAGATATGACATACCTAAAGCCATACCTTGTGCCATGTGAAATAGGTTTTCCCAGCTGATCGTGTTTCTTTTCAGGAAATCAGATAAGGAGCCTTGTTCAATATACTCTGTGACCAGCCAAAGTTGCTGTTGGCTTCCTTCCTCATGAAGATGTTTGCCAATAAACTTGAGTATGTTCTCATGACTAAGCTTACACACCATGTAGATGTCTTCTTCAGTCAAGGCTGATGGAGTTGGTTTTGAGCACTGGGTAATAGGGAAGATCTTGACAGCAACGTTTTTGTATCCCATTCGACCCTTTCTCACAATACAGAACTGTCCTTGAGATAAAACATCTTTCAGATCTATAGGAGGTACTTCCTCTGAGGGGATCAAAGACTCAACCTCACTGGCTTTGCTGACACCTTCTGGCTCAGGTTTCAAATGAGCACGTTTCTTCATGTACACCAAAAAGAGAACAACCACCACCATTACAGTGCCAGCAATTGCCACAACAACAAATATGATGTGATTATTGTTTTCTTTGGCCTCTGGTGTGTTTCTGGCAACTGTTCGATTATGGAAATCTATGAAATGTAAAAAAAATCAACATTTTCACGTTGCTTGTGAGTCCTTGCCCTTCAATGGGTCAACTTCTCCAGTGTATAGGAAACCTGAATGTGAAGTGGTAGTCTTGAAAATGGTTTTAATTAGTAATTTAAATCATGATGACAGCACAAAAAACTGAAAAGGTGATAGCTACAATCACTCTCAAAATAGAGCAAGAAGTGGAAAAGACATCCTTCAATATCAAAATTTATTTAAGATTCTCGTTGACTATGTTCATACTTGGAGTCATCCATTTAGTACGTTGAATAAACAATAGCCCCCCCCCCTAGTTGCGTACATACCAAATTGATGACCCCTATCCAATGCAAAATCATGCAAAGGAACCTGTGTTCATACCAAGCTATTAAAATAAGTAAATATATGCTAAATATAATATGCTGAAGGAATTACATCAGCAGCATCTATAAGGAAAAATTTAGCTACTGAAAAATTAGGACTACTAAGACTGATTTGTACTACAGGTAAAACTCACTCACCGTTTTTACTTCCAAACCATGTTAAATTTGCATTGCACAAACTTTTTCGACAGTAACAGATGGTGGGGTGGGGTGCTTTTCCTTGTATATAAGTTATGCCTTCACATTCATGATCTTTACAATGGTCTGGAACAGAATTGCTTTCCCAACATCCCTTTTGATGTACATCAATAACTCCACTAATGTTGAACCACGCAGCAAGACACCCATGTACACAGTCCACAATGGATGGATGAGTCATGGTTTTGTTTTTCAACTCACATTGAACAACTGCACTGACTTCAATGCCTGTAAAATTATAATACAATCGCAAGTGACTAGGGCGTACTCGTTCGACTCATTATTCGCGAGTCAGCGCAAATCTTGAAAAAAAGTGTAGTAAATATACTCGTTTCACTCGCATGAACAAATTGATCAGTAATGCTGATCAATGTCATTTTTTAATAAACGGCCGATAGTTGACCTAAAATTGGTTTTAGGAATTGGTTAGGTAAATAGTTTAACTAGACTCCGTCTTTTCCACTTTATGGGGGGATAAAGTGAAAAAAGGAGTGTCTGTCAAAAAAGTTTGACAAGACTATGCAAAAAGACGCTCGCGTTTTATAAACATACCAGATTATAGATATAAACGGGGACGGGGTAGACTTGTTATCAAATAGGGACTTTACGCATTGTATGGAAATCTGGTCTTATTTTTACTATTGTATGAATTTAATAGTTTCGAAAGATTCAAACCGGGCTTTATCATCCTGAACAATTTAAATAAACTCTGGTAAAAGAACTACCTGTCACGGCTTGCAGTCTAGCGTTGTATAAGAGACATGAAAGTACGTATTTTGCCGTCGTAAACATAGCCTGGATGACGTCGAAACACCCGTAAGACTATGAATTATTCATTTCTTTTGTGTTATATGATGAATTTCATTGTATTAATCGCCGTCGTCCAAGTCTCCCGTCGTCGTTGCATAAAGTCTCCAATAATACAACGTCAACGTGGGATTACACATGAAAAATATTACAAAAACAAGTTTTGGACATGTCGCAATTTTTGATCAAATTACAAATATCAAATATTTGCCTTTTTCAAATTACTGAAAATAAACAAATATAGAATGTGATTTCAATTGATAAATTTCGCCAACATGTTACAGTTTGTATAAATTCCAACATTTTACAAAAATTTCCTGTCTAACTTTATCATGCAGGTAGTGCTTTTCCTTGCGTACTGAACGAATTCATGCTATGTTTGCCAGACATGGTCCAGCTTGATCTGACAGGGGGGGTGGGGTGCCGAGGGTCGCTAGTGATGAAGCAAGGCATGACCATCGTCCGAGGCACCAAGGGCTGGAGCTTGTCAGAAAATGTTTCAAAAATAAGATTGCCTAGAGGTCCACAATGACTCAATATTATATTGTTCAATTGATAAATGCCCTTGTAAAATCCAAATGGATTTGAAATGAAAATTGCCACCCCACCTGCACCCCCTTGGCCAAGGATGTGCAAGTCCATTCTTGATGTTAGTGCCACGCTCGTGGCTTGTTTTTGTATATGTGCAGCAGATATACTCACAGGCGCCCCACTATGACCAACGTTGTGGGAAATGAAACGGTTATTTCCCCATGATTCATTCTCTTATTACTATCCGAATTTCTTAATTGTTTTACAGTTGTACTATTTACGTTGTACTATTTGATAACAAGTCTACCTTGTCCTCCTGCAGTCATTTTCAATGGGGCCTATATAATCATTTTATAAATGATTGACTTCAACAATAGTGGCAAATTTATTCACGTTTTAAAGCATTTTACCTAAGTTGAGATTTAAGATCATATTAGGTCTTATTTTCATAGAGCATTTTATACCTTAATTAATATATACAATATTAATAATACCTTATAAATATAGTTTAGTTTAATTCGACTCTGTATATATTGAATATATGAACATTTTGTGCAGCAAAGTGGGTGGGAAGATTTGGCAGTATCTTAGACAATGTTTCCAGCAAATATTGTGGGGGCATATAATTAAGCTTGGCCAGGAACTCCGTACAGAGGATGGGTGAAAGCGTTTTGCTGCTTATGCCTTATGCAGACCAGGTAGCAGGTGACAAACTCATTATAAAGATGTGGGCAAGTGTTCTATTCTGTGCAAGAAAGGTCGGACTGATGTAAGTTTAAATATTTCATGATTATGCAGCATTCTGTGCTTTGTAGTGTTTCTTTGTAGTGTTTCTTTGTAGTGTTTCTTTGTAGTGTTTCTTTGTTAGTACTTTGTAGCATTTTGTGTTTTGTAGCATTTTGTGCTACAGAAACACTACAGCAAAATCTGAATCTAAACCTTGACTCATATGTAAAAATATTTTACCTGTATATGACAAAATGCTGGCTGCAATTTTTACCATGTCTTTATGAAATCACTTGTGTTGTTGCATGGCAGCTTGTCAGAAATCAGCATGGTCCATATAGTGCAAAATGTCTGGGAACTGAAGCCCCTATGGTTTTAACCACCCCTAAGTCAGAGGTGGAAAAAGTATTGGATCCTGGGAACCTAGTTCCCAAAAATATTTTAGGATCTGAACTTTTGCAGAAATTTTTTTAACAGAAAATAGTCTAGACAAGTAATTGTAATGCATTTTGTATTCACTATATCAAATGGAACAACGCTGAATATCAAGAAACAACACTCAAAACCAATCAATGATCGTTGAATTTCATTCATATATTATTTGAAATTAAAATTAAATTAAATTAAATTAAATTAAATTTGAGTCTGAAACCCACTTCTGATATTCTAAGCTATCTAATAAGTCAGAGGCACCATTCTCCATATTTTTTCAGCAATTTGCTGTGGGTTTTTGTAGATAGAAATTATCGAGTGTGAATTATTTAATAGATAATTACTGAGGCCAAACAGCATTCTTGAATATATTGCAGCCAGCTGAGGCCGAAGCTGGCTGCAATATATTCAAGAATGCTGTTTGGCCAAAGTAATTATCTATTATAATTACTGACGTTAGTCAAACGTATTGTTCTTTCTCTTTACGATAGCAGCGATTTTAGGCATCAACCCCGAATCAAAAGTAATTGTTTTAGGTAAGGTTCTAAGATTAGGGTACTGCTTGTTGGATTGAATCACAATGAGCGTTTTTTCTCAAATCCCCTAGCGCAAGCCAGCTTTCTTCAAATCCCACTGCGCAAGCAAGAAATTGCAGCATAAATACAACAGCTGAATATGCGCATGTTAGAGCAAACGCTTGCTGCGACATGTCTTGTGCGGCGACTCCAGACGAAAGTTATGACACAATCTTCATCAAAAAACAGAAAAGCAACAGAACAGAGCAATGCAGAGATGCACTAATTCTAAATGCAGAATTAATTAAACAGAATAAGACACAAATAAAAACTTTTTAATGTGTTTTGCGCATGTGCAGATGTTCGATAAAATACCACAAGCATGCATGTGTGAGATGTAGATAAAAATACACAAGCGCAAGGTAACTGTGTAGTATGCAGATGTTGACCAAATAAGGTAGACTATTGCTGTATAAATTCAACAGATTGAAATGAGGGATTCAGTTCACCATCAGGTGGCAAAAGAGAGACACAATGATGATAGGCTTCTCTTTCTTCCGCGTCTGGTAGTGGTTGAGGTCTTTTAGCTGCTAAGAAGAGATACCTTACCACACCATGCTGCTGGCATTATTTCATTTATGCATTATTCCAGGCTGCATTATTTTTAATTTTAATATTGCTTGGTGTGCAGTGCAATATATTTTTAATAATGTGCCAACACAGCGCGTATTTGCTGGTATAATATAGTAGAGACAATAGAGAATTATGATGACCAGTATTATATTATATTATTATATACATTAACAGCTGCGAAAAATGCAACTATAGGTATATTATATTGTATATAATATATATTGTATATATAAATTAATAAATATAAACTTTAAACAATACTATAAATATTATATATATGTTGTACACATATATTTCGTTTAGAAAGTAAATGGATAATAATTACAAGACGTTTTGTACATGAACTAAATGCGAAAGCGTGGTTCAGTAATAAAAAAATAACACTATATTTGTCCAATGTCACCTCATTTTGAGTTGTCTGTATTCTTAACAGTGATGTTTTTGTCATATTTTTGTCAATAGCTTGTCTTGTAACTTTTATTAACATTGTGTTGAAATATCAAATTATTGTAATAGAAGCCTTAAACACGCACAACTTATAACAATAAACCACCAGTAGTGTATATAATCGTAAACATATTTGATGCCGAAGGCAAATATGCAAGTGCTTTCAACCCAACTCTGAGATGCTCATATTCGTCTACTTACCCTCATAAGTGGCAACTATATAGCTCGCAAAGAGTAAATAAAAGTTCCACTTCATATTATAGCCGTTCACTATGTTCTTTATTGAAAATCTTTGAGTAAAATTCTTCTGTAAATAATTTTCAATGGGCGCCTGATTGTCTCACTCTAAAGCGAACTTTTATGCGGAAAAGAATAGCAAAACCCGGATGTCGTTTACTGCGCAACTCCTTATCAGTACACAGCTAACCTAAGCAACTTACCCAAACATGAACCAAATAACTTGGCCGGGCGGCTTTCCATATTACTGTCCCGAACAAGGTTGAGTCTTTATGTAGCCCTACACGAATTATGTCTGTGATTATATATAGGGTTAGGATTGGGGTTAGGATTAGGGTTAGGATTGGGGTTAGGATTAGGGTTAGGATTGGGGTTAGGGTGGGGGTTGGGGTTAAATATACATTTCGTGTAGGGCTACATAAAGACCCTACCCTGAACAATCTCGTTCCCCGAGCCTGCGATCCGTTTGGCCAACAGCTAGAATCACAAGCCCAAAAGATCGCAGGCTCGGGGAACGAGATTGTGTCCCGAAAGGCGAAACTGACTCGTCCCCAGTCGCTTATCCCGCGTTGAATGATGGGAATGCATTAACTTACGACGGGGCGACGGGCCATACTCGAGTTAAAATTTTGTTAGAGTTAGGAGTCTTAGGAGTAGGGTTAGGATAACTGGATAAGAGATTGTATCTAAATTGAGGTTACCATATGGGAATTAATGGCACAGAATTTTGTTTGTGCGACTCAAACTATGGCCCTGGGCACGAGGTTAGGACTCAAATAAATTTTTATTATGAGTATAAATTCCTCCCCCTAGGACCTAGGTTGTCAGATGTACGTGTAATTTTGCAAAACCGTTACGTGAACTCAATCCTTAATACTAATCCTAAACCCGACTAATTAACCTAAACCATAATCCTAATAAGGCTACTAACCAGGCCTGATCCTAGATAACTTGCTCGCAACATAAACGAACGTTAACGCTCGCATCAAATGAGAAGATGATCCATTTAGATTTCACGCTTTTTCTCAAGCAATTGAAACTCTTACCCTATTTCAGACCAAAATATAAGTGAGTTTCCATAGTCTGACCCTGAAAATCAATACCTTATAACAGATGAAAAAGCACAAATCATAAAACATACCCTATTTCAAACCTTGAAAGCTAAAACTGTAAAATCCAATCATATCCCAATTTCAGACCAATCTCAAATGAAAACGGTACACACCTATATAGCTTAAGTGACAATTGACAGGCATATTACGGTAAAGCAGCTTACTTTAATAAAAAACTTGAATTGATTTTTCAATATTTAGCAAACCGACATTGGATTAAACTAACCATTATAAGACATTATGCTGCATGATACTTGAGGGTTGGGTAAAAACATAAAATGGTTTTAAGTTTCTAGCTCTTTCGTTCCTATCCGAAAGAATAACGATCAGTTCCTTTGATGCATCGTTTTGCTTTTTGTTTTTAACGATCATTGATGAGGTACATATACGATTGCATTATCTTTAACACATCTTTAAATTTCAAGATATGTGATGGTCATTCATATTTTGTGAAACCGAATACGATTACATAATGTGAATAGGAAATCACTAATGTAAATAAAATAACAATTAAACAAAGAGAGAAAAATATGAAAGACAAAACATGTCGCTCTTATCAAAGTCATTAGGGATATTTTTGTGCATCTACGCATCTTTCCCAACAATCAAATTTCAAAACAACATGACATGACATGATGTCATGCAACAATAGAGCTTCTTGATTTATATTCTGATATTCCTCACAATATTTTTTGTGCTGGCAACGAATGCAGATCACTGACTGAAGAGGTTTTCCTGACAATTATTTGAGGATATCTGCTTGTGAATACTTATTTCCTTACACTAACTTGTTTCTTGGACAAGATGGGCAACTGTGGGAGAAGAGTCGTGGTGTATTGCCGGTTAATAGTTTTATATCTTCTACTTTCTATATCGACAGAAACAGGTAGGTGTTCAGTGAGGGTCCCCTATACTTTTCGCGTGAAGCGTAATGGGGCTATTTTACTTCGCCGTGAAACGTGATCAATGATTTTCTTAATCCGTGATTCGTGATCGAATGGCTTCAAATTATTTTACGTGCAAAGTGAAAGAAACTTTCTATTTAACCGTGACCCGTGAATGACGGATAGAAATAACCGTGATTCGTGAATCGTCTGTTTTGCGTGAACAGTTTTTCCAGGATTCAATACGGAATTGCTGGTGTTTATTGACCCTTCATGTAATATATCATACACGAGAAGGAGTTTATTATAGTGATTTGAAACACCGAAAAGTGTGTTGAAAAACAAGATGCTAGCCGAGTTTTTTCAACATACTTTGAGGTGTTTTTAAATCACTATAATAAACGACTTCGAGTGTATGATATAGCTTCTCAAACAAACCAGTATTTAAAGAGAAATTCAACGCGAAAGTTGAGTTAATTTATGGGTGTTAATTACCGTAGTATCAAGACAACGATACGGTGGTGATTTCCTTTGTGTTTTGCTCATGAATTATTAATGAGTTTGAGAATGAAATTTAAAGACTTTAAAGTTGAAAACTTCAAAGTTCAAACCCCAGTGGTTCAAACTAACACAAAATAATTGGCAATATATCGACATAATTGGGCAATCACACGCTCCCAAGCGCGCAGAGCAAACTTTAAAATATTCACTATCAAAAACGTCCAATAAACCAGTTCAAGACAAACCAAACAATTTATTAAACGACGTTAACGAAGACAAGAGTGAATTATTGATGAAGGGTCTAAAAATGTCGCGCAAATGTTTGAAACGATTATATGAGCAAGCTCAGAAAGCTGGACATTATTAACGACCGCATAATATCGATGAAGCAAGAGTTGAAAGAGGTCAAATCAATGTGGAGGTTGAAACTTTAAAGAAAGAAAACGCTTAGGAGGACATTGTATATTAATCCGTGAATTTTGTATGTATTTTTACGTGAGTCGTGATTGCTTCAACTTTTTCGTTAGCGTGAAAGAGTTTTCTCGTGATATAGATATAGAATGCAGACGAATGCTTACATGACACGTATCATGGCCGTCCTGCGCAACTTCAGCGCAGCCAGGAGTTCCGACTCTAATGACGGCTGCGCAAACTACTATGAAATATTTGACTAGGATTTGGCCGTATTACATTTATACTTTTTAAGTTGGCGCAGAATCAATGAATCACGCATAATATGCGGCATATATTGTATATCGGCAGAATATCTGAAACTTGCGCCCAATTCACAGCAGAAACGATTGGCAGCGAAAAATATTGTGAAGAGTGAAGTTTAATTAATTCAAAGAACTATTATTGAAAGCCTGGGTATATATATATGATAATATACCGTACTGTCATTTCAGTTTCCCAAGTTTTTATCACCTATTCAGCGTTCAAGTGAAACTAGTAGTTTTGTGAAATATGCTTCGGGTCTTTACCTGAAAAATTCAATAAGAACTTCGACGTTTCGCTGACGAAGGGTCTTCGCTCGAAACGTCGAAGTTCTTGTGTTGAATCAGTTTCAGGTAGATTGATCTTAAAAAGACCCGAAGCTTATTGTATAGACGCTACCTACACTGCCGAGGCACCACACGTTCAAGATATTAGTTTTGTGAAAGCCTAACCATTCGTCCGGGATAAACTAAAATTGTTTGCATTTCCGAGAATCCACATAGTTATAGTATATCGCTCTATATTAGCTCATTAGTAATACCTTGGCTTATATATACACTCGTATCTTTCTTAGTCACCAATTTTGACTCCACAAAATGGCGGATTTGTGTGAGCATTTTGAATCGTCCCAGCTCCTTTGGTAAGGAATTCAACTGCCTCCTCAGATCCACAAGGGTACCATGCATGGTTCATCACCGAGACGAAAAGACGAGTTTTACACTATCGAAGTTTCTTGAACAAAATACAGTGTGTGATAGTGTTCACTTCTTTCAAAGCACAATGAAAATTTGATGCGCTCTACACAGAAACTTTCATAGTGTAATCTATAATATTATATTTAGTCATAGTTACACGCTTAGAATCATGTAGGAAATCTGTCACGGAATCAATACTCAAAATGGAAAACATGTCCCTTTTAATGGATATTAATTATTGCAATTATTTTTTACGAAACTTTATGTCATGTCAAGTCGTTTCCGCTCACATTCACATAATTCAAGTAGTATAGTTCTTGGTATCCCCAGACGTCATCCTCCGCACTGCACGTAGCATTAAACCCCATTGGAAAGAATTTAATATTATTTACTTAACTTTTGGATCTAAACGCAAATGCTATGTTACAGGAGGCATTCTTTGCTGCAACTTGTAACGCAATTTCGGACACAGAGCAATGTTAGGAAAAAAGTATATTCGCAGATAAATTGTGAGTATGAATCTCGTTTTACTTCGCCGTTATTTTTCTTACTAAACATGCCCAGAAGGTAACAAAGAAATGAACGAGAACGATCATACCGGTTGAGTGAAACGCGTGTTATGTTCACTGTTTTTCTGTGCGTACATTTCCACATAACATGACTCAATGTAGAAATTGCGTCGCAAGTTGCAGAAACAACCCATGTTCAAACATGCAGGTTTCCAAAATAACATTCACGCGGATTAGGTGCCCAATGTTTTGACAATCCAGTCTAGTGTCTTCATCAAGGGTGGTCTCAAGTCGTAACGTGGTTTATTTCTACTCGATGGATGACGTTATCACGCAACAAGATAGAGATACTCTTGTGGGAGTTAGCTACCGTCATCCTTATTCAAAGCATGATAAGTGTGCCAAATTGGCGTTTTGACTGGTCAACGAATCAACTATGCCTTAACCTCACCTTGTTGGGCGATGATGAATAAAGAGTATAAAGAGAGACATGTTGCGACTTCAGATCATTCCTGCAGATGAAGACGCTAGAATGGAGTGAAACGTTGGGTGAATGCGATGAACTCATTAACTCTACTTTGATAACAATTTAAGGAAATTCCAATCTCGTACTACATGTATTTCTATGGCCCTGGGTACGAGATTGAGGAAATTCCTGATATATAGTCACAGTGACGTCATTGTTTACACTACTAACTTGTATATAGGGCAAATACATGCAATAGAAATATATTTGGCATCATTTGCTCGCTCCCATAAGTGCAACAAAATGACTGAACACTCAAATGAAGCCCATGCACCTATATGATTAGTAATAATGGTTATGGTTAGCTATAGCCGAAGACTAGCATGGTTAAAACTCGTGTAGCCAGGTACGTAGCGAGCGGATGCATGTGTGTCTGTGGGGTGTAAAACCAACAACTTAAAATATCAGAAAAATCTAACATTTTCAGATAAGTATTGGGTGATAACAAAATAACTTGAAAGAACCTGATCTCTTTATAACCCTTCACATAACCGAAATATTGTGTAAAATACACGCTAGAAATGCAGTCCTGGAGCTTCAAAAATATAAAACTCTGCAGTATTACAATGATAATCAATCAGAAAATTAAAAGGTCTATCAGGTACACTTCAGATAAATCTTTATCATTGAAATTGAAATTTCAGGTCAATACCATTGACATCTACACTACCCCAGATGGCATCGTTTCGTCCCTGTGTCTAGCCATGCTTCTAATTTCTTTTGCAGTTCATTCAGTTCCTCAGACCCGAAGAATATGTCTGCAGTATGCTACCAATTCCAACAATTCAAGCGAATTATATAACTTCGAAGACAAAATAGGTGCAATTGAAATAACAAAGTGCGAGAAAGGGGAGAACATGTGTTATATTTTGTGGAAGGAAGATATTAAAGATGGAAAAATATTGGTTAAAGTTCTCCGGCGTGGTTGCTGGCGTTATAAAAACAATGAAAAAGAATCATGTAACACTACAAATTGTCTTTCGTCACAACATTCGTTTGGTGAGATCCATTTCTGCTGTTGTCAAACAGATCTATGCAACGGTCGTTTCAGAACACAGAATGTATTTCTGGCTGCCGAACAAAATAGTTCTGCTCAATCGACAGGTAATAGTTATGGTTATATGGTTGTATACTGCAGTGTCTGTATGTCCCAGCAACTATTTTGGATTGTATCAACATAGGTACAGTCCATTAATAAGTATAGTACTCAAACCTACCCATAAAGGCCTCATTAAAGCCATTACAAACTGCCAACTGGCCACTAAATAGAGGTAATTGCCCCCTAATATTTGATAAAAAATACAGCGGCTTTATAAACAATCGGGAGTTTGGAACTGCCCGCGTATTAGAGTACAGAACCGTTATCTACTGCAGACCGCTACATGACGTCATTACATGTCATGGAGCGTCACTTTGGGGTTAATTCTAAAGGCTGTAAAGCCACTTTACTCGTTATACAGCGAAGAAGTCAATTCTATCTTTCCTGGTTTGTTTTAAATAAAGTTTTCCATGGATATAGTTTTACCGTCTCTGGATCGATCGGACCAGGATAAGGGAATATATATAGTTTAAATGTGTTTTGAAAATGAACGAAGATGGCGTCACAATGACTGACATGACTCACACGATTGTACAATTCACCTCCGAAGAAAACAAAATGGCTCCATGTTTTGTTTTAACAATTAAGAATAGAATTTCTCTAAACTACTAAAGTATAAACAATTTCAAGTTTCTGTCCCATCTGTACTAATAATTGTACATACTTATATTCATATATATATTGTTTGGCTCCAACAACAACACAATAGAAGACATGCGATGGTTTATACGCACGTAGTTTATATACACGTAATTAGAAAAAATATTTTAATGAAGATAAGACAGGGGTGTAGTCGATTTTGGGGGACTGCACGAGCCCCCTTGATTTGCAGGTTGCATAACCTTAACCTGGAACTGAGTTCTTAGAAACAGTAGTGTTAAAATGATTTTAGTCATCTCTACTTGATCACTTTGATCCCACCAGTAGATAATCTATATGACTCTAGCATGAAGTAGCTTCGCCATGTCTATTTTTAGCCTTCACAAGGCGTGATTGTAGACAGTCAGAATCTTTCATTTCAAGTTAAATACTTTCTTCAATTAAAAACACTAAATGAATAAAAGCTTGAATCTAAAATTTAAATTTTCCAAGTCTATCATTGTTGTCACCCCCGCGCCATGTCACAGACACCCCTCCTTTCGAGAGCCCCCCTAGTTAGCATTCCAGGCTACACCACTGATATCAGAGGTTCAACTTATTACAACTCATATATAGTGATATAGGTAACTCAAAATATCATGGAATTTTGAAGATGTTTTCCCTGTTAGTTTTACTTTTCATTTAATTTTCTCAAACTATCGTTTGAAGAATGAAGAATGAAGAGACTAACAAACTTATATATACATTTTGTTGCAAACAGGAACGAAATACAAGCAAAATCAAACAGATGTTCTATTTTTGGCTGGGATGATTCTAATTGGAGTCTTTCTGCTACTTTTAACATGCATAACAGCAATGTCTTTCTTTTGTAAGAGAAGAAAAATAACGAACAAGGACCCTTTGTTAACAGGCGAACTATCACGACCAAAATGTATTTCCCCAATCCATGTGGGGAAATTTAGCGAAATTTGGTACGGAAGAGTAAAATCGAAAGCTGTCGCTATAAAGAAATTTCATAGTTCCAGTTACGATAGTTGGAAACAAGAAAGACAGATCTACAAACTTGGATTAAATCATCCAGGGATATTAAAGGTCAGTGACTGAATAAACAAAGTAAATTGAAAAGACCTGCACGGTCGTATCGAACCAGGATCGAACTTAGTTATCAGAACGCTTTCGCATCTCTCTTATGAGTTGAAAAAAGATCTCGATCTCGTCTAGATAGAAAGGTCAGAATACGATTAGTATGTTTGGTTTTGGTATGGTATGGTATGGTATGGCATATGGTAGTGTATGGTATGGTATGTGGTATGATATGGTATGATATGGTATGTGGTATGATATGGTATGGTATGATGAGCAGTTTTGCTTCGTTTCAGTTGGGATCCGAAGAAAGAATCTATATAATTATTATATTGGAAAGAATCATGGAGTACCGGATAAATGTTATGGACTATGTCTATGATAATGATATGAATTCGAAATCCAACCTTATTTTCATGACCAATTTATTCCTTAATCTATTGAATCATTTTCACGTTGTTAATTTTCTCAGTTTTTTGGAGCGCCTATTCTTGAAGAAACTTGGAATCTGAGCTATATACTTATACTGGAGTACCATCCAAGAGGCTCACTAAGATGTGTTTTACAATCCAACATTATTTCCTGGCAAACTATGTGCACCATGGGTAAAAGTATAGCGGAGGCACTGGCCTATGTCCATGGAGAACAAGGTACACAAATTAGCTTGTCTAAATTTGGTCCAAACGTTGTATAGTAAAACCGAGAGTATATATATATATTGTTGATGACTTAAATAAAATTCGGTTGCTAGAATGCTTGCACATACAGCATCATGCAAAAGGGCCGGTTCGATAAAAAAGTCAGTTAAAGCTAACTATAGTTATAGTGCCAAAGTTAACCAATCAAACTCGCGTACTTTATAGTTAACTATCATTAATAACTACATAACGGGTAGTTAAAACGAACTTAAGAGTTTTATGCAGCCACGAAAGCGTCATCACCAAGATGACCCTGGGGACGAGGTTGAGTTTTATGCAACCGCGGCTCCAGGTTGTTACATATGAAGTGGATTAGTCCTCAGGCATACATGCATTAGCTGTGCTGACATTTAGTTCTTTTGCACAGACCGAAAATCAAGACAAAATTTCTCAAGAGAGCCAAACATAGAAGGTGCGCAAGGAAAGGTGTTTCCCCCGACACAGATTTAACAGTTTACATTCTTTCTTAATAGAAAAAACAAACTTTTCATGTATTGTTCACCGAGATCTTACAAGTGATAACATTCTTGTGAGGGCGAATGATACTTGTGTTCTTTGTGATTTTGGTATCGCTCGCGTAATGTCAATACAACAACAGCGATCTATTGTCACCCATCGTTACCAACAGGTACACACACAGTGAAGCGCCGCGAGTAGTTTAGGAAATATGATTGGTATCAGTACAATAGGTACGTTATCGAATTCAGGTTGCCGTATTCGTTACGCCCTGTGCAATCCATGTCTTATTTCCCAAATCTTGGCAAACCAGGAAACGTGCACGGTTTCAGAAAGTAAAATCATACTTGGGAACAAATTGTTTCTGAATTTGTTGGGAAACATATTCATATTCTGAACATGTTTCCGCAACAATTAATGTTGCCTAGTTTTCCCAGGGCTTCAAACGTTTGTCAAACCTATGTTGTACTGGTCAGGTGCTAATATAAAGTTAAAGGATCTAAAGGCTGATTTACATAATCGAAGATTTTTTGTGATTACAATGAGTCTCTATGTAATCAATTGAGGAGCAGACACTTACTTGTGCTTTGATCAAAGTCTTTGAAATAACACAGCCAGAGGTTTACATTCGGCACTCACTTCTAAACCTTTAACTGAACTAAACTAAACTAAACTGAACTAACTCTATTTATATGTTCACTAATACGAATTAAATTGTTCTGCCTGTACAGCGAGAGGTGGGCGATATTAAGGCAAGGACCGTTATTGGTCCACTATATTAGTATATGAGGAAACCGGAGCACTCGGAGAAAACTTGTTTAGCAGAGTCCAACTGGAAGTGCTTCTTCTCACATGCGAGTGAAGCTAAAATGCTAAATTATAATCAAAGAACAGCACATTGCAGAAATCAAACCCCGGTCGCAGAGCCAGATTTAAAAAGCATTTTTAATTACCGTAATTTTAATTACATTTCACACGCGTCTATAACTGCACTTTCTTAAAATAATCTTTTTTCTAAGAAACTTTGGTGGTGTAACCCAGCTTTAAAGGTTATTACACCATGCATACAACAAATGATAAAATAAACTAACTAAACTAGACATGCTTATATATATATATATAGGTTGGCTGTCAAAGGCATATGGCACAAGAGATTTTAGAGGGACGTATTGATCTGAATGACATTACAACTCAACTAAAACAGATAGACATTTATGCATTGGGAACAGTTTTGTGGGCAATTTCTTCCAGATGTGCAGATATCTGCAATGGTACGTCTTAATACCGATAGACACATTAAACTCGATTTTTGTAGAACACCTCCACTTTGGAATAGGGTTTAAACCATGTTGGAAGATTTACATCTCAAAAACTATTAACCCGGGTTAGAGTTAATTTGAGGATTTAACCCGGGGGTAGTTTTCAGAGTGTACGTTTCAGTATAAGTGGAGTAAAATGACCAAAATTAATGTGACTAACGCCTTTTTCTTAGGCCTTGAGATCACAGGATATCGTATGCCTTTCCATGATAGTAGCAGTGATATGACGATGAAAAACGCAGAGAATGCTGTAGTAGAGAATCAGCAGCTCTCAGATGTTTGGAATATAAAAAGTCAGGTACATGTTGTATTTTATATGCCAGGACTGCAGTATACCATAAATTCTTAATTATAAGCCCTTATCAAGCCTAGGGGCTTATTAGAAAAATGGACCTTATTTGAGAAGGGGAGGAGCTTAATTAAGGAATTACGGTATTTCATCCATCTTCAGAAAAAATAAACTTTCCCCAAATTATAGCAAAGAATTAAAATATGACCAACAAAAAAACTATTATATTTTCTGTTATTTATCAGCAGAGTTTGAAAGAATTCAAAGAATTGATAAGCCAGTGTTGGGATGAGGAACCTGAAGCAAGATTGTCAGCTACATGTGTTTGTCACAGAATAAATGAACTTCAAGAGCACCACAAGACTGAAGCTAATTTCTCTTAGCTCTAAATAAAGTATTTATTTTAAATTGGTACAACTGTTTTTGTTTCACGTCATTTATGCGGACTCCATTGTTAAGTCACTTATAATGACGTAATTGTTATGCTATTTATAATGATAAGAGACAAAATGTAGGATTACTATGCAAGTGACATGTAGGATTGTGGTCGAATTTCAAATTAAGGTCCCGTCACCCGGGTACAGTAGTTTATCTTTACATGTAGAAGGAGGTTTATAAGAACTTGTCCGTCCTTGACCACAAGTTTCTGCAAGTTAACCATATCCATAACAACGGAATGTAACTGAATAGTCTATATTCTATATATCAATATTCAAGACGCGCTCTTTTTATAGGGATATATTTTGTACCAGACAAACTTTGTTAAATTAATAAAAGAATTAATTTTCTAACATTTGCACACTGTAAATTATAATTTATTCGTTATGGTATAATTCATTAAGTTATATAGATTGGTAAAAAGGCCACAATTTACAATAAGGAATTAACGTCCTTAAAATGCTATATTTTCAAAATAATTTACTTGTTTATACACTTTGAGTGATGAATGATCGTTTATGATGGACTGTGGATAGCAACATCGTTGAAAAGTGGATGTGCCATTGCCGTTTTAGCAGATATTCTTGAACTCGGCTCATACGTCAGCATTTTCTAAAATGAATAAGTCGAAAACATATACTGTAAATATTCCAGTCGCTTAAGTTGTGAAAATGCCAAGATCGTGACAAGCCGAGTGGTTGTGCCATTATTAATCCAATACATTTTACATGGTCAACATTTTAATCTGAAATATTTTCGATAAAAGAAAATTTATTACCACCAGACGCTCTACCCTATAGATAACACCCCCTGATTACCGAAGAGGTGCTCAATATAATCTAAATCTACGTCAAAACAATGAGTGACTAAAGGCCGTATCGTAACGTACCGTTTTCCTTTGTGTCAAAGTCATTAGTTCTGCCGAGTGGTTACGAAACAAAGAAGTACGCTACGTTTCGGTACGATACGAATGAAGTGGAAAACAGGCTTTATGGCATGGAGAACTGGGGTTTTTAAAACAATCAAATGACAAAGGAATATTCCGACAACTTGATCGTTCTATTGTTACTGCTAAGTGTTGCGGGAAGAGCTCATTAGCTATCACTTGTTTATACCCAACTCACAACTTTGGATAACTCACATGTCCAGTTACTTTTGTTTCAGCTTACGGAAGCATAGATAAGAACGAAACTAGCCATTAGAATATTAGCCGTACACGCGTAAATAACTCATGATAGATAAGTCTAATACGGTATATAATAATTAGCACACTTTAATTGAACCAATAATCCCCCCTTTGAAGGCCCCCCCTAGTACGAGTGCCGAAGGCACAAGCTCGCGCAGAAGGCACGAGCATTCTAGGAGGGTCCAGAGGCATGCCCCCCCGGAAAGTTTTAAATCTAGAGTCTCTGAAATGCCATTTCCTGGACTTTGGGGGAAGATTTTACAGAATTCTGACGGTCAGAAAACGACATTTTAATATATCAAGAAAGAATATATATTTTGTTGTTGCGTTCATGTATTTTTCGTTTCTCAGAGTCTTCCCTGTCAATTTGTTTTTGCTCTACAGTCTGAGCTTGGCTGCCTGGGGCCCCCCCTTTGGGCAATTTGGGTTGGGGACCCCCAGGTCCGCCCGGTCTGAACCCATAGTAGTTACGCCACTGGTCACAACTATGTCAAAACAATGAGAGACCAGATGGCATGGAGAACAGTGGGAACAATTTTCAAACAATGGAAAGGCAATAGAACATGCTGACCATTTGATCGTAAATCGATGGCACTGTTGTTATGATAAGTGTTGTTGAGCGAGCTGTTAGTAACAAATGGCATACCTTAAGTAGATCAATTGCGTCATATTGAAGTGATGGAAATACTTTACTTAAATCTTGTGCCTTCCATTTTGGAAATGTCGATTTGAAATTTGTTAGATCAGTTACTCCAGGCCAGTTTACTTCATCAGGGGTACCAAGTGTTCTAAATGATAAAGGGAGCTACTATTATCAACAAAATGATATTGATCATATAGCACAAAAGAAATTAATAATGAATTGTCTTATGGGTGCTTTTGATGTTGCTCAAGCTCTGCTGACAGTTTAGAAAGAAGATATATACTTTCACATGATGCATACAACGACAACAATTCTAGTCGAAATAAGTAGTTTTTCGAAAAAGCGCAAGTTTTCTCTTCTGAATCGTCATACACTCTCGTTTCAATCAGATTGTGTTTGACCGTTCGCGTTGTCTTCCTCCATGAATAAGCTCCCTTTGATGTCCTGGTAGACCAGTAATAGTACTGCATCAAGTTTTAAATAAACCACTGGTGACTACATGTACCTGAATACTCTGAACAATTGGTCAATTTCTGAATCGCCAGGGAACAATGCTCGTCGTGTTATCTGTAAAAGAATTTTAAAGTTAAAGTACGTGCATTCCAGATTCTGAAAAAGTCCGCTCCACATGTATATCCCTAGATATTAAAATAGGTGACCTGTACCACTGAAGTTGGACTGAACATAGTTAATAGAGATGGCTGGTTTGGAAGCTTCATTAAAGTACAATATAACTCATTATCTATGTTATTGTCCAGGTTTATGCCAAAATGTAGTCCTTCATTATCACGTGTGTATTGTATTTTCACACAAACAACCAATAGCAATGTTTTGGTTTATTTACCCATCCGTAACTTAAACAATTTCCCAGTTTTGACATGGTTATTGGTTGTTTAGGTGGAAATATACAATACACACGTGACGACGAAGAACTACATTTTTGCATAAACCTAAACCAACATAGATGAGTTTCATTGTACTTTCGTGAAGCTTCCAAACCAGCCCTCTCTATTAACTATGGACTGAACGATCAGTAAGTTTAATTCTAACAAGTGTGAGATAAAACAATGACTATTTAATGTTAACACGAACACTTTACGAAATATAAGAGGCGTGAGAATTCGGTTGCCAATATATTCCCGCCATTTTGTTGAAGGCTGCAAATTTCAGTAAAAGTTAGTCAGCTATCACTCAATCATTCAAGGCATTTATAATTTATTGCGGGAAGGGGAAGGGGGGCAGCGGTTGGCATTCTCGCTTCCCTTTGTGTCCGCCACTGCGTGCTTTAGTAACAAAACATAAAATCACTTGTTCATGTGCAGAAAATCGTTAGCTGATCAAAATAATAGATTATTAACGTACCAATTCAGAGAAAATGCATCCAATGCTCCAGATATCAACAGGCGTGGAATAATACCTACATCCTAAGAGGATCTCAGGTGCACGGTACCACAACGTTACTACTTCATGTGTGTATGTTCTTACTGGTACACCAAACGCACGTGCTAAACCAAAGTCAGCCAGTTTAATAGCACCATCATGACTAATAAGTAAGTTCTGTGGTTTTAGGTCTCGATGAAGTACTCTGTGCGAGTGACAGTACGCGATCCCGCATAAAACTTGATACACGTAGCTCTGAAAGGCAAATTATGGCACGGCTATTTAAACCTTGTGCAAAGTAGGAAACATTGTTGTGGAAACAATCGAAACTGATTCCAATATTTCCCCGTTTTCCCACCTCTGGAAACATTGTTGCAGAAACATAATTTGCACCTATGGAGAAGGCCAGAAAGCAAAAATGTTTCCATACAAAATCAGAAACATATTTGGTTTTCCAAGTGTTATTTTCGTTGCAGAAACAGTGTTCTTGGTTTGCCCAAGGCTTTAATAGTTTGTATTTTCTAGACATCCAGTGCTAGTACCTTGACAAGAGGGAAGGAAATTCCGGAAGGTGGTGCGGTGTCCATGTATTTCTTAAGATCTTGATTTAAATATTCAAATACAAGGAAAAGTTTCTTGTCACTGTGAATCACATCCAGTAATCTAGAAGCAAGAAATTAACAGCTATAAATCAAAATATAAGGGAATAAATTATTTATCACATAGTGACAATAATAAGTTCCTTCATGTATGTTAATATTGATTTGGTAAACACCACAATTATTTATTTCGCAAAGCTTTTGCTACTGAAGATCAGAGCTTCCTCACCGAAAGCTTTCGTAAAGAAATTATATATCGTGGGTGGGAGTATTTTACTAACTATGCCTCTGGTGTTCACGAGCGGCGGATTTTCGGGGTAGAATAAGGAAAGATGGCACTCACCCCAGAAATATTCAGCGCTAACCGGTACATTAGTGAACTTAAGCAATGCTTAATCTAGTACGGGGACGCGATGAAAAACAGTCGCTAACTTCAGTTCAGCTGCACGCGCAAAAACAATAGAATATCATTGTAAACATTAGAACTGTCTTCGAGACATTTTTCGTCACGTCCCCGTCCTAGATTGAGCATTGCTTAAGTTATCTCATGAGTGCGATTATTGATACCGACAATAGGGCCATTCATACGGGTGAAAATAAGTCGCAACTTACATAAGACGCGTCATATATAAGACGCAAACACGCTCGTATAAATGGTCAAATTCTAGTAAGTCGCGACTTAAATAAGAACAGGGGTTCAGGCTGTTCCACAATAAGTCGCGACTTATTAAAATTTGACCATTTATACAAGTGTGTTCGCGTCTTATATAAGACGCGTCTTATGTAAGTCGCGACTTATTTTCTCCCGTATAAATGGACCCTACTGGGACACAAAACTAATATTACCTGACTATATTTGCATGGTTCATTTCCTTTAATAAAGATATTTCTCGTATTGCTGTACTTGGTACACCTTCTGACTCCCTAGAATATTAGCAAGAGGTGTATTCTTAAAATAACTTTTCACAAATCAGGGTGGAATTTTGAATCATGATGTCCTGAGTAAAAACCCAAACAAACGCATCCTCGTACCCAGGCTTTTCCCTCTTGTGGAGATAAAAGCCTGTGAAAGAGGTTGAAACAAACGACCTTATCTTGTTTTACCCATCAACGCCCAAAAAGTGACGTTAGACAGAGTAAAACAGTCAGGCGTTAGACAAAATAAAATAACAAAGAAGGGCACATTATTAATGAGTTACAGCTAATGCAGGTTCCTACTTCATTTTCAATTTTCCTAATTTTACCATTTGAACACCTGCCGACCCAGCGGGCAGAACACTCCAATGGCCGCATTGACAACATACATGCTTATAGTTTCACGCCAATACGACTAGACAACCCCCCCCCCCCACGTAAATATCCTTACCAAGCAATATTTACATCCATAAACCGATATGAAGGGCTAAAACTCCCAAAAATAATGACTTTCGGTTCTAAATTATTGGCTCCATTTCCAGTCACCCAAATTTTTATTGCTTGGTAAGGAAATATGCGTACAAATGCAACGTCTCTCAACTTCGAATTCAACAAAATAAGTAATTTTTTGCGCTCGAGTTGTTTACATGAAGTGAGAGAATTCAAACCGGAAGTGAGGAACTTTGAAAAGGAACTTAGGGGTGGACCATTAGATATCTTGGGAGGGGGGAAGAAGTTTAATTTCTTTGCAAGAATTATATTTTCGAGGTCAGTGCTTCGTCGGAATTCTTTTCGAGGTATAGAAGCTCTGCAGGAATTTTTTTTAATGGATTACTTAATGAAATGCTTTTCCAGGAATTTTTTTCTTTCCCTAAATGCTTGCATGATTTTTTTTTAATTCAAGTCTGTGCATGAATTTTTTTTTCACACCCCCCAGGATATCTAATGGTCCATCCCTTAGGAACATTTAATTAGTTTACAGTAACGTCACAGAATAATGACCTGGGGTAACGTCTTTCACTCTAACATGCGTTAGTTATTGTTGCAAGTTGCTGCGTATAGTTGCTTGCATTACTTCACCTGAACTTGCTTTATTTAGCCTCCTCCGCAGGCATCTTTATAGGGGAGTATTTAGGTATTACCCACTTCAAGTTTCTTGTTTCAGTTTAATACCGTAAATGCTCGTTTTAGCGCCGCGGCGCTTATTAAATTTTTCTGATCCCGAGTGCGGCGCTTAATCGGGAGCGGCGTTTAACCGGGAGCGGTTCACCCCAAAAATTTTTATTGCCTAAACTTAAAATTTTTTATTGCCTAAACATTGTTCTTAACATCACGCAAGTGCTCAGCAAACCTATCGCCTAAACGTCTTCCAGTCTCTCCGATGTAGAGCAAGCCACATTTGCTACAAGAGATGCAGTAAACGAGGTTGGAGGAGATGCACGTGAAACTGTGCTTGATGACAAACTGAGATTTTGGAGCCGAAATACAGGTGGCGAGGTTTAAATGCTTACAAGTGTAGCACTTAGCACGACCACAGGAAACAGTGCCAGCTGGTGACACAGAGTCCTGTCGCAGTGAGCTGTGCACTAGGGTTTCCCGGATGTTTTTACTGTGTCGAAAAGAGACTAGTGGGGTCTCGGAGAAAATGAAGACGTTGCAGGGTCATTTTTAAGTAGATTAAAATTCCGGCAAATGATGTCCCTTACTTTAAAATTGAAGGGATGAAAGGTTAAAACTAAAGGTACTTTTTGATTAGAAATTGCAACCGAAGGTTCTCTTAAGGTGTCTGAACGGGGTATAAGAGAGGCCTTGTTAAGGGCAGTATCTAAAAGGTGGGAAGGATAACCACGATTCACAAAAAAGCTTCTCATTTCTGAACATTTGGCAGTCGTCGTCTTCACTGCAGAGGCGACGAAGACGTAAGAATTGAGAGTAAGGGATAGCAGTTTTAGTGTGCTTAGGATGACAGGATGAGAAGAGAAGATAGCTGTGGGAGTCAGTAGGCTTGTAAAAGACAGATGTGCTCAGCCTATTACCATTGATAGAAATGAGAATGTCTAGGAATGATACACTGGTCTCACTGATCTCCCATGTGAACTGAAGTGCTGGATGGAAATCATTAACAAAGTTAATGAAGCAATTCAGATCAGCACGCGAGCATGATGCAGTGCCTAAGCAATCATCAATGAACCGGCGATAGAAGTCAGGTGAGGGACCAGTGTATTGTTCGAAGATTTGTTTTTCCACATAACCAACAAACAAATTGGCATAGTTGGGTCCCATAGTTAGACAGGTGCGGCGCTTAATCGGGAGCGGCGCTTATTAAATTATTCCCCCCCCTGTTTAGAGTTTCTCTAGCCCTCTAACCAATGTAATCATCCGCCGCCGCTGCTACATTGTAAAAGTCTTAACAAAATATTACAGTTTTAATGAATAGATATAGGAGAAGCAGACTACCGGGTTTATATCATCGCGTTTCTGTGGACTTGTTTCAATGACGTCACAAAGGGGGCCCTTATGCGTTAAAGCCCGATCCCACTGATGGTGCTAATCCGCCCCTGTTTTAGCACGTGCTTGAAGTTGAATTTATTCACTGAGATTTATTCTGTGCTCGTGCTGCATGGTTTTCACCTGAAGTTTGCGAGAATAAAGATGCCGCCAGCAGCACAAAAATGTTTTCATTTTACAACTTTACAAATTAATAGTAACAATTTAATAGTAACAATTAAACGGGTTCCATTTTTTAGCACACTATCTCAATTTAGCATAATTTAGTCGGCTGTTTAGCATAATTAATTTTTAAAATCTGGTACACACTCGTAATCAAATTAACCCGGACGTTCTGTTCCCGCGATCCAGTCATATCATGCCAGCGGTTCACTATTTATCATGCATTAGGGTTGGTTAGGAGTTAGGGTTTGGGGTAGGGTTAGGTTTGGGGTTAAGTTTAGGGTAGGATATAGGGTTAGGTTTGGGGTTAGGTTTAGGGTAGGATATAGGGTTAGGTTTGGGGTTAGGTTTAGGGTAGGATATAGGGTTAGGTTTGGGGTTAGGTTTAGGGAAGGATATAGGGTTAGGTTTGGGGTTAGGTTTAGGGTAGGATATAGGGTTAGGTTTGGGGTTAGGTTTAGGGTAGGATATGGGGTTAGGTTTAGGGTAGGATATAGGGTTAGGTTTGGGGTTAGGTTTAGGGTAGGATATAAGGTTAGGTTTGGGGTTAGGAAACAGAACTAACATTCCTAAAAAGTAATTTAGCGAAGGCCATAAATATCCATGTAAGTTATAGAACAAACATTATATTCGGTGATAAAATAGCACTGAACATCGAGTTGCTTTCGGGCGATGTTATTTAATATTTTGTCGAAATACCGCTGACATGATACGTTTGGACCGCGGACGGGGACACAGAACGCCCGGGTTAAATCATTGGCTCTGGTTCAATGGGTTAAATCGACTACCGGTCACATGCCGGTCACGCTTCTATTCATTCTTTATTCTATGCTATTACAGAGTTCTCTATTTCCAACATTTCGCGTTAACTATTTCGGAAAATCTCAATTCCAAGAAGTGTACGAGTACGAGCTCAGAGCTTAAAAAAGATGGTAGATCACCTATATGTATTTCAAAGACGATGCAGGAGGCATGGACGAGATCACCTATATGTATTTCGACGACCATGGCATGGACGACGGCGGCGGCGGCATGTAGAGCAGCCAGACATACTTTTATTTTTACTACAGTTAATACTAGTGATACCAGTCTGCATCGTTTTATTGTTGCTGAAAGTTCTAACTGTTCCAGTAGGCTTCATTGCGAATCACTGGTCTATTAAAGATGAAATTACTATAGATAGTACATTACTTCCTTGTATTTTTACTATTTTAATCCATTGTGGAGTGTTTGGGGCTTTGCTAATATGTTTGCTAGTGATGAACGAAGATGAAGTTACTGATACATATTATCAGTATTATAACTATTTTAGTTCTAACACAGAAATGCGGGTTGTAGTTCAAAATTTAGCTACTCAAGCTTATGTCAAATGTCTCGACGAGGCCAGAGCATTTATCAATAATTTAAGTGAGTGCATGACTGGTATATACAACTGCACATTAAGATTCTTAGACATATCTTGGCAAGTACTGAACTTAGTACGTAACTATGCAACCTACATCGGTGGTTGGTTTCTTGGAAATATTCTCCATTTTGTTACACTATTGGATGCTCTTTTTCCTGGTGGAATTCTAGGAATTGCAATTTTACTTTTTGTTGTTATTGTAATCATGCTTGTAGGAAGGATTCAAATACTTTCAATAGCATATACCAGATGTATGGAAGACCAGCAAAAACTGCAGTTGAAATTAGAGGACACTGAATTAAGGTTAAAGGCAAAAACCAAGAAACTAAAGCAAGAATCTGATGAACTTAAGTCGAATTTGGAAAAAGAAAAGGACAAGAGATTATGTGGGATTTGTAAAGACAGAATCAAAACAATACTTCTGTTGCCATGTCAACATATGTGTTTGTGTAAACTATGCCTGGATCGTAAGAAATGGAAAAAATGTCCAATTTGTTGTCAGCGTGTCGAGTCAATCATGGAGATTTATGTGTAAATTGAGATGGTATATACAGATTGTAAATATACAGCACAAAAGCATAGAGATAGTATAGTCAAATAGAAAGTATTATATATATATTGTAAAACTAATAATGTAATATAATGTGATATACTGTATATTTTCATATATTAATAAACATTTTCCACCTACGAACAATTGTCTTCAATAATGATAATCATTGATTTGAAAAGAACTTACCATAACGTTATGCTAACTGACAAAGAAGTATGAGATTGGTAAAACGGTAAATCACTTTCTGGTTTTGCTAAGGAAAGTGACAGTGCCCCAAACTATACCATTTAAATCATGAATTAGTTAAGTTTATCTTATGTAGAAGCTATCAAGGCACATAGCAAATCCCAATTTCAGACAAAAACCATACCCTTCAGCCAGTTCAGAATTTATGGCTAAGAGTATTTCCATCCCTTGCAAGCAAGTCACTGTTTCAGGGTCAAATTAAGCAGAGATAAAGCATGCAAGAGCAATACCACACCTCAAAATGCAAGGTCTGTACAGGAACCTTCAAATGCATGGCCAAGGGTCAGATGAATGTTTAACTGTTCAATATATTATGCAAACTACAGACTGGACTGAGGGTAAAATGCAAATTGTGAGTGAATGGGGGATATATTACCAATAACAAAAATAACAATTTATTAACATAAAAATACTTTACAAAGACAGTCACTGTCCGCAAATAGCAAAAGCTAATCGAGGCGGTCAGTTACACAATATCGAATTAGTGAATGTGCAATGTGTACGAGCATGAATGTGCGGTTACCAGTCTTTAGCAATTCATTTTATTTTTTAATTTTTCCATTATTGCAGGGAGATCAACATAATCTTTGAAAAGCTACACAAATCAGCAGATATACCCATCAACTTTCACTTAAGAGAGACATGCCAAATTTCTTTCGACCAAAAATTGAAACTAATTCGAGAACTTACCTTCCAGTATACCGCCTCGATACTATGCAAAAATATACCAATTGATTTAAAGCAAATACAAATGACAAACAATTTTAAGAGACAATACAATAGTGCATTTAGAAATGTAATCTGTCTGTCCATTATAATTTGCCCAGCTAAATCAAATGCATACTAGTTCCTTTATCTAAACAGGTCTAAAAATAACGGCCGGTAGGTTGCCAGACAAAATGACCAGTCAAATTGATTTTAGCTCGGTCAAATTATTTTTCTGCCCGGTCATTTGTAGAATGAGTAAAATACAGCCAATACTAAAAAAGATCACTATTAATGAGCGAGATATGATTTTATTAGCATACACTTAAACACTTACAGACGTGAAGAAATGATGACAAAATTGTTTCGAGACTTCGCTTTTAGAAATCACGTTGTAAAACAGTCAAAATTATGAAATATACAGTCTTTCTCTGACACGATTTCAGCTGTGAGATGCCGGAAGAAAAAGACGATTTAACATTCTATCGGAAGGTATACAAATGTGACCGGTCAAAATGACGGGCGAGACAAAAAAAGTGACCGGTCAAGAGGCATTTTTGGCCGGTTATTTTCTGTTGACTGGCCGTTATTTTTAGCCCTGCTAAAAGATCAAATAGATTTAATTACATAGTCATAGCCAAAATACTAACTGAAAGTAAACGATGGTCAACTCGAAACACGAAAGCTATTGCCACTTTGTAGAAGTAATGCTATACAGTAGCTCTCAAATGTCCATGGCCATTTTCTTAATATAATTTATGCCCTGTAGATGAGAATGAGAATTATTATGCACAAACCATAACAAGGCATTATGTACTTTTTCTCGTCTCACAGTGACATCTTTAAAAGTGTTATTTCTACCTTTGACCTTAACAATAATCACAGCCAAGTCTTTAGGATATCTCGGCAATGATGTTGCAAGTTCTGTTACATTTTGTGGCAAGTTAACACAATGCCCTGAGTAACCTCGTTGTCCCCCAGGTTTAATATAAACTCTCATGATAGGGAGAGCTCGAGCAATCAACATTTCCTCAATTTGAGTCAAATTTTGTAACTCATGTGGGACAGGTGAAGGAATCACAGGAGATTTTTTTATCTCTACAACATCGTGAGCATATATAACTACCATGCAATTTTGGTTTAGATTTTAATGGCCATGCTTCTTGACATATAGTGCAATGACAGATAATAAATTCAAGAGATTTATGAAATGTATTAATATTAAATTTAGCCCAACTTTGCTCATGAATACTACCATTTTTGTTAATGTCAAACTCTTTCAAATAATCCTGTTGATTTGTAATTTTTGTGCTACTGGTTTGTACAGGTCTAGTACCGTTGTTACCAGAATTATCTGAACGTTTTTCCCTCTTGTACTGATTAGCAGTTGCAAGACGAGTTTGCTTCTCAGTAGAAGTTTCATGTGCTCGTTTTTTCTCTCTGATATTTTCTAGCATTTTCAAGTCTAGTTTGTTTTTCCGCTTCAGTTTCTGTAGCTTGTTCTGTTTTGTTATACTCACTAGCATTTTCAAGTCTAGCTTGTTCTATATTTTATTGCGTTGTTTATTGCTACCCAGTCACATACTAACTAACTATCATATTACAATTATTGTGCTGTAATTGGCAATAGCTGTTGTGGTTTCCCAGCCAATGAATGTATAAGTATGATGGCAAAGTAAATAAATAAATATAGTAATCACTAAATGTGAGATTGAACCACGCTATACATAGTTCGAGAGGGGACTGGCACGAGTTATGTCAAGATTAGTGTGCTGCCTCGCTACGCTCGGCAGCAAATAGCAACAGTTTCTCACACCACTTACCGCCGTAAGTTTTGAGATCAGTGGCAGTGCATATGACCTCCTACTACTGGCCCATCGCGTCTCAGCTATAATTACTTTATAACAATTTATTAATTGATAAAAATGGCAAATCGACGACGACGACGACAGCAGAATTTGCAACTGCAAATACCTTTACTACTACAAATACTATCCGTACCAGTCTACTTATGCGTTGCTTACGGGTTAGTGAAAGTTATAGACTCCCTTCTGACACAACTAAAAGTGCTGGTTTCATTTGTGATGTACGAAGATGTGCTTACTGGCATTTATTATCAGTTTTTGTCCTATTATAACTATTATGGTTCTATAACAACAGTGCGTGATGTAGCTCAAAATTTAGGTAATCAAGCTCATATCAAGTTTGGCGACGTGGTGAGAGCGCTTATATATAATTCAAGTATGCTACTTAGTCACTTCACGACTGGTTTTTGCAACTACACTGAGCAATTCCTAAATATATCTTGGCAGGCATGTAACTATGCAACTAACATTGGTAGTCAGCTTCTTGGAAATATACTCCATTTTGTTACACTATTGGATGTTCATTTTCCTGGTGGAATTCTAGGAATTGCAGTTATAATCTTTGTTATTATTATTCTAATAAAGTTGGCCTTCCAACAGCGACAGGTTCACAGACTTTCTGAAGAATATACTAGATGTGTGGAAGAATACACTAGATGTATGGAAGACCAGCAAAAAGTGCAGTTAGAATTAGAAGACATCACAATAAAATTGCAGGAAGAAACCGACAAACGAAAGCAAGAATCTGATAAGAATTTGAAACTTAGGTTGAGTTTGGAAGAAGAAAGGGACAAGAGATTATGTTGGATTTGTCAAGACCGAATAAAAAAAATAGTTTTGTTGCCATGTCAACATATGTGTTTGTGTAAACAATGCTTGGATCATAATAAATGGGAAAAATGTCCAATTTGTCGTCAGGGTGTTCAGTCAAACATGACGATTTATGTGTAAATTGAGATGGTACATACATAATGAATTTAGGTCAAATAGATCTGAAAAAGGAGTCAAACATATTGCATAAATTATGACATACTAGAAGTTACTATCACAGGTATGTGCTGCAACAATCAATTTCAAAAATATACTCTGGGATTGATTATATAGATTGTGAACATGCAGTGTGGGATGTCTGTACAATATTTATATATATATATATATTTTAAGTATTATTTAAGCATCTTTACATTGAATAAAATCAGAATATATTTTATATTTTAAATGGTAACAAAAAGTTTATAGGCCTGCCTATAGGCCAACCAATAGCATCCTATAGGAAACCTATAGGAAACCTATAGGCTTGTTTAGGCAATTGGAATATTTTCTGTAGGCGACATATAGAGGATCCTATTAGCCTATAGAGGCCTATAAGCAATTGGAACATGGCCTATAGGCACCTATAGTCTTTTTTCGTAAGGCGTTCTGGACCCCTCCCCACGCCCCTAATGATTGTGAACAAACATCCACCCAGTATATAGAATGTGTAAGCTTCAATATTTGACTTGTTCCCATTGAAAAAAGTAACAAATTGTATGTATGGGTTTATTTTGCCACCAAACTATTGAGATTACAATTTAACAAATACTTTGAGTGGATACAGACTGCATATACATGTCTATATATGCCAATAGAAATCATTCTTCAATCATTTACCATAGAGCTGTCAAAGTATTGTTGAATAAAATAATTTGTTAGAACAAATTCATGCATCTATAAGTCTATAACCACAGGGCTCCAGGCGCAGCTGCAGCAAAGAATATCTACAACAATTCATGGCAGCATAGTTACAGTAATAGAATACAGAGTTTGGAAACTCAATGAAAGTTATTATCTGTGTTAGTCTAGGGCTTATGCAAATATGTATAGTCTTTTGTCGTCACATGTGTATTGTAGTTTCGCCAGTCAATAATGAATTGTTCAAGTCACAGATGGATAACTAACCCAAAAGATTTCTAACCTAGACAAAAACATAAACAATGACCTTTACAGCACTTCTTGACATTTTGAGGCTTGAGCATGCAAAGGCCATTGCTGGAAACATTGAATTTTTATCTGTTTATGAATTCAGTGGCTATATTACTATAATTACATCACAATTAAGGATTAGGGTTAAGATTAAGATTAGGGTTGAGGTTAAGATTTGGACTAGGATTAGAGTTAGGATTATGATTAAGTTTGTCTCAAAATTCAGGTTGTTAATATATGGAATAATTTCCATATCATATATATCCATCCATATCCTACATAGTCTACATATCTATTAGTAATTATACATGTCAGATCTTTGTGATGCAATTAATGGGGTACTAACAACTGTTGGTAAGTTTATATCTATAGACAACAAGTTTCGATCACACCTGGGTTGGGATTGTTAAGCATTATTGAGAGCTTTAATTTAT
Organism: Trachythela sp. YZ-2020; assembly: GCA_016169945.1. Lineage (NCBI taxonomy): Eukaryota > Metazoa > Cnidaria > Anthozoa > Malacalcyonacea > Clavulariidae > Trachythela > Trachythela sp. YZ-2020. The sequence goes on from JADLSH010000369.1 coordinate 1,378,098, forward strand.
AAAGTACATGTTAATATTAAGTGCTGGTAAAGCCATGAAAGAGATTGTTTGCCTCTAGAATAAACACTCAAAACAAAAGCTTGTCGCCTTGTTGAAATTTTATAGCAGAAACAAATACAGCCATGACTTAGCGTAGGAAGCGGGGGCAGGAATAGCTTTGCCCCCACAAATAATTGAATTTTTTAAAAATTGCAGCAAATAGCAGACTCACGAATCATAATGAAAGAATTAATGCAAGGGCTTAACGAAAGAGGTAGAGAAGACTCTGAAAATGCCATTTCCGACGATCTAGAGACTCAAAATTTTTCTGCTCGTCACCAACCATGGTGGTGCCTCATGCGGGCAGCCCCACCAAGTTTAACAAGCTTCCTACACCCCTGGTTTTCGAGATATGCTTCAGAGAAATCCTCACACTATATACAATATCTTGTTTGCCCACCTCCCTCATTTTACAAACATACTTGAAGCTTAATATAAAAGCATGTGAGTTTTGACATTGATATATCACTTGAGCATCTCTGACGTTAGACCACTGCACAACTACCCAGTAACTAACATATTTTTTTTCCAAAATACTGAGAAAAATGCTGAATGTCACAACTTTTCAAATTATTTCTAAACTTTTGTGTTTTTTTTCTAGGAAATACATACTAGACTGTAAAATTTCATTTTTGTGTAGCGAATATTTCTTTGTTCTGTGGCAGCTGCATAGAAATTAAGCTAAAACACTTGAAAATGGAGCATAAATACATAAATACAGATTTTTTAGCATTTTCTGGAAAATGTGTGGCTTCGAAATTCTGTGCGGGGGAACACATTCCCTGTGCAGCCCAAATTTACAGCCTGGAGTGAACATAGGTTTCTAATCACCTCGCCTTTGGCAACTGAATAGTTAAATAGATTTTGTCCAATGATTGGGTTGTTCCTTTATAGGAGGGTATACATATCATACAATGCAATATTCCCAATATTCATTCCCACAGCGGAGTTTTGGGGGATGAATTCCCAGAGATTTCAGACCCAAATATAACTGCTATTCATCCGACACAATATTACGTGTGCATACACACATTCATGCTGTTCTAGCAATAAACAAACAAGTGAGACAACACACCCAACCCCTAACCTAATCCTGGTGGACCCTCATTCTAACCTCTGATCAGGCAGTTACTAATGGGAAGGGTTTGATGGGATTCATGTATGGTGAGCAGACGCACAAACCACTCAGCTACTGAACATTCGCTTGAAATCTATTGAAATTTACGTGGTATGATGTTAAACCACTTCCATAATATATAAATTATAAAACCAATACATTCCTGCCTTCTATTTTATAAATATTTGCGCGAGTCTCTACATGGGTTTAAAGTTTATTAATAAAACCATATAGGTAAATAATAAGAAACAACTAGAAAACTCAAAGAAATAAAGGACAATGAGGAATGCACCACAAGTGTACAGTGTACAAAGTTAATATGAAAATTGTATCGCTCAGAATTGTATCGCTCAGACATTGTGTGGTCGAAGGCTAAATTGCTATAAAAACATGGCATTCTATAGTAAGATATGGTCGTTTTCCCAGCCTTAAATATAAATGTCCAATATTAAAGCGGATTCTACCTCACTGCCACTGTTAAAAACATAAAAAGACGTGCAAGGACGTGTTCAAAAGCTATACATACGTGTCAAGTCTAATTTTCTTCAAGGCAACCATTTCATTATTTTCCTTATTTCTTGCTTTATACACCACCCCATACGTTCCTTCGCCAACTTTCTCAATTCTTTCATAGTCATTAATGTCCATCCCGGGATCTTTGAACTTCTTGGTTTTCTACATGGCTTCAAAATTTATACGCAAATTTATATACCGCCATTGGACTCAAATCCTTTGCACAGAACAGGCAACCAACTACAGAGTATACCCCTCTCCCCAACAGAAAATATATTCACCATGTTTCCCGCGGTTTTTGACAGGAAATGTTTATTGGTTGATTTTACCGCCAAATCACTCAAGCGAATGATGATTGGTTCTTCTAGAATATTGAGCCTATTCACGTCAGCGGTTTTCGGAATATTTCTTAGTTATACTTCATTATACTTCATTATATTTTCCCACGACTAAATTGAGATGAAAAGATAATGAACAAGAGAATATGTTCTCAAAACAGAACAAGCCCAAACACCGAACAAAAGAATTAAAAAACAAGGTTTTCTTTGACATTTATTACCGAAAAGTATAAAAAAAAATATTACAAAAAGAACACTGTCACATTTTTTATCCAGTCTTTTTGCTCGGCCAAGTTCCCATTGACGTCACATTTTCCGGGGGGCAATCAATCGGAAACGTTCAGAAACATCCCCCTCCCGAATGTGACCACATTTGCTAACAAAATATCAAACTATAACATAACTATTGTCCAAGATAACAGTTTTGTCCTCTCTCAGGCCTCGAGTGGGCACAAATGATGCACAGGTCTTAGATACATTGAATTTCCAATCTGAATCTTCACCACTCTCACCAGGCCATCCTTACCAGGGTACACTTCAACTATACGAGCGAGTGGCCATTCTCCACGCTTTGCCTTTGGTTCAATGACAAGGACTACATCGCCCTCTTTGAAATTTGGTCTTGCTTGAAACCACTTTCCGCGAACATTTAAGCTTGGTAAGAATTCTCTTCGCCATCTTCTCCAGAATTGACCAAGTAACTGCTGAATTCGACGCCATCGCTTTTTCGGGTTGATCACTTCGCTTTCAGGTACTTCAGGTGCGAAATCTCCTCCAAATTGTCCAACCAGAAAATGACTTGGTGTTAACGGCGTTAGGTCATTCGCATCAGAACTGACATACGTTATCGGTCTTGAATTGATCAATCTTTCGGCGCCACAGATTGCTGTATGGAGTTCTTCGTCATTAACTTCAGCGTCTCCGAGAATAGTTCGCAGAGCTTTCTTCGCACTTTTTCTCCACCGAAGTGTGGGGCTGAAGGTGGATTAAACTTCCATTCAATTGGCTTCTTTGATGTCTTGTTGACTATCTTTTCTTGATCAAGCGCTGCAACTAATACACGAATCTCCTTCTCACCAGCCACGAAATTTCCTCCGTTATCGGACACCACATAAGACGGCATCCCCCTCCTCGAAGTCATCCGCGTGAACGCATTCAAAAATGAATCAGTGTCCAAGGAATAGCTCATTTCAAGATGTACAGCCCTGGTGGCCAAACACGTGAAGAGGCATAAATATCTCTTGGCTCTTGTCTTTCCTCTTCCTTGTTTCGTGAGGAACGGTCCTCCATAGTCCACTCCAACTCTGTCGAACGCTCTCAAAGGTAATTCCACTCTTGCCCGCGGGAGTGGTGCCATCATTTGACCAGGTTGCTTCGTAGCGAATCGTCGGCGGCATCCTGGGCACCTCTCGACCACGTTTCTAACTGCTCGTCTTCCTTTTGTCACCCAATACCGAGAACGTAACTCTGTGAGTAGGTGTTCTACTCCTGTGCCATGGCCCAGTGTTTCATGAGCATCGACGATTATCAGCTTGGTCACTGGATGATCTTTGGGTAGTAGAATCGGGTGTCTGGTGTCATATGGAAGTTCTTTAGCGAATCGAAGGCGGCCATCTGCTCTAAGTAATCCTTCTTCATCTCGATGTGGATTGAAGTTAAACAGTCTCTTGTCCTTCTTTCCGTCTGGAAATGTTTCCGTCTGCGTTCGTTGTAGCCAAAATAACTGTGCTTTCTTCAGTTCGACTGGCTGGAGATACTTGGTTATCTTCCTCGATTCTTTTGACTGTCTGCAGTTGTCTACGAAACGTCTGATCCAAGCTGTTATGCGGAGTAGATTGGTGAGACTGGAAAAACTGCTTGGATCGATTAGCTGCTTCTTTGTAGCTTCATCATTTTGACTAGTGTGGTGTGTCTGTTCTTTCTTTCTTTCTTTCTCTGTCAACCGTCTCGGTCTTCGCGCTGTGGTTGGGTAATTTCTCTGGCCAACAAGACTCGTCTTTCTTTAAGAACTCTGGACCTTCCATCCACACTTTGCTTGCGGATAGTTGAGATGCTGCCAGTCCTCTGGTTGGTAGATCGGACGGGTTCTTCTCTCCAGGTACATGCCGCCACTGCTCAGGCTCGGTGGTACGTTGGATTTCTCCTATTCTATTTGCAACGAACGGTTTAAATGAACGGCTCTGACTTCGAATCCAATATAGAACGTTGGTCGAATCAGTCCAAAACGTCGTGTTGTCAACGGCCAGTGTCTTTCGAATACTGCTGGCTAGTCGGGCAGCGAGAATACCTCCCATCAGTTCAAGGCGCGGTATTGTAACTGCTTTTATCGGCGAAACACGATTCTTCGAGGCAATGAGACGACAGGTGGGACCGTGACTTCTGTACTTACAAAGTAAATATGCCACTGCTGCATAGGCATCCTTGGAAGCGTCGGCAAAGACATGAAGCTTCGTTTCGATTGGCTCTGGTAGTCGTAGACAACGTGGGATGCTGAATTCTGTCAAGTCTGGCAGTTCGGTGCTCCAAGCATTCCACTTCGTCCGAAGGCTGTCTGGTAGAGTGTCGTCCCAGCCTATACCCGCCGTCCAGATCTCTTGCATTAGGATCTTTGCTCTGACAGTAAACGGAGACAACAATTGTAAGGGGTCGAATAGAGTTGCGATTGAGCTCAATACATTTCTCTTTGTCGAGGCTTTTGACGTTTTTGGTTCCTTGACTTGGAAGGTAAACACATCTTCTTGTGGGTTCCATAACACACCCAAGGTCTTCTGTGTTGGTAAATTGCCATCTGGTATTTCTAGGCCTGTCGCTCTGTGGTCAGCTGGAATCTCCTCCATCACTTGTACTTCATTTGACAGCCACTTTCGTAGATTAAAGCCTGCTCCACTTAGCATCCCGGACAGGTCTTGTTGTAACTTCTTGGCTTCTTGTGTCGTCTCTCGGGAATCCAACACATCATCTACATACAGAGTTATCTACTGTTTCTGCAGCTTCGAGGTAGACTTCAGCTTGCGAACGTGCATGGGAGTGGAGAACATGTTGAGCGCAGAACGGGGAGGCAGTGTTCCCAAATGGTAGGCGCAGGAATTCATAGACATCAGGCGGCTTTGACTGGTCAAAATTGCGCCACAGGAACCGATGATATGGCCGGTCTTTTTCTTTAAGCTTAACCTGCAGGAACATCTGACAAATGTCTGCAGAAAGTGCCACCGGGGCACGACGAAAACGGATAAGCACATCGACTAGATCTCGCTGGAGTTTTGGGCCAGGCAATATGGCGTCGTTTAAACATTTTCCCTTGTCTTTCGCTGCGGCGTCGTATACAATACGGACTTTGGTCGTTGTTCTGTCTTCTTTAATGACAGGGAAGTGAGGGAGTAGCCATTGTTCTTCCTCTTTCAAAGGCACTTTGTGAACATAATTCTTGTCAACATAATCCTCGATTATTTTGTTATAGCCTGATGCAACGTCGTGGTTCTTCTTCATCAACGACTTCTCCAGGTTCTTCAATCTTGAATATGCCATTTCAAAGTTATTTTCGAATTTTGGTTCTCCTTTCTTCCAAGGTATACCAATCTCGTACTTCCCATCGTTAACCATCTGTGTTTTCTCTGCAATCTTTATTGCCGTCAGTTCGTCTGGGGTCCAAGTTTGGACATCACTGTCTTTGATTCCTAAGGACTCTAGCTCCCAAAACTTTCTAAGCAAGTCATTTGTTTCTTTCAAGTCCACATCATGGTTATGATATGTACGAGTTGAATGATGAGAATGTGTCTTATATTGCAGGTTAGACTCAAGAGTAGGACCAAAACAAACCCAACCAAGGTTTGTCTGTCTGGCAATTGGATCATTCGCACAATCACCAGGGACTTCTCGCAGGATCTGATGGAAGACTGGATTGTCGCTACCGATTAGCACATCAATTTGTTGTCGCCTGGAAACCTTCTCAAATGGGATGTACTTCAGATGGGGCCACTGATCTTTGATCTCACTCCATTGGATTGCTGGGGTGTCACCGGCAATGTTGTCGAGAACATTGGCTTCAATTCTTGCGCAAAAACAACCATTCATGTTAGCTATTGACAGTTCGACCCTACGAGATGGTTAAATTCTGTATTCGGCCTTCGAGTTGTAATTCTTCAGCAGCGTCCTCTGTAATATATGATCCCGTCGAACATGGGTCTAACATGACATTAACTTTTAACTTCTTCGAGCGATTCACAATAAGGGCTGGTAGAACCATCAGCGACACATGTTCCACTTGATTGGCAATATATGTCTTGTTATTGGTCACTTTGGTCTCATCGTCATCTGCAGGTGTTGTGTATGATTGTTCGCCATCAGGTTTCTTCAGGTCTCTAGCTTCTTTCCCATTTGTGTACCGATTGGAATCATGTAAATAACTGTTGTGCCATGTACTCTCACAACCATTGATACCACATTTTCGGCTTCTAGGACAGTTCTTACTCAAGTGGCCTGCTGCCAAGCATCGAAAACAACGACCATTTTTTGCTACAAGTTCTTTGCGTTGGGTAACCGCAAGTCGCTTGAATTTCTGACACACCCACGGTGGGTGATCTTCTGTGCACTTGTCCACTATGCATCCTCTACGATTACCTGTAGTGGTGAAGCCTCGGTTATATCGTCTGTCATCAGGTTTAGTATTCCTCTTCTTGTTGAACTCCCTTGTCTCTTCCATGGCTTCGTCCATTATTTCTACTCGCGTCTCAATCCATTGTACTAGCTTTTCAAAGCTGTCGTCTTCGTTGTGTTCATATAACCAATACTTATATGCTCTGACATCTTCTTCAGGAAGCTTTTCCTTCACTGTAAGGTTGAGGTGTTGGCTTCTCATCTCTCCATCTGGGTCATCATCTCGAAGGGCGATAAGTATTCTGTCTAGAATGGCCAATAACTCTTCCAGGTCTGTGAGATTATGTCGACGAATCTTTGGCAATAACCTTAATGTTGTTAAATGTGTCAGAGTTTGTCTTCGTTTTTCGCCATATTTTTTCTTCAATTTCTCTTTGGCGCGTTCATATGCTTTTTGCGAAAAGCCAAGATCTCTCACCGTCTCTAAGGCCTTTCCTCGTAGACTGCCTTGAAGTCTCAGCATCTTCTCTCTAACAGGGATATCAGGATCATCCACAACTGAAGTGAAGGCAGCATTCCATGGCTCAAATTTTGTCTTATCCTCTCCGGAAAATATGGGTAGCTCGACACCTTTAAGGTGTACTCTCTTTGACTTTGCTGCGACTGTAACAGGAGGTTCTTGAACCGTTGTACTAACTTGTTGACCAATGTTTTTGGTGTGTGGTGGCAGTTTCTTAGGTATTTTGTCTTCTTGCATTTCTTCAATACTAGCAGCTTTTGCTCTGGCTTCATTTAGCATGGCAATGGAACGAGCATCTTCAATTCTTTTTTGGTTCATTTCAAACATGTCTTTTGTTTTAAATCTTGTTCAAGAGTTATTTGTTCTTGTTCAAGTCTATCCAGTCTTTCTTGTGCTTCCTTGGCTTGTCGTTGCTTTATTTTAGCTGATGAAGAAAGTATGGATACTTTTGAAAACTTTGTTTTACTTGATGACACATTGCTGGACCAGTTTGAAGCTAAGTCTGACTCTTTTTCTCCATTGAAAAGTCTTTCGTCCAATTGCTCATCAGCACGTTTGAAAGTGTTGTCTACTTCATATCCCATATCCGTTAGTTCTTGGTCTAATTTGTCAATGATATCGTCTATATTTGTCGGTTCCGCTTCGTCTGTCACTACAATCGCCGTTTTAATACACGTAATTATCTCTTGAACAACTGTATATTCCGATTTTACCTTGTGCATCGCTCGCAAAATGCTTGTTTTGCTGCTTCGGTTGCCTGTTACCTGGTCATATGCTGATATCAAGTCCTCAAGATGACTTTTTGCATTCGAAAATCGAACAAATCCGGCTTCCTTTCGCTTTAAAAGCGTTTGATATCGTTTGTTTCCTTGACTGGCTTTAATGGGGTCATTTACCGGGCTTTTAGTCACGTTTTTACTCGCACTATCGTCATTCTTCTCGTCTAATTTTGCTCCCAAGTCGTCGTTAATTTCTTCTCCCAAGTCATTGTTTACACTCATCGTATTGTCGTATTTACGCCTTCTGTCGCTTTGAAACTCTTGTTTTCACTTCTCTGCCGATCCGACAACGAAGGACCACTTTGTTCTCAAACAGAACAAGCCCAAACACCGAACAATTGTATTTATATTACTAGAGCGTATGGCAACGAGCGTGCATTTATAGTTTTATACATGTCTATAATGTTTACGTGGTATTTATATATGACAAGAGCGTATGGCAAAGATTGTACATGTCTAATAATGATGCAGTATACGTATTTTTCAACATATGAAAACTTAATTTTTCGTATGAAGTATTAGCTAAGCGTATAATATATTATCTGGGCTCATTCATTCTTTGTGAAGCTGTTCCCAGGCATAGATATGGGGAAGTCCAAGCAAGAGCCTATTATTTTGGCTAAAATCTAGGCCACGGCCGGGTCACAAAAAGCAGATAAACTTCGCTTAGCTTGGAGCCAATGTCAAGCACAGTAATTTTAACTAAGAACTCAGGTTGTTGGCCACGCCTCCATAAAACTTCATATACGAGGAACGGTCATCTCATTGGATGATTCAAAAAGTAATTGACGTTTCAGCAAGAATACTTGCTAAGGTTGGATAACTTTGACATTTGACCTCATTTTGCTATGACGTTGCTCGAAACCAAATACAGTACCGTTTCGTTCCTGCGGGGAACGAAACAAAAAATATGCTAGAACTGTAGGAGTGCGTGCGTCAAAATTTCACATCCATATTTTCTCATTTTCGACGGCTGGGACGAATTTCAAAATTATTTATGAGGCTATGCAATAACCAAGGTTAACAGCTAGGTAACCATACCTCGATACGTCAGCACGTCACGTGACCGAGGGGGGTATGTAACAGGAGAGCGGTCGACGTTTGGCATCAGTTACCGTTGTGTGCTAAGCAAACATTGTAGGAAATAAAAAAATTTTCGGTCTTCATGACTCGTGTTAAATTTCCACCAATTCCTTAATTGGTGTGAAGGTGTTAGCTCTTGAAGGGGTGGTCAGCTCAAGATACCACTTGCATGGATCTTAACCTGAGTCCAAGTAACAGTAGTCGCCCCAGGCCACCCCTCGGTCATCAGGGCTAACACCTCACCATCCAAACGGGTAAGTATGGTGAATGAAGGTGTGTTAATGCCACATTAGCCACATTAACACATCAATCTCGCTCAGAAATAATTCTTTCATTTGATAATCGGGGAACGAGACGGAATTTTGGAGTGAGGAACAGTGGCGGAAATTTCGGTGAGGTCCTTTACGGAAAATTGGCCATTTGTCGGAAAGGGCTAAGTTTTTTCGGAAATTTGGTAGGCTTTGCCCCGCCCCACCGGGAAAAGTGAATTTCCGCCACTGGTGAGGAATTCTTGCACTTATTGTGTGAAGAATATGAATTATTTTGGTCACTGCTCAACGGGATAAGAATTTTGTTTCAAAATGTGATGAGGAATACGGAATTTTTTAGAAAAACAACGTGAACAATGCAGAATTTTTCTAATATTTGGGCATGAGAATGTGGAATTTTTAAGCTCTAAAATTCCGCCTTATCCGCCGATTTGATAAGACCTTTATGACTTCGCTGTAGAGTTAGAGTTCTTTCAAATTTACCTCGTACATGAAAACGAATTCATAAGATATAAATAATTCGGAGGCAATTTGTGAGTAAATTCTATTATAATGAATTTTAAACATATACAGCAAAATATTTTTACTTCTTTCAAACATTTTCCTCCAGCAGATTCACTAAATGCTAACAGTCGCCAAGGCCAGACGCCTTACAAGTTGCTTGAAGACAAGAGCGCACTCATCCAGATGTTCCGGTTTCCTGATACGATTTTTGACAGATATTCTTTCTTCCCTTCATCCCTAGCCGCGCCTGCCTCACAGACGTTCTTATGTTGGCGAGGATTGGGACCATAAGACTATACTCCATCCCTCCTTTAGCCTGTGTTTTAGTCACTACGTCATCCATACACCTTAGTATCCACCAATAACTTCATAACCCGAAAGAATCTATTGAATGCTCACAACGAAAGCTTGCTGAGGTATATGTGGGAAATTAACAACTCAAATTCGCAACCCGTGGTAAGTATAACTATTTATGTTGCCATTTGTCTTATTTACACCTTCTACCTGCCTGTTGTTGAAAAGCAAAGTCCGACTGCGAAGTCCGACTGCGAGGTCCGACTCGGGAAAACTTTGGCTACTCGGGCACACCCTTTTTTATTTAAATTTTCCTTAGCTCACTGCACTTGTTGCCCATTGTGTTAACTCTGTTGGACACTCAGGATATGTTCGTACAACTTCAGTTATTTGATAAGGTTCAACTAATAAACTCAACGGTCGATATTCTTTTGGTGTATTTGCAGCACCTCCATCGACGCTTTTTACAAGTTCCAACGCCAGTAAATGTTCAAATGCCTACAAAATATTTTAAAATAGCACAATAATAGAAGAAAGCACAATGTTCTAATTTTGCAAGGGATGCTTCTAATTTGATATGGTGGGGGGCGCAGCATGACCTTCGAACGTGGCATAGTGCATCATTATTTAGAGAGTTGCGGCAAAGCAGTGAGGAAATTGCCAACAGGATGGGCCAGGCTAGTGGTGATGGGATCTTAGATTATATACGTTTGTCGGAAATTGTTTGGAAAAAGGTTCCCAGAAATTTGGTTATTGCATGGGTACTCAGCTCAGCCTACATTTTCACACAATCTCTAAAGCCCGTCGTATTGGATAATCCGCCTTGAGTTTATACATATATATATTTGTGAATGTCTGAATCGGACATCTCGATTTCTTAGTTTCTAACTGCTGTACGTTAAACAAAGACCCTGGGTTCGATTCTTGGTTGCAACATTCAGAAATAAATTTAGCGAGTGATTCGTTACTGTTCCTACACTGCTGAGTGTTGAGGACAACAAGAAATGCTTAATTACCTTTAATACAACTGTTTTATCAAAAGATTGCAACGAATGACCTCTAGTCCTTACAAACTTCTGATATTCTGAAAAAACAATTTCAGGAAATGTCAGTGTGTTGCTCAAAATAATTATTCAACTATGATTGTATGACAAACCATACAAAGGGCAATAAACAAATAACTCTACCATTAAACACCATCTGAAAATTGAAGGCACCATCTTCAAAAGTTTCAACAAGGTATTTCATCGTAATAAGCAGACAAAGTTCGAGAACTGATAACCCTGAAATATATAGAAAAAATAGTTACAACTAGCTGGACCGAACTTAGAAAAATTGAAGTTGTGGTGCACCCATAGCAACCTAAAACATACCATGTAACATTACAGATTTGTGATCAATTATTAAATCATTCTTTGCTTCTTGAAAATCTTCAGTCAATAGAAAAGGATAGTCTCGTGACAGCAATGAGACGGGTATTGTCTATTAAAATAATCATATAGGAATTGTAATAATTAGTACTTAATTGACAGCCTACTAGTTAGGATAATGCAGCACACTAATGATGTGAACAAATATCTGGGTGCCGTCAACAGTCTTTACCAGAAGTAAATAGTTTATCTTTAGAAAACTTGAATTGCGTTGTTAGAAGTTGGAATTGTGAAAGTCTGAAGTATTCTTCAATGACTATAAAGTTGCCTTCCTGCAGTGAATTATTTTATATTTATTCGAGTTTTTTAGCATGTTTTTGTAAATTCTATACACAAACAAACGAAAAAATGAATTATTAGGAACATTTAGTTCTTCTACTCATTTGTTTATATACACGAAAATACTGAAGTTCAATTTCATATTATATATGTCTGTAACCCTAAATTATACTGATTAATTAAATATTTAACTTTGAATTTTTGAGATGAGGTGGCCTCTTTACACAAGCTCTAAGCTTCTTGAGGTCTCCTCGCCGACTTTATTTTATTAATATCTTGTAAATAGCTAATCTTTCTTTTTTTGGGCAAATAAACCAATAATAATAAAAAAAAAAAATAAAGAAGTACAGATCATCTTTGCCCAATGGCAATGTTGCAAAATATTAGGTCGCGACATGCAACATTGGGCTGAAAATTTGGCTTCAGCAATGGGCTCAGAGGAATCCAGTAACAATAAACTATTCAAGGCATGCATCATACTTCCTACCATTAGAGCATGTAGTCCTCGAATACTTTTGTTGTAACTGTAGTTTTCGTACAAGATGTCTCGGAAATTACTGTCTTCACACAAAGTCTAGAAAACAAAAGAGACCGTACATAAATTAACACCAAAATGCAAGCTATATAATTACTTGTAAGTATATTTCTAATTAAATATATTCAGTTAGTGATTAATATTAGCTACGCGGCCAGCAAATATGCACTAAGACTGTTACTATATTGCAGAATGACTTTAAAAAGCTGTAATGCATGGAAACAACATTTAGAAATACCTGGGATCCCATTTATATGGTGCCACTTTTTCGGGACGGGATAAGAGGGGAGATGATTTTGGTGTATGGAAATAAGTCACGGCTCCTATTTCGCCAAAATTGCACAATTGCATTTGTTATCCCTCTTGAGATTACAGCATCATTGCAAATGAAAGACAACGTGAAGCTCGAAAATCTGCAATTCCGTTCCTCTAACCGCTGTTTGACTGTTATTTTGTATCTACAGTAGTAGCTTATTCCAAAACACCAAAATCACCCCTCATTTTTCCGCCCGGTAAAAGACGGATCATGTAAACAGCCCAAAGACACAGCCTCCATCCGGAACATACAAGATATTGTATTATTTTTACAGAAAATAGATTTACACACCTCCACGTTTTTATTCCAGATTCGTGCAGTAGTTTTGTTCGAGAATCTAGGTGGGACAGCAACAATTGACCTGAACGAAAACAACAAATTTACAGTAGATCAGAAGATGCTGCCTATAAATCTAACTCACAAGCCACTATACACCCAAGATGAAATTTATAACAGAAAGAAAATATACCTAAATATATCAATGTAATTCCCAAACATAAAATCATTGAAAAAATGGATTTGTCGATGAGAAAATCTTGATTTCACTCTCTTTTCGAGATGTTCAACAACATCCTATAAACATTATAATAGCTATTAAACCGTACGTATCAAAATAGTACGTACTATTAATAGAACAGATAACTATGTCAGTCTACAATTAAATGAAATAGATTTAGATGAACTAAATCAATTTTCGCCCACCAACAATTTAGCCCGATTATTTAAGATCTACAATAGCGCATCCTTACCGTACCGTACTGTAACATTGTATATCATAACTAAAGTACATCCATATCCTGCACAACTTGTAAATTTATGTACATATAACTCTTACATTTATGCACTACTCCACCCTTCAAACATCGTTTGGCTCTATAGTCTCTATAGAATCATCATTCCCCACTTCTGGAATTAGATACGCTAAACTAATAGACGGAATGGTTTATAGTAATGATTACGGTGCTGCACATAGTGACCAACTACAACACTACCATTTAATGAGAACGACGAAGGATGTTAAATCTTTATCTATTTTCCAGCATAATGAAGTTTAGTGCATGCTGTACTTAATCGTACAGCACAAGCATGGATTTGATTGATTAATATGAAAACTTAAGTAATATTGTATAACTCAAGTAATACTTTATAGTGGCAAACTAAGACACCGTATTCCACATCATTGTTTCCGAGCTATATTTTTCCCGAAGGTGGGCAAACCAGGAGACTTTAATTTTCGCAACAAAATCACACTTGGCATGCACAAAAACAGGCAGCCATGTGCATATTGTAAGTAACGTATATCTTTACGTTGTCGTCATTGGCTAGCTTCAAGAACGTCAGCAGATGAGATTGCAACATACACGGTTTCGCTAAGCTACGAAATTTACTAATTTTGCACTTACTAAGCGACATGTAAGACCAATAACAAGAACAGGATTCTGGGCTGATTGAGATATATCAAACAAATTGTACAATAATGTTTGATTTTTATGAAAAATAAACAAATCAAATTCATCCAATATAAATAAGATAGGACGGCAATCTTTGTTTCCTAAAAAATAACATGAGAACCGAGTTGTTCATTTTATACACAAAAGTTCAAACTTTTAGATGCCTAAGACTTCGAAAGTAGCAACCCCCATTACTTTCAGATTTAGCAGCCAAATACCATCGGGGGCCGTTACTTTTGGGGCGGCAGGGCATTTTTTAATACCGTAGCGTGGTGGGGCATTTACTCCAGTGGGTCCTTTCAATTGCCCCACAACTGAACGTAAAAATGGCTTACTGCCCCAGCTGTCTGGGCCCTTTGGCCAGAAGTTATGCACTGATCAAAGATGCATGATAAGAAACAAGGCTTATTGTTTATTTAAATCTAGCAGGGAATCGTCGGACGTTTTGGCACTGTTTTTCAGATTTTTTAACTAAATGTATGAATATTTTAGGTATAAAATTAGGCACTTATTCTCTTCTTCAGTCTTGGCAGTAAATACTGATTCGTTGTGGTCAGCAGCTTTTCGTTTGACGAAATATTTGGAAAGAATTCTTGTGACATTGCCCTTAAATCTTCCCCACAATGTGCATGAAATGGCAGCTCAGAGACTGTAGATTTCAAAATTTTCTGTGGGAGCATGCGCCCATACCCTCTAAAGGTCTCATACCCACAAAATAACCGATGTCGAGAGGTCTATCGTAGTTCACTGGATTTAAAGACTTTCAATTCAAATGATGAATTAAAAAGTAGTAAAAATATGAAATTGCATGAGCTTACCGGTTTTTAAAGCTTCCAGTAGAAAAACTAAATTTTCTGCAAAGGATCCCTAAATGAAACAACACAGGTCTTGACATTTCTGAATATAAAATTTCTCAGTATGAATAAAAACAACCCATGAACTAACACAAACATTATAACATTTCTTACAAATATTTTATCTCCAACAGTATTCTCAAGCTGCAGTTGAAAGGTGATTTCTTTTAATGCCAATTTATCATCCGTTTGAACAAGACCTTGCACAGTAAGATAAAAATTCCAAGATTTACAGGAGAAAATTGTGAACTCAGTTATTAATACAGTTTAAATACAGTTATTAATAATTACAATGGCCATAGTCTGTGTTTTACACACCATTCAGCTTTACTTGCAATAAATTTTCCAGTTTATGTTTTTCTTCAAGAGTTTTCAAGACATAGTTTATTGCCTAAGAACCATATATAAGAAGCTAGATAATTATATACAGTTTCAGGGAATCAGTCTTATTACTTAAACCATTAATACCCAATATTCTTTACTAATCTGAAAATAGAATCCTTTGACAAAACTAGACATAATAAAGAAGTGACATATTATAATATAGCTCTTAGGGGGAGGGGGGAGTCATATTCGACATTGGGGAGTATGGCATATATTATATTAAAGTCAAAAAGATATAAAAGTAACATTCTGCCACTTTTCTATTATGTTTTTTGAGCTAATATTGTAATGGCAAATTTAGGCTCATCATGTAGGATGTATAGATTTCCAGCGGTGGGTGTTGGGGGGGATGTTAGAAATTTGCATACAGCTAATAAAAAATAAATTTCTTAGTCTTACAGTTGATTTTCCATTTCCTCTAGGTCCAACCAGTAAAGCAGAATTACTTTCACCAAAATCACTGCACTTCAATATCAATTCTTGCAATTCTCTACATTAAAAAGGAATACATTTGGTTTCGTAGAAGAGATTCAGGGAGGATTTACCTCAGTCAATTAGCCAAAACGTGTTGGTTTGTGCCCAACAGAAATTAATTTTATCCAGTCTACATTTTACAAAAATTGGCTGGGATGGCCTGGACCCATGCATGTCAATGGCCTTCGATACCTGGTTCGTGAGGTTTGTGAAGGTTTATGCTTGCCCGCATAGCCGGTCCTGGTGGGGTTTTGAGTTGAAAAATATCTTGGGAAGAAGGGCCTGCAGTAAAACCAGGTTTTTGTGACTAAATGCCAGAGTTGGTGGAACTGGTGGGCTAGGTGCAGAAGTTAAATTGGGGGGGGGGGGGTTAAGCAAAAAAGATCAGAGTAGGAGTAGGAGTGCTTAATATGCAGGTGCCACATTATTTGCCGCTTGAAATGGTTTCTGTATGTCAAATCGTCCCCAAGATGCAGAAAATGTCATTTCAGAAACTCTAGATTTCAAAATTTTAACAGCATTTATGTACCTATCATTGGCCATCCCTGGGTGTACAACCGCAAACATCCTGGGACTTAACATTCAGAAGAATACAGAAGTGCTTAATTTCCCCTCATTCCCCAGGGGTCTCTTTGTACAAACGTACAGCCCCTCCCCCAGGGCAAAAAAACAGGTTTTATTAGTATTAGCACATTATGAAATCTAAAGAAGCTTCTTGAATAGGGTATTGGCCAAGAGTATATATCAATGGAATTGCAATTTTGCTCTTCCCAGTTGACTTGACAACTCAATTGCTAGGGCAATCATCTGGTTCGCAGAATGTGGTAGTTTTCAATCTTTCCACTTCGTCTTCATAGTACTGTCCTACAATTTATAACACCCAAATTTATCTACACTCAATCTGCCTGTACAAACGTGAAACCAATTTTCCTATGACCTGGTTTGACGTCAATAGAGGTAGTACGTGTGAGAATGAGGTACAGTTATCAGGACTATCAGAAATATATACAACCATACATTGAAACAAACAATATAGCAAATAATACACTTATGTTGGAATATCTACAATCATCCCTAGAGTTACTGGAAACGACATATCCAAATTGTGGTTTAATTTTAGCTGGCGATTTTAACAAATTGCCTATACAACAACATCTAACTCACCAATTTCAGATGAAGCAAATCGTCAACTTCCCAACAAGGGGTTCAAGCAAACTGGATTTTATGACAACCTATTTAGTACTGCACCACTGGGATTGTCAGACCATCTTACTGTACTCGCACTACCTAAGGTTCGGACTAAAGAGAATCAATCTACGCAGACGTCTTATGTGCGGGACAAAAGACCTAGTAGTGTACGACGCCTGGGACAGTTCTTTTGTGAAGTCCCTTGGGACCTCGTGGTCACGCCAGATCTCTCTTGTGAACAAAATTTTACCAATATCATAAATTACGGACTAAATACCTTGGCTCCATAAGTGGCTCCATGAGCGACCATGGAGGAATTCTAATCTAAAAATTCTCATTCGAAAAAGACAAAGGGCCTTTGCGCAAAACAATGAAACATTATATAAACAATATTATTACGAAATAAAGTCAATAGAATGAGGAAAAAGTGTCGAAAATGTATTATGAAACCAAAGTAAAGGAAATCAAACAAAGTAAGCCCAACGTTTGTGTGGTCTTCCATCAGGAACAGTAAATACATTTTCAAATTTAGAGCATGACACACAAGATCCTGTTTCACTCAGTAACATGATAAACCACATCTTCTTGGAACCTATGCAAAGTTACCCGCCTCTGGATGACAATATCTTTTCTGTGCTTAAGAATTGGAACGACGCCCCGATCGTTTTGAACGTAGGAGAGGTGATGGCATATCTAAATCGCATTAAGATAGGTAAATCGAGCGACCCTGATAACTTACCAAACTGGACTCTTCGGAAGTTTGCTGACATCTTAGCAGCGCCAATAACGGTAATATACACGAATCGCGAAATTCGGGCAAAAATCGGGCAAAAATCACAGTTAAAGAAAAACATGTAGCTGTGACTGGATGATTTAAAATATGCGTATTAAAGTATTCAAATGTTCAGTCATGCATTCGTGATTACATATCACAATAAAAACAGAATGCATGACTGAACATTTGAATACTTTAATACGCATATCTTAAATCATCCAGTCACAGCTACATGTTTTTCTTTAACTGTGATTTTTTCCCGACTCAGAACGCGTCATTTGGATGCGCGCCGAATTTCGCGATTCGTGTATTGAACGGTTCCTTCAGGGAGGGACGGTTACCCTCAGTTTGGAAGTTGCAAATGTATGCCCGACTCCAAAATGTAAACAAGTGCTTGATGTTAATAAGGATCTTCGACCTATATCACTTACTTCAACATTGTGTAAAATTGCAGAGGACGTTGATATTACACTTGACCTTAAACCCTCATTATTAGCATGTCTGGATCCCAACCAATTTGACTTTATACCAGGATCAAGCACTACGTTAGCCTTAATTTCCATAATTCATCGCTGGTCAGAGGCTGAGTGGACAAGACGTTGGGATCTGTGCGAACACTGTTGATGGACTATCGTAAAGCGTTTTATATGATAGATCATAATATACTTTATGAGAAACTTCAAGGAATTGGTCTGAGACCATCGGTTTTGAACTGGATTATGGATTTTTTACTTGGGAGATTTCAAAGAGTAAAGCTTAATTCACACTGCTTTTCAACCTGGAAACCGGTTCATGCTGGAGTACCGCAAGGGACAAAGCTCGGCCCATGGCTGTTCCTTATAATGATCAATGACCTAACGATTTCAGGATCAATTCGAGGGTGACATGTTCAAATATGCAGACGATACCAATGTTTGTGAATACATCTCTAGTCAAGCATGTACCAGTTCTATTCAAGGAGTGACCAATTCTATTGTCGATTGGTCCCAGCGTAACAAATTTGAACTCAATCCATCAAAATGCAAGGAGATCGTGGTTAACTTTCAACGCAACCGGCCTGACTTTGCTCCCATTATCTTACGCGGAATAAATACTGATCGAGTAGAGAAAGCAACGATCCTTGGTTTGTTAATAACTCAAGATCTGAAATGGAATGAGCATGTTAGCAAAATAACGACGAAAGCAGCAAAGCGCCTATATCTGTTAAAACAACTTAAGAGGTCTGGTCTTGACAGCAATGACCTAAAATGTTTCAATAAGATCCATTCTTGAATACGCATATCAAGTGTTTCAGCACGGACTCCCGCAATATTTACCCGGATATATCATATCAAGTGGCTTTAGATACTCTAGACATGATGACTTTGCCGCGCAAGAAGAGAAGAATTGTGTACTAAACTTTTTAAATCAATAGTAAATGATGAAAATCATAAACTTCACCATCTCTTACCTCCGAAAGTTCCGGATACGTACAATTTGAGAAATCTAAAACAATTTTATCTTCCTAACTTCCGAGTTCCATACAAATAGATTCCGGAATACTTTTATTATACCTTTTCAATGAAACTCAATAGTATATATTGTAAATATTTTTAATGGTATCAATTGTAGGTATATGCATGCTAATTGTAAATATTAAATTAGAAAACATTCTGACCTATTTTATGAAGATGAACAATATATGTATAGATCCAAATAATTTATTGCTTTGCAAAAATCATGTAATTCAGCCTTCTTGGCTGCGAAGTGATTTTCAATAAACAGTTTAATATAGTTTAATAACACATGTGAAAACTTAACAGCATGCAATCTGATATGAAAGTATCGGTGGCGCAGTCGTCAGAGCAAGCGCCTTTCACCTCTGAGTTGTTGGTTCGATTCTCGCTGGGGACTCTACTCATGTGAAAAGAGTAAGTCAGCGCTCTACCGAAAGTCGAAAGTCACGGGCTGACGCACACTGGAGTTGCTCGTTTTACAAAAAACAGGTGTCATATTGTGTATAATATAGAGACTCGATAAAAAGATGTGCATCAATGAGCCTGCAAATTTTTAGTACATTACAGAAATTCCCCCTCCACCCTTCCCCTCCCAAAATGACAGAAGCAAACTTAGCAATTCCCTTTAGAATCCTGGGGTCCATTTGCCTCTAACACCCCTATATCTCTCTGTTTACCCTTTGTATGTCCCAGTGTTGTACCCCCAGGGATGGCCGATGATAGGTACATTGGTCACAAAAGCTGGGTCTTACTGCAGACCTTCTCCCCCTCCCCTTTCCAAAGATATTTTGCAACCCAAAACCTCACTACCTAAACCTCGCTGCGCCTGTGGAAAGTTTGTATTGTGCAACCGAGATGTTGGTTTTATCTTTTTGTATATTTTATATAAAATTTCAAAATATTAGGTGTGCAATTTCCAAGTAATACTGCTGAACCTCTAATTAACAGAAGTATCTTGTGGTATACAGTGGCATAGGAACGGGGGGGGGGCATTGCCCTTAATGGTCATAGGAGTATGGGAGAAAAAAAATTGGGGGGCAGACACAACTTTGGCCGACAAAGACATAAATTGCCCGACATTATTAAATGTCTAACAAATACATCTTAGAAGGAACAACACACTCTTTATAGTTGTATTTCATAGGGTAGTTGTATTACCAGTGCCTTTAGTTAAAAAGCCCTGTAAATTATGCAGATTAAAATTTATGCTATTTATTATATGGCATGATGTCATGACATACGACCAAATTGGCCAACTCTCTAGTAGAAATTGCCCGACTTTACTATTTCTGCCACCCAGACCCCCTCCCGCCCGCCTCGTACGCCTATGTTAATGGTGGTATATATATATATATAATGCTGTGTAGTTTGAGAATTTCAAGAAGAGTCCTCTAAACAGCTCTAATTGAAGGTGTCCCCTGGTAGCATGGTAGAGTGTCAACTGTATAGAAATGAAATTACTAGAAATTTGTCATATAATCTGTAATAATGTTTGCATACAACGAGGACGTATTTAAAACAACCCGACGTTATGAAGAGAAGTGTTTTATTTAAAAATCGTACTTGATTTGATTATCTAGTCCAACCAAGTGAGGGACACATTCGTCTGCAAATACCCTTCGTTTTACTGCATCGTGAATTTCCTCGATTGATTTCAATTCCTTTGCCATTTTATCGTGTCAATTGCTTATTCAACGTTTGAAGATTTTACCAAAATATCACAGTTACCACTTACAAGAGAGCACTTACCATTATTGCTATTTCGGTACTTTACTTTGTGTAAGCGCATTATTAGTCAACAAAAGTAGGTACGCCAAGCGTGCATTTCTTATTCAGCTGTGACCATAGATGCTGTGACGTACGACAAATTCAAGTTGCTGCTGCACGTAAAGAAGTTCCAGTCACTGGTTGTAACATAGTCAATCGACATATATGGTCTCGAAACTCGACAAACAGTAGACGTAGTTGTTACTGTTGAGTGTTGTTGTGTTCGTCGAAGGATTGTTGCTAAGAATAGGATTTGGCAAACTCAATGGGTCAGGTGACTGGTACGCGCTATGGGGATATATTGCTATTCCTCTTTCTCAAAATAGACTATATAGTTCATAGGTGGCAATGGTTCGCCGCTTTGCGCCTACGCAGAGCGCCTACGGTGAGAATTTTTTTGAATATGCTAATTATATTTATACTATCTAGCGGTATACATTTAAGCATTACTTGCAATAGCCATTCAGTTGTCTGACAATTATGCTGATCGTAAGATTAGTGGCAGAACAGCATATTGAGCATAGGTATAAGTGATTGTCAGGGCAAAGTTTCATTGAAAGTCAGGAGTTCGGACCATAGACACAGAATAGCCAAAGGTATGTATTTGATTCATGATCTCGGATGGCTTGATAGTCTTGATGTAGCTCCTTGTGTTTGATCAAACTAATCCAAGATAATCTATTGTGACTGCCTCTTGCCGCGTGAAAATCATCATATTACTGTCAGAATGGGTAAAAGTACTAAAACGTTTTATATCAATGTCTTTTTGTGCAGCCAGAACGGGCACAGTTTACAAGTTAAACTGGCTGGCGTTTTCAAACGTCCTTTGGCTCGAGGCGGATTGTAAATTCGTACTGGGATTGTAATCTGCCTGTCACGGGCCTGTGTTTAACTAAATCAGTATACAGTATATGTCAAAGGCTTTAACTGTCTATAGTATACCAGTGCAGTACTGCGATATCACTGTTATTGCACTCTGAGACACTGTCACTGCTACTAGTCTAACTTCGAGTCTCAGTCGAATATAGTGATTAGTGTGATTAGGAGAACTTGTATTATTAACCTGGCATAAGACTACCTCATATTAGGCCGTTCCTATGTTTTAAGGCTGTTTTCCACTGCACCCGTATCGTAGCGAAACGAAGCGTATTTATTTGTTTCCTGAGCACTCGGGTAGAACTAATCAATGATTTCGCCACAAAAGAAAATGCTACGGTACGTTACGATACGTTTGAAGTGGAAAACGGCCTTTAAGGCTGGTCATTGGTGTGTAAAATGCTTTGTCTGTCAGCATAGAATACAATAGATCGCCGACCATCGGCGTCATATGAGAACTAGCCTTTACTGTGCTCGAATCTGGCTCGAATTTGTCCGGTTTCGTGCGTCTCGTGTGAACCGTATACATTTGAGTACGGTTTCGAATTATTCCGATTCCGTGTGCCTTACTACCTGTCTGTATAATGTATATAAGTCGTAGTATCGCAGAATAATTGTAAACATTTAGGAATGTCGAACCTCAGGCTCGGTGAATATCGGTGAATACAAACCTCGACTTCGTCTCGGTTTTTATTCACCGATATTCACCTCGCCTTCGGCGAATAATTGTTTTAGTAAAATTACATAGGTGATTATTTGGAAAAAAATAAAAAATGCACATTTCAAAAATATTTTAATTGAATATTTACGATAAAAGCGGCTTAAAAACGCTTTAGGTGATTATCGCGTATTAATCCGAGGTAGCGCAACCAATCAGCGTTGAGAATTTTCAATAATCACCTATGTAATTTTACTAATAGGTATTATTTTCGTCCATTGATTGGTGAATATTTATACGAGGGTGTTCATGGGGTTTACTGTTAAGCGTGATTTTGCCAAAATCCTTAACTGTTACTGTCATTCTATCAAAATATTTACTGTTAACAGGGGCGTAAATGTTGGGTATGGAGGGGGTGTCGGTTCACCTCCCAGTGAAATTATCCAATCGGTCTCAAAATAAGTGCAGTTGGTCTCAAAATTTTGCATTGCAAAATTGCACGCATTGCTATGCGAGACCAGCTAAATATTTTCAGAGACAGATTCCAATCGTTGCATTATTTACAATTTCCAACACGAGTTATTTTAATTCCACGTACTTGAATATGTCCACATAAAGTTTGCCGAAAATTAATCCTGTTTCGATGTTTGTTGTAAAGCTAGCGTTCTTCTAGAATGTTATATCACTCATATGTGGCGTGCGTATATGTTGAATATTTGCAGAAGCACTGTAAATGCTAATGACGTGGAAAGACAGAAGAAACTCCGGTGATACGTGAATCGTATTGTTCGAGTAAACTGCGAAACAACCTTTTTAATGAGCGGTTTGTCAGTGATAGTTTTGTCAAAAGCAAATCAATTTTCATTGCTACACATGTTCGTGTACCTCGTGATCACGTTTTGTTGCAGCCGCTTGTGAAAACTAGTAAACTACAAGTGTAGAGTTGCACTGTGTGAGTAGTGTATTTGCCTTGTCGTCAACTATTGCAATGACTTTTATCTTGGAAATTTGAGACAGGAGGCCAAAACTGAAATGGGACCATATTGACACAACTACTATAATCTACATTATTTGTACTATAATCTACACAACTACTTTATTTATGGGAAAACGTATTGTACTGTTGTACAGGAAGCTAAACTTATTCTTATCCGGAAAAAAATGTTGTTTTTACGATATAGTTCGAAATTATTTACGAATCTTTCTGATTTCCACGTACAAATTCGGGAATAAAATTTTTTGTAACCCAGGAAATCGCTTTTCCGAGGTCTTAGATTTCAAAATTTCCCGGCTGCAACTCCCCTGCAAATGGGTTCTCTACTGCATCAGTCGTCCTATTCTGCTGGGTCTGCCCCTGTGTACATGAGTTCAGTAAAAATATGAAACGTACAACTTACGTAAGTGAACATTTTGTTCATTGAATTGTGTTGCTACTCATCTTATTGCAGCAGCAGGCAGAATCAATCGACTTTTTGAATTATAATTTGGTCGGGATAAAGGTCGGTCTGGATTCATTGGTCGGTCTCATTTCGAGACTTCACCCCCCTAGCCAAAATTTATATGTACGCCCCTGACTGTTAACCATGAATTTCACTTGTCTTACTTAACTGCGACTTGCAAAAAGGTTCCAATAAATGCTGAGTTTTCCTTAATTTACTCTGTGATTTACTTACCCACACCCCCCAATCAATAATATTTCAAATATCTCTTCATCGGAGTGAAGTCAAATTATTATCAAATATGAAAATCTGTTATCAATTTAATTATGGATCATCACTTGACAAAACTGACATCATTGCAATATACATGGTGGACATATTACTCCCTTGTTTGCATTAATATCCCCCCACCCCTAAGAGAGTTAACTGTTCTACCAAAAAAAGTTAGCCGATACTGTGATTTTACGAAATGTAACTGTTAACTGTGACAAGGCACCCCCCATAAACACCCTCTTATACGTTCTCCACTTACAAATTTCTGAAAGTTTCTATAGTATAGTATCAACTATAGTGTACTGTTTCAATTTTAGGTCAAGCAGTTATATATAACAGGCAAGAAAGTTATCACATTATTAACAGATGTGTTTTTATCTTATATTTATATATTATAGGAAATAATTTGGAACTAATTTGGACTCCAAGAGTCGCTACGTCTAGCGAACAGAGTTTAGCGACCATGCAGGTTCGAGGTGAAAAAGTCGTGTCTTGTGCCATGGTCACGTACACGTGTCCTCCTGCACGTGCATATTCAGGTCAGTCAAACACCTGCCACGCGATATGTTTTATGGTTACGTAATGTAGCTACGTTAATCCAGGGAATGCCATGAGAAAGTTTCAGGACTTGCAACAGATAGCTTTTAGTTTTCCCAGTTCTAATGTCCATAACTGATTTAACAGAATGTTACAACACGAGACAGTAGCGCTTCATCGGCATCGCACTGATAACCGTTATATTAATTGGTAGATGTTTGAACAGAATTTAATTACTTATAGTTATGCTGTCTATCTCTATCGAGCTAGAATCAAAATAGGTACCTAAACTATGAAACTATTAATATAAATTGCCTTGAATTTGAAAAGTAAGATGCAAAATATTTATCCAAACTGCTAGTATAAAATTGTCTCGAAAGATGTCTATAGTAACGAATTTTGTGCTGCAGCAAAGATTTATGGTGGATGAAAATTGCAAACATCTTACATCTCTATATTTTCTCTATATGCTGAACATCAATATAGACTGATTTTTGTGACTGTAAATTTTCGATTGACTTTATTTCAAAGTCATTCTATCTGATGATGATGTTAATATCAACATATCAAATATGCCGCCACTTTGATACCATCATGCCAGTTCGGAGTTGGAACTGCACTAGGCAACTGAGTCGGAATAAAAATTCCATGAAGAACCAAGCATGCAGTTTTGGCATGATTGACTTGCTTCAAGCGGATAGTTATAAACAATTTACAATCTCGTCAAATTTTACAACAACCGTCGACCAACCAACAATAGCAATGTACCTTAAACTAAAATTAACCAATTGTTTCAAGTCACAGATGGATAGACAATAGGTGTAGAGTTTTGTTTTTGTCTGGGGGGGGAGGGGGGCTGAAACTTCAGATACATGATATCTTACTATACTTACGAGTTACAAATATAGTGACGATCCCCTGATAATTTCAGGCGGAGTGATAAATCATAATTTTCAAATTTTGTTGCTTTTCCATGTTGTTTTATGTTGTTACTCAGAATACTCAGTTGTCTTGTGTGTACATGGATGCTTTTTATATTACTCAGAGACCTCACCGGTGACCTAACAGACCTATATAATCCATGGGTTACAGAGTTAGCATAGTTACAACAATTAAGTTCTGCAAAATTTCTACAGGGGCTAAGCCCGCCCAGTAAGATTTTTTTTGGGGGGGGGCTCGAGCCCCTCGAGCTCGTGCCCCTCGAGCATGGGATAGACAGTTCAGAACGGAAGAAGGCAGAAACATTACTATTGCTTGCTTCAGGCGAAAATACAATAAATACGCTGCATGTGACGAACAAGTATACCAATAACTATTAACTATCCGGTAGCTTTCCTCCTTAACCTTTTTTTTATTTTCAAACGTATGTACCTGTAGTATGATCCAAGCCATTTGTTCATAGAAATTCAAATTAATTGATAACATATTGTCATTGAAATTAGTTTGTTTAATTTTTTTAACTATATATATAAAGGATCATAAAGGCAATAATATTATGGCGGTCGGCGGAGACACTAATATAAAAGCGTTATAAGTCATCACGCTATGTTTGGATTATCTGTAAACCTTAGTATGCATGCGTAAGCATTTTTCCCTATTCCCAGTTTTCTTTGACTTTGGCGTGCTGAATAACAATCATTCCTAGCATATAGTAGCAGAACTGCTCTGTCTCTGTGCAGTGTCAGCAGTGAATCATTTGAATTATTATACTGTTATAGCCGTGTCTGTCTTCTAAATTTCTACTGAGGGTAAGTGCCAAATAAGCTTATGTAGTATAATTTAAATTTATCATCACCGGCTAGACTCAGAGGGCTAGAGCGCGGCTTTACCTCGACTTGTATTGTTACGGATAACAGATGATTTATCTATCATATGATTCATATCTATAACGCAATGTCCATATACTACAAATACTTTTTACTTATTATTCATATGTCGTTAAAAAACTGCTTGACAAAAACCTCACTGACTCGAAAGCGAACGTTGCCGTAAATGAGTATCCTACCCGGATATCAGTACTATTGTTAGCCTGTGCACATCTGTGCACAGGCTATACTATTGTATATGGTCTTTAACTTATACCCGCCTACGAGAACTTCCGCAAAGCCAACAAAGCGCGAGTTTAAGTGTAGTCAGTAAGTACACTGTCCACAACACTACATATATGTCTGAGCACTGTCCAGTGTCTACAACACTGAACAGTATACAATCATATAATTTTGGCTACTAACTTCCAGACGAAGGGCCTTCGCTCGAAACGTTGACGTTTTTGTTATATTTTTTAGGTAGTTAAGTTTGATCAACTCGATCGAGGAGCAACTCTCCAGTCTCTCCATACCGGTTACCGACATATGGCACATCATAGTATATGCCATATGTCAGCAGTTCTTGCTAAAAACCAAGAACGGCAATCTATGACAGTTTAACGTGGGGGATTACAAGCAAGGCCCCACATTACTAGAAGTTACTATCGCAAGGAATGCTGCCTCAAAAGCCAAATAGTAATTAAAATTCAAAATATATCATCAAGCGTTCATACTGTAAGCGCCGCACTTATTCCAACAAAGCGGTGCTTAATCGAAGCACCGTTAGACGGAATTGTTCGAGCTGAAGCCTGTAAACAACTACAGTACAACTCAATCTTTAATCAGCCTCGAACATTTACTATCCTGTACTGCATTGTTTTTAAGTTTAAAGTGAAGTATATTTCAATTGTCGTTTAACTCTCTCTCCACAACTTTGGAAATGCGCAATTCCGTTGCGAATAAAAATTTTTAAAGAGCGCCGCCCTCAAATAAGCACCACATCAAAAAACACTAAACATTTGAAGACTGAAGAGTGCCGCGGCGCTCAAACGAGTAAATATGGTCACATGTTTTGTTGTAAGGTCGATCAGGTTAGACAAGGTACAGTACATGTACATGTACTCTTCATCCTGTACCAGGTGTAGCAAAAATAGTCAATCACGCGAATATCGCTTGTGGGAAATCTTAAACAGTCGCAGGAAATTCTTTATATTGAAGATATCCGTAAGCATGAAAATTTTAAGAAAGACCTAGGTCTCTCGTACGTGTCTCACTATGGGCCTCAAAACTCGTGTCTCATGGTTGACAGATACGATAAGCTCAGTATGGATATGCCTATAAGCTTACCTTATGAGCACTATATATGGCTAGATTTAACACAAAAATACACTGCTGGTCTGCAGGCTGTGCTCTACCTGCCTGTACCAACCTGTACCGGTATGTGAATGTTATTCACCTTGCACGTGATCTTTAATTATTGCCGTGTTAGACTAAACGAGGGAGGTAATCCCCAACAGCATAATATATAAACTATCGTTATTATTCAGGATTACGGTTGAATCTGGACCAAAAGGTGTATCGTAAATCGCTTGAAAGGCGTATGACACGAAAGTTATTCTACAGGGTGTATCAAAAAAAGGAGACTTTAGAAATTCACCTTATTGTTATAATTTGAATGCATGCATGCCTGAGTACTATACTGAACCCATGGGTGCGTAAACACAATTGAATCGAATTTTATGCACGGAGAAGTGAATTAAAAGTCAATAGGATAATTTCTAAAGGTCTCCTTTTTTTGATACACCCTGTATATGTACTTTTATTGGAAAGATCTTTCATAATTATAGTACTTTCAGTCGCAAGATATTGATTATTGGTGTTGGTTTGAAATGCAAATTACACACTTTCAAAGTGACACTGCATGATAAATTATCGTAAAATTTGAAATATATTTTATATTTTTAAGCAAGGCTTGCCAGAAATAAGGTAATTTGAAGATTTTGCTATAGATGCTACGCAACGAACAAAGTTTTATCTTAATCTCTAGACTTAATCTCTCCAAAATATTAATTACATAATTATAGACTTAATCTCTCCAAATATTAATGATCCTTCAGCAACTCCTTATGCAATATGACGCGTAGAAAGTTGTGTTGTTTACATATCACGTGCCCCCCCCAAGTTTTCTTCAAAGTGCCATTTTCTCCAGCTAAAACAATGGGAAAATTGCTCTTTTCTAATAGAAGAGGTGCCCTGACGAAGCGCCCCTCCCAGTGGCGTAGGAAGGGGGGGGGGGGGGCACTGGGGGCACGTGCCCCCCCAACTTTCAAAGTGATAAGAAAAAGTGCCCTTTTTACAAGGAAAGTGCCCTTTTTTCATGCCTTACATTGGTATGCCTTTCTGAAAGATATGAGATTGTGCCGAAATGAATGTACTAAAACATTTTGTAGGATTCCAGCATTCACTAGCTTTTAAATGTTTTTCGAAGCCCCGGCTTGCCGATTGCGAATTGCGACATTCACGTTAATAAAAATAGCACACATACCGGATGTTTTCCCAACCGGAAATATCATGTCTTCTTGTTGCTAAGTTACCAAACCCAAAACTGATTTGAGAATAAATCAATAATTATACGCCATGCTTTCATATTTATAATATTTACATTTATATAATACTAACACGACTCTGCAGCGAAATTACTTTATTGATCGAGACGAGATGTAATACAAATTAATCTGCTAAAGATAGCACATTGGCGATTTGTTATTGTTATATCAGTGTTGAAGGTGAAAATGCCCCGGAAAGAACGCTGCAAGAGATTACGGACAAAACAGCTAAACGAGACAGCATCCGGTATACCAAAACTCAGTACATTTGGTTTCGTGAAAACTCCGGGCAATTCGTCGAAGACCAGGATTCGAATTATTCGACAACTAACCTTCATGCAGAAGATTTCAG
The DNA here is from genome assembly GCA_016169945.1 of Trachythela sp. YZ-2020. Classification (NCBI taxonomy): domain Eukaryota; kingdom Metazoa; phylum Cnidaria; class Anthozoa; order Malacalcyonacea; family Clavulariidae; genus Trachythela; species Trachythela sp. YZ-2020. The sequence continues at coordinate 1,407,642 of JADLSH010000369.1, forward strand.
TTCGCATTCACACGAATCAAATAGCCCTTCCCTGATACTGTGAGAAATGCAGCAACCGAGAGGTTGACAAGCAATCTTGATGCACAAGATTCCAGTCTACATTCACATGAGTCAGACAGCTCCGATATTATTGAAAAACCACCTGACCTACCACTTACACATCACCAATCTACTTCTGCTGAAAAATTAGCATCAAACTTGTCCCAAGAAGTGATACAATCTGCTGAGTCAACTATAGTAGACAACGATTCTGAGACTGATATTTCTAAATCTCCATTTGTCATCACATCCGCAAGTCCTATAACCCGCAAGTCTACCTGCAGTCCAGATCCAAAAGTCAGCTCCACCAGTGGTAGTCAATTAGGTTGTGAGTCAATTTGCTGCACACAAAGTTCTCCGTACAAGCCAACTTCAAAAGAATTACAGAAAACTTCCGTTAAGCAGATCTGCAGCGATGGAAAAAATCGACAGTGTCCATCGTCCATTTTTTCAAAATATAGCTGGATAACGTACTGTTTGACGAGAGGTACTATAGCTTGTTTTTCTGCAAAACAGGTGGCGAAAAACAGCTAAATTTATTCAGTTATCACAGCGAGAACGCGTTCTCTTCAGGGAACTTTAGTAATTGGAAGAAATGCCAAGAAAAGCTAGAGAAGCATCAAAATTCCCATTACCACCAAGAGTGTGTTGAGAAATGTTTGTTCTTGAAGAACGCAAACATGAACGTTGGTGTCCAGCTGGAAAAGCAATGTAAAGACGAGAAAGAATTTCACCGGTTCCTTTTTCTAAAACAGCTGAGTAGTCTAAAGTATCTTGTACGTCAAGGCCTTGCTATCCGTGGGCATGAATCAATGGAAAGTAACCTAATTCAAATGCTCAAGACAAGAGCGGAAGATGTTCCCGAGTTAAATCAATGGATTGAAGATAGACGATATATCAGCCCAGATATCATTAATGAACTCGTCGAAATGATGGGCAATGCCGTTTTGCGTTCAATCTTGCAAGATATTAAAGAAAATTTAGGATTATTCGGACTGATTGCGGATGAATCCCGTGACATCAGTAACAAAGAGCAATTAACATGCATATTACGATGGGTGTCTTTGCCAGATTTGACAACTCATGAAGACTTTCTCGGAATGTATCTGATCGAGAAACCTGACGCTGAAACGATAAAAGTCGCACTGAAAGATATTTTGTTGCGATGTAATCTCAGGTTAAATGACTGTCGATGGCAAGCGTATGATGGGGCATCAACGATGAGTGGCCACCTAAGTGGAGTTGGGGCTCGAATACAGGCTGAAAACCCTGCAGCTCACCGTATTCACTGTGCAAATCACAGGTTAGACCTAGCGTTAAAATCGTGTACACATCAAAGTGAAGTTATTGATGATTCTTTGAGTTTCGTGCAGGATTTGGCTGTCTTTATTCGACGCTCACCGCTGAGAATGGCTACGTACGAAAGTATTGCGAAAGAACTAGATCCTGATGAATCTGTTGATAGTCTTCATCTTTTATGCCCAACTCGATGGACTGTAAGAACGAAATCAATCGCAGCAGTATTGAATAATTACCAGGCATTACTACATTCTACGTTGCTGAGTATTTCGAAAACGGCAAGTGAACGGGAAAAGCGTGACAAAGCAGCGGGACTTGCAACGAAAATGACCGAGTTTAAGACCTTTTTCGGTTTGCATTTTGCAATGAACCTTTTCTGTGTCTGTGAACAGCTCGCGACTACCATGCAAACCAAAGGAATCCTCGCACAGACTGTGATGGTTGGAGTGCGTGCTTTAAAGGACAACTTGCAGCTTCAGAGGGATTCTTATAATGTCTTTTTTGATCAAACACAAGAGAAGGGAAATGCCCTTGGTATGGTAAAAGAGGCAGTTCTTCCTCGTCCAAGAAAAGTTCCTCGACGCCTACAGGATGGAGATGCTGAGGAACATCAGCATGACTCGGTAAAATCAATGTTTCGAGCTCAGTACTGTGAAGCAATTGACGCAATTCTTGCAGAACTGAATAGGCGATTTGATGAAAGGTCATATGCACCTCTTCAGCATATAGAAGATGTTATCCTAAATGCCGCTAACAGGGAGCCATGTGATATAAGCGATGATTTCAAGGGAACATACGACAACGAAATCGATTTTGATCAAGTAACCACTGAGCTTAGATTTCTTCCTGGTATAATCAAGCAATGTTTACCAGAGGTTAGACGTGTGACAACAATGGATACCGTGATTTCAGCAGTGACCCAAGGGCAAAATGGTGCATTTATCGTACCGAATATTGTTCGTCTATTACAAATATACCTGCTGGCTCCGATGAGTGCCGCAACTGCTGAAAGGTCTTTTTCAGGTCAACGACGCATCAAAACGTACCTGAGGAGCACAATGACACAGAAAAGATACAATAACCTACTTATGCTTAATATTCACAAAGAAAGAATAGATAGCGTTGATCTTAGAGAACTTGCTAAGGCATTTGCAGAAAAAAATGACAAAAGAATACGATTTTTTGGCAAATTCCACTGAACTAAATAACTGCTACAAACATTAATCTTCAAGCTTCACCCGATATAGATTTTATATGGTCAAAGTTATAACATATTCAAAGTTGCAACAGTTTTTGGTAAAGGTTCATGTTTAAATTTTAAAACTCGTTTATTATGTTGAAATTAAATAAAACGGCATACAACAGGCACCATGCGACACGTAATGGTAATACTGACAATTAAATTTATTATATTGATATTAAAATTATTATATTAAAAGGTAACAAAGCTTTATGAAAATGCTGAAAATTTGCTAATGTCTCAATGAATGTGGATTGCCTTATTAAAAAGGTACATGAAATACAGACACCCACTAAAGTCAGATTTTCAAAGACATGCATGAATTGCGCTGTTTAGCCGAAAATGAATTTACTTGAGGGTGCCCTTTTTGTATGAAAAAGTGCCTTGAAAGCCTGTGCCCCCCCAACTTTAACTTGCTTCCTACGCCACTGGCCCCTCCAATTAGTTGAAGTTCCATAGTATACACTTTATGTACTTAAAGAGTGTGGCCGTAGTCTGTAGCACGTTGTAGTTTAGAAAACTAGCAACTGAAAGTAATTCTGCAAAAGTTAGCAACCACTAGGCTGAAAGAAATTATCAGTGTGTTTCTTCTTGGTCGTATGCGTTCACTTGCCCCCCATCATATTTTGTTGTATTACTTCGCTACCTTTAATCAAAGATTCAATTTTTTGTACTGGGTTGAATAACAAACATATCATGTTAATCAATTGCTATTTGTCTGATCATAATATCTAACAATTTGCCTTCTAGAATCACTTAAGGTGCGCCATATTTGGCGCCACCAAATTATGCGTGAATATATGTATTAATAACGATTTCATACTTAGGCCATTTACTTTTGGTTAGTCATCATTGCCAAAATTGTCAAACGAAAACGTAATTCTGTCAGTTTTATGACGAAAATATATTCATTGGACATTGCCCAAATTAGGGCTACACAGCCTGTACGATTACTTAATTATTATGCAATGTTTTGTTAAGGATTAATAACGCGTCCTATCATGCATAACACTTATTGCAAAATCTATTGTCTAGCATCTGTTTCTATAATTTAACTTCAGCTTATTATTTAACACCAATAAAACCAGCTTTAATTACATCACAATCGTCTGTAAAGGCTTGCGCCACACGATGCCGCAGTCACCGAGGTACGAAGTTCGAGAACTAGCAAAGCAAAATAACGTACAATAGAACAAGACCTATATATGATTCATAATTCGCTTCATTCAAGGTATATCATCACCACATGATTTGGTCATAGTTAATAAAAGATGAAACATAGTGGGGAAAGCCGGTGAACTTCAAAAGGTTTTACAATCGAACTACAACTGATGTTGAAAAGGACCTGAAGAGGAGTGAAGGTGTACAAATCTTAAAAATAATATTACACTTAGATTTATTTTTAGTAGATCAAGACTTACTTTTTTGGCCCGTTTCAAACGTCGAACTTATTACTGCATCTTATGTTAATGCCTAAATTAAGCCCGATCACTAACATTAGATTCCGAACATGAGTTGGCTACTTGGCTGTTCCGCTGCCATGCACTCTAGCACATAAGAAGTTCGGTGTATGCACAGTACAAGCACAGACCAGGCCTTGGCCAGGTTTTTGCTTCACTGATTAGCTCTAATCAGCCTGTCAGCGTAAATCGCATTAGGCCAAGCCAGACGTTGACTTGCAGTGAGCTGTTTGAGATTTATTGATTTTTAAGCATTACGGTTGGGCGATGCGATGCTATTGGATGATTGGTTAATTATACAAAAAAACAATACTCATACGTCTGTAGCGTGCCGAAATACAACAACGAAACACACACTCGGTTTTTAACAATATCTTTATCTCTTTACATGTGCAACCTTGAGTGAACCTTCTCACTAGCCTGCGTGGCAGGCGTTCTATTGTGGGGGAGGGAGTTTTGTTTAGAGCGCGCGCTTTTTTTTAGATCGCGCGCTAGGCGAGAAGTTATGGGGGGAGGAAAAAAGCGAAGGGAGAGGCGAAATGAACGCCTGTCCAAACCCTATTCATAAACGGGTTAGGATAAAACGCGGATACGGACGGACGGATGAGTGGCGGACGGACGGACGGATGGGTGGCGGACGGACGGACGGATGAGTGGCGGACGGACGGACGGATGGGTGGCGGACGGACGGACGGATGGGTGGCGGACGGACGGACGGATGGGTGGCGGACGGACGGACGGACGGACGACTTCAATTGTCACGACTTAAAAGTCATATCCGCGTTTTACCCTTTCGGGGAAAACGCGGATATGCTATAGAAAATGCTTCTCGTGCCTTTTAAAGTCATATCCGCGTTTTACCCTTTCGGGTAAAACGCGGATATGATATAGAAAATGCTTCTCGTGCCTTTAAAAGTCATATCCGCGTTTTACCCTTTCGGGTAAAACGCGGATATGGTATAGAAAATGCTTCTCGTGCCTTTTCAAGTCATATCCGCGTTTTACCCTTTCGATTCGGGTAAAACGCGGATATGATATAGAAAATGCTTCTCGTGCCTTTAAGGCCTACGACTTCAATTGTCACGACTTAAAAGTCATATCCGCGTTTTACCCTTTCGGGGAAAACGCGGATATGCTATAGAAAATGCTTCTCGTGCCTTTTAAAGTCATATCCGCGTTTTACCCTTTCGGGTAAAACGCGGATATGGTATAGAAATTGCTTCACGTGCCTTTTACCCTTTCGGGTAAAACGCGGATATGGTATAGAAATTGCTTCACGTGCCTTTTAAAGTCATATCCGCGTTTTACCTTTTCGGGTAAAAGGCGGATATGGTATAGAAAATGCTTCTCGTGCCTTTTAAAGTCATATCCGCGTTTTACCCTTTCGGGTAAAACGCGGATATGATATAGAAAATGCTTCTCGTGCCTTTTAAAGTCATATCCGCGTTTTACCGTTTCGGGTAAAACGCGGATATGGTATAGAAAATGCTTCGCGTGCCTTTTAAAGTCATATCCGCGTTTTACCCTTTCCGGTAAAACGCGGATATGGTATAGAAAATGCTTCTCGTGCCTTTTAAAGTCATATCCGCGTTTTACCCTTTCGGGTAAAACGCGGATATGGTATAGAAAATGCTTCTCGTGCCTTTTAAAGTCATATCCGCGTTTTACCCTTTCGGGTAAAACGCGGATATGGTATAGAAAATGCTTCTCTGTCCGCCACCCATCCGTCCGTCCGCCACCCATCCGTCCGTCCGCCACCCATCCGTCCGTCCGCCACTCATCCGTCCGTCCGTATCCGCGTTTTATCCTAACCCATTCATAAACGAGACAAGGCTAAAACCTGAATACGACTGGAAATTATAGTAACACCTCTTCAAATAACCAATGAAAAAACGGTGCGGAAATTGATGTTAATTGATGTGCCTGAACATCGCTGTAGGTGTTCGCTCGCAAACAGAAGTTGTGGTGCATTCTGAGATACTTCGGCTAATTTCGTATCAGTAAGTGAACATGCAGTCATTCCAAGAGACTGTGCTTCAGCAATCTGGTCTTTCATAATGCTCTCCAAAGGACATACCACAATACTACACGATTGAGGACCGCCATCTATAAAAACCTCTAGCTTCGATTTGGCTATTGTAAACACTTGAAATATTAAGCTTTTCCGAAAGCCCGTTGACAGAACAGCAAGCACGTCTAGACCAAAAAGCAGCTCAGTAACGGTTTTTGCTGTTCTGGCTTAAGAATAATTTCATAACCTAAACGCTCAGATAATTCAGACACAGTCTGCTCCACTGTCTGACGAAATACAATCCCACCATGCGGTAAGATGCAGTTGTTTTTAACACTTTTCAAGCGTATTACCGATTTGTTGACAGATCTCACGGAGTGTTGACGCGAAAGCGCATATTAGCCAATGGAATTTAACCGAAGGTTTTGGACACAAAAGTCTCGTTTATGAATAGAATTTGGGCGCTCTAAACAAAACTCCCCCCCCCCCCACAATAGAACGCCTGCCACGTAGGCTACCTTCTCACCTGAGTGCACGCTCACTCTGCCCAGATTGGGCCTATCCTATTACAACATATATCTAACTGTCCGGAAGCAGTCTGTTTTATATTAACACGTTACACGTCCACTCACAGTGAAATGTGAGAATAATGCCTTAAAGGAAACACCGCAAATTTCCATGAACGTGAATCAACAATTGACTAATATCAACCTTCCAAATCATGTTTATTCTCAATTAACCATGGATTTCAGGTTTGGCATTATAGATTTTGTGTGCCATTCATTAGGAGGATTCTAAAATGGTCTTTTTGATTAAATACTCAAAGAATATAAAACTCGCAAGTTAAAGTACACCTGTTTTGTCATCACGTAGCCACACGGCCTAGTTGATTATAGATTGTTTTCACCTTATGTCATCGCCGCCATGTTGGATGAATTTGACAAAGGATTTTGATCCATGATCTATGTTTGCAATTCAAATTTCATCCAATATGGCGATATTCTCTTTGTCCTTTGACAGATCGACCAGGGCTTTGATTGCAAAGCACCTATTAATACATTCCAGGCCCAGATATCCAACGCGTATACTGTACATTTGGAAAGGCCACGATGCCTACCTGCTTGATAATAAGGTATTATCCCTAAGGTAACGCTATCCCGCAAACGTAATAGACTGGCCTAACCCAGTTACAAGGGTAATCTCACCTTGTCGCCCTGCAACATACAATACAGAACTGCCGTATATTTAGTATTCAGGCTTAAAAACAATTATATTCTTATCATTTCTAGCCCAGAGCATGGAAAAAGATGTTCCCTTCCAACGAAAAAAACAATGTTGCTGCTTACGACTCAAGTCCTCTCTATGTTTGTCTATTTTTGGTATTATATTAGTAATCCTTGGCATTGTGCTAAAACCGGTGATTGACCAAGTTTTTAGAGATAAAATTGACGAAAAATTAGTGTTACAACCCGGCTCGCCTACATACAAGCCATGGTTGAAATCTACTGTACCAATTTACGCGAAATATTATTTCTTTAACATCGTGAATCCAGACGAAGTGAAAGAAGGAGCTAAACCAGTTGTTGAGGAGAGAGGTCCATATACTTACATAGCACATACACAGAAAATCAATATAACATGGCAGCATAGTAATGCAACGGTATCCTATGATGAAAAAACATGGTATATATTTGATAGTGCATCATCGTGTGCGTCATGTGACTTATATAATGATGAAATAACAACTATTAATATACCACTTATGACAGTTGCTGCGATGTTAAAGAACTATCCTGACTTCTGGAAAAGACTTGTTAGTGGTTTATTGAAGTATTATAATGAACAATTATTTATTACTCGTAAGGTTCAAGACTTACTGTGGGGATATGAAGATCCACTATTGGCCGAAATGAATAAACTTAGAGAAGAAATACCTGGATTCAAAAGCATCATCCCGCCTTTAAGTTCCAAAGTACTTCTTCAGCCCAATAATACACTCCAAGGCCGTACAGTTATACATACTGGGGCGAAAGACATTCAGAATTTGGAACAATGGAAAAGCTGGAAAGGCAAAGAACAATTTGATCTGTGGTTAACAAAATATGCCAACATGTTAAATGGTACGGATGGTAGACAATTTGCTCCCAGGGTAAAAAAGAGTGACAGAATGTATTTACTTCTTATTCAACTATGTCGTTCAGTATATATAACCTACGATCATACGCTAAAAGACCATGATATTAATGTTTACCGTTTTACAATTCCCCAGGAAGTATTCCTTAACGGCTCAGTCAACCCAGATAATGCCGCATTTTATCCAAATGGATTTCTTCCGACCGGCATTCTAGACCCCCGGAAGTGTAAAGGTGGGGAAGTTTTAGCGCCGGTCTTTATCTCCTTACCACACTTTTACCTCGGGGATCCGAGCTTGGTAGATGGTGTTGTTGGCCTAAAACCAAATAAAGAAAAACACCAATTTTCATTTGATGTTGAACCAAATATGGGTGTTATTATTTCCAACGAGATCAGATTACAAGTGAATGTTCTTATTGAGTCAGTTAAAGATATAACTGAAACCGGTTCAATACGCAAAGTATATGTGCCAATTATGTGGTTTCAGGAATCAGCCTCGCTAGACTCCGACACTACAGCCTTATTTCGCAATGATATCATTCTCCCAATGGAAATTTGTCATGATGTTGAAATTGCCATGATATGTCTAGGAGCTGCACTTGTGTTAATAGCCATGATTATATTCTGTTGTATTATGAACAGTAAAACTAAAAGAACGGCAATATGTTGCTGTAACAATGAAGAACGATTGCCACTTATTAATGCTGAAAAATTAAGCAATGATTTAGAGGACAAATAAGATAATAAGTTAGGTGACAAATTAGATATAATTAATTGTAAGATGACAGCGATCATATCTTCCTAGGATCAATGTAATTGATCGGATACCATTTAAGATGGCGGCGGTACAGTTGGGGTTTGCTACAAACCAGGCGATAATCGAGGATAAGCCCATATCGTACTGGTTAGCATTGCCATTGGTTCAATCAGGGTACAATTTATGATAAAATCTATGCAAGTCTGTTTGATGTGTCACTAAACCCGAATATGATCTTTTGTCTATGTGTAATAGTTTGGATTCATTCTAAGAAATGTATAATATATCTTTGTAGTAAAAAACCCCATCTTGATCAACTTTTCACTATTGTCAAAGTTCCCTGACACAATTGTCATTGGATGAATATTAACAGCGAAAAACAAAGGCAAACAAATCATATTCGTAGTTCTAGTGGCACTTTATAATGCGTTACCTTCGTATACCTTGCTGATGAGTTAGAACGAGTCCAGAAACGAGCGCTAAGAATTATTTTACCAGGCTACTCTTCCAGGGAAGCCTTGCCCTTAAGAGAGCAACTTTGTCTCAAAACCATGGTCCGGAAAGTATACTATGAGAAAGGAACCCTGTCAAACCATATACTCCAGCGACCACTGACCAGCGCTGAGGGCCATGAGTGGGTATACGATTACGAACTTAAAAACTCGAACACATTAACAATAATTAAATGTCGAACCGGCAGAAAGATATTGCCGTAGTCTTTTCCCTAGTACAGCAGCCTTATTAAATAGCAGTAAAACAATATACAGCAATATATAATTTTAGAAAATTATCGGTTATAGATTGGCATTACAATCCAAACAATTTTTAAATATACAGTCAGAATACCATATTTATTCAATTTTGTAAACACACTGTAATTCAATTTATTTCGAGGGTGTGTAATTTAAACACATACATAAAAATATAATAATGATAATAATAAGTTAAGATATATATTATTAGTTCCTGTGGTATTCAGACCATTGTAAATTCCTCCATCCTGGCGTCATCTACATCCTTTCTTCTTATATATGGTTTAATAGTCTGTCTTTATTAGCGTCTTTTCCCTTTATGATGAATTAAGTATTCCCAAGATTTTAAACGTATTATCGGACATACTTTCGTCATTGTTCCATTGACATTTTTGTCCACTTGTCCTATACGTATATGCAGGTGTCGGTTACCATATTTTGATCCAATAGATTTGGCATCATTATAAAATACTAAAATTATATTTACTGACCGTGTAAACTTCCAATATGGTTTATCCTTTTTCACATGATGCTACTCTGAGTTGGTCCACACCGGGCAAGCTCAAAAATTATTGGACCGTACCCGCGTCATGGTGGGAATCAAGCCGGTGCGACCTTTGGTTTCCTTGTCAAATGCTCTAGCTAGCTACCAACAATATAAGCTACGAGGTATAAAGTCGGTTCGATTAGGCGATACTCCGGAACTTAGTCTACTGAGTTCCTTCGATATCTGCATGTGTATATCTCAGAAGATTAGTCTAGTTCCTTCGATTTCGAAGCCATGCAGGAACAAGACTAAGGAACTAGACTATAAGTTCCGAAATATCAACTACTCGTACCGACTTGACCTCGTAGCTCAGTTGGTAGAGCATTGGACTAGCAAATTTAAGGTCACGGATTCGATCCCCACCGCAGTCAAGCAATTTTTCAGCTTGCCTGGTGTGGTGCCACTCAGAATAGCATAATCTAAAATAACACCACAGTCATTACATAGTTTATCCTGTTGTGTTCTGGCTTTTTCGCAATTTTATCATCCATATATTAAAGTGCCACTAACCCCATGCAAATATAATTTTAAATAGGATAATTCTAAATGTAACTATCTCTTTTGGTGAAAAACTCATCTTGGTCAACATTCTGTGAAAGTTTCTGGAAGTAATTTGCAATTCATCTGATGACATCATATCCGGCAACTTCTATAGTGAAAAAGTCGTTAAAGATGAGCTTTTTTCCAAAGAAGATGTATTATATATCTTCTTAGAATGACTCAAATATTACACATACTAAAAACTATATTTGAGGTTAGTGGCAATTTAGGATAGAACGATCTCTGGTTTCTTTCTAATGAAAATCCATGATATTTAAACTACAATGTTCAGATCTATTCTTCTCTGATGCCACCATTTTGTTTCTTTCCAATTTTTTCTTTTTCGTTCTTCTGTTTTGGAACCAAATTTTCACTTGTTCTTCGCTGATTCCCGTTGCCATGGCAATATGATAGCGCTCTCCTTTCGTCACGTATTCTCGTTGTTGATAATGCAGCTCTAAAATATTTCGTTGAACATGAGAAAATACTGAACGTGTGCCATTTTTTCGTCGACCCTTTCGTGAAGTTGTCGGTTTATTCAGAGTTTTGGCGTTTTGCTCCTTCGCGTCGTCTGGAGAATCTGAAATTTAAACTGATAACAATTAATAGAGAAACGAAATGCCCTTGACTTGTGTTGTTTTGTCAACAGATATGCGCAGCCATAGACGTCGACCTCGGCTCCAACCCCTCCCCCACTTTCTCTGTTATCCACCTTTATTGCTGCATAAGCTGACGGTTTTAAGGGGTTGGGGGTAGACTTGCTCCATGTCGACCTCTACTAGTTCGGTCGAGCGACGAAGTCGCGAGCAAAACCGAGCATGAACAATTGACTTCCGCAAATTCCTTAGACCTTACTCTTTCGCAAATTACTTCCCTGAAAATTCCTTCGTTATAAACTTTGTGAAAGTCTAGGTTGGGGATTGAGGCGAGGGCAGTTGAGGCGAAGGCAGTTGAGGCGAGGGCAGTTGAGGCGAAGGCAGTTGAGGCGAAGGCAGTTGAGGCGAGGGCAGTTGAGGCACGGGCAGAGTAAAATTAGGGAAGTGAGGCGCGGGAAAGGAGGAAATGCGGGCGAGAAAAACCGCCTAAAGAAGCCACAAAACACTCATCAGTAATGCGATAAACTATGCGATAAATTGACAGACGTGTCTGATTTGGTTAACAACTATAACGCCTGTATACGTTATAAGTGCGTGTCTGTCATTTGGAAGAATGCCGCAAATATCCAAGTATTTTATATGCAAACGCCAAGGTGAAAAGAGGTAGACGACCGGCCAAGCTTGAAAAAAGTGTCTAGAAAACACTGTCGATGGCATTTTTTGTTACAAGCATGAAAATACGCAAAATGTCTCAGGATAGTGTTTACTTTGAGGGTGAGTGGTTGCCAACCGTATTTTTTTATCTATGTGCTAAAATTTGAAGGTTTTTTCTAAAACATTTCGAAGGATGGGATTTTTTTCGAATGCTGTGTTTTATATCAGTGTTTTATTTTAATTGGCTGACTATCTAATTAACATTTGTAAAATTTGGATAATCTTCTTTCGTATAATTCAAAATGATATGCTAATAAGAAACATGGCGCAAATACATCAAAACACGACCTTTCAAAAAGAAGCCACAACAATATGTTTTTGTTGTGTTACAGACAGGCAACAATCACATATGTTTAGATTACATACGAATCGGTACTACACGCCCGGTTGCCACCCGTGTAACACAATATACTTCTGTTGAGCCAGTCGAGTTTTGGAATGTAAATGGTTGAAAAACAGCATGTTGGCGCAAACACGTAGTTTCACTATAACACATAGACCTTCAAAATCGGTAAATATTCGAAATAAAACGCAATAATTTACGAATTTAAGCCTTTGGGTAACCACTCGTTCTAATAAATCCATCTTTATAATGAAACTTGCCTCCACACAGGTATTTTAACAAGTGCCAGTAATACCATGTTTCTCATTAGCATGTCACTTTGAGTTATGACAATTAAGAAAAGGAGAAATTTGCACATGCTAATTAGGCAGTGAACCAATTACAATAAATCCATGATATCGAAAACTGCTTTTAAATGGAATCCCATCTATCGAAATGTCGTTATAAAAACCTTCCAATTTCGCTACATAAATAGAATAATTACGGAGGGCAACCACTTTCACCGTCAAAGTGAACACACTCCGATGACATTTAGTGTGGTTTCCTGCTTGTAACAAAAAATGCCATCGACAGTCACTTTTTTCGAGGCTGGCTGGCCGTCTAAGGCAGGAAAGCAGCCGATGAAACCGCCAGCGGTTGCTTGTAGCGTTTTCAGAGCTGCAATAAATAAACTGTGGCCGAGATTGTATGATGCCCTTTATAGTTTTATCAGACAGTTCTAAAGCTTTAAAACCCAACGACTCCATCTCTGCTATTTGATCAGATATAATGCTGGTGAGAGGAGAAATGAGTCCTTGTTCATTCGTCTTTCAATCTCTTACCTCGCGATGAGAAATACTGTAAAGATCACCTGTTGGCATTATTGGCAACACAGCAAGAACATCATTTCCCAATAACAGGTTTTCGATAGTATCCAGGGCCGTAGCGAGCGGGGCGGTGCTTTCACCAGTCGGCAAATTGGTCCGAACCAGTCGGATCGGATGTTTGATATATTATGCGATATATAATATTACGTTTTGCCATAGTTAATTTTACCAATGGCTATGGCAATATCTGTAAACAGCATTTTGTCAAAAATATATGCCTCGTACACAAGCGTCTCCACGGCATTCTCTCTCTCTAGCATCAATAGGCGAAACGAGGCTGAAAGGTCGGTTTACCACTACAGGCGAATTTGTTCGTGCGACGCGAAAAACAAATATTGGCAACATGGATTGATCGGAAAAAAACGTTTTGCGGCGAATTCTTTCATTAACCAATCACATTGCCGAAATTCGTTTTTCGCTTCGCTTTGCGCAAACAAGGCGCCAAGTGGAAAACGGGCTTTATGCTTTTTATCAGCGAGAAAGACCTCACAGATGCTCGTAACATTGAGAAGATTGCTAAGGGAGTCTGTTAAAGAAAAGGTGTATGGTCTAAAATACTTACCAGTAAACATTCTCAAATTTTGAACGATATCTGAACGATATCTTTTGAATGATATGTACATTTGTCTTTTAAGATTTGAAAATCCTTTTTCTCGTAGGATAACTGGCCGTATAGTTACTAAGCTAATTAATTCCTGGATGTACTGGATACTGTATCCTAATATATTATATACAACGTTATTAATGCAAATTACCATGCCATATATATGACCTAAGGGACTTGCCATAAAATGACAGGGGGAGAGAGGAGGTGAAAAACAGGGCAGGGTCATAAAAATTTGAGCCTTACAAAAGGGAGGGTCACAAAAACTATGCCAATGTGATCATAAAGTCAAAGAAATGTATGACAAGAATTCAAAACAACACCCATGAATAAAGACAAGAGCATTGAACAAAAATATATTACTAAACACATCCAGAATTAATGTGGCTACAATGTCTCGAATGTCAAGATACTCTGACGTTTCCATGCTCTGTTTTGGTTGATCTAACAAAATTAAACTACTTAAATTTCTTTTGATGGTTATGATTTTTCTTCAGAACTCGTCTCAGAATGCGAGAAATGCTGTTTCAAAGACCCTAGGAATTCTAAATTTCCCGAGGAAGCATGCCTCCGGAACACCCTACTGACCCTAGAATTTTTGCTTCGTTGATTAAGTTAGTATCCTAGTTATGCTGTTCCACAGTTAAAACCCTGCCCTCCCTTCCCCTGCAAATTTATGGCAAGTCCCTAAGGTCAAATTAAAACGTGTGTTGAAATATTGGGAAACTCGGCAAATTATATTATTATTACTCGGCAATTCGGTCTTCAACGCTCTCCCAATCGACATCCCTTCGCTACGGCCCTCGCAATTTGCTGCTCTTTCTTTAAAATTATTTCTCGCTTAGAGTGCCTTAAAATATTCAATTTATCCAACGCTTTATTGACGCACTCCTTCAGCCATAATTATTGTGAATATATGTGAATGTAAACATGTGCAGCTGACCCATTTGATTGACAAGTACCTAAAATACCAATCCGTTTTTCCCGTTCACTGGTGAACGGGTAATTCATTTACAGCTAGTTTTGCGGCAGGCGGTTTTTCTCGCCCGCTCCCTAACCTCCTTAATTTTTCTCTGCCCGTGCCTCCACTGCCCTAGCTTGCCTAAACTGCCTTCGCCTCAACCCCCAACCCCTTAAAACCGCCAGCTACGCAGGCTATTGCTGCATCTAACTTACAATTTATTTTCCATTGTTTTTATAATTCCGTATGCACTTAGAAGAACATTTGAAAAGGCAGCTGAATTCAAGATCCGAGTGACATTCAAGTACTAACACCTTTTAACAATAAGAGATGAACATCCAATAGAACAACATTTTTCTACCTTGGACGTACAGTAACTATATTTTGAGACTAAACCACACAGAAACCTTGAATTACCAAGGAAATTTTGCAGAGATCTTTTCTGTCTGATGAGTGATGTACAAAATTTACCAAAATCAGGATGTTGCTTTTCTCAATGCATCTTTGACGAATAAAGGCAGATTATACAGAGCACGGAGAATATGAGGATGAAAAGTGCATGTCAACTTACTCTTGAAAATTCGGGACATGAAGGAATGTTTGACAATGACAATGTCGATTATTAAAATAACAATTATGAGAAACAAAGTAAATAAGCTTGTACATTTTAGCCTTAGGCATTTCTTTCGATCGGATGATGTTGTTAATATTTTTACTTTCTAATTTTCCTCACTGTATATGATCAAATCACATTATGAATTGCACTAAGCCACTTATACTCTAGACTATATGCACTTGTTGTCATATACTACGCACTTGTTGTCATATACTACAAATTTTATGGATGAAATGATTTGAATCGTATAGGATCTTGTTGAGCCATTCAAAGCTGTTCAATTGTTTGAAGGACATCAAACAAAGCAAAATCAAAAAGAGCCCGCACAGATAGGGTTTGGCGTTTGGACTGTGTAAAATTGATAGTTTATATATTCACGTTTAAAAATAGTGTTTAAATCGCGTTTTCTTCGTTTTTAAAGAAAAAATATATATAATCCATATGTAAACCTTCTTTCTACAAACATTATAGTTATACACAAACACTCTCGTTAGATATCTAAATATATCTGTGCTTAAAACATTTTTTCATATGAATGTACCTACCCGAACTGCTCTCTTCCTTACAACTCTGATTTAAAATTCTCTCGATTCCAAATTTTAAATTTTTACTTATTGATAAACTTGCTTCTTGCTGTTTGGATGACTCGTTTGAGTCGAGACTTGAGGTAGTTTTTATCTTGCTAGTGCCACATTCCATATTTCTGTATCGAAGACATAAACATGGCTGATTGTTCGGTGTATAACTAAATGGTGACGATGACCATGCTGTCTCTGGTGGTGCTCTGTAACTCGATGTTGTCCATTGTAGTGTTGTAGGACATTGGCAGGATGTGGTTGCTACTGCTTCTCTTAGTGTAGCGGGTTCTCCGATAAAGCCTGAATACTGTGTGCCTTTTTCCATCTCTGCATGTAAAACCCACTTGTTGATCAGTCTGTCTAATTTGTTCTCAAAAAAAGTTTCAGTAAAAGGAGCAAGCTACCAGTTTTCATTTGGCTGTTAACATGGTCATGGTGTTGACAAACCATATATATAAACTGTCTTTTAGAGCACACCATTCTAGTTCATGTCTATTATAACTTTTAAAGACTATCGTTAATGACCAAATAGAGTTAGATTTCAATCATGATAAAAATCGTCTTGACCATGACACCTATCATGATATCTTTATTATACGTGTGGCTTATTCTCATAAATACTGGCAATAACGTGAAATGAAATTGCTATTGAATGCATTGCTATACTTTACACTATAATATAACATTGCGTGGGATTTTCCAACTCTTTCTACCAAATCAAATTACTTTACATTTTGATTTCGTTACAGTTTATATCAACATATATGTATATTCTTCCATACTTGCTTTAAACATCTGTAAACGCCTTGTTAATATGCAATTATTGCTTTGTTTTCAAAATATACTAATATGCTTACCTATAATATTCGGTAAACATCTTAGTGATCTTACAAATCCACTCACGTTTCACTCATAAATATCAACAATTCGCCCAAGCAAGAAAATTATTCAAAAAAATTTGCCATATAGCTATTATATTATTGCTATCACAACTTATCAGGAAAGAATGCATTGTTGCCACCGTGCAGAGCACCAAAATAAGTTTTCTTTGTTCAAAATGTTAAAAATAAAGGCCCATTGAATATCAGCTAGCCTCAAAGACTTAGATTTACTACGTATTTCCTTGTCCTAAACAAATATAAAGGTAAAACTTAAAAGCAGAAATTTGACTTCTGTAACGATTGGCCTTGACTGGTGTATTTTTTATGTCAGGAGAGATATCAAATATTTATCAAAATCATTATTTTCCCAGCTGTTTTAACCTTGGTGATAAGTATACGCCTGACTTGCGTCAATATAGCTAGTATATAATATAATATCTCATAAACACATCTTTAGAAAAGATAAATGATACTGAGAAAAATATATTGCAATATTTTGCAATATAACAGGTGGGAATTTTGCCAGCGCTGGTCAACAAATTGCGGGCGCACGAAAAAAAAATTTCAAAATTTGTTAAAATGAGCAAAAACAAGTTTTCGAGTGTCTTTTTTGGCCAGAAAACAGTGGATTTATCAGTATTAAAATACTTTTCTACAAGGTTTATGACAAAATAAACAGGACGAAAGAAATTGGACTGAAATCAGAGAATTATAAAGGATATTATTATACGACGAAACATGAGCGAAATTTTACTTTGTTCGAAGATGCTAGTTGTTTTGGCTCCGTGAACAGATAAAATTAAAAAGTTAAACTTACGGTGGGTTTGAATTTAATTTTTTACACATTTTTCTATACAAAAATTACTGAAATAGTTTTCTTATTATCAAAACCTGTGAGATTTGGTATATCGCCATTTTGCGAAAAATAAGAAATTTTCATTGTAAAAAAATCTAGCCGAGAGCCTCAAAACGAGACTATCCTTAAGCTTTCTCAACCATTAATCAAAGTAAGATGGAAATAAAAAATTCGCGCTGATACCAAAAACGGCGACACTGTTTACGTGATCTGTAATTGTTTCCATAAGTACCTTGCCAGAAATTCCATGTTTATACTATTCTTGCTTGTTAAAGCGTATCAGTTGAGAGATTAAAGCCCATTGATTCCATAAATACAGACAGTTTTGAAATCATGTGAATATGTTGCCCTTTCTCTCTAATATAATAAATAGTAATTCAAGGTGTGTAAATCAGCACAGTGAAATGAAAAAGAAGTAAAATATTTCCAAATTTTGTCGAGAGCCTCAAAACCAAATATGGTTTAAAATAATTCTAATAGCATATATACTTTATATTGGGCAATTGGGGGGAAATTTGTTTACCTCAAAATTTTGGGGATTTCCCGTTGAATTCCGAGAGCTTCCGATCTGTTCCGATACGTAAAAAATTATTCTTTATGCAATTTTTAAATTTTCAAAAGTTATTTTTCCTTTGTTTGCACCTCAAACAATCAATCTATTAAATATTTTTGGTTGGTAGAAAAAACTAGGCCAACATCTGTAAATATCGCTCGGAGATTCAATAGCCGAGTTTACTCGCCCCAGATCTCATTTCTAATAACCGCGCGAATTCTAACGCGCGTTGCTCAGACAAAATTCCCACCTGTTTTGCAATATAGAAAAACCTTTATACCGCTTATCTTGATACAGGACTAGCTTTTAATGTCCGCCGAAATTTTAAACAAGAGCGTATACACTTCGTAATGACGAATATAATCTAGAAACAGCAATATACATTTTATTTCCACATGCATAAGTTTTCTATAAAGTATGATGAAATATTTAATAATTATATTAAGACTACAGGGCATGATCAACTCTCTTAACTTAACTCTTAAGGTCGGCTCAAACGTGGGAGCTGCAAGTTGCGCGAGATCAAATTATTTCATGTGGCATGTTTCAGCTATAGTGTAGCCTGTACTGTAGGCATAAAAGTTGGTACCAGATTGGTCAACTATTCCTTCTATTTTGCCAAGCAAAAATGTTAAGGATTTACACCCGAGCAAGTAACATATGAGAAAGATAGCTCCAGGTCCAGATCCTCTTTGATGCTTTATATTAATATCATCCCAGTTATTTGCGATGTACTGAGTATTCAGAACGACAGAGTCAGAGACTGTTGTGAGGCATTTACAGACGAGGAAGTTTTCTATGACAAGTTTTCATAATTCATATGGCAAGTTTTATTTGCTCGTCTGTTACACAAGTACACTTGTTCAAAAGCTAACATGCTAGCTTTTGAACAAGTGTACTTTGCTCGTCTGTATGGGTCAACAAAGAAAACTTGTATTAGCTATCAAGCCTATCATGGCGGTCAGAAAACCAAAAATTTGTCATAGAAAATTTTGTTGTACGTACACAGTACACACGTGCAATTGGCAAATAAAACTTGCCATATGAAAACTTGTCATAGAAAACCTGCTCGTCTGTAACCGGCTTTAGACACACTAATCAAAACTGCAGATTACTCTTTCAAGAATTTATGAATGCCTAATCAGGTGCTGAGTCAGTACAGTGGTGTCGATCTGCATTGGCCATGATCAACAGAAACATATTACAAATTTACAAGCAGTATTATACAGTAATTCAGTAAAACACACTCATTAATAACACACTAACTTAGAACTTATAGACGCGTTAAAACTGTTTGTATATTTACTATAAAACATTACTCCATCAACAGAAATACTTGATAGTCCGCTATAAATATGTCATGACATTAATTGTCGAATTGATTCATTATTTTGCTAGCTCATGATGTTGATTAGAAAGCATTTATATCATATTTATTATCTCATCTTTTATCTTCAGTGCAATTTTCATCCCAGCATGCCTCTCGTGCCTCATACTCTTTATCTGCATTCATTTCTGATGGTAGACAAGATGGCGTCATTATACTAACTAAAAACAGGTGCCTTCAACATCCCCTTCGGCACTGGTACCTTATGATGACCTGTTCTGTTCTTGCTGTTGATTGTCTGCATGTGTAATCAAACTTCTAATGTACGTACCCCGAAGGGGCATAACAAAAGGTACGTATTAGAAAGGTCTCCATTTTATAGAGATCACCTCGATAATGTTACTTTTCAAACTCCACTGAAATTTCCAGTGTTCAGTAAATAAAACACGCCTATTGTATGGACAATTTTGTAAGGGTTTGATTTTGCAAATACCTGGTCTGACATATCATCATCAGATCAGAGGTTCGACTTTCTCTACACAATCATAATGGTGCGTAAATAGGCGAACTTATTCCCGTCCATTTGGAGTTGTCAAATTATCGTGGTACGGTAAAATGCTACACACACATGAGTTTGCGAAATTTTCAAATATAAATGTAAATCCTTAATTGTACGAGCAAATATCTTAGGATTACTTGTTTGTTTGTTCTTTCAAACACGTTGTTTTCTTATTTGAATGATAACAAACAAACAAAAGAATAGCAATTAACTACGTCCGTTTCGTCTATAACGGAATTCAATTTAAAAACGTTCGGAAATTGTCAAAAGAAAACTTTTGTTGAACCTCCATTTTGAATACTTTTGCTCATTCGATTTATTAATTGTCACAACCAATCAGAATTCAGTAATTTTGTTATGCTAAACAAATTTAAGTAATTTAATTCAATTATAGTAATAAGCAATGCTAAGTAATTTAATTCTCGATTTAATTGTGGAAGGAGTTTTACTATAAACCTTCTGAGAAAGAGCTTTTTCTTTAAAAGTTAGATTGCTTTGAAATTGGTTATAATAATGTTATAACGGTATAAAGACAGTGTCAAGATGTCACCTAGCCATGCAAATATCCCTTTAATGCATGGACCAAGTAAAAAATGATATGTATTTCATTATGAGCGTGCAGACATTTCACATAATTAATAATTCTAGATTGGGACAGTGCTTAGTATTTATCTGGTGAAAATACGAGCTATATTAAGCAAGGTCACTAACAGTTGATAGTATAGATAATGATTTCATTACGAATCTGTCCATCGTTACATTATTGTGCGAGCACGTTTCTCTAATTAACCATTAATTAACAACAGATCAACACGTTTATCGAAAGAGCTATTTTCGCTAACCCACGCGACCTCCCAGGATGATGCGTGTGCAAACGTCTTTCGTATATTGAAATTTCGAGCGAAAAACTATTTAATAATATTTATAAGACCCGCGTTATGGTCGCATTTTTCGCAACTGCCGTTGTTTAGTTTTTATATACGTATATACATACTTTTCGTTCGACGTTTCTAACAGCAAACGATTTAAACTTTTAACAACAAACGATTTAAAAAAAGAAATAATGAAACATTAATATGCGACGAAACTTTACTTTCATATCTCAACAGTCATGCCTTTTTAGAAGTTATTTATTGAGCAATAATATTTTTAACTAGATTTCGCTTTACGCCAAGTGTATATCTGCAGGTGTTGATATATTTCAATTTAACCCTTAATGTACCGACAGGATTCTTCGTCAATGTCCTTGGTAGATAAAGGGTTAAAATTGCTTCAGAAGAGTAATTTATAGTTTTAGTTATAGTGATCGTTCATGCACGTAATAGTTTCATGTTTCATTTCATGTTCACTTTCAGCAAAAAGTATCGCGTATATTAATGGTACAAAATTCCTAAGTCAGTTGTTTTACTATTTTAATATTGGGTTAAAGTGCGATTGTTAAGAGCCACGAAATAACAAAATCGTGCGTTTTATGATGCAAGCATTAAACCTGGCAGGATTGTAGATCTCTGTGAGTTAAGAATTTACTGATACGGAGGTACCTGAAAAATTAACCTTTTATACCGTTCAAAATGTAGTTTTTCCACAATTTGCTTATTAAATTATTATATATGTAAAAAATCAAAATTTATAGTTTACACATGAAAAATATAGCCAACATATACTATTGAACTTTAAAAAAAAGACTATGTCTATGTTAAGGACATTTAAACGGTTACGTCGATTTTGAAACTTGTTTTGAGTTATATACGCGGTTAAATTTGATTGTCGGCAATTTTACGCCATTTTGAAGCGTAAATAACTCAAACAATTTCATGCCAAAATATAGATCTTCTGCAAATATGGTGCTTGCATATCACAAAATGAACAATTTTTCACCTAACAGCCGCACTATTAAAATAAATAAATAACGACTTTCCTCTAAAACTTACAATTACTTTTACCTCTGAGAAAGACATTAAGCTTTAAAGTTGCATTATAAGTATACCGACGAGATGTTATTGGTAATGGAGAAATGGACTTAGAAGCATGCAGTTACGACCTAGAACATGCTCAGCACTGCACATCAGAAAATCGGGCAACTGCATGAAAAGGATCGAATGAAAACGTATGTACATTCGTGAAGAAAATAAAACTTGGATGAAATTTATTCGTGTTGCTGTTTCGCCAACAATCTTTGTCAGAGTTATATAGTAAAAGGAATAGGGAGTTAACCAAAGACTATACAAAAACGTTGCAACATTTTAAGTAACATTGACATAGCTTGAGAATATATATATACCTTCTTCCACTTGAAACCGCCTGGAAAGTACCATTTTGGAAGAACTGTTTGTGACTTGCCTTATTATAAATGCGAACGTGGAGACATTTCTAAACGCAATGTTGTCAGTACAGTTTTTGTTCCATCACTGGAGATCATGAAGCCGCAGTAGAAAGTGAAAGATCCTTTACAATATATATTAATATCGTTTGCAAATATATACATATATAATAAAATTATTTACACTAAATCAGTTAGCTATAGTCATAAAATTGCTTAAAAGATAAATCAGTTAGCTAGTCATATAAAGTCTTAATGTTAGCTTTAAACCTAATCAGTGAGTCACTATGACGAATATGGTCAGGAAGTGAGTTCCATAATTTTGTTGCTGCAAAAGAGAAAGCCTATGACCATAGCTGACCAATTTAACTGATGGTGACAATTTTACGTGGCAATCAGTATCGTAGGCAGGGGGGTGGTTCTGCCATACTCCGTGCAATGAACTCCAGACTTGTTCTAGTGAAAAGTTGAACTGGTCCAGGCAAAAAGTGTGGCGAGTGGTGCAATATCTGGAATAATGATAAACATTTTTATAAAATTTTTCCTAAGGGATTCAAGAAATGAAGCGGTTGGCTATTTTAATCAGTCAAACATCAATGGATTAGTATAATTTTATAGTTCCAATATAGAAATATTAAACTTCTATTACAGCTAACGTGGTAATGGGTAGTAGTTCCAAAGGAGATTCATCCCGCCTACGGGCGAGGTGTGTACATTGACAACATCATTTGGCAGTTTGTTCCATGCAGAAGCTCCCCTGTAGGAAAAGGATTTCTTCATAAAGTCAGTGCTAGGTTTTCCTAAGTAAAGTTTACGGTCATTGTCTCTTAGTTGATAGATATCATTATGTTTAAATTTAAACATCTCAGATATGTATTCTGGTAATTCACCTTGAAGGGTCTTAAAAGTCATAATAATTTCACGTTTCTTAAGAATTTTTACAATTGGTTCCCAGCTTAATTGTTCAAATGTTTCCTAAGATCTTACTTCATTGTTTGATTCTGTGATTACGAGCGCAGCCCCTTTTTTGCATTTTGTATAGCTTTTTAGTATGTGTATAACTACCATCATTCCACACATTTGAGCAGTATATGAAATAAAGTAAAACTGATGAGTTATATATACTAATTTGTGCCTCATGAGTTACAAAATTTTGCGCCCGTTTCAATAGAGCGATAGATTTAGAAACATATAACACGGCTACTTAAGAAGGTATCTGGGCAACTTGGCATGCTAAGACAATACGACCTCGATCACCCAACATTATTTACTGCCGAAAAGGTTAACAAGTCTAAGGTCCGTCTTTGTTTGGATTATTGTGACATTGTTTGGAGAAATCTGGCCGCCTCGCATGAAGAAAGGATAAAGAGAGTGCAATCCCCAGCAGCAAAATTTGTATTGATGCCTGAAAGTACCGAGGGTCTGATTTCCCAATTAAAATGGTTATCATTAGCGACTCGACGGAGAATGCATCTCTTATTCTATACCTATAGACAGTATTATTCATGTAAATATTCTAATTTTTGTATTTTCTAGGACATCCATTGATACCAGCATTGTGCTGACGGGTTCTATCCTAGTAATAAAAAAATATTAGTAAATAAACTAGCATTGTACAATGCTGATATTCAAAACACGTTTTTGACTGCCGTTTTCAGGCATGAGCAAAAATTATTCCCGAGGAAATCCAAGCGAATTCTAATCTTGTTTTACCGATTAAGGTACAACTCATAAATGTTTAAAAGTTGGTACCAGGTCGTTGTTAGTAATTGATATTCTCTGAAGATGTCGTTGTTAAAACGAAACGCCAGGCAGGTAAATACATGTCAAAATATTATATATTTTACAGTTCTTAACTCACTTACAATGATATACAATAGACGATCCATAGTTCAAAGGCACATTATTTATGCAGTAATATATATATTTAGAATTGGAGAAAGATAACGATAGCGATAACGCGATAGCGCAGGTATAGCCAACATATTTACAAAGAATGGTTGATCGAAGTTACCGGGTGTTAAACCGACCACAATAACTCTGTCCCCATGCAGTACCTGCTATTCTGCAGCCAACAAGAACATCCCTTCAGCTTACTATATATAACCCATGATAATCACCAAACTGCAATAACCAGCAGTTTCCAGTCAATTATGACCAGTCAGTCATACAGTTGTGGTAATATAGGTACCGTTCGATCACTTTTTGATGGGCGCAAGAGAGCGCATTAAGGGGCGCATCATTATTAACATAAAATGGGGTGCGCGCTCACATTAGCATAACGAGAGAATACGATATTCTAAGATACTTAGTGTACGATATCCTAAATTACTATGTGATATCTTAAGATACTGTATAACATCCTAAGATATATGAGAGGATTAATGTTAGACGAAAGGTGAATATTAGTGTTACAGAAAGGGTTAGAGTTAGAAAGAGGGTTAGGGTTAGAGAGAGGCTAGGGATATGGTAAGGGTTAGAGAGAGGGTTAGAGAGAGGGTTAGAGTTACAGAAAAGTTTAGAGTCAGGGTTAGAATTAAAGAGGGTTAGAGTTAGAAAGAGGGTTAGCGTTAGAGAAAGTTCATGGTTAGAGTTAGAAAAAGAATAGGCTAATGATGAGTGTGCCTCCCCCTTTTATGTTAATGATGATGCGCCTCTTAATGCGCCTCCTTTCCCCTCCTCAAAAAAGGGGATCGAACGGTGCCTATATTACTACTGCTGTATGACTGACTGGTCATCATTGAATGCGGACTGCTGGTTATTGCAGTTTTGTTGGTTATCATATGTTATAGTAAGCTGCAGGGTTGTTCATGTTACCTGCAAAATGGAAGGTATTGGGGACAAAATGATATTGGTCGGTTGAACCCCGAACAACGACGATCAACCACTTTTTGTTATTATGTTAGCTATACCTTCAATATTGTCATCGCTGCCTGCAAACAGGTTATAGTTAGCTGCATAGAGGTTTTGCTTTGCTGCAGAATGGCAATTATTGATCACAATTGAGAGTGATAGTGGTCGGCTAAATATCCAACGTCGATCTCCCGTTCTTCGTAATCCTGCTCGCTATAGTTATCTAGCTGGTCTTGGCTGGTTGTCGGTGTGTAGTTCGATAACTGGTTGACATTCTGGCTACTATTGGTTGCTTGTTGGCTAGCTGGCTGGTTAAGTTGAGGAGGCTGGCTAGCTAACTGAATTGGAGCCGTCATTGGAACAGTGACGTCGTATGAACCACGACGTTTACGAAAAACACCACGGACAAAAGATGACAGTCGTTCAGTGAGTGAACGTCTTAGCCGCAACCTAAAGGGAACAAGAAATTATGCCGTAGTTTTGTGGAGTTTTTGTTAGGAATAATGTACGGGTGTCCATTGGGCGAGCCTTAGCATCTGAAGTAGATATTGAAATTATTGACACAATTATGCTGATCCCTCCGAATGAAATTGTCATTACTTACCAAGAATGCTTTGCGATTTGCTTAATACTCGGTCGGTTCTTTGGATCCATGGTGAATAATTTGGTTAGAAGGTTTTCCACTTCTACAAAAGAAAACGTATAGTATATTAATCAATTACTGTCTTCTATGTCGCCGAAGGTTTCTGCCGAGCGTTTTGCGACATCGGCGAGATTTGACGCGACAACATATATTAAGATATATTGCCTTCAAGCAGCTACAATGTTGCAAGAAACAAAAGCGATCGTTTTTTGCGACGGCCCGTCGACGACAACTTTTCGTGAATTAATTAACTCCTTGGAAAACAAGCCAAAAAAGCCCAAAATTTCTATGGTTATCTGATTAAAGTAGATTATAGTGATCCAAAGTAGATTATATCTGATTATAGTGATCCAAGGATAGTGCAAAGTTTTAAAAGACAAACGCTATGTTATATGGTTTAAGCGCGTACGTAATTGTTGTGCATCCATGTTGTGTTGTGTTGTGTTGATATTTGCATATGACGTATTTACACGAGCAATTTCTATTTGGCAATTTTTACCTTTACTATTTTTATTTGCCCTTGAAAATTGATGAAATGTGACAAGCTTTTGAAAAGCTAGCGCATGCCAGTTTTTCAACAAGTACACTTGTCAATGAAAAGCTTGTAACATTTCATCATTTGCACGGTCACGGGCAAATAAAAACTGTTGTCTGTGGAAGTAAAAATTGCCAAATAAAAACTGCCCGTTTACACTAACGCCTGTATTCTAAAAGCTCACTCACGCTCACACTCAAAGAGTGGAGCTTCTCTTGAGTGTCAGTGCTGTTTTTGAATAGCTGGAGGGTGAGTAGTCACATAGCATGGTACGGCACTAACCCTCCAGCTATTCAAAAACAGCACTGAAACTCAATGGAAGCTCAGATTGAACCTCCACTCTTTGAGTGTGGGTGTGAGTGAGCTTTTAGAATACAGGCGTATGTCTAGAATAGAGTTTAACATTGTCATTGAGTCCATAAATCATATGATATGCTGTAACTGTATTTTATATCACTTTGATCATATTAAAACTTTTATATATTACAAACGGCTGTTGCTTTTGCACTGGATTTGACTCTCGTTGCATTGTCCACCGTAAATCTTAATAATAATTAACGTCTCAACCATGCATTGCTATTATAATAATGTATTAGGCCTAAAAGAGATACTATCTTTATGTGATGCCAAGATTCAAGAAGCCAAGGTAAAAAGCACCCCGTGTTTCACATTTTATACAAATACCTAAAGGTGGAGAAATACGACCAACAACATAGCGCAACTTGTGAGAAAAACTGAAGTTTTTGTTTTAAAATGCAAATTGCCCAAACCTTTATACCAGAAGTTCAGAACGAAGAATTATAAAAGAAATCTAATTTGTTTGTCCTATAATATTGCGTAACAAATGTCAAATTTCACTAGTTCATACTACACTCTAGTGGGCTCTACAAATTTAATACACTCTACGAGTATACGGACAGAGTACCAGCAACTTCCACTATACTATTCGCTAGAAACAATACAGTAGCCGTATTAATGTGTATAAATTGTACACAAGTCGACTTATTTTAGATCGCTGGTAAAATCCAATGCTCAATACTATTACTATAACATATTCGATATTTACTGTAATATAAGGCCAAGGGGATCTCATCCGGTCTCCCTCCCCCACAATAGAACGCCTGCCACGCAGGCTAACACTGCCCTAAACAAGAAATGATCAGCTACATTCACTATACTATCTATACAAATTGTATAGATAATACAATCAATCTATTATCTATACATTCTCAAACTCATTAATAATTCATGAGCAAAACACAAAGGAAATCACCACCTTATCGTTGTCTTGATACCACGGTAATAAACACCCATAAATTAACTCAACTTTCGCGTTGAATTTCTCTTTAAATACTGGTTTGTTTGAGAAGCTATATCATACACTCGAAGTCGTTATTATAGTGATTTAAAAACACCTCAAAGTATGTTAAAAAAAAATCGGCTAGCGCCTTGTTTTTCAACACACTTTTCGGTGTTTCAAATCACTATAATAAACTCCTTCTCGTGTATGATATATTACATCAATCTATACAATTTTTAACATCATTCAACAACATATATTTGAAATACTGAATAATGTCAAGTTTTTCACGTTCGACCTCAGTACGTATTTAATTGTCATCATACACAGTGCGCATGCGCCTTTTTTGTTTACTGACTCGCTGAATCTGTTATACATTGTTATAGATATAGTATCAGATATATTTCGCTATTCTGTTTAAGTAAATGAACAAATTAATCTCCGAACAGATTAACTTCATTGTAGACCCCACGTTTGAAAACTCCAGTCTAGGATCTTCATCAAAGATTAGGATTAGATTAGGGTTAACTCGAGGTTAGATTACGATTGCATGAATTAGGAATAGTTTGATGGTAGAAATCGCTGAATGTAGAATTGAGAATCTTATTTGAAATACACCAATTTATACAAATGCCCCAATTTATCAAAGTAAGTCATTAATCAAGTTTTACTCAATTGTTTTCATGCATGTTCTTGTGGAAACTTTTACTTTCACAATTTGCCTGCTGCGGGCAGCGTTGGTTCATTCAGAACTTGACGTGCCAAGTTTTAATGACAAAATAAATGGGCTGATGTACTGTTTTTCAAGGAATGGAAAAAGGGAATTTCTAATGAAAGATCGCCGTATCCCATCAATCTTCAATTTGCTTCCTATACTCAATTGTCTTCTGTATAGAACTGAAACAAATCCCTCACAAAAGACTGCCGACAGAGTATTTTGAACAACTTCCTACAGTTTTAACCAGGAATAGTCGGTAAAAGAACACTTACAGAAGAAGACACTGTTGTTGTTATGGATGGATCTGGGTCAATTGGTTCATGTGAATTTCGCGAAGGAAAAAAGGTGATGTCATATTTGATCAAAATATGCCAGGAACGAAAAACGCTTGACTCTTCCTATTGCTGCCGATACGCTGGAATCACCTGTGCTAGCTGAGAAACACGGTACAAATACACATGATGCATTGGAAAAAGCAGCCTCAGTAGTCCGAGCAGGTTTGAGCAAAATGTTTGTCACCCCAATTTCCATTACAAAAATATTTAGTTTAGGTTTCGTAAAGGTAAGTATCCTAGGCCTTATTGTAAACAGAAATTAAACAAAATCTTGCTGCATGAAAACCAAAAGTTTTACCTTACGTTGCTCTTTATAATGGAACGTATTTGTTGCTTGGCCGATGTTTGATAGCTCGCTACTTCCGTGGGTAAAACTAAGAAAATATTGTTCTTTAATTTGTATATCCGGCGCTAGTCGAATAATAAGCAAAAAAAACAATAGCCAGCGCAAAAAAGATAAAGAATGTGGGTGACGTGTAGAACTCTTTGTTGTGGCCGTCGGTGACAAATATCCCAGAAATAGATGAAATGGCTCAAGTGGCTACTTATCCACCACAGGCCACATTTTCCGAGTTGAGAAACAGCGACCTCAAATACGTTTTCAAATTGGCTTTGAAGAGAGTGAATAATAAGTACAAGGCGAAGAAACATACTTTGACAGATTGATGGATTGATTAAAGCATGCACTAAATTTACAAATGTGATTATAAATGCTGATTATAGAAATAGACTTGTAATGAACATGCAATCTCAACTAATTTGTTCAATCATTTACTTTAGTCTTTACCCAAACGACTGAAATCCAGGACCCATATTGATAGCAGTATTTTGTAACTGAAATGGTTTTCCTGTAATATATACAGGGTGTCCCAAAAAATCCCCCCCCCCCCCCCCCATCATATTTTGTGGCATTTCTTCGTTAGCTTTAATGGAAGAATCACTGGATTGAACAACAATTGCACTGGATTGAACAACAAACGTAGCATGTCAATCCACTGCTATTTGACTGGTAAAAATAGCTAACCATGCATATGCCTTTTAGAATAACTTAAGATGGCTACACCAATATTGCTACTTGTCCAAATTATATATTATGGAATTGGGTTAAACGAATTTTGAAACATGAAAAAGGATTTTGAAAGCAAATCTACTCTATCTACTCTAAAACTCATTATTTGTTGTTACTAATATCGAGAATTGCATGGGTAAATCTCTACATGAAACGAAATCCTGATAATGGGGACCACAAATAATATTAAGTTTTAGGGATCATAGGTAGGTATTCTCTTGAAAAATCCTTCTAAAGTATTGAAATACGTTTAACCAAATTTCCATAATTCGGACAGAAGCCGGCAAACGGTTGGTTACATTAGTCAGTCAAATATCAATGTATTGGCATGATATGATAGTTATTCCATCCAAAATAGAAACCTGAAACTTTCATTATATCTAGCGAGTAACACCACACAATATGGTTGGGGGGGGGGTGCATTTTTAGGACACCCTGTATATGTTTAAACAATTTCACTCATACCGACTTAAGATATTTTTTAATCTTCAACAGAGTACTGTTAACACAACCTGTTGAAAAACGATGATATTTTACGTACCATACAGATATAGCTTTCATATTCCGCCATGGTGGATAAGTTTAATCCTGAGATGGCACAGATAACTCGTTGAGAGACTGGATGCAAGCCGGTTAATTAAGAAGATCTAAGAAAAAATACTAAAACTATTGAGCCATGCCAGTTGATGCGAGTTAAGCTACGTTGAAGCAATCTAAGATGAGTTAAAGCGATCAGTTCAGAACGAGTTGTGGCGAGTTGATGGAATTAAAGGCGAGTTAATGTGATTTAAGGCGATACGACGAGTAATTGTGGCTTATGGCGAGTTAACGCTAGTTTAAGGCGAATTAATGCCATTTAGGGCGCTAAACTGATCTAAGGCGAGTTACCATGCATCCCAAACAATATAAGGCAATCACGCAAGTGAAATAGTTAAATATTTTAATCCTTTTAATCCAAATCCTTAAAATACTGAAACATGTCCAGCAATCGTTTCACGATAATTAGTTATTCACGTACTTTCAAATTAACGTTAAAGATTTGTGCATAGAAATTCAGTCATTTGAGTTAACTTAAGTGGGAACTGTCAGTGTTCGGGTAAATTCCGACAGGACATATTAAAATGGCGACACATATGCAGTCAGTACAGGGTGAGACAAACTCTGTCCAAATTGTGATAGCATATTGAGTTCCACCTCTTCCGACTCCCGATCTCCTGATTTGAATCTGAACCTCCCGATTTTCAGAAGGATTTGCTTATCCGCAGCATTAAGAAAATCGGTTTAAAGTTAGGACGTTTTCGTTAAAAATGCACGCATGTACGACGATTAGCCCAGCTGTAAGGCAATATAAATAAACAAAATGGGCAAATCAATCGCCCTTTTAAAACAAAAATTAACACGGACTACTATTTAAAATTTGTAACCTTTCAGAACTGGAATATTACAATTGCTAGTCAGTCTGGAGGTCTGACGAATGGCATAGTTGGGATGTATGCACCCCCCCCCCCACCCCCCTATAACAGGACCCTATTAAGAGTCAAGGTACTAATAGTACAACGTGTTATTACAACGTGTTAATACAACGTGTTATTGACAAGATACGATATTTTATATACATGTTCAGTATGCCATATTGGCATATATAACGAAAGACATGCATGCGGGTGACCAGAAGATTTCTTTTAAAAACAGCTTTGTTATGGCGGGAAGTGTTACAGGTGTCATTGTTGTTCGTATAACAAATTGAACTAAGTTGTTTTTATTTATCACAATGAATTTTGCAAGGAATCATTGTTTAATATATAACCAATGCTGGAAAGAACTGACGAACATAGTCATAAAGTGTCTTTAGCAATCGGTTATTTTTGTATATAATTGTTGATGTCTTGATTTATTTATCTGACTGGACCAATATATCCTCAAGTAAGAGTTGCTGGAAACTATATAATACCAACAACTTTGTATACAAAACACGTTGTCGTTGATGAAACTGACCTGATTATTCTTATTTCAAGGTAGCGTAAAATGCTCATTGATATATTGCAGTTATATATTGAAGTTACAATGTTACATGCAGTGTGAAGTGAATTGAATTAGTTTATTAATCATTATTAATCATGCATGGCTAGCGGACCAATTAATTGAATTTACGGAATTACGGTCATGGTCAATAATTTCATGAGACCAAATTTCTTCCAAGTTCCAGGTAGATTTGTAGAGCGTTATTCAAACACAGATGATTTGTTTTGTAGAAAACATCACGTATATATTTATTTCATAACATTTGCATTGAGTTAAGATCCGGCCTTGCGTATCGAAACTGATCTTTGGAAATGAATAAACGTGCATGGTGTTTTCAACGAAAACAGATCAATTTAGTAATCTTTATATTATTTCACTCTGTCTACATCCCAGATAAGTTTATTCGTCAGAGAGGGGAGTCCTGCGCAATAATTCAGTTAACCCATAAAGCGCGACAAAGTGCCTTAATGTGGTCTGTTGTGACCAAGAGAGAGGCACATGAAGAGGTTGTTCAGTTGCATCAAAAAATTGTTGAAAAGCAATAGCTCCAATTTGTTCTTCATATTATTCAGTTACTTATCTGGTCTGCGTGCACGAAGAAGTCGAGCTGATCTTCATTTTTCATAATTCCATTTCTTGATTATGTATACTCTGGCTATTTAGATAATGGTGGTAAAAAATATTTCCAATCTAGCTTGCTGTTTAATACCTTTCCTGTCTCTTTTCATTTTGATTGTGTGGACGTACGATAAAATGGTTTGTAAATTACTAGTATCATATTTGAATATTTTTGCATGCATGGCTGAAAGTCATATAATTCCTTAATTTCGTCATATGGAATATAAGAATTGCTTCAGTTCTATTTGTTGTATTTGATCAATAATTTTCTTTGTCAAACTTTCGCAACTCACAAACCCTTAAATTTCAATTGCAGTGGAGTGATATCCAGGCACAAAGTAACAGTAATGGTAAGTAATAATGTAAATAGAATAACTGCATTGATTGTCATTGCCTTTTCGGAAATATGTCATGATGTCAACGAATCTTTATTTTCCAATAAGGTTTCCAAGGTAGGATTTTTTACCAAAAAATAATTGCACTAGATTGAATAACAAACGTATCATGTCAATCCATTTGTATTTGACTGACCAAAATAACTAACTATTTGCTTTCTAGAGACTAGAATCACTTAAGGTAGCGACATCAATATTGTGACTTGTCCAAATTATGAAAATCAGGTTAAACATATTTCAAAACTTTCTTGATTTGTTGTCGCTAACATTGAGAATTCGTTTACTGTAAAATTAATGGAGAATAGCCCGAGCATGCAGGGAAAGGAAAATGTACAAAATTTGCTGTTATAATAATAATAATAACTTTATTTACCCACGGTACTATTTCACTATAAGGTTAAGAATATTTACAAAGTCGAAGAGTGATCTTCCAATAGGCCGTGCACATTAGATATATAAAAGAAATATATTACAACAATGGAATTAATTATTAAAGCTTATATCAAGTAGAAGTTAAAAATATCACGCTAAATTACAACTATTTGAAGCTAAATTACTTTTGAAAGATGTTAACGTGCCCAAACTTTTCAGATTTGGTGGTAAATTGTTCCAAGCCACTGCGCCTCTATATGAAAACGATTTTTTACAAAAGTTCGTATTTGGCTTCGGAGGCACAAAATTGAAATTGGTCTCTAGTTTCACAACCATGTACCATACTTGTTTTGGTAAATAGGTCGATTAGATAGTCAGGTACCATGTTATTATTTACCTGATACATTATGGTATATAATTGATCGTTTCTTCTTACACTGAGATTTGGTAACTCTAGCTCATTGAGCATGTCTACTGACCTGTGGTCATAACCTCGCCTTGCAATAATACGTACTGCCCTGTTTTGTAAGCGTCGCAATTTATTTTGTCAAGGTAATTCCAAGACTGCCCCATATTTGTGAATTTATTTTGAATTGGTCATTATGATCATATATACTTTCAAATACTTTTTACATTTTAACAAATTCCTAAAAATTTCTATCTTTGGGATAACCCTGTGACATTGCTTGAAGCCAGACTAGCCAGCTTCCCCTTCCCACGCGAGGGAATTCGCGTCTCTCCATTGCCTGTTCCGCCGCCAAAATGGGCAGTTCTAAATTTTTCTTAGGATGACCCCTGACACCCAGTGATTTAGTGGCACTAACACGCTTAATAGGCGTATTTCCAATTTCTAACAGCAAATCAGAGTTACACTTTTTAAGTTTCTGATGTGAACTAATAATCACATACTCAGTTTTGCTCTTGTTTAAACTTAATTTATTGGCTGCCATCCAATCTTTCAGTAATTGATTTTATGTCATTACTTGCTATTCCTATTTGAGTATCATCTGCAAACATATCACAATCCGCATTTTCTAAACTATTTGGAAGATCATTAATATAAATAAGAAATAGTAAAGGGCCAATAATTGAGCCCTGCGGAATGCCAGTAATTGTGGTTCGTGGTTCCGACAATTTACTATTAACTTGACAATACTGGATACGATTTGATAAATACAACTTAAACCAGTCATGGGCTTTACCTCTCACTCCATAAAGGTATAATTTTTGAAGCAATATGTCATGGTCAACAGTATTTGGGACAAAATGGATTGAGAAGTGAGAACAGCAAATTCTGGGCATTTTCCCTACCTCGCCATGGCTTTTGCCTCCTTTTTGCTAATTTTTACATGAAACAAAATTTTTTAACCTAATTTTTTAACCTAATTTCTATAATTTGGACAGGATGCAAAATTAGTGTTGCCACCTTAAGTGATTCTAGAAGACAAACGGTTGGTTATTTTGATCAGTCAAATATCAATGTATTACGTATTGGCATGACATGATGATTATTCCATTCAATATAAAAACCTGAAACTTCCATTAAAGCTATAGCGTAGTAATTCTTCAAAATATAGTGGGGGGCATTTTTTGAGACACCCTACATATACATGAATTTAATGTGGTTAGCTCTTGACAACTGGATTCTGTAGCTCAGTTGGCAGAGCGCTGCACCGGAATCGCAGTGTCGCGTTCAATTCTTGCCAGAGGGCCTATAGTTGCATTTCTCGCAACTGCTCCTGGTTATAGGTCTAAACATATGTATATAATTTTCGCTCGAAATTTTCATCTACAAAAACACTTCGAACATCAGTTCTGTCGAGCGAGATACCAAAAATGTAGAATATTTACTCTTATACCAAACACTGCATGACATTACCCTATAGAAGATATATATGACATGAACTTGTGGTTAGCTCTTGGCAACTGGACTCTATAGCTTAGTGGTCAGAGTGCTGCACCGTAATCGCAGGTTCGATTCCTGCCGGAGCGAGGGCGTATTCATTTTTCGCATGCAACTGTTCCCCGGTTAGGTCTAATATGTATTTCACTATATCAGTTTTCGCTCGAAATTTCCATCTACAAAAACATTTCTACATTAAAATCGTATTGCTATTCCTGGAAAATTCACATGTATTGTTATCGTTGAAAATAGAATAGACGATTCTGTTTTCGATCAGTTCATGGATACAATTTGCATAATGTAACCTGGGCGTAGACTATAAGTATAACATCGTAACCTCTGGACAATGAATATACATCCATCAGACAATAGTTTCCTTTTGATTAGTTTAGTTTTGAGCCGCAGATGCACGACGTAGTTCCTCATACAATATTTTCTTAATATATAGCCCGTATGAAGATGAATATTCCTCATATACGATCAGTTGCATACAGCAGTTACAATGGAAGCGATAAAAATATTTCAAAACTGTCACAACCAAAAGCATTAGACGATATATTCACTTACAAAGACCCACCAATGGCGGGAACTGGTTCTTATGATGAAGAAATGCGTCGCTATAATTTATTCATGTCAAGTCAAGGAGTTATTTGTCAAAATATTCGCCATTTTGGAGGAATGTACATGAAGGATAAAAATCCTCCTGAATTTGACCCTGATGGATCTTGGTACCTTTGTCTTGATCCTGAAGTTTCTCTCATCTCCGGATCTTGCATTGTTTATTCCATAGGGTAAGTAATTGGAATTCGTGAAAATAATTCTATAGAAGCTAATAGTTTAACCCATTTAGGGGTAAGGGCGGAGTTCCTGTAGGAATCATCGCCTGGGTCTGTAATATTCCTATTCATTGGCAGAATCCTGGATAAGATGTTAGGTTGGCCCTTTGTATTTTGGTTGACGTGTATTTTGGCTGAAAGGCAATTAATTGCGTAACGTAACCTCAACCTGCACAGTTACGAAACCACAAATTTTCTCTTCCACACATTGTCCATGTGAATCACACACATTTATCCAGTATGAACGATTTTGGGTGACAGACCACTCAGAGCACTCTGGTCGTTTCTTTTACTAGTCTGAAAAATGAAATAATACAAGAAATATAATTTAACCAGTGCCAGTGGTCTAAATGTGGCAAAAATTCAACAGTAAAGTTGACCAGGCTATGAAGACAACGATACTGCGCTGGTTCGCTTATGTTTTCAGTAGTTATTAATGATTAATGAATCTGAGAATATCTTGCCCCGTTAAAACTGAACTGGACAAAACAAAAAATATAGTATTTCAAACATTCGAGTTCTATTTTTGCAGCATAAACGATGAATGGTCATTTGATGATAGTATTGCAAACTATGGTTGTCGAGTTTATGCATTTGATCCAACGATGGACAAACAGAACCATCTACGTTCACCATTTATACAGTTCTTTAAAGTCGGCTTATCAGATTTTGATTCGGAAGGAACTCCAGAGGAATCTGGCAAAGCAGCATGGAAAACTAGAACGCTGAAGTCTGTAATCACAGAACTTCGTCATAAAAAGGCAAGTACTGGTTTTTTACATGAAAAACGAGACATTATTACGGAACATAGAGGTTAAAGTTGACTCATGTCATATTTGAAGACAACAACAACAACAACGGCGACGGCGACGACAAGAAAACAAAAACAAGAAACAACAACAACAACTATCATAACAACGAGAAAAAACAACAACAAATTTTCACACAACAACAACACTGACAAAAAACAAAAACTGACAAGGACAAAAACTGTAACAACCACGACAACAACAAGAACACGAGCTGAGCAAGAACAACAACAAGAACAACAAAGATTTATGATCTTTGCTACGAAGTTAAACAAAGACTGATTAAATGAAACACCGTACCTATTTTCTCTTGCTCCATGTCTGTTGTCGTGTTGAGTTAAAAAACATTCACAACGCACACATACAGGGCCTTTTTTAAGAAATCGTTAGTGGGGGGGCCATCATCGAAAGGGAACGTAACAAGTAGATGGTGTATTACAGGTGTGGGAAGGTGAAGGGGGGTCTGGGGGGGAAATTTTGTATTCTTGTCCCCCAGAAAATTTTTGTATTCTTGAGTCGCTGTGGCTTGATTTCCTGCATTTTCAGAGGCAATTTTTGATATATCCCATCTAAACGGAGCCAGGTTTTGATGTGAGAATACCATAACTTTCCTTTAAACTCAGTTTTTTCTCCTTTTTTGCTTATACTTTGGACAAAAGGGACCTTCACTGGGGGGCCAAAATAGTTTACTGGGGGGGCCAACATGGGGGCTGGGGGGGGCTTTGGCCCCTCCAGTACATTAGTTAAAAAAGGCCCTGCACACACATAAAAAGCATCTTTGCCCCTTGCCCTTGGTTATGATTATGTTTTTGGAATATAATAGGAACACGTTTTGTATTGTAGAAATTGGTGGATGTTCTAAAGATGGACATTGAATGGGATGAATGGAAATGTCTGCCACAAATGTTGTCTGATGGAACATTACGAAAATATGTCAAACAACTTGATGTCGAGTTTCATGTTGTAGATCGTACACCATTCGGTATTCGTCGGTATTATGGTATAGCCAAGTGGCTTGATAGGCAAGGATTTAAAATTGCCAATATGCATAGAAATATGTATTGTAGGGAGTGTTATGAAACTACTTTTATCAATACAAATCTTATTAAGCTGCCTCTTCGGTGATATTGACGATTAGGCAATTGATAATTATATAAATTATAATATAGAAAACTATTGGAATTCTGTATAGATATAAGGCATTATATAGTTTAGAGTAAATTAATACTGTTAACTAGTACTGTTTCTAAAATTTACTGATAATTCATGAATGAAACTCAAAAGAATAAAAGGTTTAATATATTATGTTCTTGCATGTAGTACATGAGAATATAGAATCACTCATTTGTACTGTGCCGTGACGGGTGTGACTAAAAGGAGAGTTAAAATTGGAGAGTTAAATCGGAGAGTTAAGATTTCGGAGAGTTAAGTTCGAGCCACGCCCACTTTTGTGAACGACCACGCCCACTTTTGTGAACGACCACGCCCACTTTCTTACTCTCCCGATGGTATATTTGAACTAACGTCAGAGAGTTAATTTTGATTTAACTCTATTGCTTAAAAAAATAAAAAGGAAGAGAGAGGTAACTTTGTTGTAACTCTCAAAATGCCAAAAAATGCTAAGCGAGAGAGTTAAGTTAGTTTTTCGAATAAAATGGTGATATTGATGTGACAATGGTGATAAAATACTAATAGGCAACATCCGAGTCAAACAAAGAGAGCATAGTATATATTAACAATTTCGCTA
The DNA here is from genome assembly GCA_016169945.1 of Trachythela sp. YZ-2020. Taxonomy (NCBI): domain Eukaryota; kingdom Metazoa; phylum Cnidaria; class Anthozoa; order Malacalcyonacea; family Clavulariidae; genus Trachythela; species Trachythela sp. YZ-2020. The sequence continues at coordinate 1,446,349 of JADLSH010000369.1, forward strand.
CCCATTAATCCCAACCTCTTTCTCGACTCGTATCTCAATAAATATTTACAATTATAAAACATGCTATGCCTCTTTTGAAAGCCTATCGAATTACCTTTCAGCATTATATTCGACTTTTCAACAAACAGGCATCGCATTTGTAATAAATTAGCAAAAAAAGCAAAAAAATATCGTTAGATAAGTTGTGTGTCGTCGTTAGATAAGTTATGACAATTATGAATCGTTTGTGATCATCCTGATAAGATATCCGGTATGGGACACCATTTTATTCGAAAAACTAACTTAACTCTCTCGCTTAGCATTTTTGGGCATTTTGAGAGTTACGACAAAGTTACCTCTCTCTTCCTTTTTATTTTTTTAAGCAATAGAGTTAAATCAAAATTAACTCTCTGACGTTAGTTCAAATATACCATCGGGAGAGTTAAGAAAGTGGGCGTGGTCGTTCACAAAAGTGGGCGTGGCTCGAACTTAACTCTCCGAAATCTTAACTCTCCGATTTAACTCTCCAATTTTAACTCTCCTTTTCGTCGTTCCCTGCCGTGACAATTTATTAGTGTCATCTTCTCATCACTGGATATTGTTTCCTTCATATATATGATTTAATATTTTAGATATGAATTTGATTAAATTTTTATCTTTCCCTTTCCTTTAATTTAAGGGTACAATATGCAGCTTAGCATTTTTTGGCATTTTGAGAGTTACGACAAAGTTAACTCTCTCTTCCTTTTTATTTTTTTAAGCAATAGAGTTAAATCAAAATTAACTCTCTGACGTTAGTTCAAATATACCATCGGGAGAATTAAGAAAGTGGGCGTGGTCGTTCACGTGGCTCGAACTTAACTCTCCGAAATCTTAACTCTCCGATTTAACTCTCCAATTTTAACTCTCCTTTTAGTCACACCCCATTTTCATTGATTTCCTCATTGTTAATATACTGTACAGTATATACTGTATATTCAATAGTAAAGCAAAAACTTCGTACTGTGTAAATTAAATAATATGCTCCTTTGGCGTTGCTGCATCATAACATTTAATAGCACATCACACATCGTCATATAGATAGTATGTATGTATCTCAGGAAGTTCAAAAGATCTCTTCGTTCTTAATCGACTAGTATAATAGTTCGATTCGGCTGGTAATAAAGATGCAAGTTTATGTTCGCTATTGTTAACAATTTCATTAAATAGATTGTTACTTTATAAAGATTCTCTTCTCGCGTAAAGTGATATAAGTCCAGTCTTTCTTTGTGAGAGCAAAAGGATAGGAATTTCCAGGTAAAATAATATGCACAGCTCTTTTCTGTATACGTTCGATTTCCTCAGACAAATATTTAGGAAGATTACTGTGAAATAATTGACAAGCGTATTCAAGAACTGATCTAATGCAAGAACAGTAAAAGCGAACAAGATCATTAAGGTTAACATCGGCACGTTTAAGCTGCTTAAGTAAGTACAGACGTTTAGATGCTTTATTAGTGATTATATCAACGTGATCGATCCATTTTAAATCATCCCTGATTGTAACTCCCAAAATATTTGCACTAGATACTCTTTCAATTGGATGGTCATCGAGTCAAACCTGGCTGGTTGACTAATAGACAGTTCTTTACACTTTTTGGATGACGCTGAAAAAGATTATCTTTAGACCAATTTGAAATATGTTGAAGATTTTCTTGAATAGAGCTGCTCCCATTAGATGGAATAACCTCTGAAGTCGTGGTGTCATCAGCAAATTTCCATATAAATGCGGGGGGTGCATCTGGTATAGTTAGGTCATTTATCATTGCAAGAACCAGCCAAGGCCCCAGTCTTGTCCCTTGGGGCACCCCAGCAGGCACTTTCAACCAATCAGAGAAATCTATCTCTGAGGAAGTCTGTTATCCAGTTCACAACTGTTGGTTTGACCCCAAGATTTACCAATTTGACCAATAGCAGGTTGTGATCCACCAAATGGAATGCCTTCCTGTAGTCTAGAAGGATGGCTCTAATAGTTGAACTTATTCCGTCAGTGACGTAGCCAGTGATGAATTATAGAAATTAAGGCCAGTGTAGTGGAGGAGCCTGGAACAAAGCCAAATTGACAAGGGTCAATTGATTTTATAGTATAGACGGTTTAAGTTCTCTTTCAATAATTATACTTTCAGCAATTTTGGATAAGGTTGAAGTAAGACAAATTGGTCTCAAATCTTTATTAAAATCGCTGATGATGGAAGCCTTTGGCAGGGGAGGTACATTAGCAATCTTCCATACACTAGGAACTTTTTGTTCGTGGAAAGAAGTATTGAGGATGTCAGTGATTGATGGAGCTAGGATTTCAGCAAATTCTTTCAGGACCCAGTTGGGTAGGTCGTCAGGACCGCTCGAGCGCAATGTGCTGATCTCTTTTAACTTTTTGACAACTGTTTCTTCTGTGACAGTTATTGGATCGTCATTATTATTATCCACACAGAAATCATGAGATAAGGGAGAGTAGTTATCCAGAACGTACACTGATAAAAGCCTCGTTAATCTTGCTACTTAATTCCTTACCCTTGTAGTTAATATCAGGGTGCAGAATAGATTCAACATCATGGCCTGATATTTTGTTATTGCCACAAAGTTGTTTCATTTCCCGCCACCAATCACGAGGTTTGGAATTACGTAGTTCCTTTACTTTGCTTTGATAATAAACTTTACGACATCGTTTCCGTTCTCTATTAACTTTATTACGTATAATAATTTAAAAAGAGGTTCGTTCCCCGAAGCGAGTGCTTTCTGCCTTCGAGCAATCAAGGACTTAAGGTGACTGGTCATCCATGGGCGATCAGTTTTATGGACCTTTATAGATCGTTCAGGCATAATAGTGTTTAGACCATAGTTAATAATCTGGGTCATGGTGCACGGTACCCGGACATTTTGCCGAAAGACACTTTGCCGAAAGACATTTGGCCGAAAGACACTTTGCCGAACGGATATTTTGCCGACGGACATTTTGCCGATCGGACATTTTGTCGAACGGACAATTTGACGAACGGACTTTTTACAGAAAAGACATTTTGCCGAACAGACCATTTGCCGAAAATAGCGATACCTTGTGAATTTTTATATTCTTTGAGTTTGACATGCACATACCAAAAATTGCCATATTAGAATAATACCATTCATAAACGTAAAGGTTTATTTTACACAATTTTTTATTAATGTCGAGCATATACATGTAGAAATTTTATGAAAAGCATCCCTAGTTTAAAACATTCTTTCTACAAATTATGAGCAATAGCCCGTAAGTACATTATCGTGTTCTCGTAAGTGTCAATTTTACTAACAATATCCTTCAATCTTAAATTCACTAACTGATACTTCTTTTTTGGTGGAGGCTGAGGAATGCGGGCAAGCACTTGCTCCAGAAGAAGTTCGTTGCTGGCTTGTTCCTTGACTAGCTTGGCAGACAATCGACGGATCGTAGGGTGGGTGATGGAAACTCGAAGATCAAACGAGTGATGCCATCCGGCTTTGATGGAATTGTTTGTTCGTGGAAGATCTTGCTCAACGCGACCGTGCACATTCCACAGAGAGATGGCAAATAAAGGGCGACGTCGACGGCCACGTTGAACCACACCAATCCAAGTGGCTTCAAAATAGGTCAGAAAGTCGGAGAGAACTTCATCTGTATCGTCATCAAGCGATGCCATTAATTCTTGGAACGCTTCTGTTACACGATGCGGTGGGACAAATGCAAGGGCCTGGAACGACTTGATAGTCAATGCATTGTTCGCATCTTCTTTGTACCAATTCTGCAGTCCCAGTCTCTGCACGTTTCTCCACAGGCACTGACCAAAGTGAAACAAGCATCCTTGGATTTCAGCTTCAGGAAAATGGTGTTCTAACGACTGTATGGCGGCCATCTCGAAGTCAATCATCACTGTCAGCGGAGAGAGATTTTGTCGACGATCTTTAAGGAACTGGAAGATGCGGTCGTACGTATTTCGATCTTTTCTTCTGGCGATGCAGTACACAACGGGCACAGTTCTGGAACCATCGGCAATCACGTGTAGTGTGTATAGCTGGTACCCCATCGGTGCGCTATCAAAAGTTCCGTCGCAGAACCAATGTCTTTGGCGTGCAAGGATGTCCAAGTTCTTACTGGTTGCGAAGACGTAGAGATCTAGGTTTTCATCATGAAGCGCCAAAAACTGTTCCCCACGTGTAGTTTGGCACATGTCATCAGGGATATCATCACCATCTGGGGCTTTTCGTTTTCTTCTGATCATTCTTGCCAGCGTTTCTTTTTTGGGAAGACTTCCCGCGGCGGAAAGCGGAAAATCTTGGGTGCAGTTCTGAATAATATTGCTGGTAGATTCTTCAGAGTTCTCAGCACGATGTTTCATAGCTGATACCGCTCGTTGAACGGCAACGCGAGCTGGATCGGGTGGATGAGAATGTTCTGATGGTTGATGCCATAATGTCCGCTAGAGTTGATAGTCTGCCAGAGCATTCTTTACGTTTCTCGCACCTCCAGTAAGCCGATTCTTCTTTCTTCTTGTCCAAAACATAAACATAACCTTCGTAAAGCAGTTTACGATTTCCCCGAGAAGTTTGAATGTATTCCATGATACTAGAATAAAATGTGCTTGCGCCGTTGCCTTTATATAGGTAAAAACACATTCCAAACAAATGAGTCATCCGCTACACATTTCGGCCAAATGTCTTTCGGCAAAGTGTCTTTCGGCAAAATGTCCGGTCACCTGGTGCACAACTTGTGGTCGCTTGATTTAATTGAAGATTGGACCAGGGTATTTCTGTTAGAAAACGCCGGACACTTGCTATATTACTAGGCCTCTTATCCCTTGATTTAATAACACTTTTCGGAGGTTTATCTGATTTTATTCGAATACCAGGACTTAGAGTAATTGTTAAATGGTCCGAAAGGCGGAGAAGGACAAGGAGATGCATAATGATTAACCTGGAAAAAATTTGGTCCAGAATGTTTGAACCTCGAGTGGGAAAGTTGACTGCTGGGTTAAGGTGGATCGATACAGTTTTCATAAATTCAGGTGTCCAACACTTTGAAATTTCTAAACTCCGTATTTTTAGGTTTTATTCACCAGGTATCGGGGTTTTCATATATTTTGATCTTTCTACTTTCAAATTATGTTAGTTTTAGTAACAGATAGTTCGTTGCTATGGCAACATACGCGTACGAAATTCACTCCAAAATAGCCTATCGCCTCGTGTAGTTGGAAAAGAAGCATGGTGACCCCCAATTTGTTTACGTGCATTATTTTACTTGCAAGACAGATTAAGGCTGTCCCTAAGATGCTCTATATTTTATAAAAAGTTGCTCTAAATTTCCCAGGAAGTTGCTCAAAAGTTGCTCGAAAAATGTAAAAGTTGCTCAAAAGTTGCTCCATAAGTTTAATGTTGCTTTTCAAATATTTACTATAATAAGACTAAATAAGTGACTAAACATCAAACCTAACAACTCCTGAGCTTTATTCCTTTTAACTTGATAAAGCAAGTAACACAACAAATAATCATATCTAAAAACACTGTTTTTTCTGTTACTTACAAATCACAGGGCATGATTTAGCCATCTCGCTTGTTGTATCTTAGCATGACTGACACTTCGACAGTTTCTTCCAATGCTGCATCTTGCTGTTTGTTAAATGAATTCTGAAGCAAACTGAACACCCTCTCAGCTGAAGCAGAACTAGGTTGGACCAACAAGATCTTCTTAACAGCTGCTGACCAACTGGGAAGAGCCATCTCATGATCAGACCACCACTGCACTTTCCTCTCCTCTGTTTCGATATCTACACCATCTGCAATGGCCAGATAGCTTGGAAGCTCTTCAACAAGCAGGGCAATGGCAGCATTATTGAAAAATCCGAATTGCTTTAATTCCTGAACGGAAGCTGCATTTGGATGCAGTTCTTGCACTTTCACTGGGCAGCATAATCGAGCAGCTTTAAATGCACGGACTGTGCCATGAAATTGCCTGCTGAACTTCTGTTGATAGAATATAAATCCTGGGGTAATGCAGGCTTTTGCTTGTGCAACACTGCAACCAACTGATTGAATAGTGCCACATTTCCAGCAGCATGCTCTTGAGCTTTTGCCTCCGTGTTTGGGTAGGATTCAATGGCTATTGCGTGAGCTAAAGCTGACAAACGCTCGTAACAGCTGAACACTAAAGGGCCATCCCCTTCAAGGTAGTATGTTGCTGTAACAAAGTGCTTCCCGGCATCAATCATTGCTGCGAGTTCAAGTTCTAAATCACGAGCACTGATAGGGTCATCAAACAACTCCAATAGCCTTGTTCGACACATGGGAGAAACATCATTTTCTCTGAGAAAGGGCTCCACATCTTCAAAATGCTCCAACACCCGATTGAGTATACTTCCCATTGACTCCACCACCGTGTATCCGACTTGAGGAGCATTGCTTTCCCTGTTCTAGCCTTCCATAGCAACCTGACAGCTGGACTAAGGGAAAACATAGTGTTCCAGTACTTTGAAAATGTATCTAAAACGCTAAATTGAAAGTGCTTGCCAACGTTGTCAATTGTGTGAGAGAAACATGTCACATTAAAAATGTTTGGGAAGTAGAAACTAACTTGGCGTAACCCAGCCTCATTAACTGCTGCACCATCTCGCATTGCTGCCAAAAGTTGATTTGGTTTAATTTCATACTCAACAGCCAGACATTGGATTAAACGCTGTGCAAGTTGTTCTGCATTAAGGCTCTTTGCTAGAACCTCTAACTTAACAAGTCTTTGCTGAACTTTCCATTGGTCAATAAAACGCACAACAATAGCCAATGCTTCTCCTAGCCTTGTACTGCCATCAAATATAACAGAAAAATCATCATTTGCAGAGATTTCTGCTTTTACAGCTTCTTTCTCTTTCTTAAGAATCAAAGGAACAAATTCAGCTAAATGTGAACGGGATGTCAAACGATGACCATACTTCTCAAGAAACGGTCTCATAATATCAGCTTTCGAAAGTGGAATTCCTGCTTTTAGAAGAGTTTCCACAAGCTCATATCGATAGAGTCTCATATCTGCGGGTAATGTAGATCCTTTTGCTTCACTGTTTCTTGCCATGAGAACTCTAATGCTCTGGTCTTTCATATTGCTTTTCTTTATAACATCCTTTGATTTGATATGCTTTTGCGATTTAATGTGCTTCTTCACGGAGCTCTTCTTTTTAGCAATCGTTTCTTTGCAAGCATCACATCGTAGTTTACCCGACAACACCGTGAGATATTCGTCTTTAAACTCTGTCAACCTATCCCAGGCAGACACATTTGGACCGACAGTGCCACGAATATTTTTCTTTCCCGCGGTATTGGTGTCTACTTTTCTTTTACGGGAAATGCTAGCTTTATCTGGAGTACTCAGTCTAGCACCCGCTGCAGCTGCTATGTGCAAAGGATTTTCTTCTATTAACTCATTTAACTGATTTTCTTCGGAGTCGCTCGAGCTTGACGAAGCGCCATTGTCCGCCATTTTTTATTTTAACGCACCGCTGACTAGTTGAATCGCCTTTGCAATTCTCATGCACAGGTAAACCAAGAATATATGACGTATTGACGTATACACCAAAAAGGGGAACAACAACATTATTGGTTAAAATTTTAAATTTATTTGCCTATTTCCTTTATTTTTCTCTAAAGTTATAGAATTAGTGTCTAAAATATAAGAAAGTTGCTCACTAAATGAAAAGTTGCCCGAAATTTTAAAAGTTGCTCCAAATCGGAAAAGTTGCCCTAAAGTTGCTAAGCATCTTAGGGACAGCCTTAAGACAGATTAACAATAAGCAAAATATAAAAAAAATCTGTAATGCCATTTTTTTTGGAAAAGGCAAAAATGTCGTTTTCTTCAATCAAATTTTTTTGGCATTACAGAATTTTTTTATTTTCGGTATAATGAAAGATATTTGCCGTGCAATACAGCATGCAAATTTTGAACATAGGTCACCGGACAAAATAATGAGATATAGCGCATTGTTTTTCAAAAATGGAATTTTTTAATGACGTCAGCAATTGACATGAAAACGGTATATAACACGCGCAATGACGCGAGATGGCGCGAGCAACTGCTCACGTCAGGTCATTTTGGAAGTTCTTTCGTTAATATTCCTGCGCGCACAAATGGTCACGCGGGTTTGTACATATAGTATGAAGTTTTGTTTTCACGATTCTTGAATAAGGTTTTCGTGATTACTATATCGAGCCACCTTAAGTTGAAAAGTTCTTGCGGTAGATTTAAAGTCTAATTTGTTAAAATCGCTAGCTATGATGATAGCACTATTCGGGTAGGTAGATTCAATGATTTCAAGTGAGGCACGTAAATATTCCTGCATAGATGAGTTATCTGCATTTGGGGGGTGATAAACGGCTGCTGCGATAATGTTAGAAGGCAGGATCTTGTAAGATCTTGTAAGAGATCCTCAGATCTTTGGCATGAGGATCTTGTAAGATCTTGTAAGATCTTGTAAGATCTTATGAGAGATCCTTGGCAGGATCTTGTAAGATCTTACTAAGAACTTGACAGCACTTTTAAGATCTTACTAAGAACTTGGCAGGATCTGGATTGGGATAAAACGCGGATCCGGGATTACGGAATTAAGTAAGATCTTGACAGGATTTTTGAAGATCTTACTAAGACCTAATTAAATGAGCACGATTTTGTAATTCTTAATAAGACCTTGACATGTACAGGATCTTGTAAGATCTTGACATTACCTTGTAAGGCCTGGCGTTAGTATGATCTTGACATGATTTTGCAAGATATCAGTAACGACAGTAAGGTCTAGATAGGATCTTGTAAGGTCTTTAAGATCTTGATACGATCATGTAATATCCTATTAAGATCTTACTAGCAGGGGCAGATCTTACTTACAGAAGTGGCAGAACAAGGTGTTATAGCCCCCCCCCCCCATGGGGGACTTTATCATATTTATCTTGCAGAATCCTACTAGGAACTTGTATGTCTGCATCTTAAAAAGATCAGATAGGATCATGTTTATAGGATCCTAGCAGGAGGTCATGCGCAAGATTTCTACCGTCCATGGGGCATTAGGGACCGATCATTATTTATACCATAGAGTGGGGTGGGAAAAATGAGGGGCTATACAATGTTCAGCTTGTCAAATGGGATGGGTCCTTGTTTTTGTAACAGTCTTGTTGGGGGAGGGGGACGGTTATAAAATTTGTGGTACTTGCATGTCTTCAAATGTAACATCTCTGCTGAATGGAAATTTTTTATTTTTGGCAAAAATGAAAGTTTTAGATTGTGTAAAATTTAAAAATTGAGTCAATACGAAAAATCTGGTTCAACAAGGCCAAATACGATTATATTTTATACTAGGCAGTAGCGAAACTAGCCTTAGCAACTGGTCATGCCATGGCAATAAACGTGCACCTTCCATTGATACTAGAAACTGTAGCAAGTGCATTTTCTTTATTATACTTTAGTTTAACACACAACCTGATATGTAATCTCGAACGTAAAAAACAAATTTGGAATTGTGACATATTCTGCCAGGGGTGGATTGGTCAGTGGACGGTGCAAAAGCACGATGGGCCCCCTGCTTGTGGGACGTAGAGGGGCCCCTTGAAATGGGCATTACCGTTATGTATAAATGCTAGCAGTTCCAGATTAATCATATGTGCCTAAGCGGCATAAACCTCGTGGATTTTGCGCTGTAAGGGCCTGCGCACTCTCTTATTGTGTAGTATTTGTTCTTTTATAAAAAGCAATGGGCGCGCTTCTCAAAACGACACGTTTGGGCGACTCAAAACGACAAAAGCATACATAGGCTCCCAAATATAAAAAATTAGATTTAACCTTGTACATATTTTAGTATAATTAGTATAATAAATATTAATATTAATTTAAATTGAATAAACTAGGGGCCTTAATTAAAAGCCTGTCCGGGTTTCTAGTAGGCTCAAACGCCTGCTACGCAGGCTAAGTAGGCTCCTAGCCCTATAATAGAAGTAAATCATAAAAAACAATGTAAATACTCTATTCTGTGGGCGAAATAAATTAATTAAAAAAATGCAAGCCATGAAAACTACAGCGTTTTGACCTGCAGTTTTTGGGCCCCAAGAACATAAAAGTCCTATTAAATTAAAACACTTAGCCTGAAAGAAACGCTGGGGGCTCGCCGAAGGGGGATCACGGGGGAAGCAAATGTGGCCCAAACTATGGTCATATCAACTACCAGACTTCCTGATAACTCACAGAACTATGCCCTGATGTTCGGAGAAAGTCGCAAAATGCAACTGCGATTTTCAGCCACGGTCAGCGGGCATGATATTACTAAGATGATTTACAACTAACGAAACCATTTTTTTTCTCAACTACCGTTGTGCTGCTGTTGCAAGATGATTAATATTTTAGTGAACATTTTGTCCTGACTATTGTTGTATTGCAAGATATGATTGCAGTGGCGTGCTGGCTTGTGTTCACCAAGGGAGGCCAGCTGGCGAGGCCCCGCCCTTATGTATATATATGTAGTGTTTATAGACTTGATAAATATTTTTATGTTTTTATTTTGAGTGTGGGTTTTTGTTTTTTTCTTTTTTTTTAAGTTTATTAATGTTCTTATTATTTTATAAATTAAAAATAAACTCCAAAAAATACAAAAAATTTCAAAAAAAAAAAATTTCCAAAAAAATTAAAAAATTTTTTTCATTTCAAACCATTTTGTGTTTGCGCCCCTAAAAATCTTTGGGCCCTGCATGGCCTGGCCCCTGGCCTGTATGATTGTAATTTTTGATTAAATAGGTTTTGTCTCTCTCCTTTTTTGTCTAAAATATACGCACTTTAGGGAAATATTTGGAGTAAATCTGCTGCTCAGAATGCAGCAAATGGCGTTTCCAGGGTTCCAATTTCAAAATTTTCCCGGGACAGCATGCCCCCAGCCCCTACTTATACCTCACCCAAATTCCACGGTCAGATTTTGGACTAAGTCCGCGAGCCAAAGCCATTCTATTGGGAAAAGTCTCAGGGAGAATACGCTGTTAAGTATGTTGTACACCCAGCGCAATCATTTAACCCATTAACTGGCAGTACCGTAGCTACTATGCACTGATGAGTAAAATCGCCTGGCGTTAGACAGGGTAAAATACTGAAGTAGGGCGCATCACAGGCCAATGGGTAAACCTAGCATTGAAATGTAGGCAAGTACAAGCAAAGCACTACTGGTTAAAGCGCAGTGTCGTTTAAACGATTGGGGGGTAAGGTAAATCAATTGGGGGGGGGGGATGCAGCCCCTCCTAGCCCAGATTTCCGGGCCCCTCTGAGGTAGCCAGTCCAGTTCGCCTCTGCATTCGGCAGCATATTAGTTGCTAAGTGACACGAAATTACATTGACATTATTATTATTCAATCACTATAAATAAGAATTTGTGATAATACATTAGCAAGTGTTTGTCGTAATAATCATTAAGTGTGTGCTATAAAATGTCAGTTTTTCTTCATAGTCAGTCATTCACAAGACAAAGAATATAATAGAAAGTTGCACTATATTGGGGAGGGGGGAGGTTGTTCAATTTTGAATGTTTTTGTTAGGGGGGTCTTCATTTTTAAGAGCGTCAAAAAGGGGCCGTGGGCTCCATGAGATTTTTATATATGATCAAGAATGTCCTACCCCACCCTAGGGTATAAATAATGAACTTAAGCCTGGTTTCCATATGGTCGTAAACCGTGTCGTAAACGAGTCGTAACTGTCGTGGAGATAGACTGCAAGCCTATCTCCACGACAGTTACGAAATTACGACACGGTTACGACCATATGGAAACCAGGCCTTACTATAAGGCTATAGTTCGGAGTTTCGACTGCACATCCAAATGACGCGTACGTTCTGCGTCGGGATAAAATTGCGGTTGAATCATAACAATGTAGCTACTAGCTAGCTAAGACTGGAAGAAATACCGAAGAATTATAATATGTATATCAAAGTATTCAACTGTTCAATAATCATTTGTGTTTCACATATAGCCACAATAGAACTGTCTTCTGTGTAAGCAAAATAAAGAAAGGTGCACCGTGAGGAGAGTAATTGTTCTTCGAGCATATTCAAATGATGCATATTCAAATGATGATTGAACAGTTGAATACTTCGATATGCATATTCGATTTTTTTTTTATTCTTCCAGTCTCAGCTACATGTTATGATTCAACTGCAATTTTATCCCGAAACTCCGAACTGGCTTATCATGCCACTGCCACTGGTTACTGTTAAGCTCATTCAGGGCCGTCCTCAGAAAAATTCTCAGGGGGGGTGTAAGGTCCTGTCAACCGACTGCCTAACGAACTTGTACCGACTACAATCTTTCTTTGCTACTCATTAAATATTTTTTTTTGGTCGACGGGGTGGGGAAATACTTTACTAATTTCAACTCTGAATTACAATAGATAACTTACTTCCTGCCTATAATATTACTATTTAAAAACAAAAATTTCGTTTTTTCCACAATTTCAGTTTCATTTCCTTCAAAAATATTTTTGTTTGCCGACTAAAATAGCACTTCCACCGACTGAATCCCGGCCCTGAGCTCATTGTGAATAGCTGCATAATTAACCAATGGCAGTGATTGTTGCAATATTTGGTCGTAAAAAGTTACCAAAGCCATAACAAAGTCATAAAGAGTTTGAAATCACCCAAGAACAGAGAAAAATCTATTTTTCAGGAAAAATACCGAAATACGTCTTATGCCCTAGTAAATGGTAACGATGAAATTACAAATTTTCAAAATAGTCAAAATATGGTATTAAGGGTCAGGTTGCAATGACCTTTGAACCCGGAAATACCTATGTTGTTGTTGAATACCATCTAGAAGTGAGTCACGATTGTTTTCTATCGAAGAAATGGTTTACTTAAACTTTGAAAAGCCGTTTGAAGATTAAAGGTAAGAAAAGGTACATTTCACGACATTTAATCCCTTGTTTTAGTGGTCTATTGATTTCTGCACGTGTGAAATATAAATTATAATTAGCTTTGCGCCTTTGCGCTTTGTTCAGTTTTGATATTGGAAACATACATGATTAATTGTATATTTCTCTAAATGCAAATTAAGTGAATATTTAATATCTATAAATACCAAAGCTCACAATAATTGTATGTTAATAGCGAACGTGATGAAAAACAGTTTAGTTCAATATGTGTTTGCAATCAAATTAGATTTAAATCCATAAAGCACGTACCGGTATATAAAGTGTGTATAACGACATAATTCTGTAAAATATTAAACAAAAGCTTTGTTTTGGATTTAATATTACAACCTATTACAACCCAACAATATGATTCAGATTGGAATCAGTGTTGATAATGAATTTGAGCTTGATTCATTATATAAGTGGCCTTCAGTTTGCTATTATGTTGTATTAGAGTGAATTGCACCAGTTTACAAACACAGTACCATGACTTTTCAGTCATTGCCACTAGCTGTATCATAATATCATTGCCCTGTGGTGGTGGCAAACTGGAAAGGGGGCTCCTGGGTCTGGCGTACCTCCAGCATGAACTTTCAAACCAATGAAAGTTCTGACAGCATTAAAATTTGGCTATACTTCAGTTTAATTGTTCATTAATAAGAATTAATACATTTTAGTTTGATAAGGTTTTCAGATGGATACACAGTTTTTATCCCTGTTTATATTTGAGTGGTTTTATCCAGTTCAATGATATGCCAATAAATACATGAGAACATGGAATACAGAAAGAGACCTGCTATATACCACATCCTGGTTCAGGGGACCTCCTTAGCATTAACGGACCACATGGCTTTTGCCGTACCCAAAGGAGTTATGCCACCTAATTGCATGACATACCTTACAAGGAAATTATAGGCCAAATAGTCAAACCTTTCCTTATGGGTTTATGGATAGCTCTCTAATACAGACACCTCACTACCCAATTGATGTCTCAACATAGTATAATAAAACATAGTATAGTAAAATAGAATAAAACAGGTAGCTCACTAATGCATGGATCAATTCTTGCTGTTACTATCCCCCCCTGCGGGCAACACCCCGGGGATTTGTAAATTTTTTTAAAGCTCACTGCAAATTCCCAGCCCCTGGGAATTTGAAAATTAAGAATTCCCAACCCCTGGGCAAGGGTGAAAAACTAATACAAGGGGCCGGTTGTATAAAAAAGTAGTTAAAGGTAACTATAGTTAGTGCGAAAGTTAACCAATCAGAATCTCGAATTTTACAGTTAACTAAATAACTACAATTTAACTACAAAACGTGTAGTTAAAATGTAGTTAAGACTTTTATACAACTGGCCCCAGGACTTTAACATAAAAAACAGATACTTTCAACAGAAAATCAAAGTGCTTCTTTGTTTTGCTTTCTCAGCAGCCCTTCTTCTATTGTCAACATTTGATGGGCTTTTGCCTGTCATGGAAAAATAACGCGTGCATAGAGGACTAGGGACTAGTCTGTACGTTGCCATGCAGTCACCAAACCCCAGATCTCACGCATTCCCGGCCTAAACCCCTGGGACAAAATCATCAAACCAATTCCCGTCCCCCGGAACATGATTTGCTGCAGTGTCCCGGGGGTTGCCCACAGGGGGATGGTAACAACAAGAATTGATCCATGCATAATATGGACACCTCGCTGTGTCTCTTAAATAGGGGGTAGTTATACTTTGCAGAAAACACTAGAAAATGCAGGCCATTTTTAATGTGGTTGGCGAAAAGTCAGCCCCTTTGCACTTGGGAGTTTAAGGTAAAAAAAAAATAGTATTAAAGAAATCAGAAGACTCTCAACTACATAAATATACCAAAAATATACTTGCTAAGGAAGACTGTCAAATGTCAAAACGCGTCCAGGGTTGCCCCCAAAGCCTTACAAAACACATTTTTCCTAGCCTTACAAAACACATTTTTCCTATGCAATCGTACTTATTCGCTATAAAAATTAATAAGAACTTTATATCTAAAAATATTTCAAATGAAGTTTGGAATGGGTTAAAACAAGATCCTGAATACAAGGTTGAGATATTTTAAATAAAAAACAGAGTTAATAGTTAAATAGACTAGTTTAGTACACCCACTACAAAATGATAGAAATGAATGTGGAAAATTGACATTCATTTCTTTAACGCCAAAAAGAGTGTGTGGGACCATTCTACTATTTTGACAATAGAAATTGCAGGCAATTATTTATTTGACCTGCAAAAAAGAAACTGTCTGACTTAAAATCTTTTCTATTTCGAGCTTTGGGTAAAAGGAGTATATTCAGTACTCCTGATCATTCTTTAGTATCTTTTTTTCTTCAGACCCTTTCTTTCCTCGGTTAAGGAAGAACGTCGCACTGGTGACTATATCACACACCACTGGCTTACAAAAATGCTTTGCTCAAAAAGGTTGTTCGTTTTTGACTAGTGGAAACGAGGGTTAAGCTAGTGAGGTTTATGGTAATTAGTGAGTAAAAATGTTTGATATTAGATAGCATAAAAAGAGGGCACATTAAGGTCCCTTGCCGCAGGTAAATGGACTATTTCCTTTCAGATTTCAAGATACAGTAAAAATCTTAACTTTGGTACTTTAGCTGAAGTGGAAAGCAAGTTTTATTGGCAGTTACAAACTGCTAGTGTACATACCTAATCTATATTTGAAGTTAGACTGGTTTCACAAGAACCAGTTTAGCCTGTCGCCAAAAAACTAGTGGTTCTTTTTCAGTACTGTCAGTATTGGATAATACTTTTTCATAGGATTATATGGTTGTCATTACTTGATGTCATCGATGACTCAAAACAATGGCAATTACAGCCAGGTATCTGGTGAAGTTATCAACGCAATCTATGAAATGTCAAAAGGCTCAAACATGATTTTGGTTGAGAAATTGGTATGTAAATATAATACTGTATTACGCTAGTAGTAGTAGTAGTAGTAGTAATATACTGTACGAACAGTGAAAGGAGGCCCATGCTACTTTAGCTTGAATTATCATCTATTATCTTATGGAATATATAATACTGTATTTTACTTAGAATCGACCACGTTTCAGGAAGTTTGTTCTTTCAAAAGGTACAGTGTAAATCAAACAATACAATACTCAATAGCTTTTACCATCGGGGGCATAACTTGGGTCTAAACATGGGGGGGGATCATTTTGCCCGACGAAAGGGCGTGGTCAGGACATAACGTAAAGGGGCCGGTTAAAACCAAATGGGGGGGGGCCTCATGCCGCTAGCGGGAGTGTACAGGTATCGAGTGCTGAAGGCACGAGGTCACAAGGGGGTATGGGAGCAATCCCTGGGGGCAATTCATTACACAGTTATTTTACCTTTTGTATTACCTTTCTGGGGTGGGCATGCTCCCCCAGAAAATTTCGAAATGTAGAGTCTCTGAAACACCATTTTATGCACTTTGGGGAAGATTTTATAGAAATCTGATGGTCAGAAAATGTTGTATATTAGATTAGCAAATTGCTCAAACTGGATCTTCAAGGTTACTTGTTCTAACTCAACATGATTTGAATGTATTTTTGCCCGACCAACATGGCAATATTTGCCCTAAAAAATTTCAATTGTTAAACATTGGAGGTGGCACGGGTGGCAGATATTTTGGAAGATACGGTTAGCGATCTGCTCCTTACCATTGAGTTAAGCCTGCTATAAAGGTTGAGAGTACTGTAGGGTATTGTCAGGGGCGAAACTTCGGTATTACAACTGGAGGAGTGTTAGTTTCTTTTGCCCAACAAGAAGGACGTGGTTAAAGTTAAGCCCGACCGGCGAACTAAGCAAAAAGTGTCAGGTTATGGTTTGAGTTGAAAGTTGATTTCAATCTATTTAACTCAGTAGTAGCCAATCGGAAGTCACGTAGTGACTACAATTCTGCGACAATGTATAATAATGAAATCTACTACATCCTTTTCTGCTGCAATAATGATTAAGGTTATTTTCAACATTTGCCCAACGAAATCGTATTGATTTGCCCTACAACATGACCTTTGTGAACACTGGAGGGGTGTCACACCCCTCTACATCCCCCTCTACACCCCTCTACACCCCCCGCTACACCCCCTGGTAGTTTCGCTCCCGAGTATTGTTACTTGATGAGTAACTCTGCTCAGACTTGATGTGTTTGAAAACTCATGTAAGTAGAGTTGTGGTAGGTTTTTTCTGTGCTTCAAAGGTTTTTCTTCGGGTACTCCGGTTTTCCTCGCTCACTTACCGCGATCATGCAGACATGGGTCGTATGGTGCAGTCATAGGTGCGCATAAGCCTTTGACTCGATCATGTTTGAGCTGGCTCCTTCGTAATTCAGCTCTCAGCTGCAACTACTGTAAGGATCATTAGCACCCCTATTTTTATCTTTACAAGTAAGTCTGATATAAATTGTGCACTACAGTGACGTATTGTATTCTGCACTAACGCCAGTACGGAACTTGTTACATTTACTAGTTGTAATAACCTTGATTTCCAGATCTGGCATATCTTCAATGGCAAGCTCCAAAGAGATCAAGAGAGGAATCAAGGGGTAATTATTATTCATATTATATTTATATATGATTTAATTATAAACTTTGAACTTAATCACTTTCTACATTTAGCGCACATGCATTGTAGCTCACTAGCTCATGAATGAAAAGAAAAATAGATCATCTTGTCTACGGATCTTCCTTCTATACATGTATATTGGAAAAAGTATCCTCGGATCCTGAATTCGCATTTTTTATAATATGTTCTTCAAAAATGCGTAAAACAATTTGACCGTACATTACGCCATTAACAATAACTAAAGCATACTTTATAATTATACTGTATTGTGTTATATGTGCAGTATATTTGTTTCATATTAAGTATGATTCCTTAAGATTCTCCTATAATGTATGTGTGAAAGTTACTTCTTGTTACTAAGTCGAACGTTAACTGATCTTACTGTATATACTGTATATTAATTGTGATTGCTGTAGTGCAGTAGTTAGCTGTCGTGAACGTATAATCTCTGCGTTGAAAATGGATTATAAAACAATAAAAAAAGAATTATAATATATTTAACTTTGATTATAATATATTTCAGTGCTCGTATCACAAATCACACAAGTTCTTGAAGGAAAAAAGACAAAACATTTTGAAAATATCCAAATTCCTGATGATTACAAGGTTGGTATGTCTCATGTTCTGCACAATTGTATTTTTTTGCATGAAATTTCCTTTTTTGTGACTAACGATGAGAAGAGCCTGGAAGCGAGGTTTACAACTTAGTCAACGAGAATATAAATAATGCGGCTTTTTTGTGGTTGCATGATTACATCAATATTAGGGACCTAAAGCATGTAGTACGGCAACGCGACGACGGTTGTAAACACAAGGAGGACGACATCTAAAACTCCCGTCGCATTTTATTCATTTCTTTTCTACAATGTTATGAATTTTATTGTATTAGTTACCGTCGTCGTCACGTTACCTAGCCTATAGAGCATCTATCTTCACAAGAAATAGGATATTACTTTACTCTGGCTTTACCCTATCAATTTTTCCTGTGGGAGAAAACCGTGAAGAAACCCACTACTTCAGGTAGAGCGTTGACTGGCTCTTTTCGCATGAGTTGTGTTCGAAACGAGAATGGAATCCACGCGGTCTGAGAGGTGAAAGGCGTGAACTGTTTGGAACTAGTGTGAGTAGGGTCAAGTCTCTCCTATCTTCTCTCCCAGTCGTTCCAGCTGATGAGTACGAGCCATTACAATGATGGCGGCAGTTTCCCAAGGTGCACCATAATATGCATACAATTATTGTTATTGTATAGATTGATTTCCATTCTGTCCAGGTTTTGTCAATCTCCGTGTTGTATACAACAGACCAAGGAGAACAAAGTCTTGATTTTATCAGTGAAGACAAGAAAGAATACGATATATGGCTCATTGGTTTGAGAGTGAGTATGTACAATTACTGCATCATCATGCAGCATGTATATGCAGTACGTTCCCGCGCATGACAGAAACTGACTTTTTGAAATCAGCTTGCTCAGTTTCTTAAATGGGAGCCAACATTTTAAACAGAGGCTGGCCAATTTTTTATATCATTCTATAACAAAAGGAATAGACGTTATGCATTATACCTTTGAAGCTGCATGGAATGTATAATATTGCATGATACACCCCTTTGTTACAAACCTGGTGAAGCCCGACCTTGTTTCCTCGCTTGTGAGTTTTTTTACTCCCTGTGACCTGGGCAAGATTTCCTGCCAACAAGTTGTCCTTTCCCGGGTAAATAATTGCAAACAGTTGGTGGAAAACTCAATCTTTTCAGACTTTTCAGTCTCTTGTAAATGAGAAAATATTTTTTCTGCTTGAAGCCTTTAGCTTCTTATACAGTATGTCAGTTTCGTATATACCGGGACAAACTAGCTCTGTTTTCATACAGTACATATAAAGTAAGGAAATGACTCGTACCCAGTCATCTATGAGATGCGCGATATAGTGAAAACAGGTTTCGTTTGGTCTAAGATTAAGGTATACAGCGATCCGACTTGGTACGATTCAAGTGAACATGGGGTTGAGCATCAGACTATGAGCCGGGATATCTCGTGTTAGTATTTCGCAGTAAACATACGAAGTGAAAAATTACCGAAAGATGTTTTATATAATGATCATTTGATAATTTAGGCCTTAGTGAATGGTATTCAAGATAAAGAATTTATACAAGAACTTATCACTAGTGATGAAGATCCAGACAGATCTGTGAAGGGTATCGTTTCAACGTTGGAAAGAAACAGTAGCAAGGTACACACCCTGCATTCAAGGCATATTTTAACATATATACTGGGGGGCCACTTGCCCCCCCAGGCCCTCTTGATGGCCCCCCACTCACACAAAATTGGCCCCCCAGTCCCTGGGCCCTTTATACATTGGGTCGTTTACAGAGTAAATGATTTGTCTGTGTTTAACGAAATATTGTTTTATGGCTTATATAGTTAGACATTTTTAAAGTTTTAGTTAAAACATTGAAATACTATTGGCTTGGCAATTTCAGAGCTCCAGATTTCAAAATTTTCCCGGGAAAAAACTCCCCCGGACCCCTACAGGGCTCGCGCCTTCAGCACTCAGATTAAGGGCCCTTTTTCACGTTACTTTATTGACTTAATTATCCCTCATCTGTTCGGTATGTATTAATTAAAGGCTTAATTAAGGTTTATTAACCGAGTACGAGGTCTGTACTGGAAAGTATATGTATGAGGTCGTTCTATCTATACGAGTTTTATTTTTATCTTGCAGAAGGAGCCCGATAACCGTGCAGGCACAGGAACTGCTGGAACATCAACGGCGTCAGCCCGTCAGAACGGTTAGTTTATCAATTGTATGAATAATATACTGTAAGCGTGCAAGACATCATACCACCATTCAAACAATAGGAAGTCAAAAAATTTTATAAAATAACATGTATATAACGCGTGCTCTGATTGGTCGAAACCCGTGTTTGGATCAGGCCATCCAAACACGGAAGACTATCGTGTTGTTGTTATTTTATAAAACAATTACTTTATGGTTTCCGTGTTTGGATGGCCTGATCCAAACACTTGGGAATGTTGCTCGAGTTAAGAAAAGCTCGCAAAATCACTCGCCTTCGGCTCGAGATTTCGCGCGCTTTTCTTAACTCTCGCAACATTCCCGCGTGTTTGGATCAGGCCATCCAAACACGAAAACCATAAAGTAATTGTATAATCCCTCAATGGCAGGGAGTCAGCCCAGCCAACAGCGTCAGCCAATTACTGTGGCCCCATTGTTAGTTCCTAAGGGTTAGTATTAGAGGGAGGAAACCGGAGTACCCGGGGAAAACCCTCGAAGCACAGGAGAGAATCTCAACTTACATGAGTTATTTGAGCACACTGCCGATCTCATGCGAGTACCAACAGTGACCTCGACTTGTTGTGAAACAGGCTCAACTCAGTGGTAAGAGGCAGCGCGCTAACCGCTTCCGCCACCCGTGCTACCATATATGGACATCGCCCCAGTGTACGTTTACTGTATAGGTTAGCTGATGGAATCTTGCAGTATGTGAAGAGAAAAAACTTAATCAAATGCCAAGCATTGATGTACACAGTAGAAGTTTTGAAAAATAAGTGATCAAACCGATAACTGATACCAGGGCGTTTTATGATATCTTATAAACGCCCTGCTGATACGTAGTAACCAAAATAATCAAAATTTATTATTAATTAAATCGTGCCAAAAAACGTGTCCTGAGTTATATAGGTATAGGTTATATAGGTAATAAAATGGGGGGTTTTACTTGTAATGTACATAAAGAACAATAATAACTTTGCATGTATTGTTTATAATTTATTAACAATACAAGACGCTCTATTTAACAATTAGATTATGAGCTCAAGATTTCTATGAGGTGATAGTTGATGAGGGCGAAGCCCGAATCAACTATCATCTCATAGAAATCGAGAGCGAATAATCTAATTGTTTTTAGTAGAAACCACAAGAAAACAGTATTTCAAAACGTTTTTCATAATTTATTGAAATAAATTCGTTAAAAATCGCGCCGAGGAGATGGCTGTTTCGCTACTCGCTATCTAGCGACAATTAGATAGCGAGTAGCGTAGCCAATCAAATTATAGCATTTGCAATAGTATACTAGTATGATTCTACTAATAAGCGTTAGTCGCGGGCTTGGAGCTATTAAAATACATCATTATGGAATAGTAAAGTGATCCGCGTAAATTTGATCGTCAGCACAAGAAAAACTCTAAATACTGACAGACACACAAGCCAATCAAATCCAATTAAATAATCAACTGGAGGTAAAACAGCCCTAGAATCGTGCAAAACTAAATAATATTGCTTAGTACTTTCGTAGTCTTGACCAATCCCTTATAGGAATTAAATCGTCAAACCGAATATTCAAGGAATTTGTAAGGAATTTTGTTTTAAGATTTTTGATCCAACGCTTGGAAATTATTTAAAAAAATATCAAGATGTAAAAATCAGCCAATTTAGATAAGATTTCTTTGAAAATCAAAAATAGAAAAATATCTTTTTCATAAACAATTTCTAAGGAATTTTACGAAAACTAAGGAATTTTACTAAGAATCTAAGGCTTTCTAGAAGCGAAGTGAGAGACTTGAAATTTTGGTGCCGTTTGCTGCGTTTCGGTAGTTTTTTTGTCGAATTATTGTTGTTCTACAAATAATTTTCCTATTCGCTAAAAATTGTTGGGTTACATGAAAACTTAAGAAGCAAAAATACCCATATATTTAAGATATTTACGAAATTACCGTAAAAAGCGTCCGCCATCTTGAATCTTGATCCAATATTGCTGCTTACATGATTCCTTCCGATTTGTGACTAACAAACAGTGGCGCCGGAGGGGGACAGGGGGGCGCCATGGCCCCCCCTATCGTTGAGACCCGTCGGAAAATTGGAAATTCGTTATGTTGTCGGAATCTTCGTGGTCAAGCATACCTGCATATACGAGCGGGAATTTTACTTCTCTTCGTTGACAATGCGAAACAAGTTTGAATAAAAAAATGAAATATCGGAAATCGGACTCAGTTTAGTTTCCCAATATAAGTTTATAGAATAGTCAATATTCAAGAGTTATATGCTTTATACGATTCCACACATATCACATTAGCATGGATTGCGGGGCTTTGCGCCTTTACTGCTAACCCCCCCCCCCCTTGCCTTTGCTCGCACTGGGCAATGACTTCATATATTATTTATGTCGGGAAAATGCTGCCCTTGGCCCCCCCCTAAAGCATGGGACCCACGACGCCCCTGCTAACAAACCGAATTATCTTAATAGGGAACTTTAGATTTGACGACGGCTACGAGAACGACTACGACTACGAAATTTTCCCGTTAAATATCTGCTAATACAAAGTTGTTATCATCCTCTCTTTGGCACAGCACGTGCGAGTTGTCGCAACAGTTGAGCCAAAGCGAGTACAACTTTGAGTTTGTATTAGCAGATATTTAACGGGAAAATCTCGTAGTCGTAGTCGTTCTCGTAGCCGTCGTCAAATCTAAAGTTCCCTGTTAAGTCGCGCGACTAATAAGCATATTTCAAATTCCATACAAACTTTTCAGGTGCAGCAGTACATTTCGGCAGCTGACCAAACCAGCCCAACCATACAGCATTCTTTTTAAATTCCGAACAGAAACTTCAGATATTTTGGAATTTGTTAGTCAGCAATAAATATACCGGTGAAACAGATAACCATTTCAGCTAACCAAATAGCCGGAACAACCGCGTCAGCCTCTAGTACACTCTACAGGTGTTAAAGACTGATCACTAAAATTATAAATATTTCAGCGGAATCTTGTGATTTATATACATGGGGCGATGGCACGAGAAGCAAACTTGGACACGGGGAAGAGATAGAAGAACATAGACCAAGGATAGTAGATGCTTTATCGAGGTTAAATATTAAACTGGTATCTTGTGGTGCTAACCATATGCTCTGCGTCACGGGTAAGAACTCACTAAACCTATATTCAGTTTGGTGGGTTTGGGTAAGCGTTACAGGGCAGGAGATGGTGGTCAACTTCAGAAATGTTGACAGCGTTAAGAGAAAGCAAATTAAACTATATTTTTAAATTCTATTTCTTTGCTCAATGAAAAGAACCAACATTATTTTCTCACTCTATAATATCTGCCGGTTGAGAAACATTATAGGAAACAATTATTTTCCCAGGAGCATTGCCAGTGTAGATGGTGCTTTCTAGCTAGTTCATCTGAATAGTTCGTGTTGTGGTAAGACAGATTATCCGTCAGACGGTAATAGTATACAGTTGTCTATGTTCTATGTTCTATGCACATAGTATCATCGTTATAGGAAGTACATGTAGTACATATTTCTCGAGTATCAATTTAGTATTAACCTTCAGATTGTGGTGAGACTCTTTCCTGGGGATCTGGATCTAAAGGTCAACTTGGTCAAGGTCATCTTCGAGATAGATTCACACCATTACGAGTAGAGGCATTACAACAACAGATTGTCGTACAGATATCATGCAATGAATATCATTCTGCTGCCGTTACAGGTATGTATTATTTGAGTATTGAATCCGACTCAAATTCACGCCGAGTAAACTTCGATTTCCGGCTGTGAATACTGTTCCACTCACATAACATTATGAAATATGGCTCTGCGCGGAAATTGCAGTGGTGCACGTTGTAAAGAAAGTTGTATTATGTAATAATACGTTTGGCAACGCGCAAGATAACCGAGACGTTTTAGCGTCGCTCAGCCAAGTCCGGGATGAAGTCAAATTGATTTGATCATACTGGTATATTAACAGGGCGGTGGGCTGGATTATTCGAGGCGGAATTATGGGAAGGAATCAGTGAGATAATTTTTTTCATTTAGTTACTATAAGGCACCAGAGGTGTAGTCAAGATTGTTCTTGTGAAAAGTTGACATGTTGTGTTGGTATACAGAATCTGAGTACACACTTATGTTTAGCCTTTAAATCAGGTAGAACTACTCCTCGGAACGCAGGAAATGATGTTACAGAGATATTAAAAGCCCAAAATTTATCTGAGGACGCGTGCCACAGGACCCCTCTACACTGTTCTTGCCTTACATTTGTACCATCGAGGTATCATATCCTCCACTAAACCGAATCTGAACCTCGAATCTGAATATATTTACTGAAAGGTGCAATTTAGTAGTTTTGAGCGTCGCTCCCCAATTTTGAGATGTTAAGAATCACTTGGTCATTATTGTTTTGTGTCTATGAATGTATAGATGAAGGCAAACTATACACCTGGGGTTATGGCAGTATCAAGCTTGGATATGAAACAGGGAATGAAAAACAACTAACTCCCAAAGTTGTTCAAAGCCTTGCGTCATATAGAGTGGTTCAGGCATCTTGTGGGAAAGATTTTACTCTTGGTAAGCTCTCTCAAGTATGCGATGTCATAATATGATGGCCGAAGATCTTAAGACATTTTACGATTTGTGCAAAAGGAATGCGTTATTCGCATAAATGAAATTGCGATCTGTGTTTTTACCAATCTAGCTCACATTTTGACTAGTTGTAGTAAAATTAATTCTATATAAGAGTCAACTAATACGCTTAACGCACTCACTTGAACCCAAAAGTTTTCTTATACTATGATTTCAGTCAAATCAGTCAGGCGTAACCTTGTTCAATGCTGGATGGTATCGCTACATTCTTGTTTCTTTTATCAAATTATTGTGTGTTCCAAGGGGACGAGATTGTGTGTGTTGGAAAGCCTATAAATATAAAATAAGCAGAATATCATATCCTTACTGCACAAACTTTTGAAGCTCTGGTTTTCGTGCGTCATCTGTGAAACATTTAAAGAGAATTTAATAAAACCCGAAGTTAACAAAGATTTTTAACTTATCCATGTATTATGTTATGGCATGATTTTATATACAGCGTGTACAAATGATGGCCAGTTATTTGCATTTGGCAACAATAAATTTTACCAACTTGGTCTTGGTGATAATGTACCTCGTCATGACCCCACTCTGGTTGAGTTTGAAAATCTTGAAGATGAACATATAGTACAAGTGGATTGTGGAGATTATCACACTGCCGCCATTTCTGGTGAGCTATAACTGTACAGCAGTATACGCTATAAATTATATTATATTATGGGTATGTTGGAAAGGGTAGGGTAGAGTAAAGCAGCTAGAGTAGTGTAAGTCAGGTATAGAGGTATGGGTAAGGTCGGCTATGGTGTGTAGGTAGGTATAGGTAGGTAGGTTGTTCAGGTAGATAGGTATACAGTACTAAGTTGCACTACTGAAGGTGGGTATAGGTAGGTAAGTAGGTAGGTAAGTAGGTAGGTAAGTAGGTAGGTAAGTAGGTAGGTAAGTAGGTAGGTAAGTAGGTAGGTAAGTAGAGATTAAGATTAAGATTAAGATTTATTAGCCACCAATACCATTTACAATATTTCAGATTTCTAATATTCTGTTACTGTTTATATAATGGTAATTTATGTTGTTATATTTACAATGGTAATATTAGTGGCAAGGAGTTATCCAGAAACCATAAGGCTTATAAATTGGATATCTCCTTGAAGCTTTCAAAGTATATATATCAAAAGTATTTTGTTAAAAGACAATTGCGACAGCTAGTGAACGCAATTATATGGCTTAACATTGAAATAAATATTTTCGTATTCTATTCCTGAAGCAATTTAACGTCCCTGCATTCTTAACGGTGTCAGGGAGCGAATTCCACAGTTTTGGACCTCGTGAAAGCATAGTAAATTGTTTTATATTAGTTCTACATGCATGTGAACGATATGTGTCAGCGTTTCTGGTATTATAATTATGAAACTGGTTGCTGGTACTAAATAAGTTAAGAAAGGGGGGTGGAAGTAATTTGTTATGGTAGGAATACATGAATGTACCTGTACAAAAGGAATTAATCCCATTGATATCAAGTATTTTCAATTTTTTAAAAAGCGGAGCAGTATGAGCCAAGAAGCTCGAACTAGTCAATAATCTAACTATTCGCTTTTGCAGAATTTGTAACCGCTTTAAGTTGGAAACATATGTAGACGACCATATGGTGTTGCAGTAGATAAGATATGGATAGATTAAGGTATAATATAACGACACTTTAGTACTTTTCGACAAGTTGAAACGAGCTCTGTATATTACACCGATGGACTTCGAAACTTTTTTACATACGTGATTTATATGAGGTTTCCATGAGAGATTTTCATCTAAAAGGACCCCGAGAAATTTGATCTGTTTCTTCTGTGTGATTAATCTGTCATCAAGAAGAAGGAGAATTTCATACGTGGATTTCTTTTGGGTTGGTTGGAAAATGATGTAGTTGGTTTTATCAATATTGACAGAGAGTTTGTTAGCTTTCATCCATGTACTAATATTTAGTAATGCCTCATTTAATACTGTAGTTAATACTATAGGATCGGAGCTAGCATAACAAATGCTGGTGTCATCTGCAAATAATAGTGGTTTAACTAAATGTGAGGCGTTTGGAAGATCATTAATATAAAGGATGAAAAAGAGTGGGCCCAATATTGACCCCTGGGGTACACCACATTGTATGGCCATTCGAGCAGAAGAAAATTTGTTATATTGAACAAATTGTGTTCAGTTATTGAAATAACTCTTAATCCAATTTAATGCCACTCCACGAATCCCATACCTCTCAAGCTTAGAAAATAGTATATCATGGTTTAAAGTATCAAATGCTTTAGACAGGTCTAAGAAAACACTTGCTGTTATTTCTTTTTGATCAATAGCAGTTGCAATTTTATTTATCAAGTGAGTAAGAGCAAGATTGGTTGAGTGGTTAGTTCGAAAACCAAACTGGTGGCAGTAATAAATTTCAAGTTTATTAGTAAATTCTACCAAACGATTATACATGACCCTTTCATAGATTTTTGAAAAACTAGACAAAATTGAAATTGGTCTATAATTTGTGAATGTATCTACCTCACCAGCTTTAAAAATAGGAATTATTTTAGCTACTTTTAGCTTATCTGGGAATAACCCTGCCTCAAGTGAAGAATTAATTACCAGCATTAATGGTTCAGATATTAATTCAAACGATTTTTATGATATGTATAGGTAAGTTGTCGTAGCCAGGTGCTTTTCCATTTTTAAACGACATACATATCTCTCTCAGTTCATTAACAGTTGTAGGTTTAAGGAATATGGTTTCACTGATAGTAGGGCCTAAGAACTCATGAAATAAACGATTTGTTGGGGGAATCTTACGCGCAAGGGATGGGCCAATTTCAGAAAAATATTTACAAAAATCATTGGCAATTTTAGAGGGTTCATTGATAGTCATGTTATTTGATCGAAAAGATGACGGTAGTGAGGGCTTTTACGTTTTAGGTTAGTGACTTCATTTATTAATTTCCATGTTGTTTTCAAATCACTTTAGCTAATTCAAATTTTTATCGTAGTAAGTTTTCTTCGATATTCTAATTAGGTGATTCAATTTATTTTTGTATCTCTTATATTGAGAGTCACGTACAGGGTAGGGTTTGCGAGATATTTTTGTATAATTTTTTTTTAACGGAAATCAGCAAACCTTTAGTAATCCATGGTAATTTTGATTTCCTACAAGAATTCAACTTAGATATTTTTAAGGGAAAACAATCCTCAAAATGGCTATAATATTCTTCGGCAAAAACATCGTAAAGTCTATTTGGATCCTGCCCCATCAAAACCCGAGTCCATTCGACCTGTGATAATTTAGTTTGAAACTTGATCATATTTAAATCGTTGTAATCCCGAGTATAATAAGTGGTTTCGTTGTTTGGTTTCTCAAATTTAGTACCAGATAACGCAAACACAGGTAGGTGGTCGGATAAGTCGTTTAGAATAATTCCATTTACAATATTTTGTGTAAAACAATTTGTAAATATGTTATCAATTAGTGTTGCTGAATGAGAAGTTAGCCGCGTTGGCTTATTAATAAGAGGAATAAACATATGTGAAAATAATGAGTCTATAAATTCTTGTGTATACGCATGATGATCACAATGAAGTAAGTCCAAATTAAAATCTCCCATTATGTAGCATTGTTTGTTGTCTTTGGAAATAATGGAAAGAATTTTATTAAAGTCTTCAATAAATGAGACAAGGTTTTGGTTGGGTGGTCGGTAAACAGTTCCTACAATAATGTTTTTCCCAAGAGGGTTTGAAATTTCAACAAACAGGGACTCAATTACTTCAGGATTAGAAATATTACAGTCTTGAATTAATTTGTACTGAAAATAATCACCTAGGTAAAGACCTACACCACCGCCTGTTTTACCTCGGCGATGATTGCTAATGAAGTTATAACCAGGCAGATTTACCGTATTAAAAGTATCATCGTTTAGCCAGGTTTCAGACACTCCAATTACAGAAAATGAGTCGAGCAAATTTGTGGTTAAAACTCTAAACCTATCAAAATTACCAATGAGACTTCTACAATTTATATGCAAAAAAGACATTCCCGAATTACATGGTTTGTCCGTTACAAGTTCATTAACTTCACTTTCAATCATGTACCTACTATTAGGTGGCATTAGTTCGTTAAAGTTTAAATCTGGGTCAAGATTAGTTATAAATGAGTTCTCTAAAGTAGAAGGCAGATATTCAATTGGATTAAATATTAAAGATTCCAAACGATCTAGGTCAAAATTTAATGGACCATGATCAAACTCATACAATACTGCATTAAAGGCAGTATCATCCAGGTGATTAAATGGCAGAGGTGACTCGCTTTCAATCAAAGAATTATTAACAGCCATTATTAAATATAATTATACTTATCTTATCTTCAAAAAGAAGATAGTTATAAACTTTGTTCTTGAGATAACAATTGAACAAGATCCTCTCGTTTTGTAAGCTTGATAACAACATCACCCTCGGATTTGCGCAAACAAATGGCTTTATTTCTAACCCAACAAAACTTGAAGTTATTCTCGCGTTTGTATTTGTTCGCCTCAAACAAGAGTTCCTGTAGACGTGGGGGTAGATGTTCATAGATACCAAGATGATTAACTTGCACTTCTGAGGAGAAACCAAGTAGGTAGGTAAGTGGGTGAGGTGCAGGGGTGGGTGCAGGTAAGTGGGTGGGTAGCAGGCAGGAGTGGGTGAAGTGGGTGGGTAAGTGGGTGGGTGAGTGGGTGGCAGGCAGTGGGTGGCAGTGGGTGGAGTAAGTGGGTGGGTAAGTGGGTGGCAAGTGGGTGGGTGAGTGGGTGGGTAGTGGGTGGGTGAAGTGGGTGGGCAGTGGGTGGGTGCAGGCAAGTGGGTGGGTGATGGGTGGGTGAGGGTGGGCAGTGGGTGGGTGGGTGGTGGGTGGGTGGGTGGAGTGCAGGTGGGTGAGTGGGTGGGTGAGTGGGCAAGTAAGTGGGTGGGTGCAGTGGGTGGGTGAGTGGTGGGTGGAGTGGGTGGGTGGGTGGGTGGGGTGCAGGCAGGCAGGTGGCAGGCAGTGCAGCAGGCAGGTGGGCAGGCAGGCAGTGGCAGGGTGGCAGGCAAGCAGTGGGTGAGGCAGGCAGGCAAGCAGGTGAGTAAGTGGGTGGAGTGGGTGGGTGGGCAGTGGGTGGGTGGGTGGGTGGGTGGGTGGGTGGGTAAGTGGGTGGCAAGCAGTGGGTGGAGTGAGTGGCAGTGTGGTGCAGCAGCAGGTGGGTGAGTGCAGGTGGAGTGAAGTGGGTGGGTGAGGCAGGGTGGGTGCAGTGGGTGGTGTGGTGAGTGGGTGGGTGAGTGGGTGCAGGCAAGCAGGCAGTGGGTGAGTGGGTGGCAGTGGGTGGGTGGGTGGTGGGTGGGTGAGTGGGTGGGTGAGTGGGTGCAGGTGAAGTGGGTGGAGTGAAGTGGGTGGGTAGTGGGTGGGCAGTGAAGTGGGTGGGTGAGTGGGTGGGTAGCAGTGGGTGGGTGAGTGGGTGGAGTGCAGGTGGGTGGGTGGGTGGGTGGAGTAAGTGGGTGGGTGAAGTGGGTGGGTGGGGTGGGTGGGTGAGTGGGTGGGTGGGTGGGTAGGTGGAGTGGGTGGGTGGGTAGTGGTGGGTAGAGTGGGTGAGTAGGTGGAGTAGTGGGTGGGTAAGGTGGGTGGGTGAGTGGGTGGGTGAAGGGTGGTGTGTAAGTGGGTAGGTGGAAGGGTGTTACTAAACATTTATATCAGTACTATCTCTATAAAGAAAAGTAATACAAAAATTATTTTACATTTCAGATGGTGGTAACGTATGGATGTGGGGAACCAACGAATTTGGCCAACTTGGTACAGAAGATAATTTTACGATGATCAGCAAACCTTGTAAACTTCAAATTTCAGAAGATGACAGGTGATTTAATTGTTGCTGCATATGTTTAAAATAATATCAAACTGAATCTACTGCATGGTATAGCTCTATCTAATTGACCAGCAGCTTTAATTGTCATGCCCTACTCAATATATAGAAATATTTGGCAACTCTATACTGATTATACAATTATCGGTACATACAGTAATTCTGACTGATCGAGTACTGTATATCACGACATTTTCCGCTTAGCCTAGTTTGTCAGTGTTGAAATATAGAAATTTGCCCCAGTCAGTCTAGTATGGTTATTTGTTACAAATCGGAATTTTTTTTAAACTAGATCATTAATAAAGTTCTGTTAAGGTTAAGTTGACTATATTTAGGTTCATCATTATTGTATATGATTGAGGAAACAATGTTAACAACAGTGTTACACGGTACATATAGCGCTAAATTGTTCGTCCATGAATGGCAGAGTTGGTGCAACCATGCTTCTCGTAAAAGCTTGTGAAATCCATTATTTTTAGTTTGACTGCTCTGATAACAGATGTGAATTGTGGTAGTCGACATACAGCTCTTGTTACTTGTAAGTTTTCTCTTGTTGTTGTTACACCGCCCCAAAGTTCAATTACGTAAGCCCTTCCTTACATCATTTCCTTATTTTTCAATCAACTTCAAGTTAATGGTTCATTGTACTGTTTTGGAGACAACACATTTAACCAGCTGGGAAAGAAAAACACGGTGGATGGTCCAGCAAAATGTAATAGACCTGAAAGGATAAAATTTCCATCTGGAGTAAAAATCAAGATAATCTCTTGTGGGGCTTACCACACTGCTGCTGTGTCAGGTAGGTTGATGTCGCGGTAGTACTTCGTAAACAGAAGCCGCGGTTTTCCAGTCCTGGTGCAAAGCTTCGTGTGAAGACTGGAAAATCGATGTTAGATTTTTATAAAATATTGGCATGAAAACGTAAGGAAAGTAATATATTTAAGGAAAGTATATATTTTTCCAAGTTTTACGCGACTTTAACACTTTCTTCTTGGGTCGACTTCACTTAATTTTAGTTGTAGGTTTTAGAATCACGATGAAACAATGAATCTTATATTTAATCAGAGTAGCTTCGTCAGCACTCAATTGTGCTGTTAACAATGAAGGCCCTGAAATAACAAAAAAAATTACATCAATCTAATATAAATACAATATGATTAAATCTAACCATAGGTAAATCTTAAATATTTTAAATTATAGAATGTGTTTTCTTTCTCAATAGAGAAAGGCGAGATATTTACCTGGGGCAATGGTTCTGATGGTAAGCTTGGACATGGTGATCAATCCTCAAGGTAAAGAAAATGTTCAGTTTTGTGTTACAGAGAGATAGCGCGAACCAGTCCTGGAAAAAAGGATGTTCAACGGATCCTGCTTAATGTTCAACGGATCCTGAGTTTGCCTTTTTTTAAATGTTCCGCAGAGATTCCATGAGATTTTAAAGCATTGTGGGATATCATGGCTTTGTTTGTTGAAGCAGATCGAGTGCTGTATGGTCTACTGTATGGTCTACTGTATGGTCTACTGTATGGTCTACTGTATGGTCTACTGTATGGTCTACTGTATGGTCTACTGTATGGTCAAGACCAGTAGACTTCATGACATACTTACTATTATATGCGCAATACTTACACCACAATAAATCTCACGTACTTATGTCAATTATGCCATATGGCATCTTTGACTTTACACAAAGCATCCACCATGCTTGCCATGGGCATGCATATGACAGCCTTGTGGCGAATGAAGACAAAGAAGGCATTGACCTTCTGACATTCCAATATAGGTTATTTCATTGCATTTTCTTTTCTTTGAATAACCTAGGTTCCAACCAACGCAGATATCAGAATGTTTTGAAGGAAAACGAGTGATGTCAGTGTCGTGTGGTTCTGCACATACTGCATGTACAGCGGCAATACGCCCTAGGGGAAGTTTGGTTAAGAAATGTATGGGTTGTCAGAGGAAATTCTCAATAATACAGGTAAGAAACGCGAGGGTAGAGTGCTACACCTTGGCTTTAGCGATACTAGCAAGTACCGAAGCAGGACTGATATTCTTTAGGATGCACCATGAGTGACTTACGAGTACCTGGATCAGTCAATCAGTTGCCCAATATGAGTCAGACATTTTCTAATAGCAGTTAGCATAACAATAGCTGAACAAGATTCAGTGATCGGAATCTTCCATGGCGTCTTTATTATTTTGAAAATTCCGCTGACGTTATGCAAAGGACCTATTAAGCTTGGTCTCCATTTGGTCGTAAATGTCGTGACCAAGTTATGGTCAGCGATGTGATTTCATGTCATTTGTGAAATAGTCTGCATCATTCTTTCTTGTGTTTTGTATGCAAATCAATCTTTTGTGATTGAAGAGGTATATCTGCACTCTAAAGCATCGGTCACCTAGATATGTTCGCGACCGTTACGACTAAGTGGGAACCAGGCTTTAGTATGAATAGAAAGTCAACAATAAATCCAAAGGTGCGGTTAAAGCATGCTTGCCTAAAGAAAGACTGCGTGCAGGTCATGCAGTACTAACTGAAAAACACACAGACGCGAAAGACGTGTATCATATAGTCTGACACTTTCAGGATACAATTATTCAGGATTCAATTAGACAAAACTTGTTTAATTTTACAAATTAATACGTTAGTGTTTCGTGTGGTGCGCGAAAGCGTATTTAACGTATAGAACTTTGCTAAAACCTATGCTAAAACTTATGGCTTTCAGAACACCACCTCATACAACATCATTGACCTCGTTCACATGACATGTTTATCTTGGCCTTGAATGATTAAGAGACAGGGCGTGTATTTGTGCATTTGCACCATGGGATATTGCATGCTTTTCAATTTTTGATATTTTTCTTCAATTCAGGCCCGTTGTCATTGTCATCGTTGTAATGGGACATTTTGTTCATCATGTGCACCCAAAAGACCACGACGTCTCTGTGACAAGTGCTTTAAAATCATTGCAGAAGAAGAGGCTTAGGAAGTGCAAAGATGAGAAGTCTTTCTCGGTTGATATTGAAAACAGTACATTGTATAAAGGAATTGTCCATCATGCCTGTAAGGCTATAAAATAAGGCTTTGACCTGAAAGCCTAGGAAAACTAGGAAAAATTGCCATTGTTCAATTGTTGCAAAAACATCTGAAAATCTCTAGTTTCTTTGTTTGCCCATCCTTGACAACATTGTTGCAGACACAAAATGTCCTCTTGGTGATATATTTTACTATTATAAATAAATGAATATTATAGTAGTTTTTATAATTATGACATAAATTAAGTTGTAAAGGTATTAATAATATTATATGTTGATGTTAGAATAAGCTGATGAAAATGACAATTTTAATTTGTTTCAATTAATTGAGAGATTAACAATTAAAAGTGAACGAACACACTGAATTAATCTCTGAAGATATTACAAAGCTGAAATAGTCAACATACCAAACAGTTTAATTCTTATAGTTCCAGCACTTTAAATAATCACCTATAAACAGGGGCGTAGCGTGCGGGAGGGTGTAACACCCCCCAATATTTACGGAACGGTCGGTAAAACACAGACACGGAAATATATAATATTAACGTGTAAAATAAACATGAAGCTATATATTAAACGGAGGATATCGGATGTGCAGGACCATGTGTTCCTCGGTAAATATTAGACGTTACACCCCCCAGTCAAAATGATCACGCTACGCCCCTGCCTATAAAATTCTCATATTTTATCCCAATCAGCTTGCTGCAGTAAAGTTGTTTTCGCATTAAGTTGCTGCAAGCTTGTCACTTACAACTTTTTAACAAATTAAATAAAAAATAGCAAATGGCAAGGTGAGTTGCTTGCCCACATGGAGGGATGACTCAATTGTGATTTATGGAAAGAAAATTTCAGATCAAATGAAGAC
Source organism: Trachythela sp. YZ-2020 (assembly GCA_016169945.1). Taxonomy (NCBI): domain Eukaryota; kingdom Metazoa; phylum Cnidaria; class Anthozoa; order Malacalcyonacea; family Clavulariidae; genus Trachythela; species Trachythela sp. YZ-2020. Next base: position 1,481,014 of record JADLSH010000369.1, read on the forward strand.
TATTGCAAGATATATATATGTGTGACATGTTAGTTAGTTCTAATGGATGGTGCAGAGGCCTGGCCACTGAAAAGAATTAATTGGAGAACAGAGGTGCATGGTAAATGCAAATGCTACAGTATGTCCATTGCTTCAGTAATGGACCAAACATAACCTGGTAGAGGGTGCTGAGTGGTCGCTGGTCATGGAATGTGACCATCAACTGGAGGGTAAAACTGCCACTGTTCCGGGGGAGGGCATTGACTGAGACAGGGTGTGTCACACAAGGGAGTTACGGCACTGTTCTAGTGAAAACAATATCAATTAATGAATTAAAATTTGTCATGTTAGCAAATATATTTAACAGGTTCCAAATTAATCGTCAACACCGATATCTTCACAGGTACATATCGTTTGCCATTGCCACAAATATTCCGTCTTCCATATAGACTGGTGAATTAATGTACTGGTATAAACATTGGCAACATCTGATATGAATAGTATTAAAAAATGCTGCAATGTGGTTTACTGGTATTTTGTCAATACATGTACCATAGTATAAATTGTCTGAAGACTGCGATCTTGAAATATCTCTGCACTTTCTTTTAATATTTATAAAAACTTCTTTTCTTTCCCAGATTGTTTCTGTTTATGTCTTGGATTTTCCTTGCAAATCACACGCAGAACACCTCTCCTCTTTACAAAACGACAACTACTGCACCGCATTCTCAACGACGTTCTCACTTTATAAGTTCTTAAAGTCATCAAAGATAACGCAAAACCTCTCTCGTACACTTGTTTCAGCAAATTTCGACCATACATAAAGTTAAACATGACTTACTTCAGTGAAATTTTAGTATAAAATCATCAAAATGACAATATGTTGGCAATATTTGAAAATTTGTAGTGTTTCGGTATTAATGTTCGGGATCTTTGGTTATTTCGGGGAACGTCGGAAAACATTCCACTGCAATCGGCAACCACTTTTGAAGTTTTTCCTTAACGATAGGAATTTTGCATTGTTTTTGTATATTACTATAAATTCTCGAACTAATTATGTGCTTGATATTTGTCATACCCTCACAATGCAGAAAACCTAATTTTAAAAATATGTCATGGGTGAACACTCGGCTTACCGAATCACCCCACAACCAGTGGTGTGGAAGAGGGGGGCGCTTGGGGGCGGAGCTCCCCACCTCTTCAAGCTATGAGGGACTGAGTTCCCCTTCTTTTTTGCAAGAATGCTTGATGTATAATTTTTCCATAGTTTTCATGGTTTGGGGGTTACTGATGACGTTATTCATTCCCGAATGTTTTCACTTGGTAATCATGCTCGTCAATGGTTCTGACAAGGCCGGCGATAGCCCGTCACGGGCCCAGGGCAGATTGGTGAACGCGGGCCCCCCTCACTCTCTCCAGTAGCGCAGCCAGGGTTTTGACTTTAGACGGGCAAAACAAACATAGATTCGGAATCGGAATACGACCGCCAATGGTTCGAGAATGCTAGTAGGGGGTTCGGGGCATGTTCCCCCGGGGAAATTTAGGGTCTCTAGAACAGCATTTGACGCATTCTGAGACTTTATTGTTATTCCAGACAATGCACTTTCCCCCCACTTTCTGCCCAGATTTCAACTTTTCACATAGTTGGTGTTTGGCTGACATGCAGTTATGGTTCTATTATGCCATTTATTTCAGAAATGTATAATATATTAAATAAATAGGCGCCCATAAAACCTTACATGTGACGCGAATTACATCCTTAAGCCTCGGTCAAACGAGGATGAGAGTTGGCATTAGCAAGTGAGAGTTTGCATGAGAGTTTGTTCAACTCTCATACCACGGTCAAACGAGAATAAGATCAGAGTTGCACGAGATTCGCGCAACAGAAATAATTTAGCGCACGAAAACGGAGCCCTGAGAATAGCTCTAAATTTAGATTTCCTTCTTAGCTTTTCTTGTTATAGGCACAGTAATAACCAGGGGCGCCGGAAGGTAGCCGAAGCGGCGGGGGCAGTCCCATGAAAAGGGCACAAGCGCCGAAGGCGCGAGAAATTTGTAGGGGTTCTGGGGGAAATTAAAAAATCTACACTCTCTGAAATGCCATTTCCTGCATTTTGAGTGGAGATTTTACATAATTCTGAATATTATAAAACGATAACACACAGGAATTAACTAAGGGAATGCGTTATTGCGGAGCTTAACTGCGCTAATCGACCACGGAAAACTAGGCGTGTGAGGAAATCAGAAAAATCTAGATAACTTATCAAGAAGATAACTAGTCAATTAACGTAATCTAGTTAAACTGCACGGTCATAATCCTTATTAAACCTATGAGGGCTAGTCTGGTCACAATAATAATAATTTATTCATTACAATGCACTTTATTGTTAAGAAAAAGGGCAACCGGTTGCCCCCGCGTGCCCCCGTAGTATAAGGGCAGCGGGGGCAGCTGCCCCCGCTGCCCCCGTGGCTCCGGCGCCCCTGGTAATAACGTGTTATTTTGTTAAGCTAATGTTTATAAAAAGGCCAAAACACTAGTCTGACTATAGTTGTTTCAAATTCTTATGCAACTCTCATGACCCGTCAAACGAGCAAAACTCTCATCACTCGTATACTCTCAATAAAATTTGAACCAGCTCAAAGTTGATAAGAGTGCATGAGAGTCGATGAGAGTTGGTGGTCAAACCCGAAAATTCGGGTAAGGAATTTTGTGCACACGAAGGAATTTTAGAGCATATTTCAAGGAATTCCAGAAATTTGTGTGAGAAAATCGATAAATGACAAATGACAGAAAAAGTAATTATTCAAATTTCCATTGAGTTTGACCTATTTACAGCTATTAAAAGTTGCGTACATGGTAACCATAGATTATTAAGCGTCAACAAATCGACAATAAAGTTTATATCCAAATTACACCGCACGATGCCTCTTTCAACGCCGAAATACCCGCTAGCTCGCTGTGTAAAATACGGTCCGCCAGAACGATCTGATGCAGAGCTGAGAAAATTGGAGAAATCTTTCGTTTTAGATTGCGTTTTTGTCGGCACGCTTTCTGATGACTCTGGCCGCGCTAATCCGAAAATGGCAACCGCAATACCACCATATAATGGGCAAAAAGACAACTTTGCTAGACGTTATTTTGTGTGTCCTACCGTACAAAAAGTGCTGAGAAAAACTGGTCAGGTAAATTATGGGTAAATTAAATCCAAGTGACCAAGAATAATTTAATTTAATTATCAATACATAGGGTGATATTTATTTTATATTACCCTTTTATCAGCACCTGAAATTATTATTAAAGTTCAGGTTTTCTTTTGGTAACTTTTGGTGATGATCAAGCATGTGTATAGGCCGGGTAGGGTAATGCACCTATCAATGGTTTCCCCTTGAGGGGTGGGTGCGGGCAACCCAGGGGAATTTTGACATTTTTAAAAATTTGTAGTAAAAATCCCTACCAACGCAAAAGTACAGCTGTCAAAATGCCCCACTCTTGGACTGAGATAACAAGGCATTGCATGTTTTCTAATGCAATTATACTCGTATTAAACATCATTTTGAAATAGGTCATACTGAAGGAGAACCTGTGCTTAGAAACAAAAAACTTAATATGTAAATAAGCTCATCGCATGACTACCCTGGGCATTGAAGAATTCTAGATTTTAAAAGTCACCAAAACTATTTATTCAATTAAAAGAATACATATTTGAAAAGATAAATATGATGTACTAACATGACATAAATAAATAAACTGTGATGCTAATAGTATGGATTACAATAACCTTTTTAATGAAACAGGATCTTGTTGCTCCACCATACTTGTTACCAGGACCTTGAACACCAAAACCTCTTGAACTTCCAAGATGGCACTTGTCAAAATTTGCAGACTCTAGGAGCTGATTCACAAGTCAAATTTCTCTAACTGGGCTTACTAACGTGCTCAAAGTCCCCTGGGTTGCACGCACCCACCCCTCAGGAGCAAAACATTGATAGGTGCATAATTAAGGGTTAACCGGTTAAGATTCAGGATAGGGTAAGGTAGGGTTAGAGATAGGGTATGATTGGTGTCAGGGTTAGGTTTCAATGTATAGTTTAGGATGTAAGGTTGCAATCAGCAGTGGTGTAACTTAACGCTTGCCCAGGGCAAGTGAAAATCATTGTGGGCAAGTATAAGTTTCTTCTTGGTTGCCAGATCGGACAAGTTGCTTTCTGTTTCAGCTTTGCCAGAAAAAGCTTGTCATCTCTAAGTTATTATCCTCAAGTACAGTATTAAATGAGAAAAATATAGACCAGTTAACTATTCATTCTGCTAGATAATTTGAAAAATGTAAATACATGAACACACCTCGACGGACATTGTGCCTCGACTTAAATTCCACTTCAGTTCTTAAGGAAAATAAAAGAATGGTGTAGATTTGTGTTATATAATGCAAATTGTAGCTATCTACCAACATATCATGCTTACTGCAATCATTTGCTTCAAATTGTGTTATTATATGAACCAAAGCTAGATCTAATGGCAAGTGAATTCTATTCAGGGCAACCATTTCTCATGTCCAACTTGCCCTGATTGCAAGTGGTCAAAAAAGTTAAGTTACACCACTGATCAGGTTATTAGGATATATATTCATGTAACAAGGAAATTTGGCAGGGGGGACAAATTTCCTGGGACACCGGACCAAAATGAGGTAGCCGAGCCCTTCGTTTGAAATGTCAAATAGCGTTTTAGCTCTTTCAGAGGAGTGGCTGACATGTACTTCACAGAACATTTGATAAACTGGATTTTCCCCTTTGCCCTTTCCACACCCTCTTGCCAGAATATTTTCTTGCCCTCCCCATTCCAAAAACTCTAGCTATGCTACAGCATATTATCACAAACACTTTATAATGATACAGGAAGAGAATGAAGGAGATTCTCTATGTGGAAAACAGATGGATAGATTTTACTTAACTGGGAGCATGGGAACCAACATCCGCTTAAGAAACCAGAATGGAGCAGGTAACTTACTCACATTGTAACAACTGACTAGAGACATGCAGAGAACAAACATAACTATTAAGTCCTGGTCAAATGAGGATGAGAGTTGATGTCCAATGAGAGTTGCAACTTGCAAATCTAGCTTGCATTTGATTGCCAACTCTCATCAACTTTAATACACTCATTGACCAGAGCTTCAGCACAGGTTCATTGACCAGAGCTTTTTACATTAGAAACAAGCATTAAGTTGTTACTTTGACAGAAGCGCACCTGGAATCTTTTTTGAATGTGTTTCAATCGCATTCCTAGCATTCCCAACTCGTTCTAAATTGCAGTCCTTGAAACTCAGGTCGGCATTCGGCAATGCCGACCTAAATGCCGACCTGCAAAGCGATATGTATAGATTTAGGTCGGCAAAATTTTGCCGACCTACTTTCAAATACGTCTCGGCATTTTTTTTCCGCGAACGCATCTTTCACATACACATTTTCAACGATGTTTTAATTATCAGGTTTTGATCATTAGCTTGCGTAATCATGTTTACGCACAAGCAAATACATATTTTCGTGCAGGGGTTTTCCCAGTGGGTTTTCCCCATTTTTCAGCGCAACTGTTTTTGCGTATTTATAGTCTACAGGCAGAGGTCTACAGGTTTAAACGTGCAAGATTTTCCAGACATTGGCCATTGACACTTGAAGTATTATGTAAAAGTACTGTAATCTTAACATGTAATGACTAAATATACAACAACAAGACCTTAGCTAGCATGACTCCCATGAATGGGCAAAATTTTAGCGCTCACGATCTTGTCATTGGCTGTCAATGGAATTTGCTTGCTCATGGTCATGCTATATATACATCCACTGTTCGATTGGAGTTCATACATTTTGTTAGTAATTGTTTTGTTTGCTATTGGCATTGATTGCAATTGCTGTTTATAAATACGCGTATTTGCAGCAAGCAAATTAAATTTTCGTTTGGATTATTGTCTATTTGTTTTCAGAAAATATTTGCCGACCTAGATTGAGAATTATCGCTTTTAGGTCGGCAATTTCTTGCCGACCTGAAATTTCGGGACTTTCAAGGACTGAAATTGTATTCCAAGTGGAGCTTATTTGCGTTCCAATCAGGGTCCGCGGAACCGGGGGTTACTGGGTCCCTACCTTTTTCAAAATGTACATGGATTTTGCTCATTGATTGGAAAGGGGCACTTTCAGACGAGAAAATTCTCAAAACCCACGTACTTTTAGATTAGGTAAAACATTGCCCGAGATGTAGGAAATGGTGTTGCAGAGACCTTAGAAATCCAAATTTTCCCGGGGATATACCCCACTGGGGTCAGACCCCACTACAATGCTTGTTCCTTGATGCTGGGTGTACCAGTGATAGGTGCCACTCTTTGGCGGTGCCTTTGCAGCCTTTGGTTCCAATCAAACCAGAATGCGTTCCTGACACCTTTTGGAACGAAATTGTATAAAAGCAAACGCAGCTAGTAGAAATTTTAATTTACATGTTAGAAAAAGCCAAGATTTAGTAGTTTTTTCAGCTCTAACGAAATAAATTTGAAAGCAGATATTAAATTTGATGGCCCTTTTCAGAAAGTTGTCAAACTGAAATGAGGTTAACAAGTAGAATAACGTACAACTACAAGCCTTATTTCCATGCACACGATCAGAGGGTTTACTCGCTTTTGCTTTAAAGTTATTCACAGGAGTACTTTACTTAGGCAGTTTATATGCTGTACTATCTTAATTTTATTATTCAATTTATTTTAATATACTTGCAGATAGTCCAACCTGATATATCGTAGTTTAACTGAACTTCACTCTTCAGTCTGAAGTCATACTATACTATAGTCTCTATTAAATATTATATAAGGAAATTCCCAAGACGTTATAAGAGGACACAGTATGTTTATGGAAAATCCAAAACCAATCATTGGATACCATGGTTTGTATGGATTTCGAAGAAATACTCCCTGGCTTCGTCAAAAACCTTCTGTATTTATAGGTAGGTGGTTTAACATATCTATTTTATAATTTATTCAATATTTGCAACAGAATACTAATTATACAGTTAAACGGCAGAAGTAAATTAGATGTAAATTTAAGAAGTAAAATTTATTCTATAGTATAAACTGCTTTTCACTTTGCCGATATTTTTCAATTTTCATTCTCACACTTTCTTTAATGCATCTTGGGTAGGTAAATCATCCTTTAATAGAGAAATTTCATAGCATAATTCCTTACAAATTCATAAATGCATATATGGTCATATATGTGCATCTTTATTCAGCTTTATCGACGTTAGCGGTAGCGTTTAACGCATTAACATTGCGATGGAGCTAAAATGCTAAAGAGGGTTGGAGCTAATTTTCGCAAGGGTTGCGAGGGGCAGTTTAAAAAAAAAACTTTAAGACCATATATATACCAGAAGATAAAAATGTTTTGTCTTTTTAGGTAAAGTTGACAATCGTTCTTTGGTTCCTTGAAGAATTAAAGACCTGCAGAGTTATTTTTGAAGTATTCATGCTAGTGCCAGCAGTGTAAAGTAAGACTTAGTACAGTAATTTTAGATAGGATGATGTCCGCACAGTTGAAAGAAAATATTTTATGAAACATGAAAAGTAAGTTAAGCCTGGTTCACTGTAGCCTACATCTAATGACCCTTACTCGATTCCTTATTAGGAATCGAGGAATCGAGTTAGGGTCTATGACGTATAAGCTTGGACATAAGCTCAAGCGTAGACCGGCTCTAAGGCTATAAGCTTAAGAAGACGTTTTAAAAAAACTGCAACCCTATAATTTTCATAACAGCCACTGCTAATTAGCATTTCAATGCCTGTGCAACAAAGTGACACTATAGAAATTATCTCATTGTTCTTAAACCGCTCTTAAACACGCGTGATTACACACCTGGGAATTTAATGAAATTGTGTTTACATTTAAGCATTTTAAAACGTTTTCGCTTCGTCCAAATATTTTAAAAATTATTTGGACGAACACGTTGCACTGCTGAGTGGCCTTTCTGGTCATTTCCTATTCTGTGCCCAAGCATGAAGTTCCTTTCTATAGCTATGTACAGTATACAGGGTGTCCCCCAAAAAGTCCCCCTATAGAAATCACTCTTTTATTGTTAAACGTGCGTTGTTATACCTCTGGGAATTTAAAATAGCTTCTAAAACGAACAGCAACACAAAAATGTCAAATTCGTCTTACCGTCAGTTCGAGTAAGAATGGTTCAACTGACTACAGAGCAACGAGTATTTGTCGTAACAACTTATACGTCGCGTTAAATTATTTGGACGAAGGGAAGTTGTAAATACTTCATGTATAATTCTGTCAATTCATGTACCGTTCATGTACAATTCAATTGTGATTTCTAAAGGGGGATTTCTTTTTGGGACACCCTGTATAATGCTACGCTCCAGTAATTCTGCAAAGGTCTACAAATTATTTGCTATGACCACTTATATAGAACTTACCGAACTAGGGGGGGGGTCATGGACCCCCTTCTAGCCCAGATCGCCCGGGCCCCTGTGAGGTAGCCAGTCCGCCTCTGCTAGTTATCATTGCCAGACAGCGAATTCGAGAAGTGTCTATAGTATTGAGATATGTAGTCCAATTTTCTTGCTCCATAACGCTCTTACTGAAACCGACGAATAGGTCCCTAGTTCGGCTCGGGCACAGCCAAGTGACAAAGCGATCCACCCTTTTTTATCCATACAGCATTACAGTAACGTAAGTTTGAGAAGAACTTTTTATTACAATATATATATATATATATAAGAAATTTGAATTTAAAAACTTTAAAACACTTATAATACTTTTTACATGTGTAACAAAAATATTAAATATAGTCAATAATGTTCATCTTTCTATGTATAAAACAAAGCTTTTGTAATAGACTATTCTATGTACATATTTTTACTGCTTAAAGAGTGACAGTGTGGTTAATAAAATCTTGCTGAATAACATTCAAGCGTATTCGTATAAAAGGAGCATTAACAATCGCATATTTACTCGCAAAAAGCTAAAACTGTCGAACTATTTTATGGTAGGTTGCCTTTATAGCAATAATACATAATTATCAATAATTGCGTTCGACGAAGGATCATGTTCCTAATCGCGACGTCATGGCTGGATGCTATTTTGTATATCGGATTTGCCTCGTTCTCGTGTTTAGCAATATGAACCGCGCCTGTAAACACTGGACAGCTGTGGACGTCATTGCGAGCAACATTGCAGTATTGTCATGCAATATTGCAATTTTGATTTGGAGATTGCTCTGAGCAATTTGCAACCGGTGCGAACAAATTGCAAATTGAAATTCACAACCAGTTTTGTAAACAAAGCCTCTGATTGGCTACTAGAAAAAGTGCTCGGAGCTTTCGATTGGTTTCTTCTTTTGCTAGAAGCCAATCAGAGGCTTTGTTTACACACCTGGTTGTGAATTTCAATTTACAATTTGTTCACGCCGCTTGCAAATTGCTCAGAGCAATCTCCAAATCAAAATTGCAATATTGCATCACATATTGCAATGTTGCTCGCAAGAGAACATCCGGTTTGACTGTGAAGGCTCCAAGAGATCAATGTGTTTGTAATTTTGCATTTTGAATATTATATCTCCATATTCCATCGAACGCACTTCACTAATCTAATCTAAGATTATTACTAGTTGCGGTAGTATATCCAGTTGGTTGCATAGGCGGATTTTCTGGGGGGGTGCGCATCCCCCCAAAAAATATTTTGCACCCCCCCAAAAAGTGGTGTGACAGTAGTGTGATTGAAATAAAGATTTTGAACTAAGTAAGACTAAAAACAAGGATTTTGAACTAAATAAGACCAAAAATCTCAAAATGTTCTGGGGGCTTCGCCCCCTTACCCCCATTGGCAACTTTTCCCCCAGACCCCTGCTGCAGCTTGCTCGGCGGTGCTACGCACCCTGTCGCTCACCTCTCCCCCTAAATTTTTGGCACCCCCCCTAAATTTTCGGCACCCCCCCAGAGCAAAATCTGAAAATCCGCCTATGGTTGGTTGATTTACTAAATATCTCTCTTCAGAGGGGTTTAGCAGTTTATTCCATGGATGACTTATTAAGAGGGATAACGTTCATACAAGTTTAATTATGCATTCTCATAATGGGAAGTTGTCGATTGTCAGTTTAAGCCTGAAGGAGTGAAAGAGCAGGTAAGATCTGCTAATTTAGAATATTATGAGTAGACTAAAGTTACTTTACATTAACATTTCCTAGAAAAAAGTAATCATTAAAATATATGCGAAAGTGCATTTGTCATATTGCTATGTTCTTGAGTCTTCCCTAAATATCTATCTTCTTCTATCAATGAATTTAATAAAGTGTTCATATCATTTACTACCATATTGGAAGGACCATTTTGTAAAACAGATTCTTCTACCATTTCATTCGTATTTAAATTACTTATTCCGTTGAGCATCGACTCGTAGGAACCTTCTGGACCTTGTCCATTCATAGCTTGCCCATTGTTAATCGGGACTTGTCTGTCTTGTCCATTCATAACTGGTTCATTGGGATATACTTGACTAGGCATAAAGTTGTTCTGATGTTGCTGGTCTCTTGCCTGCAGCAATTGTTGATTAATATGTTGTTCGTATTGCCATAAGCCTTTCTCGTGGGTATTCTGTTGAGGGTCCTTGGCTCCTTGAGGGTGATTGGGAGGATGGGGTGTGTAAAGGTAGTCTTGGTTTGGTGTCTCCATCGAGTATGGATAATGCGATAGCTTTTGTTCTCTATCTAGAGGTCGGGGTGGGGGTCTTTGATTGTTGATCATATTAGGTTGTCTGTGAGAAATATCAGGCAGAGATTGCGGGTTTGGTCTCCTTTGCGGGTAATGTTGCGGGTGGAATTCATTTGGTCCATTGGAATAGTAATGAGTAGCAGGTTCACTACTTCTGCGTGGTCCTATGTTGTTATTGCGTAAGGGTAGGTATCGGTTTGAGCTATCAGCTTCACATATTATGATACTATCACTCATTCTTCTGTTGGGGACTGGATCAGGAGGGCTCTGAATGGGCACTTTATGAAAAACAGGGCTTCGAATAACTGCTAGATTATGATGGCTACCATATCCACTACTTGATCGCCTCTGATCAGCATGGAATGCATCAGGAATAGGTGATGGTCTGGCCATATCATCAAAATATTCATTGCGTCTGGGATTATTGTTCCATTGATTAAGTTGTGGTAGTTGTTGTTGTTGCATTTGATGAGCGTCACTTGCTTGTTTGTTGGGTGGATACATGTATTCCGGCGTTTCTTCAACTAAAGGTGGCGCTGCACCATGTGGTGGTCTCGTAAGTGTACTCATCTCGCTTGATCTTCGACTACTGATATACGACGATACTCCACTCTCACTGGACCTACGGCTACTGTATTCAACTGGAAGATTTTCCTTCAGTTCATTTGGATACCTACTAACATGACTCATTCTTTGAGTAACATCCGCAATCCATTTACCAACTTCATTTTGTTTATTGATAGTTGGAAGAGAGAGTTGGTTAGGTACGACAGGATTTTCAACAAGAAGCTCGCCTCCCCCTCCTTGTGCAGGGCCTGACATCTCAGGTCTATCTGGGAACGGGTATGGAACATAAGCTTGGGGCGATCTTGGCGACATACTGTTCTTGTTTTGATTGTTGACTGTTTTACTTTGAGGACTCAGGGTGTTTTCGTCCTGTTCATCGCACACAATATTGACTGAATGTGGACTATCAACACAACTAGACGATGATGTTAAATCCCCAGTGAAACTTTGTGGAGAGAAATCAACCTGTTGAAGATTTGATATATTCTTCCCTTGTCCACTCTCGTTCTGATCTCTAGCACCAGGACTGGGTGGATCTCCATTTTGGTTGCCGTGATTCGAGCTATGATTTTGTTTCCCCGGGGAACTACTAACAGATGGCTTTGCAGGTGACGTATTGCTTTTAGTAGTATCACTGCTGGGTTTACCTTTTGATTCGTCGAATTTCGGCTAGAGATGAGAAAAGATGCAGTCAATAACCGTTTGTTCTAAAATAAAACTTGAATACGAAAATAGTTTGACAATCTCTCAGCTCTGCCTCTTGGGAAAAGTGGTTGTTTCTTACTGGGAGGGGATAGTTAAATGTTGGGGTGACTTTCAGAGCTTACAAACATTCTTAGCTTTAGCTTTAGGAACAAAATAGGGGTAAAGACTAATGCTCTTCGTTTCTAAGTATAAAGTAATTACAAGCAATAAAATAGCATGAAAGGAGGTTAATTATATGGGAGAAAATCTAAAATCAGCATTCTACTAACAATACACAAAGGATAAATGTTAATTTTCCATGGTATAAAACCTCAAAAGTGAAAATTTATGTCTGTAGGACTTTCCATAAGTTGTAAATACCATCTCACGCCCTTGCGAAAAACACTGTTTAGTTGATAGGCAACCAGTGTCTGTGAGGGAACGGATGAATTCCCTTCTATGATCTTAAAACCTGTTGTAACCAGATTTATAAACATTTTAAGTATAGGATTGTGGTAAATGTTTGTCTTGGGTTATAGACAAATATTGGCCGTTCGTCCAAATATTGTGCATAAAAAGTCACATTTGCAACTTTCATTACCTTTTTCGCTCCGGCAAAATGTTCAGGATGACATGTTTTCTTGTGTTTTCTCAGAGAGCTGGGGTCTGTGTAACGTTTGGTGCAACCTGCAACTGTACATACGTATGGTTTCTGAAAACAAAAATATATTTGAGAAACAAATACTGCTGAACTACTTATTAACGAACACCTCCAATAACGGAAGCTCGTTGAAGTTCGCAAACAATACTCCGCCACTTATCAAAATGTAATTGCAACTTACCACTGAAGAATGAGTCCTGTTTTGATGTTTAGCACGATCTGATGCGTTGGTAAAAGCTTTACTACAATTTTCAAATTCACAAACATAAGGTCTCTCCCCAGTATGTGATCTTTCGTGTGTCTTCAGGTTCTCCAGCCGAGAGTATGCTTTATTGCAGCCTTTGTACTATAATAATGTGGAGATAATAATGTAAATATAAAATGACTGTATGCAGTCGTGCATAAAATTCCTGCTTAAGAACCCTTTGTTACAGCCTTTGTTCTAGAAATAGAGTGTGTAAATACAAATTTTATATCTTCAACTATGGAGAAAAACTGCTGTAGTTAGTAGAATAAAACTGGTATATATCACTCTTCTCGCATGTGACTTGCGCAGACGTGAAAGACACATACACTTACCACTGTGCCACCAAAACCCCTTCACATAGAAGTACTGGACCAATGGTAGTACTTAAAGCACTGGGTAATCTAGTATACATTGCCCTGGAAATTCCTATGTCTTCTGACTCTTCTTGAGTGCTACCTTTTCCCACCCTTAAAACACTGTTTGAAACAAACAACCCCCCCCCCCCCCCATAAGGAACTTTTTCCCAAATGCGACTGTTTTGTTTTTCAAATGTGGAAACTGCTTCCGTAACAATCGACTTAAAAATGGGGAATGGAAGTAGTTGGGAATTTAGAACTTAGATGTTACTTACTGTACATTTATTCGGTTTTTCTCCAGTATGTCTCCTCATGTGAACAACCAGCATATACTGAGCTTTAAATGGTTTTTGTTCTCGCTGACAATCAACCCAATGACATGTAAAATCTCGCCTTTCTTTCTTTATATGGTCTGTATTCACATGTTTTACGAGTTCATCTTGTGTTTGAAACAGAATATTACAATCTTTCCATAAACATAAGAATTCATTATTATTTTCATCTTTTTCCGCTGTTTCGTTGTTCTCTTCATTCTCTGCGTCAGATTCGCGCTGAAAAAAAACCAAAAAAATTCACATTTAACGCTTTTGTACAGTTAAGGCTTATGATAGAATTTCGTCTTGAGCGAGGCGATGGTTGCCATGGAGGGTTTTCCATAATCAAGTTGCCAATCTGGTTCATAACCTTATGGCTATGGGAAAGAATTGATGCATTTTTATAAAACCTGTGCAAAACTTGTCTGTGTACGCAAAGAAAATATATGCATGGACCTCGGGATGGACCATGGTCCCATGGACGCATAGCCGTAACTTCTATATTTAATTTATTTTGAATTATATTTTTGTTTATAGTCAATTTCATCAAGCACTTTAAGAAAATTGAGCTTAACCGCTCATCTATATAATGAAAGTCGACTTGTAGTGAGTCTATACGTGATGGTACGCTCCAGATTTTCTGAAATTAAATATACAGCATGCTGAATTGCTCCAATAAGGAGAATAGTCACCTAATTCTCAGAAGCGTTGATCGGGATTGATTAAATTGCAATTATAGTAACATTAAGAAAAAATAAGATTATATCGAATGGACGAAAATGTCATCAATGTTACAGACAGCTGGACCTAATTACCCATTTTCTAAATATGGATCTTTATCATCTTACAATAATCGAATTATCAACCGCGATTACTCCAGAGATAAATTGGAACCAATTCAAAATTGCACAGTCACAGATTTCAAGTGTTATATTACTTGCACCAAAAATATTTAATTTCAAATTTTCGACAACCTATATCTCTGGGAATTATGTGTGGTCTCCAAGTAGAATGCATTATGCAGGTACAATTATAAATTTTAAAAATGTAACTAAATCTACAGTTATTTATAATTATTATTAACAATCCATGGCAATTTACCAATCATTGCAAGAAAAGCAATCACGTGCATGTTTTTAACTTCATGAAGCGCGATGTAGTCCATGGAGTATAGAAAGCCATAGTTGATAGGGTTGGAAATATTCAAGTAAAAGAGAAGCTAGCTCGGCTAGCACGTCGTTTTCCAACACACTTTAGCTTTAGGTGTTTCAAATCACTATATAGTATAATATAAAATATTGGAATGAAAAGATTAACAGCAATATCTTTCAAACGAGTTTAATAAACTGACGCTTCACAACTCGAATTGGAAAGTTTAGCAAAATTACTCGGAGTTTGACCCATTGTCATTGAGAGTTCGGCATTACATGCAGGCTTGAAACATATGTCAGAAATTGCACAATCACGAACATTTTTTATAGGAAAATTTATAGGTTTGTGCATGGACCTAGGACTTAGCCAAGGAAGTCATAATTCTCATATCTTTCTCATGTTTTCAAATTCTACATGAAAAGAAACTATGCAGTCTTTTAGTCGCCATCTTGGAATGACACATAATTTCATTTGTGCGTATCTGTCGTCTCTCGATATCTGACGTTCTTCCAAAATTTAAATACTTTGTGAATGAAAGGAATGTTGGGTAATTTCCTTTGCCAGTGGGCATTCAGTTATGATTTTCTGTTGTGCTGTAATAAGTGGCGAAAATTTTGTTCGGGGGTGGGAAACTTCCCCTCACGTAAAATAGACAATTTGTCAGAAATTTTATCCTGAAAAGGCTAAAATCAGGAGGCTTTGTCCCACCGTTTTGTCGGGCATTTAGGCTTTGCCCCACCATCTGAAAAAGTGAAATTCAGCCCAGGCATTTTATCTTTATTTATATCAAATATCAAAATTCAAGATAACAAACAATTGAGATAAATTTTGTCCAAACCCAAACAAGTTGTATTTTATGAATGCACACTTCTGTCAACACTTGACTCTATATACGTACGAAATAATAGGTGCAAATCATCATATTTCTTATTCTATTTTCGTAGTGTCAGACTAATTTTCTACCACTTAAAATAAGAATAAAAGATGATACCCATTGACATATGATTACCACAGAAAACATTTCCAAAGTCCCCCATATTTATTCCAGTGATTCGAAACACCAAAAAGTGTGTTGAGACTTGAGAAACGAGGTTCCAGTCGAGTTTTTTAAACATTTTTGAGGTTAGACTTATATAGCTGCATTATTTTCTTCTACATTAATGCCTGTATAATACTGAAGTTTGCATGCACAAATTGTTTATAAATACATAATGAACATCGAACATGTAACCATATAAGCATCATATATAGCATTAAAAATGATTTATGGGTCTTAGATAAGCAAGTGCGTCAAAGTATTAAATATCCATGGTAAGAATGATTTGAGATAAAACAGTTATTAAGACTTAATCTTTCTTTGTTGTATTTCCTGCTTATTTGGAAAAACAACTCTGTAGTCATTTTGGGACATTACTGCATAAGTCTATATACTAAGAATATAGACTTATAATATAGAATATAGAGCTATATCTAAACTCTAAAGTCAAGAAGAAAAGTCTATCTAATAAGTAATATACATGCAGCACATGCGATTTTTGGATGAATACCACTTTACCGATCTCGGCTCATGAAGCTACATTGCTTGCATTCTTTGTAATCACAGATCATTATATTTTGTTTCTGGACTAGTATTTTATATATAGCCATAGGCTTCAGGAATTTCAGAGATTTCTGCCTCAAGTAATTCAGCTCGATGCACCCTTAACATTGTGGGTAACATGACTTAACAGTTATCAATTCCACGCGTGCCCATCCCCCCGGGCATTTGTCGGGCATTTGACATTTAGGCGAAAAAAACCTCGCAAATGCCCCACCATCGGGTCAAAAAAGTGACACAAAATCCCCACAGAGGAGACTTGAAATTTATGCAAATGCCCCACCCTTGGGGAAAAAATGGTTTTCTGGGTAGCAAATTTTTATAATATCTGTAGTACTATATAGGAAATTCAATTTCCGAACCATAAAATTTGAATGCACGCTGTATTTCATCCTGTGTGTCAATTGTCCCCAATTTGACCTAAAAAAAGTGCTGTACATAAATACCAAAAGATCTATTAAGCCTTGCAGAATGAAGTTTTTTTATGAAAATTCAGAAAATAGAGCGGTTTCAAAAACTTAACAATTACTACACGCTTCCGGAAATAATGTCACCCTGTTGAGACCTTGACTGTGGAGTGTTTTTCTATCACTACCAGTGAAATAATGTCACCCTGTTGGGACCTTGACTGTGGAGTGTTTCTATCTGTAACTACCAGTGAAATAATGTCACCCTGTTGGGACCTTGACTGTGGAGTGTTTCTATCTGTAACTATAATGCCCGACAAATGCCGGGGGGGGTGTGCATGCATGTACTTGTTCGAGACATAAGGCTGTATGCTACCATTATTTTATCAGATCAATGGAAGAGGAAATTCGGGAAAATCGGGGAAAATCAAGATCAACCCCGTACGCAAATGATGGACATCGCAGGATTTTTTAAAGAACGAGGAAATTCTATATATACATTGCTGGGGGTCGTCTGCTTCAATTGATCCATTACACCCGTGATTACACGGAACTCCTTAGACCGGACGATTTTACTCCGTCAAAGCCGAGGGAAATTTATTTGGTAACACAAACTGCATGCAATACTCGGAGTAATATACTAATTGCTACCATATAAAAGTATATACATTGAAAAGAGCAAACCAGCATCCTTATCGTACCACAGAGTTAAAGTATTTCAGTCTATCAAGTCACTATAATGCATGCTAAAAGTAAAGGCGATTTCCATATAAAGAATGCATGCTAATGAGTCGTGTTTGAACCTTTAAAAACTCGTTGCATGTAGGCTATATAGGTGACAATTCGCGCTCGTGCATAAAAATCCAAACTATACACATAGAAATACATAGAACATCTAATGCCTTCTCTTTCAACAAGTAAAATGGTCTAGACTAACCAAACCAAAATCAATGAGTTAATTTTAGAGTTATAATGGAAGGGTTAATTGTTGCAATGTCGCGAATACCTGTTAATTAAAACAAACTTTTATTCAAGATATTATCCACACAATTAGGCTACATTTATGTTTAAAAGTTTTAGACAATGCACCAAATCCATATGCCCCTGATTTCTTTAGATTATATGCCTAAAACTAAAAGCCTATATACTATATTTATAATAGGTGGGTTTCAGTAAGCGCTACAACAATTACAAGGGCAGTAGATGGTGGACAACTTCAGAAATGTTGGCACTTTTAGGGACAAGAAAACTGAACTATAAAACTACATCTCTCAACGCTATTATCTGCCACAATATACAAGACCTACCTATAACGAAAAGAATTAACATAATTTCTAACTCTAAGGTTAACCACCATCTGCTGCATGATATAGTGGCAAGTGAAACCCACCTATACCAGACTACCAATTTAGCGCTCATGATACGCAGATCAATATATATGTAACTGGTTTGATTAGTGAATAATGATACGACAAAACAATAATAAATGAATAGGTTGGCGCTCAGGTAGTAAAACAAATAAAAAATACAAGAGACAAACAACGCACCTTATCCGTTTCCGCTGGGGAATTGATAGACGACAATTTGTTTTCTTCACTATCCACAATCATGCTTTCTTCTGGCAATTCCTTTTTTATTTCTTTTTCTGTCGTTTTTTCTTTCTTAATCGCTTGCGTCCTTTCTTCAGAGCTGGGCTTGATATCGCTAAATTGAGACTTCGCTCTGGGGTCGGTTGGTGTGGATTGCCAACAACCAAATAATGGTGACCGCATTGATGAAGAACGTGGAGGTTTTGGTGAAGGGCTTATACCATTTGCGCTAAGATGTCCATAAGAACCCGCAGATGATAACCTTGGTGCATTAATATATGCAATTAACGAGTCTGGGGATGTACGAATTAAACTGTTTATATCGATTGAATCGATAGAGAGTGGTGAAGACGACATCGCACGTTTTCGCGCTAACCGCGCAGATTGTCTAGGGCTTGGAAAGCTTGAAGGATGCATAAAAGGTTCTAAATTACTTGATCGTAACGAAGTAGCTGTTGAAGGAGGAATACTATTATTGTCTTTGCTAGATAGGGAAGCTAAATATTGCGCTGGGGTTGATGGTGTTGGTGGATCAGTGTTTGTTGCTCGATAACCTACTGGCCATTCAGGTTTCGGTCGGGGTAAATCGTTTTCAGATCTTCTCATGTGATTCGGGTTCATAAATAAAGGCGACGTTCGACAAACTTGACGCGGAAAATTTGCATGACAATCGTGCATAAATGGACTAGGCGGCATAGGAATTGATGAATTATATGAGTTCATTTGATGTTCATAACAATAGTGCGCCTCTCGACACATCGTGTTCCCACAAGCGTATCTATTATCATAATATGGTGGTGTTATAGGAAAACGAAAATAACTTTGTTGCGCAGGTTTTTTGAACGGCCCGTGATGCGCAAAATGTGCTTGTTCTCCGTGATGGCTGTGAAACATCTGTCCTGCTCTATATTTAAGATCAGTTGAAGAATCCGCCATAGTGCCTGGCTCTTCATCAACTCGCTCTAAACTTCCTGTATGAGACGTTTGCAAGGCTGGTGAACTCGCAAACATACGTTGTCGTTGTTCCATTCTCACATCACTTGTCGATGATACGCGAGACGCATCTGCATTCTGTCTGTACTGTTGTCTTTTATCTGACATCGTTTAATTTTAGATAAAGTCTCTATTCTTCTTTCTGATAAAATGTTCCAACTTTAAGATGAACTATAATCATACTTTGTGTATTCCATAGCACAGTAACCTTGCGTGGTTACTATCTTTGCCAGAACCAATGCCTGTCAAATACGATGCAAACAAATGATTACCAATAAGTACGCATATACTAATCAAACAGGCTATTTTGACTAATAGTTTATATGAAGCGTTTGTATTCTTTGATTAATCAAACAATAGTATTGCTAAGTTTTTTCCTTTCGAGTAAAAATATTTGTTTTGTACGCTTCAACAAATCAACTGATCATTAAAATAGTTTAGATAGATGAGATTGTGAAAAATCCACTCGACATAATATAGCTCACTGTGCCATGCTGGATAGATTTCTTATGGTACGCTACATGGTGCATTGAAATATTAACATAAATCGCGCGCAAATAAATCTAATAGCATACCTTTACTTAATGTGATTCGTACATCGATGGAAGGAATAATATTATACGTTTGCGTCCAAAGAGAATATGGGATGGTTGATGCCGGTTAACAGAGACAAATTATGAACAAGAATTTGTGTGATTGTCTCAAGCTGTGCTTGTACTCCGAGTGTGTATTATGATACTTCAATGAGGGAAGATTGCCAGCATTTGATTGGTTCGCAATGAAATAGCTTCAAGATGCTTGCATGGCGTGTCATGCGTACCGACAAATATCGTGCAGAACCCTTCATATGAGACATATCAAGTCACTCACATCATCTCCGGTATTATGTTTTAAAACTTCCGACAATGTGAAGCACCTGAGTATTATGAAATTTGAAATTCGCCTTTTTAAATATAAAAAATACTTCGTGCGGCTAATTTTCATTTCCCCAAATTTCTAATAACTTATATCATTATATTTCTCGAAAAATCTTCCACTTTCCCAATTTTACAGCAGGCAGTTCTTTTAAGAAATTTATTTAAAAAAAAATCTTGGCTGGGGTTATCGGAAGTTAGTGATAAGCAGATAACTGTGAACTCCTACCACAACGGCCAAAGTTCAACAAACAAAAAGTTTTGATCATCGATCAATATGTACAACTATTTCCTTATTACGGCTCCATAAACCGCTATTACTGTTCTAGTATCCTAAATACCCAAGTTAACTATAAATTACTACAAACACTGTACGTTTTATATATTAATCTAAAATATTTTTCTATTTGTGGCTTAGCAGTTTTTAAACAGGCTTAACCGCATGACGACAAGACTAGCATTCCTGAGACAGTAAAATCTGTTTTGAATCATTGACGAAATGAATGACATATAACAGTCGAAATTTATGTATCAGCGCTTTTTATTGGTCAAAATCAAACAATGAGAATTTGATATAGGGCGGGGGAAGAACATAGAAATAGACGCACAACTAACTTTAAACTAGCAGTTACTATCCCAAATAAGTGATGCCTCAGTCGCCCTGGCTGAATCTTGCGTTGCTGTGGAAAAAATGTACAGTAGAATATAATACAACATTTTATTTTTTTTTTTTTTTTTAACAAATTTATTTGGATCAATCTATATACAAACATGCGAATATTTACATAGTACAACGCAGACATTTTAAAGTTGGATCCAAAAAGGCAAGGTACGAACGGGACTCTTCAAAAAGTTCCCATGCAAGGCACCTGCCGTCCAATTATATCAGTATATGTACAATTATATATACATATAGTAAACATACGCACGCTCACACACAAAATACACACAGACAGGTTACACACAAACGCCTAAAGATAGACTATTAAAACACATTTATCTGGTTGGCTTACCTCAAAATCTTCACTACCATATCGGTTTCACCCTAAGTGGGATCATTAGATCACTCTCCGCTTTAGGTTGACTCATACCGTTAAGTAGTGAATATTTTGAGAAGCCGACCAATAATATATATATATATATATTTGCTTTATCTTATGGTATTGAGATATATGTACAATATAATACTGTATGTTTCTTCCAGATCATTGAATTAAAATCCTGGATTGCCATATATCGGTTTAAATGTCACTGCCACTGAATTTGCGAGGCTATAATGATCTGCAAATAGCTGCTTTTCATGGGTTTTTGCCATTGCGCCAGTGCATTATCAATTATGATAGAAATATTTATGGTGTGTCCAAGTTCCAGACTTACTGAAACCAAATGATTTAATAAACCTCCATCTCCGTCACACAGTTACACTTATCACTTCACTCCAGAACTGCAGTTTCGACAAGATCTTGGAGGCGTAAAACAGTGGCGGAGGCACATCAAGATCGAGGCAGTCAAAGGCAAAAAAGCAGTCAAATAGATCAGTTTACATGAAACATTAATCCCAAAGGTACTAAAACATTTCCTTAAAAAACTCATCATGGCACGGAGGGTCTAAACTACTGCAGGTTGCAGATTATTGATTTCAGCTGGTTATAGATGAAAATTGTTTATGATGAAACATTTCGTAGTGGCACTAAAACGTTTGATTTAAAAACATTTCCTTAAAAAACTCATGAGACGGAGGGCCGTCTAAACTGCAGGTTGCAGATTATTGATTTCAGCTGGTTATAGATGAAAATTGTTTATGATGAAACATTTCGTAGTGGCACTATTTTCCTGCCAGGGACCTATAGTTGCATTTTTCGTAGCTGTTCCTGGTTAGGTCTAATAAATGTATATATACTTACACTCAATAATTTTCCATCTACAAAACCCTTCAATTATTATTCAATCGAGTGAGATGCCAACAAAATCTAGATATTTAAACACTACTTAACATGGCAGTACCCTAGTATATATATATGAACTTGTGGTTAGAGCTTGACAACTGGACTCTGTAGCTCAGTTGGTTAGAGCGCTGCACCGGAATCGCAGGGTCGCAGGTTCGATTCCTGCCAGGGACCTATAGTTGCATTTTTCGTAGCTGTTCCTGGTTAGGTCTAATAAATCTATATATACTTACACTCAATAATTTTCCATCTACAAAACCCTTCAATTATTATTCAATCGAGTGAGATGCCAACAAAATCTAGATATTTAAACACTCAGTTAATGCAGTCTATTTTCACGTTGTTTTAGACAAAAAATCTTGAACCCATCCCGTATCCCTATAACCTTAACCTGGGGTCCTCTTTTAATCTTTTTAACCAAAATACGTCCACCAACCTGCAACCTGTAATGTATGCATGCGGCCGCATTGGCCAACTCCGCAGTCCGCGGCCCTAATACCAACATGGTGTCTGTTGAGATGTTCTAAATATATCGTTGAATTTGGTTCAAAAATTTGCTGTGGTCACTAATAAGATTGCCTGTGGTTTGTTTATTCAACAGCAGTCATATGCAAATTAAAATACAACTCTGTATAAACCTCCGTTCACCGGGTAATAATTACGTTGAAACCGACAAAGAGTGGTGGGAATCACCAGCCATGATGCTATATTTTGCATGCATTTTAATTTATCATACATGTACTTTTGATATTGACAATCATTTTGCATAGCAGAATTTCCCAGATTAGGTCTCAGCACAGTTAGTCAAAAGGTAACACTGACTGAATGATCCAAGTACTCTAAGTTACCCACGGTGACAGTAATGCACGTCAAAAAAGTGTATTTATTTATATGAGAGGATGTCCACTTGTCCAGCCCTCCCACCTGAGATGCTATGCCTATATATAGAGATTTCCCATACATCTCATTTCCTTTAAGATGGCTGACGGCACTTCTCGTAGTGCTAAATGAAATACCCGCCTTTTCTCCAAATTGCCTGGCTACCACTATACAACTAATAACACTTCGGTTGGAAAGTGAACCGGTTAAGGTAGGTTGCTATAATCAAAGCTAAGAAAGGACATTTGTGCACGTGAACTTTGGGATATTGCAGCCATTGTGCATTTTTGCAGGTAATGGTTTAAGATAGCACGTGCTATTTCGCCTGGGAGAACCATCCCTTCATGTTGGGCTCATATGAACACCCAGTAGAAGAAACATTTACACATAGAGTAAAAAGTTCTGACTAAATTGCTTAGTTGCCAAATGCAACAAAATGCAGACATTATTGTCCAAAACATGACATAAAGTGGAAAACTGGGGAACAGTGTAACCGAAACAAAAATCACGCGGAAAAATAAATTTCATTGTCATAAGAAACATTTTTAATTCCTGAAGAACAATTTTTTTCCGCAACGATGGCAAAATGGAAATTGCCGGAACAATGTTTCGTTTGCCCCGAGCTTTTTAATTGTAACAAGTGCCAAGTCAAGTGGTATTATTATTTTGGCACATTTAATGAGTTATTCGAGACATTACTCATTGAACGCTATTACATATCGAAAATCACATTCTTTTCAGAATTGTCCTGCCTCTAGAAAATCTTCCGGAACTATCATCACTCATCAGTTAACGAATCATCATAAGTTCTTTGGCACTCACCTGATCTTAAATTAATGAATACGGGGCCGGCTTTCGTTTTCATGAAGTTTAGTACTTTCTATATAGTCATGTTTTTGAAACACGAATCCCAAACCAGTACAACCAGCTCAGAAGTATTCTGAAATTAGCTCAAAGTTCATCAAGCAGTGGGGAGTGTGTGTTCTCGCAGGACGCTAGCAGGAGGTGACCATTAAGCGGAAATCTTAGTCGGGTAAAGTTCTCTTAACTCACACTATGCATCATTGTAAAAATAGTTAAATCTTGTTATGATCGAAATTACATTCCTAACAGACTTAACTATTGAGTTAAGGCTGTTAAAGCTTTGTAAGAGATCAACAACTTAATATAGTGCGTGACAGCGTGAGCCATTACACTCATAGGAAAGGTTACGTACAAGTTCTAACAGTAACAATGGAATACTGGAACCGGTTCAGATCAGGAGGCAGGATGCTTTTAGATACACTCGTAAGCGCCCTTTTTTAGACATGCATGATTTCATACACTACCGATGTATTTTATCATAGAAACCTCAACGTTTATTACAGGTGAACTGACTGTGGATTTTAATGCAATAACTGCGCTCGTACACTATATTTCTTCCATACATTGAAAATTATGAACGTTGAAATTGAAAATTATAAAGTATATTTAGTTTTATCCCAAGCTAAGACCTTAATATAAAAGTTGAGTAATTACTGAAGAATACTAAAAATTATTCCAATAGGCAATAACTTGATACTCTAAACATTTGCATTATATATTACATTATAACTACTGTGTTAGTAGGCTCTGTTCGTATGGGAATGAATAAAGACGGACAAAATTGATTTTTTTTTCAATATGAAACGTGCTTATGTACTACAGCATTATTATTGGGATTGGAGGAGGTATGGGGTTGGAGTTGGGGTTGGAGTGCAATTAAATTGTTCCAGAATTTACTAACATAAGTTATTTCAATTTTCGTCAAGAACTAAGCCACCTCTGTGATCGTATACACTTAAAATGAGCTTATCCTACATTCCGACAGTGGAGACCTTTGGTCTTTATTTTTTTACAGTGGCCCCTTGTAGCTGTCGCTTAGAATAGAACTATCATAGTGTGTTTGTTGATTGGTTTCATCTGTGCGTAATGCATGAAACATGCATATACGGTGCAGTTAGCTTCGCTAGCTTCGTGTAAGATTAATAACAAATATATAAAGCATAACAAAATAGAGTCTATAGGTAAAACTAATTGGCAAGGGCAACTAAGTACTCGGCACTCCGACACACTACATCAAATTCAGTCTGACTGCATGTCCGAAATCTGAGCAATCATGCATGCACGTGACCATAAATAACAGGATACGTTCTCATTGTAAAGAGTAGAAAGAAAGGACTTTGGGTACGATGAAATGTCTCCAGTGCATAAAATGTTTTGTGTTGTTTTCGAAGCCTATATTAATGATGTGACGCCCTGTCTCCTGGCTATGAGCTACTATACAGTATATAGTAGTCTGAATATAGATCCTGTGATAGTTATAAAATCTCTTAGTGCGTAACCTTATACGTACGTAACCCTGTTTCTATGGAAGAAATTCCTGTATTCTATAGCCTGGCCTGCAATATCAGACTTTTAGACGCTGTCTGATTTCAGTATTATCTCAGCTCGTTTGCAGTACTACCTACTGTCTTGTTCAAACGTGGAACAAGAAGGCTTTTCTATGCTAACATGTTTTATGGAAGTATGGAACGTATATATGAAATCTTAAAAAAGTATACAGGGTGTATCAAAAAAACTGCAAATACCATAATTTGTATGCACGAGATCATACATTAGAATTTCAATGGCTGTGCAAATAATTACGCTTCTGGGATTTGAAAATACGTTTCACGTGGAAACGTATTTTCAAATCCCAGAAGCGTAATTATTTGCACAGCCATTGAAATTCTAATGTATGATCTCGTGCATACAAATTATGGTATTTGCAGGGTTTTTTATACACCCTGTAGAACGCCGAGCCGGTCATATGCCTTAAGCAAAGAATAGGAAATGACTAGAAGGGCCACTTGAGGCCGAACCTTTGAAGTTTTTGACGCTGCGCATGTCGCATTACGCATGTTCATTACCATTATTCTAGCCAGTCAATTGCATTTTCTGACCAATAAACACGCTGAACTGGCTGGTCCGCCATTATTCTGGCCAGATAACTGCATAAAAATAAGGTGTCACGTTGCACTGCTGAGTGGCCTTTGCATGGTCATTTCCTATTCTGTATCTTAATTATAAGTTCATAAGCCCGGTTCACACGAGTGAGATATAAGCACAAATGAGCATAAGGAAAGACAAAGGGTAAAACAAAGGGATGCAGTGAAGTGTGCAACATAAACGTCGACATAAGCACAAGCCTGTAAGCATAAGCTAAGCCGGAACAAAAGACATTTCAAAAGACATTTCAAAAGAAAATTCTTTCCGCTTTCTGCTTCAGCTTATCTCATGGTGTGAACCAGGCTATACAGGGTGTACCAAAAAAACGCAAACTATTGAAAATAATCTATTGTTAGAATTTCAATGGCCGAGCACTAAGCTGAATGTAAAGAGTGCAAAATATTGACAGGGTGCATATATTAAGTATTGACTTATTAAGAAATTAAAATATCTTTGTCATTTTCTGCCCTTGGGAATTTAAAGGAGCTTCGTAAATAAAAACTGTTTTGTGTGATGCACGTAATTTTCCTGGCTGAAACAGCACATAAGCACATGTTGGACGAATTCAAATAAAATAATTGCCATGCATAAAATTTGATTCCATTGCGTTTACGAACCCATGGGTTTAGTTCGTTTTGTCTAACATAAACCGCTTCGTTATGCATAATATTTACTTATGTCAATAATTTATGCACTCGTGGGTTTAACTTAGTGCTAGGCCATTGAAATTCTAACAATAGATTATTTTCAATAGTTTGCGTTTTTTTTGGTACACCCTGTACGTACGGTATAGTATCCAAACATTATATTAGCCCTATGCCTATGTCTATGCATATTTAATTGTGCATTAATTGCTTCATGCAAACGCTCATGGCATGCAAGTATACGTATTATCGTATAATCCAAATATTTAAACAATAAGTTTTTCAGACTTACCTGCATGCTGATATCTGCGATTGTGCAGTTCCAATCAAGCCCGGCTGAATTAATGATAACTTCTAATGCAAACTTAGTATAAGAGTTGCAAATCCAAGAAAGAGTCGTAGAACTGCATAAATTTATCTTATAATTTTCACGTATTTAAGCCAATCCAGGAAATAATAGATCACCCAATTTATTCTCAACCGACTGAGAAGAAAACGGCGGCAAGTACAGTGCAGTGAGACCGTAGACCACTTCAGTTCAAACGTTTTGTCTGCATGGATACGTACCGGACTTGAGATATATTTGTCATTATCTATTTGTATATATTTTCCGTAAAAGGAAACTTTACACAAGCACCTCGAATACCGTTTCTAATTTCTGGTGAGAAATACAATGAAGATTGAAGGACTTATTCACAAATCTATCGTATGTACAACCAAAGTACATCGCAGATCTGATTGGCCAATTCTTATACCGTACCATTGGGACCCTGCAATTTCTGTTTATCTAACATTTTAACCAAAAACTAACAAGCAATTTGTACAATATATGTGTACTTCCTACAGTTCTACTGTTCAGGAATATGTTCTGTTCACTCTGTTCCCATCGTTAAGTATACCACCGGAGACATCGAGCACTATTAGTATAGTCACTGCTTAGTTCAATAGTTCTGAATTTGTCTTTTGACTGTTGAGTCATGAACTGTGACTGGTGACTGTATGTTAGTCTGTTTTTCAACATTCAAATGCTTTCAATAACATAATCATCAAATCATGGAAATCATAGAACAACTGGTAACATTACAACTTGGAAAAAACGTTTCAATTTCATATGGGTCATCCGGTCATGGCCGTCTGGGTGTAACTAATTTATCCGATAACCAACAAAGTTTATGTACTGTAAATTCGCCATGTTTGACGTGTAATAATCTCCACTGCCCGAATGCATGAGGATTAAGATTCCGAGAAAGATTCCAAGTATTTCGAGCGAAGCTAGACGAAGAGATAGTTTTAAAATTATTGCAAGCTCATTTATGAATTACTTGTCATTTGTATATAGTACTAATCACGGTGATTATCCGGCATTAACTAGTAATTACAAATTGACTCATGGCTCCAAGCCCAATATCCAATAACAGAAAACTTCATATCTATCTCTTTGAGCAAATTAAAACAGTTAACTTATTGTTCACATATTTGATTGACAAGTCAAACATAATTGATTTCATGCTCGTAACCTGATTAGTCAAACAACCCCTCCCTCAACAGTCTACCAATAATGACTAGTCGGGTGACGTACATCCTGAAAATAAAAACTGAGACATATCCTAAGGGGTCACCATGCATAATTATCAACATTTTCACAAGCGTACAGAGAGTACATTGCGCAAATTACGCAATAAAGTCCGCAAACAAAGTTTACCCCTCCCCCTGGCAATTTCTCATCGGATTTGGACGAATCTGAAAACCCACTTTGAAAAATATTGGCGGTCGCCAATTGGAAATTCCCAATTCTATTAACCGTGCACGGACTTAAACTGACGCAATTAAATGAAGCAAATAAAATATTCCCTGAATATATTTGACAATGCTTTTGCCGTCAAAACGTGCCGTAGCGTGCTGTTGAACGGTTGAAACTTGAAACAATCCCATACCCATGGTGATGTTCGGTAAGTTTTAAACAGTGAATCCGAATGCTTCCGATTGCTTCTGTAAAGATTCTGAAGTATATTAATAGCTCACAGCCTCTGCGGAGGAGAGTGGAACGTGACGGAAATCCTATAATCAACAAAACGAACCACATAACTTCACCGGAAATAGGAGTGCTGCCTTACGGCAGCAATTAGTCTTAGGACGTATTATGCGCTGCCTTGAGTGAGTGGTGAAATGATCGCATCATCGCAAACTGACCTCAGCCTACATGTATATGACCATATGAGTTTCTATGCATTTCATTTAGGACAGATAATTTCAACTGTTTTAGGGTAAAATGACCATGACGGACAACATGGCATAGTACCAAAACCCGAACCGCTGCGAAATACCCGAAAATGACCACACCCAGAAACGGCACTGTCGACATAGCTCTAGCTATATCCTAAACCATCAAAGCTACAGACTTTCTGAAGTGCTTATAGTGTTTAGAATGGTTACTTTTATGGTTGGTCATTGGAGAGTGAAATGTGTCTAGGTACAATATTTTACAAGAAAATGACTATGCACCATCCCAGGTCAAGAATAATCCAACCAAGTTTCGTCAAGTTTTGAAGTAGTGCAGTGTACTTTATCTTCGATATTGTAGAAGTGATGTTTTGCTCAATTATCGCGCCATTGCAATGTCTCGCCGCTTCTCTTCTCGATTTATCACACTTTTTCGTCTTCAAATGTATTTAGATTACAGTATCCAAAAATACTCGATTGTACAAAGGTCCCAAACGAAAAATTAAACACAGAGCTTCCAAACCGTTTGAGTTTACTACCCCAAACGTTTTATAAACATGAACAGAGGTGAATAAAAAATATAATGTTCAAAGTAATTTGAAAATCACGCGCAATCTCACGAAAACACCGCGTGGGCTAGATGACAGGGGGGTGAATATTCTCACGAATAGTTGAAACTATAATTTGAGGCATAGAAAACCTTTGAAATTTTGGTTCAAAACGATTTTGTAAGTTTCTGGCTTCTGTTTAGCTTAAGAAAACCAGAAAATACAATATTACGCAGGAACGTACAAAATCGTTTATCAAATCCAAGTATCCAACTATAGTTTCAACTATTTGTGAGAATAATTCACCCCACTGTCATCTAGCCCACGCGGTCACCTCATCTCTATTCTGTGACGCGGTGTTGTCGTGAAGATTGCGCGTGATTTTCAAATTACTTTGAACATTATATTTTTGGTGCATGTTTATAAAACGTTTGGGGTAGTAAACTCAAACGGTTTGGAAGCTCTGTGTTTAATTTTTCGATTGGAACATTTGTACAATCGAGTATTTTTGGATACTGTAATCTAAATACATTTGAAGGCGAAAAGGTGTGATAAATCGAGAAGAGAAGTGGCGAGACCAGGGCGCTTATATATAAGCGCCCTGGGCGAGACATTGCAATGGCGCCATAATAAATAATTGAGCAAAACATCACTTCTACAATATCGAAGATAAGGTACACTGCACTACTTCAAAACCTGACGAAACTTGGTTGGATTATTCTTTAGTCAACTATCATTATGCTCAAGTACAACTTGTGGATAATATTTGCGAGGCTCGGTGATAAAAAGCAAATAGAACGACAAAATATGGCTGAAATCGTGTTGTGGCGGGGGGTAAGTGAAATGAACTGTATTTTATCTCAACAAAACAATATCAACCCTCATTAAATCTATTAGTATTATATTGAAATAAGTATAGTTTTTTTTCCTATGACAGAAATATTTAGGAAATAAGAAAATATAGCCTTTCTAAGGTGTATGAAGTTATGTGATTAGTTTTAATTAGCAGTTGACCTGGGATGGTGCATAGTCATTTTCTTGTAAAATATTGTACTTAGACACATTTCACTCTCCAATGACCACCCCTAAAAGTAACCATTCTAAACACTATAAGCACTTCAGAAAGTCTGTAGTTTTGATGGTTTAGGATATAGAGCTATGTCGACAGTGCCGTTTCTGGGTATGGTCATTATCGAGTATTTTGCACCGGATTCGGGTATTGGCACATATGCCATGTTGTCCGTCATGGTCATTTTACCCTAAATGAAATGCATACAAACTTAATAGTAGAGGTCCTACCGTCCTTGCTAGACTAAATGTTTTCATTAATTTCTGATGACATGAAGTATGTCAAGAAATATCGTGGGCTCAGTATACACGTGCACTTTACGATTTTACTTTACAATTACCATATTTACGAATATTTTTGGAATATTTTCAAACACATTGAAATGAAACAAGGATGGAAATTGTGATTGTGTGGTACTTGTTCGTGGTGTCAGAGAGAATAAAGCATGCTTGAGTTAAATATTGGTACAATATGGAGTTTTCAGTTTGGTAAGAAGTTTTTATATAGTACTGTTCAGTGATGTAGATAAGAAATGGGGTAGCCAGGCTAATCTGAAATCTAAAAGTGCCACAGTACAATTCGCGGAGCTGGGTTCCGGGGCATACTACTGTCGTGGTTACATAAGAGCTTACTAATACTGTGGCATACTTCAGTCCCCAGGGAAATTTTGAAATTTCTGCCTATAAATATAAGGTAGCTAAAGCATTTCTTGGATAATAATAGGTTAGTTTCAAGTATTATAATGTGTTCCAGCTCTTCTATTTCACAGAGACTGGGGGGCTATAGCTCCCCACTTTTTTGTCAACCAAAAATAAAGTAAAAAATTTTGGGGGTGGGGGTATCTACAGTACTGCCTAGAAGTAACTTAACACTGTGGTTCGGTTGCGGTTAGCGTGTGCAGTTTGTGCGGTTAGCAGGTGTGGTGTGTCCGGTTAGCGGGTGCTGTGCGTGTGGTTTGCGGGTGCGCTGTGTGCGGTTTGCAGGTGTGGTTCGTGCAGTAATCACACCACAAACAGAAAAACCACTGCATGTGACCCACTGTTAACCGCGTATTTGTGTTAAGTTACTTCTAGGCTGTACTGTATCTATGATTTAGCCCCCCACAAACTCTCTAACATGCTCTGCGGGCCCTGTGTCATCAACTAAATTAGGAATAACTGTTCGCTAGAGCTAGAATGTCACATTGTGACCTAAATCAATAACTTCTGATGGCAGTTGAGAAGTATGTGGATGCAGGGTGTTGGATGTCGTTATTCATTCTTTGACTTTACTTTCCTCAACTGGTCTAATCCAAATTCTTATGGAGACAATTACTCTGATTCCCACACACAAACTTTTACAGTACTATTACACCTAGCACTATAGCACACAGTTTAAAGCTGGTCCAAAAACGTAACATAACAGGACCATTGGCCCGTTGCCCAGTTATTAAATACATCAATGACTGTTGTTTACCAGAGGCGATCTGGCCATATTTGGCATGTACACATGTACAGGTGTTGACACTATTTGACAGTATGTGGTTGGTCGTGATGGTGTACAACGGAACCAATACGTCAAGGACTCTAAGAACAATGTCACAAAGACTTTACATGCTCTCCTTAGAGGATGAATGAGAGTAAGCAAAATCAGACTTTCCCAGGATGTTAGATTTATGTGAAAATATACCTGCTTGCAGAAATATGCCTAATTAATATTGAAGTGCAGACAGGGCCATCACCAATGGGGGATGTTGGGGTGTCCACCCCCCCTGAAGAAATGCTGGCAAATGAATCATTTGTCGGCAAACTAACAAGTCACCATAAATGAAATTAAAGGGGGAAACTCTTTATTGTAAATGTCGTAAAAAATGTGGTCAAACAAAGTCTTTTTGGAGAAGATTTAAAATGTGGCATTTTACTGGTAAATATGATTAAACAAATTATTTACAATCTTAACTACGGTTGTACTGCTGTTACAACATGAACCAAAATGAATTTTTTCTTACTAATTTTGTGTTTTAAGATAATTAAAACTCTGCGTTATCAGTATTGAGAAAACAATTTTGTTATTTCTGTGTGAAACCAATCAAATGCTCCATTGTGTGACAATATTGCAATGTTCCTCCCAAGAGAACATCCGGTTTGAATGTAATAGTAAATCCGCAGCTCAGAATGCAGGAAATGGCATTTTTGGGCTTCAAATTTCAAAATTTTCTCACGGGAGCATGCCCCCAGACCCCCCTAGTTATGCGATGCCCTTTTGCCAGGGTCAGATCAATGTAAAGATATGCCAGATTCCAAACATTATGTGAAATTGAGTTGTCAACTAGGAATGACCACAGCCAGAGACCATGTCTTTTGTCGGCGAATGAGACACACACACATACCCTTGTTTATACCTCTTCATGACGGCCCTCAGGGCCCTGAGTGCAGGCCTCTTTGCTACCACCTCGCCCCATTACAGAACAAATCCACAATTGTGGGACTATTTGTAGACTTCCATAAAAACCATACCTACTTTCATGCAGTAAAAAGCTTTCATGAAGTTGAATTTCCCATTCATTTGATAACTTGTTGTAGGAAAAGGCTCGATGCTGAAGCAAAGTTATCTAACTGGACATTGACAGAAGCGGTGTTTAAGAATCATTCAATACAAAAATATTTTAACAATGATGATTTGAAAAAGGAAAATAATACTGACATCAAACAAGGTGTGTATTTTAAGTGCTGGTACAGTGTAACATAATACTCAGCTCGTCATTAATTCATTATTTTAAATAATTGAAAATTCTTCAAGGATAAATCATATTAAACCTTCATTCAAAGGCTGTAATTTTTGGCAAAGTTAGGAAAAGTCAAATAAGCTGGTAAATAATGTGTTTACAAAACAAATTATTGCACAATGCATGAAAAGCATCTTGCCCATGTACAGGATTTGGGGTTAGCACTACCTCCTGGTGAAGCTCTTCGCTCAAAACGTCGAAGTGACTATTAAAAATGGCAGTCACTGTACTAGTTCTAGCCTCCATTTGCAGACACTCTGGACCACAAAAGTATCTGTAAAGGAGGGTACTACTGAGTGCATTTAGAGACTACAGTATAATCAGTGACATTGAAAAGTGGGATATGTAGATCAAAAGGTTGTTTTTGTATTAAATATTTGCACAAAATCACATGTCGACAAACACTATATACGGTACACAAAATCACTTAAGAAAAAATAGCAACATTGAATGTTATCGTTTTAGCCCTAACGGTCCACAATCATGTCCCTGATTATAGTTAGACTATAGTTAATTTATCAAGTTTTTTTTCTCGTCATCTCGTTCAATAGGATTAATAGTAAAAGGTGTTTGCAGATGGAATATTCGAACGTAAATTTATATCAATTTTAGACCTTAAGCCAGGAGCAGTTGCAAAAAATGCAACTTTAGGCCCTCTGGCAGGAATCGAACCTGCGGCCCTGCGATTCTGGTGCAGCGCTCTGCCAAGGAAAAATCGAGATGCCAAGGAAAAATCACTCCCATCATATATATACACGAATTTGCTAGACTCTGTAGCTCAGTTGGTTAGAGCGCTGCAACCTGGCTGCAACAGAATCGCAGGGTCGATTCCTGCCAGAGTGCCTAAAGTTGGATTTTTCGCAACTGCTCCTGGCTAGGTCTAAAATTGTATATAAATTTTCGTCCGAATATTCCATCTACAAACACATTCTACTATAGTTAATTTAACCTCCACCATCGCAGGCCTGCCAACTCTCCTGGTTTTGCCGGGTTTTTCCCCCTTTTCTCAGTACCTCTTGACAGGTCTGCCAGCAAGTTGTTTAAAGAATCACATTATCTACATTATATGGCTGTGTATTGTGCATGTATTATGCATTCAGTTCTGTTACAAAGCCTGAGAAATTGAGACAAGTTGAACTAAACGAATAAAAGAACAAACAAGGTAATATAAGCACTGCAACCTTTTCCTAGTTGCCTGATCATTTTGTAGATGAAGAAACTTCAAAATTTTCCTATGCTCCCTCAAAAGTACCAGAACCTCGGATTCCATATCCAAAAATATCAGATTTGTCCATTGAGGAACAGAAATATTTTCTGGAAACCTACAAAGAATATATTGCTGGAAAAGAAATTGGGTCAGAGAATCTCAATCAATTGCAGGTATAGTAAGATTTATATGACAAGTAACTGTTAAATATGATAAGTAGAGCTCGTTAACCTAACTAAAGTTAAATATTATCAGTAGTACCTGTATACACACATTCATTAACTATAAAAATAGAGTACAATAGATCTATTAATTCTATGACAATCACTAAGGTCATATAATATGCTTCTGTATAGGCTGAAATAAGTCGTAATAAAGTTGTAATACACTGTCTGCAAATGAAATCTGGAGGGCGGTATTGAACAGCAATACCATAAAGACACCCAAAGACACATCTGAAGTCCAAAGACACAGCTCATACCTTTTGATCCTTACGCCCAGGTCAAACGAGGATGAGAGTTGATGGGAGTCAATGAGAGTTGCAACTCTCAGTTGATGAAACTTTCATGCAAACTCTCACTCTCCAACTTTCATCAACTCTCATTCTCGTTTGACCCGGGCTTTATGTCGTATTGCATTAGACAGACGATGTATATGGTTCTAATTCAGTATTTTACAATATGACCAGTACACATGTCCAACATACTTACATGCAGAGACAGAGTTGTTAAAAAGTTTGCAAAAAGGTTAGAATGTTCTAGCTAACACTTTGATAACTACAGCCCTCGTTACAGTATATATATCGTATGTCACGTCTCAAAGTAGAAAGCGCGCCCTTTCCCAATAATGAGTTAAAATAAGTTGCAATGAATGAAAATTCTCAGAAGGTTATTCCGTTCAGAATTTGATGTGGAAGTTATCCTCAGAACAAGAAGAATTTTTGAGGTTTCTTCAGCAACACTCCTTGTCAGCGAAAGAAGACTACAATTTCCTTCATCCACAAGTTAAAAAGGAAAATGAGGTATTAGATAGTTAGTATAGAAATCTAATGAGAAATGAGGAACATAACTGCCTACTGTACATATGACATACAGTCGGACCATCAATTCCCTGGGCAAAGTAAGAAACATTGTAAGTTGGAGAAACATTGTTGTATAAATCTGATGGTAAATGAAAAATGTTTTCATATCTATGTCAGACTATGATGTGTTTTAATTATTGAATGCATCTTCACTGCAAAATATATGTGGGTTTCACTGAGCGTTATTTACGGTGCTGCCCATGTTGATCAACTTCAATGTACTCATGGAAGCAAGCATATGCCATGGTAATATATCTTTTAATTTTTGTATTTTCCAGGAAACACAAGATCAATACATACATCTGTATTGTGACTAATTCACTCACTCCGATATCTGTCTTAATTAACCACTCAATAGCTGCGCAGTCACATATTTACTGAAACCCATCTATATTTTGGCTTGTTTTCAAAGTATTTAGCGAAGAATTTATTTATTCTGATTTTTTTGTTCTCCAATTTTCCCAAAGAACATCCTCCAAATCCTAAGATGCCAGGTTCAAGAGAATGTAGCCGTGAGTATGACGTTCAATATAATTCTTAGTATATACTATTATATTTAACTGTAATTTACAGCGACTCAAAATCATTTTCGTGTTTTCGTCGGGATCCAGGACGGGTCCTACTAATTACTGCCCGAGACTGCCCAGTGCCCGGGGACGAAAATTAACTGCCCGGGGCTGAACCTGCTGAAATTTGCTGCCTGGTCAGTAATTTTGTAGGACCGTTCAGGACAAAGCTCTCTGCAAGGAACAACACAAATGCAACAAGGTGATAACGAGTGTGCTGTTCGGAAAACCAACGTCAACGATGTCTGTCCAAGCTACTGAGGTCCAAACGAATCGTCAAAACTGAAATCGTTTGACCAACGTGATTATATGAACGTGAAAATATTCACCTCAGTTCCTCATTAGTATTAGAGAAAGATTCTGAGACGCTGTATCAAAAACGGTAACATTACTTAACTAACGTTTTGTCATCTATTCAAATCCGTTCTGGAGGGGAGGATACTGAAGCACGTGCACTCCTGCAGAAGATGCACTTTTTTAGGACCATCGCCCGTTGGCGCGTTTTCACTCTATATTTTCTATGTTTGCTTTGTTTTCAGCCTTTATACACTCTGTTTCAAACAGTTGGACTTTCGTCTGGTGCAGTCTTTCCAAACGATCCGATTCTTTCCTACAAACGAACATTAAAGCAAGCAGTAGTGAGTATTTCGTTTTTTAATAGTTGTGTGTACAACGCTGTTCAAATCATCCATATTCAAAAGCTTGGCGCCATGTTGATTAGATTTAGCAGCTGAAAAATATTGCTTCATCGCAGTGTGAGTCGAACCCGCGACCTCTGCCCAACGTCCAATTGCCACTTGGAGTAGCGTTATATGATATAATTTACCCGAGTTCTGATCCCGACATACTGATATCGAAGGAACTAGTCTTGTCCCGAAATATCACCTATTCGAACCTATACTTGACCTCGTACAGTACCTCAGTCGGTAGAGCGTTCCACCGCGGTCAAGGAATTCTTCAGCTTGGCCGGTGTGGAACCACTCCGAGTTGCGTCATCTTATTTACCCCAGTTTTAATGTCGCAATCATGACATGACGTCATGTTCATACTGAACGATTCAATCAATAAAAGACTAAAAAACACTTTATTCTACTTTTCTTCAAGGGACAAAGTTTGTTATCTCTACCCAATATGAAAACAAAACACAAGTTACTTCTTGAAAGTAGCGAAACTGATATTACGACTCGTTGTCAGGTACTGTATTCTAAAGGCCGCGTTTTCTTTTGTGTCGAAGTCATTAGTTCTACCCGAATGCTCAGGAAACAAAGAAATACGCTACGTTTCGGTACGATACGGTTGAAGTGGAGGACAGCCTTAATTCAGGTACTTCTGTTCCCATGAGAGGTTGTGTATTGTTTTTTTCTCTATTAAAGCGCTGGGTAAACTAGCATTGTTGCACAAACATTTGAAAATTGCGATATGTCATCGAATGTTTTTCCGTTGGCCACACTTGGAAACATTGTTGCGGAAACAAGATTTGCTTCCCAGGAAATCCCGAATAAATTCAGAAACATTTTTTGTTTTCCAAGTGCGATTTTTGTTGCTGAAACAATGCTTTATGGTTTGTCCACCATCGGGAAACAAGGGTTGGAATTAGAAGTAATGTTTCCGCAACAATGTTTTCAAACTTGCCCAGGGCGTAAGCCTGGTACGGCAGCACATTCTTGCGATTCTCGAAAGTTTGCTTGTGCCCAGTCTTTAGCGCGATCTATATATCCGTGCGAATAATCTCAGTTCGCGTCGGTTTTGATGTCTGGATGTCAATTTTTTGCGGAACTAAGACGGAAATTGTACGGCTCGTGTTATGGGTTTATCTCTTTTGACTGAATTGTATTCTTTCAAAAGCAATGTACTTTGATCAAGGCCACGAGAGTTTTAGCGCTCATTCCATGGGAAAGCAATGTCCCTTCATGACGTCATCGGTGCTTTAAACAACACGAAATAGCCCAAAGTCATCCACTCAATATATTGAGAACGTCGAATTTGAGAAAGAACTTTCTTTCCGATAGTCACTCCTAGTTATATGTTTAGATATACCAAGATTCAACTGCACATGACCTCGCTAGAGACAATTCTGCTCATTTTCTGTTAACCGCTGAAGCATTGCAGACGCTGATTGACAATCATCCGCCGGAGTACGAGAAAGACTGGGAACTACCAATTACTGTTAACGGTACGAACGGTACGTATAAAAATATTCAATTACGTATTGGGTTCCTGGTTTCGTTGTGTAACACAAACATGATCGCTAGGCAGTGGGTGAATATTTTTATCCTTTTTTCAACTTGAGTAATATTTTAGGTGCTTGGATTTAATCGATGTGATTCGCCGGTTAATTTATTAATGCAGAGAGTACATAGAACAGAATCAATGCTTTTTTAACAGAATCAAAGAAAAAGAACCAACCAAACTACTTTAAAATATACGAAATTTGTCTCAATGTTAGATGAAATTTAACTATAACTACAGTACAAGCTCACTAGTTTCAAGTACTAAATGTGAATATATTCATTATTACGTTTTTATTAGTATATTCGCAAAATATTTATTTATCACACGTGGACAGACCTGGAAAATGTGGGGAACATTTTCGGGACTGTTTATAAAGGGTTCTGCCCAGGACCATGTGAGTGCCGGGTACCTGCAGCCCTGTTGGCATGACCTCCCACCCTGCCGACAACTTTTAAAACTTGATGGACTGGTCTCAGAGTAGCTTGAAGTGCGACATCGATTAACAAAGTGCAAAGTGATTAGAGCCGTTCGTCAGACGTCTTTCTGGCTTTGGGGGATAGCGTATTTCTCCGAGTCACCAGTAACTAATATTGTGCGCACTGTAGTACTGAATTTCATCTAATACTAATGTCCGCCAAAGATAAAAAACATATTTGAAACCTTTCAAGTGTCGGGCGGCACTGCTGAGTGCCGGTTGGCACTGCTGAGTGCTGGGCGGCACTGCTGAGTGCTGGGCGCTGTCAGCAGGCGCCGCCCACCTGTGGGCAGAACCCTGGTTTATAGTATTATCAATATACATCATACATGTAACAAATACAGTCAAATTTACTTTATTGTTGTACATATAATGACAATATATATGATGGACAAATTTCCTGTTGTTTTTACGCACAAATTTTATCTTTTTAGACTCCAGTAAAGCGACTTCTGAATGCTCGAAGACAATTACGATCGATGATCCATTGCCTCCTAAATCTATGAAACCAAGAGAGGCAAATGTAATGTACTACCGTAGCAAGGTGTGTAATATTTTAAGAAAACCTCCGGACAACCAGAGTGTTTCTTCTAATATGAGCAAGTCTGAAACACCGGTTGAGAAAAATAATGACATGCAGGAGACGATGGACATGGACTGTGATTTAATAATATGTGAAAATAATTTGGAACCAAATGTCGAAAATGTTGAAGACTTTGGTAAAGATGTTGGTATACCTAAAAGTGGCAATGTTAATAAAAAAGAAGAACAAATGAGTTTTGATAGTGACATTGCGGGTCAGAGCAAAGATTGTAACAAGGTAAATCCGATGGTGTCCCAATTTACCTACAGTCTATGGACGTTTGGTAATTTAAACCTATTAATCCGTACAGATGATTGTGGTTTGCTGTATCAGGCGAACAAATCTGGTAAAGGTTCTTTGCATCCGGTTAGTGTATTTGTCAAACCTGAATACCAACTAACATACGGATACGAACAGATAACAACGAGTGAAGCATCAAGATGGTGGATTAATACTTATATCAATCCAGATTCTTGCTGTATTTCTGCAAGGATTAATCCTATCACTGCAGAGTTGTTAAAAATAGATGTCCTAAGTCAATCAAATATCTTAACTCTATCCTCTTTCGATCCTGCTAAACCAATGAAAATGATCCATGGTATCTTAACTCGATTGGAAAAACTTTTAAGGCCTGGGAAGTATATTTTATCTCATTCAACTAAAGATATGCACATATGTGTGTATGAACTGATTGACGGTGAAAAAGGCGGGAAAGCAAAGAAGGCATCCTACGACCTTCACCTTGCTCACTCCAAAGAGGTTCTGGCTGAGTATGAGAAATGTGTACCATGGGTACCTATTGATCCTAATATATTCCTAGATTGGCACATTGCGTATCACCGTATACCCCTAACATTTCCACCTGTATCTAAAGAGGAATTGAAGAAAATACAAGAGAGAAATGCCGCTAGCCAAAGTAAAAAGAAAGCTAAGAAGGGAAGGAAGGGCAAGAATAAGGCTAGCGGAGCTAAAGGTAAAGGCAAAGGTAATGAAGGGAAGGTGGAAAGCAAACCGGTGATTAAGCCATTGATGAGTGCGAGAACATCTAACAAAAAATCAATTCAAAGTGATAAACAAGCTGAGAATGAAGAGGACATAGGCATCGCACAACGTTTACGGAGCAGAGCAAAACCTCTGACTTATGATGATATTGACTTTGATTTCTGAGCTCGTTATTACTGCTTATTGCACGAAGCATTCTTTGCTGCAACTTGCAGCGCAATTTCGAAAACACAACTACAGTCAACCCTGTATTAAGCGGACACCCTCGGGGAATAGGTTAGTGTCCGCTTCAGAGTGTCCGCTTAATAGAGGTGTCCGCTTAACAGAGGTTCTCGCCACAGGCCCCCCCCCCCCATTTCGATGTTTGAACTACGGTAAAAAAAACTTGTCTTAACGCACGCGTAATAATATACTAGTCGAATTAACAAATAGACTTTGAACCGATTGCCGAATATCGTTAATATACAGTAGTTACTAAAGCGCAAAAATTGTAAAGATTATGAAAAATTAAGAGAATTTTGTAGTGTTGTCCGCTTAATAGAGGTTTCATGAATAGGAATTATATGAGATTCAATTCGGAACTTTACAAAGTGTCCCCTTAATACAGGGTGTCCGCTTAATGCAGGGCCGCTCAATACAGGTTTGACTGAATGACTGTATGTTATGTAAAAACGTGTTCACAGAGAAATTGTGAACAAGGTCATCATTTTACACCACCGATGTTTTCCTTACTTAACGTACCCACAACAAAAGTGATAAAGTTGAAAAATATCGGCGGAATAAAACGAGGGCGTTGCTCAGTTTTTAGTTGAGAATAAAAACATTGGTCTGTTTTATAAGAAATTGCGTTTTTTGTTCAGGAAAAAAACAACTTCGTGTGACATGGCATTTAATGCCTTTTGGAACTGTAGGGCTATACTTATTTATATGTAAAGAAACTGGAAATCACATTTTCTGAAATTGTTCTTGAGGCATTGTGTGTATATGTTTATGTTTAGGCATCATGTAAAAGTGCGCACATTAGGAACATTTAAAGTTGCAGCTTGACAAAGAGAATCCAAGCTAAACCAAACAATAGATATGTCGACATTTTGCATGTGAATTATATCAGAAACTGTGCTAATACAGTGATTTTAGAAATTCTATGCGTATAGTCAGTTGCGGAACGTGACAGCAAATGGTGATCACAAGGCTTCAGAACTGTTGAAATTTCCACAAGAAGATTCGACTACATCTCTCAATTCTGTGTATTTGCCTCCAAATATATGAGTTCTCCATATAATGAAAATAATTTTCTTACTCAGATAGATGCCGGCTGACTACCATCTGCAGTGGATAAAACCCATAGAATTATTAGAAGGAAGAAGTGAGGAATCATTTTAATTTCAGCTCTCGTGCTTTAAATTACGTCATAAAATTTGATAACGACATTGGAGGCTTGGAGCCTGGGAACTAGATTTGCTGATCTGATTCAATCTCGTATTGGATCTGATT
Source organism: Trachythela sp. YZ-2020 (assembly GCA_016169945.1). Classification (NCBI taxonomy): domain Eukaryota; kingdom Metazoa; phylum Cnidaria; class Anthozoa; order Malacalcyonacea; family Clavulariidae; genus Trachythela; species Trachythela sp. YZ-2020. The sequence continues at coordinate 1,522,944 of JADLSH010000369.1, forward strand.
CTGAAAGTAAATTACTCCTCAATTTCTTTATTTCAAACTTCATTTTCAAATATTTTTAAATATATTTGCTCAGGAATACTGGATTAAAAGACTATGGAATAATTTCTAAGTAAATATTTTTCGTTTTGATCATTGATTTTGGAGAAATAGTCCTCAGAAGCTATGTTCTCAATGAATGGCTTCAACTCTCAGGTGAGTCAAACGACACAATGGACACATGGTTTTATTGAACTTTATATAAAATGAAATTTCTATTATTTATAGACATTTTTTATGATAAAATGATAATTTTAAGATTGTTTTACAATCCCTGGTGCTGATATATATCTTAATATATTGTTGTTTTTAAAAGTGACAATGACTCATGAGTGATCAAACTAGTGCAAATGATATACAATTATTGGACGAGGTTGAGCAAAATATCGTGATTTGTCAGATCAATTAGATGCCAAAGCTGCAGGCAAATAATTTATCTGCGAACCACTGACAAATCATGATATTTTGCGATAACCGAGTTCAAGAATTGTTTTATTCATTTCATGAAAGATAGTAATTCGCCGTGACTATACAGCCGGCAGCCAGCTATTTAGTAAACTGCCGGTCATATAGTGACTGTAGTTAAAGTTAAATACTTATAGAATTAACCTATCCCACCCCTAACCTAACCCTAACATTAAATGTCTAAAACACAATTTAAGGGGTTAAACAAGTCGAAAAAAATAGTTTAAGGGGAAAAATCTAAGTGAAATATAAGAACGGCGGGACTCGAACCACGACTACTCAAGCTCGTAAGTCGTAAGCGCGCACCCTAAACCACTATGCCACCGGCAGATTCGCTGTATGCTACTGCAAAAACACTTTATATAATGCTAAGCATTGGTAAGCATAAAATCTCAGCCCTAAAATAGCCGGCTGCATAGTTTTACTAAATAACTGGCTGCCGGCTGTATAGTCACTACGATAGTAATTATACAAAAAAACTCAACAAGTAAAAGTTAATTAAAAGCTTATCGTTGTTTTTCTTCGCCTTTGTCCATTTAGAGCAAAAATTGCATACGGAATTGCAGGGCTGCAGGTTTGATTCCTGCCAGAGGGTCTGTAATTGCATTTTTCGCAACTGCTCCTAGTTAGGTCTAAAAATATGTATACCATTTTTGTCCGAAATTTCCATCTACAAAAACCTTCAACATTTGTAATATTGCATTTCCAATATTTTGATTTGCAACATATAAATATACTCATTAGCTTTGTTATTGTTATAAGAATTAATTAATCAAGGAATACAAGTCCTTATATGCGCCTATGCGGTATAAGATGATGTTTGCATGATTCACCATTATTTTTCCAGTGTTAATACTACAGGAGGTATAACTGCATGGAGGTCTAAGCACTCTTCTAACATACAATATGACTAAGGTGACATTATAATCAGAAAACTTCACATTGCATGAATTAAACTCCAATCTCAGAGGTGAGTGGCAGCAAAAACCACTCTGTTATTGCCAACATGTCTTGAGCAAAAGCAAAAAGTCAAACATGTACCTTTTTTGTAGACTGCCACTTCAGCTTTCCTGTTGGGATTGGTTTTGTTATTTTGCCTCCCTGACATTTTGTTTCATTACCAAAGTTTATATATATTCTACCTATAGGTACTTGGTAACCTAAGTGAATTACCAGGTCATTTGTACCAGTTGAAGTCATCAGTTTGGGCTGGCTTTCTAAAATATTCAAAATATTTTAAAAAGAAGAAAGCACTTCAGAAAAGAGTACCACCAAAACAGACAGACAAGGTAGGAATGATGAAGAATTTGAAAATTACAAAGCATGCAATATCACACAGTGCCCATGCACAATTACATGTTCTGTATTTTGATTAAGGCCATGTGAACAAAATGAAGGTTACTATTGCACGATATGCTGTATTATAGTTGAATGTATTACACTAAAATGTTCCAATTGAAACTTCTTTTCAAATTCAAAAGTTCATAATGAAATTCACAAACCGGTTAGCACTGAATACTATATCAAGCCATCAGACCAATAACACTACATTTTATTATATTCATTATACTATACTAAGATGCCTGCTGTTGCCGACTGTGTGCATAGCTCAATGGCGACTAATCATATATTCAGCCCTTACCCACTATTTGCATACCATTAATGTACCGAAAACGAATCTTAATTCCCTGTTAACTTCCTTTTATTGTACCAATAAAATACATTTTCTAAACTGAGCATTTGATTGGCTGCTTTTTCTTTAGTTGCCTATCAGAGGCTTTGTTTCCAAACTTGCTGGCTACCGTTAGATGGCCCATTCCTTTTTCTATCAAATTTGTATTTGGCATGTAACTACAGGTATCCACAAGAATAACAATGTCATTAACTGGTGGATTACCTAGGCATATTTTTGCCAAACCAAACTATACAAATTAAACATTTTCCTTGGTTATCTGCTTCGGCAAGTGCCAAACCAAATAATGAGGACTGTTAAACATTACTGCATTTAATTTGGCTTAATCAATAAGGCCCCATTCACCTCTCAACTAAGCGATGCCTCAAAACTCAAAGATGTCAGAAATAGCTAGCCCCCCACAGCCCCCACGTGGCTTAATAGAGGATGTACTGTAATATAATTTGTTTACTGTTTTAGGTATTTACCTCAGCTCAATTACCTGCATCAGAAATATTTAAAAATCTCCCAGATGACTGGCAAATATTATGCTCTCCTTTGGCTCTCACTTCACCTTCCAATACTGCAGTTACTTCACCCTGGGCTGTTTCACATACATCTGGAAAATCTTTTTATGAAAATAAACATGGTACTGCATTTGAGATATTAAATTGAATATAAACAATATAATATGTAATATTTTTCTTGAATTTCTGTACAATATTGTTGAGTTAAAGACTTCCAGTCGGCAACATTTTACCAATGAAGCAGGTCAAAAAATTTAAGTTTTCAATAAAATGTGCTTCTACAGTAATCATATTGTGGATATTGACAAACTTGGACCAGTTTTCAAGTTAATAAGCAAGCTGTTGCAGAGTTTGCTTTGAAGTTTTTCTTTAACCCAGGATTAAGCTATAACTGACTTTCAAACAACCGGCCCCAGGTGAGAAGTTTATAATTACTGTAAGAAGAACAGAAACTGATCAAAATAGTTTAATTTTAGATACTGTAGTTTAACAACAATTTAATTACAGTACCAAAACTGTAGTTAAGAGTTTTATTTAACCCGCTCCCCAAAATTTAAACTTAAATGAATATATTACATTAGAGCACATTTAGACAAAGTCGAGGTTTTTATTCACCGATATTCACCAAGCCTGTAGCCTACACGTAGACCCAAACTCCTACGAGGAAGTGAGTTTGGGTCTATACGTAGGCTACCGAGCCTGAGGCGAATAATTGTTTTAGTAAAATTACATACTAGGTGATTATTTGGAAAAAAATAGAAAATGCACATTTCAAAAATATTTTAATTGAATATTTACGATAAAAGCTGCTTAAAACGCTTTAGGTGATTATCGTGTATTAATCCGAGGTAGCGCAACCAATCAGCGTTGTGAATTTTCATTAATGACCTATGTAATTTTACCAATTATTAAAAGTATCTTAATACAATGATTACATGAATTTAGGTTTTCCACATTTTCAACTCCTGAAATCAAGTACTACACCAAGACTTTCCACATTACCACAGTCACTATGGTCAAATCAAACATTTACAGGTACACTTGATATTCATTGTAATGCTGTTTACAATATAATCTGAAAACTACAACTTAAAACTTGGTTTGTACAACTCTATGGAACATTGTGGAGAAAAATTGCATTGTGTAATAGTACCAGGCCATCAGATGAGAATGGCATGGTATCACACACACATACTGTACATGTATCTTTATACATGCTTACCAAGAGGTGTCATTTATCTGCACAGACTCAAATAAGCTGCAATGCATGCAAGTTATATTATAATTATCCAATACTGTATAGTATATTATATATTTCAATAAAAGATATGAACCATCCCTCCAGCACAAGTCACACTGACGAGTCAGTGCAAAGAAACAATCTATAGTAGTCCATACATTGTACTTGGCATAAAATTAAAAAATAAGAAAATGGGTGGGGAAAGGGCGAAGGGGTAACCAAGCGTAAAACTTTGCTGCAACTAGGCAAGGCAAATAGGCAAAGTGACCCAACCTGCAGAGCAACGGTCATAAGGCGCGAAGGACCCCTTAACTAATGTGATGTCGTGGACTCCCCTCTAACGGAAGTCCTCATGTATGCATAATACATCTGCCGTTAACCTTGCTTAAATGTATTTAACCAAATTTTAAAAAGATATCACTTATCTACAAAACACTAAGTTAGATACTAAAGGTCTTGCAAGAAGTACAGTAGGAATTAGATGCCTAGTGCATTGGGAATGAAAAAATTATTGCACACCTAACAAGCCCAAGGAGTATGATTCATTACCCTTCTACCCTTTACATGGATCTACATGTATTTAAATAAGCATAGGGATAATGTTTATATTTTCTTATAGCCATGATTGTTCGTTCAATGTTCACGTACTCATCACGTCAAATACATGAACTAGAAGAAAGAGCTAATGATAACCCAGATGATGCTGATGTACAAGCAGATTACTTGAAAGTAAGAAAGTGCACACACATTGGAATATACTCTTTGTGAATACTCTTTTTGTTACAGGAAATAGGATTGTTTTTGAATTATTACCTGACAAAGTACGCTACAAAATTGCCTTGGGTAGCTGATGACCTTCAATGTTCTTTAAACAAATTCCACATATATACAGTACAATTATTTACAAAATTTACCAGATGCAACATACACAATTTGTCACAATGTTCTGGGTTTTTTCAGGCAATAGTCAACGAAGATCCACATTATGTCATTCGGAGATACGAGAGTGGGAAATATAAAAGCAATGATGCTTGTTATCGTGAATATTATAAGGTATGCAAGGCTTGTTTTACATGTCACCACTAAGATCTTCTTATTGCAAAGAGTCAAGTTGAAAAAGTTTAGTTTGGTTGCTTAACAAATGTATTTTATCACTGATGTAGTGCTTCGGCGATTAGGACGCGGTTCTTTTAATACATGTATCGACAATCGGCGACCAACACGACAACGCTTGGATTTGAGAAATATATTTGACACTTAATTAACCGTTACAAGTCGACACGTAAAAACTAGAAGTAAACAAATAAGCTGCATGCATAAGCCATACAAGACTAAACTAAATACAAACGAAATACAAACGAAATACGCTAAGTACAAACTACATACTACAAATTTGTCCAACATACTAGCACTCAGTACTAAAATTGTCTATGATGTTGCGGCAGCATTAACGACTTTCATTCATTTATAGGCTTCAATATTGACAGATAAAATAAGCAATGAGGAAATGGACGAGGTAATTAACAAGGAAATTACTTGACTGTGCAGTGTGTGCCTATGTTCACGTGCGCATCTCTGTCATAGGCGGATCTACTGGAGGGGTGCAGGGGGGTGCACCCCCACAAAACGTCCGCATTAACGAGTTCAACTGAAATTTGCACAATCTATGGCATCTTTGACATAATTTGCGCTGGTGGCGGAAGGGTGCACCCCCCTCGGAAATCTGCACCCCCTCTGTCAGATGGGCCTGGATCCGCCCCTGATCTCTGTTTTGTTTTTTGTACCTCTGTTCTCACACTCTCATTGACAAAATTAACTAACGCTTGTTTACATCAATACTACCCAATTTACAACTAGCAGAGCTACTGGTTTAATCCCCTTATGGACAACGAACATGTTTCACATTGACATTTTTAAGCAGTAAGGTAAGGTTGTCAATATTTCTTATGTCATATTGTTTTCTAGGCGGTGGTAAAACCATTTCTTTCATTACGTCCGAATTCTCAGAAAACGACGTCAAATGGTTTAGGAAGTGAAGGCAATCCTGTTATCGTTTCTGTGAACAATGATAAACGTAAGTTGTGTGTAAGCATGTGATGGTTACGTTACGTCTACTGTGTCGTGTACATTTCTCGATAACAAAATAACCGAGCGCGTAAAGGGTACTAATCAGAGTGCTGAATTAGGAAGGACGCATCTCAAACTTGACGGCGTCCAAGGCTAGGGTGAGTGTGGCTGCCATCACACGACCCATCATGTCGTCTAATTACGGAGTACAGCTAAAGTGAAAGGGAGAAAAATCCAGAGATAAACTCTCGAAGCACAGGAGAGAACCAACCAAAACTCTACTTATATACATGAGTTTTCAAGCACGTCAAGTCAGAGTATGGAAGTATCGCATCTAAGTATAATACCGTACCCTCGCAGGAGTCGAAATTTACGCTATTCCGCTGTACAATATATAGTAAAATGCTGGACGGAATAGTAAACTTCATGATCTTGGTATTCCGTTTGCATGGTAGAAAAGAATAGATTTTATTATATGATCAGTGTGTTATTGAAGATTAATTTTACTGTTGAAACACTGCATGTTGATTTCGTAGTTGAGTTTTTGTTTGCTTGCGTATTCATTTTGCTGAGTTCATTTAATTAACTTTAAATTGACAAAAAGGCGAGAGACAATGCATATACGATCGCGCAAAAAGGGCACGAACATTCGTACAGGCGTGGAAAAAGAATTATAAGTGGGTAACTTACAATAATGTTTTTTTATTAGAATTTTTTCACAGCAGGCAATACATTTGACAGATCCTTGGTGTATAAATAAAACAGAAGTGCTTGCTATATTTCTTTGTTGGTCTTTAGTTCAGGGGTCTTGAGAATGACGTCCCAAATGTCAGAAACATTAGCTTGTGAACAGGCTCTGAGAAACATAAAGGAACAGCGGATTTTCAGACGGAATAGTAAATTTCAAAAATTACTATTCCGGTTGCATGTATAGTAGGACATACGTAAATTTCGACCCCCTGCGTACCCTCGATCTTCAGTCATAGTCAATCGACATTCGTGTCTATGTATGTATGGTCTGGAAACTCGGCAAACTTAAAATGTCTATAATCAACATCGATCTTATGTTGAAACGACTTCGTCGTGCGCAAATCTTTTGAAATTTTGATTCAATATATTTCAACCGTGCTGTTCAGTGATTAGACGAGATGATGCCAAGAGATGTCTTCACCGTGATGTCTTCACCGTGCACACAAGTTTGCATAAACTTGAACAAAAAGATAGAACAAAGACTTTGTGCGAATTTCAAGACCATATCTTGAGTGACTATGGTTCAACGGATGCGCTAATTCGTTTGTTCACAACTGACCGAACCACCATGTGTATAATTAACAATTAGTCGCCGAAGGCGAGGTTACAAGCCTGACTAAGGGCCTGTTCATATGGGGAAAAGTTATCTCGGTTAGCGAGAAAACATTTCGACAAGTTTACAAGCGAGATCTCGCCTTGTTATAAAAATAATATGAAAAGTTACACTGCGTTCATATGAGACAAAAAGTTTTCCCGTGTACCGAGAGCTCGCTTGTTGACAGGCGAGATTGTTTACAAGGTTGGACAAGGACAAGGACAAGGTTGTTTACGATTAATCCAACTTTTCCCGCCTTGCGCGTCACACCAGTGCTACGTCACAGCCGGAAACTTTACCCGGTAATCGGGATAACGTTTCTCCATATGAACAGAACAAAATTATTTGGCTAGTCGAAATGTTTTCTCGCTAACCGAGATAACTTTTCCCCATATGAACATGCCCTAACTGACTTTATGCTTGTATAATCACCGAGCCTGAGGCGACTAATTGTATTAGTAGAAATTTCAAAGAGAAAAACAAACACAGAAAGTTATGCATAGGTCAGTTGAAAAGGCTATAGTACAAAATTCATCGCTTTACTCAGCGACCGGTTGTATGTATGCAGAAAACATATTGAATTAAAACAAAAATAAACAATTTCGTGAGAAAAAATACTTTGGAAGGGCTCAAATACAAAATAGAATGGTTTTAAAAATATATCGGCACAGCTAGGTTTTTGCTGAACATAACGATATAAATGAGGATAAAACGAATAATTTACAAACTAAACACTTAAGTGGTTGAGCCGTACGGAAAAAGTTTTATACATGTATATTTCAACAGCGAAAAAACGCTGCCTTTGGAAGAAAAATAGTGTATTTGTTATCGCTTACCTTTAAAAATATCAAAAATGTATCCTCCTTGAATTTAGCGGCACTTTTTTTCATTTAAAAGCAGCTCGCGAACAAGCCACTTTGATATATGTCACTTTTTGGACGCTCAATTTCGACCAATCAGAATGCGGGAAAAGCAATAACCACCTCACAATTTCTACTAATGAGAAATATTCGGGGGGCAAACGTACAACATTAGCTTCAACTTCCATTGTTTGAGGGCCTTCGTCTGGTACAAACCCTCAAGGATATCGTTTATCGCTATATACCTACACTAGAACCATGCACGCGTTAAATTCCCATTGATATTTTCTTACAGGCTCATTTTTCAAAGAACAACTTTGGAATACTTTAAGATTTCTTATTGGTCTATTCCTTATTGTGTCCGTACTTGAAGCACAACTTCAAATGAGAAGTATGATAAATATTTTAATGGATGTTTTTAATGGATGTTGGTCATACTTAGATCTACCAAATATACAATCGCTGATCGGCCTCGATTGAATAAAATCTTAAAAATGCTACTGAAGAAAAATGTTCAAATACAGTTTAATGCATGATGCAGTTACTTATGCCAGAACTAATTTCAGTTTATTGTTTTAGTGACCTCGAATCAAAAGGAAGTACAGCCTGATAGTTCTGAGAAGAAAGTAAAATTTTCAGACGTGCAAGGAGTGAGTTCCGTTTAATTTGTCAAACTACATCTATTTTGAAATAATATATAGGTTGTTGTAGCTACATCATCTAACCCTGCCAACCTCTCGTTTCCTATTGCAACAGCCAATGATTTCTTAAAACCTTTGAATGACCATCATTTAATCAAATTTGCGTGGAATTTAAGCCAAAAAAATTTAAGAATTGAGATTTGCATGCAAACAACGAGAGGGTCAGAATATGTTGGCAACCTACAAGTAACTTCGCAGTATATTTCGCACCCACAATATTTCACGAAGTGTCCGCCACTGCCAGGAATTAACCACATAAATTTGGTCTTTTTAATGATCAATTCTGTGTCTCTGTACTGTGATAGATAAAAGTGTTTCTCAGTGGGCATCGTGTTTTAGTTTTACATCAAACACTTGGTCTTATATGAAACATACAGTTTACACGAGTAAATGACATGAATATACTTCACATTACTCACAGGGGGGCCCAGGCATACGTTTGGTTTTGTGCAATATATATTTAAATTGCATAGAATATACATATAATATACAGTACTTTGTAAATTTATACAATCCATTCAGGCTCACGTTTATTCGTTCTATTGCAACTGCCATTAAAAGTATTTACACAGGTTCAGAATACCCCTCTCCTGGAGAGACTACCAATGGTACGTCATACACTAATAATCATTTCATTTTTGCTTCAGGTCGAAGAGGCTAAGCTGGAATTAAAAGAAGTTGTGGAATTTTTAAGAACTCCAGAAAAATTTACTAAGCTTGGTGGAAAACTGCCATCAGGTAAGGATGCGATTGAAATTAAAAACGTGATGACCAACATAACAATATTCTTCTCAAAATTTTAGTGGTGTGAGCTGCCAGGCTATTGAAAGCCTTGCCCTATTTTAGACAAAAATATAACTGAGTTTCCATACCCTATTGGTTCGTAATGTGTTGCAGGTATATTGCTGGTTGGAGCACCAGGCACTGGTAAAACATTGCTTGCAAAAGCCGTGGCAGGTGAAGCTGGAGTGCCATTTTTCTTCTGCTCTGGAGCTGAATTTGATGAAATGTTTGTTGGAGTTGGTGCAGCAAGAGTTAGAAACCTATTTGGTGAGTGGATTAAAATGATTGAATCCCACCTTTTTACAGTAGAACTATGAGTATAACCATTTAGAACAGGCGAAACGTTTGTGGTCTACAAAACATACGGATTTGTTTTGCAACAGGGGGTTTTGCGACAGGTGGAGCGGGTGGAGCGCCTTGCTCCACCTATGAAGTCATTCAGTGAGATTTTCCACGCCATATGACGTCATCAAGGTGTGCGTACAAGGGGGGTGTGCGCACTTAGGGTATTAATATTCAGGGTGTGCGCACGGCGTGCGTACGGTGTTCGCCAAAGGGGGTGTGCGCATTAATGGGTGTGCGCACATAACGTATGTATTAAAAGTATTTTTAACTTACAATAAACAACGTTAACATTTTCCCTTAAAAGATACACGAGAGATCCTTTCATATTAATATAAATAATTTTAACTTACAATAAATAACTTTAACTTACAATAATATATATTTTACCAAGCGTTGTGTTCCAAACACAGTCCGTTTCGACAACGAGTAAATAATATATTCTCGTATCTAATATCACCTTATACGAAACGGCTTAGACAACTAATATAGCGACGCTTAACCTAGTAAAATATTATTGCCTTATGCGAAATAATAACAAGCAGAAATATAGCTTTCTAAATCGAGAAGATCTTAAAGTTTAATCGCCATAGCTAAGGTCTTATAGAGAAATACAAATATATGTTTGCCAAGCGAATGCATATAAACATAGTTCTTAAAGGGATTTAAACCTTACAACGTTTCAAGCGTTTTAGATGTAGCAGAGGATGAAAAGCAGTGATTTTTAAGCGAGATTTACGAGCAAACACAATTATATGCATAGGTTTGTAAGTCATTTGTAAATCGTTAACGGCGATTTGAATAAATTGAGAATATTTAATTATAGGACGCGAGAATATTGTACAATGTACATACAGCACACACATAAATAATTTTTAACATCGTTAGTAAGGTCTACTCCTAAGAGCATATCGTTTAGGAGTCTTTTATTTCTTTAAAGAGTTCTCATATTTTTTGTCTGCCTTCGGGTGATAATCTTACAATATCTTCAGCTTTCATAGGAATATATTTTGGTCTCTCATGAAGCAGTCTTTGTTTGTAACCTTCTTGTTGCTCTGGCGTCATCGTTGCTGAATCTTTAGGTCTTCAATCTGAAAGGTCTACCCAATAAAGTCTGCTCTGGGTCTTCTAAGAGCGTATTATTCTTAAACTCCATCACGGAGTTTATCTTCCTATCTTTATCTTCCTATCTTTATCTTCCTTATCTTTATCTTCCTTATCTTTATCTTCCTAGTCATGGACTATAGTCATAGTCATGGACTATATCATAGACTATAGTCCGTGACTATGACTATAGTCCATGACTAGGAAGATAAAGATAAGGAAGATAAAGATAAGGAAGATAAAGATAAGGAAGATAAGTCGGCTCGGAGGTATATATACTAGGCTCGGAGATATATACTAAGCTTGGCTCGGGCCTATCCTTATATCTTAGAGCTCGGCTCGGGCCTGTCCTTACATCTTAGAGCTCGGCTCGGGCCTATACTTAAATCTTAGAGCTCGGCTCGAAGCTAAGCTCGCTCTATATGGAGGTTGGCTCGCTCGATATGAAGCTAACATCGCTCGATATTCAATTATTCAATTTTAGGATTCAATGATTCACTCTTAGGATTCAATGATTCAATCTTAGGATTCGATGATTCACTCTTAGGATCCAATGATTCACTCTTAGGGTTCAATGATTCACTCATAGTCATAGTCATAGTCATAGTCATAGTCATAGTCATAGTCATAGTCATAGTCATAGTCATAGTCATAGTCATAGTCATAGAAATTGGATTAGTTAACAAGTATATCAGAGATATGCTTGCTCGGTATGGGTTAAAGAAATGTAAAGTTATGGTTAAAAGGCGAAAAAGCTACGAGGTTGACTCGGACAATATATATACACCCAAGCGAGTGATGGGGTTTCAGTGTGTGCTGTATGTACATTGTACAATATTCTCGCGTCCTATAATTAAATATTCACAATTTATTCAAATCGCCGTTAACGATTTACACATGACTTACAAACCTATGCATAGAATTGTGTTTACATACAATGTTTGTATATGCTCGTAAATCTCGCTTAAAAATCACTGCTTTTCATCCTCTGCTACAGATCCTCTGTAAGGTTTAAATCACTTTAAGAACTATGTTTCTACATTCGCTTGGTAAACATATATTTGTATTTCTCTATAAGACCTTAACTATGGCGATTAAACTTTAAGATCTTCTCGTTTTAGAAAGCTATATTTTTGCTTGTTATTATTTCGCATAGGGCAATAATATTTTACTAGGTTAAGCGTCGCTATATTAGTTGTCTAAGCCGTTTCGTATAAGGTGATATTAGATACGAGAATATATTATTTACTCGTTGTCGAAACGGACTGTGTTTGGAACACAACGCTCGGTAAAATATACATTATTGTAAGTTAAAGTTATTTATTGTAAGTTAAAATTATTTATATTAATATGAAAGGATCTCTCGTGTATCTTTTAAGGAAAAATGTTAACGTTGTTTATTGTAAGTTAAAAATACTTTTAATACATACGTTATGTGCGCACACCCATTAATGCGCCCACCCCCTTTTGCGAACATCGTACGCACGCCCGTGTGCACACCCAGGTGTGCGCCACCCTGAATATTAATACCCTAAGTGCGCACACCCCCCTTGTACGCACACCTTGATGACGTCATATGGCGGGGAAAATCTCACTGAATGACTTCATAGGTGGAGCAAGGCGCTCCACCCGCTCCACCTGTCGCAAAACCCCCACTCTCTATCTACTCAGCAAGTACGTTAATTATTTAGAAATAAGAGATGAAGTAATGTAAAGTTTACACTGTATTATATTTGTGGTTAAACATGTACAGTGGATTATTGTTTAGGACTAGTGGTGGCACAGTGGTTAGTAGATATGCCTTTCACCATGAGAATGGGCTTTGATTCTTGCATTATAATTTCGCCTCCTTCGCAATTGTGAAAAGAGTGGTTCCAATTTGTGCCCCACCGAATACCGCAGGGGTTTTTCAAGTACCACCTGCAGTAACACTGGCCCATTGTAAGGGATGGCCCTTACTGAAGAGTCTAGAACTGATAGAGCTATAATGTCTAAATAAGGTTATTATAGTTTAGTTTGATATTATGTACAGTATTCTTTTGCTGTGTTGAGCTGAAGTTGATGATTAACCCTGTACGTTCGATTCCTGTACTGCTTATGGCAAGTACATAAGTATATAAGTATTATTTCACAGCTGCAGCGAAGAAACTTGTGTTATGTTTATTGATGGACTTGATGATTACACTTGTATACACTTGATTATATGTATATAAATTATTATTTTACTCCATGCAGCTGCAGCGAAGGAACTTGCACCTTGTATTATATTTATTGATGAACTTGATGCCATTGGAGGAACGCGAAGTGTTGGAGACCACCAACCTTATTCAAGAATGACATTGAATCAACTCCTCGTCGAGTTGGATGGGTAACATTGTCCATTTCCGAGCACTTTAAATATTCATTAGCCTTCGCCCAATCGTGCAGTTAAGCCTATTTAGTCAACATGCATGCACTGGACGATGATAAAACATGTAGAATAGCAATGCCGCAATGGGTAACATTGTCAGTCTCGATTACAAGTTATAGTTTCGTGTTAACCCAAGCAAATACAGACAGTGCGTGCATGTATGTATAGTGCAGTAAATGTTGCATGGAATTTACACATTTTGTTGAATTAGATACATCTTCCAAGACAATTCAAGTAGACCATATACCCTGTACTGTCTCCGCTTCAACAAAGACTGATTTCTTGACTACTGTTGTGTAGATGTAGGGCAGTGTACCATATGTACATACATTACTTGTATTTAAATTCGCGCAGTATTAGAATTCACGCAGACCAAAGGTGCGCGAAATTAAACTAACTGAGCGAAAAATAATCCGCGCGAAAAGGTTTGCTGCTGTAACATGTGCGAAAAATAATCCGCGTGTAAACGTTTGCCACCGTAACACAAAATACTGAAAGTTAGACAAGCAAATTAGAAATTATTTTATATGACATTATGTATAATATGTATTAGCCATTAGATTCGTTGTTACAGCTACATAAAGAAACTGTCCAGCTTAATATCTTTCTCTTGGGATTTTTCGGTTCAGGTGGCTTGAAAATTTCATCAAGCACTTTCGTGAAAATTATAAGTATCCAAATGTAATTTTAACACGGAAAACCCATAATTTAAGTGTGATTTTCTAGTTTTGTACCGTTTCAAAGTGCGCTAAATTAAGACTGCGCAAAAATATCGCAAAATTGCGCGAAATTTTATCGCGCGAATTAAGACTGAGCGAAAATTAGTACCACGCGAATTTAAATACAAGAAAGGTAACCATATGATAGTATATAATAGGATAAGACTGTAAAAGAAATCATGTTCAAATTCAAAAACCAATTCAGATTTATTATGTAGCTTTGACAGAAATGGCTTTCGCAAAATTCAAAACAATTTCCGAACTAAAATATCGTTGAATGATTTAGATTTGATAAAACTGAAGGTATTGTCGTTATTGGTGCTACGAACTTTCCTGAAATTCTCGATAAGTAAGTAAATACCAATTTGATATCCATATAACGATTTGATCTATGTAAAGAATGCAGAGTTGTAATCAAGGAACATATAAAAATATATTTGCATATCTATGTAAAGCAATCGTTTGTAAAATTCAATGCTTAATTTTGATGTTTTAAAATTGCTGAATGGACATGTATATTTGTAGAGCATTAATACGACCTGGTCGTTTTGACAGTCGTGTGACAGTTCCCATGCCAGATGTTAGAGCACGCAAGAGTATCCTTGAATTGCATCTGGGTAAAGTACAGTTGGCGGATGGTAAGATCATACTGTCTAAACTATGTTGGTGCGAATGCAGCCAGAAATGTTAATGTATATACAAAAGTGTATTTTTAGCTTCACATCATCTTTCAGAATCATCATGATAAATTAAGCCGTTCGCCTCCTCATGTACAACATACTGCTTATATGTACAAACACAAACAAAATATTACAGTAATACTCTTAAAGGTTCGTTGACGACGAAAGCTTAATAAAATACACACAGTAACATTTCTGGCAGCATTTAGCTGCACCAACACAATTTAACAATCGATATGTTACAGTACTTAAAACTAGTAAGATGATAATTGCAATAACAAAATATATAATACTTATGTTTACACTTGATGCATCCTAGAACCATAGTGCTGAGCTCCCTCAAGGCATGTCGGGGAGGACTAAATCTTACCAAGCCTTCCCAAACACTTCCGCGCGGTCAGCAGAACTTAAAGCGCCTGAGTACGAGGTTGCAGTCGCTACATGACAAAGAAATAGCCGCGTATAATAAACTATCAACAGTCGACAACTTATTACTTGGTTTTCCATATTATTTGGCGAGACGGGCTACCTATATTTGAGTCACGTGAGCGATCAGTTGCGCGGACACGTCAAGAATGTAGTTAAACTTTCCCAGTTTGTGTGCAAGCACCAAGGCCGACTGAAAACTGTCATGTGTGACATCTAGAGCGCATGTTCGAAAACAGAGCAGCATGTTGGAAAACGGCCTATACTGTAAATCCATCGTTGTATACTGTATGTATATAGCAGAAAATTTTCTATTTAGATGTTAGTGTTGACATTTTGTCCAGAGGCACACCTGGTTTTTCAGGTAAGTGAATCAAAGCTGCATTGATTATATAGTGTTGCATTTTTCGCAACCGTTCCTGGTTAGGTCTTAAATTGTGTATATATCTACTCACTTGGATTATCCACCAAACCCAGTATTCTAGTTCAGCCAAGTGAAGTGCAAAAAAATCTTTGAAGTTTACCTTATCACAACCCGCACACCCGATCACCTATATATACAGAACTTACGGTTACAGCTCAGCAACTGGCCTCTGTAGCTCAGTTGGTTAGAGCACTGCACCGGAATCGCAGGGCCGTGGGTTCAATTCCTGCCAGAGGACCTAGTGTTGCATTTTTCGCAACCGTTCCTGGTTAGGTCTTAAATTGTGTATATATCTACTCACTTGGATTATCCACCAAACCCAGTATGCATTGATTATAGTTGTTATTGTGTTGCTGTTTGATAGTTAGTTCTGGTACAAGGTTGTTAGTCTGTATGTACGCATGTATTCCAAAAAACGTCAGCGACCAATGCCATAGCTTCTAATTGTATCTATTATATCCTTGAATGTTTTTGAACTTTATTGTTTAAATATGGTCAAAACAGTAAGGATTCTATAATAGAATTATTGCAATTATGTCTTTATATTTTAAAACTATTGATTTTTCATATGTATAGGTGCTGACCTCGCCAATCTGGTAAATCAAGCTGCGTTGAGGGCGGCGAGTGATGGCCATGTTAATGTTACAAATGAACATTTGGATTACGCAAGAGATAAAATTATTATGGGTAAGATATGTAAGGATATTAATACATTAAATTATAAGCATGATAATGTTTCATTACATTAGCATCAGACATGTTGTCGTAAGTGGAATGTAGATTTTCCAGGAAATTTGTTGTTGCATGAACACCACAACTGCCGTCAGAGGGTTCATCGTAGACCCTTGGGGAAAGTAGGAAACATTGTGGCGGAAACATTGTGGCGGAAACATTGTGGTGGAAACATTGTGGTGGAAACATTGTGGCGGAAACATTGTGGCGGAAACATTGTGGCGGAAACATTGTGGTGGAAACATTGTGGTGGAAACATTGTGGCGGAAACATTGTGGCGGTAACATTGTGGCGGAAACATTGTGGAAACATTGTGGCGGAAACATTGTGGTGGAAACATTGTGGTGGAAACATTGTGGTGGAAACATTGTGGAAACATTGTGGAAACATTGTGGCGGAAACATTGTAGAAACATTGTATGGAAACATTGTGGTGGAAACATTGTGGCGGAAACATTGTGGTGGAAACATTGTGGTGGAAACATTGTGGCGGAAACATTGTGGTGGAAACATTGTGGTGGAAACATTGTGGTGGAAACATTGTGGCGGAAACATTGTGGTGGAAACATTGTGGCGGAAACATTGTGGCGGAAACATTGTGGTGGAAACATTGTGGTGGAAACATTGTGGAAACATTGTATGGGAAACATTGTGGTAACATTGTATGGAAACATTGTGGTGGAAACATTGTGGTGGAAACATTGTGGTGGAAACATTGTGGTGGAAACATTGTGGCGGAAACATTGTGGGGGAAACATTGTGATGGAAAGATTGTGGGGGAAACAATGTGGGGGAAACATGGTGGGGGAAACATTGTGGTGGAAACATTGTGGCGGAAACATTGTGGCGGTAACATTGTGGCGGAAACATTGTGGTGGAAACATTGTGGTGGAAACATTGTGGCGGAAACATTGTGGTGGAAACATTGTGGTGGAAACATTGTGGTGGAAACATTGTGGCGGAAACATTGTGGTGGAAACATTGTGGTGGAAACATTGTGGTGGAAACATTGTGGTGGAAACATTGTGGCGGAAACATTGTGGTGGAAACATTGTGGTGGAAACATTGTGGCGGAAACATTGTGGCGGAAACATTGTGGTGGAAACATTGTGGTGGAAACATTGTGGTGGAAACATTGTGGCGGAAACATTGTGGCGGAAACATTGTGGTGGAAACATTGTGGCGGAAACATTGTGGCGGAAACATTGTGGTGGAAACATTGTGGCGGAAACATTGTGGCGGAAACATTGTGGTGGAAACATTGTGGCGGAAACATTGTGGCGGAAACATTGTGGTGGAAACATTGTGGTGGAAACATGGTTTCCTAGCCATGTGTGCCGAAAGTGGACAACCAGGAAACATTGTCTCCGCAGCAAAGATCACGTTTAGGAAACAAAATATCCTTCTGAATTTGCTGGCAAATATTTTTGCTTTCAGAGACGTGGAAAGCAAATTTTGTTTCTGCAAAAATGTTTCCAAAAGTGGGAGAACGTGGACACATTCGACGAAACATCGAAACTTTCAAATGTTTCCGCCTACAGTGTTTCCTTTTCTTAGAAATTATGATACAATTCTTGTACCCTGATTAACGCAGACTTTCCCTGGAGATTGTAAATGCGCTTGAGAAATTCTGAAATCCATAAATTGGGCAAGATACGATCTGTTTGCAGTTTGCAGGGTTTTTAAATCTCGAACTCGATCTATGTTCCATATTGTAGGACCTGAAAGAAAGAGTGCATTCATTGAACAGAAAAATCGTGAAGTAATTGCATATCATGAAGGAGGACATGCATTGGTTGCCCATTTTACTTCAGGTTTTTATCATTATGCAAATACCATATTTTCATTGACATTTTTTGTAACACCTGTACATAAAAATAGAAACGTGACTTGAATATTTTTTGTCAATTTCCCTGTAGAAGCCTTACCTCTACACAAAGCAACCATAGTTCCACGTGGAGATGCTTTAGGAATGGTAAGTTATTTAATTAAGGTTTTTTCGTCTATATGCTTTCGGTGCTTTTGGCGTTACAGTCTGTCCAATGTGTCTGCTATGAAAACACTAACATACATACGACCCAAACATTTGTATCAATGTAGGGGTGTAGCCAAAAGAGTGTGTTTTTTTTGCTTTTTGTCTTAATTATTAACATAGTCCTAATGTTTTCTTGATGCTAGTTGTAATCAATTGCAATATTGATATATGTTCCAGGTAGCTCAACTTCCAGAGAAAGATGAACTATCATGGACCAAGAAACAATTGTTGGCTAAACTTGATGTATGTATGGGTGGTCGTGTTGCTGAAGAACTCATATTTGGCAAGGATAATATAACAAGTGGTTAGTATACTTATAGTCAAGGATATATTAATGTCTTTGACATTTCCTGTTCACCGCATTTAACAAACGCCTGAAATATCAATTCCTGGGAGAACCCCTGCCCTTGAGGAATTCTAATGCTTGAAGCAAGCCATTTTCCCCTTTGGTGTGCCTTGAAGAATTACAGGGTTCTTCAAAATGGGCGTGTTTGAAATTGAGCGACCACTGAAATTCCCAAGGGTTTACCGTCATATTTAATGTTCTCCCTGTCCGAGAAATGGCAGTTCTACATTTTTCTGCAGAATTTACTGTAACTTTTCATTCTCATTGCGTCATAGGTGCGTCAAGTGATTTCTCTCAAGCTACAAAAATAGCCAGAGCTATGGTCACAAAATATGCCATGAGTGACAAGGTAAATCATTCCTCATACTTGTACAACATCACTTTACGCTGGCCTCTGATTTCAGGTCATTAAAATTCGGCAAATGCCGACCCTCTCCTCCGCAGAGGCTTTTAAACCCGTAAAATCTAAGGCATGCGGGTAATCATGGTGAATGCTCGCGAGGGAAGACGCAGAAAAAGATCCCCCACGTGCATTAACCAATTACCCGCATGCCGTACATTTCCGGGCATGTAGCCCGCGTGTTAAACTAAAACGCGTCTGCGGAAGAGAGAGATGCCGACCTGATTGCCGACCTATTGTCATGTCAGGAAGGCAAAAAATTGCCGACCTCCAATTATTCTTTTCTGAAGCGAATTTATATTATATATATTAAAGTAAAATGTATATAAAATTACTTCTTTCAAGATATCCATAATCCAAAGCATTTCAATAGCAAATCGTACGTTTACTAAACGTTTAAAAGTGATAGTTTGATCACGATGTAGTTGAAATAAATATATGTAATATATTTCAATTATACGTTCTGGTTTCTAAATGTAAATGTCAATATTACTGCAGGCACATTTTATTGAAAACATAAATTTGGCGACCTGCTTTCGTGCTGAGCCGTGCATTATTTCCTAGCTATATTTCCCAAAAGTCTAGGGCAAACCAAGCAACATTTCTCAGAAACATTGACCGGTAGAGTATTGATTACAACATGCTTATACCGGCTGTGGCATACAATTTGAACGTTGAAAACCAGTAAACATCGTTTGCGGGAATAATCGCACTTGCGAAACAGAATGTTCTTAAATTTATTGGGAGACATTTTTGCTTTCCAAAAAATAAATTTTGTTTCTGCAACTATGTTTTCGAAAACGCAAAAAGAAAATTTTGAGGAAACATGAAGATTTTCAGTTTTTTTCCAGAACAGTGTTTCCTATTTTTTGCCCAGAGGTTTAGGATTATTCTTTGTCCTGGAACTGAGGAAGAGTTTAATACACCTATTTCTTACTACCCGATATATCCCGCGTATATATTGTAGGTTGGTCCATTGGTTATTAACGATAATGAGAAAATAAGTCCTGAATTACAAAATTCAATTGAAAATGAAGTGAAGCGCTTAATTAAGGTAAGACTGAATTTATTCATGGAACATGTTGTATTTCAAGATGCAGTTTTGTTTTTCTCTGACCAGATGTAAATTTTTGAGGTTGGCTAATGTCTATATATATAGAGATGATGAATTATCTATAGCATTTTCTATTTATCTCTAGATCTTTGTATCTATTGTTTTCTGGTAGAAAATTTTTAATGAGATTTGCATAGTCCATGCATTTTATCGAGCTATAGTGTTTACATGAGCCCTACATCATAGGCTAACTCAACCCTGCAATCGCTTCCACAAAACAGTATTAAGTGGAATCCGCGTACTGACTCGTTTACTTCTTCACGAAGTCCAAAATCATATATTGCCCAGTAAATTTTCGAGTGTTTTCCAGCAGACAATTGAATATTGTTCTAATGCTAAAGAGGGTCATTCCTCCTTAAGCTTCATTTCCATTTGGTCGTAACTGTCGTGACCAAGTCGCGTTAGACGATGTGAAATAATCTGCATTTTTCTTGTATTTTGTGTGATCTATGCATGCAAATCAGTCTTTAATGATTGCAGAAGTATATTGGCATTTTATTACATCGGCCACCTTGGTGTGTTCACGACCCTTATGACTGAATGGAAACCATGCTTTAGTACATACATATGGACAATTTCCAGCCCCACTAGGCGAGATCTCATGTAGTCAATAGTGTGATCTTGCCTCCTCTCATGCATGTAAAGGAAAATAGTTTAAATGAGAAATTCATGCAAATAGCATAGAGGACCCAGTAGGCTTGCCTATAGTAGGGGCACTCCTCGCTGATCATAAAACTAACACTGCATGATACTGGATAGTACATCTGCTATGGATAAATGAAGCCAATGGCAGCCATATTGGTGCATGTGACCACCACAAATCTACTGATATTTTTGAGATCAGTGATCATGGCACCCCTTCATGCACTGTTTGGTTCAAATGTATAATAATACTGTATAAAATTACTTTACATTTTCTCTCATGTTTGAAGGAGTCCTATGAACGTGCAAGAAATATTCTTCAAACTTATTCAACGGAACACAAAAGACTTGCGAAAGCTTTACTACAGTATGAAACTTTGAACGCTGAAGAGATGATGGCTGTTATTCAAGGAAAGTCCATTGAATAAACACAATATTTTCTAACTACACAATATACGCTGCTTAATAAGGACAGTTTTTAGTATAGAAATACAAATAGCAGTTTTGATGTTATGTATTGACAACATTTTGCAAGCAAATTTATACCATTTGTTGATGTTGTATGAAATTCTCGGGAAATGTATTTGGCTGCGTTGCTACTTCAGAAACAGGTGAACAACCGGAGTTTTTTTCCAAAGTATTTTGGTGCATGGGCAAACAGGGCGCGAAATAACGGCCGGTCAACGGACAATGTCCGGCCAAAATGAGTAGTCGTCCGGTCAAACTCTCGCATGACCGGTCATTTTGACCGGCTACTTTTTAAAGTTTACATGTAATTCAGTTGCTAAATAAAGCGAACGAGCAAACTATTTTCATGCAATTTTCTCATGGATTAATTTCGAAGTTGCTGACAAGTGAAAATAGCCGGCACGCAGTGGCTGCAACTGTCAAAACTTATGTTCTTTGTTAATTTCGTCTGATGCATGTTGCGTTTACTTTGAATAATATTTACTGTACGGACTTTACAATAAAACTCACAAGTGATTCTTGACTTTTACAGACATTTTTCTAGTTACATTAAGTATTTTACATTTAAGGGGACTTTGTCAGGCTTTGTTTAGCTGAATAATTTGACCGGCCAGAAATGCGGGATGTCCGAGCTAAAGTTGGTTTGGCCGGTCACTTTGACCGGCAACCCTCCAGCCGTTATTTCGCGCCCTGGGCAAAGTAAATATACGAATTTCGGGTGAATTGCACGATTCATATAGCTGTTTTCTGTATCTTCTGAGATCGCGACCCGATTTTAGGGTGGTTTTGTTGGCGATGGGCAAATGGTGTATCCGTGTATGATGGATTCGTGCCAGAAAAATCATAGGTAACCTTGGTCATATATATAATGACGGCTGCATTCATATGAGCAGCTAAAAAAAACAAGAAATTAAAACTGATTTACATTACACAGCACAGGAAGCAATCTTTTGTATTTATTAATACTTTGGAAACAAAATGTAATTGTTAAAGCTGATTAAACTAACAAAGTTTACAGAAAGTTTACCCAAAGTCTACTAGAGATAAGGGGCAAGTACAACAACGAATAGATAGGCAGTATATTTTCTTTGTGTCTTTGTCGTTGCATGTATATATATGCTCAATATAGAGTTGTTTTAATCTGTACTATTAAGGTTCATTTTCTAGTTAAAGCTTTAAAAATTATTCTAATTATCTTGTTCCATAAATATATCAGTTAAAACTTTAAAAGCTGCACAGTTCCTCAAGACGTCGTCAATAAGCTATTCTATGTCAATATGTTAAATCTTTAAAAAGCTGCACGGATTCCTAAGCAGACGTCCATATTCAGCATTTCTATGTTTCTTATTCTGTAAATATCGGTGAAATCTTTAAAACGCTGTACAGTGTCCTAAGATCTGGTCAGGTCAAAAGGGCTGCTACTGGTACCATGTAGCCCACCATTCACATGGTCGGGTTGTCGGCGATTCAACTGGCTCCTCCTGGATGAACAGCCTGTCAGGGTTAAGAACAAGACCTGACTCTATGGGCGGTCGACTCTTATAATCAACGCGGCCATCCATCAAAGCATATGATCAAAGTGGAGTCAGAATCCATTAGACATTTGAACTCAGCAGTGCTGACTCATCAAACTATACCTCAGACGTAATGGCTCTGCCTTTCATCTGAATAGGACCATCCAAGGGTAATTATCAACCGCAGAGGACTCAGCACTGCGGGCAAAAGATGAAAAAAAGACGTAAATGATAGATATATTTATTTATCACATTGTCCGCGACAGATGTCTGCCAACCAAAAAGTATATTTCTATATCTTTTCTTCTTTCTACTAAGGCATGCAAGATGCGTGATGTTCTTTGACTTTGTTATTGTGTGGATTCATTCTCAGTATAGTTGCTACAAGGCCAGTTAAAACAAAGTCGCCATAAGCATTTTCATGACGTTCTTTAATATTGAATGGATCCATTCTCATGCAATATATAGTGTTTTAATGTGTATATAAGTTTCATTTGCCAAAATTTAAAAAGCTGCATAGTATCCCAAGAAGTCGTCCATACGCATTCCTGTATTTCATATGTCTTATTCCATAAATGAAAGGATTAATTATCGAATTTATAGCAATCAATTCCGAGAAAATGATATGTAGTGTTAGTGGTATACAACTGGTATTGCACACTAACATATCTAAACATACTTCTAATGAAAAGGGAATAAAACAACCTAGGAGCACTCCTATTACTATAACAAATGTTTTCAATTGTTTTAACTCCTTTTTAATCCTTTGCCAGGATGCATTTTGCTCATGTCGCTCATTGCCATTGGTAGAATTCCCTGCTTGCATCTCTTGCTCATTGGTAGAATTGCGCATATCTTGATTATTTCGGGTAATAGAACCAGTAGCTATCCTCCGTCTTTGCTTCCGCGCAATTTTAAGTATTTTAATATTGAAGAAAATTATAAAAGTAAGCGGGATATATATGTATACAATGAATGTAAATAATATGAACTCGTTCGATGAACGGCAAACGCCACGAACTTCGCCTGGAACGATATATATTATTGATACAGGAAGAAAGGCTAATGCCCATATCCACATTATGCATACCAGAATATAAACTCTCTGCCATGTCATAAGTATAGGATATTTCAGCGGCCATCTTATAAACAGATATCTATCAAAACTGATCGCTAAAAGAGTGAGAATTGACAGAAAAACAGACACACCACCGCTTGAATAAATGAACTTGCAAAAAAATTCTTCATCACTGTGAACTCCAGTCACAATTCGAACCAACTCAACAATCCAAATAGGATAAATTGTTAGACAGACTAACAAATCTGTTACACTCAGATTGACAATAAGCCAAGCGGTCGGTGACTTTTCCTTGTTCATAAAAACATTGTATATTATAACTCCAGTATTACCTAAAACGCCGAACACGATGCAAATACATTTGAATATCATCAAACCAATTAAAAATTGGGAGGAAACCTGCTCTGAGTCTGCTTTCGTAGTCATATCTTGCCCCACGGCTTTACCACAGAGCCATGCAGAGGCTTTACTTTTGCTGAATTGATTGATTTAACGTTCTTTGTCTTTAGCCAGTTTAGGCTTTATTACATTTAAACCTCAAAATTAAATGTCAGCTTTGAAAAACGAATTGTTCTCCGATACTCAATAAACATGTCCGTAGATAATATTTACTATTAATAAAAATTGATGTACTGGTTATTGAACCAGCTTGCTTTATTTACTTGGATTTTATATGTTTTTATCGAATGTGTATTTATACATGATATCTTTCATTCTTTTTGCGCCGATGATCTGTCAAGACTGTCATATAAATAATATACCTGTATAATTAAGACTTTTTATGTTACAAACGGTGGGAACCAAGGGCATGTTGTCACTCATCACAAATGAATATCCTAAAGTAAGGTGACAAGTAATTATTTCTCTAATTATCTTCATTTAAAACCCCGTGCATGATATTAACGATTATAACGCCAAGAAAAGGAACAATTATATATATAGCCGGTAATCTTGACCAGTAAACCTATATAAGTACTATCTTCATGCATGACTATTTTCAATAATCGTCACCTTGGTATTAATGCTATTTAGTAAAATTACATAGGTGATTACATATTCACCGATATTCACCTCGCCTTCGGCGAATAATTGTTAAATACTATGTGTCTATGGTACACTCTATAGATGTATATATCTCTCATGCATACATATACATATCGTGTGTATGTCTCTATTATAAGAGGTTTTTCTGCATTAAGGGTTTTATAATGCCAGAGTTTAGTTTATTATTACTATTTGATGTTGACAACTCGAGTTCCTATCACCTACCTTCCAAATAGACCTGTCTCTCCAGGCATTGTACTCTTTCAATTATGCAACATTTGATAGCGTCCCTAGAAATGTAGTGTTTTGGGCAATGAAGAAGAATGAAGTGGAAGAAAATATGATAAGAATAATAAGAGTTATGAAGAAAGACGTGGTAACAACAGTAATTACACTCTACGGACAGTAGCACAGACCCTTTCGATGTAGAAATTAGCCTCCATCAAGGTCACAGATGAGTTAAAGTTCTGCACTCCTGCTGTTCACTGTGTTCGTTGTTTCTTGGCGTGCCCACAACGATAGATAGTTATGGAGAAGAAATATGGGATCTGCTCTATGTTGTATATGTTGAACATGTGTGTCATCGTGAAAAAAATGAATGTTAAACATATTACACGCAAATATATTAATCATATTTTTCAATGGTCCTATACCTCGTAGTCACTTCAAATAGTATTATTCGTGAAGAAACTGTTCAAATTTACAAGGAAACCCACCGTTAAATGGCTACGCTTTAAAATGAATGTAAACATAAACGTTTTACTCTATCAGTCTTTTCAAAGTTTACATTTCAATCGAGGACTCCGTTTTTTTATACACCCTGTAGATAGGTACTGGCACGGTTGCTACAAACAGAGACATAATTCATGTTTCGTTAAATACTACCTGCATGCACTCTGCAGTTGCAAAGTTTATGGAAATGTAAGAAGTTGCCAAAGTTTATGTTACAAGAACCGCAACCCTAAACCACACAATGTATGTTGCCGCGTAACGGCAAACTTAACAACGACAAATACCTTTATTATGGAACTTATGGCTATATACATGTACATGTCAGATGCGAAATTCCTATAGGTCCTACACTAAAAGATGTAAAGTTCATGATCTGTACGTCTGACAAAAAAATAAGAGAAAAGACTGTTGGAGATTATTGGTGTTATTATAGATTTTGTGTATATCGCGTGACCGGAAGAGCGAACAGCTAGGAACATGCCAATCAACGGCATTCTAGCCAATGGGATGCGAACAGTGTTATTGTTATTGGGCAACGTGCGAAGCGAGAGACAGCGAGAGAAACGGACAAGAATATAACGATAAATATAGGGGTTTTTGTAGTTTACTTTATTAAATATTATAGTTTTACCGAATGTGACTTTTCGTAGATACATACCGGGGAGGCAGGTAATTTACGAAACGTGGCACCTCCGACGGGATAAATATCGAGCGAATTTATCGACGTTTGTTGGCTTTGTGTATTATATTCGTGATTCGTAAAGGAATGTTTTTATCGTAAAAATATGGCAGACGGCAAAGCGAAGTCAGCTTTCGACACGAAGTTGAAACAGCTTCTTATTACTTGTAAGAGAACCAACGCGGTGCTTACCTCGAACAAGGATACGGCTATTCAACGCCATTTGGATGCTCTTAAAGCATTATCGAGAGAGGTCGAAACTTCGAGACGAGAAGTAGAGGCGTTAAAAATCGAGCAAAGTGAGGATGACAACGAAGTTTTAGAGTGGAATGCGCAGATCGAAGGCGAAATAGAGAAGGCGGATGACGATATTAAACTTCTCGAGAACTGGCAAGACGAATACAAGCAAGGGAAAGAACATACGGCGCGAGAAGAGCAGTTAAAGTTTGAGATAAAGCTTCACGGGACTAAACTACAACTGCAATCGGAGCACGAAGCGGCTCAAAATACGGATAAACAATCGACCGAAGCGACGAAAGAAGTGAACGTAAAGCTGCCAAAGTTAGTAATATCGAAATTCGACGGCGCATATACAGATTGGACACGGTTTTGGGGACAATATAGCGAATCTATTGAGAAATCTAGCTTGCCAAGCGTGGCGAAATTTTCGTATCTAAAAGGGCTATCTTTAAAATAGGGAACGGGAATCGGGGAATCCGGGAATCCTGGAATCGGGGAATCCTGGAATCGCAAAATCCGGGAATCGGGGAATGAGGAAATAAGAGAGTAGGGAACCGAGAAGTGGGGAAACCGGGGAGTGGGGCAAACAGGAGGCTGGGGAAACAGGAGCTAAGAGATCTATAGGACAGTAGAATTGGGGAATGGCGAGACCAGGGGATGGGGGGAACCGTGTGTAACAATATCTAACCGGGCTTTATCCACCGGATAGCAGGACCTTATAGATCATGTGACTGGAGATTTGTTGTTGTGTTTAAAAAGGCATCAGTGGAATACTAACATTTACATAAAATAATAAAACCAAAAGCTATACAATACCGACAATCAAGTAAATAAAGGTAAAAAATCTCTTTTAAAGAGTTTACACGATGGGATGGAAGAACTGAGGGAATAAAGATCGACTAACAAGGGATGGGACAGAACTGGGGATATCAGGATATGTCATGAATGCAGAAATTTTCAGGGAATGGAACTGTGTTTCACGTTGTTGGCAATCATATTATAAATAATTAAATAACAAGTATATTAATTGGCATTCACTAATAACTTTAACATATTTTACTTTAACCATTAGTGTGCATTATACCCTTTCCTTAATTGACGAGTAAAATCATCTGGCGTTAGACAGAGCAAAATAGTCTGGCGTTAGATAGAGCAAAATAGCATGTATGGGGTGTATTTGGGGTGTATTTGCACTGTGGCTCCTTGGGTAATTAGGCAAACCAAGAGAATCCAATTAATTGTCAGGGGATGGGGGAAACCAGGAGAACATTGGAAGGTGCAAACCAGGTAATGGGCAGAAAATAAAACTAAATTATAAGGATAATGACATTCTTAAATAGATTTTGGTCGAAACAAATTTTAACCCTCGGGCTCTAATGATAAAGGAGTTTGATGTATATAAAGGTATCAAGGCCATTTTACTTTTGGAATTCAGTATTTTTTATTGCCAAAATATTAGTCAAAATGCATAGAAAACATATCATATGCATAGCGGGGGGGGGGTTTTCGGGGGAAAGGGCAGACAAGACTTTCCCTGACAAAGGTGGAAACTCCCCGACTTTCACTAAAAACAGAGCTCTTTTATGGTTAATTACAATGGCACACCTTCCAATTATCCATTTGCAACTAGCTCTTGGGAAGGAATTGCCTAAATTTCTTACTATTTGTCCCAAATTTGGCTACCTCCTCCCTTCCCCACCCACCTTGTACGCCTATGTCTAAAATTTTACAGTTATACAAAACAAACCCATTAGGCAGACAGATGTAGCTGCATCTGTTACATTGAACCAGTGAAATGGTATCCTGGTAGGCTGAGGCCTTAAATTATACTGTTAGACAGGGTGTAGGAAGCTCATTTATTGTGGATGAGGGCAATCAAAGCAAAGTAATGTATGTGATCCTGAAGGCACTACATAACCAGGGGGGTCTGGGGGCATGCCCCCTCAAAAAAGTTTAAAATCTAGACCCTCTGAAATGGCATTTTCAGCCAATTTAGTGACTGGTGTGTCATTTTTAGAAATATTAGACAGTTAATAGTCATTGACATCTAAAAGATAATACTAGATTATTAAACCATTTTACAGTTTTCTAACATTCTTTACTCCGAAATGCAACATAAAACGTAGCTTTATTTGGATTCAGGGTAGTAAAAGTGAGGGGTGCTATTTGAGAGCCGAAGGAGCGAGACACAGCCAGGGGGGTCTGGGGGATTCACCAATCCCTTGTTTGTCGATCTTTCTTCCCTCGGTGTAAACTGTTTAAAAGATATTCTTTACCTTTATGCACTTGATTGTTGGTCTTGTTTAGCTTTGGGTTTTATTTTTTTATGTAAATATGCCCCACTTTGCTATTTTGCTCTATCTAACGCCAGACTATTTTGCTCTGTCTAACGCCAGACGATTTTACTCGTCAATTATTAAGGAAAGGGTATAATGTACACTAATGGGTAAAGTAAAATATGTTAGTGAATACCAATATACTTGTTATTTAATTATTTATAATATGATTGCCGACAAAGTGAAACACAGTTCCATTCCCTGGGAATTTCTGCATCCATGACATATCCCCCAATTCTGTCCCATCCCTTGTTTGTCGATCTTTCTTCCCTCGGTTCTTTCATCCCATGGTGTAAACTGTTTAAGAGATATTTTTTACCTTTATTTACTTGATTGTCGGTATTGTAGAGCTTTTGATTTTATTATTTTATGTAAATTTTAGTATTCCACTGATGCCTTTTTAAACACAACAACAAATCTCCAGTCACATGACCTATAAGGTCCTGCTATCCGGTGGATAAAGCCCGGTTAGATATCGTTACACACGGTTCCCCCCATCCCCTGGTCTCGCCATTCCCCAATTCTACTGTCCTATAGATCTCTTAGCTCCTGTTTCCCCAGCTTCCTGTTTGCCCCACTCCTCGGTTCCCTACTCTCTTATTTCCTCATTCCCCGATTCCCGGATTTTGCGATTCCAGGATTCCCCGATTCCCCGATTCCCCGATTCCCGTTCCCTATTTTAAAGATAGCCTATCTAAAAGAGCTACTTGGCGACAAAGTACGAAGAGACGTCGAGTCTCTTCCGTTTACTTCCGAAGGCTACAATCGCGCGAAGGCGATTTTGCGTGAGAAATACGGCAAAGAAAGTGAGATTGTGAAGGCGTATAGCAAGAAAATACTTGATTTGCCACACATTGCATCAGGTAACTCCAAAAAGATCGGTGAGTTCAGTGAAAAACTAACGTACTGTGTACAGCCACAAGCAATGAAAAAATTAGACGGTGTGAACGGGTTGACCTCGTTAACTCTCGACAAGTTACCAGCGATACGGGGAGATCTAGTGAGATCAGACAACGAATGGGAATCCTGGGATCTCGATAAACTTGCGGAAGCATTACGGCTTTGGGTGCGCAGAAATCCGGCAGATACATCACGACCAGAGCGCGACGAGGACCAAGACAAGAAGAGACGAGAGAGTCCGGTGAAATTATTTCATTCTCGCCAAGGACGTGGCTGTGTGTACTGTGATAGCATTGAGCACAAGGCAAATGACTGCCAGAGAATTACCTCTGTCCAAGACCGCAAACAAATCCTCGCGCAGAAACGTCTTTGTTACAACTGCGCCCTCGGAAGTCACCGTGCAGCTCAGTGCCAAAGCAAAACCTCGTGTCAACATTGTCATAAACGGCACCATACATCGATATGTGACAAATCGAGATCGGAGGAAACGAAGAAAGTCATATTGACACCAAGTGGAGTTGGTGAAGGAGTTTTCCCTGTGCTTCTGCTTAAGGTAGACGGAATTATAACACGAGCACTCGTCGATACAGGCGCTGGGAGTTCTTACGTCTCTGCCAAAGTTGGAGATATGCTCAACAAGGAACCCTGTGAAACATCAACCAAACGCGTAGAGATGCTGATGGGCTCTCATCTAACGAGAATGGAAACCTACGACGTTGTAGTTCAATCCCTCACATGGATGCAAAACTCACGAAGGTCAACAAGAACGAATTGTTGACAATAGACAATCCACATTACGAGAAAGTGAAAGCCAAGTATTCTCATCTGAAGCAAGTTAAAGTAGCAGACAACGACAAGAAAGATCAATTACCGATTCATGTGATTCTGAGCGTGGGGGATTACGCGAGAATTAAGACGAACCAACCGCCGCTGATAGGTGAAGCTGGAGAACCCGTCGCTGAATACACGAAGCTAGGATGGTTCATTATGTCGCCGGGTAATGGATTCGATAGACAAACAATGTTCCTTGCACAGACCAGCCACGTGGATTACGAAGAATTATGTCGACTTGACGTACTGGGGCTCCACAGAACACGATCAGCAAGTAGTACACGCGGAGTTCAAGGAACAGTTAGAACGATCTTTTGAAGGATGGTATGAGACAGGATTGCCCTGGAAGAGCAATCATCCACCTCTCCCATCAAACGAAGTTGGAAGTCTGCGTCGTCTCAACAGTTTAACGAGAAAATTGCAGCGAGATGGCTACATCGAAGAATATGATGGTGTAATACGGTCACAACTGCAGGAGGGAATCGTGGAAGAGGCGCCGGAAACGTCCTCAAATCAAGAGTTCTACATTCCGCATAAGGGCGTGGTGAAAGAGTCGTCAGAGACTACTAAACTTCGCGTTGTGTACGATGCTTCGGCGAAAGCAGATCCAACATCACCCTCGCTTAACGAGTGTCTGAACACAGGTCCTCCTTTGCAGAATAAACTCTGGGATGTTTTGGTGCAGCAACGAGCATTTCCGGTGATGGTCTCTGGTGATATCCGTCAAGCGTTCCTACAGATCCGAATAAAAGAAGCCGAGAGAGAGGTATTACGATTTCATTGGCGTAAAGATGAAAGTTACGCCCTGGAGACGTTGAGGTTTACGAGATTATTATTTGGTTTGGCACCATCACCCTATCTGTTGCAAGGAGTTATCGAGACGCATCTAGACACCTGGTTCGAAAGGTATCCTGAAGTAGTCGAACACTTGCGCCGAAGTATGTATGTGGATGATCTCATAAGCGGGGGGTTGACCGTCCAAGAAGCCAAGACCCGTAAAGACGTAGCCCGAGAAGTTCTGGAAGACGCCACTTTCGAGTTACATAAGTGGGGTTCGAATGTACCTGAGTTGGAAGCTGAAGATGGTCAGCCAGCTTTGGAACTTTCGGTCGAACAGTCTTATGCAAAGACACAACTCCAGGTCAAACCACAGGAGTCGAAAGTCCTCGGTCTCAAATGGGACAAACAAATTGATACACTGAAAGTGTCATTTCCAAGTGATAACGTGCCGAATACGAAGAGGGGTATCCTGCGAAAACTGTCGAGGATTTATGATCCTCTTGGACTGGTTTCCCCTCTAACCTTGGAGGGAAAACTCATATTCCGAGATGTGTGTGATGCTAAGATGCCGTGGGATGCGGAGCTAAGCAGCTTGCACGGAAAGAGATGGAGTTACATTGTGATGTGGAAAAGGAAGTACCGCCACTGAATTCTAAGTCTCGACCGAAAAGAGACGCTGCCGTTGCGGCAAGATTGCGCATCCAACAGGATGCAGTTGAAGCGAACGATGAATAACCGGAGAAAAGAGAACAATTGAAATCGAACATTTCAACATATATATACGGATTTGATATTTGTTACAGTTATAGTTGGTTAAGAAAAATTCGAATTTAATCGACATGAAGACTATGCCAAACAATACACATCTCGTAGAGAATGTGTATGGGGGAGAGTGTTGGAGATTATTGGTGTTATTATAGATTTTGTGTATATCGCGTGACCGGAAGAGCGAACAGCTAGGAACATGCCAATCAACGGCATTCTAGCCAATGGGATGCGAACAGTGTTATTGTTATTGGGCAACGTGCGAAGCGAGAGACAGCGAGAGAAACGGACAAGAATATAACGATAAATATAGGGGTTTTTGTAGTTTACTTTATTAAATATTATAGTTTTACCGAATGTGACTTTTCGTAGATACATACCGGGGAGGCAGGTAATTTACGAAAAGACTAAATTCTATATCTTTACAGCACGTACTTAAGACTCAATTACTAACTTCCAAGAAAACAATGGCATTAAATTTAAAGGATAATCACATTCCTTGTGGTCTCGAGGAATCAAGTGGAAAACAATTTAAACGTGAAGATTTATTGACATATTCAAATATTTTTGCATCTGAATTTGATAACAGTGCACTTCATGACCGTATTCTTGTACTGAAAGTAATGGAGGAAGGTCTGAGAAAAAACTATCAGTGTGAAGTGACAGGGACTGAAGATAATAAGATTGCTCCTGAACAAGAAAATGAAGAAGTGTTCACGCAAGTAAGTAAGCGACTTTATTTTTTAAGGGTTACATTTGTCAGTAGTCATATATAAAGCCACCGATAAACTATAGTGGTCACTCCACTCCTTTCTTAATCATAATTTCCATTTTCCATGATTCCATCTTTTTATACTAATATAAATGCATATACAGTAAGGATTTAAGCGTTTTATGCTTTTTTCTTAATTTCCACTTGCAAATTGTTTCACTTCTCTTTTTGCTTCCCTCTGTACATTAAAGACAACATTAAAAATGTATAGCAGAAAGTCGAGTAGGTCTTGTATGAATTTCCGAGTTTGTCTTCAAGATACAATTTATATAGACAGAAATAAAGCACTTAAAGCCATTAAAATATTCATGATCCATAGAATATCGAATTAAATATTTTAACACAATTTTTAGTCTATAACATTTATTAGCTACTTATCATTAATTCTTACCAACCAAATTCACCAATTACACATATTTAATAGATAAGTATGGTTTACGTTGTAAGCATGTAGCTATAAGGATACATAAATTTAGTAAAATATATAGCTAAATTTTGTACTGAAGATGGCATGCAGGAGATAATGTAGACTTGCTACAAGTCGACTCGCGTAATGACTGGGTTAATACGGACTGCGTTTACTGGGTTAATACGGACCTGGTTAATATACAGACTAAAGCCGGTTTTCCACTTGCGATTTTTTTCGCGCGAAGCGAATTTTTCATTTGTCTTTGGTCTCTCAACTGGAACCATGTGGAACTAATTGGATAAAGACAAAAGAAAAATTCGCTTCGCGCGAAAAAAATCGCAAGTGGAAAACCGGCTTAAGGGCGAGCTTGAGCTCCCGAGCGAAGCGAGGGAGCGAGAGGGAGACGACTTGTCGCGCTTGCAGGAAATCGCATCTCCTTGGCGCGAAAAATTACAGCGGGCGGAGCCAAATGGGTTTCCCTGCAAAACTTGAGTGTTGTTTTGACAGAATAAACTGACAGGTTTGCTACACGAGATAAGACTCGTGTTACAAACTTGCTACACTTTTCATGCTATGCGACAAATATGTGAATGGCAACGCCAACTAAAATTGTCTCAAGAACGAACGTTTCTCCCAAAACCAAGGAATTTAATTAGTCGTAAACAAACGGAGCAATGTGAAAAGTAAGGCTTTTGCCAGACCCAGTTGGCGAGACCATCAAAACATCACGGCCGGAGAGATATGCTTCTACAACTTGCCGTTGATTTCTCTTATTTGTTCGAATCCAACCTTCCTAAGGTCATAACTTATAGCATCTTTGATTGAATACATGATGCTACGAATAAAAAACTCACAAAATGTCTAAAAGTTATAGCTTGAATGTTCACCAATGCAGTAGAGATAAACTTGGATAAACAAACACGGGAATAGGAAAAACCATCGAGTGTTGACAGGTACACGTACGTATAGCCAATTCTCAAATCTGATTGGCTAACACGCACCACAGGTAATAGAAATATTTCTATTAACTGTGCACGCACCGACTAGGATTCGAGTCGGTAAAATTTGGCGCGCTGCAAGAGCGACAAGTCGACTCCTCGGCCCTTATCAAGTGACCAATTTCCGACTCGCGCTTTCGTTGCATTGGGCTTAACTGCGCGTCTGGGCTTTACCGCGCGTCAATGGAGTCGACTTGTAGCAAGTCTAGAGATAATGCTGAAACAAGTTTTACAATTAAAACTTATAAGTTGTTAGAAAGGAATCCATTTCAATTCATTGGATTAAAATTTCCAAAATCCTACGTGCCTAATGCTATCTTTTGCATCCGCAGGAAGAAGTCACACTAGTTGGCAGTACAATAAATGGGTCAATTGAAAAACAGGAAAAAGAGCCCCTTTTATCAGAACTTGATAATCAAAATAGTGAACGTCCAACTACTGTCACAAAAACTGCAAAAGAAAACATACAAACAGCTGAAGAAGTTGAGAAGAATGAATATATATCCACAATAAACGAAAATCCTTTACAGGAACAGGCCGAACAGCGATTATTCATCCACAGTTCATGGCTTGCAGTACAAAGTTCTTATTTTAGAGCATTGTTCTATTCCTCTGGTATGAAGGAGTCCTCTTCGAAAGAAATCACTATAAAAGTAGCTGAAGAAGAGTTAGCGGCACACTACACCTTGATTAAAGCTATGTACCAACCATCGATACTTGATGACACAGATCCCTATATTGTCCTTCAAGTGCTTATACTTGCAAATAAATATGATGTTAACTTGATTTTCAAAAAGTGCAAGTATGTTCTGATGTCAGTGACCATGTCCTTACAGCTTTGTGAATCAGTTTTAGTAACTGTAAATGAGATGGTAGCCACAGGTGAGTTGATTGAGTACCTTCAAAAATTCCTTGTTGATACGTTCAGACCTCTTGACAAATTCTGGTTAACGAATGAATTTAAGAATCTTTCAGAAGTTTCTTTAAAAATGCTACTTTCATGCAATGAACTTTCAGTTTTGTCAGAAAACACTGTTTTCGTTGCCCTGATGTCCTGGTGTGAATATAATGAATATAATGGTCCTTCACTTCTCTCACTTTTAATACCAGAGTTAATGACAAACGAGTTTCTACACGATGTTGTGTATAATCATCATCTTGCAAAACAAATGGATGAATTTAACAAATTCCTCCTGGATGGTTTTCGATATCATAGCTCGTCACCGAAAAGACGAGAATTGCCTGAGAATGAGATAATAAGGCGGGCTGAATACAAAGGCCGTGACAAGGAGCCTTCATTTACATGGCAGTTTTGCATTTCTGAAGATAACCATCAGAATTATCCAGAGTTGTACAAATCTGAACATTTTTGGTGGTGCGGTCTTGAAATGATGTTGGGGCTAACATTTGAGTCAAACTTCTGGAATATTCGTCTTTATGTTCTCAATATTAAAGACATGAGTTGTTTGAATTTCGTCTGGGAAATTGAAGCAGAACTATTTCCTGGACAACCAGTGAGACGTGCGGTCACATTCCGTGAATACCTTGATCTGGGATTTCACAGAATCCAATTTGAAATGTCACGACCTAATCAAAGTATTCCACGCAACTTTACTCACCCTATCAATATTTTTATTCATTTTGTTTAATCTTCGTCATTGAATCCAGTTATTTGTAATTTGTGACACTAAAAAATTACACATCGCAATTTGTAGACTGAATTACGTAAAATTTAACTGATACATTTATTAAATAATATCCGTTTAAGAATAACTGTATAATTTATATGGATCTATACAGCAGTTTTGGCTCGTGAAGCATTATGGATATAATAATAGAATCCGTAAATATATGTTGGTCATTATTATTGGCAGTTTATATTTAAATTTACTTCTTGTTCGAAGATTAACATTATTTGAACAAAGACGTGGTGGTCATTGAGTAGTTTGTAATCTTCATGATAATCTGTCTCTTCTATCCGCGATAAGGACCATAAGCCTGTGATATTTAAAGCTTCACCACCTAACTATGATAATGTTACTATTTCCTTCTGAAACATTTTTGTTTGCGAGTAAAATGCAAGTAAAATGTGATAAAAATGTGATCCATCTTGGATCAGATAAATAGTTGCCGGGGAGACTACTATAATGCCTGCTGCATATATATTCTAGAACCGGTCTGACATGCGCTATTATTGTATTAAAGAACCAAGGTAAACACCGCTCACCAGCTCACTCAAGCAAGGGCAAAAATCCATCTCAAAAGGTGGGGGTGGGAGGGATGGGGCCTACTAATAGTTATGGAGGCATGTACACGTTTAACGTTTTCAGGGCATTTCCGCATCATTTAAAGACACTTTCCGACAGGAGCGTAACTTGGGTCTAAACATTAGGGGTGTGGGCAGCTTCGTACCCAGGCGCTTTAACGTGCTAAGCGGTTGCATGAAGAGCGCGCGGGACAACACGCGAGGGGAGAAATGGAAAATTCGACGGGAAGCTAAATGCCTAAATCCGTCCCGTCGTGGCTACGCACTACAGTTTCCACGCGCGCGTCACGCAACCGCTTAGCACATTAAAGCGCCTGGGTACGAGGCTGGGGTGTGGGTTCGTTTTTCTAGACGAAAGGGCGTGGTAAAGGGACCGGCCAAATCGCGTATTTTAGAGTTAACTACTATTTAACTGCAAAACGCCACGAACTTCGCCTGGACCGATGTAATTACTGATATTAATGTAAGAAAGGCTAATGCCCATATCCACATAGTGCATTCCAGAATCTGACTTTTCCACAGTCCCTCTCTAGGCTTTTTGAATGGGGACGAAAGTATGTACCCAGAGTATATACCCGTTCGCACTGGGGAAGAGTCAGTTCCAGAATATAAGTCTCATGTCGTCATAAGTATGAGGTATTTGAGTGGCATGTTATAAACAGATTTCTATCAAAACTGATCGCTAAAAGAGTAAACCATTCCCCTATTAAACTAACTTTTGAACTAGGAAATTGTATCAGTACAGCTGGAAAGAGCATCCTAAGTTTAGTAAAATTGCAAAGTTTGGTTGCAAAATGTCGTAAAATGTGGAAAATATAGCGCTGTGAAGTTGGTAAATTTTGTATACTTTTGTATTACGCGCGGAAAACGTTTACCACTTTTTTAAAACTTCACAGCGCTATATTTTCCACATTTTACAACATTTCGCAACCAAACTTTGCAATTTTACTAAACTTAGGATGCTCTTTCCAGCTGTACTGATACAATTTCCTAGTTCAAAAGTTAGTTTAATAGGGGAATGGTCCATTGAACTTGCAGAAAAACTCTTCATCTCAACAACTAACTCAACAATCCAGCAGATGGGATAAACTGTTGGACCTAGACTAATAAATCTGTACCACTCAGGTTAACAATAAGCCATATGTGGTCGGTGATCTCTCCTTGTTCACTTAATTACTTAACATTACATACTCCCGCATTGCCCAAAACTCCGAAGACGATGCTAATACATTTGAATATCATCAAATTAACCCGCAATTGAAAATTGAGAGGAAGCTACGCCTGCATGCTCTGCTAAGTTTTGCTCGCGACTTCGTCGCTCGACCACACTAAGAAGTCAACTTGGGGCAAGTCTACTTATTGCTCTGCTGGAATTATGACATTGCTTTGTCTCATCTGGGCCTTTTGGTTTTTCTGTTTTTATAGTTGATTTTAACTCGAGTTTTTGGCTCAAAACCTCAAATTTATGTTCACAATTAAATGTCAACCTTAAAAAACAAATTACTTTTACTCAATAAATATGGCAGTTGATATTATTTACTATTAATAAAGTTTGATGTACTGGTTATTGAGTCTGCTTGATGATCTATTTACTTTGACTATATATGTTTTCATCGAACGTATATCATGTATTAATATGTTCATACTTGTTGTGATAAAACAACAAACTTAACATATTTGGCCAGACTTCTTTTCTTCCCAAAGCTTTTCCATCAATGCATCTCGAATCTTTTCTGCCTGAGATGATGAATCTTGTACCTTCCTACAGTTTCGCATTTGCAGTATTTCCCGAATTTTTTCTCTATCTCTTTTCTCATTCACGTTAAGGTCAATAGTAAGATCCAACTTCTTTGGCATTGTATCACCCAAAGTTAGGCAGATATTGTGGAGCGCCATACATGCAGGCCAGTGCAAATGCACTAACATCTGTACTGCTACTTTCACACTTTCTGAGTAACACCTGCCACCTTCCTTTTAACTGACCATAGGCTCCTTCTGTGACCATCCGGGCACGACTTAAACGGTAATTGAAGTACCTCTGTTTAGGTGACAGAACTGCATCTGTGTAAGGTTTCATCAACCATGTTGTGAGTGGGAATGCAGAATCACCAACAATCAAGGGAGGAACTGTTTGGCTGCCAACTTTCTTTCCCACTGAAGGTAGACCATCGCCTTCTTTAATATTCGACCAAAGCTCAGTTGATTGAAAAATAATGGAGTCGTGGGAATTCCCAGGAAAACCACAGCTCCCCCAAATAAATCGGTAGTGCGAGTCAACCAATGCCATGAGCACAATCGAATAAAAATTTTAAAGTTGTGGTATTCCTTGCAAGCTTCCAGTCCTCCTGAAGGGCATTTAAACGGGATGTGACAGCCATCGATTGCTGCCCAACAGCAAGGGAATTCCCACATTTTTTCCATATCCAAGATCTTGTTGCGAAACATACTCTCTGATTTTGGCATGTATTTGTTAATGCTATCTTCCCATAATAATTCAACAATGGCTTCACATACTTCTGTAGTGACAGTAGCAACTGTTGACAATCCAAGACCACATAGTTCTGCTATTGTGTAGTAGTATGTTCCACGGCCAAGTCGATAGAGGCAGATAGCTAGTCGCAAAGCTGGTTCCACAGGCTCTTCTACCACAGTTTTTCTTTCCAACCCAGGACGTATGCGCTCAAGAATGTAATTAAATGTGCTTCTGGAAACTCTGAAAGTTTTTTTAGATCGCGCATCAGATCACGTTTCCCACACGATATTCCACCATCCTTGGTTTCGTAGAAGTCTCCGACAGGAACGCTTAACAGGAGCAGCTGCATTTCTGCTAGACAGCAGCAGAAGTACCACTACAAAAGATATCTTAAGTATCTGCGATCTCCGATTAACTAAAACGTGCAATGCTGATTCAATCGTCTTTCTCCTTTGTCTTGCTCTAGAAATTATAGTACTTAAAATCACATTTGAACGATTTGAAGTTGGCGCCATATTGCGCCATACTTTTGCCATACTGTGTGTATTTTAAAGCGAAGTACCGCTGATCACAAGGAACCAATTATGTGCGCATTTTCAATTATCTGCATGCAAAATTCGACGTTTGAAACAAACGTCGAATTTAATTTAATTCGCTCGAATCAAATGCGTATTGTATTCGACACATGCGAAATGCGACGTTTGAAACAGGCCTTACATAGGTGATTATTGAAAATTCTCAACGCTGATTGGTTGCGCTACCTCGGATTAATACGCGATAATCACCTAAAGCGTTTTTAAGCCGCTTTTATCGTAAATATTTAATTAAAATATTTTTAAAATGTGCATTTTTTATTTTTTCCAAATAATCACCTATGTAATTTTACTAAAACAATTATTCGCTTCAGGCTCGGTGAATAAAAACCTCGACTTTGTCTCGGTTTTTATTCACCGATATTCACCTCGCCTTCGGCGAATAATTGTTAAATATAACTGATATAGATTTCCTCATTATCTTTTCTGTTTCACCTCTGTAATATCAACGTCGCCAATATCATGTATGTACCATGCAAACCTAATGTAAATGGCCTAACATTGGCATTACTCCATTAGGTTCGGCCATATAAATAATACTGGTTCGGCACATGAAAAGTTGAACTAGACCTTCTAAAGTAACAGCTGGAATTAAGGTGTCATGCACTCTCACTTCACACTAATGAAAATCTTTAGCTACAGTAAAGCCCCCACATAAAAGAACCACTGAATTTTGACTTCAAACTGAAGTGGTTCTTATATAACGGGTACTTAGAAAGAAATCAGGCTGAAGTGGTTCTTAACTGGTTCTTATGAAATGCATGCATGATGTGGTTGAAAGACATAATTCCTGCTAGCAAGATTACAGTATTTTGTTTTCTTCCTATAGTACCTGCTTACTAATTCAGCTAAAAGTTTAATTAAGGTTTTTTAAGAACCAGTTTCATTTGTCAACCTGAAGTGGTTCTTGTATTTTGGGTGCTTAATTGCCCAAATTTCAGGCTGTTGGTTCTTAACCCACTGGTTCTTTTATGTGGGATTTTACTGTATACGACTTTGTAATTCGACTGAAAAATATCCAAGGATATCTCTCGTCTTTAGCCAAACGCCACGCTTGTTCAAAGAAAATCTCTAAAATATACAAGATGACAACATGCATTTTATGACACTTATGCATTTATTTCTACACTTTCTTTAAAGGAAAGTATTTTTCAAGTTTACATAGTGATACAACAGAATGTAACATTCTTAAATTAGTAAATAAGAATGATAATAATAGAATGATCTTTTAAAATAACAAACATTCTCTAAAATCAAAAGGGCACCTCTATACCCAACGGCTGATCCTAGCCCTAGGGCATATGGCCTAGGGCCTTTAAGGCAAAGTAATTAATGCGAGCAACTAAATTGCTGCATCTTGCAACCAAAATTGATTTCAACCTTTGCTCGGCAAATTGGTAGGCATGCTTTTATATTTGCTGGCTATTTCTTGTGACGTCACGAGGCGAATATAAACAGGGAAAAGCCTAGTCGATTTCCCAATTTGCTGTGAGATTCATGTTGCCTTGTTGGACGTTTGAGCATTTCCGACTGGAAAATCTGCTATGCCTTCCATTCATATGCATATGAATCACGATTTAGGGGTATTTACTATTTTTAGACTTTTGAATTATATTGTAGTATTTTGTATTGTATTGTCATGTTGCCTCGTTCTTTGAAACCTAGTTCTTTGTCTACCCCTAAATCATGACTGGTTTGCTAGTGCAAGAAACAGGGACAATCGGCCTCTCCTGCCCTTCCAGTTACGGCGTTTCTGACTGAGAATGCTGGGCGTAATAGTGACTATATAATATCTATATCGAGTATATGGTAACTAAACATAATCCTGTGTAAACATTGGTGTTCATTTTATGTTTCACTTTCTTTATAACTCTAATGAATATAGATATTGAGTTTATTTATTATTTGATGTTAATTATTCAAATACATAATACTGATGAACCTTCTTTACAACTATTTGACAATGGACTCGGTGATGGCAGGAATGTAAGAAAAAATCCCTGTTACAGTAAAACACTGGTTATTAATAAGCAAAAAATACTATTAATCGTATTCCTTAATCACTGTCACTCGTGCTATCATAACTAAATGGAACTGGATTCAATGACGAAGATATGGCAAAACGAATAAAAATTTTGATAGAGCGAGTAATGTTGTGTTGAATAGGATGTGAAAATTCAAATTCCGTTTTGTCGTATCCCAGGTCAAAACGATTACGGAATGTCACCTGACGTCGTACTATTGCGGGAGGATGTATTCCTGCTTCAATTACCCAGACGAAATTTAAACAGCTTACATCTTCAATGTTGAGAACATAAAGACAAACACTCCACAAATTTGCCTCTAATGTAAGAGATAACATCATTTCAAAGCCACACCACCAAAAATGACCCGATTTGTACATTTGGTTATCTTCAGAAATACGAAACTGCCATGTAAATGAAGGGTCATTGTCACCCTTATATTCAACCCGCCTTGTTATCTCATTGTCGAGCAATGCTCTTTTTTTCGGTGAAGAGCTATGATATCGAAAACCATCCAGGAGGAATTTGTTAAATCCATCCATTTGTTTTGCTAGATGATGATTATACACAACATCGTGTAGAAACTCATTTCTAATTAACTCTGGTCTTAAAAGTGAGAGAAGTGAAGGACCATTATATTCATTATATTCACACCAGGACATCAGGGCAACGAAAACAGTGTTTTCTGACAAAACTGAAAGTTCATTGCATGAAAGTAGCATTTTTAAAGAAACTTCTGAAAGATTCTCAAATTCATCCGTTAACCAGAATTTGTCAAGAGGTCTGAACGTATCAACAAGGAATTTTTGAAGGTACTCAATCAAATCACCTGTGGCTACCATCTCATTTACAGTTACTAAAACTGATTCACAAAGCTGTAAGGACATGGTCACTGACATCAGAACATACTTGCACTTTTTGAAAACCAAGTTAACATCATATTTATTTGCAAGTGTAAGCACTTGAAGGACAATATAGGGATTTATGTCATCAAGTATCGATGGTTGGTACATAGCTTTAATCAAGGTGTAGTGTGCTTCAAACTCTTCTTCAGCTACTTTTAAAGTGATTTCTTTCGAAGAGGACTCCTTCATACCAGAGGAATAGAACAATGCTCTAAAATAAGAACTTTGTACTGCAAGCCATGAACTGTGGATGAATAATCGCTGTTCCTGTAAGGGATTTTCGTTTTTGGTGGAAATATATTCACTCTTTTCAACTTCTTTTTGTGTGCTTTCTATTTCCGTTTTTGTGTTACTTCGAAGTTCACTGTTCGTATTATGGAGACCTAATAAAATTGCCTCATCAGCTTCTATTTCTGTGATTTGTATTTCGTTTTTTGCAACACTAATTGGAAGTTCACTATTCTGATTATCAAGTTCTGATAAAAGTGGCTCATTTTCCTGTGTTTCAAACGACCCATTTATTGTATAGCCACTTGGTATGTCTTCTTCCTGCGGTACAAAAAAGGAGGATGAAGTATGTATGATTTGGACTCTGGGAGGACTCGTACGGTAACCCTATAATAACCCTAGTTTAAGTGATATTAGAAATCCGAAAATGAGTACTCATTCTTCATTTTAAAAACTGTAGTTAATAAATTTGAACCTGTCCTATATTCTATTATTCGATCAATAATTTGATATTCTACAGCTTCTAGAGATGAGTGGCTTTACTCCTCCAATATATATTCTATCTTGAAGACGAACTCGGACATTCACACAAAATCTACTCGATTTCTTACTATAAACAGTAAATGTCCCCTCTTTGCAATAATAGGGAACTTAAGCATGTAGGACGGCAACACGACGACGACGGCCAAAACAAACTCCTTCAAAGAAATGATAGTAAAGAAAACTTGTCGTGTATTATCAATTGTATGAATTTAATACAGTTTAAGAAGTTGAAGACATGGGCTTTATGGTTGAGAAGAGTTCTACTGAACCAATTTGAAGTAGCACTTGTTTCGGCTTGAATTGCAGGCGTTGTACACAAGGCGTGAAAATCTGTGATTTGCCGTTGTAAACAGAGCGAGGACCGCGTCTAAAACTCCCGTGGGAGTTTAATTATTCATTTCTTTTCATCGACTTATTGTATTAATCGCTGTCGTCGTCGTGTTGCCGTCCTACATGCTTAAGGTCCCTAATGTACAGAGGGGTCGGGTTTTACGGAAAAGGAAGAAAAGAAATTAAACAATACGCAAGTGAAAATTAAGAAAAATAGAGCTAAAAGTGTAAAAATCCTTTGCATGACCGCTCAGAATAACAATAGTGCTATCGGCCAGTCACAATTCAGTGATCGGTTCTATTGTCTTTTCATAGTTTTGAAAATCCCACTGTTCTTCATGCCATCAAGTCACTCATTGTTCTGACTTATTACCAATTATGCAAAAATTAAGGCCATAAAGAAGTTTATATGATTGAAGGTCACAAGTTTATCATTGGTTTATGACTACTGACAAAGTGTAACCTTCATAACATAAAGTACTTACATCTTCAATTTCTTGTTCAGAAGCATTTGGATTATCTTCAGTTTCTTTCACTTCACACTGACAGTTTTCTGGACGTATTACACCCAGACCTTCCTCCATTACTTTCAATACAAGAATACGGTCATGAAGTGCACTGTTATCAAACTCAGATGCAAAAATATTGGAATATTGCAATAAATCTTCACGCTTAAATTGTTTTCTACTCGGCGATACCCCGCGATCACCAGTATTGTGCTTATCGTTTGATGCCATCATTTTCTTGGAAGTTAGCAAACGAGACAATTA
Organism: Trachythela sp. YZ-2020; assembly: GCA_016169945.1. Taxonomy (NCBI): domain Eukaryota; kingdom Metazoa; phylum Cnidaria; class Anthozoa; order Malacalcyonacea; family Clavulariidae; genus Trachythela; species Trachythela sp. YZ-2020. The sequence continues at coordinate 1,567,691 of JADLSH010000369.1, forward strand.
AGTAGCGTTGTCTTAGTTTCGTTTACATCTATATAGTATGCGACTGCATCGGAATAAGCACCTGGCATATGCGTACGTATATATAGTTCCCATAATAAAGATATTTGTTGTCGCTTGTTATGGCAACATGCGCATTGTGTGGTTTAGCTTTGCGGTTCTTGTGACATAGCATCGATTTTAGTTTATATTTCTAACAAATTTTGTTTTATTCGACAACTGGTAGTTATTTAAAGAAACATAAATGCATTTTGTCTTTGTTAATACCAACAGTGCTTGTACTTAGCTAAATAAAACCAACTTATATACATTTATACACTGGATTTGCTTCATGATTTGAACTGAAGAATTGCTCATGTTAGAAATTCACATATATAAGCAGATAATACGTTTTCTGTAAGTTTTGTGCTACAAATATAAATATTAAATCTTTCGGAAATATCCCACAATTTTCGCATACATTCTTGAGTAGCTCATTGTATTCGTTGGTTGACAAAAATCTCAAGAAGGATTGGGTCCAAAGCCAAGAATCATGCAGTCCAGAACTTTGAGAAATATCGTACCGTTTGTTTTCACAGCTACAGGAAGGCTATTTACAGCGGGCTGGCTTTGAGAGCCGTAAACCCACAAAAGAACCCACACTTACCTCACTGCTCGCTACAAGCTAAGAAAGCTCATGACTTACAATTTGCTACGATGCACGACGATTGCACAGCATGCAGCAGAACAGTGATCTCAAGACATTTTCAGTGACGAGTCAAGATTGGTAGTAATGGCCGAGTCTATGTCAAAAGGATGGCTGGGAAGGAACTTAAAGAATATTGTGTCCAACCAACATGGAGTAAATTCCCTCCAAATAGCCAACCCACGCACTTCATAAATACTAAGTATGCCTTGCAGGTGTGAAGCAGTCATTGAACGCAAAGGGAGCGCCTATCTCGTCATATTGCGCATATTTCATTCCAATAGGTCTGAAGTGATTTTACTGATTCATGAACTGATGTGTTCTACAGTAATAATGTTTGAGCAGTTTTGGCCCTCCTCCGACAAGGTATAATATTAGATCAGTGGGTATAATAGGTACGACGTTAGCAAAGTTGGCCAAGTTGGGTGCATGCATTTCGTTATATACATGGAAATACTGGAGTTACTGAGGCCTAATGTATTTTAGTTCATATATTTAGATTCGCTTTTAGGCATAATACTTGGAACAAAGTGGCATCATCACCAGCAAATAAGCACAATTACTATTTTGTGATAACCAGAAATTAATCGCGATCAATTATAAGACCTATAATCCGAATTTTACCTATATATAGGTGCACATACGTCATCATCGTCGGAGCAGGAAGCGTTAACTTCTATTCCGTCTCGTTGATGCAATCAGGCAAGAAAATCTCGCTTCAGACCACGTTTCCATCTTTTTCCAACCCATGCTCTTCCGGACACTTTAAATTCATTAGGTTTGCATGTCTGAGAATGTAGGCAATATAGTTGGATGTCATAATCCTGGTTGCTTTAGCATGGTGACATCAGACGTAGGCCGATCATTTCCTTATCCTTCTTAAATTTGATCGTGATTGGAGACGTAGATGTCTGTTTAAAGAACATGTGAACTTTTCTTAATGTACCTCATCAACATCATAACCAATGGAAGAAGGTAAATCGACATGCTCTCTAGTCCTCGCCACTATCTCCCAGACAGCTTGTTAACCCTTTCGAAAAAAGCTGGATAAAATAATAATCATTACGCCAAAAGCATATATTCCCAACAGAGCTCATATATTCCCAACAGAGCTCATAGGCGGCAGTAGATTGGTTTGGTTGCGGGGGCTAGGGAATTCTAGGGGTCCGTGGTATGCTCCACCGGAAAATTTTAAAATCTAGAGTTTCTGAAAAGGCATTTCCTAGGCGCTCCGGTTCCGCCGCCTATGAGAGGCACTCGGCAGTTTTACTGGATAGTAAACTGTAACTGGATAGTAATTAACAAGGGGGGAGCCCACCCTCCACTACACCCCTGATTACTGCTATCAAAGAAGTAAAGTAAAGTAAAGAAGTAAAGTAAGCTGTGGTGTTTAATTGAAATGAAAGCAAATGACCCGTTATAATGCATAAACACAAGAAAATATTGCCTAATACATATCACCCACTCTTAAGGCTCTTTTCCACTCATCGCAAAACCAACTCGCAAGCCCACTGCGAGTGCTTGCATCTAATTAAAATCAACTATCGAGCATTTTGATTGGATAAAAGTACTCGCAGCGAGCTTGCAAGTTGGTTTTTGCGATGAGTGGAAAAGAGCCTTTTTGAATCGCACGGGCGAATTTGTTATAAGTGGCTGTGTACGTAGGGGTTTCCTTTGGAAAATCAGTTTGTGACACCCAAAAAGGAAATAAAAGGCTTCCCATTTTAAGACACTGGTCGTCTGGTCCACTTTGTGGCCAGTGTAATTAGATAAATGACGATATGTCAGTGTTTCAGATACTATATATTACTGTGACTACCTTAATCTACTCTACAAACTGTACACAGCCTATAGGTAAGATGTTCGATATTTCAAATCTTGTAATTTAGTCGACAGCGATTACAAGAACTCTAGAGTCTAGTCTAACTCATTAAGAAATTGTTTACCACATTAATTCAAAATTTCAAACTAGCATTGTCACTGAATGACATTCAATTTAAGATTGAATATTTTCTTAAGATTTGTATGGGAAACTGCTTTGGTGGGCAAACCTTTGTCCCATACAAATTTGTACAGCTTTGTATGTTTTCACATACCGGCAAATCTAAATAAAATTTTAGAAAATGTTCCATCTTATAGTGAATGCCATAATTCTTCTCTATTACATTTTATGAGCTGAAACTTTGCAATTTTATGTTTTTACTAATATTGAGATGTGCGGTGCCAGTGTGGGCAGAGTGTACAAATATTCGGCGGTTGACTGTTGTGTTAAACCTGAAAAATACACCATTATATCTAAAAGAAAAACAGACATACAGAAGTCAATGAATATATTTCGTTCTGCTAACCACTGTGTCTGCGACAAGTGTAACACTTTCAGTTTCATGCTCGAAGTTTTCATCTGCAGGAGGCCCTTAGCTTTGTCAATCGAGCAAGATCCTTACAATTCCTTACGTCGCGCCCGAGCGCGCCACTGTCAAACAATGAGCATTTGACCTGCATGTATCCCACGTTGCATTGGGTATACCTAATGTATATATGGATGAATTGTGTGACGTAAACACTTCTAGAGTCAATTATTGGACGTTTGAAAGTTTCCCGCTAGTGTGCGTTAATTAGAAATTCGACCGATTTGACATGTGTAAAATGTTGAATGACAAAAATACATCAGAGCAACTGTAGAGTAACTGTAGCTGTGCATCAGAACAATTGTTATTACCTTGACGAAGTTTGCATTTAATGACGGGTGTGTATCCTCAACTAACATGTAATCTCACGCTCCATAAACGGCTCTAAATGACCCAATGTTTTTTCCAGGGATGAGCTCCTATGAAAAACATTAAATTTGGCATCTCACTCGATTGAATAATAGTTGAAGGGTTTTTGTAGATGGAAATTATCGAGTGTAAATTATATACATTTATTAGACCTAACCAGGAACAGCTGCGAAAAATGCAACTATAGGTCCCTGGCAGGAATCGAATCTGCGGCCCTGCGATTCCGGTGCAGCGCTCTAACCAACTGAGCTACAGAGTCCAGCTGTCGAGCTCTAACCACAAGTTCATGTATATATACGATGGTACTGCCATGTTAGGTTATGGGTAAATATTAAATTTTGTTGGCATCTCACTCGATTGAATAATAGTTGAAGGGTTTTTGTAGATGGAAATTATCGAGTGTAAATTATATACATTTATTAGACCTAACCAGGAACAGCTGCGAAAAATGCAACTAAGGAACAGCTGCGAAAAATGCAACTATAGGTCTCTGGCAGGAATCGAACCTGCGGCCCTGCGCAGGGCCGCAGATTCGATGCCTGCCAGGGACCTATAGTTGCATTTTTCGCAGCTGTTCCTGGTTAGGTCTAATAAATGTATATAATTTGCACTCGATAATTTCCATCGTTTTCATTTCCAGCTATTCGTATTTTGCATATGGCACAATCAAACCGTCCGAATGTAAAGCAAAATAAAGCGCTATTAATTTCGCGGTTAGCCACAGAGATAAAATCGAGTAAAATACATTCAACATTTTTTCTGGGAAGACTTTTTCCATTTCTTTTGTGACGTCTGCCTGAATAAACGTAACTCATCCCTCTTTTTTGCAGTTTCATGTAAGTAGTCGAATGAAATGTCGAGAGAATAAACGCGAGACTTCACACCAAAACACTTTAATAAGTCTGCATACCACAAGGCACATCCTCCTGAATAGCTACCAAATTAAATAATTGTCGCAGGTTTTTCACGGCCGAGCAAATCTTGCAGGGTAATTAGGGCCTGTGGGCTTTTCATAACTTCCACTCCATTCCAAGTTGTCATGGAACCTTCCTTTACAATAATGAAATAATTACATGATTTGGGACTTGTTGGGCCAGTTTACATGGAGATACGGCGACCCCATGACTTACCATGGCACAGTACTTTTATCATTTCGACTGTCAGCGCGCTTCGAGTCTCTCGTTCCTCAAACTTTACAAAGCGATTTTCATGTGCAGTAAAATAGCAGTCCAAATTTTCCACCTGGCTGGCTTAGTCATGCATGTTAGTCGATAGTTAGTCAAAGCTTGTTGCGACGTTAGAGGTGAGCAGACACCGCATCGTTTTTGCCGAAATAGTAATCGTGCAAATTTGCTGACGATAATGCTACTTTGTTCCAACGGACCTAAATGTATGAAATATGAGTCATCAGGCCCCAATACAGTTTCCATGTTCTATAACAATAACTAACCGAATATAACGAGTGGGAAGCACGGGTGACAGTTCGGTTAGCGCGCTGCCTCTTAATTACCTCTGAGTTAAGCCGATTATACGACAGGTCGAGGAAAGGGATTTACTTCGGTCGGGTAACATTCCTGTGCTCGATTAACTCATGTAAGTTGAGATAGACAAATTTGGCTAACGCTGTTTACGTCGTTGCTACCCAATTCACAGCTTTGGATAGCTCACATGCCTAGTTACTATTGTTCTAGTTTGCGAAAACATTGAGTAGAACAAAGGTAACTAAGCATTAGAATTATGTATAAGAGCTATTCACTCATGTAGATCATTCTAATGCTTAGTTACCTTTGTTCTATTCAATGTTTTCGCAAACGAGAACAATAGTAACTAAGCATGTGGGTTATCCAAAGTTGTGAATTGGGTATAAACAAGCGTTAGCCAAATTTGTCTATTGGTTGGTTCTCTCCTGTGCTTCGAGGGTTTTTCTCCGGGTACTCTGGTTTTCCTCCCTCACTAAAAACTAACCCGTAGGCATTAACCATAACTAACTTTGTCAATTGGGTTGCAAAACCTGTCAAGGCTTCCCGTCCACCTCAGAGTGGTAAACATAATAAACTAAACTAATAAACTAAACACCAAAATAACTAACTTTCGGTAACACTAGTTGTGGGAGACGTGCCCTTATACACACAAAAACGAGGTTAAGTGCATGAAAACGAGGCAGATAGTCTCACTAATTCTCCGTACATATATCATCGATTTTTGAAATCAAACTTTCGGACAACCTTATATTAGCTACAGTACTTTTCCTCTATAACCTCATCTTTATGACATCATTCGCGGTAGTAACCTGCAGTGGTTAGTATAGCAACCACTGATCTCAATATTATGACCGGAATGTCGTGTAAACCGCGTAGAAGACTGGGGCCGAAATAAATAATTGTCCTTTTCATTTTCAAGATGTCCAAGAGAGGTTTGTAGTTGATTGTGTTTCAATCCTTTTCCATCCGAAGCTTTCTCTCGTTTCCATAATAAACTTTGTGACTGGAAAATAGTCGTCGAATCCTGATTAGTTTGATTCGAAACTATTGAAGATAATTCCGACAGTGAATAATTTTCGTCTTACTCCTTTCGATCGTTCAACACAAGTAGCATTAGAATATATAGGTGATGAGTATCTGTGTTCTTTGCAGTTGGGATTTTAATAAATAAATATACTTCAAACTTGAACACGGGTACGTCACGGCAATATAAATGTATGCACATGACACGGGAAGATCCATATATGATTCAGAACTTAGAGTCGAGATGGCCCTAAACAGAAAACAGTTAAGACCTGATAGAGTGATTCAGCATCAGTGAGCATAGTTTATATTTTTAAATTGTAAATTACTGCTAATGTGCTATTGCCAGTAGCTAAGGGACCGTCAACAATTAGGTTTGTCACACTTAATGGCGAATCCACCCTTTTCAAGGTTGACCTGCGGGGGTGGGGGCACTGGGGGGTAGCATGTGTGCTGGAGTGCAACATTTCGTACAAACAAACAATATGGAGAGTATGTTATACACTAGGAATGGCTGTTGTCTCGCAAAGATTTAAACGAAATTTGGACACATTTTCGTAAACGCACAAACTGTGGCAAGGAATTTGAATCTATTGGTGGTTTTCATGTCTGCCCTTGCTGGTGGAAAAATACCTTAAAACAAAGAAATATCCATAAATAATTTGCTCTGATAAACATCGGAACTTTGAAGTTGTCCACCAGCATGGCCACTTTGACGTCACATGAAAACCATCAATACACACAGATTTTGCTTTGAGATGCAAACAATTAAAGGAATTATCGCTGTTCGACCAAATGAATATCGCTTATAAATACATGCTATGATTGGCATCTATCATTGATATGTTTGGATGTATGCCGTTGTACCTCGGCTGTGTAATGTCCAAAGTCTATTAAAATAGACACTCATTGACTTTCTTCAACATATATGTGATGCAGGTTTTATTTGTTATGATGAGTATAACGCATTATTATTGAGATAGTTTAGTTTAAATTCACTTTATATTTGAAGTAAGTACACAATCAAGATATGTAGGCCAAGACTTTAAACTACTGAGGTACACTGGCACACATTGGTATACATCCAAGCATATGATCATATCAATTATAGACGCCGGTCATATTCATTTGGTCGAACAGCGATATTTCTTTTAATTTTTTTGCATCTCAAACCAAAATCTGTGTTTATAAATTCAAATTCCTTGCCACAGTTTGTGCGTTTACAAAAATGCGTCCAAATTTCGTTTAGATCTTTGTGAGACAACAGCCATTCGTAGTGTATATTATACTAGCTTGTTTGTTTGTTTGAAAAGTGCACTCCAGCACATGTGCTACCCCCTGCAGGTCAAACATCGAAAAGGGTGGATTGGCTGCTATGGGGGGAGGGGGTTCTGGTCAAAACTGTTAAAGACATTTTCAGAGAAAGAGGGGGGATTAAATTTAGTTTTAGTTGCCATTAGGCCACTATTTGTTGAATATTAGTTTCTCATCCTCCGCCCGCATGGCTTTTACAAAGCCGCATCGATGGGCATTATCGCAGTTTTGTCAAATATCAAACCAAAATTTACTAAATTTCTTTATAAAATTATAATTCTCCATCTGTATTTGATACTATTCGTTGTCAAAGGGATTTTCGCACGGTTTTACTTATTTATAGCGAAATTTTATTGAGTCATGGTGGACATCAGAAGTTCTAGGGTAATAATGAGATAATGGTAGTGGCCGCCCGCCCGCCTGAACTTTGAAGAAAGCCTCTGATGAGAAACTAATATTCAACAATAGTGGCCTTAAGTGACAAAATGTATTTGTCAACCTCTCCTAACTGCTATTTCAAACTATGAGATTTTTGGTTGGTCTTTATGGGGTGCCAAATGTGTTTTTATTATTTAGCTGTTTTATGTAGAGTTTTTTAATGATTTATTTTATTATATTAAATAACCAAAAAGCTTGAATTGTTTTTTTATTAATTTGCCCAAATTTAGGCTTTTATTTAAGGCCCCTTCTCACAAGAACATTCCCCTTTTGCTTTGTCACAGCTTCAGATAGATTGGTAAGATCGTTAACCGAAGCTATCGGAAGGGCAATTCAAAAACCATTCAGGCGCGAAGCAAATTCACTAAAATATGTTCACCGTTCATGTCTTATGAATATTCATACTTGTAATTGTAAACACATTTCTTGCCGAGGCGCTACTGACCCGGCGGAGCTTAGTAAAATATTGGCATATTCAGACTTTATGCACCTATCAATGTTAGGCCGGCGGTGGGCGAGGCGGGCAAAGGGGTGGAATTTGACATTCAATTAAAATATTGTGCCAAATTCCCTATCCCAGGGATTCATATGCTGGTCAAATCTATGTTACCCAGGGACAATTAAAACTATTTTCAAGAGACGCAAAACAACGATACAATTTATTTTTTGAAACAAATTGTGTTTATTAAGGAACAACGGTTTAATTTGAATTGAAATCGTTAATAACTTTTTTATGAAAGGTTCAATATAAAATTTAAAAAATTCAACTTCGTATATGTAAAAATTGAAGTCACATTGTCATTTGTCACATGGATGCAAAATGGAATGCGGGCTCAAGCGGAATGAAACTGCATGAAACTTGATGTATGCCCATTGAACTAAATATATTTAGTTCAATGTGTATGTTTAATGTAAACTCGTACCCAGGACCTCGATGACCGAGCATTGAATTTTTTAAGAATGTCAAATACTTCAGCCCCCAGGATTGTACTAATCGTCAAATTCCCCACCCAAGGGACGTACCTTCTCGTCAAATCCCGCCCCTTTACCCCGCCTTCCCCCCCCGGCCGAACACTGATAGGTGCATTATTTACGAGCTAGGTCGGCTTATGTGGTGATTTAACATTCTTATAATAAGGATCAATGTGACGTTTTGTATTCGCAACTTGCATTTCAGTGATTTCACTGACTAGAATATTGATAAATGTATCGTTAATCGTTTTAATTATGTTTTAATGTGGCTCTTTGTGTCACTGTAGCCATCACAGGGACTAGCAGAAGGGAAGGGCAACAACAGCCTAATCGCTTACAGATGAGTTCAGTATAAAATTATATTCATGAATAATGGCTACTCCAACGCAGCTTCAAATGTCTGCATTGGAATTATCTCTATGTCCAGCAAATAACGAAAGTAAACTCTAATCCAAACCCTAACCCTAATTCGTGTTTGTAAGACATGGAATTGTTCCGTCTTGGTCAAAACTCCCACTATGACCAGATGGGGTTTTAATTGACTATTGCATAAAACTGATGTGTCAACCCAAAAATTGAAGCTGGTTGCATTATTTTGAAAACTAATGTAATATAGCAAATATCATGACATGCCTTTATCCTTTAGGAAATTTCTGAGTCCATTTTCAGTACTTTTTGAATGCGTGGTATGAGTGCTTCTGAGGCCACTTCAATTTTTCCTGCCATTTCTGGAATGAACAAAGCAGACATTTGAAGCTACATTGGAGTAGCCATTATTCATAAATATAATTTTATACTGAGAGCGATTAGTCCGTTGTTGCCCTTCCCTTCTGCTAGTCCCTGCGATGGTTACAGTGACACAAAGTCAAAGAGCCATATTAAAACGACAGTGACACAAAGTCAAAGAGCCATATTAAAACGATACATTTATGAATATTCTAGTCTGTGAAATCGCTGAAATGCAAAGTGCATGGCGAATACAAAATGTCACATTGATGTACTCAATCCTTATTATAAGAACGTTAAATAAGCCGACCTAGCTCGTAAATAAAAGTCTGAATATGCCAAGATTCTACTGGACTCCGCCAGGTCAGTGGCGCCTCGGCAAGAAATTTGTTTACAATTATGAATATTCATAAGACATGGACGGTGAATATATTTTGGTGAATTTACTTCGCGCCTGAATGTTTCTTGAATTGCCCTTCCGATAGCTTCGGTTAACGATCTTTCCAATCTATCTGAAGCCATGACAAAGCAGGAGAAAACAAGGAAATGGCGACAAACTTTGAACCTTGTGTCACAACGTGGGAAACGTTCCGAAAATTTACAATCTACGCCTCTGGGAGGGTAGCGTAATGTGTTTTGCGTTGTTACGTCATTTGGTGCGCGAAGTGTTCGAAAATTATTTTGGTTACTTGATATAACCAAATTAAATCACATTTTTAAAATTGGTTATTTAATATAACCAAGTGATTTGAAGTTGGTTATCTGATATAACCAAATTAAATCGCGTCGGTTTAAATTGGTTATTTGATATAACCAAATCAATGCACGCACATAGAAGTGGTTATTTGAATTAACCAACTTTTCTATTACTTGGTTATTTGAAATAACCAATTAAAATCTCGGTACAAAAAGTGGTTATTTGAAATAACCAATTCAAGCTTTTTGGTTATTTAATATAATAAAATAAATCATTAAAAAACTCGACATAAAACAGCTATATAATAAAAACACATTTGGCGCCCCCCTATGGAACTGTGGATGCATCATGTGGCCGAAATAATGTGTCATTTGTTCATGTTAAAGTTTCTTTTTCTTAATTGTGATGTTTACATCCGTAGTTTTTCAAGTATTTTTACAACGGTTGAGGCACTATTCGGCCTTTATACAACCGGCCCCAGGAATACCGAATTTAGACAACATTGTGGGAATGGTGACATCTGATTGGTTCACGGCCAGACTTCATTATTTGCAAAGTGTGCACAGAAGAAAATAGTTGGGTAAAAAAACTGTTCTTGAAAAAGTTTGTTCCAAACATCTATGAACCACTTCTGGTCAGCAGGTTAAGCAATGGAATGTAGGCTTCCATGCTTGTGAAACCTAAAAATGAATGCTATTTACAAAAAGTGACATGTAAAAGTAACAAAATATTGCCTTATTTCTTGTTATAACTACTAAATTTGTTAGAAATGTTACGGACACTACCTCGAAATTCAAAACGTGTGCTTCAAAATTTAGTTGAAGCATATAAACTTAAGCAGTGAAGCATATAGCTTTCTAAACGTGAAGTTACTGGCTAACTCCAAAACTCATCATAAATCGTGAGGAGATTTGACTGTGAAAAGGGAATTCTGTAGCCTAGCTCCATTCGAAAATCTCCACAAAAATATGATTTACAGGCATGGAATCATAAACGTAGGCTGTGGTGTGAAACATATGTGTGCATAGGATAAAATGAAATCTGGGCCCATGGGAAACTTGTGCTATGATCAGTGAATAGATTGGAACTGACATGGCGATATCTGTCCAAATTAACTAAATATAATGCTCGGATAATTCTTGTCTTCCAGGACGTGGTGGAGCCGCTGGAGGAAAATTTCGACTTTCCCTTGGTCTACCTGTTGGTGCTGTTGTAAACTGTGCAGACAACACTGGAGCCAAGAATCTTTACATCATTGCTGTAAAGGGCATTAAAGGTCGTCTAAACAGATTACCTGCCGCAGGTGCTGGAGACTTAGTGTTGGCAACTGTCAAGAAGGGGAAACCTGAACTGAGAAAAAAAGGTACATACCAAATATGCTTAAGAATGGCTGTGAATCAATGCAATTAATCGTTCCCCCATTTTAGGTTAGAAGATATTCATGTAGGTTGTTGTTCAAGTATTGTTTGTATTAAAATGGGTCCAATTGGTACAAGTTTTGGTTCATAAAGCTATTTGTTTTTTCAATACGAACTGTAAATTGTGCCAAATACATACATATGTGAAACACGTAAGGTGCACCCCTTTTCCTCGGTGTTTTGAAAAGCCAACATACATGTATTGTTCTATTATTTTGCTTTTTGCAATTTATTTCAATATCAGTTTTCGGTATTTTTTCAACCCTGCAACAGTGTATATTCAGGTTGTAAGTGGGGGTGCTGATGTGAGGGGAGGGACAAAATGGAAACTTGTATTTTTTAGCTGTACGTTTGGCTTGGTTTCAGTCATTTAGTTTCAAATTTTTATTTTTAGTTATGCCCGCAGTAATTATTCGGCAACGGAAAGCGATCAGAAGAAAAAATGGGGTCTTTATATATTTTGAAGGTATTGTCAACTCCTTTATGGTAAAAACATTCATAGATACAGTAATCCAGCATAGCCTGCTATTTAACAGTTATTCTACGAACTCGAGTCGCATATGAGCTGATTTTTTTGCCAGCCATTTTTCTACTTTTCTCTACTAGCAGGGTATGAGCTAATATCCTGCTAGTAGAGAACCAATCAGATTGCAGAATACCTCGTATCCAGAGCTTGTGTATATAGAGAATATTACATGGTTGCGCGGAAATATGGAATTTATTTCGAGTGTTGAAGAGAATATTGCTCACGAGTGAGCGTAGCGAACGAGTGAGCAATATTCTCTTCAACACGAGAAATAAATTCCATATTTCCAAGCAACCATGTACTATTCTGTTTATTTTATAAGCAAATTATAAACAAACGACAATTCATATGGAAACTCAAAACAAATATGTAAATAGTACACAAATAGTAATGGGTTTTTTATTGGCTTGCAAAAATGATATTTTCACACGTAAAAATATCGTATTTTTTACGTGTGTTTAAATACGATTTTTCTCAGTGGCATAAAACTCTATATAACACTTATGTTTATATAATAAATAATAATAAGCCATATTCCAATCCACTTTGTTATTTTACTCATCTATACAGTGTAATGTTAATATATTATTTATTCTCTCAAGATAATGCAGGGGTAATTGTGAACATAAAGGGTGAAATGAAAGGTGAGCATGTTTCCATCTGTTCCACCACGTTTATTTATTTGTCAAATGTGATGTTTTCCACAAAACCAAGTGGTATAATCACTAAGAAAAGTGGATGAGATTTTTGTTATTTTGAAAATCCCTTAGGATTTTTTTGGATTTGCAGGAATTGTTAGGTGTGCGACATTCTTTGGGGGTGATACACCCCTATATCTATCACCATGCAAACTGTGTGGCAAATTAAGCTCTAGATATAGATTTAAAATACCTGTATATCATTTCCTCCTGCAGGTTCCGCTATAACTGGCCCTGTGGCAAAGGAATGTGCAGATTTATGGCCCAGAATAGCATCAAATGCTGGTAGCATCCACTGAATTGTATTTAGTTTGCTATCTTCGAATAAAGTGTTTGTATAAAGCTGGACTGTGCTTTTCTTTTATTAATGTACCCCGTTCACGCGGGACCGAACGAACTTAGAACCATACACAAATTCGTCTCTTAGATGCATCCCACGTGAACTCGAATTTTAGAGGAAATCATACAAATTTGAGTACGGTTTCAAACTCGTCCGGTCCCCTGTCGACGGAACCTTGAACACAAGGTACAGGTTAGATTTTCCAAAGTCCTATAGCTAGGGCTAGAAATAGGGACTTGTATACATGCATTGGACTCGGAATAATATACCGAAATTGTTTGGTAGTTCTATTTCCACAGTGTTATATCTGTAAAACTTAAATCTTTCAGTTTTATAGCGGCTGCGATTCCTCCAACCCTCCATTGTTGAATCGCCTTGGACTCAGTTCAGTAACACATCGAATGGATTGTGTCTGCCAGTGAGTCACTTCAATGGGACTAATGGTATATCACGCAGGTTATATCCTTGTGTTTCGCGCATGAACATATATTTAAAGTTAGATTTGGGTTCATGATCAAAGAGAGATGCATTCGTGCGCGAAACATAACGATGCAACCGTAAATCAATATAACTCAACATTGGCTAATATATAGATGTAGATGGAATGAAACTTATCCATTTTATGGCATTACCAAAGTAACTCAAGTAACAAAAGCAACTTGTATATTCGTTCATGTATTACGGACACTTCATGGCATCATTCAAGTCTAATACAGTGGTAGTAACTATGCAATAAAAAATGACAAAAGCATAAAAAAATCCGATTAATATTATTTAATAAATATAAATATGCTATTATAATATATACGATTCTCATAAATATTCAAAAATTACTAGCAACATGAAAGCATGCACCTCACTAACCGCGAGATAAATAAGCACTGCCACTAAGTTGTTTAAATACTTAAATCATTTACATCATACAACTTTCACAAACTCGTTAATAAGTCGTCTTGTTCATGAGAATTATATTCAAACTTGGGTAAAACTCTGCATTAAATACTAAAATGAATAGTTTTATTTGTTCCATTGCCTTTCATTTGAGAAGCCATTTCAAAAACTCGTATCTTTTGTAGGACTCAGTCTAAACAGAAAAATATGCTTCTCAACGTTATATGTAAGTATATTCTGTTTAGATTGAGTGGCTGTCGTGAAATCCAGCGAACGTATTCTACACCGCGACCAAGATTTCAAAAACTCGTTCTGCGTGTAAAACACTCCGAGATTGCAAGACTCAAGAAAGACCTGAATTCTGAAAAAAGTACTCAATGTCTCTCAAAAGTGCTTGAAAACAATATGGAACATTTGACCGTACAAAACAAAATAATCGTCAACATGAACATTGAACTTCACAAGCAATCTCAAATGACTGATCCTTATATGATAAAGTATCCCAGAAAGTATACGTGAAAAATTGAAAATGCTCCTCAATCTTGTTGCTCAGACAAATGTTCCTAGGGGTCCCGAGATCCCACTTTTCCAGGTATGACTTGAAATCTATTATATACTTTCTCATATTTGGATACCATGATCAAACACGCAGAACGAGTTTTTGAGTGTATCAAACTGAAACACTTCAAGGTCACCAACGGTCGGCATATTTCACGGAAAGCTTGCAAGGCGGACGCGTTGAAGAAACCATGGTATGGGTTTGAGTAAAATTTCATGAATTATTGTACATTGAGTTTGAAATGACACCCTACACATAATCCGAGTACAATCAAAAACCCCTATAAAGACTTACGTCGTTTTCAAAGCCTCTGTATTTTTTTCTGAAACTGGACTAAAAAAGAACCATTTCTCTAGTCTTATTGCGGCTGTATCAACATCATCTTCAGAGTTTTCATTAGATGGTGGAGTTACAAAGAGTTTCGTTTCCATAGCTGTAGATCCTTCCCGTTTTGAAGGAGGAGTGACAGGGATATTACATGAAGTACTACCACAACTACTATTGTCACTATCACTGGAACTTAATGTAATTTCGCCAAACGAATCTTGCCCTCCATCGGGTGTGCAATCTCGGTCTTGTTCAGATGCACTGTCTTGTAATTTCAGTGATTTTATAGCGCATTCTAGTTCTGTTGTCACTTCAGTTGTAATACGTCGTTCAGTAGTCCTAGGAGAATCAACCGCAAGTTCGTACCCTGGACCATATTTCACTAGGTCGCTCTTTGAATCAACCATGCAAGCTCCATCTGGATTCTCGGACCCAACACCCTGGCCGCGCGGTTCGAGTAAGTTCATCTCGCTATTTCGTCGTTCATGAATTGAATCACTTATTACTTCAAGATTTCTTAACGCTGTGTGGTATTCTTTCTTTGCAAGGATTATATCATTCTGTAGTTTGAGTACTTTACGTTTGTGCGCCTGAAAAGTGAGATAGAGATATTTTAAAATCATTACTTCATCTTAGAAAAGAGTAAGAGAAAATAGTTACACAAAATATTTCATTCACTTGCCTCCAGTGTTTTGTTATATATCTCTTTCAACTCAAAATACGCTCTGTGGAAAATAGAATTATAGTAAGTACTACTGACAGTTATTGCGTTATGTTGCAAATATATATAGCAACTGAAATAAATACTTCGTAGACTTAGGTGTATAGAGAAGTATTTCCAAAATTATACTTGTTACTATGAGTATATTAATAATAACGGACTAAATATTTTGTAGGCTTCGTGGACTGTATTCACGGGGGTTGGACGTCGATTTGGGGGTCCAAAAATGTTCCCACCTCACCCACCTGATCAAGTTGCGCATTATCTGATTATGGAAAATTTCAATATTGGGTGTAATAAATATACCTTGTTTTATGTATGACAGACTTCAAAGATTTTTGAAGGCGAGTTTTCTTTTCTTGCATTTCGTTGAAAGCCTGAGAAACCTCGAGATGGATTCTTTCAGCCGCAATTTTTTCTTGATTAGCATCCATAACCTGTAACGTCATGAATTGACAAAGTAATGAAATAAATAACGTTATAAGCAGCCGATAACTTCATAAAGAACTAAAGAGTAAAGGATGAAAGTTGAAACAGAGACTCAGAACAAAAGTTCCATCTTGAAACTCAAAATTTGAAAAAACAACACGAGATAAACGGTAATCGGTAATAAATTCGAAATATTATTTTGAAACTTTTGCCTCTTGAGTCTTTTTGGCTCAAATCTTGTTTAATTTAACCCATAGCTTGCAATGCACCCAGATGCGCCCTACTTTAGTATTTTACTCTGTCTAATACCAGACAATATTAGTCGTCATTGGTAGGGTACTGCAAGTTAATCGTCTGTTTCGTCAGTAAGTTACATTAGGGCTTCTATAAAACAACATGCACATTTAGTTTTTTACATCAGATTTAGTTGACCATGCATGGAGTACGGCCACAAGCTCGGATGAGAAAGGAAACCATCAGACAAAATTCAGAGATTTTTAATTAATGACCAAAATTCATGCGAGAGGAAAATCACTTCAAGTCTAAGGATGTTAATATTTCTTCATGTTCTCAACCTAAAGTGATTTTATTTCAGCCTTTGTTAGGAGGGGGGATATTTCTGCAGATGTATGTGATTTAAATCATTTAATACAAGCTAATACATAAATGCACTGCAAGATTCCAATAAATTACCTTAATAGTAGCGTGATTTAACATCTCTTGACATGCAGAATCCAAAAATCTTTCATCTTGCTTTAATTTTTCCTCTGCTTTCTTTACCATTTCTTTAGCTGCAGTATAATTATCACATGCTCTTTCATATCGAGCAGTAGCTTGTTCACTTTCGTTGTGCACCTATGATAAAAAACAAAGTTTATTTTTAATATTTCTTACTATATTAATTACTTTGGTAAAGGTTGCAGGGATGGATCTGAGGGCAGGTGCTGCTCACAGAAATTTTTGAAAACAGTTATTTGAAAATTTAATGAAAGAGCTAACACACATGTCTCGCTTATAATGGGCCCAACAATTCATGTTTGCCAGGAATCTTTCCCTCAGTTTAAAACCATGCTCAGTATGGACACTCGCTTCATGTCACTATACTTATAAATTTGGCAGAAACATACTCTAGTCTGCTCAGAATAACGATGATTTTTTCCACCCCTGAAAAGTTGTTAGACATCAGTAGATTTTTCACTAAACTTTAACAGCTATCCTAGATGTCTTAAAGTGAATTTGAAAGATTTTACAAGAGTGTAGCTTGGTTTAAGAAAATTTCTCATAACTGATTGTTATTAATAACTAAGTGCAAGTTGCTAATTGGCACTTTATATTGTCAGTAAAGCCTAGTACTAATTCTGATTTCTACAGACTGATATTAAAACTAATTATGCGAAGAAACTGAATTAAATTTCATTAGTAGTATTTCATATGTCTTACATGCTCTGTTTGATTCAATGTCTCATAATAAGGTCTGGCTTGGTCCACTTTCTTTCCAAGTTTATCATACAATGACTTGAGATAAGATGCTGACTCAGCCAAAGTAAGGCGAAACATTTCTTGAGCATCCTACAATTATAGACATGTACCTTTGTTAAAAGGTGCACTGGAGGGCACAACTTCTTAGACAATGTACACACGACACCGGACAAATTCGAAACTGTATGCAAATTTGTCTGGTTCCATTTGTTCTATGAAAGTGACACAGGAATTCATTTAGTAAGTTGTGTTTGATCTTATTGTGATGCATCATGTGAACTTGATTTCTTGAATGGCAAAATCATGCAAATTTCAATACACCTTCAAATTCAGCTGGTCCAATGAGAACAGAGCCTTAAGTGCACCTTTCCCAATTGAAAAAGGAGCACTTTTTTCATAATAAGGAACGAGCCCCCATAGTCCTATAGAAATAGCCAATAAATTGTAGGTACAAGGGATGACAAGATGCTTTGATCAACACAAGACAAACCTTAATTATTTACAGGCACTTTGATGTTACCCTATTAATAGAGAGCTCAAGCAAGTGACGTTTTTGTCAACACAAACATCACACATACAAAATCGAGCCGTAATAGATGGTGACAGCCGTTCTTGCTTGAAATCACGAATGTGAAACTGCACTGATTGCCATAATTAACAGCTGAATTATGTATGTGTGATGCTGTGTTGATGTTTCTGCCAACATGGACGTCACATACATAATTCAGCCATTAATGATGGCATCAGCAGTTGCTTGCTTAAGCTCTCTAATGTCTAACACTTCCCCTTGACAAGTAGGGGAATGTATAAGAGAATTAAGCCATAATGCACCTAGATGATTTTACGTATCAAGGACAAAGAGTTGGGCATTAATTGATTAATGGTCAACTCATCCAATGAATAACTCATTCTTTGGCAAGGGCACAGAGCACCCTTGTCAACTGTTAATGGGTGAAATTGATAAACTCCAAATTTACCAGCTGTATCAGTCTAGTATCTGAGGTTAAGATACAAGAGGGGCCAAGAAAATATATCATGTGATTTATGTCAGAACGTTGGAAACTGTCCATAATAGAGGTGTCCGTGATAACGGTGATATTATAGAGATGTCCGTAAGGAGAGGTTCCACTGTATCTAAGAGTTTTACCAAAGTCAGTGGGAAAGTCTGCACTGATGTCTCAACTGATGAGTTTTTATGAATGTCAGATACATATTGTTGAATATATGTGTTTCATGGCTACTGCTGAGAATATAGTAGTAAAAAGTACATAATTATGTGATATGTTATGGAGAAGATCATACAAAGATGATATACAGTTTCAAACAATATCATTTTATTCCTTATATCCTTACTTCATGATCTTTTTCAAGGAGATTGATTTGATGTGATGCATTATTCAGTCTTTCCAATTCGTCCTGTAATATTATTAAACACGAAGGGATGTCGTTTCAATTATGTAATAATATCTTTATAAAATAACATGGCAGCTGAACACGTCATTTGAGTAGTTTCATGTTTCATATATTTTTGTATTAAACCAAAAAGATTTTAAAATTCGTCTACCTTAATTCTTGGGTCTACTTCTTCATCCCAGATTTCTTCCGCCATTATAGACTATTAAATTCTAATATTTTGTCATGGAGATCGATTAGTTTCTTCGATACGAAATATTCAACAGCGAAAACAACGTTAACAAACAACAACATCGAATGATCCATAAAAGGCATAAATGGTTAATATTTAACTTAATATTAACATAAATTAACGTATTAACGTACTGTCACTACTTCCGGTTTGTGAAATATTTCATTGTATTGTCTGGTATCGGAGATTCGGAGGTCTGGTATTATATATATTACGAGTTTTCGCTCGAAATTTCCATCTACAAAAACCCTTCAGTGTATTATATGCTTCTGCTCGCATGCCATACACGATCAAGTGATCTTCTCTCGCAAAAGCGTTGCGAGACAAGTTGCATGAACCACCTCGGTGATTGTGCCGTATGCATGTCTTGAATGCAAAATTATTGCCTCATCAAGCGTTCTACAAAGTAGATGCAATATTCTTTTCTGCAACTTGTCTCGCAATTCGCCGAATTCGGCGTCAAATGGGGCAATGTTTTATGTTAAAGTTGCAACTTGCAAGTTGCAACATTGTAGAACAAGGTTCAAATACGAAACAAGACAATTTTCTAAGCATCCCAATTTTACAATAAATATTGCAGGTTGCAATGCCAGTGGCACAGTGGCGTATCATTGCGAAAAGTAGAGGCTTGATCAACTTTCTCTACAACTCGCAACGTATTTTTTCATTGCGACACCACTACACCAGTAGAGTCAGCATTCATTTGTCAGAGCAACATCACTCCCATCAACAACTACGACAACAACAGCTACAACAAGTTTACAAGTCAACAACTACATCGGAACTCTGATAGTCTGATCGGAAAATACATAACATTTCGACTTGGTACATGTACTGTATATAAAACTATACATCTATCAGTGGTTGGCGCAAATGCCAAATACACGCATGTACGCGTGTGTACCTATTTTTATTATCGCACCGTGACAGCAATATCAACTGACTATTTATAAATTTAAATAATTATGTAGGAAGTCAAGGTGATAGGTTGTTCTTTTGCTAATATTTGAAGTATTTTACAAGTGGCCACGTATGTTATGTTGGGATGGTTCGCAATGTAAATGTTTAAAATATGTAGAGCTGTATATAATGTTTCGTTTAGATATATTTCCTGTAAACTGTTTTGATGTTTATACAGTGCTGTATTTGTTGCCTTTTCTGGTTAATATATGCCAGAAGGTTTGTATATATATATATATTGCCATGACTATAAAGTATAAACCTTAATGAGCATGAAATATATGTCTGACTTCTCCAGTCTGACAGTCTTTCCTAGAGAGCTCTTTATTGACAAAACAACACAATCTGGATGCAGCCTGCAAGGCATTCCCTGGAAGTTTTACATGAGAAGGTTTGAGAGTGAGAGTCCACAACAGGTTTTGTGGGGCCATAATAACATTTTTGTGGGACTCATAATAACATTTAGTTTGGTCAAAGGAAACAGGATGCATCGTGCCGGGCTGACCCGGTAAACCATGCTGGCTCACAAGGGGTGAGATCCCACCCCGTATATTTGGGAAATTGCAAAACCAGAATTTTGTAAACAGGAGCCCAGTAACCTTTACCCTTGCTGTTCTGCAATTTCGCAAAATATCAAGCTGGATCTTGGCTATTATATAGAGAATAATACATGGGTGCGTGGAAATACCGGATTTATTTCGAGTGTTGAACATGATATCATGTTCAACATGAGAAATAAATCTGGTATTTCCAAGCATCCATGTATTTTTCTGTTTAGTATATAAAGGACAGTCTTATTTTTCAAACAAAATAAAATCAAATATCCATTTTCATAAACTTCAAAAGCGATAATTTTCACATGTGAGATTATCAGTTTTATCAGTGCTCGAAATCTCTATGAAGCAAGTTATACTTTATATAATAAAAAAATGTAATAGTTTGAATATGTCCCAGGTAACTATTTACATGACAAACGTGGATAATCTGTTCCTTGACATATCCCAACCGCTCCCCTAATATCCTGGCCGCCATTTCAGGAGAGAAAATGAAATAAAGTGCTATATATGACATGTTCACACTTTGTTATTTTATTCTAATGTGAGATGATTTTTTTGTTAATTCCAGGTAGCCGCACACACCAATGATGATGACAGTTGCTTTCCTGACAAGTAAGCATTTTGAAGGTTATCAGTTTGCTATTTAAATACCAGCTGTTAAATACTCTGAAAGAATCCTGAGACCCAGAGCAGCCAGAATTTAGATAGCAATCATTATAGTGATATCAACACAAATGCAGGTGGGGGCCTAAGGTACTTAATACTTAAACAGACTCTATTTTCTGTCTTACCGGTATGTTCAGTGCAAATATTGCATTAACCCATGATGCCCGCATGATCTCCACTTCTGACGGCGTTGATATATATTAGGCCAAAAAAACCTTCTGTTTCTGGTCAGTACGCGTGTCATTTACACAGTACTGTGTGCGTCAACAGGTTTTTTTTGCAAATACGGTCCATCAATATCCTTGCAAAATGAAGTACTCTTAAATAAAAATGTTATTCTATTAAACCTGCAAATTTGGTGACAGTTTACATTGGTCAATCTAGAGTATATATTATGCTAAGGCCAAAATTCTTCTGTTTCTGGTCAGTGGGTTTGTGCAGAATTGACGTGGCGACACAGCTTCCTTTTTCCAGTTAATAAAAGAGTTAATAACTAGGCATTTTTTTTGAGAAATGGGTGAGAATTTTCTATTTTTTATAAAATGTGTAGTGATTTTTTATGCTTTGAATGCTATGCAATTATTTTAAACCTCATTGTTGTTTACATGCCCAGCCCTCAAAAATGAGGTCGGCATTCTAAATGTCAGTTCTTCTCAGCAGAAGAATTTTCTTTTTTAGTTGCGGATAGCACCTCAAAAAGCTGTAGTGTTCATTCATGTTTCAGTGCCAGGTTTTATAACTGTGACACCAGATGGCTGCATGACTTTGTCAGACTTTGTAATTACTATAATAATAATAATACATATTTATACAGGGTAACTATCAGTTAAAAACACTGCTATCGATGTAGACCCTGCAAACGTAGGCCCTGCTCTGAAAGTGCAATAGAAACTGAACGTGGCCTCAAAAAATGCTGAGAGGTGCCGACCTGGGTCAGATTTAGGTTGGCGTTTTTTTGCTAAACACCAATTTTCATTTTTTTCGAGGGCTGCATGTCTATACATAAATTATGGGCACACTTAACTTTCTATTTTACCTATTAATGCCAGATATTTTCGTTTGGGCTAACTGTACTGTATTAAAATGTAATCTTTTTCATTAAACTTATTGTGATGTACAGTACAAGTAAAATTTATCTACTGTACAGGTGTACCATAAATGAGTTTTGCTGTGATGGAGAGTGCTGTTCAAACTTTGCAAGAACCTGGTTTGCATGGTATGTTTCAAAAGTACTTAACAGAAAGTTTGGGTAAAAATGATTTAAAATGACATTTTTCATGCAATTTTTCTCTTGTATATAACCACTCAGATTCAATTTTGCAATCATGGTGTAAATTTAACAGTTATTAGTTCAAAGTCACTTCAACTTTTATTCACTTGAAATACTTATCAGTGAATTTTATTTTCTAGGTCGATCTTGGTAGTACTTATTTTCACAATTATCATCACTTGTTTATGTGTTCCCCGACTAACATGGACAGATGACACCCTGGAACCTGTTCGTTATCATCTCATATCACCTGGAACATATCAATTATATGATACCAGACCTTATAAACAACAGCCAGCTATCCCACAATACCATTCACTTGCTACTGAAGTGGAACGTTTACCACATCAGCCATATAGGTAAATTTAGCACAAGGGTGGACTTTTCAGTAAAATAACATTCAGTTTTATCAGTAATATAGGATTGGAGCCTATTTTTCCTGCTCGTTGGCCAGTGATGTTCTTTACAATTTTTGACATATTTTTTCGTCACAATAGACAAATTTGGCTAACACCGTTTACATCGTTGCTATCCAATTCACAACTTTGGATAACTTGCATGCCTAGTTACTATTGTTCTAGAACAAAGGTGCCTAGTTACTATTGTTCTACAACAAAGGTAACTAAGAATTAATCAAATTCTTATTACAACCATTTTTTACTTGTCACAGATATGAAAGACTCGTGCAGCAAACTCCGCCCCAGTTCAACTACCCTGAACCGTCAGCACCACCCAAGAGTCCTTGAAAATAGCCACGTGTGACATGATACTAAATTATTCATTTTGATCCGAGTTAGAATGTTGAAACAGAGCAAAACTAGAAGTTCAACAATCAAGTATGAATTTATGTAGAAAATTAGGTTGAATCACTTGAATGCCAGTACCAATAATGTACAACCAGAGCACATCTTGGTTCATAATGTAGACCTGTAATATAGAATATTAATTTACTTAAAACTATAAATAAAATTTGGGATATTAGTATGCAGAAAGTGTATATATTCTAGGTACACAGCTCTTGAAAAGTTTGGAGAAAACTTCGTCATTTCAATTCAAACGAATGCCCTTCGACCTTCGTCTGGAAGTAAGTAGTGAATAGTTATAGTAGTAATTTCCACTACTAATTTCCAGACGAAGAGCCTTCGCTCGAAGCATCGACGTTTTCTCTACCATGAAATACGGTATTGACTGGTAAAGTAGTGAAAGTTAACTATAGTTAGTGCGAAAGTTAACCAATCAGAATCGCGAATTTTACAGTTAACTACTATTTAACTACAAAACGGGTAGTTAAAATGTAGTTAAGACTTTTATACAACCGGCCCCTGATAAATAGCACTGGCCATTACACTGTATGTGTAACTCCTCTAGACGGTTTGTAGCAACTGTTTTCATTAAGTTGACATGACGATAAATATAATTGTATGGAAAACACCTTTAATCTTTATACTTTGTACATATATATACGTCCTTTCAAACTTTTCACCAGTAATCAGTATAACTATAAGATGTGGGCTTATGAATTGAATGTTATGCTGCATAGATACACAGTGTGCGTTTGATATTGTGTTTTTTCGATAAATTTTTTACACAGCGACAACAATCAGGCTTTTAGCTGTCCAATGATACCTTTTTTGTATCATTATAAGGGAAAATGACCAAGTATGAATCGAATAAAAACTGTCGGTCGAAGTCGAATTTTTCCACCGTTGGGAATTCGGTGCAAAACTATTCAAAACAAGTCCATTTGGTCTCAAATTCATTAATTTTAATTTTAATGATATAACGCCATAGTTTTTCATGTTAGTTTGGCCATTGATCAATCAATCAATCTTTTTAATCATCTTAAGATAAAAGGTACGTATCTTACATTGATTAATTGCTTTTTCTTTTGTTATGCATGTATACAGCTTAAATTATGCACAGAGGTAGAAAAATGTATTTTCGACCGGCAATTTTTAACCGGCTTGTATTTGCCTGCTTGGTCTGCATGGGTACTGCAGAGAATGATAAGAACAGACACCAGTGGCAGTGCATCTAAACTTTCCCACTACTTTTCATTTCTTTCAATATTTCATTTTTCACAAAAACGGACGAGCCTTGATTTGGAACAATATCAGGAACATTTTTCTTCAAATGAACTAACATATGTTTAGTTAATACGAATGCATTGCATTCATCTTTATATTCTATATCACAAAGTTGGACCGCATCATCATAACTTTCAACATGGAAGCCACACAAACCACGTATTTCTGAATTTTCACACTCGAAATTCCCTTTTGTTTGAGGTATTAATGCGCCAGGAAGAAGAACGAACTTTTCGCGTAGTTTTCCTCTCTGTCTATTTATGGTTTCTTTATAAGCAGACAACGCCATTTCATAATTCAAAACTAGCACTCTATCCCTTGGGTTTTCATCAATCGATGGCATATCAAGATTAGTTGCTTCATTGTTCAATTTTTCTAGTGATATAAAACCATTTCGATTACAGACGGATACTATCACGTACAAACAAATAATGGAAAGAATCCAAAACAATATTCGAGGAAGCATTCTGACTCTTTAAGTTTCTTCTCTTTGACTTTGCAGATAAAAATTCTATCAAGCATGGAACAAGCTACCGATGCATTTGGCGTTATCATTTAATAGCATTGGCGATATCATGGCATTTAAAAAAGAATTAAAATTAGCACAAATTATACTTCGCGACGTTATAGGACTGCGTACATGTAGCCCTGTCCAAATTACAATAAACAATGTGACTGATAAAACAATAAATTTGCATACAGTTATTACGGCGTAAAGTGTATATCATTCAGATATACTGAATTTGCTGTGCTACAAAGCTTTTAATATTCTCATCTTATTGTCTATTGTCGCATCATGTTTCTTTTGATCATTATTCCACCTATCCGAATCTTTGCCAAAGAGGTAAATACACCTGGGCTATAAACGTGATCACATGCATGCATGCATGACAATTTCGAGAACTTAAATATAAAGGGACTATAAACTACTTAAACTAATCGAAGACCATTCAAACATAAGTAAGAATAAGGAACTCGAAATTTTGAAGCTTTTATGTTTTACTCTTTGCTTAATTATCATTTCATTCCCATTTGTTTTGCCCGTTCAGACACCACAGCACGGCCACAGCAGGTAGTGTTGTCGAATGAATAATTTGTTGAGTCAAATGAATGCGATTTTAAAATTTAATATGTGCCATGACCAAGCCATGACCATGTACAATAGCAACCGCCTAAAAATAGCCTGACTTTGCCAGACTGGTCTTGCTACTATAACTATTAGCCTGCAAACAGGCCCTCCTATGCTACTATGAAATCACTGCTTCTATATTAGTGCTTCTTTATCACATTGCCCCATTTTTCACAGCTAAATACCGGTAAAATTCATGGGACTTGTTTGTATTCATGCATGGCCGTCCCATGCCCATGGCCATGGTATTCATCCTGGATCCACCTTTTTAGTTTGTTTTCCAACGACTAACATAGTAACAGTATAACATAGACGACTTTGCTATCGCCGTATCGAACAATCGTACATCGTATTCAGACTGTTCAGACGTTAGACTGGACATTTGCAAAAGCTAAGTTTCCAAAAGCTGATATGCAGGGCTTGCTCGTCAGTAATGGAAGTGGAAACATTCAGTAGAACATCGTGCAAGCACGCATTTAATGAGGTTCTTAGAGGATATTTGCCCACAATAGTTTGTTCACATCACTGGCACTGCACAGGAATCACAAGGTCGCTGGTTCGATTGCTGTAGTCGGTAAAATAAACTGTATTTTTCTTTCTGGAAAATATTTTCAGTTATACAAATTAGCGATGGTGATAATCCCAACACTTTGCAGCCTAAAGTCTAAAAAGTTAGTACAAAACGGATCAATTGTTTAGTTGCAATTGTTTGCTAGAAAATTGCCTATTATACTCTATGTGACGCAGCAATGGATTTCAACCAGAAATGATGGTCAACCATCACTTAATGTTAATATTTTCATTATATGTAGCAGTCTTTTATTTTGACTTTTGTGGGAAATAATTAGAATTGAGAGATGTAATACAATTTTCTTCGTGTAAACGACAAGTTATTGAGTCGCCCCCATGCAAGCCGCCAGAGGCAGTGAACGGTGGTTCGATCCCTGCACTTGTTATTTTTTTCAAAAAGTACGTTTCTCACCACAAATGCCATGATTAAATTAACCACTGAACTCAGGGTTGTGGCCGGTCTGAACCTTGCACAGGAATAGCATTTTCGAACCCTGTGTTTGTTAGAATATTATTTTCATTTTTGTGAAGGTAAGATGGTGGTAAGTATTATCACCATGGTGGGTTATTTTAGAAAAATAGAAGCTTCTCAGCACAAGTGCCATGATTAGACAACTAGCTAGTCAGACTCAGTAGCTCTGTGGTTTGAACCTTGCACAGAGAATAGCAAGGCCGCAGGTTTGAATATTTTGTATTTGTTATAAAATTGTATTTTCATTCTCGGAAAGATGTACTCATCACATGTAGGTATCACCATGGTGGGTTATTTTTGAAAAAACTAGCCGAAGTTTCTCACCACAAATGCCTTGGTTAAACCTTGCACAGGAATAGCAACGCCGCAGGTTCCTGTATTTGTTATAAAATTTATCTGGGTAGCTCTGTATGAAACAATGAACAAATGAACGTTGGTAGACTCCAACCATAGAAACAATTGCTGCCGAGCCTCAGCGAGGCAGCACACTATTCTTGACGTGCCAAAGTTTCTCCAGAGTTCACTCGGCCCAGTCTTTTGCGCGGACCTATATATTGTCGAGATTTTTGTCGAGATCTGGATCTTGCGTCTGTCCATATATTTATTTATTTAATCAACAGCAACATAAATACCAATTTTGGTATATCTAGGTACATACATATAAAATCTACTATTTATTATATACTGAACTAAAGTAAATAATCCACTTTAATTTTAATTTAGCAACTTCAAGCAACTTTTGCCTTTCGTAGCATCTTAGGGACCGTTCATTATTTAAGAGGGGGGGTGGGCCGGTGGATTTGGGGGGTGGGCCAAAGTTTTAAAAATGGTTTTTGGGGGTGGCCAGAGTAATTATAAGGAAGGAAAGGGGGTGAGCCTTGCCTGAAATTAAATAAATTTTTGGGACCAAAGTACAATCCTTCAAAGCCTATGGGTAGGTTGAAATTATTGCTTTGAAATTTACTTAATAATGCAGCTATCTGGGAAAAGTAAAAAAAAAGTACAGTAAGTTTTCATATTAAAAAATTTTTGATATTTCATATCACTCATCAAATTTATTTGTTCTATTTCTAAACAATTGGTCAGTTTTTTCATATATCTAATAATAATATATCTTTCAAATGGATATACGTGTATCTTGATAGGGAAATTAATCAAACTATATTGAGGTGGGCCATGAATGTGTGTTCAATGACATGGGCCACAGGGTTGTTTTTGGTGGGTTGTTCATAGAAAATATAAATAAATGTATTAATCATTGCAGCCCACCGGCTCTTAAATAATGAACGGTCCCTTAGCAAATTTCAGGTTTACTGCATAAATCAACAACTAATGTAAGCCAAAATTGAAATGTCGAAAAAGAACTCTCCATTTTCTGATGTTTATTTCTGGATATTTATTTGTGAAATTCAAGTAACTAACCCTATCACATGAGAAGCATTGAAAACCTGTTACAACCACATATAAACACGTCTTTTAGCGATTACATCCAATCTACTGGAATAGCCCAGGATAGAGTGTGGGGGAGGGACTGACATTGAAATTTTTGCTGCTGCTTCATTACTAAGTATAGACATTTATGTGTATAGCAATGTTTGTAATAATTTTACATGGAATAAGTTTTCCAAGTCAATGCTTGACCACAGTTCTTATCTCCAAAACAGATGTTCCATTTACATTCAACATACATCTGGTATGCATTATGAAATTGTTCTTGATGTGAGTTTGGATGCGCAAGTTCAGATACAATAGACTTGTCTAGCTGATAGGAAAAAGTGTTTTAGGTTTTGATACACAATGTTTATATCAAAAAGCTATGGAAAAAAAAAATGTTTGAAAAGGAAGAACTTTTCTGATACTTGTACATTTACAACAGCGAAGTCACAGAAATCTGAGTCAAAGTCAAGTAGTGCAAAAGTAACTGATGGTATTCAAGAAGCTAATGCAGTACCAAACTCTGATCAACACGAAAACCCTAAAACAAATATGCTTGGTTCAGAAAATTCTAAAGCAAATATTGATAAGTTCCATAAATCCATGCAGTATTTCACCTAGTGTATGTTGTGAAGCATGGCCTATGAAGACCTAACCGAAGTCTTGTCTAAATTACATTTGTCGTAGGTGCAATAGTGACAAACAAATTCCAAAAAAATGTTCTTTAAAGAATAACATGATTCCTGCTTGTGTGCCAAATGAGTTGCAGGGCTTAACCCAGATTGAAAGATGCTAATTGCTAGAGCACTTCCCATTATGAGAGTTTATGTAAAACCAGGTGGTAAAAGAGGATATTCTGGGCACTGCATAAAGTTGCCTCAGAAGGTGTCAGAAGTCAGAACTAGCCCAATCACTTCCTCGTTGTCCTAGTGATATTCCAATAATAATTCTCACAATGATTGGGCTCTAAATATGATCCAAAGGAAACGTGCTCTTCAACAAACTGCCATATTTCTTAAACAAAATCCTGATGAGTCACATCTCACAATAGAGGACTTGCGTGAAATGGCTTGTAGTAATGTAGTAACAATTCATCTTCTTTCATGTCTAAACTCTCTAGGTATGTAGCACTGAAATGTCACTGGTAGCTCTGCATATTGGTTTAAAGTTAGGGAGGACTTGAAAGCAATCATTGCGGCAAAAGGTGCCCCAACAATATTTTTTACATTTTCTTCTGCAGATCTCTACTGGCCTGAATTGCATTCCCTTTTTTCTTCAAATGTTGATAGCTTGAGCATGGAGGATAAACGGGAAAATGTTATTGACAACACTCACTTAGTTGACTGTTTTTTTACCAAACGACTAGAATCGTTTTTGAAATGTTGGCTATATGATACACTAGATGCGGAGTGGCATTGGTATCGGTATGAATTTCAAGCCAGAGGTAGCATTCATTGCCATGGTACCGCAAAGTTAAAATCTGATCCTGGCCTTTGTAAGCTTACAGACATTGCTTTAAAAGGCTTCCTGGCAGAAATAAAAAGAAATAGTGTAGACGACTTATCTATGTCAATGCAAATTGATGAGGGGAAAAAAGCTTCCCAGCTCGTTTGTGATTATGTTCATAGACTTATTAATACATGGAAGTATTTTTTACCTCAAACCGAAATGTGGACAAAACCATGCATTCATCCAAGGCATAAAGATATTCCTGATTCTGAGAAGGACAATGACTATGTAGATTTAGTAAATACGGTTCAACGGCACACAAATTGTAGCACAAAATATTGCCTAAAAGATTCAACTTCCCATTTGATTGCTCAAATAAAACTACACTAGAGTTTCAACCAGTGCATAGAAATGACAAAAGCGTTAAATACAAAGCGAGTATACTAACTAAAAGAAATGATCCCAGATTAAATAATCATCATAAAATTCAACTTGCTGGCTGGAGGGCCAACTGTGATATTCAAGTGATACTAGATTATCATGCATGTGTTCAATATTTGTGCAAATATGCTTGAAAGGGTGAACCCAGGTCCAACATTTTGAAAAATACATTCAACACTATAGTGAATAACTTAAACACAAATACAGATCCTTTGATTAAAACACTTGGAGAAAGAGATTTTAGTGCACAAAAAACTATGCATTTATTGCTTTCGTTAAAGTTGCACAGTTCATCATTTGAGATTTTGCCAGTCAACTTAGATGGATCAATGAGGTGAATAATAGCCCTTGTACAAAAAAATCCATTTTGGACAAATATGCAAAACGTGCTATATTTCAGAATGATATGCCACAACTCACAAGTGATGAATGTTAATTAAATAAGTTTGTCACAGAATTCAAAGTTGCAGTCAACAAACACTTGCCATTTTAAAATCATAGTGCTCAGACACTTAGTATGCTTATTGCTAAATTAGTTACTTTCTGTTTTGTTATGTTAAATAAACAATTTAAATGATAAAAAGGTTGGTATTCCTTTTATGACTCTTAGAGTAGAATTACATATCAGTTTCAACCATAGGCGTACGGGCGCAGTTTCGTTTTTTGGGGGGGGGGCAACAAAATTTTGCCCGAATTTTAAAGCTTACCCAAAATGCCCGAATTTGGATAATAACATATTGATAACAATAATAACCATTAATTGTATTTTACAAATAAATATGCTGAATTTTCACTTGTGCATTGCTTCTGCATGTGAATTCAAAATGAACGTTTAAAATAACTCTATTGAGTGTTTATATGATCCCGCTTCTATCCCGCTTAGACGGGATTCCGGCGTCTGTTGCCGGGATCTCGCCTAGCCGGTGTGACGCGAAATCTCTGACTTGCAAAATCTCTGACTTTTGTATTTCTGCTCATGCGCAAAGATATGCATGATTGATTTTTGCTCATAAATTCGCAAGTGTTCAAGCTACAGAGAAGCGTGCGTCTTAAAAGCTTTCTTTACAAGTTTAATCGTCGTTAAATGGCTAATTTTAAAACCGAGACTGATACTGCCTGTGTCAACATTGCATCGACAAAGCCTGCAACAAAGATGAATAAACACAAGGTATGTAGAACTTTGAATTTTATAGCGATGAGATTGTTGGTATTTATATATCAGTTGTGTCGAACAGATGACAGTCAGGACACTTTGCATTTTATTTTCTTTCGTATTTTGAATGCCAAGGAGAAAGATCATTTACTAGCAGTGTTAACATGGTTAGTTTATTAAAAAATGTTCTTGGTATGTCATAAAAATAGGTTTCTTTGACAGATGTTCTCGAGTTCCTGAAGTCAGGACGCCAGATGCGTGCACACTTAGAAAATTTGAGCAAAATTAACCTTGGGGGTAGGGTGCAGCATAGTCAAATAATGTAATTTTTTGTTGTAGTGGACGGCGAAATGCAGGTGTCTGCAAAATCTGCAGGAAAGATGATGGGGATGACTGGCTGGGTTGTGACCGATGTGGTCAATTTTTCCATGCAAACTGCATTGGTGTGGACTTTGCAACTGCCCTTGCAGAAAACTTTTATTGTAATAGACAATATTAGTTATTATAAAGTGAATTGTGGTTCACAAAATGTCAGAGAGTGCTCAAATAAATATCATAAAGATAGAGCAAATATAACAAGGTTACAGTGTTACCAAAGACAAGCGTTTGGTATTTCGCGGAGGTCAGAGATTTCGCGTCCAGACGCGCGAAATCTCTGACCAGTCACGAGAGGTCAGAGATTTCGCAGAGGTCAGAGATTTCGCTTGACACCGGGACGAAAAATTCCCATCTATCCCGGCCAGGCGGGATGAACTTTTCTTCTGAGCATGCGTAAATCCCTCTGGCTTCATCCCGGCAATGTATTTTGTCCATATAAACATGCCATCCCGCATAGGCGAATTTCCCGCGGGCTAGACGGGATGAAAACGTCCGGTACCGCCTAGTACGGGATCATATAAACAGGCCATAAGTTACTAAATAATCATTCAGTCTAATTCTTAAAGAAAAAAAATTTTCTGTGAAATAATTGGTGCGACATGCAAATGTCACTCGCATTTTCTCCGTACGTTCACTGTTGGCTACGGTCCTGCTTGCCAATGTTAATGAGAGCGATAGAATTGAAGCGTTCTTGGTCTATTGATGTGCGAAGATAGGCCGTTCTCGTTATAGCCGTTACAACTAGAGCCAATTCTTCTTCGGTCAGGCAAAGGCATGCAACTGAATTACAGAAATGTTCAAATTATACTATTGTTTTCCAACAACACGCAAACCAGATAAATATACAGTACTTTAAATTATAAAATTCTGTTTTTGTTTAAGTTCTGACTACATAATTCTATTTTGCCCGAATATTCGTGAACCATTTGCCCGAATGACTTAATTTTTTTAAATTTTTTGGGGGGGCAGGCCCCCCTGCCCCCACGGCCCGTACGCCTATGGTTTCACCAATGCTTTCACTACATTGTCCACGACTTTATTATCCTTGTGCTGAAAATGCAAAACTTTATTTTTCCACACACTTAAAATGCCCGCACAGGGACGTCGCGAAGGCATGAACATTGGGGGGGTGTCCTGAACTTTTGACCAAGTTTTGGGGAACATTTTGACCAACTTTCAAGTTTTGAATGCTTGTTGGGGGGGGGGGGGGTTGTGCTAGGTAATTTAAGTTCCCGTAAAATTGTAAACAGCATAATATTTCAATGACTTTAACATCTTTACTCCAAACTAAATTACTGCACAGTTGTTACAAATTATTTGAACTCAGCTTAGAAAAGCAACTTAGCTTATATTGACTGATAAGCACTTCATCTTGCAAGGATATAGTGCATCAAGAATAATCAAGGTGAGGTTTACTGGTTTAGCTAGATTTTCGTATTTATGCGCACAACAAAACAGAAAATGTTGACTGTTAAACCGGATGTCAATTCGCTGCTAATTCGCTCCCTGTTGGTCAATAAGTAATGTATTTTCTTACGGTATGCAAACAAATTTGCATTATAGGACATCACGCATTTGTAATTTCAAAAGGCTAGATTTCATTGGTTAATGCTAGATAGATAAATCCTCGTTTGAAAGCACACGGGCACTCTCTCAATACACCAACAATGTATAGGATCTCCAGATAAACAAGCTAAATGAGTGAAGAAAACGACATAGCTGAAGCTGGTCCTTCAACGGCCGAGGAAACAGCTGGGGAAGTACAGAATACGGCGTTAGTGACCCAAGTATTTTCGATGTTTAAAGGATATTTAT
The DNA here is from genome assembly GCA_016169945.1 of Trachythela sp. YZ-2020. Lineage (NCBI taxonomy): Eukaryota > Metazoa > Cnidaria > Anthozoa > Malacalcyonacea > Clavulariidae > Trachythela > Trachythela sp. YZ-2020. The sequence continues at coordinate 1,601,215 of JADLSH010000369.1, forward strand.
CATCGCAACTCGAAGAGAAAGGCAAACAATTTCAGACTAAAGCATCTATAGAGAAACAAGCAACAGAATTCAAATTCAAAGGCAACAGGAAGCAATTCGAGTTCAACGCCCAAGTGGACGAAATCATTAGCCGTATCGCCGACAATGCCGACGACCCTCAGAAAGTTCGAGAGTTAGCAACAAAAGCGAATAACACAATAAAGAGAAGGCAAAAGCTGATCAAGATTGCTGACAAGAATAAGGATGGATGGCTAGTGGTAGAAGAGTACGAATCGGATGATCTGGCTTCTGATACCGACGACGAGAAGCGCATTAAGAAAGCCAAATCAGCTGCTGAGAAGCGCCGTAAAGATAATCCCAAAAGTAACGTCAATGATGCAAAGAAATTCAAGACAGGCGACAATCAGCTTTTTCGCGGTGAGTGTACGTAATGGTACCCGCGTTATTCTTTGTGATATCTCAATTAGGGTGGTGTGATGAGCATTACCCATGTTATCCGATGTGTACGTGTGCTGATTTGTAGTATATAGGAAGTAAATAATTTACGTTCGTTTGAGCGTAGTGAATTAGAACGTAAATGTATTTTCTTACGGTATGCAAACAAATTTGCATTATAGGACATCACGCATTTGTAATTTCAAAGGGCTAGATTTCATTGGTTAATGCTAGATAGATAAATCCTCGTTTGAAAGCACACGGGCACTCTCTCAATACACCAACAATGCCCACCCACAGACCCACCCGAGTTTCGAAACGCGAAATTGTCCGATACTGTATATTTTTATTATTATTAGGCCGTGCAGAATTTGGTCAAGAAAAACGATGTTATAGATGCCAACGTCTTGGGCATTGGGCAAGAAATTGCAGAGCATCGTGGCCAGTCAGTTATCGGTCTAACAGAAGTGGCTTCACATTTGCCAATCCCACACATGATAACAGATCAGGAGGAGCAGGTTCAGTTGGAAGCACAAACGGACGATCCAGCTTATAGTGACAACCCCAAAGAGTGGATTTATCAGGTATCAGAACATAAATATGAGTGTGAATTAGAAACAGTTGTAGCCCCTTCAGTAAAGGGTAGGTTAAAAAGACATGTTACGTTTTGGGAAAATATTGGCGCGTCAGATTTCGTTCTCTCGGTTATTCAAGAAGGGTACAAAATACCATTCATAGAAATTCCACCAGGTGTTTGTTTACGAAACAATAAGTCGGCTTTACGACATGAAGATTTTGTACAGAAAGCGATTTTAGAATTACTACAATCCAACAGGATAATTAAAACAAAAGCCATGCCGCAAGTCGTTAATCCATTGTCTGTGTCAGTTCAACCATCTGGAAAATTACGACTTATTCTGGATTTAAGGCATGTGAACAATTACGTACGAAAACAAAACATTAAATATGAAGATTGGAAAACTGCATTGACTTATTTTCAGAAAGAAAGCTATATGATTTCTTTCGACCTGAAAAGTGGGTATCATCATATCGATATTCATCCTGTTTCCCAAACATTCCTAGGGTTTGCTTGGAAGAGCCCTGAAGATAAAACATTTACATATTACCAGTTTACTGTCTTACCATTTGGTTTATCAACTGCACCTTTCGTATTTACAAAATGTATGAAACCGTTAGAAAAGTATTGGAGAAGCCAGGGTACGAATGTAGCTTTATGCCTGGACGACGGGTGGTTAACAGAAGGCAATTACGATGACTGCTTGAATTTATCGACAAAAATTAGAGCAGATATTAATCATGCTGGTTTAGTTGCAAACGAAGAAAAATCTATCTGGCAACCGTGCCAAGAAATAGTTTGGCTTGGCCTGATCTGGAATTCTTTAAGTGGCATAATTTCTATCACCGAACGCCGGGTAGCAAGCATTTTTCAAACCATCCAGTTTTGAAATCGCAAAATTTTACATATCCGCCAGAGAGCTCGCTTCGTTTACAGGAAAGATTATTTCCACTAGTGCAGTTACACGAAACGTATGTCAAATAATGATTCGACATTGCAGCATGTCAGTAGCCGCAGCTAGCGGTTGGGATTTGAAGTTTAGTATGGATGATTACTGCATAAGAGAAATTGAGTTTTGGGAAAGCAATTTAAAACAATTGAATTCAAGGGAACTGGTTCAGGCTAGAACTCAGTCACATTACGTTGTTTATTCAGACGCAAGCGCGTCGGGTTGTGGAGCACATATGTCGTTAAATGGTGAACAAATTTGCCATAAGCATTGGACAAATGAAGAAAGTCAACGTAGCTCCACTTGGAAGAACTTTCAGCAATCGAATATGCCTTGGAATCGTTTATTCCATTATTAAATCACGCTTACGTCAAGTGGTTTCAGATAGCCAGACAGCATGTAGCATTGCTCGAGTCGGTAGCATGAGAAAAGATTTACACAACATAGCAATTAGAATTTACAAGCTCTGTCTAGATCATAAAATTGAATTTGAAATCGAGTGGATTCCACGTACCGAGATACAAAGAGCCGATTACATAAGTAGGCTCATTGATATAGATGATTGGCAGATTACGAAAGAGTGTTTCGATCAAGTGGAGGAAGTATGGGGCCCTCACACGATAGATTGTTTTGCGAATTACTACAATACAAAAATCCCAAGGTTCTTTTCGTGGCATTGGAATCCGGGTTGCACATGAGTGGATTTTTTCGTCCAAAATATAATAGGAGAGAACTGCCTTGTAGTTCCACCAATTTGCCTTATCGCCAGAGCTTTGCACTATCTACAAAATCAAGAGGCGAAAGCAACAGTTATTGTTCCGTTTTGGCCTTCGTCATATTTCTGGCCAGTCATATCGAGACATTTAGCTAATTTCATAGTCGACTATAAAGTCCTTAGTGGCAGAGAAGTATTAACACACGGGAAAAATACCAATTCATTGCTCGGATCGGAACGCTTTTATGGAGAAATTTTAGCCCTTAGAATGGATTTTTCTCACAAATAAAATTGTGCTAAACGATTAAGTTATGGACGGCGCTGGCCGATGTAATATGTTTTAAGGGCGCTGGCTCTGTTCCAATTAATTAATGGCGCTGGCCTGATTAAAGTGTGTAATAATGTTAAAATGCGTATAATATTAATAGGCACTGGCCTAAATGAATTGCAATATAAATTTGTTTTATGACGTTGGTCGCTGCAATATGTATCAGGACTTTATTTTCTATGGCATTTGTTTGCATTAATTGTTTTATGATATTGTTTCATTTGTTTGTCTCAATTAGATGTTAAACGAGTGTGCAGAGTGGAAAAATGTCCCCAGGAATGTGAAACCTGAAACCAAGGTTTTTGTAGATTTTCTCATAAAATCAAGAGCAGATTCTACTTCAGAAAATATCTACAAGAAATTCGTAAGTTTCTAAAGTGGAATGTAACGGCTTTTGGTAGGATAATTATACCAATACCTGTATCAACGGCAGCTATTTACCTGTATAAAAGACACGATGAATCGAAATCTTATGCAAATGTTGTCGCTGCTCATGCAGCATTGAAGTGGCTGCATACATTTGTACCATATCAAATTGAAAATCCTCTGGATACTCCAATCTGTCGGAATATCCTAGAAACTGCTAAAAGATCGAAATTGCAGCCTATAAATAGAAAGAACCAATAACAGCCGAAATCGTACAAAGATTATAGAAAAACACGCACTTCCACACGCCAGTCTGAAAGACCTGAGAATAGCTTGTATATGCAGTATTGGCTTTAGCGGATTTTTCGATATAGCGAATTGGCGAATATAATGACCAGTCACATTCATTATGAACACGATCATGTGCGCATACTTGTACCCACCGCTAAAAACGATGTATATAGGGAAGGAAATTACGTATACATAAAGAAATTGGGCAATAAGTACTGTCCAGTTGACGTTTTACAACGATATATCGAGGCTGCGAGTGCCAGTTCTGAACCGAACTTACCTATTTTTAGACCTTTGAGATTTTTTAGGTCTTCCGATATGTTCAAACTATATGGCACAAGACTTTCTTACACAAGATGCAGGGAAATATTTAAAGAATGTTTACAAGGATGTGGATACGACGAGAAGAAATATGGTCTACATAGTTTGAGATCGGGCGGAGCCACCGCAGCAGCTAATAATGGGTGTGTTGCAGAACGACTTCTAAAACTACACGGGCGGTGGAAAACCGATATCGCAAAGGACATGTATGTTCACGAAAGTGTTAAGAACAGACTGCGAGTTACCGAAAGTCTCGGGCTTTAGATACATTACTAGATAATTTATTTGCGTTGTGATACACTTGTTAAGTATAATAATGATATTAATCGAAGTATGTAAAAAATATTTAAAAAACTGAAATAAATCCTATCTGGTTGGTGTGATGAGCATTACCCATGTTATCCGATGTGTACGTGTGCTGATTTGTAGTATATAGGAAGTAAATAATTTACGTTCGTTTGAGCGTAGTGAATTAGAACGTAATTTTGGTTTTTGACTATATACTTTCGCACTTTCAGCTTATAAGTGACCAATTATCTTGACCAAAATATTTCCAGTTTGACCAACTTTTCCCGCTTAAAATTATTGGGGGGGTGTAACACCCCCCCACACCCCCCCAGTAGCGACGTCCCTGTGCCCGCAGCATTCCCTGCCTTGCAGGTAACCTAGTAATATCTAATACTTCTATGACACCATACTCAAAGTGGTTTTCGATTCGTTGAAAAGAAACCAAAACCCTTTGCGAACCGAACACAGGACGCAGTGCTATGCCTATGCTGAATTGACAGGTGGGGGCAAACACCGTATCGACGACAATCAAATGAATGCACGAAGTGACGAATTAGAAGGTCAAGCATTTCAAGATCAGCTCTCACTTCTAAGGATTTTTCCTTGAAATAGGAATTTTGCAAAGTTTTAAGGAATTCCATTTTTAAGGACTTTTCTAAGGAATTTTTAAGATTTCTAGCAAGGCCTTTCGCACCTCAGTTTAGACGAAATGCTGACTGGTTTCAAAATATTGTCAGAAAAACGAGTATCCTTTCTTTCAATCTCAGTGTATATGTCACAGTGAAATGTATTTACAAATAGCAACATAATTATGCATTTTAGTAACAACTGTATGTCGTGTATACTCACAAAATTCTGTTTGTTTACGACTTTTTAATAACAAGTATGTTGATTAATAGATTCTCAAAGTTGAATGGCTTCAATTACGACCTTTTCATAACAAGCATTTTAGTGGATTCTCGAAGTTAAATGACTTCATGAGAAAAATAGTGTTAATCCATCATTTACTGTCGTCTGTCGCTTATTAAGCGCAAAAGGTGCTTTTTGTGAAGGACTAAAATAGTAAAATTATAATAATTTAGTAAAAAAAATTACATAGGTGATTATTGAAAATTCTCAACGCTGATTGGTTGCACTACCTCGGATTAATTATACGCGATAATCACCTAAAGCGTTTTTAAGCCGCTTTTATCGTTAAATTTTTTTTGAAATGTTGTAATTTCACTAAAACAATTATTCGCCTCAGGCTCACCGAGCCTGAGGCGAATAATTAGACAGATTTAGAATAATTAGACAGATTTACAGGAATTTTGCAAAGTTTTCAGGAACCATTTTTAAGGAATTTTCTACTTACAAGGATAAACAAGTCATTTAAGGAATTTTGGGGAAATCTGAGGAATTTTGGAGCTCACACTAAGGAATATCAAAATTTGGTTGTGAGAGCACTGTTCAAGATGGCTGCTGAGATAGAAGAGGATAGAAAATTAATTTCAATTTCAAACTTTGAATTTGATGCATTTTCTCAACTTTTCCTGCTCAAGCAAAATGAAAAATTATGCGATATCTCCCTGAAAGTTGGCGATGATTCAGTGAAAGCTCATCGGGTAGTTTTAGCCGCGACAACTCCATATTTTCATGCAATGTTTACAGGTGATATGCTGGAGAGCCGACAAGATGAGGTCGCCTTATATGGAGTCGAATTTAAAGCTCTTGAATTACTTATTAATTACTGCTACAGCGGTAAGATAGAAATTACTACGAAAAACGTTCAAAGTCTTCTAGTAACAGCCAGTTTACTACAACTTTGGCAAGTTAAGGATGCCTGTGTTCTATTTTTTCAAGAAAGACTCCATCCTAATAATTGTCTTGGAATCCTTAATTTTGCCGAGGCATTCAGCTGCCAGACTTTGTCACAAGCAGCTGATGCATACACTGTTCAAAATTTTAAACATGTCGTTAATTCTGAGGAATTTTTTGCACTCTCATATGAAGAGATGTCAAAACTTCTGACTCGTGAAGACTTAAACATTCGTTCAGAGGAGCAGGTTTTTGAAGCTGTTATGAAATGGGTAAAAAAAGATGAAGAAGATCGCAAAGTATTTTTACCAAATTTGTTGAAGAATATTCGCCTAGCTTTGCTCTCCCCCCAGTATCTTTGTGATAAAGTTTGCAATGATGAACTTATTCGTAACAGTCTAACATGTCGGGACCTGATTGACGAGGTCAAGAATTATTTTCTCTTACCTGAACGAAGAATGAACTATACAGGTATATTTGCTAAACCAAGGAAATGTAGCGAGGCGGCAGGGGAGATCTATGCTATTGGTGGGCTCACTCAAAGTGGTGAAGCACTTAGTACAGTTGAGAAATTTGATCTACTTAACCTCAGTTGGCAGTCATGTACCTCAATGTTAACTCTACGGACAAGAGTAGGAGTTGCTGTTCTCGGCAGCAAGTTGTATGCCCTGGGTGGGTATGATGGGAATGATCGACTTAGTACAGTTGAATTATTTGATCCTGAAGAAAACACATGGTGCAAGACATCATCAATGAATACCCGCAGAAGTGCCCTTGGAGCGTCCACCCTGAATGGCAACATATTTGTATCTGGAGGCTATGATGGTCACATCTCTCTTCACACAGTCGAGTTCTTTAACCCTGAGACAAAGCAATGGCGATTTACATCTCCAATGACTACCCTGCGCAGTGCTGCTGGAATGGTGTCTTTGGGTGGCAAGCTCTATGTTGCTGGTGGTCATAACGGTTTGCAGATATTCAGTTCTGTAGAGTGTTTTGACCCACAGTTGAACACATGGACATCAATGCCTGGGATGCAGTCAAGGCGATGTCGTGTTGGCGTCGTGGAAATGGATGGTTGCCTCTACGCATGTGGTGGTTATGATGGTAACTCCTTCCTTAATTCATTGGAGCGTTATTGTCCGAAGGAAGGTGTATGGTCATTGCTGGCACCCATGAGTTCCAGACGAAGCAGAGTTGCCTTGGCAACACTTGGTGGTCATCTTTATGCTATTGGTGGTTATGATGGCATGTCTAACTTGAGTACCATGGAGAGGTATGATCCAGTTGCTGAGCACTGGTTACCAGCACCATCCATGATCTTGCATCAAGGCGGTGTTGGTGTTGGCGTTTTACCTCCTGTTTGATGAAGGGCTCTCACAGTGACTATTTGTTGGTTCTCATGAAGACTTTTGACTGGACAGAGCTTTTTATCCCCTGATATGAATCAGACTTGTTCCAAAAGTGTTTCCAGCTTGCATGTGTGAACCTCATGTAACATGTTTACAGGTTCAAATTTCTAAGAAAATCTTGAGCCGAATTAGTGGCATTAAACCTTTGGACTGTAATGTAAACAGTTTGTTGACATTTTATCATGACGTTTTTCCTTTTCCCTTAAAACTTTGACATTGTCGTCATTTGAATTTGTCATACCATTAGCCATAAAGATCACCTCTGTATAAGTAAATGTATTGTAGACAAATATGTAGACACAGCATGTTGCATATGTATCTACTAGCTACTCAGAGAACCAGTAAAACATTATTTTAAATTGTCATTTTGATAAACAGAACAGAGAAATCTATGAACATTTAAATAAGCAGGTATGTGTAGCTGTGGACTTGCAAAAAATAAGAAAGATGCCCATCATCATTTCCTGGGTGTAGATCTTATATAACTTTTTCTAGTCTAAATTTTAATTTTTAGTTCTTTAAAATCATATTAGTAATATATAGGTCAAATAATTCATTGTTATTTAATATCAAAGACGGAGTTATATTTTAATCTATCCTACTTCCTGGACAACAGGCAACTCCTGTAAGCTGTAGAAATTCGTTTCCGCGAGTTCAAACTCTTTCTCGTAATTTAAAAGATTTAAATCTCAATATAAGAATATTTCAATCTATTGGATTTGATTTTCAATTAATTTTAAATTGGAATGCAAGTAGGTCAATAAATATAACCAACTAAGTCTAAGACATTAAATTACTTGACCGTATTTCGGTATACTTCACCCACACTATATACAGGTAAATTTAGTGGAGGCACACCATTTACATTGTCTGAGACCGGTCAAACGTGAAACTCTGTGACTGCGTTGATGGAAAGTAAATGGCAAAATGGACCGTCTTGGCTTGTTTGATCCAGATTTTCTGGTTTCAACCTTTAAGGGTTTGTATTTCATCCATTTTGTATATCTTACCGATATGATCTAACCGTAAAATGGAAAGCGCCCTCGGTTGACCATACGCAGTACTCCTTAATATACCCAGTATATTTCATCATCTATATGCATATCAACCTCGTACCCAGGCCGTTTTATCTCCGCCCCGTTACTCTAACGGGATCCGGGCCCCGTTACTCTTCCTGGGTACGAAGATGTATGCATATGATTATCCCACTTTTTTGTCAATTACAACCACCACCGAACCAGTCTCTATAAATGTCCACTGGAGATGCTCAGTAATCTCGCAAGATCTCTCGTCTTTTCATCGCTACCACGCTATGTTATCTCCTCCCTAAGCATCACAAAGATACATATTGAAATTATCGTACATTCAATTTAATTTTAAAACGGTCGCGTTGTTTTTATGACAATAATTAAATGGTGGTTTGATTTCTTTTTATTCTCTCACAGGCCACAGACAATCAATGTTGTCTTATTTTGGTTTTCACTATGCGCAGACCAACCAGCAGTTACCAGAGTCAGAGTGAGAAAATAATAGTGGCTACTATTAGATCAGTGGTAGTAATGGATAGAAATGAGAGATGTAGTTTTAACCTTTTGCTCTACATTTGTTTGCTTCACCACCATATCTGCTGCTATATGGCTGTGACAGTTACCAAGACCAACCAATAAAGGAGATTCTGTTTCTGCCAAAAACATAGTGGCTCATGTTGAAAGAAAATACATCTAATGACTAATTGTAATAAATAAGCATCGTATACATCATAAAGCTACAATACATGTAATCCCTTTCAGCAAACTCATAAATTATTACTGTTTACTTATGCTATAATTAGGTTCCTCTTTTTTTCTAAGTCTTTATTTGGACGTAAAAACGTTTGCGTGATTATTATGTCCTGGATAATTATCCTCTCTAGCATAAAAAATACACAATCTCTATGATATCTTGAAATATTGTAGTGTAACTTGACAACATGCTACCATGTTAGGAATCTAGGATGTCAATCTTTGTCTTGAGCGATGTCAAAGACATAAGTTTTAAAGTAAACTTCATAACATTTGGCCTGTCCATGACTTCTCGGCTACAGGTAATCTACTGTCCCAAGTAGACATGATAAAATGCACGCATTCAGGATTCACTGGTCGTGCTTTGACGCATTTGTTTCTTCTTTAGTTTTGCTTTCTTTCTTTTCTCTTTCATTCTATCAACCTTACTTCTTAATTTTGTCATTCGCTGTTCTCCCTTACCGCCACCTCCACAAGTGACTTCCACGTTAATCCGTCTACCACACAAGGTACTGTCATGAAGTTTTAACGCTTTCTGGAAAAACATACAAATAATTCTGTTTAAAACGATGAAGAAAAATAAGAAAAACTAAACCACAATCAACATAACTACCATCATAACAATGACTTACTACAATCTAAAAATCATCACAACCATCTGATCATGACCACCACAATCATCACCACCACCATGACCATAATCAACATAACTACCATCAAAACAATACAAAATTACCACAACCATCATGACCGTAGCATGATCACTACCATAATCACGACTATTTCCACCATGACTACCACTACAACATTCATCACGGTTATACAACAACGATCACTACCACCAACTGCCACTTACAAAACCTTACCGTTTGAATCTTTTTGCTTTCAAATTCCAGAAAGGCACAACCTTTTGATTTTCCTGTTGTTTTATTAGTTAAAATCCTTACGTCTGTTACACCTCCTTGAAACATAAGTATTAAAGTTAAATGACAATGAATGGAATGCTACGAGTATTAAGGAACTTTATAGTTTCTTGCAGTGCAATGAATTCGTAAATTATACCAAAAATTTTCCATGTTTTATACTGAAAAATTTAAATCTGCTGGATATTCATTCATATGGCATTTTCAATCTTTCGCAAATCTAATCTTTTTCAAAAACTTTTACATTTTGTTGAATATAAGCGGTCTGTTACAAAAATGTATACTTCATTTCAAAATACAAAATATATATTGTACATAATATATTACATGTTTGCAACCTTTTTCCAATGGATCTATATTTGTTTAAAAAATTGGAGAATAGTTAAGCCTATTTAAATTTAATTACAGGTGAATATAGTTACAGTATATATAGACGCTTATGATGTGAACTATTTAATGTATACTACCTACCGTCAAAGTCGAAATGATTTCTAATATCATCTTCTGTACACTCAAAAGACAGATTTCCTTTAATTAGAAGTGAATAGTGTCGGTATTGGCAGTACAGTAAACTGGTATAGAAACAGCAACGAACCATTTTTCTACTCATACTCGTCTTGATGGATGACCGTTTTAGGGCGAACTATTAGTTAGACGAACTATCGGGAAAATATAAGGCATGATTTTGTCCCAGAACAGTTGCCAGAATATAGATCGTGATATTCTCGTAATTCGTTTGGATGGTTCTAACTAAGACAGATGAGCCGTCAGTCAGATATAATCCGTCTCTAGTACAAAGCGGGGAAATATTTCACACAAAATATGAGGGAGGTCTAATTAGAAAAATAGTCTGTACCAATAAATAAAATAAATCTTGAACCGGTTTTTGTATTTGTTTCTTCCGATGTCTCTTCTTCTTCATTATTTTCCACTTGTTTTAATTTCATTACTTTCTTTTTTGGTTGTTCTATGATAAAGAGAAAGTAACATTCTTGTTGTTGGAAGCTTATTATATCGACTACATGCACACATGTTTACAAAACAACAAACCAACCATCGCCAGTTTCATCATTTTGATCTGCCTGTCGTCGTTTCTTTTTCCACCACCTACAGGAGACAAACATACTCAAGACGTTTCAAAAGGATAGCAAGTTTCGCTATTTTTCATTATGCAAACATTATGTTATCTCCCTGACTAAGCAATGCATGCATGACATGTATTCACCGTTTTGCAGATTCCAAAGTTTCATAAATGTAAAATAAGACCTCTTATAAATTCCATGTTCAATTTTGGGCTCTGGCTATAATACGAAATTGAATGAAAAATATTTTGAAAACTTTGTTTTGGAATTTGGAAGATGATTGTGTTGTCAGTGACAGTGTGGGCGATCTTTACATTAAGAAAGCCTTTTCTACTCATCTCAAAAGTAATCTCGCAATGATTTGTTGCATTGAGTAGAAAAGAAGCTCTACAATGATACTTTATTTATAGGTTTTCTCCCATTGACTAGTAAAATCGTTCATCGTCGAGGATCGTTCTGATCGGCTGCATCGGTGCAATCGCAGTTATCTTGCGAGTAAAATGAAAATGAGATTTACATCTTTATATAAAATATTACAAAACCCTATATTACTAACATATACGATATGCTGCGGGTCTTTAGAATCAAACTACTTGAAAAATTCAACAAGAAGTTCGACCTTTCGAGTGAAGGCCCTTCGTCTGGAAGTTAGTTTTAGGCTAGCTACTAACTTCCAGACGGAGGGCCTTCGCTCGAAAGTTCAAAGTTCTTGTTGAATTTTTCAGGTAGTTTGATCCTAAAGACCTGCAGCATATCGTGTATAAATGCTACCTACACTGGCACCACGCGTTCAAGACTGTAATATAGACGGCAGGTTGGTGATAAAACGGATTTTTATCGTGTTTTTTGGTAATTAAGGGAGTTAAATCAAGACAGAACGATTTAGACCATGATCATGCAATTAAATGTAAAAGTCGGTCTTATAACGTTTTTGATACTAAAGAAAAGTACAATGACAATGTTTTGACATTTCACTGAAAGTTCTGGTTATTCGGTACAAGTTGCATTATTTGCGTAAGATTGTGTTACATTGTCTTTACTTGATAAAATTGCAGTACTTCTGATTTGGTCACCCAAAGAACACAGATATACCTTACACTGACAATACTATTAGGCCTGCTCTATATATATTAATGGTATTACTCTTTACGTCTTTGTTTTCTTTGACCAACAGCTGATGGCTCAACACTCCCCTAAATAGTACACATAAAACACTATGATATAAAATAGTATAAAGTAGTAGTGTTCATCATGCATGGTTACAAAAGTCTTTTTCAATTTTTAAGCCAAATTTACTTTTTGGCTTTTACGCCTTTCTCTAAGATTATTTTGTGAAACTTTCCTGACCATATCAATTATCAAATATTTTTTCAAGGTCTGAACTTGATACAGCATATAAACAATATCTGGTATCTGGTGGGTAATTTGTTTCTGGTCAGATACCATAATAAGGTTATCCTGCTATCTGGTTGCCACAGGATATGATAATGGGAGTACCAGGTGCTTCCCTACCAAACAGTCTTGATGAGATTACAGAAACTGAGATTACCAGCACTCAACAAAAGGGCAGGAATATGTTGGTAAGGGACTGTCGACAAATATATTTCACCCCACTTCGAAGACTTGTTCTGTGATTGTTTTGACCACCTCCCCCCTACCATATCGCAGGCCATTTAATGTCTGGTTTGCACAGAAGTCAGTTTTCTTCCTAATTTTTTAATAATTGCCGATCCTGTTCCCCCTTCAAGGAACAAGTCAGCCAATCAGGAAACCGGGGAAACATGGCATCTCAAAAAATGGCTACCTGGGATCCTTCCTGTGTCTCTGGGTTAGGGTCCCCAGTTACTCAATTCCATGCATGGTTTGCTAATTTCCAGGTTGCCAAACTGCATTCCATGTACTGCACGCCGGAGATCTCTGAAATTATCGGTGTGAGATCACTCAAGTGATTAGGATACTTTAGTGTATTCCTGAGTTCATTTTCACTTGCATACTTATAGCATATCTTAAAAGATATGTAGTTTTACAGTCTTAAAAGCACACAGTGACACAGGATTGTCAATTTTGACATGGGTTTTATGTATCAGTCAATTCCACCTGTGCCCATGCCCCCCCCCCGGGCATTCACCCTTTTTTTAATCTCGGGGTGGGGCTATCGCAAATATTGTACGGCCCGGGGGTGAAGACTTAGCAACTTCATACCTAAAAATGCAAGCTAAAAATGGCGGACCACATTGCCGACCATGTTTTATCATTGAGTGATTTTAAAGGGAAAGACGTCAATTTTGTGTGTAAATGGCTGCAACATAATTTTTTGGCAAAAAAAACGAAAAAAGTCACAAAAATAACGTTTAATATGTTGTAGTCTTGTCTTCAGGCCCGTTTACACAGTGATTGTTGCTTTTTCACTTCACTTTAATACATGTTAATAGAAAATGTGTTCATCACTCACTCGATCCACGATCGTATGCATTTTATAATAATTGCATTTATATTAGAAAATTGCAGCAATTGAGTTACTGTTATTAAAATATTATATATTAAAATAAAAACTTTCATATTCTTGTATTAGCAGGACCTCAAACTACAGCCCAGGGGTGGGGATATAGCCCAACGTTTTTTGCCCGGGCGCGGGGCTTTAGCACACTATGCCTCTCCCCGGGGTGGGAATTTAGCCACTATCTTTCTAAAAAATAAATGGTCAATGCCCGGGGGGGATGGGCACAGGTGGAATTGACTGATACATTAGTCCTCAAAATTAGAACTTTTTGAAATGTTGGCTGGTTCCTTGGATAGCGTGGATCTTGACTCTTTATTCTACTTCTATTATTATCAATTTCTGGATTTCCACAAATTTCCTGGTTCCCCGAATCCCTTATTTCCCGATTCCCCTTTTAAAGATAGCCTTTCGCGATAACAATTTGAAACAGAAATCTCTCAAAAACTTTGATAGTAAACGTACCGTACCTCTTTTGAGAGAGTTCTGTTAATCTGTTTCAAATTTTACGTACCTTCGCGTCCGCCATATTGAATTTCGTCTTCATCCAGTTGATGAACTTCGTGTAATATCAAATATTGTGGATCATATTCATAATCCAGAGGAGTGCTGACAAAAACATATAATCTGACCAGCGGGCATGGTGGAAACGCGGATACCGGATAATCCTTGGATAATCCGGATAATAATAATAATCGGTTTGTTAAAACCAAATTGCAGTATAAACTACAGTATAAACTGAATTTACAAAATGTACACTAATTATTGTATTTTACAGATAGCGGATAATTCTTTCTATTACTGTAAGTGTTTTTATGAAATCAAGGGTTAATATCAATTTTCCCTGTATTGTTTTAGAAGCTAGCGGTATCGAAGAATCTTTCGCAAGGCTTTCTAGATGAAAATACTATGAAAGTCCATAGACTGTCCTCACGAACAATTGCCAAGCTTTTACGGAGCACAAGCGGATATAATAACAGCCATAAAGCTATTGTATCTACGACGTGGACGTGACGAAAAATGTTTCAAACGGATAAAAAACTATGGACTTCCGTTGCTAAACAAAGTCAGGGAAGCGAGAAAAACAAATTAAAACTGGTTTCCAAACATTAGCAAATGTTTTCCGTCACGTTCGCGTCCTATATTAAGCATACCTTAAACTCTTAAAGTCCCTATTACCTCTATCAAACGCGAAGTTTGCAAATTTAAGTCTAAATATATATTTTGTGTTGTTTGCTCAGCCCTTATTAATTAACAGACACCTCTCAAAGGCAGGCAGACGCCGCATAATCTTTAAAATCGTTAACCTCTCTTAAGCCGAGAAACAACGGATTTTCTAGCTTAAATAGAAAAACAATTTCAAGATTTGGATTGAAGATCTCTAAAAGAATGATTTTGAAAACTTTATTCAAGAATCACGAAAACAAAACTTCATACTATATGAACAAACCCGCGTGACCATTTGTGCGCGCGGGAATATTAACGAAAGAACTTCTAAAATGACCTGACGTGAGCATTTGCTCGCGCCATCTCGCGTGTTATATACCGTTTTCATGTCAATTGCTGACGTCATTAAAAAATTCCATTTTTGAAAAACAATGCGCTATATCTCATTATTTTGTCCGGTGACCTATGTTCAAATTTTGCATGCTGTATTGCACCGCAAAAATCTTTCATTAGGCCAAAAATAAAAAAATTCTGTAATGCCAAAATAATTTTATTGAAGAAAACGACATTTTTGCCTTTTTCAAAAAATTGGCATTACAGAATTTTTTTATATTTTGCTTATTGTTAGTCCGTCTTGCAAGTAAACTAATGCACGAAAAAAAATTGGAGGTCACCGTGCTTCTTTTCCAACTACACGAGGCGATAGGCTATTTTGGAGTGAATTTCGTACGCGTATGTTGCCATAGCATTGAAAGTAGAAAGATCAAAATATATGAAAACCCCGATACCTGGTGAGGGGCGGCCGCCCCCCCAATATTTTACAGAATGGGTTTCTAGATTCGCCCAAGGGGGAGGGGTGACGGGGTGTATAGAGAATGAACTGTGCTGCGTAAGGATGTCCAAGTGCCTCCAAAACGCAGGAAATGCCATTTTAGACGGGGGAGCATGTACCCGGACCCCCCTAGAATTTGTTTGCCCCCCCAAAAATAAATCCTGGCGGCGCCACTGTCTCCACTGACCAGTACAGGGGCCCTCCACTTCTAATCGTTTTGACGCGTTGACTGTTGAAGATGACAACATACCAGTCAATACTTCAGACAGTGGCTCAGACAGTGGCAGACATCTAAATTTGTCAAAAAATCTCGACAAACAAAACAAAATATGTCAAGTGTTGCTAGTCATAGTGAAGGTCGCACAAATAAACAGTCACCATCAGAACAGAAAAAAGTACTCATGGGTGACTCCATGGTCAAGAACATTGACAATTTAAAAATATCCATAGCGGCCAAAACTGAATACTCTTATAGTGGAGAAAGAATACAGCATCTTGAAGAAAAGATCAAGGAACATTGGTCAGAAGATCGTCAAAATTATGAAGCAGTAATTATCAATGTGGGGACCAATAACTTAGTCAATGAAAGTCCACAACAAGTTGCTCGACGTATGGAAAGCCTCGTACAAGTGGTAAAAGTCCATTCAAGTTGTGGTAAAAAGGTATGATAGTAAAGTATCCCACCAAAAAATTCAAGAAGCAAACAACCTATTACTCAGCTTGTGTCAGAGGTATGAAGTAGCATTTTTAGACAACAGTGAGATAGATCAATCCCATATCTCAATAGATCCAACCTCCATTTGAACAGAAATGGACACAAATTGTTGGGCAAGCAATTTTGCTCTTACTTAAAGTTAGTTAAAATTAGCCGAAATGCTGTTAATCATTCATCAAAGCTGCATGGCAAAAATAAGCCTTTTTTTCGGCTTGCACTGGGCCATCGAATGAAGGAATGGTCAGATCACCTGAAGCTAGTAACCGATATAATGAAGAAATAAATACTATTGATAGTTGCTCTTTAGCCCAAAACATGAGCAGTAATTTTTTCAATGACTAATTAATTATATTCCTAATGAAAGAGGATTTAAAATGGCCTTTTTAAATATTGTTAGCTTGCCAAAATGATATGATGAAATTAGCTTTTCCTTGTCAAACAAATTCATCTATTTAATCGCATTTAATGAAACAAGGCTTGATTCACCAATATCAGATAATCAAATGTATATTGATGGATATGATATTATTCGAAAAGATAGATCAAGAAATGGAAGTGGTGTTTGTATGTATTTGCGTAGCTCCATTAATTATCGTATTAGGCATGATCTTGTGCCTAATAATCTTGAGGCTGTTTGTATTGAAATCATTAAGCCTCAAAGTCAGCCGTTTGTCGTAGTAACAGCTTATATAGCTAGACCTTCAAATTCGTCATCCGAATTTTTTGTTGATTTAGAAAATCTTGTGAAAAAAATAGATGATGAAAACAAAGAAATTCACATTCTTGGTGATTTAAACTGTGATTTACTTAAAACAAATCCAGATCAATTAACTAAAACACTCAAATCCATATATGAACTATATCAATTGTCACAAATGATTGATGAAGCTACGCGCATAACATCAACAACATCCACCCTTATTGATCATTTTATTACAAATAGACCAGAGAAAATTTCTGACTCTGGGGTAAACATACTGGAATCAGTGATCATAGTATGATTTTCGCAATAAGAAAAATCCATTTTTCAGTAAAACGTCATGAAAATATTGTTGAAATTAGAAACATGAAGAAATTCAATGATCAAAAATTTCTTAAGGATTTGCAGAATCAGCCCTGGGATCATATCTATTATTTTCCTGATAATCCAAATAGTATGTGGGAGATGTGGAAAAAAATATTTTAGATGTCCTGGATAAGCATGCACCACTTCAAAACAAAAAGGTAAAATCAAAAAATGTCCCTTGGGGATTACAAGCAAAATTAAAATGCTCATAACCGAAAGAGATAAATTGAAAAGAAAAGCAATTATTACAAAACAAGAATCTGATAGTGGCTCAATTATAAAAAGCCAGAAATCAAGCAAATACCGAAATAAGAAAAGCCAAAACAAACTATTATTCTAAAAAGATTGCTAACCAAAAGTGCAACCCAAAACAGGCTTGGAAAACTATAAATAGTTTGATTGGAAAGGGAAAGAAACCCACAATTTTAAATGAACTAATTAATCAATGAATCTAAATTAACATATCCTACAGACATTGCAGAAAGGTTAAATGAATTATTTGCAAATGTTGGACCAAACTTGGCAAGCAATTTGGATGAACCCGGCCAGCTGTGATTTTCAAAATTATACTAAAAGTTCTGAATCCGAGTTAACTGCATTTACACCAAGTGCGGTCAACAAAATTTCTGATATTTTAGGGCTGTCTTGTAACAAAGCATGCGGTGTTGACAAAATTTCCAGTAAAATTCTTAAATTAGCATCACGAGCTATTTCTACTACACTTACATATATTTTTAATCAAAGTATTACTCTTTGCAGCTTTCCAGATGAATGGAGAGTAGCTAGAGTTTTACCTCTTTATAAAAGTCGTCATCGTAATATTCCTGGTAATTACAGGCCAATATCGATACTTCCAGTCATAAGCAAAATCATGGAAAGAATACTGTACGACCAGCTGTATGAATATTTAACTAAAAACGAAATTCTTTCTGATAACCAGTCCCTATTAGATTCAACAAATAGTTGGTACGTTAACATGGATAGAAAAATGTTTAACTTAGTAGTTTTCATAGATCTGAAACTAAAAGCATTTGACACCGTAGATCATCAAATTCTACTTGAGAAGATGAGAATTTATGGTATTAAGGAAGGCATATTCGTTGTTGAGATCATATCTTATTGATCGCACCCAAAAATGCCAAGTAAATGGTGTCGTCTCGTCTGAACACAAAGTTAAATGTGGTGTTCCTCAATGCTCCATTTTAGGTCCTTTATTTTTCCTAATATACATAAATGATTTATCTGAATGCCTAAATAGGACAAAGCCAAGACTTTTTGCAGATGACACAAACCTAACTGCTTCCGGTGGAACAATAAATTATGTTGAAAATTCAATGAACTCTGATTTGGAAAACCTCAGAATGTGGCTAAACGCAAACAAACTGAGCCTAAACATTGCTAAAACTGAATTTATGCTCATTAATTGGCAAAATTAATGTTCAAAATTTTAATTAAGTCTGGGCCAAAAAGCCTAACAGACATTTTTTGCTACAAGAATGAGAATACACATTACTGTCTCCGTGACAATGAAACAACACTCGTTTTGCCACAGCCTCGCACAAATAGCATGAAAAAGAGTTTCATGTTTGATGGGGCAAAAATATGGAACTCAGTCCATGAAGAAATCAGAGCGGGGATTGGGTCCCAGTCTCAATTTGAAAGAACAATTGCTGCTCATGTTGCTAAATAATATATATATGTTTTGTTGGTTGTCTATATTGTCAATTTTGTCAATTGGAACAGTTACATTATTTCTATTGTTTATACCATAAGAACATTTTATATAATAACTTTTGAACACACGCCCTTCGTGGAAATCAATATTTTTAATTGACGTAGTTAGTGTGTCAAAATAAAATTTTCTATCTGTCATCTATCTAACAGAACTTTAAGGTTAACATAATTATACTAAATGCCGAAGTATGTAATATAAAGTTGTAATTAAAACGTATGCTTAATCTAAGACGCGAACGTGACGGAAAACATTTGCTAATGTTTGGAAACCAGTTTTAGTTTGTTTTTCTCGCTTCTCTGACTTTGTTTAGCAACGAAAGTCCATAGTTTTTACCCGTGTAGCTGAAACCTTTTTCGTCACGTCCGCGATCGTAGATACAATAGCTTTACGGCTGTTACCATGTACGCTTGTGCTACGTAAAAGCTTGGCAATTGTTCGTGAGGACAGTCTATGGACTTTTCATAGTATTTTCATCTAGAAAGACTTGCGAAAGATTCTTCAATACCGTTAGCTTCTAAAACAATACAAGGAAAATTGATATTAGCCCCTGATTTCAGAAAAACACTTAATAGAAGGTATTATTCGGTATCCGCTATCCGGTATCCGCAATCCGGTATCCGCTATCCGCAATCCGGTATCCGCTATCCGGTATCCGGTATCCGCTATCCGGTATCCGCAATCCGCTATCCGGTATCCGCAATCCGCTATCCGCAATCCGCAATCCGGTATCCGCAATCCGATATCCGCTTTCCGGCATCCGCTATCCGGTATCCGCTATCCGGTACCTGCGTTTTCCACCATGCCGTGACCGGCGCGCAAATTAGCCTCCTCCACAGGCAACTCTTTCACAAAGAACTTGCAATTTGTAAAAACAAGTTTTTTGCCAAAGAGTTGCCTGCGAAGGAGGCTACGCGCAAATATACTCGTAGTCAAGAATAACGGCTCTCTAACTAGAAGTTACTATCGCAACATCAATCAATCAAAAAACTTTATTTAAACACGGTAAAATCTACAGTATGGTAGAAAAATAACATTTTACAATAACAATTTACTGATACAGAGACAATTTACACATATTAAAAACTACAACATGTTTACTGATTTACAAGATTGCCGTGAGGGAGTCCGTATCATATGGAAAATAGGTTGTCAATTTCTCTTTTGAATTGACTAAGAGAGCATATTGCTCGTACATTTTGAGGTAACTCATTCCACAGCACCGCCCCGTTATAACTAAAACTTCGTTTACCGTAGTTCGTTCGCGGTTTTGGCACAAATAAAGTGTTTTCAGAGTTTCTCAAATTGTATCCTGTGCTGCGGGATTCAAACAATTCATGAAGATAATGCGGAGTCAATTCGTTAAACATCAATATAGCTTTATGCTTTTTCCGGCGTGTTGAAAGATTTTCCCAGCCCAGCTTACTAAAAAGGTCGCTGGAACTAGCATCATATCGAGATTTGGTGATGACCCTCGCTGCCCTATTTTGCAATTTTTGCAATTTATCATTTAACATGATATTTAAACCATCCCAAGCTGAACTACAATAATCAAAATACGGTTGTATTAATGCTCCATAAATTTTCAGGGCAGTGTTTGTATCTATAAATTGGCGCACCCGTTTAAGAGCTCCAATAGCTGATGCAATCTTTTTGGAAATATTTTCGACATGCCGTGCCCATGTAAGGTGCTCATCGATTTGTAGGCCTAGGGATTTCGTTTCGTTAACTCTCTTGATAGCCTTTCCGTCAATTTCCACGCTTGTGTGTTCGTTATTATGTACGAGTAATCGTTGACGAGACCCGATTATCATAAATTCCGTTTTAGCGACGTTTAGACTCAGTCTATTAGTTATTAGTATAAACTTAGTAATAGACTATCACTTTTCCTGCGTTCTGATTGGCTACGCTACTCGTAGACTATTAGTGATAGTCTACTAGTAGCAAAATTCAAAACAATGGCGTGAAAATTCACGTTTAAAATTAATATTAATACTTTTGTTTACTTTTGTATTGTGTTCCCTAGTTCTCAATAAATGCTATAGTTTATACTAAAACAATTAGACAACTCGGCCTCGTTGGCTATGAGCGAATAGTCAACTCGGCTTCGCCTCGTTGACTATTCGCTCATAGCCAACTCGGCCTCGTTGTCTAATTGTTAAGTAGCCATTGATGAAGATTTTTCAATTCGGAATTAATTATTAGCTCAAGCTCCGTTACGGATTTTGCTGCGATGCTTATATTAGTGTCGTCAGCAAACATTCTTGGAGAGGCTCTGTTGAGACAATTAGGCAGATCGTTAATATATATTAAGAACAATAGAGGTCCCAAGTTACTACCTTGTGGTACCTCACAGGTTATTTTAACAGCTTCAGATAACTCACCATTGACGCAACATCTTTGGCTGCGGTTACTTAGATATGATTCAAAGAATTTGATACCGTTTTGGTCAACACCATACATTTGTAACTTCTGTAAGAGAATGGCGTGATCAATACTATCAAATGCTTTTTTAAGGTCGATAAAAATTACCCCGTTAAGAAGACCATTATCTATATTGATTGACCAATTGTCCGTGGCTTCTATTAGGGCAGTTAGTGTACTGTGCAATGGTCGAAAACCAGATTGATACGCAGATATTAGGTTGTTCAGTTGTTGTTCAGATACTCATACAACTGCTCAAACGTCAGCCTTTCAAAAATCTTTGCAACTACCGAAATAACGGATATTGGTCGATAGTTGTCCATATTGTCTTTTTACCTTTCTTAAAAATTGGAGTAACTCTCGCTAGTTTCCAATCTGTAGGGAAGATGCTAGTGCTTATAGTCTTATCAAATATTTGAGTTAGTGATGGAGCAACGATTTCAGCCGCAATTTTTAAAAGTTTGCAAGGTATTTTATCAAGACCTGCTGCTTTCTTTTCATTAATTGCTTTTAGTTTCTTATAACAACACCAGACATTAAAGATGATCTGGGTAATACTATCCACGACGAAAAATTGATAGCTGACCAACTCAATAAATACTTTGTTGAAATTGGTCCAAAATTATCAAATAAATTGCCTGTCAGTTCTAGAGATTTTTCTGGATATCTGGACCCAGTAGATTGCGAATTTCAATTCCTTATGATAAATGATGATACTGTCTATAAGAAAATAATGAAACTCAAACCTAATATAATAAGGGAGCTGGTCTAGACAAAATTCCCCAAAAATTAATAAAGGATTCTGCAGTCGTTATCACTCCCTATCTATCCCTATCAGAAGGGAAATTTCCAAACGACTGGAAAAAGGCTAGAGTAATTTCTCCGATATTCAAATCCGGAAATCGAGAGGAGTGTGACAATTACAGACCCATAAGTATTTTATCCGCTATTTCGAAAATTTTCGAAAAAATTGTATTTGACCAGTTAAGCCAGTATCTTACTATAAACAAGATTTTAACAGACTATCAGTCAGGTTTCAGAAAAGGATACTCTACATCACTACATGTTCTTCTTTACTAAGAACAACTAATGAATGGTTAGTTAACATGGATAAAGGTTTGATCACGAATGGCGTTGTTTTCTTAGACCTGAAAAGGCTTTTGATCACGATATACTGATAAAAAAACTAGAATTTTATGGCATCAAAAGTAATGCCCTTCGCTGGTTTATCTCATATCTAAGTCACAGGAAACAAGTATGTAAAGTGGGGATGTCTGTTTCATATGGTGAAAATATCACAGCAGGTGTGCCGCAGGGGTCAAATCTCGGTCCTCTTCTTTTTTACTCTATATAAATGATTTACCGAATTGTCTTGATTCTACAGTACCAGCACTTTTTGCTGATGATACTAATCTTACTATTCGTGGTGCTACCGCAAGCGAGATTCAAGATAATTTAGAAATTGAATTAAACAAAGTTCATATGTCATATGTGGCTTTTAGCCAATAAGTTAACTTTGAACGCCAAAAAACCTGAGTATATGCTAATTGGATCAAGAAAAAGGTTGTCCCAAGTTAATGCTGAT
Organism: Trachythela sp. YZ-2020; assembly: GCA_016169945.1. Taxonomy (NCBI): domain Eukaryota; kingdom Metazoa; phylum Cnidaria; class Anthozoa; order Malacalcyonacea; family Clavulariidae; genus Trachythela; species Trachythela sp. YZ-2020. Next base: position 1,624,498 of record JADLSH010000369.1, read on the forward strand.
CCTATCTTATCGATGGATCTGAAGGCATCAAACGTGTTTCATGGAAAGACCATGATATTGATAAAGTGGCCAAAAAAGCTGTTAAAGGGATAGGAATGTTACGGAGATCTAAATATTTATTTGATAAAGATACGCTTAAAACCATTTATAGCGCTTTTGTTTTACATTATTTTGATTATTGTGCGTTGGTATGGAATAATTGTTCCAAAACCTTATCGAATAATCACAGGTGATTGCTACGGAACTGCCTCAGATACTGTCAGTACTAAACTTTCTTGGGACACCTTAGAGGCAAGGAGAGAGAAAAAAACAAAAACTTTAATGATACAAATTGCATCTTTTTAATATACTATGTAATTATAGATAATTCTGAACTATGGTTGAGATGCTACCGTGTATAAATATTAGTAAACAAAAAAATATTAATAATAACACCATGCCACATTTCAAAGGCGCTGCTGTGCGTGACAAACTCTAGGGAAACTAACGTGTCTTGGCAAACTCTAGGGCAAACTAACGCATAAAAATCACTTCAGAAACAATTTGCGCAAAGAGCAGCCATACGATTGCTTAATAATTCGACTCTGTTGTACAGACAAACGTTTACGCTCTTTTAGCGATATATTAAAGCATTATAGTAGCAAAAGCTTGGAAAACCCAACAATTTAAAGATACAGTAGAACCCCACAAGGGAAGCGAAAAATTGTTCGAGTTAGCGGGGATTCGAGTTAACGGGGTCGGTGTTGGATTTCGTTTATTATGTTAATAATTAATAAGATATAGTCGTTTTATTGTTCATCACAATTGTGAGCCATTACGGTGCACTTTAAAGAACTTACAAAGTTTGTACTACTGTTACCTAAGTTAAACAGTACCTATCACAGTGTTTGCGCGAAGTTTACTTCGCTAATAGTTAAAAAAGAAGATAAACAATGAAACTAAGTAGAAGATCAGTAATGATCGACGCAACTTGTTGAACCTTTTATCTCTTTATGCACTTGAATTATGTTTGTATATATTATATACCGATTATATAAATTGTTGTTGTCTGAATAGAAATCCAAGCTTCCGACTTGTCAATGTGCTATGTTCTGACATTTTGAGGTTTGCCGATCCACGTCTCGAAACTAGAGTTTGAGTTAACCGGGTAAATTTGACCAAGGGCCAAGGCTGAAATGAAATTTGATCGAGGTAGCGAGGAGTTCGAGTTAAGCGAGTTCGAGTTAACCGGAGTAAAGGAATTGGATTTAGTTCGAGTTAGCGGGGAGTTCGAGTTAAGCGAGTTCGAGTTAGCGGGGTTCTACTGTAATTTAGAAATATATTCAACTGACGATTATGTGTGTTTGCAATAAATATTATGCCAAACTATAGAATTACATTTGCCGTTTTAGCTTAGATACGCAACTATGCAGTACAGATATTTGTGCTCGTGTTAGCGGTATAAAGCATTATAGGTAGCAGCAAAAGCATAGAAAACGTTATATATTTATGATATATTCAAGGTACAATTTTGCGTCACTAGCTGATCATAGACTGATAGAATTACACCACCGCTTTAGAGTTCTCGGTATTCATGAGACAATTTGCGCAAAATCTAGTTACACGATTGCTTAGAAATTAGACCACTTGTACAGATTTTTATTTTTTACGCTCTTTTAGCTGTATAAAGAGGTTTAGCTACTGAAGCTACAGTGCGCGTCTTGTAAATGAATATCAACGAATATAAAGTCATGCTATATAAAAACAACGCTTAATCGTCTTTAATTATTCCTTCCCTTTATATTTGAAATAAGCTATTTGTAATAGATATTCATTCATAAAAATAAATAATAATAAACAATTTAGTTTATTATATCAGATCTTAATGTTGTGCCTCTCCAGTGCTGCATGCTCCGGCTTTTACTAACAGCCACTAACAGTATTCGGTAGTATAAATTCGCACGTCATAATTTGACGTCACAAAAGATCAATCTACATGAAAAATACAATAAGAACTTTGACGTTTCGAGTGAAGGCCCTTCGTCTGGAACTACTGCCTACTGGAAGCGTTAGTAACCAAAGAAAACTACTAACTTCCAGACGAAGGGCCTTCACTCGAAACGTCAAAGTTCTTATTGTATTTTTCAGGTAGATTGATCCAAAAGACCCGCGCAGTATAGACACTACTACTTACACTGGCAACACACGTTCGAGATATTATCACAGGAATACATTCCACTTTCATTATGACCCCAATCACAATCAATCACATCCCTATCCAAATATTAATGTTAGTATGTATGTTCGTGCGCAACTAACATTAGAAAACTACCGTCGCCATGATGACCCCAGTGAGCCATTGTTTTTCCTTGCGCGATGGGATTGACTATGAAACTTTTAGAACATTCCCTTGGGCCTTTGTATCCCATTGTCCCCATTTAGGACATTAATTCCCACTGATCATCGCGCGATTTTGTTTTTCGGAGGGTCTGTTGAAGAGTCAGAGATTCCTGCTGAAGCTCAACCTCGTTCCTTTGGCCTTCTACTCAAAGAAACCTAAAAAGAGGAAAGGAAGGGAAAGAACATTTTCACTTCTTAGTATTTCATTATTACCATTTTTCTTTACCCCCTCTAGATCTAGATTGGGAAAAATTTTGCCTTTCCAAAATGGGAGTGAGGGAAGATGTAACTCCAATCGCACTCAACCACGTACCCAGGGCTTCTGCAAGCGCAGAAGCCCTGGGTACGAGGTTGCAATCGCACTCTACTTGTTATATGGGCTTATATGGGCATATTACAGCCTCATATCCAGGTGCTCTGACGTGCTACACGGTTGCGTGACGCGCGCGTGGAAACTGTAGCCGGTAGCCCATGACGTGACGGGTTAGCGCCTGGCAGCAAACGTGTCGAAAAGTGAGATTTTGGTCGAAAAGTGAGATTTCAAAACTTTTGTTGAACTTTGGGGATTTTTAGCGCTTTTCCCCACGCCTGCTGTCCCGCGCGCTCCACAGTCCCCACTCGACCGTGTAGCAAGTCAAAACGCCTGGGTACGAGGCTGGGCCAATGAGGCTGGCCATATTACTGACTACTCTGACTGCAGGTACAACACAGCACGAATTTTCGAGTATACATGAACACGCAATTCATTAACGCAAGCCGCGCGCGCAATTGTAAACAGGGAGTGGTTAATATTTCTGGGCAATTTTTTGGAGCTGTTGCCCAGCGGAAACGGAAAAATATCCAATCTCGATTTTTTGGCGCGCATTTTGCAACCAGTTTTTAGCAGGGTTTTTAGAGTACTAAAGACTAGTGGTATAAATTAGACGGCTACTTACGTACTATTTTAACTGAGCCGGGTTTTGTCAATGAAAATTTTTCTTACAAGCAGGCAGTTTTTGTTGTATAGATAATATAGTTCTTACAGGGCCGGATTAAGGCACCGCGGGACCCGTGGCATTTCTTTCGACTGCCCTATAACCTGAAAAAATTAACCCGTTTTAAGTATATATATGGTTGAATTGCAATCTTAATTTGAAAGATGTAATGACAGTAACGTATCTGATATTATAACACAATCCTACGTCGTGCTTCGAGTCGTTTTTTCGTATTTTTTTTCTATTTTTCTTTCCAGTCTAAAGCGCGGGGCCCCTGGAAGGCGCGGGGACCGTGGCATATGCTGATATGCCGCTTCTGCCATATGGCCTGAATCCGGCCTTGAGTTCTTAGCGGATTGGCGTTAGGGCACGGCAGAGGTTAACTTCTTGCCGTGTGCATTGCCATTGGTTAATGTTAGCGAAAATCACTGCGAAGCACACGTATTGACGCATTCCATCTACTTTAAAATCGATGTACGAGATATAATCAAGCAAAATTGCTTTACACAAGATTTGTTTTGTGAGAGAAAACCGGTCGAAGTTGCTGAAAAAGTAAATTTTTCCTCGTTGGAGGTTGAAAAAGTGATTTTTTTCTGCACAGTCGTAAAGTCGATAAAGTACATATAGCGTCTTTTGTTCGCGTTGTGTTTTGTTAGTCACGTGTTCCCATTCAACCAATGAGATGACGCTGTCTGTCCAGCGGGCAGAATGGACTTCTGGGCCACGAGATGTTGTGCGCAGCTCAGTACTGAAATATAAATTGCTACAAGGTTATGGCGGAGTTTTTTATACGAATTCGACTTGAAACGACATAAACAATTCTTGCAAGAAAGGTGAAACCTCGCCGTTCTTTGCCTAACTTTGCTATTGGATAAATGAAGAAACATATAAAGACCAAATTACTTCCTCAGGTTTCTGTGGATACGTTTTTTATTGCGTTGTAAAAACCGTTTACAAATAGTTCGACCGGTTCATTGGAGCCGACGTTCTAGCGATGATCGTTGAGTGAATTTGTTGCAGTGAATATAATTTGGAATTTTTTTGTCTTTCTCAGATCTATGGATTATTGAACTACAAGCCAGTGTCAGTGGAAGGCTTGTAAAATTGAATGAAATGTCAGGTTAGTTCAATTTAGCCGTAATATTTACTAAAATTTTACTTGAAATATACTGCCAGCATGTCAAGGCATTTTGCAGAAGACCAGACTTTGGTCAAAAGTAGATCAATAGTTTTGATTAAAGAATGTTCATAATCAAAGTCCTATGCTGTTGGGTTGTTGTTTATGAACATAGAAGTTGTCAGAGTATACTTTATCGCATCGATAACGAAAATTTTATAGCTTTATTCGCGATCGTTTGCGAGGCCGTACGTTCTGATCGTTGTGTTGATTCCGTTGAACGAATGCATTGACACTGTAGAAACGCCTCTAGGTCTACTTTTCTATATGTTTTGTGAATAAGAACATGTTTCTCTGTTTAGAAAGATTTCAAATGACATGATTAGTCTTTGAAATACACGCGTTGGTGTTTTCGAGTTCGGCTTGCTTCCATTTAAAGGAAAATGTTGCAAATTCACCGACTCAAGCTGAGGTCATTTCGTTGTTGTCATGTCAATTGCACGTTTTATTTTCATTAACGGCAGCTAGCCATTTCCCTTTCCCATTCAGCTCTGGACGTGTTCACGCGATGTTTCTATATGTATTTCTTGTTAGAAATACTCTTAAACCTGCTAGCTTGGAGCTATATGACAAAGAAACAACTTACAAAAAATGTATTATGAATAATTAGTGAGCTAGGAGTAGGAAGGCCAATTTTGCAAGTTGCATGCATTCCGTTCGACTGCATTTTCCCCCATGAAGCACTTGCCTCGGTTACTGAATATTTTGTCATGCAATGTTTAAAAACTTTAGCCAATACTTTAGCATTTAGATAATATTTCCTAAAGCCATCTGGTCGCTTCTGTGATATTTTATTATTAATGAATGTTCATTTGTTGTTGTATTTGGCGGCCTTTGCTAGCGATACGCCAGGTATACTGCTCGGTTTTTATCTTTTAGCTGAGAGATTTCCCCAGATAAATTGCCCGATAATGTTTCTTATATTTTCCCGCATATTCACTGTTTCAAAGACGTCTCTGTTTTGAGAATAAAATTGTTTACAGTTTATAAATAAGAACACGTTGTTTCACGCTAAAGTTTTGGTCCAGCTATACACACACGTACGAGTCTCACATATTTTGAACGGAATACGGTATTCGAACGAGAATGCATACATTCATATTTTCTGTTATAAAAATCAAATAGCCATGCAGAAATATAATGTATTATAAATATAAAAACATCTGACAGCTGTGAGCTTCAAAACAATACACGATGTTCACATTTTCCAAATCTATTTTTTGTTTATAAAAATATTGAATTTGCTGACAAACTGAACTTTGTTTAAATTTGTAGCAGAATCAAAAAAGTGCAGTGGAAGAACAAGTCCTACACTGGTATGACTGACCTTGGCATAATATTTTTATGTGAACAGTTGCACAGGAAGTAACCTGGATATTTCTTAAGTACCCATACTGTAAATAAATATGGTGTGCTATTTATAGTATTTTGAGCCTCATGAAAAATGAAGCATTTACAACCTACCCTTAAAAGTCCTAACTATCATTGTGAACTGTTACTATAATATGGTAATAATGTTTAAAAATGTGTGATATTCAGTAAAATTAATCCTTTATAAGAAGTGCCCTAATTAAGAATATCAATCAATAAACAAATGATAAGCCAGACACATTATTGATTGGTAATATGCAATAAATTCAATAGTAGGGATTTTCCATGCAATATTATTAAGAAAAGCTGTGGATCATAAAGCAAAGTGATTGGTTTGTGAAAAATTTTGATGTCCAACTTTGCCAGAAAAAGTGTTGTTAACCAATCATAATGGGTGATTCCACAAAACATTGGAGGACAATGGAACCCCCTGTCCTTTCAGATGTCGTAGTACAGTTTACTATTATAGAAGTAGATTTTTCTCTCCCCCCCCCTTCCATACAGCAGAAATTTGCTCCGTAGTGGGAGTCTAGATCTTTTCTGGAATGACCCAATTCTCAATATATCTTTAAATGATTTGGTTTGCATGAAAAGCCTCATTAACACAATATGCATGATTATTCATTTATTTTGAATCAACACATATAATTGTGTCACTTGATGAAGATGTGTACCTTTCCCTGAATTCCAATCTTTGTTGTTGAAAACATGTTTGTGTGTTCCTCTTAGACACAAGTTTGCTTGGACATGAAGACATCGCCAGGAAGTATAGCTGTACTTTCTGAAAATAAAGACTATGCTACAATTAAAGATGGTCTTCGACCAGTGAGAAAAAGCAACAAAACTCGGATTAATCCTGCCAGTCATAGAAAGACCAGGATCAATTCACTAAGGTTAGTACTAAAGCAAAAAAACGTTTGAAAGTGTTATTTTCTGCTGGCTGAGGAATGAAAGATGCAGAAAATGTTTTCTCACACACTAATGGGGGCCCGATTGATATTCAGGTAGTGTGGAAAATATACCCGCCTACCCTAATTATGACCTTAACTGAACTTTAATGTTAGATTTGTTGTGTTCTAGTTAGGCTGGATGATGTTGAAGTAACTAATGTAAAGCTGTATTAGCTGTAAATTATTGAATATAACTATTGTGGTGGATGGCTGCAGCAGCTATTGTGGCAGATGGCTACAGCCGCTCCTTAAGCTATGTTGAGAATTGTACTTATTTGGGAAGAAAATGAATGACTATTAATTCTGTTAAAATTAATGATTGATTAACGAATCGTTGGCATAAAAGGCTAAATTGTTTAAGTAATAGTTCAGGGAAAAACCTGTAGGTTAAAAATTAATATATCTTTTTACACTGTAATAGCCAATTTACATTTTTAAGTATTTATTTTATCCTCAATTTATAGGGGCCTTTGATTGATTCATATTTGGTATTTTCAATTTTTGTCACAAATAGCAATTACATTTGTTACAAAATCCTTTTATTTGTTGTATTTAGCAAGCAAACATTAAAAGTAAAACCAGGACCAGCAGTACCACCACCGTATGATATAACAACAGACTGCATTGTTCCTAACCATTTCCTACCACCTGCAAATATCTGCGCTGATGATGATGACCAGGACATTTCATCTGATGCTTTTGAAGAACAATATATGTTAGTATTACAGACTGTTAATTTTTGTTCGAAACGAAACAATCTGCAACTAAGGAACATTATCACTTTATTGGCATGTGCGGTTACTGTAGCACACTGCATGTTAATCAATAAGCCAGTCGTTACTTTAAATCAAATAAGGACTATAGGGAGTACATACATTTTTGAATGTGAACTTTTAAATTAAGGACTGAAATTTGAAGTGGCAGAGAGACAAGAATATGTTTGCAACCTAACTTCACATACCTTTTTGCAACGTGATTGCCAATGCAGATACAATTGTATCATTTGAGATAGTTTGATTAATCCTATAGGCAATTAGGGCTCATCGGGCATGTTGGTGGATAAAATCAATCTTGTGTACTCAGTGCACTCTTGCTTTTCAACTCATTTTACAGAGGACAGCGGACTTTTGCTTACTAGTTGCACTCACTAATAGATGAATCAAAGAATCCACTCTTAGATCCAACATTGGTATTTGCTTTTTTACAAGTGTTTGTATTTACATATGTCATGAAATGTTGTTTTAGGAACGGTAAAGCATGTGCTCTCTGTAACCGAGGAATGGAAACACGAATGATGCAAGGTAGTCTCACAAGATATGATCCAACTGCTGGTTTTAATCCATTTCAACTTTACTATGAGCAGTCACCAAGAGATAGACCACCAGATATCCATGAAGAACCAACACTAACAGTACGTCGGGGACCTGGTAGACCACCATTTAAGGGACGAAAGAAAGGCACAGTTATTAATGGTTTCTCTGTCATTAGCTCTAATCCAAATCTTCCATTGGATATGATTTTGTTTGGGACTTCACAGGAACGAGACATTGATGAACTGTTTGAAGCAACAGGTCATACTTGGTGTCATACATGTTGTGCACTTTGGTCTGAAGGTGTGGAACAAGATGAGACAACTGTGAAAAATGTTGATAAAGCTGTTTTTCAGGCATTGACACAGGTACCTCTTTTACCTATTACCTTACCTATTAGCTATTTAGCTTTGCCTTTAGCTTATTTCTTCATTAGAGATGCAGATTTAGAAGCACATGCAAAAAATCTTGGGTTTATGCCAAGGCATTATAGTAGGAATCTTAGTAGGAAACTCCTTTACCTTGACACAAGGCTGGCCAGAGCCAGTCACAGGCCCAGGGAAGATTGGTGAACATGCCCCCCAGTCTCACACCCATGCGCTTTAGTACGTTTGCTCCATCCCCACTCAACGCTCACTAGGGACGTGAACACTGCAGTGTTGTGGCTCTACTATCGCCGGCAAATTTCTCACGGCATGTTATCGTACGACAAAAACTTTAGAATAATGCAGTATTTTAAATACTTCTTAGGTTTAGCTATATATTTTTTCCAGAAATGTGAAGCATACTGCATTCAACGAGTAAGCACACGTAAAAGTTTGGGAAGTGACGCGATCATCCTTACCCAACTTTTCCGAGCCCCTTTGACAGAGCCCCCCCCCTCTTGTCAGCCTTGCCCTGACATACTCAAAATCTTCTATTACATTTCAGAAATGTGAACATTGTAACAACTATGGTGCTAGTGTGTCGTGTAATGATAAATGTTGTACAAAGAAATTCCATTATACCTGTGCTTCAAGTGCTGGATGCTTTCAGGTAAAACTCAACATGTGTTGGTGTACTCATAGAGTGCAAGCTATTAGTTACAGTAGGGAGCTGTAGATTTAACTACCAGTACAACTGCTACTGTGCAAGAATGCAAGATTTATCATTTGCACACCTGTCATGTGGTATTTGTAGTCAAATCTAATGCTATGACTACATTTCCCCCCAATATATGACATAATGACAGGATATATAACACTGTTAAAAGATAGCCAGCTGTTCAAATAGTTATATTATTAAATTATATGTATGCATTTTTAAAAGTTTTTGATTTTATAGGAAGTGAAATCCAAGACAGTGTTGTGTACTGACCATATTGATCAGGCAGAAGAGCTTGGTAAGCATTTCACTTTGGTTAACTCATTAACATCCAAGAGTTTCCTTGTAACTTGTTAAATTGTCTGGAAGTATAATAATAAAGTAGGACTCGTTTTGGTGTAACAAGTTAATAGAGAGTTTAAGATGGCTCCCTGCAGTTCTGTAAAACTTTGGGCACTTTTCAGGAAATTTCGCTTTCAACCAAATTTATATTGGATACACTTACGACAGGGCAAAATTAGCATTTATAGGAATATAAGGAGGTCTTGGGCTGTCCATTTATGGACAAACCAGTGAACTATATATACAGTTCACTGGGACAAACAGGAATAGTGTTAGTGTTGCTATGGCAACCATGGTGTCTTATCTTTTGCGCTTTTATTGTCTATTTTCTGATTGAATCGATAATATATATTTTTCCTTCGGTCAATTTTTCTGAAATTATTTTGGAAGATTAACGGTCCACTAAGGAATAAGGAATTTCGGTTGCAGAGAAACCACTAAGGAATTTCGATTGCAGAGAAACCTATTTGTAGAATTTTTTGAAGTTTGGATATGTTTTTCTTTTTGCTTTGTTTAACAATTGTGCAAAGTTTTAAAAAATTCACCGAAGGAAACACGAGAAAAACAGCTCGAAAGTCCAGTTGAAGTTGCTGACGTCAAAAAAATCGACTCGACATGATCGCATTTTGCGCAAGCGTGTAAATCATAATGCGTGAACAGCACCAAATGAAAGGGAACGTGTGTAGTTTATTCTTGGTTCTTTCTTGTGTATTTTTATTCCGACGTCTTGACTTGTGCCAAATATTCTTTACTTGTTTGAGATGAAAATGGAAGATTAATGACCAAAACATTAAGAAATGGAAATACTAACGTCTCTTCAATTTATTTTCTTGTTAAAATCGGTGTGAAAACTTTTCAAAGCATTCAAACATGTATTTTTCATAAGACAACTCGTATTAAACTGTCTGTATTGTAGTTTTATGTGCTAGTTTAGCAAGTCAAACACTAATTGTGAATTAAGTTGAAAGTTAGGAGTAACAAGTTTCAAACTTTCAATTGCTTTAAAGACTATTATAGTAGGAGTTAGTATCGCAAGAACGTGCTGCCTCAAACTCGACGTTCTCAATAGATAGATTGGGGAAAAGGCTGGGCACACATTTCGTCTTGTAACCCCGAGATAACGCCACGAGGGAACACTGCTTTGGAATGAGCGCTCCTGGCCTTCATGAATCTTTAAAAAATAGACAAATATATTTTACATAAATTGCTGTTGAAAGAATACAATCTAGTCCAGAGAGATCTACCGAATGGAAACATACCGCGCGCGCGCCGTACAATTCTCGTCTATTTTCCCACTTATTACGTTTGCTAATTGGAATTTTGAGCAATAAATCGCGCAAAAGATTGGCCGGGCACTCTATAGCTAGATCTCGGCAAACACAAGCAGTATCAAGAATAGCAATCAAAACGACAAACAATGTATCGTTCAGGCTCGGCAGCAATCAACATACCTTAAACATACAATCAATATAACTTTTTCTTCAATAAATCCTCTATAAATAGATGAGTGAAATCCGTACAGTCCTAGCCTGCGCCGCAGACGTATATTATATCCGTCTGCGAATTAGTGGTAACATTCTTGTCCTGACTCCCGTCGCGTACCTGAATTTGAGTACTAGATCCTGATTGGCTCGCTGTTAAGTCCAAACTTAGATCAACTCTGATTGGATATTATCCATATTCAAACGTTCACGCGATATCCAATCAGATTTTATCTAAGTTTGGACTTAACAGCGAGCCAATCAGGATCTAGTACTCAAATTCAGGTACGCGACGGGAGTCAGGACAAGAATGTTATCACTAATTCGCAGACGGATATAATATACGTCTGCGACGCAGGCTATATCAGTCCTTGCGTATCACCTACGTCATTGCATTTGTGACGTCATATAATTGAGCCTTGAGCACATGGAGGGAAAACAATTGTTCACTCTCCCTAATTTAAAAAATGACTTGAAGCTCGAGCGACGTCCAAACCGAGACGAAGTCGACTTCTCGACAATACATCGATCCGCGCAAAAGACTGGGTCGAGTGAACTCTGGAGAAACCTTAGCACGTCAAGAATAGTGTGCTGCCTCGCTAAGGCTCGGCAGCAATTACTTTAACAGTTCTAGACTGCCTTGAAGAAAGTATAAAATATAATTTCAGACAACAAGTCGAAGATTTTGAACATTATAAAAGATAATACTGAACGTATATAGGTAAAAAACACACTTAAAGAAAGCTTAGAAACTGGTTAACAACATACGTACTGTTTAAATTTCGAAGATTTATGATTATAATGAAAAACTTGTGGTTTCTTCGCAGATATAAATCTCCGAAAATAACTTCCCGCGGCTTGTTTCAAAATTTCTGCCGGGTCACGAAGATTCCACGCGAGGATGACGTCTGATCTATATAGATCGTGTTTCTAACTGTACTAACTGTAGGGAGCCACCTTAAGCTCTCTAATAAAAAACATACTGGACATCCAGGAAACATGCAGAACGAGAAAATTTGAGCCAAGGATTAGTGATTGAAGAACCCTTTTGTGGATCCTCAGATACAGTAAATGACAATATTTGGCAATTTCTTTCAGTTGGTGAAGATGCAAAATGTGCAGTATGTGATGAAGTTGGAGATTTGACAAAACAATTATTTTGTTGCAATTGTTGGAGACATTACCATGGGAAATGTTTACAGCCAGAAGTTGATGGCCTTCCAAGTACTCGTATGGCTTGGCATTGTCCAGTATGCAAGATATGTAATGACTGTGGGTAAGTATTACATGTATGGCAGGGCTTTAGATATACATAGTTGAGGAAATGTCATTGGTGTTGTATAATCATTGTTGTGACTGTCTATTCTTTGTTGTGACTGTCTATTCTTGCTCAGGACATCTGGTGATGATAATAAGATGTTGGTGTGTGACATTTGTGACAAAGGCTACCATTTTTATTGTCTGAAACCTCCAGTTGTTACTGTACCAAAAGATGGCTGGAAATGTGAGGTAGGAATAGCGGTATATTGAAGAGTTGCAGTATATTGTAAATTATGCTTTACTTCATTACTTAAATAAACGAGAATTTGTGTTTAAGTAACATTACCTATTAGTATTTATACACTGTAGGCTAAACGATGAACCTGCTAAGGCTAGACTGAGGACACTCAGCTGATCCAGCAGAATTGGTGACTGCTGCATCATCCCCCCAGAATATTGTGAAATCTAGGTTCTTGGAAATGCAATTTCCTGTGTTCTGTTTGAGAAAAATGTAACCCCCCTAATTTCCAGCCAACCCTCCCCCCCATCCTCCTGTGTTAATAATGAACGCTCCCTAACTATAAATCTAACTGTTTGAAATGTTTGATAGAACTGTCGACGTTGTCAAGACTGTGGTTCAAATACCCCCGGTTCTGGTGCAACTTCAAGATGGCATTTCAACTATACTGTATGTGATAGTTGTTATCAACAGCGAAATAAAGGTCTATCGTGCCCACTATGTGGACGAGCATACAGACATTTCTCAGATATACCTATGGTTCAATGTAAAAAGTGTGAAAAGTCTGTTCATAGAGAGTGTGATGAGGCTCATGCTGATATGGTACCATATAGATGTGCAAACTGTAGGGTGCTTTACAACCATGAGGTAAGATTTCATGATACAGTAAGCATTATCTTATTAACAGTAGTAAATGCTCTTGGCATGCTATTTACATTAGCTCGCTTTGCAAGAACGGGAGGAGAGATAGGATGATTTGATGTAGTCAAATACAGTAAGTCATTCTGGGCAAAAACAAAAATTAACTCTAAAAATGATTTTCAGTCGCGCGGTTTCATTGCACACGTATGTGCAGAGAAAAGTTAGAACAGACCTGGAAAAAGTGTTCAATGTTCCTCGGATCCTAAATTTGCCTTTTTCAAATGTTCCTTAAATTCGACTCAAACATGCGTAAGAACAATGAAAAAGTTGAGCGTGCATTACGTGTGCAACTGCAACAATAGAGTTGTGATAATTTCCCCATTCAATCTATATATTGAGACGCCATCTTTAATTATTTTTAACATACACAATTATACACAGAAGAAAGCCAGGCAAGGGCGAAAATCCATCTCAAAAAGGAGGGGGGATGGGGCCTGCTGATAGTTCAGGAGACATGTAACACATTTAATGTTTTCAGGGCATTTCCGCATCATTTATAGACACCTCCCAACGGAAGCGTAACTTGGGTCTAAGCGTTAGGGGTGTAGGTATGTTTTGCCCGACGAAAGGGCGTAAAGGACAGTAAAGGGGCCGGCCAAAACCAAAATTGTCTATAGAGACCCCACGCTGCTAGCACGAATGCGCAGGTATCGAGTTCCTAGAAAAGTTTTGAAATCTAAAGTCTCTGAAATGCCATTTAATGCACATTAGCATATGAGGGGCCGCAGCACATTAGCATACGAGGGGCCGCAGTACATTAGCATACCAGGGGCCGCAGCACATTAGCATATGAGGGACCGCAGCACATTAGCAAGGTCGGGTGGCGTGTGGTGATGGAACTCATTATGTGTGGTGGTGTGTGGTGGTGGAACTTATTATGTATGCACTGACGTCACAGAACAAGACCAGGCAAGTTTGGGCGAACAAACAATAAATTTGCTGAGTTCAGCATATTTTGTGTGCAAAAATAGGGCTTTGTTATCGTAATAAACATTTCGATTTATAAACTCCGTAAATCTCGTATCTAATATCACCTTATACGAAACGACTTAGACAACTAATATAGCGACGCTTAACCTAGTAAACTATTATTGCCTTATGCGAAGTAATAACAAGCAGAAATATAGCTTTCTAAAACGAGAAGATCTTAAAGTTTATCGGCATAGTAAGCGTTGTTAAGGTCTTATAGAGCAATACAAATATATGTTTGCCAAGCGAATGTATAAACATAGTTCTTACAGGGATTACAAAGACCTTACAAAGTTTCACGCGTTTTAGATGTAGCGGTAGTATGTAAGATTATTTCGCTGACTGGCGTTAGACTGCTACCTATACTATAAGCTTTAAGTTAACGAGAGTTCGAATCTCTCACTGGGCCGGCAAACCGTCGATAGCTCAGTTGATAGAGCGAGTGACTGTAGATCACTAGGTCGTAGGTTCAAACCCTGCTCGACAGAAATTTTTTGTAAAAAGTATTGGCTAAGTCTTGATTTACAAACATTGTATCTAAACATTTAGGTAATTACGAGTAATTACGATTTTCTAGCTGAAAAATTTGAATAAATTGAGAATATATAATTATAGGACGGGGAAATATTGTACAATGTACATACAGCACACACAGAATTCATTTTTAAAACACATTTATTGATTAAAATTTCTTTTACAGCGTTAGTAAGGTCTGCTCCTAAGAGCATATCGTTTAGGCGTCTTTGGTATCTTTAAAGAGTTCTCATATTTTTGTCTTTCTTCGGGTGATAATCTTGCAATATCTTCAGCTTTCATAGGAATATATTTTGGTCTCTTGTGAAGTAGTCTTTGTTTGTAACCTTCTGGTTGCTCTGGCGTCATCATTGCTAAATCTTTAGGTCTCCAATCTGAAAAGTCTACCCAATTAAATATATTTTTAACAAAGTAAATAAGGTCTGCTCTGGGTCTGCTTCTAAGAGCGTGTTATTCTTAAACTCCATCACTCGCTTGGGTGTATATATATTGTCCGAGTCAACCTCGTAGCTTTTTCACCTTTTAACCATAACTTTCCATTTCTTTAACCAATACCGAGCAAGCATATCTCTGATATACTTGTTAACTAATCCAATTTCTATGACTATGACTATGACTATGACTAAGAGTGAATCATTGAATCCTAAGAGTGAATCATTGAATCCATAATTGAATATCGAGCGAGGTTAGCTTAGAGAAGGTAAAGATAAGGTAGAGATAAGGAAGATAAAGATAAGGAAGATAAAGATAAGGAAGATAAAGATAAGGAAGATAAAGATAACGAAGATAAAGATAACGAAGATAAAGATAAGGAAGATAAAGATAAGGAAGATAAAGATAAGGAAGATAAAGATAACGAAGATAAAGATAAGGAAGATAAAGATAAGAAAGATAAAGATAAGGAAGATAAAGATAACGAAGATAAAGATAAGGAAGATAAAGATAAGGAAGATAAAGATAAGAAAGA
Organism: Trachythela sp. YZ-2020; assembly: GCA_016169945.1. Classification (NCBI taxonomy): domain Eukaryota; kingdom Metazoa; phylum Cnidaria; class Anthozoa; order Malacalcyonacea; family Clavulariidae; genus Trachythela; species Trachythela sp. YZ-2020. The sequence goes on from JADLSH010000369.1 coordinate 1,640,235, forward strand.
TAAAGATAAGGAAGATAAAGATAAGGAAGATAAAGATAAGGAAAATAAAGATAAGGAAGGTAAAGATAAGGAAGATAAAGATAAGGAAGATAAAGATAAGGAAGATAAAGATAACGAAGATAAAGATAAGGAAGATAAAGATAAGGAAGATAAAGATAAGGAAGATAAAGATAAGGAAAATAAAGATAAGGAAAATAAAGATAGTATAGTCCATGACTATGACTATAGTCCATGACAATAGTCCATGACTATAGTCCATGACTATGACTATAGTCTATGACTATAGTCCATGACCATGACTTCTTTATCTTCCTTATCTTTATCTTCCTTATCTTTATCTTCCTTATATTTATCTACCTTATCTTCCTTATCTTTATCTTCCTTATCTTCCTTATCTTTATCTTCCTTATCTTTATCTTCCTTATCTTTATCTACCTTATCTTTGTCTTCCTTACTTCTTTATCTTCCTTATCTTTATCTTCCTTATACTAAGCTCGGAGTTATATTGTAGGCTCCGCTCGAAGATATATACTAAGCTCGGCTCGGGCCTATCCTTGCATAGCCTAGTCCATGACTATGACTATAGTCTATGACTATAGTCCATGACCATGACCATGACTTCTTTATCTTCCTTATCTTTATCTTCCTTATCTTTATCTTCCTTATATTTATCTTCCTTATATTTATCTTCCTTATCTTTATCTACCTTATCTACCTTATCTTTATCTTCCTTATCTTTATCTACCTTATATTTATCTTCCTTATCTTTATCTACCTTATCTTCCTTATCTTTATCTTCCTTATCTTTATCTACCTTATCTTTATCTACCTTATCTTTATCTACCTTATCTTTATCTACCTTATCTTTATCTACCTTATCTTTATCTACCTTATCTTCCTTATCTTTATCTTCCTTATCTTTATCTTCCTTATCTTTATCTACCTTACCTTTATCTTCCTTACTTCTTTATCTTCCTTATCTTTATCTTCCTTATACTAAGCTCGGAGTTATATTGTAGGCTCCGCTCGAAGATATATACTAAGCTCGGCTCGGGCCTATCCTTGCATCTTAGAGCTCGGCTCGAAGCTAAGTTGGCTCGATATGGAGGTTGGCTCGCTCGATATGAAGCTAACCTCGCTCGATATTTAATTATTCAATTTTAGGATTCAATGATTCACTCTTAGGATTCAATGATTCACTCTTAGTCATAGGCATAGGCATAGGCTAGTCATAGTCGTAGTCATAGTCATAGAAATTGGATTAGTTAACAAGTATATCCGAGATATGCTTGCTCGGTATTGGTTAAAGAAATGTAAAGTTATGGTTAAAAGGTGAAAAAGCTACGAGGTTGACTCGGACAATATATATACTCCCAAGCGAGTGATGGGGTTTCAGAATAATACGCTCTTAGAAGCAGACCCAGAGCAGACCTTATTTACTTTGTTAAAAATATATTTAATTGGGTAGACTTTTCAGATTGGAGACCTAAAGATTTAGCAATGAAGACGCCAGAGCAACGAGAAGGTTACAAACAAAGACTACTTCACGAGAGACCAAAATATATTCCGATGAAAGCTGAAGATATTGCAAGATTATCACCCGAAGACAGACAAAAATATGAGAACTCTCTAAAGATATGAAATACGCCTAAACGATATGCTCTTAGGAGCAGACCTTACTAACGCTGTAAAAGAAATTTTAATCAATAAATGTGGGTGTGCTGTATGTACATTGTACGATATTTCCCCGTCCTATAATTATATATTCTCAATTTATTCAAATTTTTAAGCTAGAAAGTCTTAATTACTCGTAATTTCCGTCGAGCAGGGTTTGAACCTACGACCTAGTGATCTACAGTCACTCGCTCTATCAACTGAGCTATCGACGGGTGTGCGGGGGGGGGATGCGCACCTTGGCAAAGGGGGGTGCAGGAGGGGTGCCAATTCCTATATCAAATCCAAATTTTGGATGTGACAGGGCATTTATCAATATAATATCAGGAAATTCATGGGCCTTTTGACCATCTAGGCCATCGTATTTAAAAAAAATATTCTGACAAGATAACCCCTTGACCCTGTGGGGGTCCCCAGTGGTGATTCACCGTTCCTCGGCCGCAGGTCACGCCCTGCTTCAGGACCAAAGCCCACTTAGCACCCCCCCCCCCCTATCAAACCAAGCTGGATCCACTCCTACCTGTGAGAGATTCGAACACTCGTTAACTTAAAGCTTATAAGTGGCAGTCTAACGCTAGTCAGCGAAATAATCTTACATATTACCGTCTTTAATGCGTTCCATCTGTCCGCCACCAGTGCCAATATAACTTGAAAGCTCTTTGTATTTATATACGTCACACTATAAGATCACTTAATGTTACAGTGTAAAACTACATATTATATTTGTGCCACTCTGCTACATCTAAAACGCTTGAAACTTTGTATGGTTTAAATCCCTGTAAGAACTATGTTTATACATTCGCTTGGCAAACATATATTTAGGGCCATTTATACGAGAAACACACTCGTATAAATGGTCAAATTCTAATAGGTCGTGACTTATTGTGAACAGCCTGAACCCCTGTTCTTATTTAAGTCGCGACCTACTAGAATTTTACCATTTATACGAGTGTGTTCGCGTCTTATACAAGACGCGTCTTAAGTAAGTCGCGACTTATTTTCTCCCGTATAAATGGCCCTTTTGTATTGCTCTATAAGACCTTAACAACGCAAGATCTTCTCGTTTTAGAAAGCTATATTTCTGCTTGTTATTACTTCGCATAAGGCAATAATAATTTACTAGGTTAAGCGTCGCTATATTAGTTGTCTGAGTCGTTTCGTATAAGGTGATATTAGATACGAGATTTACGGAGTTATAAATCGAAATCTTTATTACGATAACAAAGCCATATTTTTGCACACAAAATATGCTGAACTCAGCAAATTTATTGTGTGTTTTTTCGCCCAAACTTGCCTGGTCTTGTTCTGTGACGTCAGTGCATACATAATGAGTTCCACCACCACACATAATGAGTTCCACCACCACACGCCACCCGACCTTGCTCCATCCCATCTGACCCTTGCTCACCCTTGCTCCACCCCATATTTTAATGATGTTTGAATATTTAATGATGCTCACCCTTGCTCACCCCCATATGCTAATGTGTTGCGGCCCCTCATATGCTAATGTACTGCGGCCCCTCAATTGATCCCCTTCTGCCCAAAAAGTTGGGGGGATTCGTCCCCCCTCACATCCCCCCCCCCCATCCCCCCAGGATTGACGCCCTTGAAGGGAGGAAAGTCCATTGTATAATGAGGACCTGAACATTCCTCAATCCTCAGTGCAGAAGCACTTTCCAAACAACATACGTGAAGTTACGCGCTGAATTTCCAGTTTGTTGACTGCATAATTGAGCTTTTTAACAACATAAGGAGGTTCCAAACCAAAAATATGTTCCACACAGCATAAGTCAGGCTCTGTACAATTGCATGTTATTTATGTAAAACACTGTCCCACTGATAGCCAGAAGACATGTTCCTCAGATAATATTTCAACTGAGGAAGTTCTTCAGATGAAATATTAAGGAACAATATTCCTCTCGCTTTTCACGAGAAGAACACTTCCCAATGTCAAAATAGGCTCAAATGGCAGATAACTAAATATGATTACTTATGGAACAACGAAATCTTTTCCGTGCTTATACGTACGTATAATTTATAGAAATCGCATAATTGGAAAGCAGCCCTATTAAAGAAACTGAAATATTGTAGATCAATCTGATCAGTGATCAGATCCTATAGTTTAAAAATAATGATTAGTATAGTTTATAATGATTTGCTATTTAGATCTCCTTTCGTTTGCAACGAATTTCCAAGATAAAACTGTTTCTATGCTCTATTTATTGTTATTTTCATTAGCCAACGAGTAACAATGATGAAGAGAATCCGGTAATGTTATCATCACCTAACCAACTACCAGGCAATGAAGACTTGCTACCATCAATAGCAGATCCCAGTCTTTCGTTAGATATCAACATAAACCTGAACCTTGAAGCCAATATCAACATGGACTGCAGCGAGTTGGATGATTCTTACGATTTAGAAGAGAAATTACCATTTGATGAAGAAATGGAAGTCGAACTCAAAGATGATGAGTTTTCATCCACACCACAATTTCCTGACTCACTGCAGACACCCACTCCACCCATTGCTAAGAAAACTACTGTTAGTGCTGGCAAACAAGCTGGAAAACGAAAGTGGTCACGGAGGGTTAGTATGGGTTTCCTATTGATAGATAGTATTTGATAGAAGTACGGTTGGGTGGGTTTATGCCAGATATTAACAATTGGTATCACGAAGCCGTGGTCAAACGATAACAATTATCACAAGTTTTAACTGGAAAAGAGGGAATGAGTGATTTGAACAAGACAAAGTGTGGAAAAGAGTCAGTTTGTGAAAAATATGCAGGGTATCATATACGTGCTTAGCTGTGTATTACATGTAAACAAACCACATTAATCACTTTTTACAAGACACTTTATGTATTTTACGTTCCGTGTTTCTTTATCAAATTATTCATTCCCTCCTTTCGACGCTTCAGAAGTTAAAACTTGCGATGACTTGCGTTCGCATTTGACCAGTGCTGTACCACAGATATTCTGTTGGGAGTGTGACAATTAAAGTACTTTGTCATAGGTTGGGTCGAATGATTCGAGATACTGTATTGCAGGCTAAATTCGGATGTTACGATTTGCTTCTACGACAAAAAATGTGAGATTATTGCGCAACAACCTTGATAATTAGGCAAGTCAAACCACGTGTCCATTCGATAATACTTGCAAGTAAATTGTGCTAACCATTCTCGTACCCAGAGCCCGTCTTCGCGCGGTCAACAGAGCGCGACGAGGGGCTCTGGTTAAATCCAAATCAGAAACGAATGTGATTGGCCACGCCGAAGGTTTCTATATTCTGTCAAAACATGTCAAAATAGCATTTACTTTATTTTTAGAATGTGTGCTATTTAGAGAACCAATCGCACATGCGGGGCGCGTGTATTGCACGTGCTGTACAATTACAGCAATAACAACACAAAAACATTTCCAAATCTATTAATAAATATAGTGTTTGTGAAATTTGATTTCACATTTTTACAAATGCAAAGTCAATTTTACTTGAATTTTTACAATTCCTAGGTGTATTGTTTAGTATATAAGCGAATCATTATTTATATTATACACGGGGCTTATTTATTTTCAGCTAAACTTCGTTTATGAGGTTTTAATATAATTATATTCGTGCCATGTCTTCGCGCATGCGCTGTGTTTAACCGGATACAATGGTGCTAACCGTGAAAAATAGAGGGTTTTACATATCGCGCTTTTGAATTAGGTTCTCGATAATGTCTCTCATAGCTGATCCGATGTTCTTTTTCCTAAAACCTGGTTTCCATTTGGTCGTGACGGTTGCAAGGATATCAAGGTGACCGATGTAATAGAGTGGCGATGTCTCTCTGTATTAGTAGAGACTGATTTACATCCAACATACAAGATAGATCCAGACATCGGTGACAATGAAATTTCTTATTTTTATAGCCCAAGCAAAGTGGTGGTGGTGGTACAGGTAGAAGGAGAGGTAAGAATGGAAGACCTGGAAGCAAACTGAAGAACAAAGCTGTACCTACACAATCTTTGCCAGACAAGGAAAACCTGGTATGTCTGATTGGTACATCTTATCATTTATGGTGTTTCAATAGTGAGTTAGAACCGACCGTTTCTTGAATGTTACGTGTTGTTCTAATAATATACAGTGGAAAGCACATTTCAAATCTATTGAAATATTATTTACGTGATTTATTGTTGCCTTTAAGGCCCGTTCAAACGAAGCCAACATTGTTGAATGCAACATTATTGGCCTCGTTTGAACACTATGTTGGGTAATGTTGGCTGATGTTCGAAGATGTTGGGTCAGGTTTGACTTTGTTTAAAATTTTGATCCAACATTGTGCAACATCGTCTAACATTGTTGGACCAACAATGTTTGGACGATGTTAGCCTCGTTTGAACGGGCCTTTATACAACATTTTACAGCCATACCGGATTACAATTGCCCCTTCCCACTTTGGTCTACGTCATGTAAGGTGCCATATATAGTGGTCGATATGGAGAGAACGACTTGGAACAAAGTCTACAAAGCTCCTAAATCTCTCAGTAATAAACGAGGTAAAAAACTTTCTGTTTAGCCTCATGCAGCGAACAATCAAGAAGATCCGAATAAGCATGGCGCGGGAGAAAGTTTGAAATCCAGTTTGGTGTTGTTTTCTACTGACGATCACAGGATGAAAACACAGGTTAACTAAAGTAACTTTATATAGTTATGTTGGATAGCTCTATCATTTCTGCCGTAATTGTTCTTCCTAAGGGTTTCAGTCAGAGCGATCCCTTGTTACTCGATCCAAACCTGCCATATTTGGTAGAGTAAAACTGAAAGTACTCTTCTCAGATACGACTGAGGCAAAATTATAATCCGACAACTACATCTTAAAGGAATCGAACTCCGGTCGTAGAAGTGATAGACACGTATACAACCTCGTTCCCAGGTTTGTTTCTTCTTTGCCTCCTCCCCTAGAAAGCCCTGCTAACCACATCAATGATCGTGTTTTAGGATATGTGCAGATGCTGTGGTAGTTTTGGCCTGGGAGTTGAAGGTCATTTAATACCATGTTCACAGTGTGGTCAATGTTATCATCCCTATTGTGTCAATGTGAAGGTGCGTGATTATTTCATTTCATGTACTTTTAATCCTGCTTTCAACCGTATCGTCACCTACCCTAGCATTTCTTCTCAAGGCATCTCTCTCCTCCTCAGAGGCTCTCGTGCTTTTACCAGGAGGAAATTATTGGCATTCACTCATCCAGTCTTCTACTTCCCTCGCGCGACGCCTCATTACCGTCTGACGCCTTAGCTTTTGCTGTGCCTCATTACCCTCTGTCGTGTTTTCTCTCGGTTTCTCCACATTGAGAAGCCCAGGACACCTCTGTAGAGGAGAGGTTCAAATTCACGAGTTCTGCACGACAATAAATACTGATCGTATTGAAATAAAAGTTCTGCGTATGAACTTGAGAAGATTTTAGGAAAACATTTAATATGCCACTAGTATGCAACTTGTTTGTCGATTGATGTAACTGGGAAAGAGGGATCAAGATCACACGTAGTAGTCTATCGCCTCTAAGAAGAGTCCATCCGGATGCATTTAGAGCACAATACAAAACAATACATATGAAGAGCAAGGCAGGAAGTTAGACCATGAATCTATCGTTTAGTCGGTCCGATCAGGAAACCTGTTCTAAACGGTTGATAACTAATTAAGCCTGGTTCCCATTTGCTCGTGACTGTCGTGGCCAAGTCATGTTCGACGATGTGAAATTATCTGGCATTCTATTACATCGGTCATTCTTGATTTAATCTTGATGAAGTATCTTGATGAAGTATCTTGATGTGTTCACGACCGTTACGACTAAATGGAAACCAGACTTTACGGTCAATTGTTTGCCCAGCGGATCGCGTACTTTCACTTCACAGGCATAGTTTCGTTCCTTCGCAGAGCCTTATTACGCAATTAATAGTAAAATGACGTGATTTTAATAGTAAAATGACGTGATTTTAATAGTAAAATGACGCCGGTAATTATTAGTCAAAAATATCATAAAATCTCCTCCCCAACCACTAATATCCCTAGTACCCATAACGATGAAGGATTTATCTCTTCATAATAAGCCTCTGCGGAGGAGAGTGGTTTCGGTTCCAAGTTCTTCTCGCGATTTTCAGTTCTTCCGTACAAAATAACGGCTTAGCTTATTTAAACATCCGCAGTAACTTCATGAAGAATAGCTATTTCAATTTTGTTGTCGAAATAATATTTCTAGTTTATTTTATCTTAACTCAGTATATATGGAAATACACCTTCCTTCCCCCCCGTAAGTTGATACTTTCACTTACTGGGGGAACAGAAACAGAACTGAAACATGATACGAAGAAATGCATCATTAGACTATAATTTGTAAACGAGGGTCGTCAAGTCTAACATCAGTAACATAACAATGTACATGCAATATTTTATTCCGTTCGTCTCAATCGATTTGTCCAAGACTGTCTGTAATACACTTTGCTAAATCGTTCATAGTACACTTGCATTTTTAGTTTTATAACTGATTTATCTAAAAATTGAATATTTACATTGTTACCACTTACCGGAAAGCCGTGAAATGTACACCGCTCTTGAAAACGACACCTTTGACCTACTTGGTATGTATATCGAGCAAATGCTCAGTATCAGTAGACGCCCTGGTAGTTGAAGCCTATAATGTCAGGCATGCTAGAATCGCATCTGTATGCTATAGTTGAGAAATAGAAGGCATAAAAGCAATCATGTGGACGAAAAACGAAGATCCTCTGATGAGATACTCATTAATTACACCACAACCAGGTGAAGAGGCGAGGAATTTAAAAAGTATCAAGAAGAATGCAACAAGTTATGAATGTTTTTCGTGCCTTGACGATGTCTTGTTTCCACCAAAGAGGAAACTCTTGCCTGCTGAGTTACGAAAACTAAACACTATAGCAATCCTACTGTGTGTACTCACATTACTTGTAGCATTGTCTCTGAGTGGTATAAGTTATGCGACCTATTACGACACAAAAAGTTGTGGTATATTCGCGTTTGCATTTGATGCCTTACTTCAGGCTATATCCTCACTAATGTTGATTTGGAGATTTTCAACTTTCACGAATGTTAGTTTGGAGCGTAAAGAAACAATAACAACACTTGGAGTTGCTTTTGTGAATGCTGTTTCAGCCATTTCAATTATTGTACCGACCGTTGGGTTTGTGATTCGCAAAGAAAAAGCCACACCTGCAAGAATCTCAGTGATAGTCTCTACTATAGGAATGACATTATATGCTATGTTATTTTTCGCCAAATTTAAAGTATCTCGAAAGTTAGGAAGCTCAGCTCTTATGACAGATACAATAGATTCTCTCGGCGGGTCTTTGCTGGGTTTAAGCGTGTTGGTGTCTTCGCTCATTTTGCTGTTTACATATAAAGTGTGGTTTCTGGACGCTATAATAGCGCTTGGCATTGCTGCGCTTATGTTTCTATATGCTGCAGTTGTTATGGTCAAGCAAGTGATCATGTGGAGAAATAATTAATGGCAGTCAACTCAATTATTCTTTATATACTAAATAAATCAAGACAAGTTCATATAAAATCTGCATTGCAGGCTTCGAAATGGATTGTTCCTTCAACTACGGATTTCACTGATTTCTGATGGAAAACACAATCTTTCTGGACATCAGAGTCAGAGGAGATACAAGAAATCAGACAGCTCTGTCGCAATAGCATGCCCGTGCATATGCAATATTGTTTTTGTGTGTTCTAGCAAGTCAATATAAGCCGCAGCGAATGTCTATAGATGGCTAATTGCGCACTTTTACTCAACGAAATCAATATTTTTATATGTGAACAGCTAAGTGTTCGTGTTGATTTTAAGATGTCAACATTGTCTATCTGTAAATATTTTCGTTTGCGCGTGGTCTTCCTACACGTCGGAGCCCGGAAAGCAAGAGTTTGTTAAATTTCCATTGTTTGAAATAAAATTGTCCCAACCAGTGTGATCTTATTCTGTCGCAAGAAATTAAGAAAGATTTTGTACAAATTTTGCACAAAAACAAAATGTTGTTCAAATGAATCCACGTGAAACTTGAAATTATGAAACTACGGGGAAAATATGGGGGCGGGTTAGAATTCATGTGGGTATTAGGTTTTAATCGTATAGGTTTAGGATCAAGTAACATCGAATGTCTATAATTGTCGAAAATCCAAGCCAAGTTAAAATTATTTTGAATGTACAATTTAGGTAATGAAATCTTGGATTCATACACGCGTTGAAATATCCTATTCCTATGCACTAATGATTAAATGAATATTTCAGTGTCGGGTCTCCACTTCTTATGTGTTAAATTTCATGCGTTGTTATAATTTTTAACATGCCAGATACGACTTTCTTGAAATGCAGTTCTTGTTTAGGTGCCCTGTACACTTTTTAGTTTTTTGTCCCGTACGTTGAGTAAAGTAATGGGATAAAATAAACCAAGCATTATCCCCACTTTCAATTCCAATCTTCTGTTATGTTCAAGAATGGCGAATTAAATCGGACTGAACAAAAGGTCATATCCAGTCCTAACCACAATAACAGTTCATTAATTTAGAGAATGTCGTTTCCTTTTAAAACCAGAATTTTAACTGAACATTAACTTGATATATTGAAATGAAGTCTAATCACTGGCCGAAAATGCATTTTTGCATATTCCTACCACGAATCGAATCCAAAGTTTCTGGTTTAACATATCAGCGCTCTGGACACTGAAGCATTGCCATATAGGGATGTCCGGTGTGCGATTACACTAACTCGGGTTGGACCTGGGTTAATTTTAACCCTGGTTAGTTTTTTGAAATGTGAACACACTGAACCCGGGTTCGACCTGGGTTAGTGTGAACCCTACTCTGCATGGAAGAAGAACTCGGGTATAACGTTTTCGTAGTGTAAATCAGGCTTGAGTTATCAGAGCGCTGGTGGTTGGGTCATTCAGAAATGAATTTTTTAACAAGTGCCGATTTGGAATCCACAAGTTGCTGTTCTTAGACTGCATTGAAATCTTTCTTTCTCTGCGTTCTATTTCGTGGAAGCTTTATAATCTTTATTATTAGTCTGCTGCAGGGGTTGGCATCGTGCTACTATAGCCAGCGATAACGTGGCAAAGTTTTAAAAGTTGCATTAAAATGAGCTTATAAATGATAGCCTTGCTTGCAGTCCGCCGCGCGTATCAAGCGTATCATTGCCGTAATTGCAGACTATTCTTCACTGACAAACAAAGTTATACATGCATATAAGTGTCCATACCTGATAGCTGTTGTGCAAAATTGTTTCTCTATTAGTTACTTCTTTGTGTCTATCGTTCTTTTCACCGTCCTGACGTTCTTAGATATCCTGTGGTTATGTCTTGAATTCTTGCTTAGCTGTCAGTTTTAATCAGTTCTGATATGTCTCGTCACATCTTACATCGTCATAATATACCTGTTTTTTTCTGTCTATAAAATGGTTCAGGTGTGATCGATTTTCTAGAGAACTACATTTCGCTCTTCGCTGTGCTTAAATTTCCAACAGTGTGTGTTTTGTGCGTTGCTTTTATTGCTGCATGCATATCCCGTTGGGGTAAAGGATAATATGGACTACCCTCATTAGCATTCACTTATGAATCCCGCGTTTTAATTGGCTAGACCTCTGCTTTGTCTTTTGTGTTATGAACTTTATGGTAAACATGCATATGGCATCCATTAAATTTGGATCACCGACTTTCACTTATATTGTGTTTTTTTTCTAAAGCTTATCTATCGTATACTATTTAGCCTGCGCCGTATACTCCAGGACTTTGTATATAGATTATAGGTCCTGTGAATCTGCAGCAAAAATATTGCATGGTGAATAGTTCCGATAGAACACTTTCATAAATATCCAGACTCTTTCACAAAATCAGAGTTATATTTGAATTACGGGTAAATACTAAGATTTTCTCGGCATCTCGTTCGATGGGAATAATAGTTGATGGTGTTTGTGGATGGAATATTCGAACGAAAATTTATATACATTTTTAGACCTAGCCAGGAGCAGTTGTGAAAAATGCAACCTAAGGCCCTCTGGCAGGAATCGAACCTGCGGCCCTGCGATTCCGCTGCAGCGCTCTAACCAACTGAGCTACAGAGTCCAGTTGCTGAGCATTAACCGCAAGTACGTTAACGTACGTACGCAGCCACACCCACCACAAACACCATCAACTATTATATCTGAATTACATTTGATTTTAGATCAATAAGGTGATTATTACAAAAGGTTGGCGATGTTTGGACTGCACATTTTGTGAAGGTTGTGGCAGAGGAAGTGATGAAGCTCGATTGTTGTTATGTGATAGTTGTGATATCAGTTATCATACATATTGTCTCGATCCACCTCTTGATCATGTACCTCCTGGAGGATGGAAATGTAAATGGTACGTTGGGACATAGTTAATACAATACAAGGTTTACTATCTCGATACAATCAAACTAATTGTTTATCTTACTCGCATCTTGTCAACAAGATGTGTTAGCAACAAACTTGTAGCAAGCTTGTCAACAAGTTGTAACAATGCTGTAATTTTATCAAGTTGCTACAAGGTTGTCACTCACAACTTATTTTAAAACAAGTTGTTGAGGTGCAGTAATAATGTCTAAAGGCTCTTTTCCACTCGTCGCAAAAACCAACTCGCAAGCTCGCTGCGAGTACTTTCATCCAATCACAATGCCGACAGTTTATTTTAATTACATGCAAGAACTCGCAGCTAGTTTGTGAGTTGGTTTTGCGATGAGTGGAAAAGATCCTTAAGTTGACCAATTATTTAAGTTACGGATGGATAGTTAAAACAAAGCATTGCTATTGGTTAGTTGGGAAAAAATACGCACGTGACGAGGAAGGAACGTTTATGTATTTTTGCATAAATGTAGACAAGAACAATTAGTTGTATTGTACTTCTATCGCGTTTTCAAACCTTGTATGCTATTAACGATACCTTTGTCAAGCATGTGTGTAATACCATGTATATAAATTACCTTTTAGAGCCTGTTTATCTATGAAAATGTTATGACATAACGTCGCTAATGCATATAAAAATCATTGTGTGTTCATATGGGAGACGAGCCAGCCCTGCTATAAGTGAGATTTTACTTCGCGCTAGTTCGCACTAGTAACAAATCTCAGACAACTGCGATAAATTCTTCATATGAACGCTTCATCCTAATTGACCGGGATGAATACTTTTTGCTATGTCAGACCCTATTATCAGACCAATGATGTCTGTAATAAAGACGAAATATTGCCTTCATCGATTTTGTCTTGTTTTTATTAACTCGTATCGCTTATATTTTCTCGATTCTTATTCTTTATCAATTTGTGTTCAGGTGTGTGGTGTGTACCCTATGTTCGAGGACAACTCCTGGCAAGTCATGTAAATGGATGTCGAATTATACCCTGTGTGGACCTTGTTCCAGTCTAACTACATGTCCAATCTGTAAAACTTCGTATAAAGTAGATGACTTGATGATCCAATGTGTTGAATGTGAAAGGTGAGTGAATATCTAAACATATTTTTACCTCTCGTCTTCTATTTTATCAAAGACCTGATCACATCCCCTTGGGTCTTTGCGTTCTATTGTTCTATTAGAGCATTCCCATGGATTGTTGCGTTAATTGTTTTCGAAGCGCTTTTGAGGGACTGTGGAAGAGTGAGATCAAAGACTATCATCAGCTAAACATATTCTTATATGTTTGGGTACTGTATGCAAGTCAGCCTTTACTTAGTGCAGATACAGTCGGATCTCTCTTTCTAAAGAAAATATATTTGTTTCCAATAGGCAAAATCATGTTCAAACGCCGTAGAGATTTTTCGTAATATATTTTATAAATACATTCTAAAAGTGATTGGGTTTCATTAGATTACAATATTAACAATTGATTGGAAAATAGACGATTAAATACACATTACAAATGATCACTTTATAAAACCTGAAGAGTGGGTCTCTACAGCTCTAAGCTGCGCACTTCTGTGTTGTCATAAGTCCGCAAGTATATTGATTGATATCAATACGGAATTCATTTGTTATTTATACTTGTTATTTCTTTAATTCATATATACATTTTGTTACTTAATTTAATTTGATTATACTTTGATTCAATAATTGATTTGCATGCGGTAATATGATATAGGTATTGATTGATAGTTAACCGGACAGTGAACAATTCAGTGATATTAGGATTGAAACTGAGAAATAAGTTGACAGAGAGCCATCTGACAGACAGGGTGCAGATTTTTCCGGGGGGATGTGCACCCTTCCGATACCAGCGCAAATTATGTCAAAAATGCCATAGATCGTGAAAATTTCAGTATGAACTCGTTGATTCTGACTTTTTGTGTGCGCACCCCTCACCCCCAGTAGATCCACCTATGGACAACACAGAAGTGCGCAGTTTAGAGCTGTAGAAACCCACTCTTCAGGCATTATAAAGTGATCATTTGTAATGTGTATTTAATCGTTTATTTTCCAATCAATTGTTAATATTGTAATCTAATGAAACCCAATCACTTTTAGAATGTATTTATAAAATATATTACGAAAAATCTCTACTTGACATATATTTATTTACAGTAACTACAATAAAATATATACATCACATGACATGAGAACTATCCATTCCATCCAATTTTTCCTAGTAAAAAAGGGGTGAGTGAATGGGTATAAGCTACGGCGAGCGACAACAATGTGCTCATATAACCTGCACCACCCGCTAACACCCTACTATCCAGCGGAAAGTAATACTTAAATTATGTATATCGGGACATTGTATATCGACATTGTGTTACATAGGCTACCTTCACATGGTCGGGATCGTTACGTCCAAGTGGAAACCGTGCTTAACACTAGTGCTAACGCAAAATGCCCTGAACGATGTTTGTCTTCAGATCAATTCCTAACGTCGTTTGGTTTCATTTCTTGTGTAGATGGCTTCATGCTTACTGTGATCAGTTTACTAAAGAAGATGATGTTGAACGTGCTGCAGATGCTGGATATAAATGTTATTATTGTCGTCCTAAATCACAAAGCTTTTTCTCCATCACATCCACCACTAGTGTGACGACCACCTCACGTTGGAGTCAATCTACTGTCAATACTCTCGCTTCCATGTCTTCCTATGCTTTTGGCACATTTGGTAAGTTTTATGAAGGTCTAGTCCCAGATTTATCGCCGTATTTTAGTGTAGATGTACAGTATTAATATTACTTGAATTGCAGTAATTGAGTCTACAGCTGATACTGTATTTGGTCTTTGATGAGCATGCACATAATTAATCAACATTAGGACTTTATTTCAAAAAAGAAAGACTGACTTGGTGTTTTGTGCATTCTAACTGTGATATAATTTCATGCAACCGCATGCATATTCCAATTTTAAAGTTTCATAATTCGCATTAATTAGCAGTCTCTGTTGAAAACGTTTGTAATGACGTTCAATATATATTAATAAAAAGCAAAGGGTTCCAGTTTGCATCTAAGGTTGAACAGTCGTGGATAAAAACAATGTATATGTAATATAAGAACGTTTTTTGATTGGCTGAAGTGCGTGCTCAATAAGTCAATTGAGCACGAAAAAAAGCGCGTTCTTTAAGTCCTTTTTGGCAAACAATTCCTCGAGAACTTCCCAAAGCCTTTTCAATGTTTTAATCAATAGAATATAATTTGTTGAATAAAAACACTCAGCCACTTACTTTTGACAGAGAACTGACTTGAACTAAATCATGTGTAAAAGCCAAGTATAAAACCGTTATAGTCGTGAAACAACTCTAAAGGCACTCTTACGCTTTTTCGTGCTCTCCCAACTTTTCGCGTGCTCAGTAACTCGATTGAGCAGGCCAACTGATGAAAAATTCTAAATACGAGAAACTTGTTGGCAAGAAGCATTTGAAGGTTTCAACTAGCTCAGTTATTCAGCGTGAGGCTATAGTTGAACGTAATTGGCTGATCAAATTAAAACTTGTCAAATACTCTTGCATGACAAACATGAAAGTTTCATATGAGCATAGACCCTTTATCTGCGCCTGGTTCATCCTTAGATGCAAACGACGGCATTTGTTATTTAGGACCATCGTCCCCAAAAGCTACCTCTGTTCAACATTACCATCCAGGATCAGGTAGAAAACCGTTACATCCTGTCCAAAGATACGGTTCCAAAGGCACAGTTGAGATGAGTCTTGCAAGTCGTATTGCACTCGGGAATACTGGGGAGAGTTGTTCACCAGCTGCTATCTTCTTAACTGAAAGTGGTATGAAACATATTGATGAGAGTAAGCGACATCATAATAAAGTGATTAAGAAGAGACAAAGACCACGGAATAAGATGAAGAAAGTGGATCAAACTGGAGGGAAGAATGCGGTCACGAACGTGGAAAGATCATTGGCACAAGCAGCGAGAGTTACAACGTCTGAGACCAATCCTGGTGGGGAGAATGATGGCTGGGTAAGACAACTGTTATGTGACCGCGCTTCCAAATAATGCGTAACGAGTCGGGGTAAAATCGCAGTTAAATCATAACATGAAGCTTCTCCATCCGTGTTTTACATTCAGCCACAACAGAACAGTTCGTTTGATTAACATGTATACCAGCGTCTTTTCCCTTTTTAATTGCATAATTGAGTGTGTTTGTTTGAACCGTACAAAATCTCCTAGCTCTCAGAACTCTATTTTTACGCCCATGTTTAGCCGCGTGTTTTTTTTTAAACTAAAAACATCAGTACTACGTTATTATAAAGATCTAATTCTCAGTTGCAGATTTATAAAATAACACAACAAGGAGTAGTTAAATCATTTGCAAGCTCAAAAAGTTTTCTCGGTGCCCGAAATTCATACTCTGCTTGAGGTTTTACGTCGTTTCCCTCTACGTGCATGGAAAAAAACATCAACGTACGGTTTTTCAACTCTTTTGAATAAACGGCTGTTTTCCACAAAAACAAAACAATTATATTTATCGCCATGCAAAGCTACAAGGAAATAATTTATTTGTTTCTACTTCTCAGCCCGCTCGTCAACCATTAGTAAAGAAAGCAGTAAACAAGAGACGTGACGTGATGAAAGTAAGCGGTTCTGCAGCTAAGGATAATCAATTGCAGAAATTACAGGTACACTTATAAATAATACAGTCGATTTCAACTAAACTTTTCACTAAAATGTTCCGAACTTCGTTTCGTTGCGAAGTTCAGTGCTTCCACTGCCTGAATCTACATTTCCTTTTACAATTTCCTTCTTGAATTAGGATTTCCTGAGAATCAGGAAATTTCCTTAGAAGTGGAAGACTGGCGAAGTTCAAAAGTTCATAATGAAATTCAGAACCGGTGTGTAAACTGAGTATATGATTGGCTGCTTTTTCTCTAGTAACCAATCAGAGACTTTGTTTACAAACTTGCTTGTGAATGCATTATGAACTTTTGAACTTAGCAACGAATTGTCGAACGAAGTTCGTAACATTTTAGTGAAAAGTTAGTTGAAATCGACTGTAAGAAATTTTTTCTAGTTGGTTTGTATTATATGCATGTTATATGATGCATATTATATATTATATAGTACATATTATATATCATATATTATATAGTACATATTATATATCATATATTATATAGTACATATTATACATACACGTGCTTCCCTTTGCTTAAAATCTTGGCATGTTGTAAAACATGGACTGGACTATATGGAATGGACTGGACTTGTAAAACATGGACTGGACTATATGGATTGGACTGGACTTGTAAAACATGGACTTGTAAAACATGGGCGGAGTTGTAAAACATGGACTTGTAAAACATGGACTTGTAAAACATGGACTTGTAAAACATGGACTTGTAAAACATGGACTTGTAAAACATGGACTTGTAAAACATGGACTTGTAAAACATGGACTTGTAAAACATGGACTTGTAAAACATGGACTTGTAAAACATGGACTTGTAAAACATGGACTTGTAAAACATGGACTTGTAGGCAAGATTCTTGTTATAGTTTATCTGTTAATAGTCTGAGTCTAAGAAAATCTGGATATGTAATTTTTAATCATTTATTTTAAACCTTGTCATTGCCATTGCCATTGGAAATTAATTACATATCATAGACTATTAAATAGTGTTAAATAGTTGTTTAGTATCTGGCTCATATTTTGAATGAAAAACTTTTTACTATGGCTATGTACCGTGCAAAGGCATGAATTTTCTATAATTACACAATTTGGTAATCAATATTCCCTATTTGCAACACATTGTATATAATCAGTATACTTTACAGTTCACAAACAAAACATAACTCATTAGAAAATATGTATTTATCCTTAACGACTTATTTCCTCCGTCGCGCTTTTAATACGTACGTACGTACATGCACGAATAGACGGAACGCGATTCTACAACCAGGGACCGGTTGTATATAACTCTTAACTACTTTTTAACTACATTTTGGGTAGTTAAATCGTAGTTAACTCTCAAATAAACGATTCTGATTGGCCAACTCTTCCACTAACTATAGTTAAAAGTTAACTACATTTTTTGCCCCAGGCGCAAATTTTCAGTTTTTAAAAGTAAATAAAACCGTCAATGGAAGGAAATTTTACAAGATATGCAGACCAAATAGCTAAAATTTGTAAAGTGCTTCCGAATATTCGAATAGCATAGAACAGGATTAAAGTTAAATGTCGTTAAGATGCAAAAGACGTTTGTACATGGTTTTATACCATAGACACATTTTTAGGAAATGAGTAACTTAGTGATAGGCCGATTATTAACTCTACCATACTATACAGTGTACATGCACGGAGGGATATTTATCGTCCATGTTTTACAAGTCCATGTTTTACAAGTCCATGTTTTACAAGTCCATGTTTTACAAGTCCATGTTTTACAAGTCCATGTTTTACAAGTCCATGTTTTACAAGTCCATGTTTTACAAGTCCATGTTTTACAAGTCCATGTTTTACAAGTCCATGTTTTTACAAGTCCATGTTTTACAAGTCCATGTTTTACAAGTCCATGTTTTACAAGTCCATGTTTTACAAGTCCATGTTTTACAAGTCCATGTTTTACAAGTCCATGTTTTACAAGTCCATGTTTTACAAGTCCATGTTTTACAAGTCCATGTTTTACAAGTCCATGTTTTACAAGTCCATGTTTTACAAGTCCATGTTTTACAAGTCCATGTTTTACAAGTCCAGTCCAATCCATAGTCCAGTCCATGTTTTACAACATGCCTAAAATCTTAGGAATATAAGTGATGTGACCTGAACTTAACTGAAGCAAATTTATTTTAAATAAAATGAATTAAAAAAGTAAAGTTAGAATTAGTAATTATAGTTAGAATAAACCGAAGTGAAGTAATGTAAAGGAACACTGCCAACTTGGTGTTAAAAACAATCCATATTTATGCGAAAGCTCTTCCTCTGGAGATTTGTGGGCGGAATTGCTAGAGCAGATACAGTTAAAATATGCAAAGTAGGTACGAATTTGGTCATACAAATACATAACATAGCGCATAACAAAATTTAAAGTTATCTTGAAAGTGATAGACGGAAGATTGTGGGAGATTTGAAGTATGAAAACAGAGACAATTTTTTTATTTTCCGATGAAGGGCCGTTTGTCCAAACGTCGGACTATTCTGTGTTAAATGGCATGTCTGAATATTGATACAATACTCTACCATATTAACTATTTACCCTTACTGTCTAATTGTTCGTCTATTATCCTGATCATTATAGGAGAACTTTTTCGGGCGAAGTTTGTTAATGTCTACGTCGACGATAACAGAAAATACACCTCATCTCCAGGCTTCGCCAGCTATAAATGTTGCGCAGAATGATATCACGGAGCCTATAAGCCAGCCAATTAATTCAGTCAGGTTTGTATTGATATGTAATTTAATCAAATTAATATAGTCGATTTCAGCTCATTTTTCAACGCGCTTTTCCCAAGTTTGTTGTGAACTTGTCAATTACGTTTCGAAGTTCGCAAGTTGGGCGTGAACTTCGCAACCAACTTCCGAACTTCGCAACCAACTTCCGAAGTTCGATTTGGATTTCAAATTTTGATTCGGATTTCGAACTTCGCTAACAAGTATGAGTTCGTTTAGTACGCAAGGAAAAGCATTATCTGCTATAGTTAGACTGTTGAAAAATGGTTAAATAATGAAGGAACTACCGAAATAATGTGTGATTTCAATTGTAAACAATTGTTTGACAGGCTCGATTCGGATTTCGGACTTCAATTTGGGATTTCAAACTTCGCTAATTATATGAATTCGTTCAGTACACAAGGAAAAGCATTTCCTGATAAAGTATTGCTTGAACTAGAACTAAAACTAAAAAGCTGAAACGGGTACGGTAGTTATAAATTATTTTTGTTGCGTACGTTGATTTGGAATTACAAACTGTAAATCAAAGTAAACTAGATTAAATGTAGCAGGCCGTTGCCGGGTATTGTTTTCGTTTTGTTGGTTTTACAGTGTAATATTTTTACAAACAATGTTGTACTGTTAATTCGTTTATTGTAATATTATAATATTTCATGCATTGAATTATGTATTGCTATTGCTGTAATTATCAAATACGCGAGCTAAACTTGCTAACCTGTCAAACAATTGTTTATAATTGAAATCACACATTATTTCGGTAATTCCTTCTAATTTTAACCATTTTTCAACAATTTCCTGTCTAACTTTAGCAGATAATGCTTTTCCTTGCGTACTAAACGAATTCATACTTGTTAGCGAAGTTCGGAAGTTGGTTGCGAAGTTCACGCCCAACTTGCGAACTTCGAAACGTAATTGACAAGTTCACAACAAACTTGGGAACCGCGCGTTGAAAAGTGAGCTGAAATCGACTGAAATGTAAAATCCGTTAGATCATAAGTTGATGACGTCACCAAATTATTCATCATGTCATGACGTGGTTAAATATTAGACAGATTTAGATCGAGGACGCGGACGTCAAAGACGTCCCACAGCCAGGAGGACGCGGACCAAATATACGGGGAGAATGTCTTTTGTTCTTTTTAAGGCGTCTTCAAACTTTAAAAATGCCAATTTTCTACATTATTTTTATAGTAAGTTAAAGGTTATCGGTTGATCCCTTAATATAAATGACCGACGTCTGGCTTCATTTCTACACAATAGATACTTACATGACGTTTCATTAGTACATACTGAACTTATTCTTTCTCGATCTATATTTTTAGTTGGTCCACACCCCCCGCTCCTGCACAAAACATGCCAGCTGCAGCTCACTCTCCTGTCATGTGTGTACCAGCGATGTCTGCACCAGACTCCATAGAAACCTTACCTGCAGCACCCGACTTGAACCTTCCTGACCCAGATGTCCTAGTGAATCAACTTGGTATGTTAGTCACAGCTGCAGAAGGTGAGAGTATGAGGAACGAGCCACGCTCTTCTAACCAAGGTAAAGATTGTAAGAAAGCCAGTGCTAGTTCATAGTTCAGTGCACTAGGGTTTATATGGTAGGCAGGCAGGCAGGCAGGCAGGCAGGCAGGTAGGCAGGTAGGCAGGTAGGCAGGTAGGCAGGTAGGCAGGTAGGCAGGTAGGCAGGTAGGCAGGTAGGCAGGTAGGCAGGTAGGCAGGTAGGTAGGTAGGTAGGTAGGTAGGTAGTGAGTTTAATAAATTCATAACTTACAGTTTACAGGAGATAATTACCTAACTGTCCACAGAATTATCTATGAATATTTACATAATATAGATTCAAGTTAAAAACTACATCATTCGGTGCTACTATTAAATATTAAAAATAGAAATACAGTAAGAATATATACATGCAAAGCTACTTAGTATTATTTACATATTTGTACTATTAAAAATAATAAAATAATTTTTAAAACGATCTGTTCGAGTTCTGCTGGCACGAGGTTTCCTTCGGAATCAAGTTGTGTAGTTTATGGTTGGTATCAGAATAAGCTTGGAGAAAGAGTTTTTTGCACGCTTCCGATCTTCATAATGCTTAATAATGTCCTTGATGCTGAAGAAGTAGCACGTGATCGAGTTTAAGATTATGAGGTTCATATAATTATCTTGAGTTTAAAATGTGTTTTTATTCGGAGTGAATTTTTTTTGTTTCTTGGAATTGTCTGCGTTATTGGGTTCAAAATGATTTAAATTACTGTTCATTCAAACAATGCTGGGACAACATTATAGATTTCCAAATCGGTTATTTCTTTCAGGTGGTCGATTAACCAGTGGCTCTGCTGTGTCTTCCAGTGGTAATCATGGTCAAGAAGGAGTCCATTCTTTAAACACAGAGCAACGTCGTCAACCAACACATGAACTCGATATCCTTGTTCCTCCCAGTGGAGACTTACCAATGGTCGATAGTAAAGATATCGAAGATTTCTTTACGGGCATCGAAAACGAGTTAAATCAGCGACAACCCGGTTTAATTTCTGATCCATTGTTAAGTTCTGTTGGAGTTCACGTGACCTCCAACCCAGTTCCCCAGCGTCCTCCCCCACCTCCTTACCCGGCTGTTTCGCGCGGGCCATATCCTCGCGAGATTCATAATCATGCGTGGGGTACAATGCCGGTCGGAGAACCGCCTCCTTACCAGACTCTACACCAAGATCGCGTTCACACAAACATGGATATGGTTCATACTGCCACAAACGGTGCTCGAGTTGAACCTGAGTTTGAACATGTCGATGATGATTTCGGACCACGCCGACCTCGTCCCGAGAGTCCCCGAGCTGATAGTCATAAACAAATTTTGAAATGGCAGGAAGATGAAAAGCTAGGTGCTATGGCAACCATCTCACCAGTTCTGTATGCGAATATGAACTATCCAAATCTTCGCGAGGAGTATCCAGGTATTTGCATGATATATTCTTCCTTTCTTCCTTACCATGCAATGAGGTAACATCTCTCTCTTAAGCACTCTGGCACCATAACACATCTCTGGATGCAAGGTATCACTGTGTTGTTCCACATGTACATAGTTAGAGTAAGCAAGTTCATGTGTAAGAATACAGTGCCATTTCCGTAGCAAGCTGCACTGATGAACCATTGAACAGCAAAACATACATGTGTGCAGATTGTACGCTTGCTCTTGGCAACTGAACTGTGTAGCTTAGTGGTCAGACGGCTGCACTGAAATCGTAGGAAATCGACCTTTGATTGCATTTTTCGCAACTGCATCATTTACTTATCTAAAAAAATCATGTTTAATTATTGCCCTCCTAGAAGTAAAGTGGTCAGTGGTCAGTGTTATCGATCTATGTTTCTATTCCGCCAATCGCAAACCTGTTCGTATAGGTGCTGGATGACCCAGTATATGCTGCTATTTTACTTACTGCAATCTGCAGCTTTGTTGATAATGAAATGAAAGTATAAATTGGAACAATCTTACTGTGTTGTTGTTATATGTAGTGTCAAAAATAAAGCAATTACAGTTTTATTGGCACTATAGGAAAGGTAGCCTTGGTCGTGGTAGTTAACCTCTCTGTTGATATAACATGATAATATTTTATCAGGGATATTTTATGTAATTAATAAACGCTGTAAATATTATCTAGAATGGGTACCAAGATATCGAGCAATGGCAAGACTATGGAGAAAACTAAGAACAGAAGAACGAGAACCATATCGCGTAAGTCAAACTACAGTGTATTAAAAAATAATAATGTAACGAAACCTTACAAGAGGGTAGATAGAGTGCCAGATAGGGTTCCTATAAACTGATAAAACATCGTAGGAATCCCAGGGAATATATTGCCAAATGTTTCCGGAGATTACCCGGCGATCCAACACAAACCCAAAACATCTAAACTAAACCTAATCAATTGTATCTTTTTATAGCATAGGGCAAGAGATAACAGAGTGAAGTTGAAGGATCAGATGAAGCGGGTAAATAAAACTTTGTTTTCTGCTGCATATCATACAGTAAAAGCCCGCATAAAAGAACCAGAGGATTGGGAACCACCAGCCTGTAATAGGCGACTTTTACTAAGAGGCCACGTGACCGTAATCTGCTTAAAATAGTAGGTATGGAATTATAACACAAGAGAAAGTATACTGAGTGGTGTTCTATTTCAATTCCGAAATTTTGGTTTTCAAAACTCGTATTGATTAAGAGAAAATGGCAATATTCTAACTGGTCACGTGACTAAATATAGAACTTTTATGCATGTGCGAAATCTTTCTCTAACGCAATATTTCACACTAAAATTTCACGAAATATATGCAAGCAAGTGGTTTGGTATTGTTTATGTCACGTTTTAGGAAGAATGGTGACTTTTCACAATATTAAAATGCATTTATGCACCATTTTACAAGTTATAAATCCCATACCTGCTGTTTTAAGAGAATTGAGATCACGTGACCTCTTAGTGCAAGTCGCCTATTAAGCAAAATACAAGAACGGCTTCGAAAAAGTAATTGTCCATGATGTAAACAGTTGTATATTGATTAGAGTACAAGTTAAAGCACTCTAGACGCTAGTTTACAGCGTATGTTGAAACACGTTCGCTCATACCACGCGAGTAAAGTTACTGTAATACCTTAACGTCGTGTTTATTGCTTCTACTTGTTCTTGCAGAGTGGACCGAGTGGTGCATCCAAATTTCTATCAACTAAAGAAACTGATGATCCATCTAACGCACAGTTAACTACGGAACCACAAGTACCAGTTGTCAACGGGCTACCCATTGAACGTCAGTCTTCTCTTTCATCCAATGTCGAAAGCGAGAGACCGATGAATTCACCCTACCCAGGAATGATCGCGTCAAACCCACATATCAACAGTAACGCACATGTTAACATGATTAACAATCCAGAGAAATCTCAAGTCATGCAGTTAACACAACAACCAAATGCACAATATCCTTTTCCAAAGCATTCCTTTCAACAAACTGAGCCTTTAGTGAATATAACCTCAAGTCAGCCAGTCGAAGTAGCTGAAGGACCCTTGATGTCACCTCCGGGTGCTCATATTTTGACAAGCGATGTTTCCAAGAAAGATAGAAATGCGAAAAAGAATCGTGGTGATCGAGACAAAGAGAGGGAAATTAAAGATAAGAAGAATCAAATATGGCAGGAAAGGGAGAGAGAATGGAAGTTGCTACAGCAACAACGACAACAAGAAAACCGAAAACAACAGCTACAAAACCAAGATATTTATACTGTACGGAAGGAAGTTTGCAGTAAACCAAGTAAGACTCCTGAGTGGATAAAGACTCCCCCTCAAAACGACAACGCAAGTCAAATGACAGTACAACATGACCAGGCACCTGTATCAAGTCACAATGACAATACAATTCAAATACAGCTATCAAATTATATTTCGTCTGCCCAGCCGAGCAGAGTTGACCAGCAAATACAAGGTGCTTCAGTCATGGCAGTACCTCAGGCAGAGAGAGTTGTCGAAAATTCTCAAGCTACGTCTTCATTTCAAATACAAACAGTCGTTGCAACAACTTCGATAACATCCGTTGAAAGCCCGGCGCCATATTGGACGCAGGACGCATCTCGTCATTCAGGGAGTTCTCTACCAGAAACACCATCAAGAACAGCGTCAACAGAGGAGCAGCCTCAGAACTGGTTGGCACAACACGACCAGCAGCAACACACACAACATTCAATGCAACGACAAATGTCAGAACCACAAATACAACAACTTGAAGTACAACAAGAACTACAGCAACCCGGTCAACCAGAACAATCAAGTTTTAATCAACCAACATTACCACCTGCTCAAGTTCCTACTCCTACCCCAAATACCCCTTTCTCATCTGAAAATGACCCTCACAGACCCATGTCGAGAGATCCAAGTGCTTACCAATCAGCTGCACAGCATTTAGCAGTGACCAGGCCAGAAATGTCTGCAACACATCCATCACAAAGTGAACAATCTGATACTCCCCGCGAGCAACCACCGCGTCAAAAACAACAAGAAGCATTACAGAAACAGCAACAAATACAACACTTGCAAAAGCAACAACAACTACAGCAGCAAGAAGTATTACAACGTGAACAACGTAAACAGTTAGTCCTAGCTCAACATCAACAGCAAGAATATATTCAAATGCAGTTAAAACATCATCGTTTCCCACCACAACAGTCGTACCAGACCCCACAACCTCCACGCCAGGCTAACCAGTTCACAGCTAACACGAAGGAAATGCCCGAGATAGACACAGAAGAAGAACACCAAGAACGACTGCAGTATCTATATCGACAGCGACAAATGCAGAAACAACTGCAAGCTCGACAATACATGATGCAACAACAAGCACCAACACCGCCAACTATGTGGGTAAATAATGCACAAGTGATGCAGGGATTACCTCAAGGCGTACCCTCAGATCCAATTCAGCAGCGACTGTTTCTCGAACAACAACGTGCATCTCAGCGTCAAGATCTTCAACGTGTTAACATGGAAAAAACAAATCATCCCCATCATATTTCAAATGCTTTCAACCAACCGTCTATTCCTACACCACTCGTAGATGCTACTCCAAAGTTTAATTTCCACCAGCTTGCAACGAATGGTCAAAGTGATTCAGAATTTTTAACATCAACTCAAGTAACACATTCACAAGTCAGTATTTCCACATACCCTACCCAAGCAGACGCCACAAGTCACGCAACCACGACTGCCATTTACTCGGAAATTGCTTCTGCAAAAAGTGACAAAAGGAAATCTGCAAGAAAAGACCGTAGGAATTCCACAATCGATCTTTCGACTCATTCTGGTCATTTTGGAGCTGGTTTTCCTGATGCTGCTGTTGAGACTGAACCCCAACGCGATGTTGCTGCTGTAAATCACTCTGGGAATACTGAGAATGAGATATTAACTGTCAATCAAGAAACTTGTGTCACTGTGGACGAAGGTAACGTTAGACGTATTGAAATAGCTGACCCAAGCTATGCAGCTGCGAATGATAAACGAAGAGAGCACGAGGAGCAAGGTACTGGTGACGAATTGAATGGGAAAACATTAGTTCTCCCGTATGGCACAAGCTTGCAAAATAATCCAGCCAACCCGCAACTAGTGCTACCACCACCCCAACTCGCACTCTCACCTCAACAACAACACATGCTATTACAAGCTCAGCAGCAGCAGTTACTATGGCAACAAGCTCATTCTCAATTACAACATCAATATCAGTTGTTGTATCAACAATTACAACAGTTGCAGATCCAGTTACAACAAACCCAAGATCCCGCCTTACATCAGCGTGTGTTGCGGCAACAGCAACAACTGAGGTTCCTGCAGACACAAATACTGCAACATTGGCAACAAGGACAAATTGTTGTGCAACAAATACATTTACAAGCATTTGGTCTAAACGCGATGTATAATCAAATGGACCCTACGCAACAGAAACACATGCAGATGTATCAGCAAGAACTTGTACGACAACAACAACAATGGGCGCAGCAGTTTGGTGGTTCGATAGGTTTAACGGATATCTTTGGCAGAAATACCAGCATGCCTCAGGATAATCGACCGCCAGCCAGTGAGGTAAGTTAAAACTTTGATTTAAATTTAAAATTGTGTGAATAAAATGTTAGTGCATCTCGAATTTTATACAAGGATTATATTTTGTCAGTGTAGTTGCATTTTTCACTCTTACGGTTTCTTTTGTGATAAGTCGGATTCTAAAGGCCAACAAACGAGGTTTTAGAAAGGCATATTTCCACGACGGCGAAATTCTTTGCAAGAAATTGTGGTTGCGAAAAATTTAGAGCACACTTACGAAACGAATTTTTTTCTCGCAATGCCTAATACACTGCGATTTGTGGGGCCAGGTTTTACTGCATGTTAATGACAACTATTGTCAGTTTCTGATGTCGTAATGTGATGTTTACCATCTATTTTTCAAATATTATTAAGGTGCTTTTGAAATCGGACGGGCGAGTGGCAGTGTGTGAATGTATATATAGTAGGCTTAAATATTTCTTTTTCCATCAGGAGAAACCAAAACGTAGTCGGCGATCTCGAAGTAAGGCGAAGAATCTTCCAAAAGATACAGCTCCACCATCAAGTGTTCCGAGTATTGAGTTAACACTCAGTAATCCAGGAACTGTTATTCAAAATACTCCAGAGACGACCACAGGACCTGTTCAAAGTACGGCAGAGGTCACCACTACCGCAGCAGCTGTCACGACTGTTGCACAAAATGTGACAGGAAATGGAGAGATTCCTAAAGATACGCAACAAGAGCGACAAAGTGAACCTTCTCATGGGCCTGAACATCAAGAAGAAGTGCAACAACAAGGTCTACAACAACATGGTCACCAACAAACTGTTGAGCAGGAACAACATCAACGACAGCTGTCTCACCAATCTAAACAATCAACACAAGAACGTCACCAAACCAACCAATCACAACAGCTACTACATCAAGAGCAACAATCACAACATCAAGATCAACTAGCACAACAACAACAACAACAACAACAACAACAACAACAACAACAACAACAACAACAACAACAACAACAACAACAACAACAACAACAACAAATTCAGCAGCTTATTCAGCAACAACAACTGCACCAACAACAACAGCAACGTCTTCAGCAACAACAACATCAAGAACAACCACACCAACAACCACTACTCGTACATCAACAACAACTTACAC
Source organism: Trachythela sp. YZ-2020 (assembly GCA_016169945.1). NCBI lineage: Eukaryota > Metazoa > Cnidaria > Anthozoa > Malacalcyonacea > Clavulariidae > Trachythela > Trachythela sp. YZ-2020. The sequence continues at coordinate 1,668,546 of JADLSH010000369.1, forward strand.
AACAACAACCAGCACATCTGCAACAACGACATAACCATCAATCGCATCAAGACGTTTATAACCACCACAACCGACAACAAACACGGCAGCAAGATCAAGGCCAACCAGAAAAACAAGAAGTGCAACAACAATCACAACTGCAAGGACAGCCACAACACATGCAACAACTTAGCCAACAACCAGCACAACCCGTTGTAGAGCGTTTGCAGCTTCAACTCCAATTACAACATCGGCCCTATGAACCACAACATCGCTCTCGGCCAACAACTCCGCAACAGCAAATTCCTTCACCTTTCCCACAACAACAAGGACATTTGGAACAGCAACCACATCGAACTCATGGTGAGATTTCTTCTTCAGTCAGCCATAGTGATGTCACTAGAGATCATCCTCAAGCTATGTTGGAAAGAAGGTCTACACCAGGTAGGTTAAGTTAAGTAAGGCTTTTCTCTACCAGTCTATCACGTAGAGTTTCCTTTGCTCTAATAATAGCGAGTTTACGATTGACGACGCGGTGTGCGAAGACGCCGTAGAACCAAAAAGAAAAATATGAAAACTCACCTTAAAACATACTACGTTGTCAACACGACGTAGAATTGGAAAAATTGCGTTTCGTAGTGCAATAAGACGCCGCGGGAAAAAGTGAAGACACCCCAAACGCACTACTCTTCGGTCCTCTTGCGGCGTCTTCGCACACCGCGTCGTCAATCGTAAACTCGCTAATAAAGACCGTGTTACACCCCATGTTATAGAATTGTACTCACAGAAAAACGTTGAGCATAGCTTGCGTTTCATTTTGCCGCTATTTTTTATTCTCATTAATCTATTTCACGCTTTTTGGGTAGGTTAAGTCACCTCCACTAAAATAAGTTTCCTCTGAATGTTTTCTCCACTTCTTGTCGATAATCATCATGTCCACTATAGAACAGTGAGCTTCAAATGTAACTGGAGTAATAACTCGGGCTCCATAGACCTAATTCAGCTAACGCATGTGCATGCTAGTTGCCGTCCGATCCTTTCACATATATGTCATCTTATTTAACAGATGGTAGACCCAAGGTGGAACGAAGACATAGTGCTGTAAATGATGGTTCGTTTAGACCTCCTGATCACCATGTATCACGACCATCACCAGTCAATGACGTACCACAACGTAGTCCACTTGGTAGTTCTGCTACAACATCAACATCGCAAAGTATGACAAGCATTACCTCACCCGACACAGCTACTGTCTCTAAGGATACTGGGGACAAAAACCAAGCTCCAAAAGCGCTTGAGAAACTGGAAATGATGGTCGCTGATATGGATGATGAAGCTAAGAGGACAGAGGCGGAAACTGCTCGTAGAGCTGAAGATATGCAAAATGAAGAATTGATGTCGGAGACGTTAACTGTAATTAATATGTCCACAAGTGAAAGTCTACAAATGAATCCCGCCTTTTCCGAGCAAAAAGATATTGTACTAGCTGGAAACTACGGTGTTAAACAAAATATATTAACTAACATTCATAACTTGACTCAACCTGAGGCAATAAAGAATGAACTTGCTGGAAATAACCATTTTGCTGACAAGAAAGTGCCCGAAGGGTTACCTCTTAAAAATGGCCCTGATTTAAATTCTCCCAAAGGTTCAGCTGCTTATGCATTTATGGTAAACGCAGAGTCGAAAGATGTTCAACGTACAACGAGCAACGTTCCAAAACAAGAAGTAGAAGATGAGTCACGAAAACAGAAGATCTTGGAGATTCCAAAGCAGCAGCAGCCTGAAGTAAAGAAAAAAGAGCAGGGCGATCAGCTCAGAATAAAACAACAACTTCAAATTGAAGAACGTCACAGAAAACTTTCAGAAAGGAAAAGAATGAAAAGTTTACATTCTGATAGAAAACATGGCAAAAAAGAAACAACGCGTCGGTCGACAAAAAGTAAGAAAACGAAACTCACAGATGAAGCTATAGTTCAATCATTAAAGGAGCTTCCTGCTCTACAGCTGTATGAACCTGAATTTCTAATGCCCAGTTTGATTATCCAACCAACACTCAATGGTTTATCCCGTGGGCAAGCAGTATTTCGAGGTTCATTTGGCCGTTCATACATTGCTGGTGTTGACGATCATTACGGAAATAGAAAGTTCCCTGATATCAAAGTATGTTTAGGTAATCCTCCGACTCCACCTACGTCCTTACCTCCTTCACCAACCTTCGTTCATAATGTACCAACAAAAGAACAACGTCTGTATGACATGTTAGCTGAACGCACACATCTTTCTTCTTCGTTATATCCAACACCACCTTATGGCGGTGACTCAGGAGTAGACGCTAAGACCGCACTTCTGAAAGAGAAACATGTCGATGGTTTACAGCGTCCAAGGTTTGCCATGTTTGAAGATCATTCACGAACTTTGGCTAGCAATCCAGCATCACAAGATACACAACACGAAATATATCCAGCATTTGTTATCGATAAAGGTTTGAGCGTACGCAGTAAGCCTGAGAATTCACTTCAAAAAGACAGTGATGTAAACAAGATGTATAGTGATGTTAATGTAACATTAACTATCTCTGCAATCTCAGATAAGACTGTTCATGAGACCGTGAATGCAATCAGTGAGCTTATTAATGTTGATGCCCCGAAAAAGTTTACTGTTCAATCTCCAGTAAGAAATGCCTCGGCTGTGTATTTAGATACTAAGGATCGTATTGGAAACGCGCGGTTCCCTACAGGGACTAACATAGATGAAAGAATAGTGTCGATTTTAGACAGCTCTGATGTGAAGGAAGACAATTGTGGTAATGAATCAGATGGGCCCTATTGTCGGCATTGTGATGTTGTAATACTAGGTATTGGTGTTGTTAGAAACAGTTCAACGGAGGAAAATAAGGGTGATCAGAATGATAATAAGACTTTAGACTACAGCAATGTTAATGTCGAAGATGGAGTGTATGACGGTAGAGATATATTTTGTTCAAGTGCTTGTCTAAAGCAGTATTACTCATTGGACACATCTGAAACTTCTTCAAGCAAAGAATCTTCTTCAACTGCTACCACTCCTGAGGAGGAACTGAAGACTAAAGCTTTGACAACATTAAATGAATTGGTGAATGAAAATTATGGAAACATGACAGTGAGAGGTGATGAAGTCGCTGAAGAAACGTCAAGTGTCTCGCTTGGGAAATCTCAACAGAAGTCACCAGATGATGAGAATGAGGTGGGTTATTAGAGTAATGTAATGACTGGGAAAATTCAAACGATCGAATAATAAAAAGATGGATAAATGGATAGTGTTAACAATCCGGGGGGTGCCCGCGATCGATGTTCTATGTTTAGATTATATAAAATTCAACGGCTTATTGTTTTTCAAACATTTAAACATTATTTTAGCTACAGTCGCGCGTCTTATTTTGTACTTTAATGGAAAAGTCGGGAAAAGTTTGATGCCAACTTCACGATAAAGGATAAATTAGATTTATTTCAACTCTGAGTATACATAGACAAGACAAACTTTGTGAAAATTTATCCTCTATAAAAGCATAGATACTTTTTCTGACACAAATATAATTTGCGTGCAGTATAGCCTGCGTGTGAACAGACGCCGCTCTCGATCGCAGGAGACAGTCTCTTTCAATTCTAGTAACTAATATGCGTAGAATAAGCCCCATGAATAGAATAATAAATAGTAAAGCGCTCATGTACTGAAAAATATACTTAAGAGTCGAGAGTACCATCTATTCACAGGCTACGTGCAGCACGAAAAGAATTGCATTTGTTTTATGGAATCGGAATAAAATATTATAGAAGTAGACAATGCTATTTATAGAAAAGCTAAAGACCAAAGGCAAAGGGACCAAAGCTCCAGTGCCTTTCCAGTGGCAAATCTCATGCAATGCTTCCGCTCCTTTCGAATGAAAATTTTGAAAAAATCAAGAAATTGAAGTTTTGGAAGAAAGTTTATACAGTAGTTACACAGACTACACAGTGCATTGAAGAATGCATTATTAGTACGAATAATTCAGTCATTCGAATACTTAAAGTTACAAGAAATTACAGCTCTATTACCTCATGCATTTGAATTCGAAAAAAATTGTTTAGTGTGATAATGGCTCTGACCAGACCTTTCGTGTTAAATGTGCATATTTCCAAATCTATACCGTATTCATTTACCTATATACTGAGTAGTTTAGCCTCATGAACTTTGCACTATCCTTGGATCTCTGAGTTTTTATATAATCTTGTTGCTGAGAGATTGATAACCTGGGGCCGGTTGTACGAAGCCCGTTTAGCCTATCCGGTGGATAACTCGAAAATATCGATCAAGTCTATACATTCATGAAACAACCAAACTGAAAATATTTCAACTTGAATAGAACAATTATATTGGCAACTACATATTAAGGGCATAAGATTTAAGTTCAGTCATTCACCAAATGTGTGAAAGTGTTTTTTAATTTTGGCTTATCCACCGTTTAAGCTAAACGGCCGTCGTACAACCGGCCCATGAACGATACGCAATTTTTTTGCATACGTTTTTGTGTAGGTTGAAGAGAAACGCTCTAAAATATCGCAATGGCGAAGATGGAAAGAAGCACCATCTACTCCAACTAAAACTAACGAATTAACCGACGATGAAATCTCTCAGGTTCTTATTCTGTTTCTTTACATAATTTTGATATTATTCTCCTCTAAGCTAAACTATTTGAAGCAAGTAGAATATAGGTAGGTAGAGCATAATTTAAACAGCCGACCTTGTCAACGTAAGCTGTTTTCTACAGGGGATGTATAAACTTGTAAACTAACATCAGAAGACTATGTACAAGAATTTAATCATAACTACTGTTAGCTATAGGATCAATAGATCGCTATCTGCATATAAGCCAATAAGCTGAAGTTGGGCATAGCTTTAACAGTGTAGTTGTCGTTGTTCTTGCAGCTTTTGGTTAAGCATGGAATGGCGACGGAATCAAGGACGTCTGAAAAGGACAGAAGGCGTTGTGTTTTATGTTCTCAATCTGGTGATGGAGATACGAATGGTACAGGAAGGTATGCTACATCTTGTGCGTAGATTCAAGGCTTTCTATTGCCCTCCAGGCACAACGTTAAGCGTGTATGTTTGAGAAAAATCGTTTCTTGCCTAAATCCACGATCCTCAATAGCCTGCCTCATAGTGGCGAAGACCTGGTTTTAGCCTCTATAGGCCTGTATATTGTATGCACATGCTAGTGTAGATATAGCTAAAGCTACGATATTACTTAGTCTGCAAGAAAAATGTTACTCTCCATTATAACTCGGTTTTCAATAATTTTGAAAAGTTTATTTGGAAGTTCAGTGTGAGGTTTTTTCTGAGTTCGTCCGATGATCACGCGTGTTGTCGTACTCTTCTCACTTGATTGGCCAGCTCATTTTAATAACCATGTTGTTTTATTATTTCATTTTCCTAGATTACTGAATGTTGACTTGGATGCCTGGGTTCATTTAAATTGTGCGTTATGGTCTCACGAAGTTTATGAAACACAAAATGGTGCGTTAATGAACGTTGAAGATGCCATCCAGAGAGGAGCGAAAACGGTAATCATTCATGTTTTATAATTTTATGTTGATGCAGAAACTACAAATGTCACATGGGAGGCGAGTGACAAGAGTAAAGGCTCTTTTCCACTCATCGCAAAACCAACTCGCTGCGAGTTCTTGCATTTAATTAAAATAAACTGTCGAGCATTGTGATTGGATGAAAGTACTCTCAGCGAGCTTGCGAGTTGGTTTTTGCGACGAGTGGAAAAGAGCCTTAAGAAAAGGAATATAAGAACAATGGAACTATAGTGGTGTTGGTGCCGTTTCTGTAACTGCGCTTCTATTCCTGCAATATGCAATTTTTTTATTATTCATGATTTCGTCTTAGCCGCATGTGAGAGGAATGCTTCCAGTTTGATGCTGCCAAACAGTGCAGGTTTTCTCCGGCTACTCTGGGTATATTTTGTAGTCACACTAAACCAATTAGGGTCGTAGCTTACTGAACCCCTAGGGAGAACAGTTTAAAGCTGATGAAGCTATCAAGTATGAATAAAGTTAGTTTGGTATAACAATGTTGCAATACCATTGTCAGGCTGAATCAGCTGATGACTGTTGAAAACCATCGTCAATTGTTTGCTTTTTTCCGTCTTATTAGTTATCTTAAATTCCTACAACATTTTTCATTTGATAGGAATGTGTTGTGTGTCATGGCACAGGTGCTACCATTCTTTGCAGCAAACTTCTTGGAGCTTGTCTTGTGAACTGCAGTAATAGTTACCACTTCCAATGTGCTCGTGATAACGGTTGCCTTTTCTTTAAGGATAAGGTTTGTTTCACATTATTTCTAAAAATGTTTACCTCAGATATCAAATTTTGGATGTAAATGTTAAGTTGGCAGGCATTATAAAACTCTTTCTTGTGTTGCAACTAGTAATATAGTGGTTTATACTGTTCGTTTGGTCTCACAAATGCCTTATTTTGTACTAAAAACATTCTGTACAAAGCATTAGCTTTACCTTTTATTTGAGCAATTTATGGAAGATTATACTTCAGTTAAATATGGTACTCAAAAGTACGAAATCTTACTACCAAGATGAATTTTGATAGCGCATTCATTTCCACCACCGGGGTATAAATAGCTGAGCGGAATTATGGCTCCTTCTCTCGGGATGGCCCGAAGAAAATGTGATTGACTTCGTTAACTATGTTTTCTGAACACTCTGTTTCTTTAAATTTTAGACTGCCCTGTGCCCAAAACATCAAAGTGATTATTTGGAGGAGAATATCTTGCCATCTCATGCTGTCTTTAGAAAAGTGTTTGTTAATCGTCAGGAGATTGAACAAATTGCCAAGTAAGTAGCTGCTTTTATAGATCGTAACTGTTCAAAGCACGCCTAGGACTAGTTGTCAAATAGAATCTACTTTCGGATAGAAACCCGTCAATATCCAAAATTTTCTATTTATATTCTGCTACTTGGGCCTCGGATCAGCTTGAAAAAATGTCCAAAATTGTATAATGTACATGATTTTAAAAGGTCAAATTTTCCGCTATTAATAACCGTCATGTTGAGACTTTCAATTAAATTATTTCAATCTCATATGTCACGTTTCCTCTTTCTATATTTTTAATGTATTTCAAATGGCGTAGATTGGTAGACATTATGCAAAAGATTGAAATAGTATAAAGCAAAATTGAAGAATATGAAAGCCGAGTGTGACGTCAATAGCGATATTTGACTTATTAAAAGCGTGCATGTATGGTTGCATATAGCAGCAGACGAACTCCTTGGATTACCGTGTCATTTCAAAATTATGAACATATAGCTACTTTCGTCATCACCTGTTGTAATGTTATGGTCTTGGAATGTATGCTGACAGTAACGATCTCTTGTTTGTTTAGAATGTTGAGTCATAATCAGACGAGTGAGAAGCCATATTCATTCAGGATTGGAAATTTAATCTTAAACTCAATTGGTCAACTCCTGCCTCACCAAGTGCAAGCATTTCATACTCGTCAGTCTGTCTATCCTGTTGGTTTCTCGACAACACGTATCTATTGGAGCATGCGCGTCGTTGGTCGGCGATGTCGCTATCAATGTCATGTGAAAGATGTAAATGGTGATCCCTATTTTGTCGTCAAAGTTGAAGAAGAAGGATATGAAGAAGTGTCGTTTGATGCCAGAACACCCAGAGGTAAGTCTATATTTTACTCCGGGATCGACCGCCTCTCCCCTGATCTTGCGAAAAGATTAAATCAGGTTGCAAACTGGTTTGGGAAGGGTAATCTGATCAAAAGAAACGTTTGTAAGGCTTCCAGCCTCCCAACTTTCAATTTACAACCAAATTATAAATATATGTGAATATGCCATGACACCTTGACACCTGGTACTTTGACCCTTGGAAACCCATGCTCTCTAGTTATTATAACAAAGTTATATGTGACTTCTGTCTTGGCTATGGATGTTTCTTCCGAACTCTTCTCAGAATGCAAGAACTGCTGTTTTAAGGAGTTCTGCTGTTCTAGAGACAGTATTCCCCGACAACTACCAGTAAATGACGTCGTCGTCGTCGTCGTCGTCGTCGTCGTTGTCGTTGTTGTTGTTGTTGTTGTTGTTGTTGTTGTTGTTGTTGTTGTTGTTGTTGTTGTTGTTGTTGTTGTTGTTGCTGTCTAAATTGTCTACTAATATTACCACACAGATTTTATCATGTTATAGTTCTTTAAAATTTGTCGGTGGACTACTTTTATACCAATTGTACTTTATATCTTTAAAAACTAGATGCGTGGTTGAAAATACTTGAACCAGTCGAAAGCCAACGGAAAAACACAAATCGGGTGAATTTATTTCCCGGCTACATCACTGGTGAGGTAAGGATACTTCGTCATGGTTAGCTTCATTTCAAATTTATTTCCGAATACAAACCTCAAGAAAGATAAATATGAAAGATATATTTGTTGCATACATGTTGTAAATTGAATGTAGAGAATAAAAATAAAAGCTCTTCGTCCCCAAATATATCATGCTTAATTATTTTGCTCTACTGATTGATTACTTTTTATTTTATAATCAGGATTTATTTGGCCTTTCAGAAACTCTTATCGTACGAATTGTGGAATCGGTAAGTGAGCTAAAATTTACATTTAAGAAATAGAAAACATTTTCCGTGTTTCTATACACTTATAGAAACACGCGTGGGAGTTTGGGAGAACGAAAAATAATCAGTGGGAAAACGAGCCCGTAGGGCGAGTTTTTCCACGTTATTTCGTATTTTCGTTTTATTAATCGACATTTTTTAAACTCGATTAATTTACAAATTCTCATTACGTACGCATGCTGACCTTTGCTCGTCAATTTCGCTGCAAGAAAACAACTCTGTTTGAAAATTAACAGTCAAAAATGTGTAAAAGCATATATTAAAATTGTTTTTAAACAGCATTCAAAGTTTTATAATTCGCATTAAATTTGTTTTTTTATGATTTTAAATTTTGGCGGGAAAATTTCCGTGTTTCTATACAGTTATAGAAACACGCTTCTCGACCAATCACCACGCGCGTACTATAAATGTTATATTATAAAGTAAGGCAGTAAATGTTGCTATTCTTGGTAAGGCGAGTTACTCGTTAGACCGTCACCACATTAGTTTCTATAATAACCGAAATCTCGTCGTCAGGAGTTTAGCCAGGGTAATTCGCCTCCAAATAAATTAACATTCCCTAAGTCATTGCGCTTTATCTCTAGATGCCTGGTGTTGATCAGATGCAAGGATACAACATGAGATATGGTCGATCACCAATCATGGAGTTACCGCTGGCCATCAATCCTTCAGGTTGTGCACGCTCAGAGCCACATCTAAGGACTCATTTCAAAAGGTAGAGACTTTATACTAAAGTGCTGTCAAGTGGAATAAAAACACTGGACCCATGTTACTTCGTGTTGCACGAACCATGCCGTGGCTAATTAGGCAGATGACCCTCCTAAAATGGGACACTGATCCATTTCCAGAAGCTGGCTCACATTCATCAGCCAGATAATATGCAACTTTTCGGAACAGTGATTTTTAATAGCTCCATTTAATAACTGCTTTTGCGTTCAGAACAAAGAAAATTGATTTGTTCCTTAGAAAATCTCCGTCCAATTGGAGGAGGTCTTCTGATCTTGGAATGTATGCTGACAGTAACGACTCTCATCAGCTGAACCTGAAAGCAGAGACGGTCGTTGTGGGGTGGGTAAATAGATAAGGATATCTATTTATCCTAACCCACAACTTTTGGTAGAAGGTTGACTCGCTCTCCATTTGAGTGGAGTGCGGACAAGAAACGCATGTTCTGACAACTAGGAATAAGATCTTAGTATTTCTACGTTCCAATTTCTGCTAAGTGATGTTCTACAAATGATATAGATATTGTTTTTTCATCAAATTAGTGTAAATGTTGATGTTGATATTAATATATTTATGAGAACAAACTCCGAATAGAAATTCCATCTTGAAACTCAATATTTGAGAAAGAGAAGAGGAGACAAAATTCAACAGTGATATTTCGAATTTATTGCAAATTTATCATCAGACTAATTTACAGAAGCTAACCCCTGTAAATTGGTCTGATAATGAATTTCAATTAAAATTCGAAATATCACTATTGAATTTTGTCTCTTGTCTTTCTCAAATTTTTAGTTTCTAAATGGAACTTCTATTCGGAGTTTGTTTCTTACGTTATTTCATGAAGTATTGGTATTATTTGAATGTTGATTTGTCAAGATCAATGTTAATAAATTTGTTAATATTGCTGTTATTGTTAATAGTAATAATGCTAAATATTTATTGCAGACCAGCAAGAGCTCGTCGTTCAACCAAGAATGCCTCGTCAGCAACAACTGTGGTTGTTCCTCCAGAAGAATTCAACAGCAGTGTATATTCCAAACAATTTGCGCATTCTAAAACTCAGCAATATCGGAAATTGAAATCTGAGTGGAAATCAAATGTTCTTCTTGGCAGATCACGTATTCAGGTAGGATAAATTGAAGTTATCTTTTTCATCAATTCTAAGGCTCCGTTTACATGGGAGGAACTCAGATTGGGACGATATCGTTTCGTTTACAGTGTTGTCACTAGTCGCTATTTACACGAGAGCGAATTGAAAAATTGCTCAAACAGGTCTGAAGACATCCCAGCTAGACTGAAGCAGGACTGAAGGGACTATGAGGAGTATCTCTAGACCGGGACGGAGTTTGAGTGGGATGAAGGACATGAAGTAAACCCAACATATTTTCAGATCGCTCTGAATTTTGGAAGAACTCTAATAGTACATATGCAACTGCAAACAAAATTACAACATTGATTATGGATTGCATTTTCGAAATAGGCGAAAGAAACTAAAATGATTTCCAGTCTCACGTACGTATGCTGTACAATGTTCATTTTCGTCCCTCTTACACTTCGTCCCTCTTGTGTAAACGGAGCTTAATTCTGGAGAGTGTTATATCGAATTTTTGAATTTTTAATATTTGTTATTTTCTAGGGGCTTGGTTTATTTGCCAATAGAGACCTCGAAGGGGTAAGTTCTGTATAATACTAATTGCTGCCTCAGCGAGTGAGCCTGAAGCGAGCGAGCAAGGCAGCAATCCTAATCTTTGTAATAGGGGGTGAAATTCACTGAAGGCATTCACTACAGTATACACAGTTTCAACTGCACTGGCGTGTTGGTTCTCTTCCTGATATATAATATGCGTTTTACTTACAACATACAATTTGAATGCATTTTTGTTGTTGTACGCATTTGTGTTCTACTGCTCTATCGCTGTATTTACGTATCACTGCCCAAAATAAGGATTGCTGAGAAGATACTAATAATATATTTTCCATTGAGCATGAAATCGTGAGCAAGTCTCAATGGTTATAACTCACAGGCCACAGCGACCTTTTATGATCGAAATCTGTTGGGAAAATATGTTTTACAACATATATTTCATGTAAATAGAGCATATAACACACACAGCCTGTCAGGTGTGTTCGTTAAAATAAAATTTTGAATTTCGGTCTTATTTTTGAAATCCAAAAATATTACACGACAAATTCTACATAGGCAGCATTCACTACCCTATGGGTAAACTAGTTTATAATCCAGGTGATTTAGTAATACGGAAACCGTTTTCGGATAAAAGTTAAACTACTCGATATCTCGTGAAATGTGCTTAATTTCGAGCTTACTTTTGTTTTCAAATTTTTATGGACTTGTAATTTCATCACTTAACATAAATTATATAAGTTATAAATACAAAATTTTAACCGGTTTATTAAAAGATAGAGCATAGAGAAGACACAAATTATCACAGACAATAATGACGGTAGATTTCAACTGCATGGATTTCTAATCTATTGCTGGTTATAGACCTTTTGCTCTTTGTCAGATCACCAGATTCACCTGAATTAAATATTTGTTTCTGACTTGCGTATTTAAAGATTTTATATACGCGATGATTAAGATTATCTTATATTCCATTTTGAATGTTTTCACTAGAACAACATGGTGATTGAGTATATTGGTTCAATCATAAGAAACGAAGTCGCGAATAAGAGGGAACGAATTTACGAATCTCAGGTATGTTAGTTATCCTATAAATTAACTAATAAATTTTAATGTGTGTGCAAGATTACTCCAGGTTGATTAGGTTTAACACACTTTATCTTGCAACATTGACCTTCCATGTCGTTTATATGACCTTGATGGCTTGATCGGAACACAGGATGTGTATTTGTGCACGTGCATGCACCGTGGGATATTGCAAGTTTACGAATTTTTTTACTACTCTCATGCAGTAACATTTTGAGATTTCGACCTCCTTTATTTCAGAACCACGGAGTGTATATGTTCCGTATTGATAACGACAGCGTCATTGATGCAACGATTGCCGGTGGACCTGCTCGATACATCAATCATTCTTGCCAGGTAATTCCCTTCTAATTCACTGTTAACCTTCTTTCATTTGATTTCATGGATATATCTATTACAAACGTGTACAAGCGCATTTTAGCATTAAAATCTATGAACAATAACATTTGACAAATTAATATAGTAAAGAAATAATTGACAATTTCATTTTCATACCACGTTGTATTAATGAAATTGTATTTACATTTAAGCATTTTAAAACGTTTTCGCTTCGTCCAAATATTTTAACGCCCGAGTCAAGCAAAACGATTACACTAATAAACGGTTTGCTTTTTATTTTACACGTAACAACAATTGATTAAATTAATGTTTAAGCTATGGGCCGTGCCCTTCAACATGTCCTCCATTTCTTTCGAGACAAAGAATGGTTCGCCTGTGCATTCCGCGCATCACATTTCGAATCATTTCAGGCTGCTGCCGTAAAGCGTTGAATTCCTCGATTATTGCACTGCGGTTACATTCGGTATTAGGGTAAATTGTGTTACAACAAATACTCGTTGCTCTGTAATCAATTGAACCATTATTGTTACTCCAACTGATCGTATGATTTACATGTAATTTGATTTTTATGGTAATAGGAGTTATTTTGAATTCCAGAAGCAGAAGTTTATGCACTTGTGGGTTTAGCATAGTGCTCAGGCATTCAAATTATAACAATAGGATAATTTCTATAGTGTCACTTTTTTTGGGACACCCTGTATAGGTCCGGTAAGGGCCATCCTCTAGTTATCCATTCTTATTGCAAAGTGCAGGACAAAACCTGCGGTGTTTAATTGTAAAGGCTGTTTTCCACTTCAACCGTATCGTAGCGAAACGTAGCGTATTCCTTTGTTTCCTGAGCACTAGGATGGAACTAATGACACGCGGACACAAAAGGAAACGCTACGGTATGGTACGTTACGATACGGTTAAAGTGAAAAACAGGCTTAAGAATCAAACCAGAAGTACTCTTCTAACATGTTACTGAGGCGAATTTATAATAAGAAACTGTGTACTGTAAGAATTGAACTTGATTCTTCCTCTTACTGCAGGGTTCTTTTCTTTTCAACAGTATAAATTGCTTTTGTACAATCCATGAACCAATACCAATCTATGAACTTCAATTTATTTTATTTTTAGCCTAACTGTGTTGCTGAAGTTGTAAGGTTTGAACGAGAACAGAAGATCATAATTATATCGAACAGACGTATAGAGAAAGGAGAGGAAGTGAGTATACTACTTGTAATATTACCAATAATTTACTTTATACATGCTTTTATAAAATTCCACAAATATTTAAAACAACATACCACTTGACGTGTATACTGTCATAAAAAACTCTCACAATAATCTTAGAATACCCTTCAGATACTTGCAAAATCTTGCACCTTTTTGACTCTCTGCTGGCGTTTATGACTTTGTTCATTGATTGTTCTATAAATCAATAAACGCTACAGAAATAGTTCAGTCGCTTAGGTTCGTAACAAGCCGGATCAAGGAACAATATTAGCTCTCACAACGAATTCTAGGGGTAATAGCAATAACTTTTGGCTACTTTTGGCTACTTATGAAGAAGTTACAGAACATTCTGGCAGGTTTTTGTGTTGACTCTGTTGGATTTAGTGCATGTTAGCCTCAATATCAACTAAAGGCTGAAATAAATCATATGGAGTAATTGACAATAGTATATTGTGCCAACATCAATCTAATACTTCGTCAAAATTTTTTATATTAACATTTTCGATCCACCATAGCTCCATCCTACAGATTTTCACCCTCCTCTCCCCCCCCCCCCTGATTGCAGATTTCAGATCAGTCAGAATGGATGAATTTCAGTAGGGGGCACCTAATATAATCCGGTCTCATGACGATTAAACAACTGGACTATAACTGGAAACACAATCTTCTGAGAAACTCTATATAGTAAACAATGACGGCGATGACGTCAGGTGAAAACCACATATAGAGATGTCTGCGGAGGAGGTTATCTTAGTTAATCTTGATGATTTTAGGGACCAGTCATTACTTATCGTCTGGGGGGTCGGAGGATTTTGGAGGGGATTACTTAGTTTTGGGACGAAGGAAAGGGGGACCATTAAATTATATCTAGGCTAAAGGGGGGTGTACAAAAAAGGGGGGGCGCTATGCGTAAGGTTAAACTTTGTTATTATAAATTTTGATATAGTCAATGAACCATTACTTGTCAGCGTAACTTGGACACTACCTGTGCAAATTTAAGTATTAGATTGTGGATATATGCACTATTTAAACAATGCATTCTAATCAAAATATCTGTGTACAAACACCACGAACTCAATGTCAAAGTGCTGGTCAAAAGGAGTGACCTCTTTGTGCGTTTTTGCTTTTAAATTGCGAGCAAAATAAGGAATGTAAAACCTAGAAATAATTATAGTCTACAAGTTCAAGAAATAGCATCATGCAAGGAAATGAGCCACCAGCGACAAATTTATCCTGTTAAAAACGTCTTTAACTGAGCCATGCAAGGATAGTTTTCGTAAGTTCATTTGATCCACAATTTTTTCAATATCCTTTTTGCGTAGCATCAATAATTTTTGCGTTGACAATAATTAAACTTTATGATTTACTTGAAAGATTTAGGACAATATTAAACCTCAACCTTAAATTGTCTAATAAAAAAACAGCATTTGCACCACGTGACGATGTGATTTTTTACCAGTTCAACGTTTTTTAACAGTATTTCACACAATCCCATGATTTCTCAATGTAGTATGAGAAATTATAATATCTCACGGCAGTTTGGCCTCGGGAAAACTTCGGGTAATTCTGTAATTGATAATTTCGCACGAGGGGTTCCATATATACCGTTTAAACAAGAGATTTATATTTCATTTCTATTTCTTTTTATGCTTTAAATGTTAGAAGACTTACGTCTATCATTGAGGTCAAGTCTACCCGTCTGCTGTATTTTCTTGTTTGTTTCACTTATCTTGAGTGAGTAAATAGCCATGATTTTGCTTTTAGTTTCCGTGCATGCGCAGACGTTTTTCGCGGTGTTTCTGTGTGCACGAAGTGTGCATTCGTTGTTTCTTTGGGGGGGGGGGGGGTCACCAAAATAGTTACAGTATATTAGGGGGGAGCAGAAAAAAGATCACACATAAATAGGGGGGATCATCCGCCGCCCACCCCAGACAATAAATAATGACTGGTCCCTTATAATTAATTATATATTTTTTCCACTTTCAGCTGACGTACGACTATAAATTTGATTTCGAAGATGACCAACACAAGATTCCGTGTTTGTGTGGGGCAGTGAACTGTCGAAAATGGATGAACTAATTCTGCCTCGATCCGGTCATTTTAACCACGTGGACCATGTCCTGTATTTATTATTTATTTCAAGTGGGATAGATATATGATGAACAATAACAGTAAAATGTAAGCGCAGAATTATAATGTAGTAGTTTTAAAATGACCTTATTGTACAGTCTAAATGTAGTATTTTTAAACAGTCTTCTGTAATTGTACATTTTACAAAGATAAATTATTTATTCTTGAATGATAGAAGACTCTTTTGAATGTGACATTTTGGTTTACTTTTAGAAACGTAACACAACTTCGATACGTGTATATACCATGGATATAGATATTGAACTATATACCTAAATGATGAATTAAAACAGTATGAATTAACGTTTTTTGCCCTTTGTTGAATATTTTTGGTATTTTTAAAAGATTTTGTTGTGGTATAAGCCGAGGAAATCAATTATTCGTCATTTGGATTAAAAAAGCCAAGTTAACCAAGTCAAAACGCATGGAGCAAAATCACAACATCAAGTTGTAAGTTGTGCGATACTAACCCATCCTCGTCCCCAGGGCCTTTCGGTCGCGCGCGTCCTTTATAGGCCCTGGAAGTGCCCTGGAATACACCGAACCGGAAGTGCAAGAAAATATGCAGTTGTTTATAGTGCGCATGCCCGTGTATTGAATTCTGCTAAACTTAGTTCGACTGCTAAATTTACTAGTAGTTCCATCGTGACCTTATAACAGTTTTGTTATTGTAAAATGTTGATTTCATGTGAGAAGCGAAAGAGTCGACGTAGCTTATTAAAGTTATAAAGTGTTTTTGTGTAAAGTTATAGAGTGTATTGATAGCGCCTAGATGTACTTTTGTTGTTTTTTAGTATGATCAGCCATCGTATATATTTACACTCCCCGCTAATTGCTATTTACACCGGAAATCACACAAGAAATAGTACATTGCAGGTAATTAGCGGTTCTACTGAACAGCCAATCAGGTCTCTCCTTTTGGCCGTCTATTCCAGAGCCTAATTTTCAACGAGGAACCGAGTCAGCCTCGTCCCCAGGCTCCACATGGTGAAACTCGGATGCATGGATATTGCGTGGGTTCGTGGCGCGGCGCAGGGCGAGTCAGGCTTCCTCCCGTCCTCATCTCCTCGCGTGTCTCCCGCGCGCGCCCCACGTAGCCGCGTAGTATTAAGTAAACCAAGCGCCTGGGGACGAGGCTGGAACCGAGTGAAAATGGCTCTGGGGACGAGTATGATACTAACCGGCAAAATTGTATCTGTGACACAGCCTCGTACCCAGGCCCTTACTGTAATTGTAAAGTCGCAGACTAGTCCATAGTCCTATATGCGCGCGTTCTATATTACCGTGACGTCCAGGAACTAGGCTGGTAAAGTCGAGCTGAACGCGCGCGGGGGTGCTTGGAGAGGTTATTGGTAAGTTTTCGTCTTGTCATCGCTGAGCGCAACTTCTTTATTGAGGCCTGGCATGGGTACGAGGATGATCTGTAACATCACCTTTTTTCAGTTAACATCAGAGAGTTAACATGGCGATAAATATAATCCGGGCTTACGGATCGAATTAGCATTGCCAAATAAACAACCGTGGTGTTTTCTCTAAAAACAAATCAAAAGGACTGGCAGCTTAAAGTATAAATGTTGGCGAATCACAAGGAGTTGTGTGAACCGTGCATAATAACTGACATGTAAGATAAGTCTTTTTAATCCTTTATAGTTGTTATTGACCAGTAAGATCAAAAACACCGAAGTGAAGGTAAAAAATGACAACAAACTTGTGGTTAAACGTAAATATTGTTGAACTTCTGTAATTGGCGTAGAAACGCTTGTTCAAAACAAAAGTGATGAAGTAAACATATAGTTCAAAGTACATGTTACATTTTTCTTGTGGTGACAATCTCAGAAATAGCTAGCTATCTTATCTGGTCGAATCTCAGGGCGGTGGGGGAATTCCACAGTGGAAGGGCTTGTTATGCCAACTTTTATGTATAAATTATTGAAACGTTCTAGATGATGACGCAGTGTACTAGCTTTCTGGCCAAAGACATGTTAGGTTGGGGCTAATTTTGCATATTTGAATGACTAGGATTATGCGGATATGATTTTCTATGAATATTGCAATAAAGGAGTCGGCATAATAGCTTTGTTCTTGGTTACGTCCGGAAGCGCTTGATCTTCAGCCTCAGGAAATGTTTCCTTAAGCAATATTGATTCCGATGACGTTTAGTAGATGTTCATATTATAATGGTGCTTATTTCAAGCAGCAATGCATTCACATCCTTTTCAACGATCATGTTTCGCATTCCGAATATCATAGTAACTTCTTCGTAATGTATATTAGATTTTGGAAAACTCTGCTCTGAAAACAGTACTATTTCTCAAAGCTTTAACAGGACCATTTCAAAAATAACCATTATTTTCAGTTCCAAGGAAGCATTTTTTCAGAAGTTTCGTCTTCGGGATAGATTGCCTATACATTTTATGTCAATCACATACCCAGAGTACGTACTCCTGTTCTCAGTGAACAGGCACAGGGCCGCCTAGAGGGGAGGCAAAGGGGGTAATTTGCTCCGGGCCCCCAACTAAACGGGGCCCCCAAATAGAAATGAAGTGAAATAGTCGGCCGGCTTCGGCCGGCCAAGAGTTCAATTGCAAAATATATAATTATGCTCCTAAACAATTTTATGTAATTATATAATTATGCTCCGATGGCAATTTTATGTTAGAAGCTGGTAACAACCATATTCATACTCAGGTAGATGTAGGGAATAAGGTTTGAGGTGTTACCAAGTCGAAATCTTAAATTTTGAGTGAAAAAATATGATATTTCTATGCCTCCTTTCCGCGAAATCGCGGTGCTGCTATGAGACAGACTTCTTTGCTCTGATTGGCTATTGGCATTGGTTCCTAAATTGGTCAGCCAATGAGCGAACGTCGAAAGGTCCTGACGCTTCCGATTTTTGCAACAAACGAAGTAAACAACATCAAAGTACAAGTAGGGGTGGGGGTTAGGGGTGGGGTTAGGGGTGGGGGTTTAGTGGTGGTGGTTAGGGGTGGTGGTTAAGGGTGGGGGTTAGGGGTGGGGGTGAGGGTTTGGGGTGGGGTGGGGTGGGGTTAGGGGTGGGGGCTAGGGGCGGGGGTACTCCAGAAGATGAAGTACTGACCGACCTAAACTCGACTAAAGCAGTTTGCAAGGTTAATTCTGACATCCACACAGTATAGCCG
The DNA here is from genome assembly GCA_016169945.1 of Trachythela sp. YZ-2020. NCBI lineage: Eukaryota > Metazoa > Cnidaria > Anthozoa > Malacalcyonacea > Clavulariidae > Trachythela > Trachythela sp. YZ-2020. The sequence continues at coordinate 1,687,499 of JADLSH010000369.1, forward strand.
GATGTTTATAAAGGTAAAATTATTATTTGTAGTTGTGAAAAAGCAATCCTGTTGCACTCGTCAGTGACTGTCGGTTTAAATTGAATGAATGGATCAACCGATCACTTTATTTTAATCTTTATCTTTGATAAATTCAGCTTTATCTAAATATAAATTATAAAGACTTAACTTAATGAATCATATGTCTACATGAAGATATATAAAACCATAATAAAACCATACCCTATAAAAGGGTCTATTCTGATCACGCATCTAGGAATATTTTGTGTTCACGGGTTATGTTTTCAGATTGATTTCACAAATTTAGTGGTTTTAAACAGATATTCGTTACAGTCTCTAAATATATTTTATAGAATTACAGCAATAGCCAATAGATAGAACATCATTCACTGCACCAGTTATGAGCTACCAGTGGGGTCGAGAAGACATTTTAATTTTTAAATAATCTAAATTTTAAAGCAATGTGAGTCGATTTGTAGCACGTCTTTGGCCGAGAAGGCTAGGTCAATGCCATGAACAGCTGAACAATACAATATCTAACGTCCTAGCCGCATGGCTCCTAGCAGGGTACATGGCTCCAAGACAATTAGCGCATTATAGGCCTTAGGCGCAACACAAACTACGATCTTTGGCTATGATTATGCTCATATATGCCATATTCATATAATATTTTCCCACTATGTCGTTTTTAGGAAAACAAATATTAAATCCTTAGGCAGAATGTTTGTTCAGTCTTTGAGCGCTTTTAACTGAATAGCTTTATTAAATATTCAGAAAGCTTGCCAAATTCAAGCTTATGTCAGCTGATTGTCACGCATGCAATTTTGGAGGAAATCTCGCAAAAATTGGCATATAATCTTGGCTATTTAGTACCGGTACCTGTCTCCACTGAGGACTTACTGAGTTACTGTAATTAGTCACAGGGCACTGCCTGAGCGAGAAAAATTGAGGTCAGCCAATCTACAAGCAATTATTCGGAAGAAAGCATTTTAAAGTTGGAGCGAAATTTACATATCAGACAATTAGCAATTCAAAAACTTGTACCGTTTCTAAACAAAGAGGCTCACGATGGTCAAGGTTACGACACGACAATCAGACCGTGTCGACCTACATTGTCTGATGACCGCGCGAAAACTTTCCTTGATTTTCTCTTGATTACACATTATGTATTTTGCCTCAACCTAGACCTAACTGAAGATAAAATGATCTTGAAAAATTGTAGTAAATAATAAAAACAGCAAACATTCATTGTGCAAATGCAAATCAGTTAAAACTCTTAGTCATAATGATGTCGCAAACATGTACAGGTAGCACTGAGCAGTTATTAAACGTCAAGCAAGTTGCTTTTATTTAGTGTCTTGCATGTTACTGTCGAGCAATTGTACGTTTATAACCACTGTTGTAAACTGTATTTTTACTGAAAACTGCCAGAAAAACTCCCGCGATAAATTTGCATTGACAGACACTTATTTGAATCTCGTTGCGTGTCAGGTTAATTTTTATTGTTTATTTCCGGCATGTGATTGGTTAAAAAATGTAAATAAACTTTCTATTGGGTAGCTCAATGTGTACTACACGCGTTGTATCAGTGATTTCAGTGAGTTCACTGCGCACAACACTCAACACTAATATACGTTCGGATTATCTACGGTGAACGTGTTTACAACCAAAAACACGTTCATATGTTTCCTAATGTACGTATTTCACGTTTTAACAAGAACATAACCTCGAATCCCGATGATTATGGATAGCGTGACACGCAAATTGGAAAATAACAAACGAATTCCCAGTTCGTCTGATCCAAATGTGAACATTGTTATGTATCTCTTGCTATTTGCGAACACACGAGAGAATAGCGAGACTGAAAAATTTGCTAAGAGGGCTATTGAATCATTAGTAAAGAAACTACGGAAAAAAACAGAGGAACTAGATGCTTTAATACGAGCTGTCTCAACTCGTGGCAAAGAACCAAGTAAATGTGTAACAATCCCACGGACTCTAGATGGCAGATTACAAGTTTGCGAGAGAAAGGGCTTTCCTCATGTTATATACACAAGACTTTGGAGATGGCCGGATATCCAGAAAATGGAATTACGGCACAATGATTCGTGTCTTTATGGTTTTGACTTGAAATGCGAGACTGTGTGTGTGAATCCGTATCATTACGAGAGAATTGGTACAATACACACATTGCCAAGTAAGTAAATCCGTCATTAAAATCAGCTTTACTATATTGTAACAAATATCCTATGTAATTGTGTCTCGTATATTGCTACATATTATCTCATAGCGTGCTTACATATACATAAATATTCTTAAATTATTATATATTGTTATTCTTCGTCACTTCGTGTTGCGACTTGATCAAAGCGGTTCTCTGAGTACCCTCGCACATTCCTGTTTGTAAATACTTCAAAGTATTCATAATAATAATATAATATAATAATCATAAACGTTCAAATTGTGATTGTGTGATAAATGAAATGTTAGAGCAAGTACTTGTAGTCTAAAAGTCTGCTCCTGCGGCTAAGCGTGATGTATTTCAATGACTCTATATTGTGTGATGTTCCCGTATTTGCGTCATTCGTCGTAGTCCTCGTGACTTTGTTTACGACGAATATAAGGACTGTATTTTCAATAAAAAATTCCTCTCTAAAGCGACTCTACTTATCCTAAGATTACGCGAATATCGTATTATAGCGAGATTCATGTTATATTCGCGCTAAAGTGAAGTTCTATTATTCAATTATTATATATATTTCTCATGCGATCACGCCAGACGCATTCGAGACTTTAATCAGACATGTTTCAGTCTGAGAATAGAAAACTGGTGTTTGAATATCGTCTGTAATACAACTACTTTAACTTAAAAAGGAAAATTGTTAGCAGCAAAATGTTTTTAGCATTTTGTACAGTTGTCGAAGTAAAAGCGTGGATTGTGCTTTGCCCTGACTAAGTCAAACACGGCATTTGCCAAGATGCGTTTCGTCGCCAGATGTCGGACATAAAAAGCTTGCACTACGGTCAGTGACTGTGTGGGCTCTCATTCATGATTAAAAAACATTGTTTATTTGACCTTTGCTTGTCGTCTATTATTTATTTCGCGGATAGGTTGTTCTTATTTTCTTTACAAGATCATATTGTGTTATTTCAATAGATTTTATAATAGCTTGCGTGTCATGTCCGTCTGTAGACAAGCATTAGCTGGCACGCAATGCTAGGAACATCGCGACCCTCAGACATATAAAGTCAAAGGTCGGCTTTTCCGAGTATTCTCGTAGTAAACAAGCTAGTTGCAGTGTATCATATATTTAGCCACTAAAATACCAACGTTAAACCGTTTTTGTAGACCTATTAAAACATTCAGTTCACGTAAAGCAGATACGGTATTTTTAGAGAAGGATTCACGATAAAATTTTAAAACTAGACGTTTTTGCATACAATTTTATACAATACAGGGCATTTTGAAGAGATTAGAAAACTCTGTGATACAGTAAATTATAAGCTGCCGATATGCCCTGCGCCTTTCCCTGCGCCGCGATATTGCCGTAAATTTCGCCAAGTTATTATCCTCGTTCCCAGGGCCACACGCTATAAAGTCGCTATAAGTAATTTGTACGAATTTGTACGTTAAAACTTCAGAAATCAGGAGAAACAAAATTACAAAACTATGAACCGAAGAGGTATTGAAGTTTTGATGAACGTGGTTGTGATTTTAATACTTGTGGGACAATTTTACATGGTAGTTCCTTCAACATTTTATTGCTATTCAGTGAATGCTATATGTATTAGTTGAGATTCAAGTTTAGAATATGTATAAATGTACCGTCATGATTAACATGCTTGTAGCCTTGTGTTTATGGGATGAACTTGTAAGTATGCATGTTGAAGTTGTCCATGCGTAATTCCAGAATATATTATGTAATAACAGATGTTAAATCAGTATTAAATAGACAACTACAAATAAAAAAATATTTAGCAGTATAATATTGAATGGGAAATGGTCATGCTATGCTGATAAAGGTGCACTTTAATAAATACAGGGCTAGCAAAATTGCCTGCCTGATGTCCCGGGGCCGCTAGAATTTTTTGTCGGACAACCAAAATCTCTTGACTTACGTCCCGACGGGCAACCAGAAATTAGGCTAAGACCATGCAGGATTAAAAACATACTTTTACAAGTCTTGTCATTTCGTTTATGCGTTTAATAAAGCCTTGTGAAAAGTTGATTTCTCAAATGTATTGAAATTTAACAAAAAATTTGTTGATATCAAAGAGTTTAATTGATGGGCGATTAAATAATTCCCCCGTATGCCATTTCAATTCATCACACAATTCGCGAGATAAAACATAGCTGCATGCAGCTTCCAGGTCGCCATACATTAATGTTGTGGTTCATTTTTCACTTAATTGAGTTGGGCAAGCCAGAAATAGCTTTGGGCAACCGAATTTTTAGTGTGACCTGCCCAAGGGCAATCACTTTTTCTAAAATTTTGTGAGTTCTGAATAAATAGTCCAAACACATGACATTTCTACAAGTTTTGAATTATGAAAGAATTAAAAATTCACACAGCATAACCAGTAATTGCTTTGTCACATACTGGCAGTAATTTCACACAATCGATACATGTTATGTCACACTCATACTGTGTTGCAACATGGTGCTGCAGTTTTCAGAAATTTGCTGGTTTGGCTTATGGCCAGTTATGAAAGTTCAGTGTAGCATTTGAATTAGTTCCCTCCAGTAATATATTGGTTCTATATAATCGAGGGTTATAATGAAATTAATATCAAGCTGCTTTACAATGTCAGTATTCAACAATATTGCTCTCAATCATTGCCCTAGAGTTAGCCATACATTACTATTTTAGTCAATGTAGTGATTGTGATCAAACTGCTAATAATACATTCAGTAATCAAGATTTAATCAAAACAATCCATTAATCAAACTGGATTGTAATTATTTTATTTCAGGAATTCTTATTGCATTTCCTGTGGATCCCTGTGGAGTATTGTGATTTTTATTAAAAACATGTTTTTGAACAGCCTAGTTGACACAATTTTATATACGGTCTGTGTTGCATTTTATGTACGGTCTGAGTTATGAGCAATGTGTAACATTCAGAATAATTGATGAGAATTTTATGACATTTATATCCAAAGGTCATTATGTATATTGATTTGGTAACTCCGGAAGCAGACAAGTGTCCGTAAAGCATTTAACTTTTAATTTATTCAGTCTTAGAAGTTAGGTGACTTATGTCTGGATGTGGGTTAAGATGACACATACATATTCAATATCATGAAAGCAGCTTGTGGTTAGTTAATCTTGTCATTCAGGTCAATTCTAAACTTTAGATTATAATTGAGTATTTATAGGAACATGGTATTAGTTTATCTTTACAAATACAATTAGACTTAATTTCATTATTAAGAATAATAAAGATACTTGATTAGTCTGGAATTTAATCCTAATGCACTTTTCAGTAACTACATTGAAAACAAACAACAGCTTTCCAGAAAACATGACAAAACACACCACATGTATGTGATAAAGTGTGAAGTCTGGGGGTTAATTATTGTAGCATTATCTATTAAATTAAATTTGATATTTGAGCCTATCAGATTAATTTTGTTTATTTGTAGATGATGCTTCTACACAATCATTTGCTAGTCCATGTGGAACATTGGTTCACCAAGTTCCCTATCAAGAAGAATCTCCTAGTATGTTGTATGAGCATTTTGCTTATACTAACAACACTATACCAGCTACGATTTCAACAACGATTCCAACTGCAGATGACCCTTGTCCACTGATTGTGCAAACATTGCTACATTACGTTCACTATAAATGCCGTAATCCAGAGTTAGAAACATTTGCAAGGAAAGCAACAGAATCAATTGTTAAAAAGTTAAAGAAGAGCCCCAATGAACTTGAATCATTAATAATCGCAGTTACATCACAAGGCAAGCAACTTTCTAGATGTGTTACACTACAACGGACAATGGATGGCAGATTACAAGTTGGTGAGAAGAAAGATTTTCCACACGTGATTTACACACGACTTTGGAGATTTCCAGATGTGCATAAGATGGAGCTGAAACATGTAGAGTATTGTCGTTATGGTTATGATTTGAAAAACAACAAAGTTTGTGTCAATCCTTACCATTATGAACGAGTTCAACCACCAGGTTTGTCAATATGTTTGTTATTGGTGTGTTTCAATATAAAGCATTTCATACGGGGCAGCAGATGGTCATTACCTACACAGGTAATGATACTTATACAAGCAAGCAGATTAAACTGCATCTCTCAATTATATATATTTGCTGCCAAGTTGAAGAATAATGAAAGGAATTATTATAATAATTAATATTCTCACTCTGATAACTACTACTATCTGCTGCACAGTAGTAGTTACTGACATACATGTGCTTATATGATGCATAATATGCAGCAATTTACCATAAAGTAGGATGCAGTATCAAATTAGATAGTACATAAAGTTATTTTAAATTGTACATTTAATTATTTTAAATTGCCACATGGAATGCAATAAATGAGTGATTCTGAGTTACTGAAATTGACCATTATTTGATAGTTTTCTAGTATTACATGTAAATCAACTATGCAATTTCAAGGAATCAGTACTGCAGTGTGTATATTTGCAAGTTATATTTACAGCTAAGTTCGGATTAAATGGTGTTAGGTTGCTTAATTAAGCCTTTGTCTGAATTAAGATATAGAATGTCTATCACCAGTGATTCATTTCCTGTGTTTTGTCTCTATTTTGAGTACAAGTTATGTCAAGAATTCTACTTATGCACTTTATTTAATCAAAAATTCAGATTTAACTCCTAAAAAAATAACATGTCAGACAGATGTAGACAGTATGGCTCATATTTCCATGTTTATACATTTCATTTGCAATATATTTCAGAAAGAGTCCTGGGTAATTATCTTTTTCTATTAGTGAGACATGGCACCGAATTTGAATTGTTTTAAATAGCTACATGTGTGGAGTAATTTGTATTTTCTTGACAGGTGGATTAGACTATAATTTCTACAACCAGACAAAACTTACCCTGTAAATTCATTTGTCAAAATTATATTGTTTAGTAGAAAAGTATAAGATTGTTAATTTATATATTCATGAATGTCACATTTACCAGGTTGTTGCTATGTCCTATGAGAAATAATATTTTCCCAATGTTGCAATATGCCATTTTTAATTCACAGTTAGACATAATGTCTATGTGATGGCATATTAACTTTCCTAAAGAAGATTTATTTGGTTAATTTTCATATCTTTGTTAGACTGGTTCCGAAATTCAGTTTGTCCTTTGCCAGGAAATCCGACAACCGCTCTTGGTAAGATTTCAAACTTAACTGTACATATGACATGATTAAATCCGTGATTAAATACGCGCGATGTTATGAAGTCAGACTCAAGTTACTAACGGTTCAATCACGCCCGAATAGCCAATGTCGTCGTGCCTATTCAAAGATAAATACAATTTAATTTCAGCAGCAAAAAATGTCCATCCCATAATTTAGATGTCTGGGGGTTCTTAACAATTAAGAATGACTACCTGGAGTTCAAAAAACCCTTCCTATGAGATAAAAGGTAGAAACTAAGGTTACCCTGAACATAGACAATTTGAAATAGAACGTGAAAAACTCGTCATGCATGTACCCTAACCTAGGCTAGGTGGTTCTCGGTATAAATTGTTCACTAAGCGATATGCAGGGCAGCAGATGGTTAACTACGGAAATATTTACACTTGTAGGTGCAAGAAAATTCTAAATACAAGACTACTGTACATATATTTCATTGAATTACCATTACTTTCTCACTCTGCCAGTTTACCACCATCTTTGCACGATAGTGCTTACTGAAAGCCGAATGTTGAAGGTGTTCGTAGATGGAAATTTCAAGCGAAAATTATATACGTATTTTTAGACCTTACCTGCAGGAGCAGTTTCGAAAAATGCAACTTTAGGCCCTCTGGCAGGAATCGAACATGCGGCCCTGCGATTCCGGTGCAGCGCTCTAACCAACTGAGCTACACGGCCTACACCACAGAGCTAACCACAAGTTCATGTATCACCAAATTATAGATTAATATATTAAAATTCTAATATATTTTGCCAGGAATTCTGATGAGTCCTCAGTTTTCAGCACTTGATGCAATCCCATATTCTGCCATCCCATCAACACATGCACTGGAATATAACCATCTTCATAACACTCGCACTTTTATTCCACCAAACGTTCTTGCAGCTTGTCCACCCGTAATTCCATATTTACCCCAAAGTCACTATGATAACATATCTCACCGAAAATCACCACAAAGGTAAGTTAAAACTTTTATTTCTAAGAGACGGTATATATATAATATATAATCGACATTAATACCACTATTGGTACATACTATGCGCATGGATCCCGAATCCCGATAATCGTAGGTGCTCTGATATATTTACAGAAACGTTTGGAGGGGTCTCCTCACCTAGTCCGGGAAAGCAGGCTTGATAGTGATGAAAAAGAAGCTTAACAGGCAAACTCAAAATATATCTTTTTAAATACTTTGAAATGACACTTGATTGGTTTTTGGAATTTGGATAAAAAATATCTTGTTCGTTATTTTGTAAATCTGATGCAAATTAAAATTCAATGAATTGAATTGGAGGTATTAATTTTGCAAGACAGACATGGTGAAATTGAAAAGGTTGGAAATATCGCCATTATTGTAAAGTCGAAGTTCGTAATTATTTTGCAATCCTTGGTACATTCATTAATTGAACATTTCCTGTCAGTAAATAATATTTGGCAGTAGTCGGAAATTTATCCTGAAATTTTCGATCAAACTATAATTAAATGCTATGCAGGGGGTGTAAACTATTGACATTTATTGAATAAAAGAGACCGCCGTGTAGACAAACTGATGAACACACTGTACAATGACAATGTCAATGCCAGTGGTTTGTTCTGCTGCACATTGTCTTTGAGAAACCAAAATTGCCCCTGGCAAAACACGCTCGCATACTGAATATCAACAGCACATGTTCGATTATAGAACGCAGGTCACAGCTTGTAATTTCCTTGAAATATTGCGGGTACACTTTCGGCATATTCTAATAATAGGGATTGGAAATGCTGCAGGGTTTGGAAAAAACTGGAACAACGACAACAGTATATTTGTGTTGGGTTTAACCCCTAACTGGCCCTTCCATCGTAGCTGTGCTCCGTGATGGCGAGCAAAAGGTGGCTGCCATATGCGCTCTAGAAAGCCTTCGACTTGGTCACGCTGAGCTGTGTCCTTCGCAATTCAGCTTAGCTCTCAGCTGCAAGTAAGGATAATAAGCACCCCTGCTTACTTACCCGTATAATTATGTATTGACCATTGTAACAATTATGTATTGTACACTTTAATCACGATTCGCGACGATTGCATCTGTAACGCAGAGCAAATTGCCCCTGGCAAAACACGTTCACATAATTACTGATGAATAGCGAAAGCACATGTTTCATATTAAAAGCACGCCAGATATGAAATATTGCGTGTACATTTTCGGCAAATTCTAATAATAGACCGGTTCCGAATTAGAAATCGATTTGCTGGAGGGTTGGAAATATTGTAACAACGACAAAATAGTTTGTGTACAAATTACAATTATGTGTTGTTATACTTTAACACGAAGATTGAATTTTGCAAATAGAGCAGATCGCACAGCTGTTGAAATCGACGTTAAAAAGCTTAGATGTATAAAAAAGTCTTGCTCTCTTGTTTGACTGAATGTTTCCCAGTCTGGCCGAAAGAGTAAATATTTTCTCAATTTTCAGGGTTGCTTTTGAAGTCCATCACTCATTAAAGATGTCAGAAAAAGCTGACTTTCAAACGTTTGACGATTTGTATCTAGAAACAGTGTGCAGGCAAAGATTAAAAGCAAATCAAATAAATTTAGAGTTTATTTTTTTTAAGTGAGTTAGGGAATGCGAATGCACTTTTGGGAAACGAAATATGTATTTTGGGTGCTTCCATGAATATGTCCAGTTATATTACCACACGTTCCCCCAAGACGGCAAAAAGTGTTCTGAGAGCCAATCATACGCCGTGTATGGCGGGACTGCGTAATGTCAAGTTATTTTCTGTAATTCTGACATAGCAAGTGAGATAGCAATTTTCTTGTTTTTTCAAACTGTTGTATCGCCGTAGGCAAAACACGCTCGCATATTGACCGATGAATAGCAACAGCACATGTTCTATTATCAAAACACAGCTTTGTAACTTCCTTTATCCTGCTGGTTTGTTGGAGACATTGGCACAATGACACTGGCATGGAATTGCATATACCGATTATTAGACAGGCTTGAAACGATTAACGTAAAATTGAAGTTTATATTTTACATTAAATAATCTGAAACGCATAAATATTTCGTGTTATAAATATTTTCACTATTTTTTGTAATTCGAAAGAATTACATTTTCGGAAAATTTGTGGTGTCAAAGCCAAGGTCATTTTACCCAATTGACATGCTCAGTTACATTCGCGCGTTACTATGTCACGCTATTTTTCTAATTCTGACGCACAAAATGTTCCAAAGAACTGGTTTAAAGGCTGTTTTCCACTTCAAACATATCGTAACGTACCGTAGCATTTTCTTTTGTGTCGTAGTCATTAGTTCTACCCGAGTGCTCAGAAAACAAAGAAATTGGTTACGTTTCGGTACGATACGGTTGAAGTGGAAAACAGCCTTAAAGAACGGTTTAAAATGTAAGAAAACCCCACACAAAGTAGAAGAGATCTGCTCAGAATCCTGGATGGTTAAAATTAACTGCAGTTGAATTGGATTATCATTGACATTTTCATTAATTGTTTGTGGTCAGTTTCCGAGGGCTTGTCTCGCATGGCTCCCACAATGCACTGCAAACTACATACTCCGTAACTCCCAGGGTATCCAGAATATTGCGAGCAGGGTCGGATCCAGTCTCATCTGCGTGATAGAAGGGGTACAATCTATGTCAAAAATGCCATGGATCATGAATATTTCAATGTGAACTGATTGATGGTGACTTTTTGGGTGTGCTGACCTTTTTCTGGGGAGGGGGAGGGGGCACAGCCCCAGCTTGAAAATGAACTTATAATTTCAAAATAATGCCTGGATGTGATGCTGATTGAACTCGTAAAAATCTTTAACCTTAGTCCTTAAGAAACTTTCTACATATTATGTTTTTGCCTGTTAATACTAAAATACGTTTGAAATATTTGCAATATTATAATTTATTTTTGCAGAAATGATTTACTTGGCCGTTCTCCTGCAGCACGAGATGTTTCTTCCAGTGATAGTGATCGTGACAATACTTCTGAAGAAAAAGCAAGTGAACATGTAAGAAAAAACGTCAGCAGTATAAGGGTAGTAACTTGGGGTGTTCAAATCAATTAGCCTTTCTCACGCCATGCTGCCAGGCCTTGTCTGGCAAACCGCACAGCAACTAATGATGACAATAAGCGAAGGAGTGATTTAGTGACGTAAATAGTACTTATAAATAATAGTACTATGTTTTTACTTCACTAAATTCACTCCTTCTCTTGTCGCCGTCTACTTTTCCCGTGCGGTTTGCCACCCAAAAATGGCGGACAAGGCCTGGTCGCATGGCGCGAGAAAGGCTAATTAAAATCACTTGCTCAAAAATTATTTCTGAATGTCCCAATCGAGCGTCGAACTCAATGTCTCTGGTTTGACGTACCAGTGCTCTCTGATCACTGAATCACTGAGCTACTGGCCTGTTGACACAGTCAGAAATATATCTATGACTGTATTCTCAACGTGGTATATACAACGAGATATACAGATGTTACTATTCGACGACGCAGGCTTCTCCTGCCAGGAATGATAGTGTTGCATGTTGTCCTCAGCGATGTAGGAATAGTAACTTGGTGTTCAAATTATTTCTGAATGTCCCACATGGGAATGCATTTTTTGGCGTCTACTGGAACAGTAGTCGCCTATGTCAGCAACGTGGACAGATCCGGGTGAGATCCGATTTTCCTGCGAACAGGCTCTTTGCATAGGTTAAGCCCGCATCACTTCTCGAGATTTGTTGGCATTAGAATTTAGTGAAAAGATTCGCAAAAAATCTGCAAATTTCGAGCTCCAAAGAATAGTTTCTTCAGTATTGAAGTAAGTTGTTTTGAATTGTAGAGTATACACAGTCTCACATTTTCAGTAAAGTATAAAATACAGGATCTTGTTTCGAATTTATCAGTTTAAATCGACAATCAATCAATCTATTAAAGTGTTGAAGATTTCATCATGGCAAGTGGTTGGAAAGTTTTTCACTCCCGAAAATTTTGGTTTTTCCTTTATGTTTTGATAATTTTTTTTGGATTTTGCCTTTCGAAGAAACACAATTCTAGTACTTTACCAAGACATGCTCTTCTTTACACAAGTAAGGATGCTACAATGTGTAAAATTGTGTTTAAATATGTGAATCACTGTATTCGACGAATAACGGCTAATCAACTACGTCCGTTCGCGAAACCAATCAAATTTTCTGTTGGGCACCGTTTCCTACTCTATGCTTCATATATAGCGTTAATATCTCTTTCTGGTGATGTGGAATCTAATCCTGGACCTATTACTCGTTCAGTTTGCAAGCCATCCTTAAATTGCGCTCTTATCAACGCAAGAAGTTTGAAAATTCTTCACAAGGTAGCTGACAACTATACGTCAAACATCGCTGGTTTTCAAAATTTACTATATTCTGAAAACATTGACGCGGTTTCTGTGACAGAAACCTGGCTAACTGATGAGATTAAGAACACTGAAATTTTACCGGCTTCAGAGTTTACCTTGTTCCGGAAAGATAGACAGACTTCCCGTGGTGGCGGCGTCTTAATAGCAGTTAAATCAGCCTGCTTCAAATCAGTTAAAGAGGTTCATTATCCTACCACCTTAGAAATTGTGTCTTGTGAAGTTGCAACTCTTTCCAGTGGAAAAATCCTCCTTTGCTCGTGTTACAGACCACCTAATTCTGACTCGACATGGCGTGCTTGTTTTAATGATTATCTGAAACAGGCGTGTGATGAATATGAAAACGTTGTAATATGCGGTGATTTCAATCTTCCAAATGTCAACTGGGAGTGTATTGAACAAACTGTCGGGGCTGAAGAAATAAGTTTTACGGAAATACTGAACGACTTTTTCCTAACTCAGCTGACGACCTCACCTACCCGTTGCATGAACGTTCTAGATCTCGTCATCACTAGCACGCCAGATCGTGTTCAAATTCTCGAGACACTAAAGCCAGAAGATGCTGGAATTTTTACTGATCATGCCATCATCTTGTTCGACCTTTTAACCAAAGTAGAGTCTTCTTTCACCAGTAGTCGATTGGTGTATGATTACCGACATGCTGATTTCGACGGTCTTCGTTCAGCAATTCTAGATGAAGACTTGACTTCTCTTATCGACTCAACTTGCAACGTTAACGATAACTGGCTAAAATTGAAAGAAACCTTTAAAGCAGTCGTTTCAAGATTCGTACCAACAAAAGTCCTTAAAAAAAGAAACGGATACCCCTGGATTTCCGGTGAGATCTTACATGCCATTCACCAAAAGGAATCCTTACGCAAGAAACTAAAATCGTCTTCGAGTGAGTACCTTCTCAGCAAGTATAAGCAGCTGCGGTCCGGTGTTAAACGTATGATCTCCACTGCCCGTGATAACTTTTTTAACTCCTTATCCGCAAGTCTGAAATACAACCCGAAACGCTTTTGGTCTGTCTTCAAACTTTCCTCTAAAAAATCCAGTTTGCCCAGTACGATCTCGATGCCAATCGCTGACAATACTGATGTTAGTAATCCCAGCAGATTTACTGCCACCAAACCAAAGTTTATTGCTGACATCTTTAACCGATACTTTGTCTCCATTTTTCACATTGAAGAAATCCCTCCATCAAACATGACTGAGGACTGCACTGCCAGTATAGACTCTCTGTCTGATATCGAACTTGATCTCGTAGATATATTACCTATTCTCTCAGCGTTAGATGAGCACAAAGCCACAGGTCCAGATGGTATACCCAACAGAATTCTATCTGAAACTGCTGAACAGATTGCTCCCTCTTTGTGTCTACTTTTTAACCAATCCTTGCAATCAGGTACCTTTCCTGATGAATGGAAACTTCATCCAATTTCACTCCTCTCAAATATCTCAAAGCTATTAGAACGCTGTGTACTGTCTAAGATAAGATCCCACCTGTTGCACTATATCAACCCCAACCAGCATGGCTTCATTCCTGGCAAATCTTGTACTACCCAATTACTACAAGTTCTGGAACTCATCGGACAACAGCTAGACAATGGCAATCAAACGGATATCATTTATTTGGATATGACTAAAGCCTTCGACAAGGTTCGTCACTGTATTCTTCTCCGAAAACTACGTGATGTAAACATTCGTGGAAATCTTCTCTCTTGGTTTGGCTCATATCTGTTAGGACGTAGGCAACGTGTTACCATTCCTGAAGCTACCTCCTCCTCACTTCCTGTCACATCTGGCGTTCCTCAAGGATCCATCCTTGGACCAATCCTCTTTCTTCTCTATGCAAACGACCTATCCGACGCGGTGCAATCCTCAACCGTTGCCTGCTTTGCCGACGACACAAAGTTGATCAAAACTATCAACTCTGTCACGGACTCAGAACTCCTCCAAGTAGATATCAATAGTTTGAATGAGTGGTCTACACGCTCTGTTCTTTGCTTCAACGAAGTAAAAACAAAGAGTCAATCCATCACACGTAAGAAATCTCCGGTCATGCATACTTACCATCTCCGAACATGCATACTTACCATCTCCAAACTAAATCCATCAAAACGCTTGATTGTGAACGAGATCTTGGTATCTGGATGACGAGGGACCTCACGTGGTCCAAGCAAACTGTTGTTCAGACCACTGCTGCAAACAGAATGCTTGGTTTAGTCCGTCGGTGTCTAAGGGAAGTAACCGACCCTTGCGTGCGTCGCACTGTTTACCTTGCTCTCGTCCGCTCTCATCTCGGCTATGCAACTCAGATTTGGTCACCACAATCGATCGAATTAGTCAAGCGGGTCGAACAAGTTCAGCGTCGAGCGACGAAAGTAGTTCTGAATCTTCCATTTCGCTCAACGATCACCTATAAGCAACGGTTAACATCACTGAACTTACTCCCAATCACCTATTGGCACGAATACCTTGACCTCGTATTTTTCTTTAAGGCTGTAAATCGTTTGGTTATAATTGATCCTAACCTCGTATCTACTCCGTATACGCCGACAAGAATCACCAGAATCTCCTCATCTCCTAACGTTTTGTATTTTCGCCGACGGAAATGTAAAACAGTGACTTACCAACGATCATTCTTCAACAGGATGTGCAGGACATGGAACGTTCTGCCATGTCACATGCGGGAAAAGGACACCTCCCTGGGCAAGTTCAAAGGTGATCTGCTATCGTATTACCGAGCAGCCATCACACAGGTGTACGACCCAGAAGTCCAAAAACATGGAGAACAATCTGTTTGAAATGCAACTCAACCAGGGCTCTGACAGCAGATTCTATCATGTGCTGCAATTAACAACAACTAATGTTCATTTGTAACTTTGTAACTGTATAATATACCATGTAATATGTAATTGTAAATTGGGACCGCAGTAATTGGCGTAAGCTGTTGCGTGAACCCTGCCACATATTCTTTCCAAGTAATTTTATAGTCCTATATCATTGTTATGTTAGTGGCAAATCTAAATAAATAAATAAATTACAAATATATGATCGAAATGTTCGTTGATATCAGATACTGTGTGTTGCAGCATGCATTTATTATTTGCTATAAAAAATTGGTAAAATTTGACGAGATTGCAACGTAATTTATTGTATTTTACCGAGATATAGCGTGTGTTCAATCGGTGAGACTATTTATTGTTTATCAAGGCCTCGATCAAGGCTATAAATCTCGTTTATTTTTTAAGGTTCGATAACAATTAAATTATGCAATTAGTCAGACTATTTCATCAATAATTTTCTGATTTATATCTTATAAAGGAAATTAATTAAAGCGATTATACATTTATTTCATCAATTTCTGAATTTAATATATCCTAGAAAGGAAATAAATTGAAATGGTTTTAATGTATAAATGTGCATTTTAAAAACAAAACATGCCATTGACTTTAACTTTAAGGGTTGCAGGAGGTGGCTATCTATAAAGCTTGACAAATTATGGTTATTTATAACATCTGACAAATTTTCTGACAAATCGCCTCACTTTCTTTATAAAGCTGACATATCCAATATCATTAATAATTCATGAGGAAATTAGCGAAACATATTACTTTGCTCACATGATAATGCTGGATTACCCTGCTAGCAGAGTATTCTGCCGGTGTTTATTTGTTTGTTTGTCAGTTCGGAATCATAAGCAGGGAATACTTCATGAAAAAAATCACTATAATCTATATACTTCACAATTGATAAGGAACTGATTGACGCGTCAGATTTGCTATGATATTAAAGTATTCGTTAATTAAAGTATTTGGAAACTGTACGTTTGTGTGATATGTAATAGACTGTCTTTATTCTAATAAAATGGTCATTTTATCTGCATTAAGCGTCTTTCTTTATTTCTGACTCAGTAGACGCCATGTACGCTACAGCGTACCTATTTTTATGATAGTCCTGCTGGCTGATCTGCCAAAATGCGTCTTCAGTTTACTGTATCTACATCACTTCACATCTTTTTAAACATTGATTTTATTCATCGAAAGTATAAAATAATCATCTTCAGATCTTCTACTGTTCACCCTTGGTTCACCACCTGACTAATTTTATTTTAGGCTAGTCGAGAAATAGGTCATCAAAGTTCACACAAGGGTAATGATTCAGGAAAGAATACTCCAGATGCACATAGAACAACTGAGCCTCAATCAAGGTAAATAAATAGTGATTGCACTAATCTACGATCAATATACACCAGGTTAGACCGTAACATTTTCACCCTAAACACAGGGAGAGGTCTGTTGAAACTATTACACCTCAGATAAATATTTAAAACTGAACCCAAAATCATGCAGGTAAAATCATTTGACACCCTTATGAAACCAAGAGTACGACATTCCTAATATAATGTACAGTTAGCTAAAACGTTTACAAAATAATCCTCGAAACGACTTTCAATCGTTTCTATACCTTGTTACTATGCTGCTATGCTTCTGATCAGCAAATTTCAGCCCGGTTGAAAATTCTTCATGCAGCCCTTCATGTACTGTGAAGTTGTGATTAACAATCATATATTTGTATTATAGTGTTTGCTGCTGTTTATGCAACAACGATGGTCGAAGTGTGTTTGGACAAGGAAAAATCATCCAGTTTGCTCGTTTCTATGAAGATCGTTACCCTTCAGGGGAACAACGGGAGAGTTTTCGAAGACATAATCAACTTTTTAGCAATGATAGATTGTTGGATGATACCAGATCAGGATATCCCATGCTAAAGAGATCAGCCAGTCATGATAGTGTACATACTAGTGTCAGGTATGTGGACATATATTGTACGTAGAGAAATGTTATTCCAGGGCGGAAAAGGAATATTCGTGGTGGGAAAAGTGGTACCATTCCTATTCCTGCCCTTGTGTTTGTGCCAATTTCATTCCTTGAAACGTTTATGGCTTAAAACCTAATGCAAATTTCATTGTATGAAATGGTTTTAGATTTCCATGGCTAGAAAAATTATATTAATTAGCTTTTCGTCATTAGCCAGAGGAGGAATATTATAGTAAAATATTTTAAAATCCTTATTCCATCAGTTGTTAAAGGCATAAAAATCGAAGAAATGTTCGCCGATTGTAGTAGCCCTGCATTGATAGAAGTGCATACCAGTTGCGTTTTCAAGGTGAGATGATTTAAACGCATGCTTTTAAGTTTTAATACTGTACCGTATAATTATACATAATTTTGATTGAAATACATTTTGTATATTTCAAAAAAATAGAAACTTTAAAAACAGATATAAATATCTTTGAATAAGAAATTATTTAATCAGTAAAAATGTAGTGAAAATTGATTATAATATATAAATATATTTGATATAATTCAGGACATAAAATATATTTTTATTTGTTTTTATATTAATATTGACCTGGATATTCAAAATGACGAGCTGGATAATGTACTTTTAGACAATCCAACTGAATGTAATTGTTTTAAACAACTACTAAATCTGTCTAGTGGTGCTAGTGTGTTTCAGAATGACAACTGGCATATAATTGGCTATTATATTATATTATATTGGTGGTATTCTTAGTATGGAATAAAGCATTAATTTTTCCAGTATTACAAATATGTGAAGCTGAAACATAAAGAAAACTGATTCACAAGTCACAACAACTATTTTAAACCAAATTTTGCTCCATATCATAATTAATATTGTCACAGAACAATAAAAAACCATATTTGTAAAGAAATAAATGGTGCTTAAAGATGGTCAGATGGACATTCATTCAACATTACTAATAACCCATTTACTTGTCTGGTGTTAAGGACAGAATAATACAAAAATATTAAATGCTTAAATAGTTCAGAGATCTGTTATGATACTTGCATATAATTGAATATACAAATTACAATTTATAAAAAGTATAATTTACTCATGAATATTTCAATGCCATCAATATATATACAAAATTATTTTATTAAATTACTGAACAAAAAGTTATCTTGAGAATAAAGATTTTGAATAATAATGGTCATTAGCTATAGTTATTGAGGTGTGGGCCAATGTCCCCCGATGTCCGCAACTGTATCATTCTCCAACTCATCTATTCATGAGCAAAACCGATACTGCTTGGCACACTTCTCAATGTTTCAAAGCATTTATATACATACAACTATACTTTACATGCAGTTTCAATGTAGTTCTCTGAAATGAAATGAAATGAATAACAGTTTATATGTTAATTTTAGTTGATTTTTAGTTGCACGAGAGCATATTGTATAATATAATTTCCGCTATGGCCGTATTTCTATGTTTAGCATGTATTATATCAATTTCTTATTGGAACTACCCCTATGTTCACATTGTAGCTTCAGTAAAGTAAGTTGATTCGCCGATTATTATACAGGGGTGATTTTGAACGTCGTCATAAACGGCGCAGGACAAACAGTTGGGAAGAGACTGGTGACCAGTTAATATCAACAGGCGAGGACACACAATCTAAGTTTGGTTATGACAAGAAGAAATCTCTCTCAGAAATTTGTGATGCTCGTGGTGACTTATGGGTACATGAAAAATGTGCAACATGGACAGCGGCAACTACCAATAGTGAAGAGAAGCTCTCCGTCACTAACATCGTTGGAAAGGCGATTGCTACGGTAATAATTGTATTAGTTTATTTATCCTGAGTAGTTGCATCTCGTATTTCGAGTCCGTAATTCTCTCTGGTGGCTCAGCGAAGCTATGGGTAATGCCGGGTGAAAATCACGTTTTAATTGGTTGGTTTGCTAATTTATTTTACTCATTCTCGCTTTATATAGTAAAATTATAATATTATCTTGTTGAGTAATGGGCCGAATGTACTGATTTTCGTGCAAAATTCGCTGGCTTTAACCAGAGTCTCACAGACCCTCCACAGAGGATTGCGGACTTGGGGTACGAGATTGAAGCAGTTGAAGCTCTTGTCTGAGGTGAAGCCGAAGACTGGAACAAACTGCGAGGACGTGGACTCTCAATCCATTGAGAAAGGGTTATTCGTATTCGTATTCGTCCGATTCGACTTGTTCACACGGGTTTGCTGTGCTCGAATTCGTCTGGTTTTAGCCGTCCCATGTGAACGTCAAAGCGAAATCGTACAAATCTGAAGGAATTCATCCACCGCCTCCCCTTGAGGCCTCATTCTCCCAATTACGAATATTTCCTCTCTCTGAACTTGATGAAAAGATTAAGTTACTCTTAGGACTGGGGGTGGATTAATTCACAACGCATGTATTTTTAAACCTTGCGAATGCTAGCACCCCTTCGCTAACGCTTGGACTTTATATTTTATACAGGCATGTACTTGGTGCAAGCGTTATGGGGCCAGTGTCTGTTGTGCAGTTCCTCATTGTAAGAACGTGTTTCATTTGCCATGCGCAGTAGCAGCTGGAGTTTACCAGGTAAACAATATGGAATATGAATAATGTGAATTGTCGTACTGTAAAATATGTATATTACTAGAGTAGTCTGCAGATGATGCTTGTGGTTTTATGATGGATACCACAACTCGTAAATTGTATTACATCTCTAAATTACCATTTTCAAAATTAAGCACAAAATTGCACCGTTTATAATTTTACAAGTCAACAATATCTTTGTTTTATCGGACACGACAAGCTCTCGTTTTCGGTTCGACCTTGTATATCCGCCACCAATGTGCACCACTCATATGACCTAAGATTCAAACGAAATAATAACTATATGTAGGAACACCAACCCGATTTTGGTTATTCAAATTTAATTTAGTTTCATTTTCCCAACAGAATGTACGCAGCTTGAAGGCATACTGCTTGGACCATCCACAAGTTTTGCAAAACATAGGTAGGTGTTTAGCAATACATGCAGGCTGGATTAACGTAGTTATTGGTTGGTTGGTGTTGACGGTCAGTTCATTGGTAGGTCAGTCAGTCAGTATGCCATTAGGTTTGTCTGTTTATCGTCCAGAAATGCAAATAAACCAATGCAAAAGTGATTTTATTTCGTCCCTAGCATTTTGCAGTACTTGTAACTGTCCTGGTGAAGTAGGCAATATTTTGTTCTGTATAAACTGTGGTTACCAAGCACACGGACAATGTGTTAGTCCTTCAACAAGAGTTACACCTGCTGTAAGACTTGGTTGGGAGTGCAGGCGATGCAAGAGATGTCAGGTTTGCAGGTAAATATATCGTACATGTCTAATACCCTCGCATTTTACTTACCATGTACCATGTAGGTGTTTCTATGAGGATTGGCTGCTATGATTGGGACAATGTAGGCTGACCTAGCCATGAATTACAGCGTTGCTTGTTATTCTCACTTAATCTCAGCAGTGTAGGAACAATATTCCTCATTTGATTTTACTTCATTTGAACACCACAAGTATTGTTCCTATACTACTTAGGACAACAAACAGAGTATGTACTTCGGCGCACCATTTGCCATATAGTTTTCGCATTGAAACACTATAGGGAGTAGTTGAATATCAGAATGTCCTACTGTAGGGAGAAGTTGAATATCAGAATGTCCTACTGTAGGGAGTAGTTGAATATTAGAATGTCCTACTGTAGGGAGCAATTGAATATCAGAATGTTCTACTGTAGGGAGCAGTTGAATATCAGAATGTCCTACTGTAGGGAGCAATTGAATATCAGAATGTTCTACTGTAGGGAGCAGTTGAATATCAGGATGTTCTACTGTAGGGAGTAGTTGAATATCAGAATGTCCTACTGTAGGGAGCAATTGAATATCAGAATGTCCTACTGTAGGGAGCAGTTGAATATCAGGATGTTCTACTGTAGGGAGCAGTTGAATATCAGAATGTCCTACTGTAGGGAGCAATTGAATATCAGAATGTCCTACTGTAGGGAGCAATTGAATATCAGAATGTCCTACTGTAGGGAGCAGTTGAATATCAGGATGTTCTACTGTAGGGAGCAGTTGAATATCAGAATGTCCTACTGTAGGGAGCAATTGAATATCAGAATGTCCTACTGTAGGGAGCAGTTGAATATCAGGATGTTCTACTGTAGGGAGTAGTTGAATATCAGGATGTTCTACTGTAGGGAGTAGTTGAATATCAGAATGTTCTACTGTAGGGAGTAGTTGAATATCAGAATGTTCTACTGTAGGGAGTAGTTGAATATCAGAATGTCCTACTGTAGGGAGTAGTTGAATATCAGAATGTTCTACTGTAGGGAGTAGTTGAATATCAGAATGTTATACTGTAGGGAGCAGTTGAATATCAGAATGTTCTACTGTAGGGAGTAGTTGAATATCAGAATGTCCTACTGTAGGGAGTAGTTGAATATCAGAATGTTCTACTGTAGGGAGTAGTTGAATATCAGAATGTCCTACTGTAGTGAGTAGTTGAATATCAGAATGTCCTACTGTAGGGAGAAGTTGAATATCAGAATGTCCTACTGTAGGGAGCAGTTGAATATCAGGATGTTCTACTGTAGGGAGCAGTTGAATATCAGGATGTTCTACTGTAGGGAGTAGTTGAATATCAGAATGTCCTACTGTAGGGAGTAGTTGAATATCAGAATGTTCTACTGTAGGGAGTAGTTGAATATCAGAATGTTCTACTGTAGGGAGTAGTTGAATATCAGAATGTTCTACTGTAGGGAGTAGTTGAATATCAGAATGTCCTACTGTAGGGAGTAGTTGAATATCAGAATGTTCTACTGTAGGGAGTAGTTGAATATCAGAATGTCCTACTGTAGGGAGTAGTTGAATATCAGAATGTCCTACTGTAGGGAGCAGTTGAATATCAGAATGTCCTACTGTAGGGAGCAGTTGAATATCAGGATGTTCTACTGTAGGGAGTAGTTGAATATCAGAATGTTCTACTGTAGTTGAATATCAGAATGTCCTGTGTAGGGAGTAGTTGAATATCAGAATGTTCTACTGTAGGGAGTAGTTGAATATCAGAATGTGAGTAGTTGAATATCAGAATGTTCTACTGTAGGGAGTAGTTGAATATCAGAATGTCCTACTGTAGGGAGTAGTTGAATATCAGAATGTTCTACTGTAGGGAGTAGTTGAATATCAGAATGTCCTACTGTAGGGAGTAGTTGAATATCAGGATGTTCTACTGTAGGGAGCAGTTGAATATCAGAATGTTCTACTGTATGGAGCAGTTGAATATCAGGATGTTCTGTAGGAGCAGTTGAATATCAGGATGTTCTACTGTAGGAGTAGTTGAATATCAGAATGTTCTACTGTAGGAGTAGTTGAATATCAGAATGTCCTACTGTAGGAGTAGTTGAATATCAGGATGTTCTACTGTAGGGAGTAGTTGAATATCAGAATGTCCTACTGTAGGGAGTAGTTGAATATCAGGATGTTCTACTGTAGGGAGCAGTTGAATATCAGGATGTTCTACTGTAGGGAGCAATTGAATATCAGAATGTCCTACTGTAGGGAGCAATTGAATATCAGAATGTCCTACTGTATGGAGCAGTTGAATATCAGGATGTTCTACTGTAGGGAGCAGTTGAATATCAGGATGTTCTACTGTAGGGAGCAATTGAATATCAGGATGTTCTACTGTAGGGAGCAGTTGAATATCAGAATGTCCTACTGTAGGGAGTAGTTGAATATCAGGATGTTCTACTGTATTGAATATCAGGATGTTCTACTGTAGGAGCAGTTGAACATCAGGATGTTCTACTGTAGGAGCAATTGAATATCAGAATGTCCTACTGTAGGGAGTAGTTGAATATCAGAATGTAGTTGAATATCAGGATGTGCAGTTGAATATCAGGAGAATATCAGGATGTCCTACTATCAGGATGTCCTACTGTAGGGAGTAGTTGAATATCAGGATGTCCTACTGTAGGAGTAGTTGAATATCAGGATGTTGAATATCAGGATGTTCTACTGTAGGGAGCAATTGAATATCAGAATGTCCTACTGTAGGGAGCAATTGAATATCAGAATGTCCTACTGTAGGGAGTAGTTGAATATCAGGATGTTCTACTGTAGGGAGTAGTTGAATATCAGGATGTCCTACTGTAGGGAGTAGTTGAATATCAGGATGTCCTACTGTAGGGAGTAGTTGAATATCAGGATGTCCTACTGTAGGGAGCAATTGAATATCAGAATGTCCTACTGTAGGGAGCAGTTGAATATCAGGATGTTCTACTGTAGGGAGTAGTTGAATATCAGAATGTCCTACTGTAGGGAGTAGTTGAATATCAGAATGTCCTACTGTAGGGAGCAATTGAATATCAGAATGTTCTACTGTAGGGAGCAGTTGAATATCAGGATGTTCTACTGTAGGGAGTAGTTGAATATCAGAATGTCCTACTGTAGGGAGCAATTGAATATCAGAATGTCCTACTGTAGGGAGCAGTTGAATATCAGAATGTCCTACTGTAGGGAGTAGTTGAATATCAGAATGTCCTACTGTAGGGAGCAATTGAATATCAGGATGTCCTACTGTAGGGAGCAGTTGAATATCAGGATGTTCTACTGTAGAGCAGTTGAATATCAGAATGTCCTACTGTAGGAGCAATTGAATATCAGAATGTCCTACTGTAGGAGCAGTTGAATATCAGGATGTTCTACTGTAGGGAGCAGTTGAATATCAGAATGTCCTACTGTAGGGAGCAATTGAATATCAGAATGTCCTACTGTAGGGAGTAGTTGAATATCAGAATGTTCTACTGTAGGGAGTAGTTGAATATCAGAATGTCCTACTGTAGGGAGTAGTTGAATATCAGAATGTCCTACTGTAGGGAGAAGTTGAATATCAGAATGTCCTACTGTAGGGAGCAGTTGAATATCAGGATGTTCTACTGTAGGGAGCAGTTGAATATCAGGATGTTCTACTGTAGGGAGCAGTTGAATATCAGAATGTCCTACTGTAGGGAGTAGTTGAATATCAGAATGTTCTACTGTAGGGAGTAGTTGAATATCAGAATGTTCTACTGTAGGGAGTAGTTGAATATCAGAATGTTCTACTGTAGGGAGTAGTTGAATATCAGAATGTCCTACTGTAGGGAGTAGTTGAATATCAGAATGTTCTACTGTAGGGAGTAGTTGAATATCAGAATGTCCTACTGTAGGGAGTAGTTGAATATCAGAATGTCCTACTGTAGGGAGCAGTTGAATAGCAGTTGAATATCAGGATGTTCTACTGTAGGGAGCAGTTGAATATCAGGATGTTCTACTGTAGGGAGTAGTTGAATATCAGAATGTTCTACTGTAGGGAGTAGTTGAATATCAGAATGTCCTACTGTAGGGAGTAGTTGAATATCAGAATGTTCTACTGTAGGGAGTAGTTGAATATCAGAATGTCCTACTGTAGGGAGCAATTGAATATCAGAATGTCCTACTGTAGGGAGCAGTTGAATATCAGGATGTTCTACTGTAGGGAGCAGTTGAATATCAGGATGTTCTACTGTAGGGAGTAGTTGAATATCAGAATGTCCTACTGTAGGGAGTAGTTGAATATCAGGATGTTAGGAGCAGTTGAATATCAGAATGTCCTACTGTATGGAGCAGTTGAATATCAGGATGTTCTACTGTAGGGAGCAATTGAATATCAGGATGTTCTACTGTAGGGAGCAGTTGAATATCAGAATGTCCTACTGTAGGGAGTAGTTGAATATCAGGATGTTCTACTGTAGGGAGCAGTTGAATATCAGAATGTCCTACTGTAGGGAGTAGTTGAATATCAGGATGTTCTACTGTAGGGAGTAGTTGAATATCAGAATGTCCTACTGTAGGGAGCAATTGAATATCAGAATGTCCTACTGTAGGGAGTAGTTGAATATCAGAATGTCCTACTGTAGGGAGTAGTTGAATATCAGGATGTTCTACTGTAGGGAGTAGTTGAATATCAGGATGTCCTACTGTAGGGAGTAGTTGAATATCAGGATGTCCTACTGTAGGGAGTAGTTGAATATCAGGATGTTCTACTGTAGGGAGCAGTTGAACATCAGGATGTCCTACTGTAGGGAGCAATTGAATATCAGAATGTCCTACTGTAGGGAGCAGTTGAATATCAGGATGTTCTACTGTAGGGAGTAGTTGAATATCAGAATGTCCTACTGTAGGGAGCAATTGAATATCAGAATGTCCTACTGTAGGGAGCAATTGAATATCAGAATGTTCTACTGTAG
The DNA here is from genome assembly GCA_016169945.1 of Trachythela sp. YZ-2020. NCBI lineage: Eukaryota > Metazoa > Cnidaria > Anthozoa > Malacalcyonacea > Clavulariidae > Trachythela > Trachythela sp. YZ-2020. Next base: position 1,713,402 of record JADLSH010000369.1, read on the forward strand.
GGAGCAGTTGAATATCAGGATGTTCTACTGTAGGGAGTAGTTGAATATCAGAATGTTCTACTGTAGGGAGTAGTTGAATATCAGAATGTCCTACTGTAGGGAGTAGTTGAATATCAGAATGTCCTACTGTAGGGAGAAGTTGAATATCAGAATGTCCTACTGTAGGGAGCAGTTGAATATCAGGATGTTCTACTGTAGGGAGCAGTTGAATATCAGGATGTTCTACTGTAGGGAGTAGTTGAATATCAGAATGTCCTACTGTAGGGAGTAGTTGAATATCAGAATGTTCTACTGTAGGGAGTAGTTGAATATCAGAATGTTCTACTGTAGGGAGTAGTTGAATATCAGAATGTCCTACTGTAGGGAGTAGTTGAATATCAGAATGTTCTACTGTAGGGAGTAGTTGAATATCAGAATGTCCTACTGTAGGGAGTAGTTGAATATCAGAATGTCCTACTGTAGGGAGCAGTTGAATATCAGAATGTCCTACTGTAGGGAGCAGTTGAATATCAGGATGTTCTACTGTAGGGAGCAGTTGAATATCAGGATGTTCTACTGTAGGGAGTAGTTGAATATCAGAATGTTCTACTGTAGGGAGTAGTTGAATATCAGAATGTCCTACTGTAGGGAGTAGTTGAATATCAGAATGTTCTACTGTAGGGAGTAGTTGAATATCAGAATGTCCTACTGTAGGGAGCAATTGAATATCAGAATGTCCTACTGTAGGGAGCAGTTGAATATCAGGATGTTCTACTGTAGGGAGCAGTTGAATATCAGGATGTTCTACTGTAGGGAGTAGTTGAATATCAGAATGTCCTACTGTAGGGAGTAGTTGAATATCAGGATGTTCTACTGTAGGGAGTAGTTGAATATCAGAATGTCCTACTGTAGGGAGCAATTGAATATCAGAATGTCCTACTGTATGGAGCAGTTGAATATCAGGATGTTCTACTGTAGGGAGCAATTGAATATCAGGATGTTCTACTGTAGGGAGCAGTTGAATATCAGAATGTCCTACTGTAGGGAGTAGTTGAATATCAGGATGTTCTACTGTAGGGAGTAGTTGAATATCAGGATGTTCTACTGTAGGGAGCAGTTGAACATCAGGATGTTCTACTGTAGGGAGCAGTTGAATATCAGAATGTCCTACTGTAGGGAGTAGTTGAATATCAGGATGTTCTACTGTAGGGAGTAGTTGAATATCAGAATGTCCTACTGTAGGGAGCAATTGAATATCAGAATGTCCTACTGTAGGGAGTAGTTGAATATCAGAATGTCCTACTGTAGGGAGTAGTTGAATATCAGGATGTTCTACTGTAGGGAGTAGTTGAATATCAGGATGTCCTACTGTAGGGAGTAGTTGAATATCAGGATGTCCTACTGTAGGGAGTAGTTGAATATCAGGATGTTCTACTGTAGGGAGTAGTTGAATATCAGGATGTTCTACTGTAGGGAGCAGTTGAACATCAGGATGTTCTACTGTAGGGAGCAATTGAATATCAGAATGTCCTACTGTAGGGAGCAATTGAATATCAGAATGTCCTACTGTAGGGAGTAGTTGAATATCAGAATGTCCTACTGTAGGGAGTAGTTGAATATCAGGATGTTCTACTGTAGGGAGTAGTTGAATATCAGGATGTCCTACTGTAGGGAGTAGTTGAATATCAGGATGTCCTACTGTAGGGAGTAGTTGAATATCAGGATGTCCTACTGTAGGGAGCAATTGAATATCAGAATGTCCTACTGTAGGGAGCAGTTGAATATCAGGATGTTCTACTGTAGGGAGTAGTTGAATATCAGAATGTCCTACTGTAGGGAGCAATTGAATATCAGAATGTCCTACTGTAGGGAGCAATTGAATATCAGAATGTTCTACTGTAGGGAGCAGTTGAATATCAGGATGTTCTACTGTAGGGAGTAGTTGAATATCAGAATGTCCTACTGTAGGGAGCAATTGAATATCAGAATGTCCTACTGTAGGGAGCAGTTGAATATCAGAATGTCCTACTGTAGGGAGTAGTTGAATATCAGAATGTCCTACTGTAGGGAGCAATTGAATATCAGGATGTCCTTGGTTTGCACTTAACAATCTTATTTCTGTTTAATTATGTATTTTCTACTTTTGAAATTTTTATGAATTAATTCTCCAGGCACTTGATTGAAGTGAAGAGATCGTTAACATGTCGAAGTTGTGACCGAGGCTACCATCTTTCGTGTATTGAGGAAGGTAGAAGTCCACACGTTGATCAGTTTGCTGCTGTCTGGCAGTGCAAGGTAATAGCATTGTACGCGGAACGTTCGTAACCAGAGATGGACTTACTTGGGGGGGGGGGGTGCAAGGGGGATGTTAGCCTTGGCCAAGGGGATGCAGGTGGGGTACCAATTCCCTTAACCCTGCTGGAGGTCCTTAGTGATGATGCGCTCGGTCGACGGTCGCGTTCACGACTACTGCCCGCTGAGCACCCTCCCCTCTCCCTACCAGATCAAGCTGGATCGATCCTGTGAATCGTAACGTCGAAATGTCTTTAAATAAGTATTTTTAATGTGCTTCTTTTGTATCAAATTTCCCGTCACTTTATCGAGAGCCACGTCGCCTCTGATTCAATTTACTTACCGTTCTTTCATTCTTAATGGTGCTGGTTCAGTCTTTGTAAGAAGGAACTTAACCTATTTATATGTTCTCTTTTATATCTTCATATTACATAATTATGATAATCTATAATTCATAGACCTCCAAATAACATAGTTTTGTATTTATTTTGAAAACAAATACATTTTTTAGAAATGTCGGAGATGTCAAAGTTGTGGCAAACATATTCCCAATGCCCAAATCCCAGTGAAAGGAAATGAAGACATGTTGTGTGATGAATGTCAAATGTTGAAGAGTAGAGGTCGTTGTCCATTGTGCAATAAAGGTTTTTGTCCTCCTTCGTCGGCGACTGTTGCCGTACAATGTGATACTTGTAAAAAGTAAGTATTATAACATTCTTTTATAATACATCTTTTCATGATTTTTGGGTCGATTGAAAATATCGTATAGATTGTTCTCACCTTCTCGCCATGTTCCGTGAATTTGACAGGAAAAAATCTCTTCGTCCTTTGAATTGCTGGAGATTTAACACTTGTTAGATCTTTTGGTGTTGGTATTGGCGTCGTTGTCGTCGTTGTTTTAGTTTTTCAAACTTACCACATGCGTACTAACCACTAGTTATTGCTTGTTGTTAGATGGTTACACATGACATGCGCAGAAGTTGATCAAGATACATACAACAGAGTTCAAAATGATGATGAGTTAATCTTTGTATGTGAATCTTGTAATCAAGAAGAATTATCTTCTACTGCCAGTCAGGTATATATTAAGTTTTAACGCGTTTATCAATTTTGCAAATAGAAAACAAAACAATCAGGTATACAGTATACATTTATTTTAATAATTGTTTTGGTATTGCTTTACATACAAGAACGTTTATAAGGATTTCTCTCAAACACCGAGTAAAATTGGATTATGAAAACAAAATATTTGTACTGTAATTGTAGTTGTAAAACAAAACAATACGTAGTATGTCGTAGACTTTAATTCAGCGTCGGCCACGGACATATAGAACAAATTAAGGGTTGCTTCGCGTGTGCCTAAAACATATAAACAAAATCTCTGTTTATATCTTTTAGGCACACGCGAAGCAACCCTTAATTTGTTCAATACGTAGTATGAACGTGCAAGGGCAACTGCCAAACAATCGCGTTGAAATAAAACCTAAACTTATCCCGACTTGAAATGTTAGCCTTATATATAAGACTTGAACAAAAGCCGTTGTAAATAGAGCCTGGACCAAGGCTAAAACTTTTGTGAGACGTTTAATTAGTTATGTTTTTACTGCATCATGAGTCATTGTGATGATAGCTTATCCTTTTTGCATTCGTGTCCTCCATGCTTAAGCTCCCTATTTTAAGATTAAGGCAAGATTCGAAAAGTTGCAAATTTAATAATTATATAATAAAATATAATAGAATTCAATCATAAAATAGTTAATTAAGTTTGAGGGAAAGATCGTATCCAGATTGATTCATTGGAAAAGGAAAGTAAAACATAGAAGGGGTTAAGGGTGTGTAGTTACTGGCTTGGTTCCCCTGTCTAAAGGGGTTAAAGATTGACAATTGAAGACTGAGTAATGAAAACTTAGCTTTTGAAGCCTTTTTCTCTTCCCCCTCTATAGGGTCACTCTCCACCACAAACGTGTTTAATTATAAACACTTCTAAGTGAGGAACTTTATTTTTTCATCTAGCCAAATGAGGACGAGGACAAACCAGAGCAAGACACAGATTCTGAGGGAAATTCTGGAGAATCTAGTGTCGAGAATTCTGACCAGGTTTCAATTTTCCAGGAATTACGTTCTAAACATATCGCTATTCAAGAAGAAGTAACCCAAGCCACAACCAGTTGGTCAACTAGTGAACCATTACAATGGTCGCGACTTCGGTTAGCTTATTCATTTGAATATTACTATACAAAACAACAAGTAGGAGCCATGTTAAAGATGAATTCACGTGCTTCAGAGACGATCACATCTCCCACGGTAGCTAGCTCTGCTGAATCTTCGGGATAACTACGGAAAATTATTTGTTTTACTACGGTACTGTATGTTGGTAAGTAAAATACGTTAATGTAGCCTTCTCCGCAGCATCTCTGCAACTCAAATTCTACCTGCCCACCGCAGGCCCGCAAGGGAGAAACTAGGAAATACCTGGGGAAGGGGCTTAATACATTCTAAATTGCATGGCTTTCAAATCGTTTGCATTCTTATTAAAACAGTCTTGTATTTGAAATAGATTCTTATAGTTCCAGTTATGTAATATAGAAACCTTTTTACCTGACAGTAAAAAGAACAGAACTGCATCTTTAGCTGTGCTTAAGGCCAAGCTTCGTATGACCGTCAGAGTTTATATGGGAAAAACCCTGGATAAGGGGGTTTGCCTGGCACTTTGCCCCCGTCCCGCGGCGGTTGTGTCAAACGTATGATTCTGACCTATACTGCCTATTTCATGCACTCATTTACTACAGTAAATGACTGTAATTATCTATTCAAATATAAGACTGATATTACCTGTACATGATCGGCACAAATTTGTTATACGTCATTGAGGTATCTTATCGTTAAATCAATCCGAACCTACGGTGTTTCTTATACAGTAAGAAAATGTACATATAGTCATGTAGATAGTAAATTGAGTAGTTTAGTGATTAGTAAATTTTGAAAATTATTTAGAAGTAATCAATATTATATATAGTGCTGCATAGTTATAGTATATAACAATAAGTATCGTCATTAAGCCATTGCTATTCATGTTGGATGAATTTGCAATTCAAATTTCATCCAACATGGCGAAAATCTATTTCCGCGTAAATTATTTTGCAATTGGTTGCACACCACTGAAAGGTGAAATAGCTTTTGCATATAGAATGAATACCGTGGAAGCTCTTTTATTGAAATTCAACTCTTTAATCTCAATGAAAGGATGACTACAAGGATTTTATGTTATTTATGAGCATTTTCATTATTTCCATGGTAAAATTCCCGCTTTGCCGGGATTGGGATGGAAGGCGAGAACTTTTGATGTATTCAAGTTTCGAAACTAAAAGTGAAACGACAATGAAAGGGAACAGAAATGTTGATTTTCAGATCCTGTAGTTATGAAAATTCTTACGGCTGTTTAAACTGTCTTTCCAAACTATATTGCGAAAATAATTCACCGGCAAACCGCAACTAATATTCAATTTATACATCGAAATCATTCCGTCTCTCATTTCGTTCCGGCATAGCTGGTGCATGTAGATGGTCGTAAGAGGATACCTTCAACTCTAAGGCCTAGACTGCTAGAGCAAACTCACATATGTAACCTAGATAATTCGTGGTCATTGCTTCTTAGGCTGTGTTCAGACTGAGCGCCCAGCACCCGGCGTTTGTCTTTCTGCAGGGGCGTGGCGAAAGAATCACGATTAGGGGGGGGGGTTCTATATGACCAACTTTTCCAATGAAAATGACTAACTTTTCTTTTGGTTTCTCTCGAGATTGCAATACTTCATCACAGAATACGTTAACTGTACTCGTTATGCAATGGTTGTTGGGCAGCGGTGTTTTCCAATCGTTGGAAAACCTATTGACCAACTGTTGACCACTGACCACAAACTTGTAAAATCTCTACACATTCTCTCTCAATATTTTTTGACCAACAGTACATTTTTGGGGTGCCGCACACCCCCATGCACTCGGGTCGATACGCCCCTGGTCTGCTAGACAAGTACCAGTGTTGAGCACCCAGCTGAACGCCGTCTTTGGCCGGTTTTCTAGTCCTGCAAAAAGCAACTCGCATCACAATCTAGACGGCCGGCCAGCTTCGAAAAAAGTGACTGTCGATGGCATTTGTTTGTTAGAAGCAGGAAACCACACTAAATGCCATCGGATTGTGTTCACTTTGACGGTGAAAGTGGTTGCCTTCCGTAATTTTTCTATTTAAGTACCGAAATTGGAAGGTTTTTATAACGACATTTCGATAGGTGGTAATCCATTTAAAAGCAATTTTCGATATCATGAATTTATTGTAATTGGCTCACTACCTAATTAGCATGTGCAAATTCCTCCTTTTCTTAATTGTCATAACTCAAAGTGACATGCTAATGAGAAAATGGTATTACTATTACACTTGTTAAAATACCTGTATGGAGCGAGTTTCAAAATAGGGTGGATTTATTAGGACGAGTGGTTACCCAAAGGCTTAAATTCGTAAATTATTGCGTTTAATTTCGAATATTTACCGATTTTGAAGGTCTATGTGTTGTAGTAAAACTACGTGTTTGCGCCAACATGCTGTTTTTCAACCATTTACATGCCAAAACTCGACTGGCTCAACAGAAATATATTGTGTTACACGGGTGGCAACCGGGCGTGTAATACTGATTCGTATGTAATCTAAACATATGTGATTGTTGCCTGTCTGTAACACAACAAAAACATATTGTTGTGGCTTCTTTTTGAAAGGTCGTGTTTTGATGTATTTGCGCCATGATTCTTATTAGCATATCATTTTGAATTATACGGCTTTACAAATGTTAATTAGATCGTCAGCCAATTAAAATAAAACACTAATATAAAATACAGCATTCGAGAAAAATCCCATCCTTCGAAATGTTTTAGAAAAAACCTTCAAATTTTAGCACATAAATAAAAAATTACGGTTGGCAACCACTCTCACTCCCAAAGTAAACACTATCCTAAGACATTTTGCGTAGTTTCATGCTTCTAACAAAAAAATGCCATCGACAGTGTTTTCTAGACACTTTTTTCAAGCTTGGCCGGCCGTCTAATCGGACTAAAAACAACTCACAATGGAAATGTTTTTTATGACAACCACTGCGAGCAGAGTATATGACAACAAACCCTCGCAAAGAGGTGTTTCGTCACAGGACTAGAAAACAAGCTCTACGCCTTTACTATCTTACACTGTTCATGAGAACAAAATTTTAAATTAGACATGATTTTCTGTATTATCGTAATATATATATAACATAATATGTTTGTGCAAACTACAGAAGAAACAGTTTAAAGAGTTGTTTCGTGTAAGATAGTAAATATGTAGTTTTGCTTTATAAGTGGTTTGATATTTTTACAAAATAGTATAAGAGCTCTCTATTACATGCAATTACATAATACAACTGCAACGTATTGTAATTTAGGTAATATACTCATGCACGTAGTGAATGGATACCGATATTTCCCTAATACTGCTATTCTTTGCAATCAGTGTTGTCGGTGATAACGGTCATTTGCTACCACTGCTTACTTATTTACGCACTGCTGTCATTCTTGTGTAAAATTGTCATTTTCGCCATGACAATTTCAGACAAAATTGACAGTTCAAATCAGTTATGCCGATGTATATTTTTGGATAAAATATATGTTATTTTGTGAAAATTAGTTGAACAGTACGGTAGATTTTAAAGCTAGACTGATTATGTTCACTGAACTACCAACGGTCTGCAAGTTACGTTATGTAGTTTATAGCCATTGAAACATACAGAGCTGCAAAAATTGGAGATATAATGTAGGGCAGGACATGGAATAGATTGAGACAAAAAATATCCAAAGAGTTATTTTTGGTGTAGGGATATCGGTAGCGTACGCATAGACCCATTTTCTCTTGCAGTTCCAGAAACAAAATATTTTTGCAGCCTCAAGTATGAAAACCAGGCTCAATTAAAATGTCCAAAATCTGATTTAATTAAAGGACATCGGCAATGGTTTTAAGTTGGTCTAGTGACAGACAGAGATCTTTAATACAGAAAAAATTGTAATGCGACTGTCTTTCAAAATGTTTCAGTTTGTTTGCTATTAAAAAAGCTGAATCTATGACTGAATATAAAATTTTGAAATCCTGAGAACTACCGACAGTATTGAACTAAAGTTTGGTTTCTATTCAGTCGGAACGGTCGTGAATTACATGTCAAGGTGGCCGATGTAATGGAATGCCGATACACCTCTGCAATCAGTAAAGACTGGTTTGAATACAGCCAATACAAAATACAAGAAAGATGAAGACTATTTCACATTGTCGAACATGACTTGGTCACGACAGTTCCGACCAAATGGAAAGCAAGCTTTAACCATCCAAAACAGACTTTTGGATCAAAGAGTAAATATAAAGAACAATCAATTTTGGCCGTGACGTCATCATACTTATACGTGAAACAAACTGAAATATACAGATATAAATTATAGGGAAAATAACAGTTAATACATTGCAGTTTCAACTTAAAATACATTGCCGATGTTCTTTGAAGATAGTGTTTGCACCTATAATTCAGCGAAACTTGGAGTAAACTGTTAAACATCATCTTTCATAATGTACCCGAAGTTCGATTCACCCCATACTCCCATAGATTTAGTTTGATAGCTTCTTTTGTAAAAAAGATATATTTAAATTCAATAATTACTTCTTCATGTCATGTATTTAATCTCCAAATGTAAAATTGATTAGAAATAAACATCGTTACCATAATCAAAGCGTTTATGTTGGCTTCCTTTGATAACGTCGTTCCTGTGCACAAAAAGGTGATCGAGAATGCACGGAGAACTATAGGCCTATTTCGCTTCTGCCGATCGTGTCAAAACTCTTGGAACGTTGCGTTTTCTGGAACATTAAAGATCACATGTTCAAATTAATACACGAATCATAACATGGTTTCATTTCCGGTAAATTATGCGCAACAAATCTTCTCGAAGTTCTTGACTACATTGGCTCGCAATTAGATGGTGGAGGTTAACCTTGATAAGTCTAAGGCGTTTGACAAAGTCAACCCAAACACCTCACACACAAGTTGCGCATGGCTGGATTTGGAGGTAGCCTCCTTCAATGGTTTCAATCCTACCTAAGAAATCGTCGTCAACGTGTAACAGTACTTGGTGCAACTTCTAACACCCTCCCAGTGACCTCAGGAGTACCTCAAGGATCTATCCTTGGCCCCATCCTCTTCGCCTTATACACCAGCGACCTTCCAGACACTATCCAGCAAAGTTGCAATGTTTGCTGACGATACAAAAATGTTCACTACCATCAGAACTGAGGACGACTGCAAACGCCTCCAAGATGACCTCGACAGCCTTACAACTTGACCATCAGTGTCTGACCTCTGTTTTAATCAGCATCCTAATCAATGACATATCAGATCACTTACCAATTATAAGTTATTTATTTGATGATTCTATTGCTCTTAAAAATCATTCATACAAACTTTCTAGAAACTATTGTGAAACGAACATCAATAGATTTCAAACTTGCCTCTCCGAGGTAAACTGGTCAGAAATTATTCAAGAACAAAATCCTAATGATGCGTATAACAAATTCCATGCAAAATACACGGAACTTTATGAAAATTGTTTTCCTTGGAAAAAATTGAGCAATAAACATAAACAAAATATAAGCCCATGGATTACCAGTAGTTTGCTAGTTTCTATCAGGAAGAGGAAAAAATTATATAAAAAACTACTTCTTTCCCCAAATCCAGCTCGGAAATCCTACTACAAAAGCTACAGAAATAAGTTAAATGACCTCATCAGAATTGCTAAACGTACCTATTACGACGAACGATTTGACTCCGTGAAAAATAATTTGAAAGAAACCTGGAAGCTAATAAACGAAGTAATCAATAAGTCTAAAAGAAAAACCGCTCTCCCTACAGCTTTCAAGCATGAGAATAAAGTTTTAACCGACCCATCTGAAATTGCACAACGGTTTTGCGATTATTTCACAAATATTGGTCCTAACCTGGCGAGACAAATACCTACAGTAAGCACCCCATTTCATACATTCTTAACTGATCGTATAAACGATACTATTTTTTATACCCCACCAACATTAATGAGCTATCTAGTGTCTGCCAGTCTTTCAAGTCAGGAAAAGCAGCCGGTTTTGATGATATAACCATGAATATAATACAAAAATCATTTGAACTGATCGCCCATCCACTGACTGAAATTATCAATCTTTCAATTGAAAGTGGAATTTTCCAGATAAACTAAAAATAGCCAAGGTGATTCCAGTGTACAAAACTGATAATGTTGAATATTTTAAGAATTATAGACCAATCTCACTTCTATCAAATTTCTCGAAACTTTTTGAGAAGGTCATGTATAATCGCATTATTGATTTCGTTGACAAATTTGAAATTTTATATCCATTACAATTTGGATTTCGCAAGAATCATTCCACAGTTTCATCCCTTATACACCTTGTCAACAGAATTGCAACATCTATCGATCGAAACGAAATTAGCATTGGGATATTCCTTGACTTGTCTAAAGCATTTGATACCCTTGACCATCAAATTCTATTTTCTAAGCTGGAACACTATGGCATTCGAGGCTTAGCATTACAATGGATCAAAAGCTATTTTTCTAATAGGACACAGTTTGTCCAATTCAATGAGACTACTTCGACCGAACGTATTGTTAGCTGCGGGGTTCCACAAGGTTCAATATTAGGCCCTTTATTTTTCCTTCTCTACATAAATGATCTACCTAACGCTGCAGGATTGGCAGAGTGCTTGCTTTTTGCAGATGATACCAGCATTTTTCTAAGTCATTCTGACCTAGGTTATTTAATTTCTGAAATGAATACTGAATTAGAAAAAGTGAATGTTTGGATGAAAACCAATAAACTCTCTGTCAACATTAGTAAAACAAACTACGTTATATTCAAATCAAAACAAAAACCAATCTCAACAAATTTGCCAATTTTATTTGATGCAAAACCCCTCGAGAGGGTGAACGTCGTAAAATTTTTAGGCATTTATATAGACGAGAATATTACCTGGAAATATCACATCAATCATGTTTGCAACAAAATTGCTAAGTCCATTGGAATTATCTCGAGATCACGTTATATATTATCTACTAAAACAAAGCTGGCATTATATTATACTCTAATTTATCCATACATTAGTTATTGCAACATAGTCTGGTCTTCAACATACGTATCTAACTTAAATCGGATCTGGCTACTCCAAAAACGAGCTGTACGTGTCATGACAAATTCAGATTATCGAGCTCATTCTGCCCCATTATTTGAACAATTGAAACTATTAGTTATTTTCAATGTAAACAAGTTTCAGATTGCTAAATTTATGTTTCTTTATCATAATCGGTTACTTCAACTTCCTCTCAGATTTATTCTTAAAAAATAATCAAGTCCATAGTTACAATACCAGAAATGCAAACTCTTATCGACCTTACTCTTGTCGAACCAACTTAAAGCAATTCACTATTCTTTATCAAGGCCCTAAAGTTTGGAATTCACTACCTCCTTCAATAAAAAGCTCCAACAGTTTGTCTTCATTTAAAAAATCCCTTAATTGTTTTCTATTAATGAAATAAAATTTAATAAAAAAATTCTGCATTTGTCATGTCCAATCAGTAACTATTATTATTAAAATTATTATTAAAATATTATTCATACATATATACACGAGGTGTCCTCGTTTATAAGCCTTTGGCTTCCAGATGTCACCTCGCCACTCGTACATTATTGTATCTGTATTTTTATTGTAATTTTTTGTATTTGTGGAAATAAACTTGATTTGATTTGATTTGAATGAGAAGAAATGTAAATCTCAACGGATAACGATGAAACTCGTGCAAATCAAAGCAACCTACAACTGAATACATCACACTTAGGACAAACGGACTGTGAACCAGATCTTGGCGTGTGGATAGATAACAAACCTAGGTGGAACAGACAAGTTAACGATCAGACGGCGAAAGCAAACAAGCTATTAGGATACATTCGAAGATCTACTCTATATATTCATAACACCGCGGTAAGGCGCATGCTTTATTTAACTCTAGTAAGATCCAACCTGGGCTATGCCACACAAATTTGGGCTCCACAGTCAGTTGAACTTTAAGGCATATCGAGCGAACACAGAGAAGAGCAACGAAATTCATCCTCGAGTTACCATTTATGTGCACTATGGACTACACTACCAGGCTCCAACATATATCCCTCTTACCAATTTGTTATTGGCACGAATACCTTGATATCAAATTTGTTATTCCAAAATGTAAGACAACCACCCACCAAAGATCATTCGCACGACGCGCATCTGGGACCTTCTCGCTGATAAACTCAAATTAGACACATGTGGCCCTTTAACTTTTAAAACAATAATCTATAAATATTACTCTAAATCTTTAAGAACGTGCTATAATGTAGACGATCCACGCACATATAAAACCATGTCTGAAGTGTAACTGTGTTCGTACTCTTACTACTCCAATCTCGTGCTGTATATAGCATGATTGTAATACTGTCCTATTTTTCACTAGTTGTTGCGCTGCATGTATCATGTTATGTAATAATTGTATTTGTAATGATTATGTAATGTAATGGGGCCGCAGTAATTGGCTTTCGCTGTTGCGGATTCCCTGCCATAAATTGTATATATATAGGCAAAGCTAAATAACATAGATAAATGCAAAGGTACAGCAATAACCGGCAATCCCCCCCCCCCCATCTCATTGGTGCATGATCTTATTGCGAATATCGAAGAACGGGTTTTTGATTACTTCGACGTTGTAAATCATGGAACCAAGCCGGGCGTTAATTTTCTACCTTGTGAACAGCTAAGCAAGACTAGTGTCTAGTGGAATATTGGGTTATGCACAGCTGGTCACCATTCGATCATTCCACAAGTTTGTCAAGGGAAAATGGTACATGTACCATATTATTCAACATCTGTTTGTCAAATGGAACAAAATAGAGTCAAGATACTAGTGATTCTTGTAAGATTGATTTGAACGACCTGAATTTCTGTTTTTCCATTTTACTCGAATCACCGTTGTTGGACATCAATCCTCGTTATGCATGGCGCTAAAGTCAAGACTAAGTTGTTCGCAAGGTAGTTTACGATTTAAATACACGCAACGGAACCGACTATTTGCGGAATAAATACTGTAATTTCAAATAGTCACAGTATAACTGTCACAATTAATATGTACATAAAATTATATTGTGATCAAGTGCTAAAATTATTAAGATCCCCCCCCTGGCCTTGTTCAGCGTGCTACTGTAGTACTAAAGCGGCGTGCTTTGTATGCATTTCCTCTTAAGTAGCCGTGACCATGTCCATCATAATAACTCGATGAAGACCAATCTTTCATTTGATTTACAGATTGTTTCACTTCAGAGTATGTCTGCGATGTTCGTTTGTTGTATAGAGGTAGTACTTCTGTAGCCTCGCCTAACACAGCCTACAAAACAAGCAATAAAAGTTTTTCCGTACACGCGTAAATGTTTTTGCTCTATTGATATGCATTGGGTTACAAGAGAAAAAGATTTATACTCTAGCTTGCTACATAATATAGTTACGTGTAATATTATACTGCAAAACGTTTGAAAACCTCAGTTTCTCAAACCGTCGCGCATTTACAGTAAAATATATATAATTATACAGGTATATGATTATATGATCACGTTTTATGAAGATGATTACGTATTAAGATTTATGACCATGATTACGTTTTATGACGATGCTATAGTTTTGCCATTCATTAGGTTGTGGTCATAATCAAGCAACATATTGCGTAATACCACTTCCTATACTGTACTCTGTAGCCTGTAGATTCTTGTTCCTTTCTTGTTACTACATGTATACTGTATTACTGTAATAGCCCGAGTTTTTCAACACCTCAAGATAATCATTTATCTGTACTCAAAATTGAAGTAATGGTTTCGATACAGTGCAAGTGCGGTTCATCCTTTGGATAAGCACTAACGTCTAATGAACGATTTTCTTTACGACTCAAATATGAATTTTCATGAGAAAGGCTGTAATTTAACCAATTCCAAAAATACTATATTTCAAATAACAAAAGTATCTTTTCGCTGTATCGATCCTAAACTATGAAGATTTCTTTGGTATAAATATTGCGAGCAGAGACCACTTAGCTGAAAATTAAACTTAAATGTCTCTCATTTATTTATGTGTTACCAAAGAGTACAAGGCTTTACACTTTACATATATTGAAAGGGTTGATATAATTGACCATAATGCGCGATAGTACACTTCAATAAAGATCCTATGTATAGATATACCCGGAAACAACGTTCTAATACTAGCTTACTAATACTAGCTACTGTAGATAATATTATTCGCAGTCCGGTTGTTACCTTGATATATATGAGAGCATCCGTGCCGTAACCCTCCATGGAAAATAACTGCAAATCCCCTCCAAAATATTTTGCATATAATCTTGATAATGGTAAACCGTAGCCATAGCCAGCCTAAATTGATCAAACAAATCTTCTAGAAAAGTATATAATGGTGTTTCCAGCAAAGCAATGGGAGCTGGGTGCCTGGGAGCAGGGTGCCTGGGAGTAGGGTGCCTGGGAGTAGGGTGCCTGGGAGTAGGGTGCCTGGGAGTAGGGTGCCTGGGAGCAGGGTGCCTGGGAGTAGGGTGCCTGGGAGTAGGGTGCCTGGGAGTAGAGTGCCTGGGAGTAGGGTGCTGCCGTCGACTGAGGCTAGTGATACACTGATATCCATATCGGTGTATCGGCATATCGGCACTAAAATAGAAATATCGATATCGGTAATTTTGCTGTCAATATTTCCGATATCTGTGCACATATCTTAATGCTATAAAAATGTGTCTGTAGCCTGGATTACTAGATTTTCGAATCTAAGTTACACCTAAAAATTTAAGATAGTGTAGTAAGGGTACTAGTTTATTGCATACATTTCATTTGAATTTCTGTGAATTTTGTGAAATGACATATCGGTATCGGCAAAATATCGGCCCTTCAATATCGGTTATCGGAATATCGATGAATTTCCATATCGGCGCATCACTAACTGAGGCAGGCTGCGTTAACAACGAGGGAACTATATGCCCGGTAGGGTCCAGTTTCCGAGCTGGTGGTACGGGTGGGGTTTTAGATGCCAGGTTTGTCAGGGCATTTTCTTAAATTAAGATTATCTATAGATGGCCAGAGAGGCCTTCAAAGATCTAAACTGACAAAGGTTAGGTTGCACACCTTCCTGAACCTCCCAGTAATTAATTTCATTAGTCTGCAGTATTTAAATACATATTATATGTGTACCGCTGGCTGTTTATCTGGTACATTTCTTCGTTTTACGTATCACGCGTCAATTTATATTATTATACTCGGTCGACGCTGATTGGTTCGCGTTTGGCTAGCGAGAAAAGGGGAGGAACGAATGAAACACATGGTTCCGTGCAGGCCCTCCTTTTACCACCGACGGCCTGTTCGCAGGCTATATACTGTATTGAATCTAAAACTTACAAGAGCTGGAACATCCCCGGTTGCTACAGGCTGTGGTGCTGTCGTGTAATGATATAAGAATAGCTTTTCAAGTTCGCTTTTCGGAATTCCACCTCCACGATCTGAAATCTACATTGTATTAACAATACAATCTACAAGTTAAAAACACAACTTTTCTCAATGCTTTATTTTACCCTCCCGACACAATATTAAACGCTACGCCCAAATTATATTTCCTACAGTAAACCCTAGGGGTGCACCGGATATACTATCCGGCCGGATAATCCGGCCGGATAGTGGAATTTTCCACTATCCGGTATCCGGCCGGATATTTTGCAATATCCGGCCGGATACCGGATAATTTGTTTTTCCTGAAGTGTACTAAATTTCCGTTAGTTGAAACATAAAAAATACTAAAAAATAGACATTAATACAACAAAACGACAATCTGATTATTTACTGTTTAAATATTGTTGGTGGTGGTAATATGGTTAACTATAACCTCAAACAAACAGATGATTTCAATTTGCAAATAAAAATAATTTGCGGTAAGTACTTAATATGAACGACTAATGACATTTAGTAACTAAAACATCCCAAACTTCGCACCAATATATCAAGTATTCAAATTGATAAAATATCCGGTATCCGGTCGGATTATCCGGCCGGATTTTTTCCAGATATCCGGCAAATCCGGTATCCGACCGGATAGTAAAAATCACTATCCGGTGCACCTCTAGTAAACCCACGACTCTCGAAAGACATATCTCTTAATGGCTACAACATGCATGGTCTAAGGAATGAACATTGTGACGACACGGTGGTGCACTCGCCTCTGATAATACCGGTGGGCGGTGACAATTCTTCTTTTGCTATACGCAGTAGTTGTTAACATTGCCACTCACCTTAATCGTAAGATCTTCCTTCCCTTTCGTAATTAAAACTTTCACCTCAGGCAAACGATCTTCTCCATTCTGTTCAACCACAGCTCTCATGGAATTCTAAGAAAAATTAACAATTACCATCAAATATTAGACGCAAAGATTAATAATGCGCGGCAGGGGCGCACCCTCTGGGGCGCACCCAGATTATCCGATAAATGGATACTGAATTCTAGACATTTTAATACAAGTATATTGCAATACCTTGAGTAATTCAAACACCATATGATAGAGATGTGATGGTACGTATGTCGTTCTGATTTGTGTGTGTTTAGTGTCTTTTGTTGCTGTAATACATAGAAATATTTATGTTACAAAATGTTGTATCTAAAGTCAGTCAAAATACTGGACGAGACACAAAAATAACAGTGTTGCAAAATATTGTTTCTTCAACAACACAGAATGAGTACAGAGACATATCAATCTCATAACAATGCAGATAAGTGATTAGAATATGTAATATTGTTTAAAGTCTGGTACACGATCAAACCGTGGGTTCTGTGAGGCCGGTGAAAGCCAACGGGTATGCCAAATACAATTGGTAATTGGTCTACATTTCTCACAAAACGAAAAAACAAAACTGAATCATCGTAATTCATCGTAAAAAGAAAGCACTAGTGAGAACATTGATAATACACTCTCTCTATTCATGGGATCACTAGAAAACGGGATGTCAATCAATCATCATGTGGATCTTCAATCATTGATGAAGAGCAACATCAATGAGAGCGTTCTGAACGTGTTCATTGCTGTCCAACATGCCGCTGAGTCAAGTCTGTAACAGACATGTTGTTGCAGCAGCAATGATGTCAGCACACTTGGCCTCTCAGCTTTTCACACTGAGTTTGGAGTGGGGAAGCATTAAAAGTACATTCCGATGCACGAGATTGCAACTTCTCTTGGACTTCAGACCTCCACCGCTTTCCTGTTTTTTCACGCATTCAGTGGCTGTGATACCACCTCCTCATTTAAATGAAAAGGTAAAAATCATTTAGTGAAACATGGAAAAGAATGCCTAGTTTAATTCCAGTGTTCGAAAGAATGGCAACATCTGAAGGAGATATCAGTGAAGCAGACAGAGACCTTTTAGAACAGTTTGTTGTTGCTCTGTATTGTACCACATTTGATGGTAACAAGGTAAACGATGCAAGGCGATACCTTTTTACAAGTAGGGGAAAGGCAATCGAGAATATCCCCCCAAGTCCCAACAGCATATCAAACGATCTGTTTTACAAGCAAGGAAGTGGTACAATTGTCTCGAAGCCACCAGAGTTGAACTGGACCCAGTTCATTGGGGATGGGTGAAGGATGACGATGAATTCATTCCAGTTTGGAGCCTTATGCCAGATGTTTCTCATGTCACCGAAGCGTTGATTCGTTGTGGATGCACAAAGTGTGTTGTTGGGAGATGTAAATGTAAAAAGAGTGGGTTAAGATGTACTGAGCTGTGTGGTTGTCAAGCAAAATGTTAGATAGGACCTAGCATTTCAGAAAGTGTCGCCACAGTTGAGGTATGTATGGATTACTAAAATATTATCGTTGTTTGCTACCGAAATAGATCGCACCAACAGATAGCAAGCTTAATGTGACATTTCGCCCTTCATATGACATATCCCAGGATAAATATATCCAGGAAAAGAAGTTAAACATTCAAATTCCGGTATAATGCGACTGCGCACTATCATTTTTTATCAAACTTCCTTAATTTCATGACAATGCAACATATAGTATCGTGCAATAGCTCATTTTGAACCTTTTCTGGCATATTTTTTACTGCAACTGTCCATTTTCCCGTAGATGCGATGCTAAAATTTGATATTTTTACTCAAGGGGCATATTCAGGGTCGGCCATTTTGAAAGCCGAAATGGGCACTTTCCCCTGCTCAAATTTTGGGCAACCCTTCCATTCCATACTTGCGACATCCTAATGAGTCTCTGTGCCAAGTTTCGGAATGTGATCACAATTTGAAGGATTTGCCTAAAATTGGTATCTTGACAGCCCTACTAAATGTAACAAACTATCATTTCTAAAATCAGTCACAACAATGCAACATTGCTCTCACCGTTATGTTCTTCAATGATGACGTCCGGTGAACAAAGATAAACTTGTTCACATAAAAATCTTGCATTTGTTGCAGCATCTGTAAAAATAAAAATTTGTGAGCAAACTTTTTCTTGTGCCAAATGGTGTAAAACAACATGATTATTGATTATATGGCTATTACAGTAGCTTACCAAGAACTACTGATGCAATGCTACAGTCTTCATCAAAACAACCAATCCAATTAGTTTTTGATTTCCCTGCTTCTTCGCCACAAATTAATACTATACAATCAAGTTTTAAAAACAAATTAATTGTTGAACTGACGAGTGCGAAATTATATCAATTATTTCATAACATGGTGGATATTATTATATTAGACGTGAAGTGCTACTGTGCTACAACATGCCATTGCCCATTGCCATTGGTCAACAACAGACATGGTATTCAACTGCTACAAATTACATGCACTTTTTTATACCAAACACTTACAGTGCTGTGTTATAAGAGTTCTGATTCCAATACGGTTCATGTAAAATCGATCTGAAATCAAAATAACATAATTATTATTTTCTTTATATTACAGAGTGCTCAGCACTTATATTCTATAATTTCTAAAATTCTCTTGAGACATTTTATTTACCGGTACTTTATTTGCAAATCATGGAAAGACTGGTCTAAGCTTACGGCTAAGAGTATTCACTCCAAAATATATCTTCGTCCTAAATCTTAACTTTTCAAATATCACATGAATTTGCTTCTAAACTGCAGTTACAAACTGTCTATAAGTGTTACATTGATGTTAACTGTTAAAGATGCGGTACAGTCCATTCTGCACATGCATACATTGGAGACTCCAGCTCGTGATAGTGGTGATACAAACAGTTTAACAAGGTAATATGTTCTTGCAAAGCCTGATCGTGCTACCTTGATCATGTATTTTACTCTGGAAGCTGGAAAATATATACAGTTGTTACTACTTCATTTATAAAGTTCATTATTTGGATACAATAAATGTAAACAAAGCCGACACGTGCGAATGGACTGTATCACATCTTTAAATGAAAAATATAAAAATATTTTCAGAACAACGCGGCGGTTTCCCTTTGCTTTCGTTTTCATTTCAAATTCAAATCGCAAAGCTCAGCAAAAATGCAAAAACAAAAACACTACTGTAGATATAGTATAATTATAATAAGCTAATACGAACATTGCATTGTTCATTGCATTGTTTTCTCATGTTTTGATATCATGATCATATTGATCAAATACTTTAACTAATTTTTGAAATAGTACAATATAAATAATACATAATAATGTAGAAAAAATGCTGACTCATCCCCTCACACTTATCCAGTGTTAGCATTCCAGTTGGCCTTTGCATCCTATTGGTCTGGTTAGGGTATCCCATTGATCATTTGCAAATGTTTGTGTGAGTGAGATATTGAACAGCAATTGTTGAAAGAGGATTGAAAAATATTCGTTCACACGACTCACCTAAAAAGTACTGTACTGATGGATGCAGAGCATCTTTACCATGGCTCTCTTTCAGTTCTATAATTCCCTTTTATATAAAAAATAACATATTAGAAAACTGAATTAAAGCATGTTAACATGGGGCAGGAGGGCAATGGGAGAGGAGATACAGTATGGCCCTGGATACAAGCAGTGGCGTAACTCCTTTGGGCAAGGATGACAAAGAGGCGAGGTTGAAGTATTTCAGCAAATTTACATGTTCGTGGCATAGCCCCCCCCCCCCGTTTGAATGGGCAGGATAAGGGGACCCTCTTCAAATTAAGCCGGGGGCCATTCAGCACAAAGTTATGCCACTGGATACAAGGTTGGGTGGAGTGCTCCAAAGTGGGGAAATACAGTAGCTAGTGTAATCATATACAATACCTGGGCCATAGTTTCAACAACTGTGTCATGACGGGAACGTATTTTCTTCAAAGCTAGATCAAATCTTTACAGAGAAAAATGTACTATTTTGTTTAACCCATTAGCTGGCAATGCACCCAGATGTGCCTACTGTACTTTGGTATTTTACTCTGTCTAACGCCATGGACCATTTTACTCTAAGTGGAAGAGTACCACCAGTTAATGGGTTAACTATAAAAAACAGTTAGCTTTTCAGACCAGCGTATTCTCCTTATTTTTAGAATAGCTTTTCTCCATCAAATGATCAGGAACATTGCTATAATTGTGAAAATGTACCCTGTTTTTTATAAATTACCAGTCCTTGAAACTCAGGTCGGCATTCGGCAATGCCGACCTAAATGCCGACCTGCAAAGCGATATGTGTAGATTTAGGTAGGCAAAATTTTGCCGACCTACTTTCCACGCCCATCTTTTTCTTTTTTTCATGACGCATCTTTCTATCTCATTTTCACTCATGTTTGTTTTAATTATTTTGTTTTTTTAAGCTTTAAACAGCCAAAATACGCTTTATGCATCACATTGACATGTTTATGCAAAACAAGCAATAGCAAATACATATTTATATTGCTCACGATCTTGTCATTGGCTGTGCTTGCTCATGATGTTTGGTCACTTGCTATGTATATGCATATCATGATCATTGTTTATGCAGATTCATAGAGTTTTTGTTTTTTTTGTTGTTATTGCAATTAATTGCTTGCTATAATTGCTCTATTTGTGTATTTGCAAAGTTAGCAAGCAATTTAAATTTTCATTTAAGAAATTTTTTGTTTTTTGTTTGTTTATTTTGATTAATTTTTAAATTATCGCCTTTTTTAAATTGATTCGCTTTGTTTCAAGAATTACATATTAAATTATTCAATTGATTAAAGCGAGTGATTAAAGTGACTGACACACAAGACATTATGGAGTGGTGTGCACAATGCATGCAAAAACCCTGTCCTTGATGAGTGATGATTTATTATCCAATCTTTGGTATAATAAATAGATAAATTTCAATAAATTATACAGTAGAATCCCGCTATCTTGAACAGCCAAGGGAACAACAAAAAGTTTGAGATAGCAGGGGTTCGAGATAACCAATGACCCATTGATACGACTGTTGTGTGTGAAGTATACAATAAACACTGTCAATATAGTTTATTGAACAATTGTGCTGTAGGTATCCTAAACTAAAAAAGTGAATTATTTATCATAGTCCATTTTATGTGCGCATCCACAACATCATATACTCAGGCTGTTTGGCAGACATATATATGTAAAAAAGTAGGACTAATCACAGTGTTTCAGATATGAAAATTCGAGCTCTGTGTCCCATTTCTGGTAGTAATGATAGCCGCAAAAGCCAAGAAATGCGTCTCATTTCCCAACTTGGCACCATTCATCCTCTAGGCATTAATGAGCGCCTCTCTTACATTTAACTCCTATCTGTTCATGCCTGCCATCAGCAGATACTCTACATCTCACCTCCTCTAATATTTCATTCCTTGTTTTCTGTCTTTCTTGCTTTGTTATCTTTGTTCGCTGCTCCTTATATGCTAATATATTTTGTGATATGATTTCCATATTTTGTTTATAGTTTGTTTTGATTAAATCCATCTGATTGGTTTATTTTTTATCACGTGATCGCTTTTGTATTCACTATAAAAGCACATGTTTTCCCCCCAACCCACTCTACTAACTTCCAGACGAAGGGCCTTCGCTCGAAACGTCGAAGTTCTCATTGTATTTTTCAGGTAGTTTTACACAACAGTCAACCGCTGTATTTGCTATGCTCTACCCACACTGGCACCGCACATAGTAGAATATCAGTTTAATTTTATAGTATAAATGACCGTAATTAAATTCGGAAAGAACTAAAGAAGTGTTATAATATCCATATATATAGAGAAAAACTAAAAGCAAAATCTTCTAATTAGATTTAAATCCTATGAGTAAAATGATTGAAATGGTATATGGGCAAATCCACTGGAAATGGTATATGGGCAAATCCACTGGAAATGGGTTTAAGTTTGAGATAAGCGAATTCGACATAGCAGGATTCTACTGTATGCATGGGTTCTATTTCATTGCAAAAGAGTTAATGAGAGTCCAGTCAAATGGGAGTCAGAGTTGAACCCTCATCATTGTTTGACCTGTTACACAGTTCATTGTTTAAACATACTTGTCTGCCATTTCAATTTCATTTTTTCCTCGAATCTTTCCAAATTCTATCAAGTCTTCAAAACTTTGATGGTACCTGGCATAAAAAATGTAAAATACTATAGATAGTCACAATTATACTTTTAAATTTACGATGAATTCATTTTAATACAAAAAGTACTCTACCAGCTTTGCACAATTTCAACAGATGGCATCTTTAGTAAGTTGACAGGCAGATGGTTGATTTCACGAATGATGTGTGCTAAACGAACAGGCATTTGATGACGGCAAAAATGGAATGATTCAAGATGTGAACCATTTTTACCTGAAAAAACCGGAATCACACAATTACACACAATACTACATAAAGGTAGTCTCCAATTGTAATAATGATTTTTTCATGCAGAACAAGATTTTTATTGATATCCAGTTAGTTTTACCTGAGAATAAATTTACTGTCATATAACTTGTCTTGTATATCGTTGTTTGTAATCCGTTGTGTTTGTTTGCATTGATCTGCACTTCTGTCGGTTTGTTTGTTTGTTTGTTTGTCTGTCTGTCTGAAAGTCTGTCATACTGTACTTTTCAATGTTTATTTTGTATTTCGAATGTTTTGGAATCCCGTTATTGGAGAACTAATCTCTGTGTGGTAATTCCAGCCATGTAGTATATTTTGTATCTAATTTTATGTAATAGAGTGTATTGTGTTCAATGGCAAAATCTGTAAAATAATCTGATTGCATTCAATGTGGAAAACAAGAAGGAGGCTAAGCCTTTGTCTTACTTGGTTTAGAATTATTAAATTTTGGGCTTACAGTTTATATGGTGACATACTGTAAATTTGTAAAACGGTCTAGTGTTAGACAAAGTTGAGCACATTGCTGCTTAATTAATGGGTTAAGATTCCTCCTAAATATTATGGGCGCTTTTTAACCTAGTACATTTTGTTATAAATTTACGATACGTTGTTTAATACAAAACTAATACACTCTTTCACTACTGAAAAGTATACACAGGAAAAAGATCTCCATGGTAAAATATTGCAAATAACAAGGCACACCCCCACTACACCTCCATAACACCTGAGCAAACATAATTATATAATATGTGTATATATCAAAATTAGCCCATGTGCACTGGCTAAATCTTGTATATGAATATCTTGGGTTTCACATGTTTGTGATAAGAATACTTAAAACAATATCCCCTATAATGCGTGATAGTTCCTATTAGAAAAAATTATTATACACATCACACATTGACGAAAATGGACTTTGGATTTTTTACTGCAGAGAAAAGCCAAGGTCGATTCGGGGTCGAGCCATAAATTACATATAAAACAGCGTGTGACAACTAGCTCTATAAACTGTGGTGTGACGGACATTTGTATATAAATTATTTAACAAAACATAAGATTATTGATGGTTTATAAAATGCTATACTTTACCGAAGGATGTGAACTGTTCAATCGTCAGGGGAAACTGCTGATATCCACTGTATCGCTTGATGGCGGTCAACAATTCATCATTTAGGATTTTAGTTAACCTCATGGCGCAATTTTAAAAATCACGTTGCAGAAAATAAGAATATCATGACAAAACTATTATTTTAATGAAACATACAATGAAATTTTGATCCAAAAAACGTAAACATCTACGATCTCATGTAAACAGTCAAGCTCTGACTAATCTGTGAACAGTGAACTGGTGACTGCGTCTTCTGTGACGTCACAATGAATGAATATTCTGTGTGGGTGTGTGTGTGTGTTACCTAGGGGATAGGGAGTAATTTCGCAACGAACACAGAACACTAGCCACAAGGTAGCAAAAGACTAAAAGAGAGTCTTTTAACCATTTTATAATTTGCAAGCAAATACATTGCACATCTGGCTTTGTTGCAGGCTCATTGGGGGAGAGGGCCGAGGGGGGGGGGGAGTGAGCACCATCCCTTTTACAAATATTGATTTTATAATTTTTTCCTCCATTCTCCAAGCTATTACTAATACAGTGTCTACCCTTGTCTGCCATTCTATTCTGTCGGAAGTACACCTTCAGGCTTCAGTGCCCGAAGATATCGCCATCGATATGTTACAGTAAAACTGTTTAAAACTAGCGTTTACATGAAGTATTCCATATTTACATTTATATTACAGTGGTATAATTTGGTTGGTTTGTAAAATATCACATTATGTAGTTTAAACAGTAATTAAAGATGGCATGTGTTAAGCGTAGAGTTGTTGTCACAGGTCTGGGTAAGACATATAATATATGCTATATTCTGTGGTTGAAATTCTCAGATCACCATTCACTAGAAAGTTAAAGCATTTCTACATTTTAGGGACTGGTCATAATGGGCTATTACATTTAATTTCCGCACCCCCCCTGTCGAGGACCTCCGTATTTCACTATTTTTACCCCTCTGGAAACTGGAAAAAATGGTTTTCCCCCCTTGGAAATTCTGTCTCAAAACCCCCTAGGAAAGATGTTTTGCCCCCTCTGGAATAGTGTTTAGCCCCCTAATAAATTTTCTTGGCTTTACCCCCCTTGGAAAAAAATGTCCTCGACCCTGCCTGATCGAGGGCAGTGCAGACCATTGGTGCAGACATCCCCTTTGGAAACAAGAAATAACCCCTTTGGAAATATTATCCAACAACCACCCTGGAAATACCTCACCACCCCCTCTGGAAATGCACTTTTTACCACTGTGAAAAACTTTTACCCCTCAGGAAATACCCTTTATTACTCTTTTACCTGTCTGGAAATAATTTTTCACCCCACTGGAATTTTTTTCTAACTTTATAGCCCCTCTGGAAAGGTAATGATGAGGACCCTTCTGGAAAAACACAGATGTAAAACCCCTCGAGATGATTTGACAGTAAGCAATTTGCTCCAGGCTCCGAAATAAGAATTGATTGTTATTTTGGGGCCCAGAGCAAATTGCCCCTTCTTCTCCACTATATAGGCGGCCCAGCAGCTTCCATAGCAAAATTAGGGCCAGCATGAAAATAGGAGACCACCCCTCTTATAACTGTTCAATATTTTGTGAACCCCCTTTATTGCAGGTAGAAAAAATGTGACCCCCCTACGTTTTCCACCTTCCATCCCCCTGCTAAATTATGACCAGTCCCTTGCAATGATCTCTACATTTAGCTTTTCATTTTTTCATGAGAAATAATGCTGAGGCCAAACCAGAGATTGTGAATGATAAGTAAAAAATTGCATGATAAATACTGCCAACAATATAATAGAACCCTATTAATACAGTATCATGTTCCTTGACCCCATCTCAAGGTTTTGTACATCTGGCGCCCTGACAGTGACTGGAAAGTTTGGAAATTGTGCACCTGAGATTTCAAAAATTTTATAGTAACAATATTCAACATCAAAGCTGTGTGCCTGAGATCCCGGTTGCACGATACAAACTTTCCACAGTGGTCTGGGGTACTCAACTTAATTTCCCCCCTTGCTTGTTTTTCATCCCTCAGACCACTGGGTCCATGCACTGGCAGGGTTCAAGGCTATATTGAAAACATGTGTTAAATATGCATTTCTTTCAAGTTTGCTATGAAAACCTATGAGAAAACATGGGCATTTTTCAATGCAGATGTACCCCCACCCACGGGGACATGGAAATGACTGTTCTATCATTAAAACACTGAATCATTTGCTTATGATTAACTGAAACAAAGTAATAATAGAATAGTGTCGAATAGTATAATTAAATCATTCTTATTTCTTGTATCGTTCTACCAGGTGTTGTTTGCTCACTTGGTCATGAAATACAATCAGTTTGGAGAAATATTCTTGATGGAAAATGTGGAATTACCAGGATTAATAACCCAGGTACATGAAACAACAATTTCTGTGGGGATCCAATTCTATATATGTATCTGAGGCCATTATGATTCTGTTCAGTACATCATGATTATTTCAGATATTTCTTTTTGCACCTCTGCCTCCTTACCAGTAGCGAAGCCAGCCTGACAATTTGGTCATGCTAAATTTTTTTAAATCATATTTTATCATTATTCATAGAAAATTTGTTTTTTCTGATCTATGAACATGGAATATTTTGCATATTTGCACCAAATTGTCAGGCTGGCTTCGCCACTGCTCCTTACCCCTTTTGTCAAAAGGTGTGGATTTTGTACAAAATCCTGAATGATGCAATTCAAAATCCAGATAATGATACTAGAAATGATGCTACAGAATTACACACTGTACTACTTAGAAATAACCTATACCCGAGTTCTTCTGGTTGCATTCTATAAATCCAACTAAAACACAAATGGACACAATTTAGAACGTGTTCGGAATGACAAGTATCACAAATGAACGCGTTCCGAACGCACTATTAAGATGCAAATCGGAAGATTTGAGATTACCAACTGAAGAAAACATACCGGGAAAATGTCGAGGAAGGCCATCTTTCAGTAGTATAGTACAGTGGAATGTAATGTATTCTTTTTTTAATTTTAGATTATGAAAATTTATCTGTTAAAATCGGTTAGTATTCTTAACATTAATTATCAAAGATTATATTTAAAATTATCTTTTATGTGCAGTAGCGTAGCCAGCCCGCCGATTTAGTCCCCGCGCTATGCAAATTTGTTCGTGTTCATTGACGGTGAAAACAATCAATTTCTAAAGAAATGAATAATGATTAATGATTTGAAATTTGCATAGCGGGACCAAATCGGGGGGCTGGCTACGCCACTGTTTATGTGCATATACGATTTTGTGTATTGGTAAACTTTTTTACCAGCAACTGTGAAAATACTTCAATTTGATGCAAAAGACAAAGTCGCATTACAGCAGACAGATGATAACTACACATGTAGATATCTCACATCGTCACTTAACGTATCAACCTTGCAACAAGTCTGATGCAGGCCTAAAAAAGTGCGTGCGTTTTTATTTGTGCTGACTGCAGCCGGAATATACAAACACCATATGTACGGGATATTAGTACAACATATAACATTTTTCTGTTTAGCTGCAGCGGTATCAGAGGCGTCAGGAGGATTTGTTTCAGAGGAATGGTTGTCCAAACTAAAGGTGGTTTTGAATAAGTATATTAAACTGAATGCAATCAACTTTCACTTCTAAGTACCGTCTTGATAGCGTAAGCACTGCCAGTTACTGCCACTGATTGCGAAAATTGGTCAAATGTTGCTTTTAACCAGGTGGTTGTCAGGAAATGCTGGTCAAGGGAAACTGCTTGTTCAGCGTGCTTCTTTATATATGCATTTAAATATAAGTTACATCAAAACACTGAAACCATACATGAAGCCCTTGATTTCTCAATAACCCGATAACAATTAGAAAAACTCAAATTAAAAAAAATTTACCTTTTTTCCAAATATCAAAACTCACTTGTATTTTTGCTATAGGAAAGAAGAATAAATACACCAGAAGTTTTATATTCATTTGCTGCCTCGAGTCAAGCATTAGAAGACGCGAAATACGAGAATCTTACAACTGATGTGAAAGAATCTGCAGTAAGCTGGTGGTTGAAATATTTTATTTGAACGAGGCGTTGACTATTGGTTAATGAATCTAATCTTCTCTTCAGACAGAATTACATTGAAGACTAATTTTTTGTTTGTAATTTTCATTCTCAAATAAATTAAATATTCATGAGCATAACACAAAGGAAATCAGCACCGTGTCGTTACCTTGATGTAATACATATTCAATTGTCCAAACCGAGGACTGAACGCGATTTCAAGCCAGCACTTCATTTTCAACAAACTTTTCGTTGTCTCAAATCAATATAATAAACTCTCCGTGTTTGATATAGTTAATCACATCCGAAATTTTTATATATGTGATAGTTATATTTTAAACAGGTTATTATTTTAGGGAGTGGCTATCGGTAGCAGCTTGGCAGCATTAACAGAGATTCTTGCTGAAGGCAAAACACTTCGTGAAAAGGTAAATCGCTTTATTTAAGTAAGGGTATCTTGTAGATAACTCATGTCCTTCCAGGGATGGATCCAGCTCAAACTGCAAGGGGGAATCCTGGTCGGGCGTTAATCATAGAGAATGGTGTCAACTGCAAGGAGGGATCCTGGTCGGGCGCTAATCATAGAGAAGGGTGTCAACCAAAGGTGCAGGAGCATCGGTGGTCGTAGTGTGAGGGTATCTTGGATGTGCCTCCACAGCATCTGAGGCTACTGACAATCTGATATAGTGAAATTTGATTGTAACTTGATTTGATAAGGAAATTGGCATCCTCACTGGCCAATACTAGGTGGGGCGCACTCCCAGTAAATTATTCTTTGTATTGTCATTATACAAATGATCAATTTATTCATCTACGTTATTTGTTCTAGGGCCCACGGAAGATTAGCCCATATTTTATCCCCAAAGTTTTATTAAATACACCACCTGGAATCATTAGTATTCAGTTTGGTTTTCAGGTAAGAATGGACAAGCGAATTTTTCCAATGGTATCAAATATTGTTTAGTAGATATACATCTTGGTGCCACTATCGCAAGGTAGCGCAATAGTGCATCGAAAAAGTCAAGGAGAGACAAACCAAAGACACAAACCATAAACTATCCCTATAGAAGCAACTTCGTCTTGGCAAATATATATCTCAATTTTGACCATGGAATACTGCAGGCTCTACAAGCCTCTATAGGGGGTATTGAGGGCTTAGGGCACTAAGGGCGAAGTACGATGTTGATGTTGTTTTTATGACAAATTAAAACGAATACCGTATCAAAAATTTGTGAAAAAATCGCCCGGGACAGAACGGTAAAATTTTGGTATCGCAGCTATTGTTGTGTTATAACGACTGGTCGAGATCACGGAATAATAATAATAATAAACCTACTGACGTAGTTTTCTTAGACTTCTGTAAAGCTTTCGATAGTGTACCTCACGAACGATTGCTTTACAAACTTAAACAATATGGTATTGGTGGTGTATTGTTAGAATGGTTCCGAAATTTTTTGACAAATCGCCGACAGCGAGTAGCGGATAGAGGTACATATTCCGAGTGGTCTAATGTTAAATCAGGTGTGCCACAGGGAACAATGCTTGGTCCCATCCTCTTTTTGATCTACATCAATGACCTTCCTGACGGTGTATCAAGTTCAGTCAAGCTTTTCCCGGACGACACCAAAGTATATCGTGAGTTATCGGATGCGGAAGGCGACGCGTCATTGTTACAATCTGATTTAGATTTTATGAGTGATTGGGCCAAAAAATGGCAAATGTCGTTTAACTCAGACAAATGCGAGGTAATGAGAATAACCCACCACCGAGAATTCTCAGTACCTACGTACCACCTCTTTGGAAAACCACTCAAAGTTACGAAAAATTTCAAAGATCTAGGAATATTTATGTCTAACAATCTGAAGTGGTGTGAACAAGTCAACTCAACCGTTAACAAAACAAATCGAATCCTAGGTCTAATTAAACGTACAGTCGGCTCCTCTAATACAGTTGTTTTTGCAAAGTTACATTTAGCCCTGGTGCGACCTATATTACAGTATGCTTCTCCCGTATGGCCCCCTCATCAAATGAAAGATGTAAAAGCTCTAGAGGGCATTCAAAGAAGGGCATCGAGATTAGCACTTAATCAGAAGCGTGGAGAAATGCCATATGAACAATGGTGTATACTTTTGAAATGGGACACTCTTGAAAAGCGTAGAGTCTTTCTATCTCTTGTTGAATGCTATAAATCGATATTTGGTCTTAATGGTATACCATTTGCGGAGATCTTTGAGTATAAACCCGTGAACAAGACTAGAGTTAACCATAAGTATACGTTGTACACTAAATTGCCAAGAATAAATTGCTATAAATACTCATTCTTTGTAAGAGTTGTTCAGCCATGGAACGCTTTGCCTAGTCATGTTGCGGAAGCTGAAAATCTTGCTAAGTTTAAGGGTCAGCTCAAACTGCACATGAACTTGTGTTTTAATTAATCATTAAATTATTATAGTAACATTAATTTTCTGTATATATTAGTCACTAGTTTTTATATATTTTTGGGGGATCTTATTATAGGGTTAACCTCTAGATTCTCCAGCAAGGACCTTGATATTTTTCTTTATTATATTATAGTTCATATATCTTAGATTTAATGTATTAAGGTACCTTGAATAAATTTCTTGATTGATTGATTGATTGATAATAGTCGTAATGGGGGAAAATTACTAGGGACATTTCTCGTACACGAAAGGGATTTATGGATGTCGTCCAGTTCGAACCTTTGGTTTGTCTGTCCTGGGTTTGTTACCCTAGGGCAACTTTGTTGTTCATGCAGGATAGTAGTTTTGAGTATTTGAGCCAATGTTACCCTAAGACTGCAACATTGTATAACCCATGGGGTAACATACACCCATGGGGTAACATACACCCATCGGGTAACATACACCCATCGGGTAACATACACCCATCGGGATAAACACTATAGAAGTGCTATTAGTAGTTTGATTTACAGGGATATATTAGGGCCATTTATACGGGAGAAAATAAGTCGCGACTTACATAAGATGCGTCCTATATAAGATGCAAACACACCCGTATAAATGGTCAAATTCTAATAAGTCGCGACTTATTGTGGACCAGTCTGAACCCCTGTTCTTATTTAAGTCGTGACTTACTAGAATTTGACCATTTATACGACTGGGTTCGCGTCTTATATAAGACGCGCCTTATATAAGACGCGCCTTATATAAGACGCGCCTTATATAAGACGCGCCTTATATAAGACGCGTCTTATGTAAGTCGCGACTTATATTCTCTCGTATAAATGGCCCTAATGTTTCTGACCTTAGGGCCCAAACCTAGCTCCGTCAACAGCTTGTTGCGCAGGAGCTCATGCCATTGGTGAAGCATTTAGGTTGATTAGGAATGGTGATGCAGATGTGATGGTTACAGGTGGAACTGATGCAGCTGTTCTTCCCTTAGTGGTCGCTGCATTTGCAAGGTAAAGATATTTTACCGCAGATATTTACAGCTAATTAGTCCATTTTGCAGTTACAAGCTGCAATATTTTACTGTTGCTTACCCAGTAATGCCCAACACCTACCTCTTGACAGGCAAAACTTGCTTGCGAATAACATATGGGAAGATAGTCTGGTTAACCCATTAACACCCAACACTTTCCCTTAGCTTGAGAAATAAAATTGTCTGCCATTAGAGTAAAATAATAACGTAGGGTGCATTAGAGCACATTGTATCTTAATGTGTTAATACTACTAATGAAGAAGATAAACAAAAGCAATTTAAAGCTTAGCAAGATCTATAATGATACGTATATTATCCATGAGTGTGTCTGTCAAGAATATTGGTTGATAACTTGATATTTGTCTAGAATAAAAGCTTTGACAACAAAATTTAATGATCACCCTGAAGAAGCATCTAGACCATTTGATAAACTAAGATCAGGATTTGTTATGGCCGATGGCGCTGCTACATTAGTACTTGAGGTAATGTACAATGACAGTCAGTGTTGTGTGTGTGCCGATTTGTAAATGTTAACCATAATTGCTGTTATAATGTATAAATATTTTTATAGGAATATAACCATGCTAGAGCTAGAAATGCTCACATGTATGCAGAGGTTCTGGGTTATGGACTGTCAGGTAAGATAGTAGGCAGTATGTCAATCCCGTATACAAAGATTCTTTGCAGGCACACGTACCAATTAGTGATGGTGTTCGAGATTTAAGAGAATTCACTAGGCGGACCTCAAGTTGTTTTGTTATATTGTTTGTCTATTGTTTTGTGTCCACTCAAGCAAAATTCAGGAAGACAGTGTCTATATATTAAGTCTTATATGGTCGTATATCTTCAAATTATTTCTCAAACATCTAGCTTTATCAGCCTTGTTCTTGATAATTATATTTTACTTATTCAGACAATTTATTATGTCACGAATGCGGCACTAGTAGATAGTGGACATGCAAAGCACCTAATGTTCCCTCTCTCCTCCGCAGAAGCTTTTACTTTTTTTTAAGTCTGATGTATTAAAGGGTGAACGTAGTTTTTCTGTTGATTTTTGATAATCCGCGCGCTTCCTTTCCTTTCTCCTTTCGTAAACGTTCGCCAATTTCCGAAGACCAATTACTCTCGCGTCTCATTATAATTTATCTCGCGTTTCATTATAATAAACCAAACTAAAAGCCTCTGCGGAGGAGAGAGTAATGTTCCTTAAACATAAATGCATGTAACCGGAAGTATTGACATTCAATGATATTAATAGTAATGACACTAATAGCAATTCAGTGTGACCAGATTTAGCATAATTATGCTAGTTTAGCATAATTTCATCATTTGGAGACGTGTATTAGCATAATGAAAAATGCATAATTCTAGCATAAACTCGCAGGATCAGCATAATGTTAGCATAATGTTAGGACATCTTTCTTTAAATGTTATTTTAGAAGGAAAGTTTTAAAAATGCGCTCAGCAGTCAGATTTGTCACTAGTCTTGTATTCTTGCTCTATTTCTCATTACCATGACGATTGACGATTATGACATCATTGCTTTGGCTTAACCTGCGAGCAGGATCTCTTGGTAGGCTTGAAGCACGTGCTTGAAGTTGAATGATTTATTCCACTGAGATTTATTCTGTGCTCGTGCTGCATGGTTTTCACCTGAAGTTTGCAAGAATAAAGATGTCAGCAACAATGTAGCTTGTTTAAAATGCATTTTACAACTTTACAAATTAATAGTAACATTTTAAAGTAAATTTAAACGGTTATCTCAATTTAGCATAATTTAGTCGGTTGTGTAGCATAATTAATTTTTAGAATCTGGTCACACTGAATAGCATGAAATTGACATTTTTATAATGAGAAGAAATTGTTATGGAAGTTTGGTGTAAACAATAGCGTAAAATATAGAAATAAATTGATATTTAAAAGAGAGAAGATTAGTCAAATATTATACAGTTACGTCAAACATGCACTAGTGTTCTATTTCAAATATGATAATAACCAGGCAAAAATACGATACATTCGCAACAATATTTATTGCAGATTGGTGTTCAAGAAGCCTGCGTTTTTGTTCACAGTATCGAAAAATGGAATTAATTCATTGCTTTCTCGTGTTGTAATCAGATTATACACCATGAGGAAACGATACAAATGTTCTTTTTGGGAGTTTTTTTCTGTATTTAAAGTTCATTTCTACATATAAATGATCAAAATACGTTATATTTCGTATTTGTGATATTAGGAGATGCTTATCATTTGACGTCACCAAGTAATGATGGGCGAGGTGCCATACGCTGTATGCACTCAGCTTTACGTGATGCTAATTTGAGACCAGAGCAGATTTGTTATATTAATGCTCATGCCACCTCCACTCCTGTTGGTAAGACATATCCTTTGTATAATATATAAGCAATTCAATTAAGGTCCTTATAAAGTTAAAATGAGGACCTTAATGGACTTATGCATCAGTAAAATCCAAGCGTGCCCATGTAATGGAGTATGAATTATAGTTTATTTGTGACTTATAGGTGACGCAGTTGAAAATCGGGCAATAAAAGAAGTTTTTAACGATCATGCAAGGAACCTTAAAGTATCTTCAACCAAAGGTAATTTTGATGATTAAGACTCTTGCTTTGTTGCATTCAGCAGGGAAGGAATACTGTAAACGAGTTAAATCATTTGCTGAAAGATCAATTTCTAAATGTCCCAACTGGGAAGTCCCAACTGAGTTTTGTGATATTTATAGTTATTATATAAGTATAGTCAGTATAGAGATTTCCGTGCCGTAGAAAAGTGAAATAGAAATCGTATCCTCACGGCGGACGATATTTTTCACATGTGAAAATTATCGTCTCAGCGTTTTGATTGGTCGGACGATTTTTCTCACATGTGGTGAATTATCGTATCAGCATTGATTGGTCAGTGTTTTCCCGCTCAAAATTGTAAACATGGTGCCGAGTTTTAGCGAAATCACCGAAGTGAGAGTTTTCATTGCGTTTTTCGCTAATAAAGCGACTTTATTACCATCAAGGAAAACACTCAAGGCTTAAAATATTTAAGATAAACCTCTTTGATTGGAATTCCGGCAAGAAAATGAAGAAATAAACGGTAAGAAATCTGTTTTTGAGGCTAGATATACTACGCTTGCGTGTTGTTCGCTGCGAGTCTGGGCGCTTTCTATCTATCTAGTGTAATCTTTCTTGACATGTCTAAAGCTTTTGACAGCGTTCAACATGATATTCTTCTTCAAATAATTCTACATCTAGGTGCATCACCGGCAGTCTGTAGATGGTTTAAGAGCTATTTATCGGACAGGTTGCGGTATGTTCGGATTGGAACCACTTCCTCAGCATCGGCGCCATTATATAACATGGAATTCCCCAAGGTTCCGTCATTTCACCGTTTTTATTTAATATTTACACCGACAGTCTACCATCAACACCTAAATCCTGCTGCCTAAAATCGTACGTGGATGACTCAAAAACATTTCTATCTTTTTCTTTTAAATATCGTGTATGGACTGCTCTTTATCAGCAATAGAAGAAGACCTACAAAGAGTATTCGAATGGTGCTGTAACAACAGCCTTTTGATAAATCCAGATAAAACCAAAATGCTGGTGCAGGTGGGTTCACGACAACTGCTTCAACAACTGGAGACGTTTCCTAACCTCAGTTTTATGGGCAAAAGTCTTAAACCTGTGACAGAAGTCAAAGATCTGGGGATATTTCTTGACTCTCACCTAACGTATAATAAACATATACAGGAGTTATCTGCGTCGTGTATCTATCTATAAATTGGGACTCAAATAAGTTGACTGAAACACATTTTCGACCAGTCAACACTAATCACTATTATTGAAACATTAGTTATGAGTAAAATTAATTATTGCTCATCAGTATGGTCCAACACGTTGGATGTTAACATAAAAAAGATCCAATAATCCAGAACTGTGCAGCTAGACTTATTACAGGGATCCCCAAATACGATCATATATCTCCAAATGCATAAATGATCAAGCACCTTTATACCTTTGTCACAAGTTTGAGCAGAGAAATCAAATTCATGATCGTGTTACTAGAAATAATAAAGATCTCAATATCCCGAAGTATCGGACATCGAGTGGCCAAAGATGTTTTAAATATAGAGGAACTAAAATATGGAACGCTCTGGACACAATTAAAATCCATTAGTGTCTAGTGATCTAGGTGTTTTTCAAACTGAACTAAAATCAGACCTTTTAAAGGAACATTTATCTTAAATTTTAAGACTATTTTAAATCATTACATTGTCTATATAACTCGTAAATATCTCACTTGTAAATAGTATTTATATTTAAATTTTTTAAATTTTATGTAAATTGTCATTGAAAAGCCCATTAGGAGTTACTGGGAATGTCAATTAATAAATATGTCAATATGTAAATATATGAGCAACTAACCCTGACCCCCAACCTAACCCTAATAATCCCTAACACTTATTTCGGTTGCTCATATATCGAGAAAGAGCACGAGTCTGTCAGTGTCACATAATTATCTCTATACTTATATAATAAACAAATTACTTCATGGTTGGTTCGTTTGTACGATTTTTATTATTTACTCGTTGTGAAGATCGCTAAACGCACTTTAAGCGATCCTTCACAACTCCTAAATAAAAATCGTACGCGCTCATTTTAATGCTAACTACTTGATTTAAATATAAAACTGGTTGAGATTCTATAAGACCGGCCATAGGTGTTTCAAACTGAATGATATATTTGGCGTGATTATATAGGTTCAACTGGTCATTTGCTTGGCGCAGCAGGCGCTATTGAAGCGGTTTTTGCAACTTTGGCTGTACATGAGGTATGTATACTTGTCACTCTCCTCCACAGAAGCTTCTTTGTTGTTATTGAGTGACCTTGTGCCACCGCAGAACCACCGCAGGCTAGGAGAAGTGGACGCACGGAGTTTGATAGGAAGAATGAAATTGTCATTTATTGTACTTGAAACGTTTCTTTTTTAAGGGTGTTGCACCACCAACGTTAAACTTACATGAAGTATCTTCAGAATCTGAGTTTAATTTGAATTACGTGCCAAACAAATGCGAAGAGTTGGTCGTTGATAAAGGTAAAAGACGTATCGCATTGTCTAATTCATTTGGCTTCGGAGGAACTAATGCTTGTCTTTGTATTGGTGAAGTGCTATGAAGTTTGACAGTATTTGTACAGTATATAACACTTTAAGCTCGTTCCCAGGGCCTTTGCAGTGAGGATGATAACACTTGCATGGTTACAGGGTTAAGAAGAGGATACTAGCATCATACTAGCAGGCATCTCCTTAATGAACAGGCAAAGTCATTCTACAGTAACGGCATGGAAATTTTGAACCAAAATCACGCTGGCATCACCCTAGCATATATACATGAACTTGTGGGTAGCTCTTGGACTCTGTACTCAGCTACAGGTGTCAGAATCACAGGACCGTAGGTTCGTTTCCTTCCAGAGGGCCTATAGTTGCATATTTCGCAACTGCAGACCTGTAATAATTACTTTCTGGATCCTGGGGAACATTTGCATAAGCAATAAAATTGAGGGACATTTTTCACGCATACTCTGTGAGGATATTACTTTGTGCTATAATAAAAGTACTTGTAACCAAAATACTGTAAAGCATACTTTATTGTTGCATGCATAATTATGAATTAATGTACCGTCAAATGTTTCGTTATTTATTTGAAAAAGACAAATTAAGGATTCGAACAACATTAACACTTTTTCCAGGTCTGATACTTCAGGGAAGGAGAACCGAGTGAAAGAAACCTAAGCAATTACATAATGATCGCTTAGAATAAAATTCAGCGTAACATTAAATCTATTAAGGCCAATTACTATAAGTATAAGGTTGCAGACTTGGACTATTCTAATACAAGAAGATGGTGGACAGACATAAAATCTCTCATAGGTCAGAACACTAAACAGGAGTGGTATCACCAATTCCTTGAAGACAATCAAGTACTGGCTAACAAAATTAATGATTTTTTCCTGAGTATTACTGAGAACTTTTCACCACTTCCACGACATGAGAGGTTCGACTGTCTTTGGCGAACATTAAGGTGTCTAAATCAATTGGACCAGATAATATTCCGAATAGAGTACTCAAGGAATTTGCTCCTGAACTAGCTTTAGTCATGCAAGATATATGCAATCAGTCGATGATTGAGGGTTATATTCCTGAATTGTTAAAGTGCTCGATTATTTCTCCGATACCGAAAGAAAGTCCCCTCCAAGCAATTGAAAAAGATCTACGCCCGATATCTCTAACCTGCACCTTAGCCAAAGTTATGGAGGGTTTATTTTGTACAAGAATTCTGCCACAGCTGGCAGGGAAAGTTGACCCAACATCAATATGCGTGTAAAGGTCTTTCAACGACAGATACCTTATTATATATTCTTCAACCTATTTATGAGGCCATCGATAGTGGAAACAGTGGTGCCCGGATTTTTTTCGCAGACTTTTCTAAAGTATTTGATCTTTTAGATCACAATATCCTTATCGCAAATCCCTCGCAGCTCAATATCCACCCTGCGTTGACAAATTGGATCGCTGCTTTTATTTCTAATAGAAAACAGGCTGTCAGAGTAGCTGGAACCCTGTCTAGTTGGAAATGTTGAATACCTGTTCTCAGTAATGACAAACAATATTTTACTAGATTGGAAACTGAGAACAAAATATGTGGAGGACACTTCTGCTCTAGAAATAATTCCTAGAAATTCGATCAGCCTTTTAAACACAGTGGTGGATAGTGTACATGAATTTACCGCAAATCATCATATGAAACTGAATCCACGGAAATGCAAGGAGATGGTAATCAGTTTTACCAATCGTAATAGGTAATAACTTGGTAGAAAAGGTTACCAAATATAAATTGCTGGGAATAGTATTGACAAATGATTTGAAATGGAATAACCATGTCGATAACATATATAAAAAGTCGTGTAAAAAATTACATTCCTTGCGTGTTCTACGTAGAGCTGGCGTCGAAAAGGATAATATTTTGAAAGTTTATTTGACAACTGTAAGACCGGTATTAGAATATGCAGTACCAATTTGGCAAGCAATCCCTGACTACCTATCACATGAGATCGAGTCTGTTTAAAAGAGAGCGTTAAAGATTATTTTTCCAGGGGCTGACACTTATGATGAAGCACTGAAATATGCTGGAATATTGAAATTAGAGAGTAGACGTGAGAACTTATGTAGACAATATATGGGGAAAATAAAAAGGAATGATCATCCTCTAAATAAACTACTACCGCGTCCTATTGATAAAGAACATGATTATATTCTCACTGGGAGTTTTTGCCAAGCAATGCCAAAAAAACCCGCAATGGGAGCAATGCCAAAAAAACCCGCAATGGGAGCAATGAAAGTCAGAACCCCCCCCCCGAGAAATACAGTTTTTCGTCACTTGCGACGAAGACACGTACGGGTTCGGAGTAGGGGATTTTTTGGTACGCTTTCACTCGTCGCAGACGAGCATATACTAACGCTTCATGGGTTCTCTCAGGGCCCCTCAGGACAGACGAGCATATACTAACGCTTAGTACGCCCTATAAACTTAGTACGCCCTATACATGCACTGTCTACGACGGGTTTCTCGCTAATCTGTGGCTCAGTGTGATGGGATATTCGCTGATCGTGACACAATTAACGTAGCATGTTACAGACATTCCTTTCATTTGCCCTCGCTTTACCAATTCTATATTGCCTATATTTGCACTGTTTAAACATGGTGATACACTGGCTACGACGGAGTTTCTCCTTAATCAGTGGCTTGTAGTGTGATCGCTTCGTATAGCAAATGAAACATATAATTGCCTTTGTGTATCGCTTTAAGCGTGCTATTATACCTTGTAGCCTTAAAATTTAGGTGAGGCAATCCCATTTGAACACTTTTAAAACAAAGAAAATATATGCCTTAGGACCTTAGGTGAGGAAAAAGATAATATATTTTAGATATTAAAACAAAGAGCTCGCTTTAGGTGAAGCGAACTGTAAAATATATGCCTGGCTTAGGTGAGGCAAAATTTATTTTGGATATAAAAACAAAGAACTGGCTCTAGGTGAAGCGAAGTGTAAATATATATGCCTTCGGTGAGGCAAAATTTATTTTGGATATTTAAAACAAAGAATTCGCTTTAGGTGAAGTGAAGTGTAAATGGGCTTAGCCTTAGGTGAGGCAAAATTTATTTTGGTTATTAAAACAAAGAACTAGCTTTGGCCGTTTGGGTGAAGCGAAGTGTAAACAAATATGCCTTAAGTAAGGCAAAATCTCATTTGGATACAGTAAAACAAAGAACTAGCTAGCTTTGGGTGAAGCGAAGTGTAAAATATATAGAGAATATTACATGGTTGCGCGGAAATATGGAGAAACAATCCTAGCCCAAAACAATCCTAGCCCGAGTACGAAATGGTTCCGCCACCCTGATCGGGAAAGTAGGCGAAGTTACCCCGCCTCACTTGGTTATTCCCTTAACAGTCGAACCATCCAAACCCAGGTTGTGTCATGATGAGCGTTTTTTAAATAAAGGATCTTCCTTTTTCATTGGATAAACTTACCGATCTCCCACGTTACGTTGATCCGAATAATTTTCAAACAGTAATGGATGACAAAAGTGGCTATGAAATTTGTCTCTTACCACACGCAGTCAGACGTACTTTGGTTTCCAATGGGCTGGTTGGTTTTTCTGTTATCGCACAATTCCCTTTGGTTGAAAGGCAAGCGCTTACATCTACCACACAGTAGGCCTGTCCGCAACTAGTTACGTCCGTTCTTTGGGCATACCATGTTCACTATATATTGATGATCGTCATGAGCTCCGAATCACCCCGACGGTATTGCTTCCAGTCTCCCCTCCTTGGGAATGCTCATTGATTCTGTGCAACAAGCGTTTTTGCTACCCGAAGAGAAACGACAGAAATTTACCAAACTCCGGGAATCTCTCTTGGCGAAGAAAACTGTTTCCTGAAAAAATTTGCAAAAACTATCAGGGAAAACACTTTCCTTTGCTTTAGCTGTCCCCGGCGCACGACTATATACGACGTCAGCAATATTTTCCGCTATTTCGAAAGCCCATCGCACCGAACGTCCCGTTCCTTTGACGGGAGATGCATTTCAAGCATGGCGTTTCCTCGATGCCTGGCACAGATTTTTACCATGGTGTTCCGAGTCTCATTCCCACCTTCAACTTTGGACTGACGCTTCCAATACGGGCTGCATTATACAATTCTCTGATCGAAAGCACACAGCTATCAACAACCTTTGGTCACGCCAGGAACGCTCTACCCCCATCGTGGTCCGCGAGGCACAAGCCCTTTCTAACACCCTTTCCGCACACGCCGCTAGCTTGGAAAACCCCCGATTAGATTGTCATGTGGATAACCAAACCCTCGTCCATGCTTGGCAACGAGGGCGGTCGCGCTCTGCAGAATTATCCAACGTTCTCAAAGATATCTTTAACCTCACACTACAACACAACTTTCCCTGTGTTATGTTCCTTCCAATGAGAACCCTGCCGAGGCTCCATCTCGTATCCTTTCTGACAAAGACTGCACTCTGACAAAACATATCTGGCGTACGATTCAGCAAGCGTTTGGTCCTCATACCGTAGACCTTGTTGCGATCCCGGCTAACGTCCTATCCAACTGTTTGGGGAAACCCCTCAGATTCTCCCCTACCCTACTTCTCAGGCAGCCGGAACTAACGTTTTCTCGCAACAGTTGCTTGAAATAAACGCTTATGTGTTTCCCCCTTTTGTTCTTATCGGACCAAAATTGCCCTATTACCAACAACGTTGTCCCAGACATCTCACCCCGGCGTTACTGGTGGTCCCTTCTAACCACGCGTTCCTCGTCCTCTTTCAAGCTTGGTGCACATGGTGAACGAGACGTCTTGCTATTTCCAACCCAGGCTGCTGACTGTTTTCAAACTCGCGCACTGCAATGGGACCTCTGGGTCTTTCGTGTCGCGCAATTTTAACTCTCTCCTTACCCCTACCACAGGTCTACCAGCATGTTCCCCGTTTCTGGAAACCTGCTGAACGCTGTCCCTCCTGTGGGGATCCGAACGACGCGGGTTTCCTATTCTGCCAACGATGTGGATTCCAAAAAGACGCAACAAAACTCTTACCGATCAAGAACGAGTCAACATCCCCCTGACTAATATTGACACTAGACTGCAGCATTTACAAACTGTTCGATGTAAAAAACCTTATGAAAGACAAAAATCCCGCCTCCAGACGGAACTCGAGATTTTCCTCGCTTCTCTCCCACAGCCCAAAATCCCTCCTTTCTGCTACGACAAATGACAATCGTCCGTTTCCTCATATGGAAAGATAAATCCGGGAAGACGAAAGTGCATCTCACGACATGCCCCTTTTCGAGTTCCACGTCTAAACGCAACAGTTACCAGTGCCCCTCCCGACTAGCTGCGGCTACAGTAGATGCGACTACATTGCGAAACTAAGATCCATCTTCGCATCATTTGGCGGTGAACCGTTGGATACGGCCTCTATGGAATACGGAAATCCGGCCACCCATCCGACCGTGAAATATTATATTATTAAGAGGTTCTTTTCTATACTGTATAAGGTATTAAAACGTTTGACCAATAACGAATGGGGTACTATAAAGCAGTACATATAGTCGCTATTGTCATTATTGACAAAGTTTAATTGTTAACGAAATTTAAACATATTTAGCTATCAAACCCGTGCTATACCAAGTACAGATCCTGTAATGTGTTATAGACCAAATGCACATGATCTTAAAATGACCTCATGCATGACATTTGGGGGACAACTCGAAACGAACCACTGTTTAGTAAAGGAATAATGAACTCAAGTTCTTTCATTATAGGCAAATTTTTGCTACGGGCCAATCAATCTTGTACCCTGCGCCCACGATCCTCGCAGAGCCTCCACAGAGGATCCCGGGCTCGGGGAACAAGATTGGGGGTCAATAAGTGCAAGAGGTCCATTGCGGAATGACGAAAATGTACCGACTTTATACATACATACATGCATACATACATACATACATGCATACATACATACATA
Source organism: Trachythela sp. YZ-2020 (assembly GCA_016169945.1). Classification (NCBI taxonomy): domain Eukaryota; kingdom Metazoa; phylum Cnidaria; class Anthozoa; order Malacalcyonacea; family Clavulariidae; genus Trachythela; species Trachythela sp. YZ-2020. Next base: position 1,756,359 of record JADLSH010000369.1, read on the forward strand.
TACATACATACATACATACATGCATACATACATACATACATACATATACATACATACATACATGCATACATACATACATATACATACGAGATCCTGGTAAACTGTTCCATAAAGAAGCTCCACTGTAACTAAAGGAGCGCTTTAAATAGTCTGTTCGTGGTTTAGCTGTTTTCTGTGAGAATTTGTAACTTTTGTAACTACCTGTAAAAATAATTTGCCCCTTTCACGTGGCACAAATAACCAATCCTATTACGATGTTATCAATTGAATAAAAACGAAGAATTAGAAAACCACATTACTAAATCATCCGAAAAAATATATTGAAAAACAAGCAGCTGCTTTAAGTTAAACTCAACTTCAAATCACAACATAATCAAATAGGAATATAGTATTTTATTTATTGTTTACAGTAAGAAAATATTAAATTAAAGTAGTCCAACTATATTGTTAGTTCAGTACATCAGTTTTAGTAACTCTCTGGTTCAAAGACATAAATACAAATTTGAATAACAATGGCACGTCTAAACGCTGATAAACGCGCTCATATTAGTCCTTTATCAAAGGCAGTGTTCACTTGGTTGTTTGTAAGAAAGTGAAACATCAAATTTTTACACCGTTTTCTTCGTGTTCAGTTCGTATTATTTACACATTTACTTTCCACAGCATGCCTGTGATGGTGGTGGCATAGGTGGCATACATGATGGTTGTCCACCACATCCTTGTGGTGGTGGGGGTGGTGGGCATGGACATCCAGCACCACCTGGGGGTGGCATTGGAGGAGGCATCATTGGTGGTGGTGGCCCACCACCACAACAACCAGCAGATGGTGGAGGAGGAGGCATACCTCCCATTGGTGAACATGGGCATGGTCTTTGTGGTGGTGGCATCATTGGTGGCATCATTGGTGGCATCATTGGTGGCATCATACCACCACCTCCACAACATCCAGCTGATGGGGGTGGTGGTGGTGGTGGCATACATGATGGTGGTGCACATCCCATTGGTGGTGGTGGTGGAGGGCATGGACATTGACGTGGTGGTGGTGGTTGACAACATGGCAATGGACAGATCTTCATACAATGATGAACACAGATAGGTGGACAAGCTGCAGGTGGTGCGGGTTGACCGTGACATCCAGGTTGACCAGGGGGACCCATGCATCCTGAAGGACCGGGGGGTCCCATACAACCGGCTTGTCCTGGGTTACCCGGGCATCCGGGAGGACCCATCATACCTGGAGGTCCTGGCATAGGTGGGGGCATAGGAGGTGGGCAGCATTGAGGTTGAGCTGGCTGACATCCCCCACCACATACGCTGGGGTTTGCACTTCGTTTGGCAATATCTAGAACATATAATGTCAACCATAAGTAACTGTTATTCGTTCGCAGTGCAAGGCAACCATTAGGTTCCTGTTTTAGTAGATACTTCCATTACAAACCGCGTACTAGTACGAAACTTGGCAAGGAATGTGTTTTTTTTGTCTACGTTTGAACTAAATATATTATGTTAAGATGATTAAATGGATTGTCATAGCAACTACTTTGATATGAAGGATTTACAACTTCGTCCAATTTTCTGGGAAACATTATTTTATAAAAAACATGTGTGGCGACAGATAGTGTTACCCTTAATTCAATAGAAAGGGTGCCCGATTTCTGCAGACCTGGTGACGATCTTCTCTTAAAACGACTTGACAATCTGGTCATACTCGGATCGAGAGCTTTTCTAAATAAATCACGCGCTATTTATATAAACAGAAACGAGTATTATTTTAGGTGAAATACCCTGCACTGAATGTATATATGGCAGGTAACACCTGTTCTGCTAAACAAATCATCAGGATCTAGAAAATAACCCTTACATTTTTCGTAAAATTTGATGTTTTTGTTTTCTTAACGTACCTTCACTCTTAACATCTTTTACAATCGTTATTATTTTTCCATGATGAAGATAAGATTCAGTAACTAATAAAGTGAGAAATATTTTAATACTGTACTAGATATTTGGAATATTTCTGAAATGTATTATAGACTAAATGTCGTACTCTCCAGCTTCTTTTTGTTTCAATCATCTGAACTTTTGTCTGGACAAGCAAAAGTAGTGACTTCTTCCTAAAGTTAAGTGTTGGAGTGTGTGAAAGGGCCTAGGGCTAGCCGGACCATTTTGGCCGAAAATCGCATTTCATAAAATTATACTTTTATAAAATTAATTGCCAAAATAAATCGAGAAAATGAACTTATTCAAGTTAGGAAAAGGATAAAAACAAGAAAACATTACTTTGTTCTTATCCAGTTGCCTAATAGGTTTATCCGTGCAGTCAGAAAATATTGATTTTAGTACAAAATGCTTGCTCTGCCCCTGGCGCCGAGACGTTTTGATAAGCTAGGATAATTAAACACCAAATTGTTTTCTATAATTTTGTCTCTAAGTATGTAAGATCAGTTTTAAGTTATGTTTAAATATTTGTTACATGTATCAATTATAGTATATTAAATGTCCAAAATGTCACCAAAAACACGAAAACTTATTAAAGCTTACCTCGTCTCGCATACGTCGAAACAGTTATGGCTAAGAGACTCAATACTAAAATTCTTAAGTCCATCTTGTTTATGGTCGAGCTCTGAAAAATATAAATGAAACTAAAATCAGTGTCTAACTGGTACTACAATTGCGTCATGCACTCGTGCGTGCATAACTAGTCTCGCGTAATACCACAATTTCATCATGGAAAAGCCTTTACATGCAGATTTTAATAAGCATAGCAGCACTGATAAAATTCCGTATTTGTATCTATCATTTTACTGTAGTTAAATTATTTTACAGTTTTTGCCAAGAGAGAAAATGTTCACTTTTATGTCTTGGGAAAAGGAGGATTTGAAGAAGATACAGTTCAATAATTATTTTAACATTCTACATAGTCAATGAAAAATTCCGAGCTGAGATTTAACGTTCAGTCGTCTCAAACTTTGAGAAAATATTTAGTTGCTATTTGCAGGAATGTTGTTATATTTCGCTTCGCAACCTGCCTTACTAATCACCAAGCGTAACAACCATAACAATTTTATGTACCGTTACTATAACGTTGGAAACTACTTTTTAACCAATTTTATCAAAATTTTACATAAAAGAATATTTTAAAGTATAGAAACGTATTGTAAAAGTAAAGTAGTTGAGGAAAATTGATCGATAAACTGGCGTTAATTAAATGTCGTTAATTAAATGTCGTGATGTTTGTCACGTGACTGTTATAAATTACACTCCGATCTAAGTCAAAGCTAAAAAAATGTTTCCTTCCTTTTGAGGTGAAAATGGAAGAATCCCGTCCGGTAAAAGACCTCAGATTATTGCAGTTCGCTAATTAGCAAGGTTTATTCCTTGTCCTTCGCTGTGAAAATGATCTTTTATCTTCACCTACCCTATTTTCATTGCAGTTTTCTTTATGTTCATCGAATGGAAATCATAAAGTAGAACAACAGGAAAGTACATAAAATTAAATTTCTACTAGAATTTTTGTCCGGAACTGTTTCATATTTAGAAAGTTAAGGATGTATTCGTTGGCTGTCCTTATTATCAAAATAATCTTTAATCTTACGATCTTATAGTAACGGTTTCCTCTTTATGATTTATGATATTATATCATAATGTGGTATAACAGGGAAAATTAGATTGAATATTTTAACTGGATGACTTTTGGGCTTTTGTTCAGTACTATTTAAAAGGATAGTTTAGGATGTAAATTTGCAATTTGTTCAATATAAATACGGTTGCTAACGACAATTTGACATTTAATGACAAGCTAAAAACTACCACCTGTAATTGTGTTTGTCTGAACTCAAATTTCGATTCAAGTAAAACCTTTACAACGCAAGAATTCTATACTAAACTTTTTTAATATTCACTCAGTTATTACTACAGTATTAAATAAAGAATATTGACTAACCTTTATATTGAACTCGCCGATTTGCGGTTGCTGCTGACAGAAATAGCTGTTAGTACGGACTAGCAGTTCTTACAACACACTTCGACAATCACAGTTCACTGCTCATAGCTTCAGACCGTACATGACGCGAGATGATAGCAATTTTCTGAAGCAGGTCGCACTGTGTTTCTTGACGTGAAATTTACAAACAACCTGTCCAAAAGTTATAAACAATTTTACAGGCGACCTCTTTCCCTTTTAGTTTGTAATATATTTTGTAATATATATATATAATTTTCTATAAACTGTATACACTTAAACTTCGTATACCATAGACTAACATTTATATAGAGTTTAAACTGATTATATCATAAAGTTTAAAATGTTTATATAATGAAGTTTATACTAAATTCATATCATATTGACAGCCCTGTTAATCAAATCTATTGATTTTGGATACCTCCATATTTGCCTTTATTCTGTGTGTTTTATGGCAAGCGGGGTGACCGAAAAATATGTATATATACTTTAAAAAAGATTGGAAAAATTTAATATTTATGGCTACTGTAAATGATGTTAGTAAGTGGCCAAGTGCAAGAGTCTGGGAACGAGGCTGAGTCTAGTTCATTATTTTGTCATTATTGCCATGCAGGTTCATTTCCGTTGTAACCAAATCGTATTTTGATTGGTTGTTTCAATAGTTTAAACTTAACAACCATATGCCTTAGGCACTTGTATGGTGGTAATTAAATTGACGACCATTGACAACGATTACCATTGATACAACGTTTAGTCGCATTATAGTCCATTTGTGAGCGTGTTCTGGAGCGTATCACGCCATTGAAGCCAAGCCTCGTCTTTAAACATTACGTTAGACTGGATAAAATTGATAAGAAATCATATAATAAAATTGAGGCAATGAGTGTATAATGGTCGCTCCAGTTAGGTTGCAAATAGTCTATAGATCATCCAGAAAACATACGAACCTGTGATATGAACAGTCGCATAATTATGACTCTTCCGTTGGCGTGAGTGTGGGTCCATGCCCCGAAATTACTTGCCGCTTGTACGCAATGCGTACCTATTTTTGTATACCATGCATCGGGATCAGTGTATGTTTGACTAATGGTACGAGGTATCGTTGCAAGATGTCGCTAAAAATCCTTCTTTCACCATCGCTTTAATATCGCTTCCGAGTTCCGCCCTTCCTGAAATCTAGGATAGAAATCTGAATAGAAAATTATTGTGTAAGCATTCTCTTAATTTAGGAAGCTAATTCAGTAGCTTTTTCAAATTATTTTAGACAGCTGTAACGAATCTACCGAAAGCCGGATCGTTCACGCCCCTAGTCTTCAGTGCGTTTGGTGGATGTGGAAGAGAAACTCAGCATTTCCTTTCTTCGTTGGCCGACAAGATAGCCGTGAAGAAACACTTTCAACAAAGCGTAGTGATGAGTTGGCTTCGAAAGAAAATATCCTTTGCCTTGCTACGAGCTCAAGTCCTGTGTGTTAGTGGAAGCAGATCTTTGAACAGGGTTCCCGTCGTGAACACTTTGGACATTGAACTATCTGAGAAAAATTCTCAAATTTAACTTTATTTGTACTGATACAATAACTGTGTTGACTATATTTTTCTTTTTAAAATTAAGCTGATAATTAAGTATGTTTACAAATGGAAAATTGTTATATTATGTTATTAAAAATCATTTATTTATTTATTTAAAGTGCGCATGCAAATTATGCCTGCGCGAAATTAATTAAGATCTCGCGCGCAACAAATAACAACGTCATAATGGACGTGTTCCATTAGCAGACGAAATGTTTCGTAAATAAACACAGTCGTTGCAGTATAAACTGGATAAATATCTTTAAAAATATGAGTGAGGATAATACAGTAACAATACTAGATCTGCTTAACCTCTCCTTGGGCACTCCAGAAATAGGAGCAGTCAATTTTAATCTTCTTCATCGCTTTTTACTGGAGTTGGTGAAACATTTTTCAATAGCAAGAAAACAGATAGACATTACAGATGATATCAGCATACAATCTGCTTTGGAAGAGACACGAATGTTGAGCGGAACAAAGTCTCAAACACGTTTCCTTGCTCACAGCAGTCTTAGCGAGCAAGTTGATGGCAAATGTTTGAGTGAATTGAGAGCACGAGAAAGTTCAACAGCGCTCAATAGTGGAAAACATGCACGTGGCAGTGAAATAAGATCAAGAGATAGCGTCAGCGCGCTAGAGAAGCTTGACACAGCTGCGAGCGGAGTAAGAGGTGCAGATAGCATCAATGAAATGGCGAGACCTGATGAAGGTGGTAGTCGTACGGCACAAGGTAAAGGACAAGTGATAGAAACAAGGGAAGGTAGAGAAGGTTTGCAAGCAAAGCGCAGCCCAGGCGAAAGTTGTACGGGAGAAGAAATAGAAACTGTGGGAAGTAAAGAAAACTTGCAGACAAAGCGAAGTCAAGGTCACAGTGGTAAAGGACAAGGAATAGCAACAACTGGAAGTAAAGAAAATTTTCAAATAAAACGCAACAGAGGTAAAATGACTTATTAGTAAAATTTTCATTACACTTTACCGTATCCGAGACTGAGTATTCGCTGAATACATGCATACGCCGTCGAAAACAGACCATCAAACACTTTCATTGATCGAGTACGTTAAACTGTAAAGTACCTATAAACGGCATAGTATTTTCTAATATTATATATGTATTGTTATATTTAAGTCAGCCTTTGGCTGCAGTGTTATTATATAATCAATTATCTATCTATTCACCCGCAGGTGAGAGTCTTGAAGGACAAATGATAGAAACAAGAGACAGTAAAGAGAGTTTGCAAACAAAACGCAGTACAGGTGAAATTAAGAGTGCTGGAGAAGCGGAATCACGCAAGAGTACGAGCTCAGATCAGAAGGGAATCAAAACTGACCGGAAAGATACAAAAGACGATACAAAACAACGCAGTCCAGATGAGAAATCTCAGTTTAAAGCTGACTCTCCTCTGTCGCGAAATTCTCCTGTGGTTAAAAGCCGAACACATTCACCTCAATCAGCATTGCACACTCTTGCAGGAAGATCTGTCTCTTCTGTCACAAAGGACAGCAAACGTACATCTCCTGCCTCGAGTAAAACAGATATACGTAAACGAAGCTTCATTGAAATGGTTCCAGGTCTCTATCAATTGGAAAGAAAGATTTCAATTCTCGAAGCTAAGTTTGAATCCTTGTCTGCAGCCCCGACCAATTTGGAAATCGTTCAACAAGCCCGAGACTTGCAAAGCCGAGACAGCAGCACCACTGCGGCGGGAGATATGTGGCAGACGATGAATCTCGTTCGCAGAATTGAAGTAGCTGAAGGAGCTATTGACGGCATTACAGCTATGTTGGATGATATCAGTGAACAACTAAAGAAGATGAAAGAGACTTGTCCCGATGGAAAGCTTACAGAAGTGTCGAACAAGCTTAAGAATGTGAGTGACACCATGGCAAAATCTGGGGAACTACAAAATAAATTGGCGGAGATGGACGGGAAGTTAAAGAACATCGTGCATAAAACTGATTTGAAACCTTATATAACAGTGAAGAAGATGAATGAAATGATGGACTTTAAACTGCAAAATTATAGACAGCTATCTCCAAGTGTTCCAAAGAGCCAGAAGAAAACAATAAGTAGTAAGCTAGCACAAACTGAGATGATAGAAACCAGCAGTCAACCAGCACAAACGTCCCCGACAATAACCAGCAGTGGTCGAGCGCAAACTGCGACATCAGAAAAGAACAGCGATGAGCCAGGGCAGCCTGAGTCAGGACAATCTGAGGCAGTAACAAGAAGACAAAGCAGTGAGAAAGCGCAGACGGAGACAACAACATTAACAAACTCAAGTAATGAACCAGCACAAACAGAGACTACAACAACAAGCGACGAACAAGCTCCAACTAAGTCAGCAACACCAAACAGTGAACAAGAAGCACCTGGGACGACAGCAACGACACCATTTAGTGAAAAAGCGGACAGTGAACAAGCAGATTATGATGGGCCCGCATTTTCAGAAGTCGAAAGTGTGGACGCCGTCTCACTAAGAGCTGAAGAACGAGGTGACGAGGGCGAACGACGTGGTAGTCTTACAACTGAAGCTTTTGAAGAACTCTACATGACAATGCATGATTGGTGTGACTTCCGCGAAGTAGCTGCTCAGAATATACACAATCTCGAAGAACGCTTATCAAATACTGTTGATAAGAATTCCTTGATGAATTTGAAGCAGGAATTAAACAACCTGGCAGAGATTCAGTCGACATTAAAGAACAGTCAACAACAGGTGAAGGATGAATTAAACAAACTCGCAGAAATGCAAAACCGTCCACTACTTGAGCCAATCGCGTCTCAACATGACCTCAGCCAGTTGGAAACCTCTGTTGAAGGAAGATTACAAGCTTTGAGTAAGAGTTTGCAAGAAATGAAGCAAAACTTCTTCCAGTTGTACGAAATGAAAGAAACTATCGGGGGTCTTAAAGAATCAGAAGATCATACGAAGTCTGATATTGAAAATATCCGAAGAGAAATTATGAAGATTATGAAACAACTGGACGATGAACAAGGTAAGACATAATGTCTTAATGAGATATTTTAAAATCAATGAATATTTTCAAGTATTGAAACATGTGTTTATATTTGAGTTTGTCCTGTGCTATTTTTACTAAGACTATGTTAACACGAGACCGGACGAATTTGGAACCGTACGTAATTTGTCTGGTTCCATTTCTTCACACATTTGTGCACTAATTTGTCCGGTTTCATCCATCCAGTGTGAATGCAAGGCAAAATAATGCAAATTTGAGGGCGGTACCGAATTCATCCGGTCGCGTGTGAAAATTGGAGCTGTTTTAAAGAACATCAAGAACATTTTACTTTGTATTCAATGATCGGACAATCAGTAACAAAATTGAACAAATATCCTCTACATAATTCTCTATCGTCCATATTATTGGTGATTTGGTATTTTACGAGTATTTTACTTTATAAGGACACAAAGACATCTGTATTTGAAAATATTTGTCAAGTGTACGCAAGTGCAGAATATTAAAATAATCGTAGAACAGATGTGTAAACAACAAAGCTGACAGTCGCATGTAGTCGGCGCCAAAATATATTGACATAGAGCCATTATAGGGCGAAGACATATCAACACAGCTGGGTTTTTATTCAGTGGCGGCTTTTCTTTGGAACACTGCTGGAACCAAAACCTTTAAATTAAACCATTAATGCCCAACTGACTTGACGAGTAAAATTTTTGGGGGTAAGACAGAGTAAAACAACAAAATAGGACACGATAGGGCGCATTGCGGCTTAATGGGTTAACAATAGACATGGACAGACAGTCTGGTTAACCCATTAACAGCCAATGTTCCCCTTCAGGAATAAAATTGTTTGGGTTAAAGTATGGTGCATTGCTGCTTAATGGGTTATTTTCGCGCGAATCGACTTTTCTTCTTCAAATGATGGGTCATATATGCCAGTGAAAGAAAGGCTCGAACGAAAACTACAGTATGTCCAATGGAAACGGTTTCTATAAGCGCTTATTTTCGTTAAAAGTGCTTTGAAATATTGCTAATGCCTGTGTCCTACAAAGTTACAGTCTTCCTCGCAATCATCTTAATAGTACATGTAATTCCCTTGTCGGGAGTGCCAATCACGCGAGACTAAGCGACGTTTGCAAAGAGAAAAGTCGTGAGTGCCAGTAGCGAACAGATCTAATTATCAGTTTCCATTTTAGCCAAATTAAAATGGAAACTGATAAAAGCACTCTTCAATTTGGCTAAATTAATTTCTTTGTGAATCTCCCATTTGACGAGTTAAATTGTCTGGAGTTGGGTTGGGTAATTATAGAATATAGCGTAAACGATACCAAATACTATATAGATACCAAATAGATATATTCGTATGTTCTTTCAGCCAAATAGAACATATAAAAATACTACTATAAATTGTTTATTCCGTTATTTTTTTAAATCAGAAGTCCGCAAGGCTTTTGCAAGTGCCGTTGGTCGCAAACACTCGTTTGGTGCTGGTGATAGCGAGGAGTTCCATCACATTCGTTCCAGCTTACTGGAAATGAAGAATGAAATTGACAAACATAACTCATCAATGTCACAAGTTATGGATGATCAAAACAAGAAACAACTTCATTTAGAAGCTTTGTATGGTCACGTGGATCAATTGGAGAACATAAAGGCAGATAGACAACAAATCAATCGCGAAATTGAAGTGAAAGCTGATCGGAAAGAATTGGAGAAGAAAGTCAGTCAAGATAAATTTCATAACAGTCTCAGTAGTTTGGATCAATCTGTGCAAGATCTTGTGGAAAAGTTGGTTGGACATGTGAGTAGAATTTGATAAAGCAAAGCCAAAGAATACATTCGCCGAATTTTCATGTTTGATGTTTTTCCGTCTAAATATGTACTGAACATGAATGTTTTGAACTGAAGCATACTTTTGAATTTGCAGGAAGCAACATTGAAGCAAGCAATCAACCACATCACTTCAGATGTCAACTCCAAACTGGATAAAATGGACATGGATACAGTAAAGGATTACTTTGAAGGAAAACTCAGAGACCTCAATTCCAAAGTACAACGAAAACCAAATGAAGATAAATCCCAAGCTGCTGCAAGTCGTTCCATGTTGCTACAACCTGCAAACTGTATATCATGTGATAGACCAGTACATTTGTACCGTGAAGGCGCCAAGTTACCCTCGTTACCCCTCAATAAACCACTACCTTGCAGCAAGTCTAACCGACCTTACATGTCATTTGACCTCAGTGATGTACGACAGAAAATGTATGACGTACATAATCCACGCGGGAAAGACCAAACTGAGTCGTTGGGTCAGGCTAAAGTTCAGAATGAACTTTTAAAATTGGGGTAAGTATTAGTTATACAGCGACTATTTTGTCCATGTGTCGGTCACATGATCACATCAAGCTTTCTCTTTCCCGGAAGACCTATTGTGGAGTATTGTGGATCCTCTTTAACCAGGATGTTTTCAGAACGTACCATGCGCGTCAAGCTATAACATCTGATGATATCATTTGATCATTTCTTTCAGAGCGATCAAAGATGGTGATGATTTCCAAGAAGTGGCCAACCGTCCATGCGGAGGTAACCACACTCTGACGTGCCCAGAGAAACGCACCACTATACGTGTAAACAAAGCATATCGGGAAGACTTGCATTTCATTGCACAACTTTCTCAGAAAGATCTCAGCATCGTTGATATTCTTGGATATGATGGTCATGTTTATAAAGGTCACGTGAATCAGTTACCTTCAATTCCAGAAATTCCAAAAAACACAATGGCACGTCGACCCACCACTGGCTCAGGTCGTCCTCGCACAAGCAGTCCTATATAGATTTCGCTTTGTGAACTTTTGTATTTTATACAGTAGATAAAACAGGATTTGATTAGTATGACGTTTGATAAATAGGTAACAGGATTGTATTTAGTCATGCAGTGATTGATTTGTACAAAATTTGTGATAAAAATAGCAAACTACTAAAGCAAATATCAAGTTGTGTCGCTTCTCTCTGTGTCCAAGATCATTGGTTGGATTAGGAACAGGGACATGGAGTGAATGGCGCTTTTAGGAATGGTTTTCATGCTAGCAATATAATGCCAATTTCTTGCAAGTTTGAAACCTTTTAGGTTTGAAATACAATAACGGTAGGTAATTGTATTTTTTATATTATATATTTCGGTCATAGGACGCGAGGGGTATCCCCCCCCCCTGCAAGGCCGCCGAGAGAATATAAGGCATATAAGGGGCATATAAGGGGCCCAACTAGAATGCAAGTGGAACTAACTTAAAAAGGGGCCCCCAATTTCAATCTGCAAGTGAGGGGGGCTGCTCAATTTTAGGCTCTCTCTCAAATTGGGGGTTCCTAATAGGTTGGGGGCCCGGGGCAAGTTGCCCCCCTGGGTATCCGGTAATCATAATAGCCGGATTACCGGAGGCACAGAAGTTTAATTTTTCACCAGATCTTGCCATGCCACAGGGACTATCCGATTGTATGTTCTGGTTTTCCTCCGGTGATTATTCAGTTTTGTTTGGCTTAAAATCTAAAACAATCTAAAACAAAAAACAGTTTCCGTGTTCGGGACGAATCCAGTACTATTGTCACGTTTGTTGCTGATGCCCACAGTGCTCGGTGAGTGTGCCTCTTTCCTCTGTGAGCGGGGTTCGATTCCTGTAAAATACAGTTTTCTGATTATAAATTTCTAATTTCGCCACGATTGCATGTGACGAGGCTTTGGTTTTCACCTTCTTTCTCAAGAGTTCAAGTTACTTTGCCCCCAACTACTCCAAACGTTTGGAAAATGGTCAAAAATCGTTTTTTATACGGGCATTTTATATGGAGGCAAGGCAGCCGAGTACCCGACTTGCTCGCTTTCCCGAGACGAAATTCACCCGTGTTTATACATGAATACATGAACTGATCAGGCTCGCCAAAACAAACTGCCCATTTTGGCGGCGGAACAGGCAATGGAACGCGAATTCCCTCGCGTGGGAGGGGGAAGCTGGCTAGCCTGGCTTCAAGCAATGTCACATTGTTATCCCAAAAATAGAAATTTTTAGGAATTTGTTAAAATGTAAAAACTATTTGAAAGTATATATGATCATAATGACCAATTCAAACAATATATTAAATATTGAATGTTTAGATATTTTTCGGGTTTGCGAATTCAACATGTTCTCTCCAAAACTCAATTTTTAGAACTGCCCATTTTAGGTTTTAGAACTACCCATTTTGCAATTAGAACTGCCCATTTTGGAAAATGGAAGGCCTTAAGATGACCCCTGCCGACCTTCATCTTCAATGACCCGGCCGACTACAGGTATAATGTGGTCCCCACTCAGCAGTTCAAAAGTGCACATTTTGCCTCCGCCAAACTTTTAAGATATGGTCAAAACCTTTTCTTTCATGTTTCATCAACAATGTCAATGATTATCAAAACATGTTCTAAAACGGGGCCACAGGCATAATGTCAAACTAAAAACCTATTAACTCGAACAACAATCTTTTTAATGTAAAATTATTTTCAATTCTGCGGAGATAAATATTAAACTTAGAGCATTCATTTCACTTCAACTGTCTTTGAAACTGCTCTTCTGGTAGAATGTCGCACCGGCAGGGTTTTTTTTAAAGAAAAATTTAGAACTGCACATTTTGTCATACTGTCCCAACATGCCAGGGCCTTTTTCAAGAAATGGTTAGTGGGGGGGGGGGGCATCAACGAAAAGGGACCTAACAAGAATGTGGTATATTGAGGGGGTGTGGATGTGGTTGGGGGTCTGGGGGTCCTCCCCAGAAAATTTTTGTATTTTTGAGTTTCTGTGGCTTGATTTCCTGCATTTTCAGAGACATTTTTTGAAATATCCCATCTAAACAGACTGAGCTTTTGGTGTAAAAGCAATGCTTTGTTATGAGAATATCATAACTTTCTTCTGACCTATAAACTTAAGAACTTTTGGACAAAAGGGACCTTCACTGGGAGGATAGTTTACTGGGGCTAACATTGGGGCTGGGGGGGCTTTGGCCCCCCAGTATATTAATTAAAAAAGGCCCTGCGACATGTCATAGCATGAAATTCAACTCGCGCAAATGGCACCATTTTTTTCTTATTAAACTTTCATTAACTGATTCTCATCCCTTCAAATAGAAACGATGCTGAAAATTGTCAACAAAAATTATATTGTTGAGTTTTTTATGAGAAATTCTGGTACTGCTTTTGTTATTGAAGCTATATGTATTCCATTTATTCCTTCGATTACTTTAGTTTTCTACAATAAATATCCATATCCTTTTCAACTGCACAAAATATTTTTTAGAGTTGCACAAATTGATTTAGAACTGCACATTTTGTGTAGAACTGCACGTTAAAAAAACCCCTGCGCACCGGAGACAGCCGGACAGAGGTGGAAAAGTTTTTTTCTTTCTGGGAACCTGGGTTTCAGACTCAAAATTAATGATTAATGAGGTTCAATGATCACTGATTGATTTTGACATTGAACTGATTGGAGTGTTGTTTCTTGATATTCAGTGGTGTTCAATTTGATATAGTGAATACAAAATGCATCACAATTACTAGACTAGAGCATACTCTAGTTTTGTTATTACTCATCAGTTAATTATTAACTATAAATTTCTGTTAAAAAATTTCTGCGAAAGTTCAGATCCAAAAATATTTCTGGTAACTAGGTTCCCAGGATCCGATACTTTTTCCACCTCTGCAGCCGGGTCTTATCTCTTATCTTTAAATGTTTACTTTACATCAGTCCTGATCAGTGACTTATTATATATCTTGATAACCTTAATTTTTGTGGAAAAGTAAAGGAGTTTTTATGATTTTAACTTTTCCTTTAACGAGTAAAATCAGTCTGTCATTAGATGAAGTAAAATAATTAAGGCCATTTCTAGTGGGTTAATAGTGAATGTTTCTTTATATGATCGGATACCTTATTCCAGAAAAAAACACCCGGAGGCCAAACATTATGCAAGGTTTTTCAATGATATGGCATAAAAAACAAGAACCACTTCAGGTTGACAAATGGCCAGTTCTTAAAAATCATAACCTTTGACTTTTAAATAGCAAATTAATGCTCTTACTCTTTACTGTCTTGGAAAAACCAATTCTTGGACTTGGCTGTTTTATTTATTCAGACAAATTCATTGTATTACTTAAAAAAACATAAGTTAATTTCTTATCAGTTGATTAGCTTACTGAGTTACTCGAGTTCTATTGTTCTCAATGTATTTGGTCTAGCACTTTGAAATAAGAACAGACCTTGGTGGAGGGTGGGTGCATTTTATTCTGTGGCGGTGCATCCTCGGGGGTGTAGTGTTGTTTAGTACTGTCATCAATGGTTGATGCACATCTCTAGTCTATGCTTTAAAGAAAACAACAACAGAAACAGCATAAGCTTTGATATTTTGACAAGATCATACAAACAATTTATTCATATATGTATTTTATTTTTTGACTGATTTAAATGTTTAGTTCAAGGAGGTTCTCTTTCACTGCCGGGTTCCTTGGATCTCGTCCTTCCTTTTGGATTTTTAAAGAGAAATCAACACATTCATAGCCCTGTGTAAGGGAGCCCAGTGATACAACGTCAATATGGGGGCCAAAATAATTAGTGATGTTGCCTTCATTAATTCCACCACTTGCTTCAAGAGTGATATGAGGAAATTCTTCTTTCAGTACTCTTGCAGTACTATGCAGAGCTTCTGACGTAAAATTATCCAACATAATGATATCAGCACCAGACCTCCCTGCCTCTCTAGCCTCAGCGATATTTCGGCATTCTACTTCAATTTTAATTGAAAATCCTCCTGTTTTCCTTGCCGCTTTTACTGCAGAGCTTACACTACCGACACTCCAGATATGATTATCTTTTAACATAATCATTGATGATTGATCATATCGATGTGTTGAAATACCGCCTACAAGTAAGGCATATTTTTCAACCAATCGAAAACCTGGGGTGGTCTTCCGAGTGCCTGCTACTTCACCTGCCCATGATGCCACCTGTTTCATCTCAGCTAATCTCTTAGCTTTAGTTGCTACACCACTAGCTCTGGTTATACAGTTCAGAGCAACTCTCTCCCCCATCAGAAGTCTGTTTACTTTTCCAGTAACCTCAGCCACAGTGCAAACAGGAACCAGCTGGGTTCCCTCGCTTACTAACCATTTTACTTTACAATTGAGATGTTTAAATACAGCTTCAAAGAAAGGACAACCAGCCAACACCCCGGGAGATTTACAGAGCAGTACAGCTTTTTCTTCGCGGTCCCCAACCACAGTTCCACCATAATCAAAGCTAGGCAGGTCTTCAGACAGCCATGTACGCACTAAATCATTTAAAGTTGAAGTCGGGAGAATTAATGATAAATCAGACTTTCCACGTCTTGAATTAGACATTCTTTCGGCTTCCGCATATGTCGCTTCGTGGTTCATGCTGATATAAAGTGATATATGATACTTTTTATATTAAAAACATAAAATTCTTATAAATCTTCACTTTGGTCAAAAATTTGTTGTGTATGGCGGGATTTGGCGGGAAAAAGATACCATATAAGGGAAATATACTCTAGAGTTATATCTCTGGAGTTATATATTCTACCGGCATTTAGCTAACTTGTAGCATACTTGTGGCATGTACTAAAATCCGAAACGGCAAAACGAAACGAGCGAAACGAAACGAGCGAAACAACCAAAACGACCGGAACGAAACGACCAAAACGAAACGACCGAAACAACCAAAACGAAATGACCAAAACGAAAATAATTTTTAAATTAACAAAAATCTCAAATTTACGGAGAAAATGATCCAGAAAGAGGAAATTTAACACATGAAAAGAGAATTGTAGACTATGTGTGTCGTTTTCATCATCGTTCAATACCCAATGGAAACGGACAACAATATAAATAAAACGCTGCCGAAAACAGTCAGTTTAACTTGAATGTGGAAGAAAATGGTCACTGAATTTGGCGCCTAAACTGTCAATGGGCTATTACATTTAATATCTGCACCCCCCCTGTCGAGGACCTCCGTATTTCACTGTTTTTACCCCTCTGGAAACTGGAAAAAATGGTTTCCCCCCCTTGGAAATTTCGTCTCAAAACCCCCTAGGAAAGATGTTTTGCCCCCTCTGGAATAGTGTTTAGCCCCCTATGGAAATAAATTTTCTTGACTTTACCCCCTCCCTTGGAAAAAAAATGTCCTCGACCCTGTCCGATCAAGGGCAGTGCAGACCATTGGTGCAGCCATCCCCTTTGGAAACAAGAAATAACCCTTTGGAAATATTATCCAACAACCACCCTGGAAATGCCTTACAACCCCTCTGGAAATACCTCACACCCCCTCTGGAAATGCATTTTTTAACACTGTGAAAAACTTTTACCCCTCTGGAAATACCCTTATTACTCTTTTACCTGTCTGGAAATAATTTTTCACCCCACTGGAATTTTTTTCTAACTTTATAGCCCCTCTGGAAAGGTAATGATGAGGACCCTTCTGGAAAAACACAGATGTAAAACCCCTCTGGAAACGGAGGTTGCGGTATTAAATGTAATAGCCCAATATGGAGACCGAATTGCTCGAGGAAATGGTACATATTTCAAGAATTAAATCTTATCTATTCATGTAAATAACCTATTGTTTTACAGTATGCATAAAGAGCGCAATGAGGTATAGAAAGCCACCCATAAATACAATGTAATTAATGAGCATAATTTTTAGTTTATAAAATAGCACAATTGTTCACTTTGAGATTTTTGTTATTTTTTTGTAATTATTTTCGTTTCGGTCGTTTCGTTTTGGTCGTTTCGTTTTGGTCGTTTCGTTTCGGTCGTTTTGGTTGTTTCGCTCGTTTCGTTTTGCCGTTTCGGGTTTTAGTACATGCCCATACTTGTAGCATAACGAAATTGGTAAAAATGTTTGAAAAAGTAATTTCGCCCTGATTTTAGTAAATTCTCACAGTATATGTCCATTTTTAATGTTCTCGTTTTACTTCTCGCATCAAACTCGAGGAGAAATTGAGAAAATGGCCACAGATGCCGGCCATATTTACTTCGGAATATTTCGCAGCTATCTCGTAAAGTGTCGTAATCATGAATCATCTTATCATCACAACAATAACAAACCAACATGGCTACGTATGTATTAATGAAAATATTTATGTCAAATGTTTATATATTGTTCGTGTCGTTATGTTTTGTCCTCAAAATTCAATCCACATTTCTTAATATTGAAGAGCTACAAAAATCTAAATATGGTGTAGAAATTTCTGCAGAGCCAGTACTTTTAAACAATAAGGTAATAAAGTTCAAAGTGTCTACATGGCAGGCAGCTGGTCAGTAGTTTTGTACTTTAGACTATAAATATCACTATAAAATGATTTTTTGCGAATGTTTTCAGCGACTGGTTTTCACATTCTAGGGTTAGGTTTAGGCTTATGATTAGGGTTAGGTTTGGGGATAGGATTGGGGGTGGTTTAATCTATAAAAACTACAAAACTCTAGACTGCTGGGCATCTAGTATTTTGAAAATATTGCCCGGCTGCCAGGCATGGAATAAAGTTTATGTCAAATTAAGCCCTTAAGGTGATTAATAATTAACTTAAGTAAACGTACGTTTAATTAACAATTATTCGCCTCAGGCTCTGTGAGGTTTTTATTCACAGAGCCTGAGGCGAATAATTGTTTTAGTAAAATTACACAGGTGATTATTTGGAAAAAAAATATGCACATTTCAAAAATATTTTAATTGAATATTTACGATAAAAGCGGCTTAATAACGCTTTAGGTGATTATCGCGTATTAATCCAAGGTGGCGCAACCAATCAGCGTTGAGAATTTTCAATAATCACCACAATATAATTTTACTAATATATGACGTTATATTTGTGATTTAATGATTCCTAAGTATATGAAAGGTTTATTCTTATATAGGGATATACCAAAATCCTGTAATACCCAGAAGGTCAGAATGATAGCTAGAGTCCAAAATGTGATTTGCTTGCACAATTTTCATGCCACAAGCTACCCCCTCCATGCAAAAGCAGCATTAAAGGGGGGAAGTTGAGGGAGGGTGGAGTCTGAGAACAGTTACCTCAAATTATATATTGCAGCAGTGTTAAAATTTGGAGAAGCTAGTGGATTACTAAAATGTTGATGCTTGTATACAATGAGCTGTGGTAGCTAGGGTTTACACCCTAACCTGCAGGTGGTGCACATTTTTATTGTTGCTCACTGTAGCTTGACATAAGTCACCACCCACCCACCCCCTTTTTACTAGGAAAAATTAGGTAGAGCAGATAGTTCTCATATCATGTGATGTATACTTTATTGTCAGTAGTTACTGTAAAGCGAGCAATTGTGTAATGAATATATGTCAATTAGCCTGTGGCTGATGCTGCAGCAGCTCCCGGTGGTGTGTGAGAAGTGGCCTTAGTATATTTCATGTTATACCATCATCAAGCTAACCACAGATCAGTGAAACTACCATTCCAGTACACTCAATATACCAAATATGCTTGAGCAGTCAAATGGTGATAGACTGAGTGACTCACTAACTGATCGAGTGACTATGGTTCACTGTGGGAAAAAGAATAGAAGAAAGGGAATATATAATCAGTGGTGGGGGAAGATATTTGAATTTAGGGGGTTTGAGACCTAGGGGGTCTGGGGGCTCCTCTGGGAAATTTGAAAAATTGAGGCTCAGAAATGCCATTTCCTGCATCTCTTGGCGCCAAATAGAAGAATGACTTGGTCGGGGCAATAATTGGCATCAAATTAAGCATAATTGAACTACCTGGCGATGGAAAAGAGCTCACGCTTTTTAAACAAGAATTATCTCAAATAGTTAACCAAACCCATCTTTTCTATAATATCTATATCTATATACTTATTATATAGGGATCGAATATATTTACGACGTTCTATTGCGAGATGTTACTGGGGCTCAAGCCCCAACCCCAGCCTCTGTGGTTCTTGTGCCAGTCGGCCAGTGTATAAAATAGACAGTTATGAAAGAGGAAAGAGGTTCATGTATGTGATAAGTAAATACATGAAAATGGTTGCCAGCACGACACTGAAATTGCACACAACTACTGTATATAGTAGCAGTACTTTGTTTTGTATTCCGTAGTAAAAAAGTTTTGTTAACGTAAAATTTATTCCGGTCCTCGAATAAGCGCTCATCAATATACAACGCTTTGTCAAAGTATTCTCAACTGAAGAGCTCGAAAAATACTTTAAAACGCAAGTGGACGTGAACGCTGAAATTGTGATAGAATATGAAGTGCAACAATACTCTCAATAGTTAAGTATTCAGAAATTCAGTCACTTAATAAGGCACTAAACGTTCTAGAAAAGAGACATGACTGTGTAGTTGTTTTTAGGGAGTATAGACTTGCATCTTATGTCTAATGTTTTGTAATAAGCATTAAGCGCGTTTCCCTCGCGTAAGCGCCGCACCAACAGCGCGGAAAAATTTAATAAATGCCGCCGTGTTCAATAAATAATAAGGTACCTTTATCATGATTTTTGTACACCGCATATTTCCAGGATAAAGATGGCAGTGTCATGCGGATTACATCAAAACATGGTCAACAATATCAATGTGTTCTCCCTATTGTTCACTTTGAAACAAAAGAATCAAATGCAGTTAATGTGACAACAGAAGAGATAAAGAAACTATTGCAGCCATTGAATAACACTTGTCTATTCCAGGTGAGAATACAATAGAACAGTCAATGAAAGAGGAAAGCTGCATTTTAAATTTGTGTATGTACAGTATCCTGCCTTTTGTTGTGCCTAAACTGTCTGAAAAGATTAAGGGCAACGTTCGAGACGAAAAAACTGGTCGGAATGTTTTTAACCTTTTGAGGCAGTTCAGACAAAACTTAAAAGAATGGTTTATGGTTATTGTAGAATGCAACCTCCAATGCCAATGGACCCCCTTATACAGTTATACTTTATATATATTTACTTATTTCATGATATTTAGTTAAATGGTTGGTGGTCATACAGAGTTTGTATCGGAAAATCTATTTGTCAATATCACGATGAAGGTAACGTTAATGATTTTTTCTACATATTTGATTATAGCCTGTAACAGACCTAATTCGATATGAGTAAGGTCTGTGAAGTTTGGCGCGATTGCTTGTTTGGTTGAAGGTTTATCATAATATGTTCGCATTGTCGAAATCTGAGGTGATTTACTCATCTTTTGGTATGTTACTCATTCTATAATTAAATAATTACACCGTTGAAAAAACAATCAAATCTCATTGTAATAGGACATGAAGTCAAAGATAACGTTAGTCTTGGTCATTTTTCTGGAAATACTGATTGGTCAAAGGTTACTATAAAGGTAATGACTTACTTCCTGCAGTTAACTAAACGCGGAGTTAATGTATAATATCATTTATTGTCTTTCAGTAATGTTTTCTTTTATTATTGAATATATTAAGATGTCCCTCATTCAATTTAGGAAGAGACAAAAGGTGACAAAAGATATCACAGTCAATTTTATAACAATGGAACAGTCTGTGATCTTACAGGAGAACCACGAAAAACTGAAGTCAGGGTAATTTACTCATGATAATAGATCTATATAATAGCACAATTGACATCCGTGCATACTGCAAACGTTACGTTATGGTAACATATATCTGCGTTTGGAAGTGAAATAGAATCAAGTCCTACAAGTGTGAAATACACCGCCTTTCTTTCATGCGTTTTGACTTGCGCGCAGTCCTTTGCGTTCTTTAAGCACGATTATAGATCTTCCCATCAGTTGGTTCATCGTGGACTTTCTTTCCAAAGTTCTTTCTCAGTCAAAATGAGGTGACTGAGTGATTGAATTACTGACTGAGTGATCCAGTCCTCGTAGCCACGGTAACGGTGATACATCGTGAAAAACACCCTTATCAATTTTATAAATGGTGTAAACTAGAATCTATTATAAAAGGATATCTAGAGATTTCCGAATATAATTTCAGTATTTTATTTCTTTAGTTTTTCTGTGGTTCACAAGCTACTGATTTTATATCAATAATTGAAGAGAGTTCCACGTGTAATTACGTCATCAATATACATACACACAAACTATGTAACCATTCCTTTTTCCGACCACCGGCCACGCCTAAGAAACATAGTATCACGTGTTCACCTGCTCTGAAGGAAGATCAATACAAGAAATACACAGAAGCTCAAAATAAGAAGTCAGGTATAGTTTTACTACAACTGTTATGTGCCGTCGTTTGCATCTAGGATGAACAGTCTCGGTTAAAAAAGTTGCCTTACGTGAAGCTTTCATGTTTGTCAAGAGCATGTCCGGTGATACGAAGCTTGTTTAGCGTATATCATAGTGGAAAAGTACAATATATCATTATACAGCCTAACTAAAATTTATGAACCTGCATACAAGTACCTGCATGTAGGTTCATAGCCTGCACTCTAAAAAAAAAGTCCCCCCCTGCACTCTAAACCAAACTCCCTCCCCCACAATAGAACGCCTGCCACGCAGGCTAGCAGGTTCATAACTGTATTAGATTCTTTTGTTTCAAAGTGAACAATAGGGAGAACACATTAATATTGTTGACCATGCATGTCTGATATTTAATTTTGGCTTATCCGTTTAGGCTTGAAACAGACTTCGTTCAATCCGCCTCTGCATGCTATTTAATAAGTAGTCTTAAATTTTATAGAGATAGATCGTCTTAATTAATAAGTATAACTTTGTTCATCCTTGAAAGCTTTACCAGAGTAGGTATAATCACGGTATAATCTTAGCATACTCATGAGTTTGGTTGAATGATCTAACTACCAGAAAATACAGGGATGGATCCAGCTTGATCTGATAGAGGGTGTTAAGCGGACAATTTGGATTTGATATGGGAATTGGCACCCCTCCTGCACCCCCTTGGCCAGGCATAGGAGGTGTGCGCACCCCCCCTGAACCCCCCCAGTAAATCCATCCCTGAGAAAATATAGAAAGTATTTCAACCAAGCTCGTGAATATTGTTCATTGCTACCTACACTGGAACCCGACACTCAACATATAATCTTATATAGCATACATGCATAATTTGTCGGGTGCTAAAGAATACTATATACTACTTAACCGTTCTAGAAGTTGAAAACTTTGCATATCTAAGATCATCGTATTTTGGGTCATGTTTTGTAAAGTAATTCATGAAGAAAATTCAAAAGAAATCAATGTTTAATGACATGTTGCATCGAGCATTCTCCTGATTTGCATAAACGCTTCCCTCGATTTTCTCATTTGATCATTTCTTTTTGAATATTTGCTCGAAAATACGACTATATAGATCCTCGCGATCCTCGCTATATATTTTTAATAGGTCTTTATATTTTTAATGTATAGAAAAAGCAATAAAAGATGATCAGCAAGATGAACACAGCGACAACAGATATAGTCCAGATATTGTAGATACATTTGCTAAGATGTATCATAAGGAAAATATCAAAGAAACTGAAGATGGTCGTGAATTAAAAACAAAAGACGAAAAAAACACTGGCTTCGGTGATCTCTCCAAGATGATGAAAAACGTCATTGCTAAATCAATGGAACGGATTGAGAAGTTGAAACGTGGAGAATTGTTACCGGATGAAAGTACGTACTATACATGATTAGGGATGTAGAGGTTAGCCATATGTATAGGCATTATGTAGGTGTGATTCATGTTGACATTTCTGTTCTAATCCATTCATCTCCCACGATTACTTCAATATGTTTCAAAATAAAAATGTAAACATATACGCGCATGGGCATTTTGTTGATGATTGTCACTATAAATACTGAAAGCAACGGTAAAAAAGTGGAGATGTTCTTTCTCCCAGGTAAAGGTCGGAGAGTTGTGTTGCTAATAATAAATTATTGCATCTGAAAGGGGCGCAGGTCAAACGTTATCGTGTTGAAGGCCTACGGCTGCAATCATACTACCCATGACTGATCACGGAGCAAAGCTTAGTTTTTGGTGTGGGAGGAAACCGGAGAACCCAACCACAACTCTAGTTTCTACTTACATGAGTTTTCAAGCACATCACGTCTGTACGACCTACAATAGCAGGCCTAACTCAATGGCAAGGAGCAGTACGCTAACCGCATCTGCCACCCATGCTTCCTTCTCAACTTTGCGATTTATTTAGATATCGGAGAAGGAAATTCTGAAGAAGATTCTGATGATTCAACTGACAACGATGGAGATGATATTTATGAGGAAAATGAAATGAGTGAGGGAAGAAAGAAAATAACGGAATCAAAAGAGGATGCAATGAAAATGACTATAGATGACATGGAAGCAGATGATGAATCAGTCGGAGAAGATATGGATAGAGATGATGATATAGGATGGGATGTGGATACTATGGAGGATGATAGTATGGATATTGAAGGTTCATCGACTTTGTTCAAGGAGAACAGATTAGTCAAAAATATTTCCCCTAATATTAAGAAAGACAAGAAGGATGATAAGAGTGATTATTACCAAAAGTTAATCGAATATCTGAAGATACAATATGGTTATTTTAAGAGGCAGCTTGATACTGTCACAAATAATATGAAGAAAAGAATAAAGAGATTAGAAGGTACGGCTGTGAGTCCAACTGTCAAGGCATTGATCGACACAATAAAGAAGTCTGTGGAAAGTTTAGAAAATAAACAGAGGTACCGTGTTTTTCACAAACTGTTGTTTTTTACTGCTGAATACAACGCACATTCTATCCAGCGGACATCTCTAGTTACCGGACACTCTGATGACTCTATCAGACACCTCTACTTAACAGACACTTATCAAAGTTCCCGTTCCCGACACCGTTGGCGTCCGTTAATTAAAGATTCGACTGTATATTCTTTATTTACAAATCGTTTCTTATTTCAATTGGCCTAAGCATACATAAATAGAGATCAGACGTTTTGGACAATGTTTTTATGGAGAGTGAGAAAAAAATTGTCATTTCTAACTTAGAATGAGTAAGGAAGACCTTTGTTCGAGACGTAGTGTTAACTAGGAAGAATCTTCCAGATTGAAAACGTGCGTCAAGACCCGATAACACTCGAAAACCTGACTTCAGTAGATCTGAGGCCGGTTGTATAAAAGTCTTAACTACATTTTAACTACCCGTTTTGTAGTTAAATAGTAGTTAACTGTAAAATTCGCGATTCTGATTGGTTAACTTTCTTTTAAACTATTATAAACTTTAACTACTTTTTTATACAACTGGCCCCAGCAGTTGGTTACACTTGATATACTCCCAGAGAAGAGCATCAACCATAGGCCTTCAGTGTGTGTAATTTTGGTCAAGCTATTCAATTATTTTTTATTATAAGAAAACGTTTTTATTATCATCATTATATAGAGTTGCAGAGGACGCGATGGAGCGACTTACTGATTTATATGATGCTGTCATGGAAGATCAAGATTATTTGAAAGCGAATGAAGAACTTGCTAGTATTAGATCAACTTTGGTTGGCTTGATCGATAAAGTGAACTTAAAATCTGATCAATTAGAACCTAATGATGATACTAATGATAATGATATTGACGATAATCTAGAAAGAAAGCGCCAGCCTTACAAACCATCAGAAGAGATTTTTAAAGCTGACAAGAAAACTCAGGGTTTTGATATGGAAAAACCAAACCTAGATAAAGTTGTTTCCAAGTTGAAGAAAATCATGACCCACGAGAATAATGAAGATATGGATCAATTTGAAGATGAGCGTATCAGAGTTCGTGTCGCAAAGATTACAGAGAAATCATTTATTGATGATGAAGATGAAAACCAGTTGGATGAAATAAGTGAAAATGAAGAAATGAGAGAGGCGACAAAAAAGATGGAGAGTATGGTACGCAAACAGCTCGAGGATTCTGGGATCAATCACGAAGGTTTGTAAGGTTTAGATTTCTTTTCTCAGATTTCACTGCGGGGCGTTTAGCAACCTTACCCCAGGGTACTTTCCGTGTAAGTACCCTTGTGGTTATATGGTTTGGTGACAATGGCTTAGTGAGGTTGTATGAACATACAACATTCTCACACCATGCTTGCAATCATTGCTTTAAATATTGCTCTAATTAACAGTTGTTTTGGCACTTTCTTTCTCACAAACGTGCCTGATACACAATCACCTTTCTCACCCGTCACCGTCTCACCATAGGCGTTCACAACATGTGATAGTGGATTACTGCTCTTGGTTTTCTCCCAGAATAACTATCCTTACATCATGTTAAGTTATGTGTTTTTATCCTGACGAGCTGATTGATAATTGATAAATTTCTAGGAAAAATTAAGGTGAAAATAATCTCATCAAAGGAAACATTACCTGTTGCTGGTGGAGAAGATAAGTTTCTGATTCTTACATCGCACCAATTTAAAGATTTGCTTTCCAACTTATTGGTAAGAGTTCTATGTCTATGAATACTTAGCATATGGCATCACCTTGAGTTAACCAAATTTGGGGAGTCTTAAAGCTTCCGTGGTTTGTGTCTGGACCGATTGAAAAAGATATTTAAAACATTTCGACGTTTCGAGCGAAGGCTCTTCTTCCACGAAAAAACAAGCCTAACCCTATTTTTAGTCAGTGTACTCGATGCGAACGATAAAATGTGAGATAAAAATGAAGCCAAATAATTCTTAAGTCTTCATATCCGTCTACTGTAAGTTCAAAATAAATATTCCTCATAAATCACAGTTATCCGTATAAAACATACTGTCGTTTACTGCCATAACGAAATGTATTTTTAGACTAGAGCCAGTTATGATCTAGATTTCTCAGTTTTTCTGGCTCTGCACGTCGTCAAATTTTATATGACTAACTTCTCAAGGTTCATTTGCTTGCAGGGTGGTACTCAAGAATTAATGAAGGAGAAAAAGAGACAGGAAGTAATGGAAGATAACTACAATCTTGTTTGGAACCAAGATGGTTTTGCATCAGCAGATGTAAATGAAGAAAAACCGTCCGGCATGGAACACGAAGATGAAAACAGATAAGGAAAAATAGTAAAGTATCTTTTCATCACATTTCAAATGCCATCATTTCGAGCATTGGATTAAAGAAATTCGGATAACGGATACCACTACTGGTACCTTAAATAGTATTCTTAAGGAAGGAAGCTGTTATTAAAATAGAAGAATATAGTGTTATTCGCTTGTGGAAAACCGGCTAAAAACGTGACATTTTCATCAGTTTCGGAATGGCAAATTTCCCATGTGGAATTCGCACATTTGAAAACGTTTTTAAATTTGAAGATAACAGAACACCGAGCACGAGTAAAATAATTTGTGTAAATATAGATTTGAGATATATTCAAGTAAAAAGTTAATTTATTGAACGGCACAAACATAACATGAAGTTTCAATTCTATTTTTCAGTTTTAACATCCTGCCAGGTAAAGGTGTGTTAAATAGCGATGTGTTAAAAATCCTTATCTAACTTATCTAACTATATCTGGCGTTTTCAAGATACTCGCGAGTGACTCACATGTACTTGGTTCTTGGAAGCTGACTGAATGTTGTTTGAGGACTGACTGGACTGTATGATAGATACTAATTATGGTTACTATACAATATCCGTTAAGATGATAAAGCGACCAGTGTTTTAAGCGACCAGTGTCTTTTTTCCTTACTATGACTTCTCTTGTCCCGTTCTCTGTTCATTCGTCTTTTCCTTGAATCACTATCACTACTTTTGCTACTGGATTTCGACCTTCCTCTGTGAGCGTCTGTCTTGCTTGGAACATGTTTACGTTTGATGTTTTTATCTGAATCTTCCGATGAACTCGATCTTCTCTTTCTATGCTTTCTTCCATTGTCTCTTTTATCCACGTTATGATCAGGACTTTTTTTGTGTCTACGTAGAGGATCATTATTTTTCTCTTGTTCAAAGTTTCTCGATCGATGTGGTGATCGATGTGGTGATCGATGTGGTGATGATTGATGATCCCATTGATTGGTTTCTGGTAATTCTGAAGATTTTTTCCTGTTTTCCGAGGAGTTCTCCCAATGACGTGTCACACCAGAAGATTCTTTAAGTTTCTCAGCTTGATCATCCCACTTAATAGGGACAGTAACGTCAATTTCATCATCAGACTTTCTCGGTGGTGATCTGTCCACATGGCTTCGAGTTCTTTCCTCCGATCTTTTATCCTTACGCCGGTCTGACGGAGTTTTGCTTCTTGAACGACTACGAGATCTCAGGTCACGCCTATCATTACTTCGCCTCCGTTTCCTGTATTCTGGGCTTCTTGATCTTTTGTATGACCTGCGCGGTGAACGACGTCTGTTTGATGTAGGAATTTGATTGGTGTATGAAGTTCTACGGTCACTTGGCGATGGAGACCTCGGTGGAGTACGATACATCTATTGAATGTAGATATTCTTTTAGAAATTTTATAGAAACATTAAACATGGTTGCTCTATACAAGATATCGCCAGGAAAGTGCCGCCTCAAACAGGAACTTCCCCTTGGAACTTCCCATAGTGACGACTGGAGGTGGACCCGCCCCTCCACTACTTGTCTCCGAAGTGTAATTTCGTACAAATATCAGGGTATAGTTTGGGGTTGATATGCTATGGAGTGTGTCTAAATGTTTAAATGTTATAACAAATCAAGGGTAGAAATAATAGCACAGGAAACATTCTCAACTACGTATGTGATATTTTTATCATGAAACTTCATTATTCTACGTTATAATCATCTTTTTTGACATCCTGAGCTTTGTAACAATATAAAGATCGGGAAAATCAGGGTACGAGTAAATGCAAAACGAGTAAATAGAAAGAATGGTGTGCTGGCTCGCTACGCTCAAAAACAATTATTAAAATAGGTTAAAGTACAGTAAGTAGCCCTTGGTTCAAAACAAGAAAATATATTTATAATTCTCACCATTCTGCCACGTCCTTTCAAAATATGACCTGATCTTGAAACCTGAAAAAATAGTTTCCAATGACTAAATTAGGTTTACGACCAAGT
Source organism: Trachythela sp. YZ-2020 (assembly GCA_016169945.1). Lineage (NCBI taxonomy): Eukaryota > Metazoa > Cnidaria > Anthozoa > Malacalcyonacea > Clavulariidae > Trachythela > Trachythela sp. YZ-2020. The sequence goes on from JADLSH010000369.1 coordinate 1,784,844, forward strand.
AATTTGACAAAGGTTGAGTTCGAAATCAAAAGCAATGTGAATATAGTATTATAGCTTACACGTTCAGCTTTCCTTTGATCAACTTGTTCTGTTTTTCCTTGGTCGTCTGGAGCTTTGTAGCCGGGGGGTGAAGAGCGTCTGTGTAAAATAGAATGCCATCTCCTTAGTGATTCACTACCGAGCGAAATCCAGGGCATACCCTCCCTACACAACGGTAAACGTTACGCCCAAAATAAAAGGCCTATTTGAAGTCTTTCTCAGAGTTTTACGCACCCAGGAAATGGTTCATCTCTTTGACTTAGTAACTATGACCTAGTCTTGGCAGATTGCATGTAAAATTTTAAAATATTTTACATTGTAATTTAGGCTTTTCGTGTATTGCATGAAATAGTAGCAGCACTAAAGTCGCGTGTTGTTTGATGGGAGAGTGTCAATTCCAACTTCTCGGTTAAAACTAAGCTTGAGTTATCTTAATTGTATTAGTTGTCTCAAGTTGTGAAGTAAAAATACAGTAAAATGCTTGAAACTTGTGTATTTTGTGGCGCAACCGTGATTAGGTTGATTGTAGAAAAAGATCATGTTTTGGATAAGAGGCAAGATAAATCTCAACAACTCTCGTGACAATATTTTAACCTACATCTTGCGTACCTGGCTTTTTCTCGTTTTTCTCTGACTGGTGATGGAGTGCGACTTCGTCTCATTAAGAATTTATTACTTGGAACTTTTGGAATTGTTTCATCTTCATGATGCCCTTCTGGCTCATTCTTATCTTCCTTAATTTCTTCATTTTTATCTCTTTAAAAAACAAAATCGAAGGAGAAAATTTATACAGTTTTTGCTACAAAGAGTACCTGAATATGTAATTGTCAACACACAGAACGACGGTTTTGAGATTAATTTACATGGCTAGGTCAATGAAGTTGGCACGAGTTGTCAAAAGAAATGTGTAATTATACGTTAGCTTCAAAGTTTTAATCACTGACACTGGTATTGATCATGACAATATCATCAACTCGGTGGCAATGACAGGGGATTGTGAGGGATAAGTGCCAAATTCCGCAGTTTACCAGAGATTTGCCTGCGGAGGAAGCTATCATCACCTTTCAAAGCTTGAAGCGTGTTAAGCTTGAAGCGTGTTAAGCTTGACGAGCGGCTTGTTATTCTTGGTAAATAGAATTCGTTTACGTGCCAGTCAATAGGCAGTGACGACTGACTTGTTGACAAATCTAAAATTCTCTATTAAAGTAATGGAAGTAGCGCCAACTTTCATATTGTTCCTAAAAACATGTCATTCATTTATGTCTATACAGGATGCGTAATTTCTACCCCTTTTCTTTTAACTTCTTTTTCTTCTTTGCCTTTAGCTTTGCTTTCTTTCGTTCCTTTCTTTTCTTTCGTTTCTCATGTTTTCTCTTTTTCTTATCATCCTCATTCTCAGACGATGATTCAGAATCTGAACTGCTGGACTCAGAGCTCGCCGATTCCTTCACAGCTTTCCGTTTCTTTGCTGTAAAAAAATGAATAGATTTATATCATTCACCAGGGCTCGAAGTTCAGGGGCCGGTTGTTCGAAGGGTTATTTAGCTGAAACGTTGATTAGCTCAACCAAGGTTACTACATAAACTTAGTAACAGCGTGCATGGTTGTGCATGGTAGATTTACTATCTATTTTTACAAGATTATCTGCATTAATTGAACTTTCATTTTTAAAGGTGTTGAAACATGCAGGAATGCAGAAGCACAAAAACCCAAACAGTTGGTTATCCCAATTTAGCGCTAATCATAGCAAACATAATCGATATCTTCTCAAATAAGATTACTGTACCTGGAAAACCTTTTTACTTTTCAATAATCTGATTCTGTGCATAATAAACACGTTGCTTATAGTCTGATGCACGCCGAATTATAAAGGTTTCTTAATTTGTACTTGCACTGTATTTTCATCTATCACTGAAGAACTTTCTATAGGCATAAATAGAATATTACCTTTTAGACGGCTCTTGGGTATTAATTCTCCACAATTAGCAACTCTTACATCACTGATAGGTTTACTTTTTGAGTCCACTCTTTGACTTTCTAATTCTCTTACAATATCTTGACCTTGAAGGACGTGACCAAACACAACATGGATTCTAACGGAGCAAGAAGATTATCAATTATAAAATGCTCAAACTTTTCCCACTATACACGAAAACAAGCAGAAACAGTGTAGACTACTGAACACAATTAGCCAAAAGCTGTACACAGAGATAATAACATATGTTGCCACACAGTTCAATGTGCGGTAAAACCACGCGGAGACTAAAACTAGATCCGCCATTAGCCTCGCGTATAATTTCGGTTTCTCTATAGTTTTCAGACTGTCATTGTGTATGCACTCTTCATGTTTTTATACTTACTTATCCAAATGAGGACACGGAACTGTTGTTCTTTGATAAAAACATATACGGAAAAGAAAAATAGGCAATGTTAGGTACAAATTACAATAAAAGTAAAATACAAGTAATAGTACAACTTAATTCAGAAAATTTTAACACTCAGCATTGTTGATACTAACTTTAATTTTTGTTAACTTTGCTAACGTCTGTAAGGACAATATACGTTTTACATCATCCTTTCACCAACTATATATACTCGTATTATATAGAACTGCATTGATTTAAAAGGTAGACATGTACGCCTTAATTTTGACTCGCTATCATTCGGTACTTACATAAAAAACTGTGATCCATTGGTGTTAGGACCTCGGTTAGCCATTGATAAAATGAAAGGTTGTTCATGCCTCAATTCCAGGTTTTCATCTATTATTGGAATGGAAGTAGAATATATTTGTGATCTCTTCACCAAGGCCGTGCGTTATAGCATAATGTAGAACAGCAAGTAATGAATTGATATTACTTTTAGGTACCTTTAAATGTTCTTCCATAAATGGATTCACCACCTGTACCATTTCCTATCAATGAAAATCAATATTTATAGTTTCACAGTTGTATATGTAATAGATACAACATCGTACTTGTAAAATGAATAGTTTGCACGTCTTCTTCGTATTCTTGATTTACATTTCCGTATTGGTCTAGTGGCAGTGTTGGGGGGAGTACGCCGAAAAAACCTGCGGGGTTTAGTAAAGTCAAACTGGAAGCACTCTTCTCACTAACCCTGCTCGTACCAGGCGTCAATTAAATTAATACAAGTACATATATAGATGAGGCGAAATTATCTTCAGACAACTGCATATTGCAAGAATGGAACATGCACTACCCACTGTGCCACCAAGGGTATCTTCTTACCTAAATAACCTCTCCTAATTGGTTAAGAAATGAAATTATTCATGAATTTTACAAGTTCCATGACAACCTGAAATGCGATCACTGGTACATTGGTCAAACTGATCTCAGTATAGATACCTGCAGTGAAATCTCCTCCTTGGATCATGAAATCCTTAATAATTCTGTGAAATGGAGCGCCTTTAAAATGTAGCTGCTTGCCTGACAGTTTACTCACGCCTTTCTCTCCTTTCACGAAAAATTAGAATAAAGTAAGAAACGAAAATATATTAACTGCAGAAAAAATAGACCAAATATTTTACATGTACACATTTGAATGCATCATTACTTATCAACATAGACAACAAGCTGATCAGCAATCGAATGGAAACTTAAGCATGAAGACTGAGGTGAATATCTGATCTCGCCCATTTTCCAGTCCTCGTATCTCGGCGCCTCTGTCTCGGTGCCAGCGCTCGCCAAAATCATTAAACGAACTGGCAGTTGCTTCGTGCGAGGATTGGGAGATGGGCTTTTCTCCTTTGACTTAAGCTTTCAATCTGCTTATATACAATTTATGACAGCGAGTAATACCTGTGCATAATGCTCGGAAATTTTCGCACGTTTCTGGACAAATATCTGCAAATAACTCCATGATAATCCGTCCAGCTAACAAAGAGAGAAAACATACAATTATATCAAAAGGGGTGCAGAAAGTTGGACTTTTTGAAAATTACGAGTCATGTTCATACTTTAAATTAGTAATAATCATGTAATATCATGCAGGTAAGATGTCCAGTCTTTTTCTTTCTGTTCGGCTTCTGTTTAGTATCCCTCGAACCCACGCGTATTAAGGCTCTTTTCCACTCATCGCAAAACCAACTCGCAACGAGGCTGCGAGTTTTTGCATGTAATTAAAATAAACTGTCGAGCATTGTGATTGGATGAAAGTACTCGCAGCGAGCTTGCGAGTTGGTTTTTGCGACGAGTGGAAAAGAGCCTTAACATTCTGTGTTACGCAAACGCTGGGCTGGTAATTTGTAGAAAAACATGTAGCTGTGACTGGATGATTTAAAATGCGTATTAAAGTATTCAAATGTTCAGTCATGCATTCGTGTTTTTATTGTTGTGATATGTAATCACGAATGCATGACTGAACATTTGCATACTTTAATACGCATATTTTAAACCATCCAGTCACAGCTACATGTTTTCTTTAACTGTGATTTTTGCCCGATTTTTGGCCGAATTTCGCGATTCGTGTATAGAGACGACCAGTAGGGTCACTCGGCGATGCAACATGTAGCCCATGAGTATACAAGACCTTGTGTTCTTACCCAACCATTAATTCAAAGCAATTAGAGCTGTCAAATTACTACAATACGTTAATTTGAATTTGAAAGGGTTCAGTTTTTTTTTAGACACACTGTATACTGTGGCAAAACGGTCATTAGTCATTACGAAAATTCAGATTAGACACAATTCAAAAGTCGATATTCCATATATTAGTCAATAGTAACCTCGTCCGCAGGCGACGTAACTCTGTGGCAAACGGCGGAATTAAGCAATATGCAACTAGCATGACAACTAGGCAAATTTCTTCAAACAAAAATATTCCGATGTGTAATTCCGTTCGTTTTGATATTTTAAATGATAAACACGCGAACACAGGAAAACACACTGAAACTGGTTGCATAATTGCATAAATATTATAACCCTTTTCATGGCTTGTTCACGTGCGCTGGTCGTGCTAACTTAAATGACGTCACAAAAGTTTGTTGTTTCGAATGACTGCTTTGGAATGACTGTAAATGCACATACATTTTAAGCTGCTCAATATAGAAAGATGTCTGTGGAAGCAGTAGATCAAGACAAGCTCCCTGCTTTGATAATTTTTGACAAGGACGGTACATTGATTGACTTTCAATCAACATGGACGCCATGGATTACTGCCTTGGCACAAAGTCTCGAGGCTGACTGTAATTTTGATGTTTCAAGCCGGCTTTACGATATAATGGGCTACTGTAATAAAACTGAAACGCTCAGTGATTCAAGTTTACTGGCGTATGCTAGCATGGATATAATTAAAAATAAAATAAAAAGCATGTTACTGAAGAACGGAGTTGAGGATGATGCTGTTGACAGTTTACTTCGCAAATGTTGGACAGAATGTCACGTGAACAACACGAGCCAGCCTCTGCCGACAACAGATCTTCCTACTTTGTTCGGAAATCTTCGGAAAGCCGGGGTCAAAATCGCCGTATGCACCTCAGATAGCCTAACAAGTACGGAGTCTGCACTTCGTAAACTTCACGTTAGAGAGTTAGTTGATGCTGTAGTTTGTTCAGATGATGAAAATATGGAACCCAAGCCATCTCCTCATGGCGTTGTAAAAATTTGTACTGACCTTGGGGTTGACCTTTGTGATACGATAGTTGTTGGAGATACAACCACAGATATGCTGATGGCAAAATCAGCTAGTGTTGGCCTTAGAGTTGGAGTTCTCACTGGAATTGGGACTAAAAATGAACTAGCTACTTGTGCAGATGTTATTCTTGATAATGTTGAACGAATATGGACTTTATTTACGTAATTAAATAAACTAATGACTAATTAGAAAGTAGTCATGTAATTTTAGCATTCTAATTAGCCCAGTTCAAAAATCAAGTGAAAAAATCAAAAATGATGAGAGAGCTGTGGGCTTTTATTGTTATTGTTGAACATGGTAAAAAGATTGGCCTTACAAAATTTTTATTGCTTTTAGCCCTGTAAAATCTCATTCTTGTTGAGCACAAAATAGCTGAGAAACAAACAAACGTTTTTGAAAAAGTTATATTTGGTAGGCAGCTTTTTCAGTATTAGAGATAGACTTGTCATTGTTTTAACAGTCTACCCATAGAATGCACAATCATGATTTTTGTAGTTCATTACCCAGGGGTGGCACCAGAGATGGATGGGGGGGGGAGGGGGAGTCTGGCACTCTAACTGTCCATTGGGGGAAAATTCACATTTCGTGATTTCATTGGGAAAGAAACTATGTTTGGTAACCGAGCATGACAAGTTTAGTACCCTCAAAATGCAGGAAATACCGTTTCAGAGACTCAAAGGAGCATGCCCCCAGACCTTCACAGGAAGAACTTGGCCCACCCTGTCAGGGACCTTAGCCCCCTCATCAAGGAATTGAGCTCTTTGCATGGGTGGCAAGTTCACACACAAACTAACTGTGATGCTTGCAGCTTTACCATGGGCAAATCTGGGTTCATCTACCAGAGGGCTGGGTGCAGACCTTCCATTAACCACTGGTTGATGCTATATTCTTTCTGGAAGAGCTGCACATGACAGGCAAATGTGCACCCCATGTTGACAATACTGATTAGTTGTTGATTACACAGGGTGTGGTTTCCAAATTAACTTGAGGCTCATAATAAACAAACTCAACAACTAAGGCCTAAGAGTAGTTTTTGGTGAAGGATGAAAACTAGAAGACCTGGAAAAAAAACATCGAAGCACAGGAGAGAACCAACCAAATTGTACTTACACAAGTTTTCAAGTACAGGGAAGTTCATGCCCACTACCCTTGATCTACAGTAGCAGGCTTAACTCAGCGATAAGGGACAGCGCAGTAAGGGACAGCGCAGTAAGGGACAGCTCGCTAACTGCATCTGCCACCTATGCTTCAAATGTTCATCTTTAGGACTACAGTATTTGACTTGAAATAGAAGTAAAATAGAGCTAATTGGATTGACATAAGTGCTTGCTGAAGTGTGTTGAAGTAATTAACAAAGTATGCCAAAGTAATTGCTGAAGAAATTTAAAGAGATTTTATTAGGCCGACAGAAGTAAGGTATCAGCTTACTGTAAACCTGAAAAAGTATTTACGTGTGGAAATTTTTCATTATTCATTAGTTTCTTCAGTGAATTATTGCAAAATTTTAATATCTTTGGCCACTTATCTTCGATGCTGGTAGCTTGCTTGTTATGGTAAGCTGATACCTTACTTCCATTGGCCTTATGTTCCTCTGCAACAATTGTTGAGGCAAATTGGCAAAAGTCATCGGCAAGTATTTTGGCAAGGCAAAAATAGTTAAATTACCACGACTGTACCAGATACATAGAGATGTGATCCAAGGCATAACATTGCTTAGTTTCAAGGCATTAGTGAAATCACAATGATTGAAATGAAGTGACTGCTGTCAGCAATTATTTCACTTATATGGTGGAAAACCAGATTAGGCCGATGGAAGTAAGGTATCAGCTTACCGTAAACCTGAAAAATTTATTTATGTGCGGAAACTTTTCATTATTTGCTTCAGTGAATTATAACAGTAAAACTTTGACAAAATTTTAATATCCTTGGTCATTTATCTTTGATGCTGGTAGCTTGGGAAGGAAGCAATCTTGATTAGCACCAGAAAATGTATTTTTCGAAAGAGTTTGGTGAATTGGTGTGTTGAATTGCAGTTGTCATTCAAATTTCCACTTATGTTGTCAATGAAACAGAAGAATCAATCATCTTTAATGAGAAAACCTTGCAGACAAAGCAAAAACGCTAAATGTGAAATTAAAATGAAAAATTGCGGGTGGGTTACGGTAAGCTGACACCTTACTTCCATCGGCCTTACACAGTCTATTGCATTTTGACCACAATTACCACATATCTGCCTATCTAGAGAAATCATGACTACCTGGTTAGTGGACTAGTGTTCTATAATCTAGCAAAAAAAAGAACTCAATAAAGCTTCATTTTAAAAATATATAGGGTACCTATCTCAGTCTAATAGTACTGCCCGGTGTGCGCAATAGATGAAAATCGATGATCGGAAAGCCAATCGATCAATCAAAATCAATCAATAGCAATTAACTAATTGATATCGATTGGTATTTGCCAATCGATAGTCCCAAAATGCAGTCCATTTATCAATCGATTGCTATCGAATTTCATCAATTTTTTTTAATTCTCTGTCCAGCTGATTTGCGCCTATCAACATCATTGGGAGGAAGCATGATATCGTTTTACGACTTTACCTTCACTTTGACTTATTATACTTAAAACGCTTTCATATTAAAGCATGCATATACATTCATTGGTCTACGGCTTAACATTTTGGAAATATAATGAAAATGGATTAGGCCTTGAGTTAACAATGAATTGAGCAGTGATTTGCTTCTGGTTTGAAGCGGTTTGATTGCCAATTCCCACCAAATCAACTTTAAATAATATTAAATTTGATGAGAGTGTTCAGCGGTTAAAAAATAGGCGTACGGACGTACAATTGTACGCCGAAAAATGCTTGGCGTACGTCAAGTATCTAAGGAAACGTACGATAACGTACACTTACTACAGCTCCTTTGTATTAGCCTACAATTACTTCAGACAACGAGCATTCTCTGGTCCGAGTTAGCGTCATCAATTTTCCATCTCGCTATCTGCAGTGAAGTCTTACCAAAAATTTCACGTTGTTTAACGGTTAACTCGCGAGTAACAACGTTTTGAAAACTCGGTGAACGCCCGCGAAAATGTTCTATTTCTAATAAACAGGAAATATATACAACAGAGAACATGGGTAAAACTATAGTTCAGAAAATCGTACGTCAACATCCATAAACCGTACGTTAACTTAGTTATAGAGCGTACGACCTCGTACGGCATTTCTCAAGCATTTTTTAACCCCTGAGTGTTTTGGCACAAGACTCTAGTGGGCTTTTATCTGCAATTCAGCAGGCCGGAACTGAAGATCAAGATTAGATAAATCTTGTTTGTTGAATGCCATTTTTTTTACCAAGGTACATTGGTATACCAATCCAGTGGCGTAGCCAGGGTCGAATGTATGGGGGGGCGAGTAGTGAGTGGCGAAGCCACTTACCATTTAGGGGGCTTGGGGGGCATGTCCCCCCTGGGAAAATTTTTGATTTCTAGGGCTCGGAAATGACATTTCCCGCATTGTGATACGAGTTGGAAGGTCATAAATCACAAAATTCTGTTATTATTACATTAGAATAAGGCACAATACACGTGAAAATATCGTTATGATTTTTTATGTCTATCTACTGTCTATGGTTTGGAAGTTTTTAATTGGATTTGACTTGTTACTTACCTCACCTGACCACCCCCCCCCCACCATCTCGCCGGATTTGAACTTTTCATGAGAAAGGTTTTGAAGACCAATGGGGGGGGGATGACCGCCCCCCCTTGGCTACGCCACTGTACCAATCAAATATACCAATCGAACGTGGTTAGTCTATTACTCTATTGATTGTTATCAATTATCGATACCAATCAATAAGGTCACAAAAACCTCCACCATCAATTGTCCATTGACTTTCAATATCAATTGATATCGATTGTTATTAATTGAGATCGATTTTATCGATCATCGATTTCATCGATTGCACACGCCGCGAGTACTGACATTAATATGAGTTTTATGACATAAAAAATTTACGGTATGTATAAGAAATCTTATTTAATAGGGCTCATACAAAAAGTTTAATTAATTGCAGCATATCTAAAATCAATAAATGACAAACCATACCGGATACGCCATTTATTTCCACATCAAAATAACAACGTGGTCGATATTCTTTTGCTACTGGCGGAAAAGTCGCCATCTTGGGATGCTTTCTATATTTAACACTTACACCACGTAATGGAAAAATGCATTGTAAGTTGTTCGCAGGCTCTGTTGGTATATTCTGGTATGATATTGTTCTTTTATAACCATGTAGTTTTTCCTGGAAATTCTGCTGCAGAGAATGGTAGACTAGGTGTTGTGACAATGTTTTAAGTTGAAAGAAGTTGATAAAGGTGTATATTTTGGAGAAAATTATTTTAAGGAGTAATGGGTCACGTCACTGCAGACTGGACACCACTTGGTGAAGTCTTCTACAGGTAACTTGGTCACACAACAACATCCAATTATTGCCGAAATTACTAAATTGCAAGGATCATATAAAGATCTGTATCACAAGCCTTGTTCTGCAACTCATGAAGTGTGATGCTTGCAATTGAATGGAAACCTGGCTGGCTTTATGAAATTATCAATCAAAATGCATGTGTGGTAAAAGTAAAAAGTTAAACTTGCGGCTACTTGCCGTTCTTTTCAGCGAGCTTGCCTGTGGCATAGCGGGTTAGGGTGTGCGTTACCTGGGGCTATACTGTATTGTAGGTTCAAGCCTGTGTCCAACACTTTTTCTTAATTTTATTTTGTTAAGTTTTTTTAAGTTTTTTTTCTCGATAATTTTCACTTTCTAAGACTGGTTAGGGTTAGGAAAGGGGTTAAGATTGGGGTTGGGGTTTGTTTATATTTATAAAAACTTTAAATTTGTAGTACAAATCATGCCGGATTGAAAGCCTGTTCGCAGGCTAGCCCGGACTAGATTCCTGTCTTTAGCCGCAAGTAAAAGTTAAAGTCTCTGCCATTTTTCAACCTTTTTAATAGAAAAAATATATATTTTAACATTCCTTGAAAATGCAAAGGTGCATGCTTTTTCAATTTTTTGAACTAAAATGCACGCATTTTCTGGTCTGAAAGCACAAAACTTTAAAAAAATGTGCGCAATACGTTCCGTGTGTAAGATGAAGAATGCAATCTGGAGTGCAAGGCCAATGATTTGAAACAGGGATGCCCTAGATGTTCGGCACAGCCAGCCAGCTGGGGTGCATTCTGTGTAAACCAGGGGCGGATCCAGGGGTAGTCAAACCGATCGCGCGACTAACGTAAAATTTGCCATTGCGCAATTAATTAATTCAACCAGCAGTCCAGTTATCATATTTCATGCAGTGGCTTATATTCAAAGTTCGTAGTCAAGTTGTCAAGTTTCATACAGCCGCCAGGCCTTCGATGCATAACGCACAGAACAGCAGTCTAGCGCGTGAGTTTTGCTCGCTCTGCAGGCAGATTCCAGCTATCTAATTGGCCAATTTGCTTTTTGCACGATCTGTGGGGAGTTCAGCGATTAGGGGCTAGTATACAAGGTATCCGATTGGCTAAATTTAAAAAAAATCTGAATTCCCATTGGCTAGATTTTTGATCGATCAGATGCATCAGACTTCAGTTTATACGGCATGATTCTATGACCTTTCTGGTCGCAGCTTTGACTGCAAAGGTTCAATCGAAGTAGCTCGGAAAATATAATAGGAATATACTACAATATCTCGTAGTATTTATGAGGTCGTTCAGGCCATGTTTGAGAACAACGATGAGCAATGTCTGGTGGAAATTCAAGCTGATCTGAGGAAGCGAATCGACGCTTCGCCGAAGACTTCTGTCCAAGAGCTGTTGAGCTCTATCAACAACACAAGCTTCTGCTTGGGCAGAAATTTTGGTGCCGAATCGTACATTCCGAAGTATGTTCGGAAAAGGAACAAGTCTTGTACGGCTATGGCCCTAATGCAAATATATTCTATTTTAACTACATTTATTGTGGTAATTTTCGACTTGTATTTACAGAGCAATCTGTGCGTGTGAGGCGATGACCTGCTGGCTATGTTTATGAAAATTTATTTGCAATTTTTGCATATTACGTATACTGCAGTCGAAACCCAGCCGATTAGGCAAACTGTATATAATATAGGCATTAAGGCATTTTGTTTATATGCTTTTGTTGCTTGATATTAATCGCCTAAGGTTTGGATATATATTATCGACTTCAACCGAACCAAAATATTCTTATATAAATATGATGTAAGTTTTGACTTGATGTGTGTTGGACCGCATGGCATGGTGATGGTGTAATACGATCTAAGATGTGATGTAAAATTGTGTTTGTTAAAAATAGAATATAGCTATAGGCAGCAAATTGATCCTTTTCTGAAATAGCCTTTGGCTAATTGGCTTCCCAGGACCAAAACATTTTATCCTTTACTCTTAAACACGTTTTAATACTGATATCATGTACAGTAGTTTGTGTTATTGTGTAAACTATAAATATTTGAAATGGAGATTAATATTTAACTCCATGTCTGGTTTGTTTATTAGATCTGCTGCTACTGGGACCCTATTAGACCTGAATGACCCAATATATTTGAGCATGTAGATTAGATCGATAGATTAGTACTCGGCTCTGCCTATGGGAAGGTGGGTGGGTTTTTTGTGATACAATGTTTGATAGCTTGAAACAAACTTTGACCCAAATGTACCCAAATGTCTTTAATACAAAGAGGACCATTGTATGCATGATGGTGACAGCTATCTTTAGGAGAACTCTTTGATTGGTTAGACCCAAGTTTGCATCAGTTGTTCACATGCTAAGTTTCCAAAGTTCAAGTTCTTATCTGTAGGGCAAATGGAATCTTCTTGAACATATTACTTCATTAACTGCAATTTATAGCTTAATTTGCATAAATTGAATATTTAAAACAATATGACCTTGCTGTTGACTGCTAGCTTGCAGACTTATGGGAAGAAGAATTTAAAAATTAGTAAAAGCCAAAACAGTGACAAAAGGCTCTGAAATATTTTTTTATGTATATTTGGGTTACTGCTTCATCATGTAAGGAACACAAAACAGTTTGAACCAATATACCGGCGGATATACGATATGTCACGTAGGTGTTATTTCTAGGTGGTGCTTACCCTAACACAGTGGCAGACACTTCGCGAAATACTGGGGGTGCGAACTTAGGTTGCCAACATATAACCACCCTTTTGTTGCTGCAAATCTCAGTTCTTAAAACCTTTTTGGCTTAAATTTCATGTAAATTTAGTCAAATAATAGCCTATCAAGGCTTTCATGGTTGAAAAATCATTGATACAGATTTGTTATTCTGCTATCATTCAAAGGCTTTGAGAAACTTTTTGGGGGGCGGTCGCCCCCCTTGCCCCCCCCCCCTATTGTCCGCCACTGCCCTAACAACCCCTAACCCCAAGCCTAACCCTAACATCATCTAATTATTTTAGTCAAACTATTATGTGTTCCTAACATGAAGTAGTAAGGTATATTTGAAAGAAAAGAGCACACATTCCTGCAAATGCAAATGGCAAGAATTTAAGAATTTAGCCTTTATGTACAGGAGTGCACACCTCCCCCCACCCCCCCATCATTTGGGAATTTTTCAAAAAAGTCGGTCCCAAATTGTAAAATTACACTACTTAATTCGGTCCGAGTTGGTCCGAAACATCCTGTCTAAAAAACGTATAATAAACGATACAAAAATTGTCAATAAAAGAAATCAACATTGCAATACCCAGAGATATATTTTCCTCTTAAAGCAATATACTCAAATGTAAGATGACATAGCCATACACGACTGCGCAAAACCTCCTTGTGCGTTCTATTTCCACGTCAGTATTCTCGAGTAAAATTAACTCAACTCTGTTGTAAAAATGCAGTTTCTAATTGATCTTTATGATGCTGAAGGTTACGTTTTGGGGGGCGTTTTCTTTAAATAACTACATTTAAAGAAAATTGCAGCGAAATATTTGAATTAGAAACTAGAGTGTTTGAAATCTTATATATGTTAATGGAAGGGCCTATAACGAAAGAGGTAGAGAAGACTCTGAAAATGCCATTTCCGACGATCTACAGACTCAATTTTTTAACAATCCCGGCCCCCTATTTTTTAACAATCCTTCTACACCCCTGGCACTACACATATTTTTACATTAACTCGTAATACATGTTTTGATGTGGTCAAACAAATATAAAAAGTCGGTCCCTGAACAATGGACACCCCTCCCCAAAGTTTTTTGGAATGTGCGCCCCTGTTTATGACTTTATGTATGTCTACATATCTTTTAAATATATAATAAAACAAGTTGGTTAATTCTGCATGACATGAAGATCGAATTATCAAGGCTCGATCAGCTTTGAGCTTCAGCAGATATAAAAAACTTTAAGGCCTTGATAACTCTTCATATCATGCTCAACTTCATTCAATAATTGTTGAATGTTGTATGGCATTGCCACTGAAATGGACATTGAAATACAGAAATGCTCTTGAAAGCTTAATGCTGAATAATGGACAAATTGGAGGAATAATTATAGAACTTATGACTTAATCTGTATGATATGTGAGGTTTATGGTGATTATGTGGTGATGGATAGTATTTGGTAAACATACTATAGCAAGAAAGAGCTGTGATTATAGCTGTAGTACACTACACATCCTGTACAACAGTATAGAGCAAGACTGATAATGCAAGAAGAAGTATGTAAACCGAGTAATGTTTCATTACATGTAAATGGGAAACGTAATGTTAGTGGTCATAATAGCATTGCTTATAAGCATTATGGGCAGTTATTGTCGAAATTAAAGTTATTCCACATATGATGACCAACATACTCTAAGTTACTAGCTTAAGTCTGCCAACAACATGGTTTGGTTGATCTGATGCAAAAAACTCATAATTGATGCATTATTAGATGGCAGTTGACATTGGTGTTTAAAAGAACCATACTGTCAATAAATTATACATATATGTATGGTACCATCTATAGATATATCATTTGCTGGAGGATTCAGCAGTCCAGTTAATTATAAGCCAGTCAATTTAATAAACCTTTGTTTCTTATAAGTTATAATCTGATTCTGGATCAACACCATTTTTCTCTAAAAGTATTTTTTGCCTTAGAAACATGATACAATGTGGTATGATCATTATCGTTGCCATAGCAACGGTATATGTGTGACTGCCACAGCAAACGAAAGCCCTCGGTGATGTTAACTTACTCTGAAAGTTTGAAGATGATCACATAAAAATTCTAGAAATTATGATTTATGACCATAAATGTTAAACAAATTGGATAAAGGCTAGTCATTTGGCCCCAGAGGGCCAAAACCCGAGGAGGCATATATAGAAGTCTTCGCGTATATGAATGTCATAAATATGTGTAAATCTCAGTTTGCTCAGTCTTAAGGCCGCAAAGGATTTCTGGGTAATTGCCGCAAGTAGCATCGGGAATGAAGGTGTATACGCTGAACGAAAAGTTTTGTGCGCAAATTATTGACACGTGTACATGTAGATTTCTCAGCGACAGACAGCTGAAATATTAATGTTGTTGATGAGATCCTGTAGTTTATAAACATAAATCTATTTCAATACATCGAAATGACCCCGCTTTACCCGGGATAAATCATAAATGTCCCGGAAAAGTGCGATCATGCATGTTAATGTGATCTTTTTATAGAGTTTTCTCTTAAAATAATAAAGGATCTACCTATTGAATAAGAAATTTAACTTGAAATTGTTCATAGTTAGGGCCATCTATAGGCGTAGTCATAGTCCTAAAGTAGAATTCAATGGCAATATGAATCGGTTTAAAGCATCATCTAGCGGGGACAGATTTAGTGTAAACTATTTCTAGTAGTAAGAGTAATAGAAATGTGTTCCGTACTCCTTCCAAATTCAGTTCAGCAACAATTCGGAAATTCAAAGTGACATAACTTTTGTTTGCATGGGCCGATTTTGATGAGACAAACACCTAAATGTTTCAAATGATGAGCAAATTTGAAATTTTGACTGCGGTCACGATTGTTATTTTATATTTGGAGCATACACTGAATTTTTTCTCAAGATTTTTAACTAAGGATACGTTGCTCTTTCATATAACCTACTGTGACTACTGTATATTATGACTATTATCTCCACTGCCAACTGGCGACAAATACACCACAAATAACATATAAGTTTGGTGCAAAGATATAGCATTTCAATTTCTCTTCATCTTTATACATCGGAAAACCGTGAAACATATCGTAAATATCTCACAGGATTCACTCGGTAACTCTCTCTAAGTCGATTTATTCGAAAGATTGAAGTTCAGTCTTTTCACAATTTTTATACTCTTTTGCTTTTTTGCTATGCTTACTTCAAGTAATTTGAATAACTGTTTCTAAATGTTCACTCCTTTCTTACGTAGGACAATTGAATTGTACGATATGGCATGGAAAGATGAAATTGACATTACAAAATATCATATCGCTGCAGCACCTTATGGTGGGCCAATAGGTAAATTATAATTTTTGAGTTGCTGAGAGAAATCTTAGGATATTTCAAAATTGAAAAAAGCTCAGGGGTGTATATATACTGTAAGTCTGTAATTGCTATTTGCGCCCCGCCCCAAATGGCGAAGTCCGTGTTTTGCAGAAGAAAGTGAACCGAGAAAAAGGAAAGGAAGAAAAAGAGTTTCAAAGTATTCATTACTCGGATCTGAAGACCAATCCTTCTTCAGACCCCTTTAGATTGAGGAAGAAATTCACTTTTCCATAATGGAATGAGGGAGGAGTTGGCCTACTGCTAACTACACGAGTATTGAGATCAGTCAATTCCCCCGTCAGGTTGAGGAATCCTGGGCAAGTTGCCCCTCTTCCATCTCTCGACCCTGACCCTTATATACTACTCTTAAAGGGATATGGCAATAAAAATTTAGTTTGTCTCATTTGAAAGAACTTTTAAAATTATACATAAATCTCCCTTACCGATTTTTCGTATCTTTCTTAGTTCTTGAGATATTTTGACAGAAATAATCATAAATCAGCGTGCTGTCCGCCATCTTGGATTTTTGTGGATATGCATGTTACGTCACAAGCACTAAGCAGTGTCACGCAAGTATTTTATCCAGAAAGTTAATGGTCATTATGAGTCCAAAATTATACTTCGGTCACTATTTCAAATTTATCGAATTGACTGACAACTTTTTAAACATCTACTACTTGTTATTCGGTCACCTAGGAGTAGTTTTATATGGGTAACCCTGCTTGTGACGTCACTAAAACCACCGTTAATGAGATCAAAAATTATCCAAGATGGCGGACAGCTCATTGTTTTAAGTCAAAATATTTCAAGAACTAAGCAAAATACGAAAATTGGGTAAGGGAGACTTATATGTCATTTTAAAAGTTCTTTCAAATGAGATAAACTAAATTTTTATTGCCGTATCCCTTTAATCTTTTAGTTTCGCTATACACAAACTTTAATCATAATAGACAGTCCATGCATGTACATTGCATTGCTCATGTTTAGACCTCTGAATATCGAGGGAAAATAAAACGAAATTAGGTTGACAAAAAGCGAAAATGATGCATTTAGTTGTTAACCCGGCCCTTCATTTCGCTCGAGAAATTAACGTTTCTTGATTTTCCATATCAACTGTTATGCTCTTGTTTTTCGTTAGCTCTTTCAAAGAAGCAGATGAGAATGTCTGGAGCCAAACCTGTCATTTATATTTACTCTGCTGCTGGAAGATTAATGGGTGATGCTAATGTAAGTTCTAAACTCATTACGTAGCAATACGTATTAATGCGCCCTACTTTGTTATTATACTGGGTCTGATGCCAAACTATTTTTCTCGCTAAGGGAAAAGTGTTGTGATTCAAATGGTTAACCAGACAGCCTGCCATGCCTCTATTTAAATTATTAAGTTGTTATTCGCCATACTTTGTTATTTTACTCTGTCGAACGCCAGACGATTTTACTCGTTAAGGAAAAGTGTTAAAATATAAACAACATTCACATTCTTTGATTCTCAGTAATGGTTACCAAAACTGCTGGGAATATATAATGCGTATAATAGTAAAAGGTGATATAAATACTTCCATAGCATTTCCATATTTTATCCATAGTATTTCCATAGTATGAAAATGGCAATTGCAATACACCTTTTCGATAATTACGTCACCGATCACTCGTTGGCCCTGGAGCCTCGTTCTCATGAATCGTGAGCAAATAACCTTTCGTCTTGATTCACGAGAGCGAGGCTCCCAGGTCTATAGCATAAAATAGCATTTGACCACTTAAGACAGCTGTGGCTTTCCATACAAACGCCTATCCTCTTAACATGAATTTCTTTTTTACAGTGGGAAGGAGTAAACCTCGTTCAAATGGGATGGTCAGTGTTAGAAGACTTGCTTTGTGTTGCTGAAGATGGAACGATATGGGTTTATAGTCTTTATGGAGACTTTAAAAGAATGATCACAACGGGACAGGTAGATGATATGATAGTACAATGAATATATTTGTGCGCAAAGAAATATCATTTCCCTGGTGAAATATGAAAACCTAAATATAAAAAATTACCTATTCTTCACTTCCTGGAACTCTGTTTCAGGTAGTTAGATACTGCAACCCAGCTCGTTAATATTGTTCATCGCTACCTACACTGGCAGCCAAAACTCAACATATTGTGATTCCCTGTTGTATGCCAGAAAATGGTATTTTAACGAATGGTTTTACTAATGCGAAAAGTTGTTTCGAAATACATATAAGCCAATCCGGAACGCGAGACAGTTTCCTCACGCGTTCAGAAAACGTTTCATCCAATCAGGTGAAACGTGTGATCACTGATGACGCGCGAGTAAATAAACTAACCACCAGAATTTTCCCCCTCCCCCCCCCTTTCAGTGTGACCAGATTTAGCATAATTATGCTAGTTTACCATAATTTCATCATTTGGGACGTAGAAGGAAAGTTTAAAAAATCTCCCCACTACTGGTTATTTGTCGCCAAATTAATGCGCTCAGACAGTCAGATTATTTCTCATTCTCATTACCATGCAATCTCGTTCCCAGAGTATGCCCGTTCGCAGGTTAGGTCATGCCCACTACCTAACCTGCGAACGGGCATACTCTGGGAACGAGGTTGATTACCATGACGATTGACGATTATGACATCTTGCACTGGCTTAGCCTGCGAACAGGCTCTCTGGGTAGGCTTGAAGCACGTGCTTGAAGTTGAATTTATTCCACTGAGATTTATTCTGTGCTCGTGTTGCATGGTTTTCACCTGAAGTTTGCAAGAATAAAGATTGGCTCAGCACTGTAGCTTGTTTAAAATGCTAAAATGTGTTCATTTTACAACTTTACAAATTAATAGTAACATTTTAAAGTAAATTTAAACGAATTCCGCTTTTTTAGCATAATTCATCTCAATTTAGCATAATTTAGTCGGCGTTTAGTATAATTAATTTTTATACTGCCCCCCTTTTTTTAATTTTATTATTATTAAAACTTTATTTGAATACAGGACTATTTCACTATGTATAAACTATTTACAGGCAAACAAAGATAAGTGATCTTCCAATAGGCCGTATGTATAAAATATTTACAAGATGGGGAAAAATTAATTAATTACAATTATATGTGATTATTAGATGTGCTCTCGTAAGATCCGAAACCATATCATATTTGGTTTATATGATTTTTGAAAGAATGAATAGTTTCCAATCTTTTAAGATCACAGGGTAAATTGTTCCAAGCCACCGCACCCCTGTAGCTAAATGATTTTTTCTTAAAATTAGTTTTTGGTTTAGGAGGCAGATAATTGAATTGTATCTGTCTCGTTTGATAATTATGTACCTGATCGGTTCTTTGAAATATGTTTGAGATGGAGTTAGGAACCATTGAATGTCTGACCTTAAACATTAATGTTGCGAGTTGTTGGTTCCTTCTAGTCTCCAGGTTGTCAAGGTTTAGGTTTCGCAAGAGTTCGTGAGAACGGATCTCGTATCCACACTTGGTAATGATGCGCACAGCTCTGTTTTGCAGGCGCTGCAATTTATCTGCAAGCGTGAAGCCGAGGCTGCCCCACACTTGAGCACAATATTCGAAGTATGGTTGCACCAAGGTTTTATAAACAATCACTAATGTTTCAAGGTCTAAGAATTCTCTTAATCTCCTTAGTACATTTAAGCCCTTATTAACTTTCGTTGTTATTGTATTTACCTGCTTATTCCTGCTTATTGTTCAATACATTTGTTACAGTGTTTATGTCATTGCTAGAAATATCAATTTCAGTAGGTAAAGAGCCTGGGAACGAGGTTGTATCAATTTGAGTGTCATCAGCAAACATATTACACTTGGCACCATTTAAGCAGTTAGGGAGGTCATTTATATAAAGTAGGAATAGTAACGGGCCCAGGATTTACCCCTGTGGTATTCCACTGATCATGTTTAATGGTTGAGAGATATTTCCATTGACCTGACAATATTGTGAACGATTGTCTAAATATGATGAAAACCATTTGTGGGCAGTCCATGTTATACCATAGCAGCTGAGTTTCTTCAGTAGTATTTGATGATCAACTGTGTCGAATGTCTTTTTAAGGTCAAGGAAGACGACTCCATTGAGTTCACCAATGTCAATATTATGATACCATCTATCAGTGATCTCGAGTAGTGCAGTTACAGTGGAGTGTACAGGCTTAAAGCCGTGTTGAGAAGTAGACAGTAGGTCTTCTTCTTGCAAATACAAATATATAGTTGATTATGGACAACCTTCTCCATTATTTTAGCAATAGTCGAGATCACAGATATTGGCCTATAATTGTTCATGTCATTTTTTGGTCCATCTTTGTGAATTCGGGTGACTCTGGAAATTTTCCAATCGTTCGGGAATGTGCCCGTAGTTAAGGATTTGTTAATTATTGTAGTTAGTTGACTGTTTATAAAAGGTGCTGCTATTTTTACGAGCTTAGCAGAGATATTATCTTGACCTGCTGCCTTATTTGTGGGTAGATTCAATATTTCAATAGTAAACGCAGTATTTCTTGTTGGGATACTTCACGAAAATGAAACTGTGCACTTATCTCATCGATGTAGGACTCGGGCTGTTGTGTGGCTTCAGGAATTTCCTGCAAAGTCGTTGTCCCACCTCGATGAAATGCTTGTTAAAAGCATCTGGGATATTCTTATCTTCAATTTCTTCATTATTGGCATTTTTTAGTTGCCCTACATGTAAGGTTTTCGACTGATTATGCTTTTCCACGTGTTTTTCATGTTGCCTTTGTTATCCTGGATTTCATGTGTATAGTGTGCTTGAATTGTATTTTTAATCAGTTGATTATACTGATTTCTGGCAGTTTGGTAAACTTTCCAATCGTTGGGATTGTTCGTTTTACACGCTTTTCTTTTTAAATTGTTCTTTAGCCATTTATTAACTATGAGATTTTTGTTTATCCATGGTTCCCGTGATTTGCCTTTTCTACGTTTTTTTAACCTTGTGTATTTCACATGGAGCCGAACGGTTATTACGTTCTTTCATTAACCGAATTATATAAGGTTCAATATATATTAATTTATTTTAATCGTAAATAGTTTCAAAGTCCATGCAAGGCATCCTCGAATTTATGTCTTTGAACAGAAATATTTTTTGAAAATTTAAAAGTAAATTTGGCAATGAACATGTGCAGTGGTTACGATATCTATGTCTGAGGGAACATTTAACCACACTACAGTTCATTACGAAACAAGAAATTGTCAGCATATATATAATAGGCCATTTTTTTATTTATTACACCATTTTATTCAAATGTTCTTTTTTTTGCCTTTTGCTTCTTCAACTACTATATTTAAATGCACACTATGGCACAAAAAAGCCAGTAAATAAGATATTTCTCCCATTTAGGAAGCAAAGGAATTCAAAGTGATTGATTGTCGATTTTTCTCCAGTTCAATGGGATCTGGTATTACCATCTTAACTGGTCGTTATCATTTTTATACAATAAACAACTTGGAAGAAAAGAGGATACGAAAATTAGCAAATCCTCCTGGTTAGTTACTAAGCTGTTTGTTATTAGCCAAGTTACAGTGTATAGAAACGAGGGTAGGAATAAACAACAATAATATCTCGAACGTGCGGTGCCAGTGTGGGTAGAGTGTAACGAAGATTTGGTGGTTGACTGTTGTGTAAAACTACCTGAAAAATACAACAAGAACGTCGACGTTTCGAGCGAAGGGCCTTCGTCTGGAAGGAAGGGACTTCGTCTGGAAGGAAGGGTCTTCGTCTGGAAGGAAGGCCCTTCGTCTGGAAGGAAAGGGACTTCGTCTGGAAGGAAGGACCTTCGCTCGAAACGTCGAAGTCCTTATTGTATTTTGCAGTTAGTTTTACACAATAGTCAACCACCGAATAACAATAATAGCTCGACAGGATTGAAGGCACATGATGTAACTGTAAATATAGTGCATGTCCCTTTCACCCCTGCGACCTGGGTTCGATTCCTGCAATATGTAGCTAGACGATTATCGTTCCGCCTCAGTCACATGTCGGTGCAGAGTGTTTCCAGTTTGACTATATGCCAAACACCGCTGGTTTTCTCCATGCAGTTCACAGTAAATCATTCAGAGATTGCCCTTAATATACTGTATCGACCTCTAGGGAGAGCATTTCAAAAACGATAGATCTATCCAGTATAAACAATCAGAAAGCTAGATTTGTATACCCGCAACTTCTGTGATCGAGCGATACTGATACTATATATATAGGTGCCAACTCGTAGCAAGAGTGCCTTTGTTTGAGCTGGGCATATATTTAAAAATCGAGTCATCGAATATGCCAGGCTGACCTGGTATATATATATGGAAAACGCGCGTACATATTCAACTCTTAAGCCCCGGTCAAACGAGGATGAGAGTTGATGAGAGTTGGCAAGTGAGAGTTTGCATGAGAGTTTATTTAATTCTCATGCCCCGGTCAAACGAGAACGAGAGTTGCATGAGAGTCACGACAGAAATAATTTAGCGCGCGAAACGGAGCCCTGAGAATAATTCTAAAATTTTGGTAAACAAAGTGTTTAGATTTCCTTCTTAGCTTTTCTTGTCATAGACTTGTAGTAGTCATAACGTGTTATTTTGTTAAGCTAATTCTTATAGAAAGTACAAAACACTAGTCTGACTATAGTTGTTTAAAATTCTTATGCAACTCTCATGACCGGTCAAACGAGCAAAACTCTCATCAACTCTCATCAAAATTTGAACCAGCTCAAACTTGATGAGAGTTGATGAGAGTTGATGAGAGTTGATGAGAGTTGATGAGAGTTGGTGGTCAAACGCGAGCGAGAGTTGCAACTCTCATCGACTCTCATCCTCGGTTGACCGGGGCTTTACATTCAAATTTTCTCGATTGTCAAGATCACTATTTAAAAATGTTAGTTAGCTTGAAAGTCACAAGTTTCATATACCTTTCGAACTTGAGAAAGACCAGTTGTACGTCTTCCACCAATCCACCTTGGATGTTCAGAAATCCTGTAGAGAAAGGAAATATTTACTGGCCTTATACAGGGCCCGCGGAGCATGTTAGAGAGTGGGGGGGGGCTAAATCATAGATAGATAACCCCGCCCCCGGAAAATTTTTTACTTTATTTTTGGTTGACCAAAAAGTGGGGGGGGGTATAGCCCCCCAGGCCCCCCGTCTCCGCGGTCCCTGTTATACCCCTCTGTAACGGGCTTGGTGAACTCAAAATTTTTGCCCGATTTTCTTTTAATTTCTGGCTGATGCATGACAATGCATGACAAGACCCTAAATAGTACTAACACTTAAATTTTTCACCAGGGAGGACCAATCCCTGGTAGGGAAGTTAAAAGAACTACACAGGTTCCATGAGGGCAAAAACATCCTATCATGCAGGTTTGGTTTCACCAGGGCTGTTACAGAGAATTGTCTAATTTTGTAGGGCTAAACGCTCCACCAAGTAGCTGGGTCACAATTCCTGAAGACAGAGGATCTCGTGTATTGGTCGCTGTTGAGAGTTTTCTATACTCCGTTACAAATGATAATGTTGATAAATTAGTAAGTCCTATGTATTGTACTAGTATATCACAGTTATCACGTGGAATGAATTTTCGCAGACGTTTATATATCGGTCTGTCACAGTAAGAAACCTTACATAAGAAAGAAAATAGCATTCCATTTTTGTTGTCTGCCAGTAAACCTAGCTCGGTTATTGCAAGGCTGGTTCGTCTTCATAATTTTTAATAAGGAAGGTGGAGACATAAAACACTGTTTTGGACTTTGTAATATAGAATGTAGGAGTGTAGTCTCAGTGGAATGCTGAGTACGAAAGCCTGATTGATTAGGAGATAATAGCTGATAATCGTCTAGAAATTGGCTCAGTTGCCTGTGAACAAGTTTCATTTTGGTCGGGTGTAATTCAGGTTTAATAGTGTAAGTTATCAAAATTCGTTTACATTGCTGTCATCACTAAACTTTCATTGGAGATCTTTTCATACTAATTCTGTCACTGCCTAGAGCAATGGAAATTTATTCTAGCATTTTAACTATAACGACCGCTCTCTGAACGAACGAACGAAGGTCTGATTTTTGTAAAACCGCCACTTCAGCAATATGTGATATTTAATAAGTGTCATTGTTTCAACAGGTCCAGAGACCAAACACTGTCATTTTATACCATATTTTTTGTCTTCTTTAGACTCCAGAAATAAGCGAGCAAGTAAATGCTTTTACAGAAATGGCGCTATCAGTGAACAATAAATATTTAGCACTATATGCTGACACTGGCTTGGTGTGGATTGGATCCTCTGATTTGAGAGTAGGTTAACGACTTAACGTTACCATTATGATGTCGCTCAGATATGTCTGGACACAACTTTGCATTTGAAATACCATGAAGGTTTTGTTTGTTTCATTCTCGTTTTGTTTTTCTTGTACTGTAGACTGTTTACTGTGAATTTAATACTCGGCAAACATCTCGCCCTGAGCAATTAGCATGGTGAGTAAAATAATTAACACTTATTGACTGGGACCACAAGGTCGAGGGTCCACAAAACATACTGCTTCCCGAGGTCCCAGTCAATAAGTATTTTATTATATACCAATTGTCAAAGGAAAAACAAAGTAAACAGCAATGTAATTTTGCTTGCATTAGCGTAAAATTGCTTGAGCAGGTTGTCAAGTTCTACTTTGTTTAGATTTTCAAACGCTGCCGCTGGTGAAAGATCTTTTTCTACACAATAATCTCTCAGTATTTTTATCGCTTGTTTTGTAGCTTTCTTTGTGGAGTCTTTATTTGCCAGAAGAGCGTCGATTTCATTGTCAGTTCTGCTGGCAAACCTTTCCATTTTGTTATGAAATACTTAATAACTTCGGAACAAAATTCGCGCGCTTTTGTGGTCAAGGTCAGGCGTAGACCAAGGTTGACCAAAGGTCACATTTTCACGTGATGACGCACATGATCTTTTTCGTTATTCCCCCGGTGGACAACGTGTTATCTCCCTCTCAATTGATTGTGGGGGAGACCGCTTAATTTTGTCACTCTCACGTGACACACTCTCTACCAATGAAACACTAGGAAAAGGGAACTTTGACAATTGGTATATAATAATATGGATTGTACATGTCCTGTACTATGCACTGTAGTCTTTACTGTGCTGTGCTGTACTGCGCTGCGCTGCGCTGTACTGTACTGCGCTGTGCTGTGCTGTACTGTACTGCGCTGTGCTGTGCTGTACTGTGCTGTGCTGTGCTGTGCTGTACTGTGCTGTACTGTACTGTACTGTACTGTACTGTACTGTACTGTACTGTACTGTACTGTACTGTACTGTACTGTACTGTACTGTACTGTGCTGTGCTGTACTGTGCTGTGCTGTGCTGTGCTGTACTGTACTGCGCTGCGCTGTACTGTGCTGTGCTGTGCTGTGCTGTGCTGTCCTGCGCTGCGCTGTACTGTGCTGCGCTGCGCTGTACTGTGCTGTACTGTACTGTACTGTGCTGTGCTGTGCTGTGCTGTACTGTACTGTACTGAATTGAAGTGTACAGTTTTGTACTGTGCTGTACTGTATAGTATATACAGTACTGTATTGTGCCGTACTCTACTGAACTATACTGCTCTTTATTGTACTTTGCTATACTGAATTGCATTGCACTGTACTGCACTGTACTGCCTACTATACGGTACTGTATTATTCTGGGATTCTGTACATTCATTAAACAACCAAACTTTTTACTTAATTGAACACTTATCACTAGTGTTATTTTTTAGGTAACAACTACATATTTAGTGCATAATCTCTGAAAGTTCAGTCATTCTCATTCACCTGATGTTATAGAGTGAAGAGGGCTTCGTACAAGCGACATCAATGCTGTACTGTTTCTACATATCTTACGTTTAGGTGTGGAAATGGTGCGCTGATATGTTATTGGCAATATCAATATATGATGATTGGACCTGACAAGGACGTCGATACATATCTTTTTATTTGAAATATTGTATTCCTGTAGAATTCTTTTTGAGTATTGGAAATTTGCCTGAGGTTTCAATAGGGCCTTCACTTTCCAATAACTGCATGCTTTATACCCAAAAAGAGGGAAAGTACCAGCCTAGACCTAGGGCCTTTACCCGGCAGGTGGCGCTTATTTGCAGGTTATCGACTTCATGACGTCACGAGGCGTCGTTTATTTTGTTTAAAAAGACAAAAGTACCAGCCTAGATGTATAGAGTTTATTTACTTCGTATTAAGGCAATCTGCCCCTTTGTTTTGAACAACAATTTGCTTTTTCATTGGGAAATCTACTACTGTACTAAACCTTATATTAACACAGTATCCCAAAATGAAAAGAAGCAGAAATAAGAAGGCCCTAGGTCTAGGCTGGGAAAGTGTCAAGATAGGCTGCCACAGATTGAACGACTTGAAGAAGATTAAAAACAGGTTG
Source organism: Trachythela sp. YZ-2020 (assembly GCA_016169945.1). Classification (NCBI taxonomy): domain Eukaryota; kingdom Metazoa; phylum Cnidaria; class Anthozoa; order Malacalcyonacea; family Clavulariidae; genus Trachythela; species Trachythela sp. YZ-2020. Next base: position 1,811,491 of record JADLSH010000369.1, read on the forward strand.
TTCAAATAAAAACCACGACGGTTTGTCATAGAATACTTCCTACACTGGACCGCACGTTAAACACGTTAAATTCCTAGATGCCACTGATTAATAAAGCCTTGTATAGCAAGAATGGAAAAAGCTGCATAGCAAGAGTTTAATAGAAACGTGAGTCGCGGTAATTGTTGCGACTGATATCGCAGATATAGGCCGGTTGCGTTTATGCGATTGCGGTTGGTGTGATTTTTGCGATTGCGACTTCCGCGATTTAATAGAACCAGTCTTTAGCATGCCGATTATGGATCTTCACAGACACTGACTATTGGGAGGAACATTATTAATTGTTTCTATATACTTTTGCACAGTGCACTTACTGGTAAATTAATTCCTTACATAATTTATCATTTACCTTAAACATTATCGAAAATATTTACCTAAAAAGTATTTCACTAACTTCCAGACGAAGGGTCTTCGCTCAAAACGTGGAAGTTCTTGTTCTTTTATCCTATAAACCCCCAAGAAAATCGTCTATCGCTACCTACACTGGACCACGCATTCGTAAATATTTTCAACTTCCTTAACATTTGTTACTCGTGTTCTTGAAGATGATGTCTATCTGGTGCCTGAAATTGATGGCGTCAGAATTCTGAGTAATGAAAAACACGAGTTCCTTCAAAAAGTCCCGAGTAAGTTGCAATCATAAACGTTGGTTACACAACTTATGATAACTATATTTATTATATAAACATAAGTGTTATATAGAGTTTTATGCCACTGAGAAAAATCGTATTTAAACACACGTGAAAATACGATATTTTTACGTGTGAAAATATCATTTTTCCAAGCCAATCAAAAACCTATTACTATTTGTGTACTATTTCCATATTTGTTTTGAGTTTCTATATGAATTGTCGTTTGTTTATAATTTGTTTATAAAATAAACAGAATATTACATGGTTGTGTGGAAATATGGAATTTATTTCTCGTGTTGAAGAGAATATTGCTCACTCGTTCGCTACGCTCACTCGTGAGCAATATTCTCTTCAACACTCGAAATAAATTCCATATTTCCGCACAACCATGTAATATTCTCTATATATTGTTTTAGTTTACGGAGCAAAAATAGAATAAAGTTAACGAGGCATTAGAATTATGTATACGAGTTACCGTTAATCTTCATTTAGGCCTCCTCTCTAATGAGCCTCCCTTTTTAAAGGAGGAAATTTACTAAGCCCCCCTCTCTATTACTGGTAAGCCCGTTGTTGCTTTTAGCTACTGCACTCAGAAATCTTGTATATATTATGTATATTTCGTCCAATTTTTCCTTTAAATGCTTCGTTAAACAAACAATTTGGCATATACAGTTTATATTACATTTTATAAAAAATAGAATTTTGACCCTTTTTGTTCAGGTGTCGTTGAGAATGTATTTAAGATCGGTTCGGTTGAGTCTGGAGCCATGTTGTATGAAGCTATGAAAGAATTTGAGGTGAGCTTTGGAGTCGTGTGTGTACCACTGACCTACACTAAATGGACTGAGTGCGCAATCTATTTTATCAGGAGCTCGGTGTCCTCACCACTGCTGACGTCATATACCTTTGCTCTCATGCGTAAATTCGCTGACTTACAAATGCGCTGATAAACGGCTCGGTTCTATATTTTTATGTTTCAAACTCAAAAAATTGTTAATTTTGTGTTTTGGAGGCGAGAAATTGCTGCGAAATCATTGTAGAAAGTAAGTCAGTTTATACTAAATGTGATCTTTATGAAATTGGCGGGCTGTCAAATATGTTTTCAACTCTCAATTAAAGCCGTATACATGTTTAGAAAAAAATCTCAAATAGCCGTAGAAAACTCCACAAAAAAGTATTTTACTCAGTATAATACCAGGAAAGATTGTCGGCAAAAAAATTTCATGTCAACAGAAGGTTAATACTTACATAACACGACAAATTTTATGGACAAACTATAGCATAAATACCAGCAATCATTGATGGCCCGAAGCTCTTGTTGTGGTCGTGTATAAAAACATACCGAAGCCATCATTTTATTTAAAATTAAAATGTTTGTTTTCAAACTTGCAACAGGAAAATATACTCCTATTTTGGAAAAGGTTGTTCTCAACTCTAAGATAGTAAATATTTACCAAAAACAGCAAAGTTTGCAAAAACAACAACACAGAATTGAAAAAAAATTAAAAACAAACTTCTTTAAATTCAAAAACACAAATTTGACCTCGAGCACTCAGTCCATTTAGTATAGGTCAGTGGTGTGTATACTAACTTTAATTATTGTATTTGTTTTGACTTAATGTTACCCAATGACTTTCGGGAAGGCAATAAGAAATTATTGAATAGTGGTCTATGATCTAGCATTCATGGTAGATATAAGAAATAATCCATACCGAGTCCGAAGGCTGAGATGGATAACATTGTTTTCAACCTAAGCATGTGTATCATGCACATACATTATATTTTATTTAGAAAAAGAGTGCTAAAGCTGATGAATATATTCGTCTTATAAAAAACAAATTATCAGAAGCAGTCAAACAGTGTGTTCAAGCCGCGGGGTCGGAATTTGAGCAAACATTACAGAGAGGTTTATTAAGAGTAAGTATCCTATAGAGTTAGACTTAATTTACTTTGTCACTGTATGTCCTTCTACATGCAGTTAATCGTGTAAATTGGCTGCTGTATTTTAAGCTAGCCATGCTATCGGATTCTGTTTCTTCGTTTATTACTGCCAATTTGGAATGTTGTCTTAGCTACGACCTTCCTTATTTGTGGAGTTGTGGAAAACACCAGGTCTATAGGTCATTTAACAAACGTGTTAAATTATCCTCAATATTTATTTAATATTTATTTAGAATCAATATTTAATTGACAAGTTTGTGTTCAATTAATAGTTATTCAAGTATAAGTTTCAATATTTGCTCTGATGACGATCCGACCTTGGTGATGAAAATTGGCGAAATATATAAACTTGATGTTTTCCACTAACCGAAAGAAGTACAGCCAAGCAATCATACAAAAGCTTAATGAAGAAATTGAATATTTTGTTATAGGCGGCATCATTTGGAAAGAGTTTTGTGACAGAACTGGAACCTCATAAGAAATTCGTGGAAATGTGTCAAACATTGAGAGTTCTAAATGCTGTCAGAGACTACACTGTGGGTTTGCCTTTAACTCTAGTGCAGTATCCTTTGACTACAATTGTTATTTTGTGGTTGTACAGTGCTATAATTTGACATCTGCACGGGATAAGTTATTAGTTAATTATCACGAGCAAGTAGACGTTTTTTCTTGGTTCCCCGTCCAGGAAAGAGAAATAACTTAAAGCTATTACTCACCCCAATTGCATAATTATATAACTGAGTAAAATATAAACATTCACTTTATTCAGTTTGTTAAGTTATTTTGCTCATAAAATAACTAAGTTCAATGGAAAGCAACCTCTTTCGAAATTAATTTTGTTTTTGTTTTGACGTGTTTTGAAGTTCAGTATGATATTGTGGCAATTTTATTTAAGGCAAACAATTTTCCCCGGATAACAAGTGGTCAAAAAGGTTACGTTACACCAATATTTGTAATTCTTACACCTCAGAAACTGACTCAGAGTTACTTTCGAATTTGTAATATTCTGCCTTAATTAATATCAGACTGGAGAAAATGTCAATGACTGTGCTTATTGATAGGTAAGAATTATACACTGGAATCACCGTTCCTGTCTCGACTCTCTTGTTATATGTAAAGTTACGTTCACACACAGCGATTTGTCGGGCCGATTTTAGGTTTTGCTGAATGTTAATGACGATTATTTTCAGTTGATGATGTCACCAGATGACGTTTGAGAACGTACCTTAATATCATTAACGTGCATCTGAAATCGGCGACAACGCAACGTGAACGAACGTACTAAACAGGATATATTATTATTTTTTTTTTACTCACCCGTGGTGGTGCTGTACGTGCGGTGTAAATGTAATGTAACGTCAGGTTGGCTGGTAAATTGTTAAAATTTTGCACCAATATTCGGTACTTCCGTGATGACTATGCTGATGGGCGTTGATTGCATTTTACAGCTAGTGTTGCTGAGGCTAGACTGAGTAGTAATGAGTATTGCGGTGGTTAATGCTCAGTTGGTTAGAGCTCTGCACCGGAATCGCAGGGCCGCAGGTTCGATTCCTGCCAGAGAGCCTAAGTTGCATTTCGCAATTTTTCGCAACTGCTCCTGGTTAGGTCTAAAATTGTATATCAATTTTCGTTCGAATATTCCATCTACAAACACCTTCTACTATTAGTTCTATCGAATGAGATGCCGAGAAAAAATCTTGATATTGACGTGAATGTGTTTAGTGCATCTGCCACTTCTGCCACTAGGTTCAATCCTACAATATGAGTTGTTTGATTATATTTCCTGCGTTGTTTGATTATATTTCCGCCTCGGTCGCATGTGAGAAGAGCTCTTCCAGTTTGTCTCTACCAAACACCGCATGCAGAATTCACACGCAGGTTTTCCCTCCGATGTCTCAGTTTACTACTGAAAGAACACTACGCCATAAAGGGAATGCCCCTTAGGACTCTAGGTAGAACAGCAGCTGAGAACTGATAGAGCTATCCAGTATGAATACAGTTAGTTTTGTAATTCAGATGTTATTTGATAGATGTTTCAGTACATAACATTGTAACGTATTTTGTTTGTCTAGATTGATTCTTCGACGTCAGTATTGTTTGGCAATTCGAATCAGCAATTATTTGAAAATTCCAAAAAGTGACGGTGAAAGTAGAATTCTGGCGCACTGGGCGTGCTATAAGGTAAATCTCGTCCATAGCTTTTACTTATCAAGATTTGAAATGTGAAAACTTTATATAACGAGATGGACAGGAGCCGGTTGTAATCTCACACATCTTGCCAATGAGAGAACTTAAGTCTTGTGCACTGAATATGTAATTATACTACAAAATGTAGACAATTTGCCCCCACGTCAAGGGGCCTCTGAATGCATGAGAGGGACTCAAAAATAGATTAAGCAAAAATGGAATAAGTTCTCCTCTCAAATACATTCTGCGAAATCTCTTCAGTATATACGAAGCTAAAATGATAAAATGATATGCTGCGGGTCTTTAAACTTCTTGAAAAATTAGGGCCTTCGCTCGAAACGTCGAAGTTCTTGTTGAATTTTTCAGGTAGTTTGATCCTAAAGACCCGCAGCATATCGTGTATAGACGCTACCTACACTGGCACCACGCGTTCAAGAAGCTGTATAATTTGGTATAATTTGATTGACTCTAGTCTTTGTTCAGGTATGAACTAATTTTCTATTCTGTCCTCCGTACCAATCAGGTGCAACAAACGAATAAAGATGATGAAGATATAGCTCAAGCCATTGCAGCTAAACTCGGAGACACACCTGGTATTTCCTACACTGAAATTGCATCAAAAGCTTTGGATTGTGGTCGAACCGAACTTGCTATCAGGGTGTGTAATATTTTAATGCAGTGTATATATGGCTTGCAGTATATGGATTAACAGTACTTACCCAGACCCAGTAATCGTAAAGTAAAGCCTTGGGCTTGGATCTCTTCTTCATTTTACTTGTCCACCAACAGTAACCTTTCCCTATTGTAAAAATTTCAACATGATTTTTGTTATATCAAAAAGTATTCAATTCATCATGTAAAATAAAAAGAACTAAAAGTAAGGGTGGTCGAAAGGTACACCGGTTGTATTACAACCTTCTTCCTGCCTATTATAATAAAAGACCTGGTCCGGTTGTTCAAAGACTAATCAAAATAATGTTTGTTCTGCAATAGCTTTTAGATTATGAATCAAAAGCAGCAGATCAAGTTCCATTATTGATTGAGATGAAAAAGAACCAGCTTGCTTTAGAGAAAGCAATTGAAAGTGGAGATACAGACTTAGGTAGAAAATTGATGTTAAGTTACATATTACAGTTTTGTTAAAGTTTTGTATACGTATTTGTATACATTGGAATTTGCATATATAACTAAGGTTTTGCTGTATGTTAATGACGAATATTGTCAGTTGGTGGTGTCATGAGATGACGTTTACCACGTATTTTTCAGTTATCATTAAGTTAGATCTAAAATCGGGTCGACAAATTGCAAGGTGTTAACGTAGCCTATTCCCTAAAGATCCAGACTAAATTTTAATGTAACTAAATCATAGGTTGAGGATTAAACCTGGCCCAATTCTAAACATCACCCATATCCTAATTCTAACGCAAATGTGGGTCTTATAATACATTTTACCCTGCTGTAGTTTATATGGTTGTGATGGATCTTAAAGAAAAACAACCTCTGAAAGAATTTTTGATGACTTTACGACATTTCCCAGTTGCTCTCAGTCTTTTTGTAAAGGTATGAAATGAGATATGTGTAATGATAAACATAATATTAGAAACCTACAGAAGAAAGCTCGATTTTGTCGATGCATGTTGCACCATAGATTATACGCGTTAATGTTACACTATGCAAATTGTCTCGCAACATGCCTAGTCTGAGGAAACAATCGTTTGTTTTTACACAAGTTACAAATTGCAAAGTGTTACAAATCTCCAACGTGAGGAAAGCATTAAAACAAGACACGTACTCACTTTTTAAGTGAGTATATAATTGTGTACGTAACATCATTCTGTGTAAGAAACTGCGTTGAAAGTTACATCAAATATGCTTCGTGTAACATGGGTTTTAATCGTGTTTTCTATATATTCAATAGCAAGTAAAGTACGATGCAAACTAACACAAAATTCTCAAACTTCATTTAGTTTTGCAAAGAACAAGAACTTAAGACGTTGGAAAATTTGTACAAGATTGATGACCAGTTTCTTAATCTTGGAAATCTTCACTTAAATGATAGCTCCACTAAAACTGTAAGTACTGTAAGTCGCGAGTGATTGTAGGAACCAGTGACTGCGCCCCATCTCATTGTCCCATTTGGGAGAGTCGTTAAATGAATATATTGTAAAATCGTTTCGCAGATTTTTGTATCGTTCTTGTTATAAAACGTCCTTTGTAACATGTGTAGTACAATGTGTAGTACAATGTGTAGTACAATGTGTAGTACAATGTGTAGTACAATGTGTAGTACAATGTGTAGTACAATGTGTAGTACAATGTGTAGTACAATGTGTAGTACAATGTGTAGTACAATGTGTAGTACAATGTGTAGTACGCTTTTGTTTAGACATTTGATGAGCGAACTGCGTGTTTGAAAGAATCGTTGAAATATTTTACCCAAGGCAACCTACTATTCCCGAAACAGGTTCGTTTTATCTTGAATTTTATACACTATATGACATATTGTATTCTAAAATATTCTGTTTTTCAACTTGTTTCACAACGTTGATCTCAAGGCATACAGCTAATTCAAATTAAGGTTGTCCTCTGAATGTCAAAAAATCCAGACCTCTATAAGCGCGAAGAGCACAATGGATGTGAATATACCGGGTGTCCCAAAAAAAAGTATCGGTGTTTGATTTAATGTAGCGCAAAACCTGCAACAGATATTTCACTCAGACAAGTTTTACTGTATTCAAAAAGGGCTAACTTAAATTTTGGTATATAACCCTTGAATTTTGATGCAATATTGACCGAGATACAGATGTTGCAAGTTGCGGTACGTTTTTAAAATTAGTGAAATATCGAGAAAAAACAGCTTATTAAATTGATTTGAAAACAGTTGTCATTTTATCACGAGTATTGTCATTTTCAATAAAGTTAACTGTAACTTCACATTATTTCCTAGTAGATTTACTATTTTGCTAGTCTTTTGTAACCCTTGGGAATAAAAATGGAATAATAATACACATTGAAATAAAATTTAATTAAAAACATTGAAGACAGCTTTGTGCATGAGGCAATTGTTTTGGCATGTGAAACTTTGGATGAAGAACTGATCCAAAATTCTTTTGGCATAGTTTCCAGAGCAAGACGGTGTATTCATGCGCAAAGACGATAATTTCCAGATGATCAAATCTTGATCTTTGGAACAATATCGTTGTACATGCGCTTTCTTTTGACCACATAGAAGTATTTATCAAGTCTAACCAAATAGACATTTGATGGGGCCGTTTTATGCTAATTTTAGCAATTTCAAAAATGCTTACTCAACTTCAAACATCTGTATCTCGGTCAATATTGCATCAAAATTCAAATGTTATATACGAAAATTTAAGTTAGCCCTCTTTAAATATAATGAAATTTATTTAAGTAAAATACGTGTTGTAGTTTTTACGAAATATTAACTCAAACAGCGATACTTTTTTTTGGGACACCCGGTATCTATCTATATTTCTGCTTCTATTTGATCGTGGCATTCTGCACAACACTGCTTCCATACCCAAATATATACTCGATTACACACATTGTGCTTTTCGTGCTTAGAAGTCAAGGTTCTGTGGTTTCGAGTGCGTATTCGACCACGAATCATGGATGCACTTTTTCCATACATCCAAAGCATTCGCACGAAGAAGTGGCCCCATAATTCCTGATCAAGTATTCATAATTTACGCCTATCCTTGACCCTCCTTGAGAAGAGTCTGGGACGAGCCAATTGGAAAAAGGAAATAGAAGTACGCATTCTGTATCAATTATTTATATGGGAAATACATGCGCACGAGGAGTTAGAATGAGCAATGTCGTTGCTTTCGAATAAGCTTCCATGCATTATGTATAGGTAATAGTATGGTTTCGAGTGCAATTTGGAAAAAACATGCACGAGTGAGTTTTTCAAAGACGATCAAAATTGCACGAGTCCGAAGGACGAGTGTCAAGTCTTTGAAAACTCACGAGTGTTTGTTTTTCCAAATTTCACGAGAAATCATACTATTACCTATTAATAATATACATGAAAAATTACACGCTTTGATAACACTTGTGCACTCACCTACGCCGTTTAAGCATTGTTTTCGTTGCTTGTTAGCAAACTTTTTCAGTCTATGTGCTCCTTGAACTTAAATTGTTGTATTCACGTACGATTTTCCATTGAAAGTGCAGAAAAAGTCGTCAAAAAGTGAAAATTTACATTGCTAATATCCGCCGCCATGTTGATTTTTCTTGCCTCGTTTCCAGGCTCTGATCTTGTTTTGTTAATTTGCACTGCTGTAATTGCACAGTGTGCAATTTCAAAAATAATTGCACTGCTCTTAGCCAATCAGAATTGAGTAATTTTTTCATCTATATTATTAGTAATGTTTACAACACGAGCGGCCGTGTTGTATTGAATATACAATCACGAGGTGAATCGTTATATATTCTATACAACACGGACGCGACTGTTTGTAACTAATTAGCATTCATTATTCATTTGTATGGAGTTTACAACAGGGTATACATGTGACCTAATCTTTGAAATTTGATTGGATGCAAAGCTCATTAATGATTCATGAATTTCACAAATATTAATACAGAGAAAAAAGAGCTAAATCGTTTGTTTGGTCCTCCTTCGCAAAAATTCCTCTTCGTGTAATACTATAGATGTATTTTGTACAACATTGTTTGTACAACAATTGTCAATTTTTTCTCTTGCAGATAGTGGAAGAACAGCTCAAACTATTAGAGAGACAGAGATTGTTTGAAGAACAGTTAAGATTGCCAGGACTATCTGGATTATCAGTTAGTGATACCATATTTCAGGTGGGCTGTAAAAATATTTTTCTCTTATTTTATTAACGTTATACTAAAATTTGATGGTTTTTAATTCAATAAACGAAAAAGGCTAAATTCAACTAGGCAATTTGTAGGCTGAAAGGACTAAATACATATACTACTAAATATAAATATATGCTATTTTATCACTGTTATTTATCATTCAATTCCTTTCCAGTGTGTTTATAAAGGTGCTTACAAAGAGGCTGAACAATTGAGGAAAGAGTTTAAAGTCCCCGATAAAAGGTCAGTACCAAAACTTTCATCAGTCATACACCAGTAAATCAAGCTTCATTTTCATTTTATTAATCATGGTTAAAATCTGTACAGTGGTAACCACTCTAGTACGGATACTGAAGTGTCCGTATTAATGAGGTGTCAGTTTTGTAGAGCTCACAACGTAGCAAGTAAGAAACGCAGTAAACTAACGCGAAATTCCCGCCTAATTGATAAATCTAAGCAGTACTTATGTATTTCTTCGTTGTGCAGGGGGAGGTGGGTGCGTATCAGAGAGGGGATACATTTCTTCCTTTTCGTAAGGGGGGCTAAATAGAAGATTTGCGGTGAAGAAAACTTTGACATTTAATATTTTCTAACACCACATGCGTTAGTGAGTATGTTCGTTTCACTTTAGATATTATTGGCTGAAGTTGCGAGCACTAGCTAAAGCTCATGAGTGGATTAAAGTAGAAGAATTTTGTAAAAGTAAAAAACCTCCCATAGGTTACGAGGTGAGCAGAAAAAATACCACAAAAGCGTCAGATACATGGGAAACGTTTAAACGCGTTCATGTACCTTTTTCACAGTTAATGGATCGAGGTGGTGTGGAAATAGGTGTGTTTCGCTAAGCACATTATCTTGGAGATTATGCTGGTCAATCATTATTTTTTTGTAACAAGCAATGGATGTAAGAATTTACCTTGTTTTTTTTTACTTATAGCCCTTCTTCGAGGCGTGTTTTGAATTTGATAACATCAAAGAGGCTGAAAAATATATCTCTCGCGTTCCTCTTGAAGAAAGAATGAATTGTTATATCAGAGTTGGGTAAGATGATATTTTTGTTTGCGACAGAAACGTTTCAACTGAATGAGCCAACCATGAAGCTATTTCTTTATCTCCTTGCCCACCAAGCGAGTATTTGATACTGTATTTAGTTTTTAAATTTTCCCTCGCATTATACATCCTTCATTGTACTCGCGATCGTATGGTTACCTTACTTGACAAAAATAGAGTTACTCCAGTATTTAAGGCCATGTTACTACAGGCAATTTTTACTGCAACTTGCAACACAATTTCTGACACAGAGCATGAAAGAAATGAATGAGAATGAAAAATATGAGAAAAGTGAGAAGTAATCCATGCTCAATGATTTAATGTCCGAAATTGCGTTGCAAGTTACAAAAGAATTGCCTCATGTAACATGGTCTTTAAGTTATAGATAAAACATGAGCAGTCGATCTTTATCTGATATAGAAACTCGAGCCGAAATTATCGAACTTAAACAACGACCCATCTTATGAGTTAATTGGCGAAGTAATTTTAAAAATAAACATTGTCTAAGCCGAAGTTTATGTAAATCAGGACAAACCTTTATCCGATTTACAAACATTGATTAAACATTCATTTCTTTTGAATTTTCCTCATGAATTATTAATGAGTTTTTTAAATATAGTTTCAATTTGTTTTGCAGGAATATTGAGCAAGCGGCAAATGTTGCCTTTAGTCAGAAAAATGAAGAAGCTTTGAACAGTTTGCTGGGACGTTGTGGAACAAACAGAACACTGACCTCTAAAATAGAATCAATGAAAACTCAACTTTCACAAAGAAAATAGTAAGGCCAGTATAAGCTCATGCAATTGTGAGTTTAACTATGAACCATAAGCAATAATTTACGATACAGTAATTGACATTTATAGCGAATAAATTGACAAATTTGAATAAAAAATATGATATGGTAAATATTTCAGAAAATCTGACAATGATCGCTGTACTGTCATTCCATGTGTAAGACATTTTTTGGACTAACAGTGAATGACAAGAATTCAAATATAGAATTTAGGCAAAAAAGTTATAAAGGAAAATTTCTATATAGAACATCACCACATTGTGCAAAAAGTAATCTTCCATCAATATTTTTGAATCATACAATTTGCGCTGCATGCATGTGGGCCACGTCACTGCGTAGCGAAAGTAAACATTGATTTGCAAAATGTCCACAAGTGGATGGTACATAACAAGCTTCAAATTCACCCTACAAAGTCTAAATACATGTTTATTGGTTCATCATATAATATTAAAACAAGATATCTAGCAACCCTATTCTAATAAATAATACTCCGATACCAAGGACTGATACCTATCCGTGCCTTGGCATGAATTTAGACGAGAAACTTACCTGGGGAAAACATATTGACACCATATGTTCAAAGGTTGGTGCTCGAATTGGGGCAATACGACGTGCTAAACCTTTTGTTCCATTATCGACCCTAAAACTGTTATATGGTGCTTTTGTTCAACCCTACTTTGATTACTGCAGCCCACTCTGGGACAATTGTGGAATTGGCCTAAAAGATAGACTTCAAAAATATCAAAACCGCGCCGCAAGGGTAATTTCTGGGGCAACCTACGATGTTCGATCCGTTGATCTGCTTGAAAACCTTAACTGGAAACTCCTAGAGGCAAGACGCAAAAATCCTAAACGGCCACACCGCACCCAACCTGAGAGAGTCGTTTCGATTAAACAATGAAATGGATATAACTTACGATCTCAGAAATAGAGAAACCGATTTAGCCCTTCCTATGCCGAAAAAAGAATTCGGAAAAAGGTGCTTCCTTTTATAATGGTGCTACACTTTGGAGTAGTCTGCCATATGAGGCCAAAATTGCACAATATTTAAATTGTTTTAAAACAATTATAAATCAAACAATGAATTGAAACATAGAATAGAATAGAATAGAATCTTTATTTACCCACGGTGAACTGGCTTGTCAATCGGGCTATTAGCGATATATATTTTTTCCTTTCTCTCTTTGACAGTTTGTATATTTTTGCATGTATTGTCTGACCACGCCCCTTATGGAAACCAGCTTTTTTAGTTGTTGAGGCCAGCGTGCCAAAATAAAGTTTGTATGTAGTATGTAGACCCTTACTTAAATTCTGGCCAAACGTTGATAGAACGACAAAACGCATGCGCACGATTTTTTAATCAGACTTTTATTGCATTTTCACATTAAAACTCGGTTGCATCCTGATGTTTCGCGGTTTGATCATGACACCGACACAACCCTATATGCCTTACCCTAAATGTATGATCGTACACGAAACATAAGGTTATAACCTGAAACTCCAATGTATGTGTTAGACGTCGATCAGTGCTCCCTCTGTTTATATTACGTACGAGACACTATAGTAGAGATACATTAAGTGCATCAAGTAGTTGAATGAGAATTCAAATCTTTCCCAGAACGCAGGAAATGTTATCTCACCCTCCTCCGCAACCAAACCGATCTTCCACCGCCAATGATATATGTGGTAATGTGGGAAAAAATTATATTTATTTATCCGGCTTTTGGCCAGTCAATATATCACTACTTTATCTATATTGTACAGTTGCTTTACATATAAGTGAATATTTAACAATAGATTGTCATATGTAATTAATTCAGGTACGATTTAAGCTGCAAGTGAATTCATGAATTCAACTGTTATATTGCATCAGTATTAATAATATTTAATAATCTTCCAGCAAATGTAATTAATTGCAATCGACAATGCGTCCTTGCAAGTAGCTTTACAATAGGTAAATCAATATTCTCAATATTCAATCAAGTTTCTCTTAGCCTCCTCCGCTGGCATCTGTCACCGTATCTGCGGTGGAGGCTAGTTTCTCTGCTGATACAAGTTGTCCTTGAAGCCTGTTTCCCGCTTAGACCGTATTGTAAAGGAGTGTAGCATTTTCTTCACGAGGTTGCATTTTCTTTTGTGTCCCACGCTAGTGCCCAGGGAAAAAGATATGCTCTACGTTTCACGGTTTCAGTACGATACTGTTGAAGTGGAAAACAGGTGAATATTCAACTCGGTTCAACCATTTTCGGCCAAAAACACTCATTCTCTATATTGAGTCACAATTATTAATGAATGGCAACCGTGCAACTTGCAGATTTATAATGGATCCTGGGTGATCATGATCCGAATTGTCTCAACAACTATAACCATGGAAACGAAAATATGTAACAGATGTTTCTTAACAGTTTTGATCGTTCTTTAAATTAGAACAAAAAATTCGCGTCCTGTCATATTTAATGTAACAGTATAATGACCCTTGGCCTTGCAGACGATAGCTATAATATATATTTAATAATACATTAATAGTGCATATATACAAAAAGACTGATGCTCTGTTGTTTAGCACTCGTGCAAAAAGGATAGCCTACATTTCATCAAATTCAGAGGCTTTGAAAAGCATTTATCAGTGTAAATAACACTAAACCAGAAGCAAAACTGGCTTAACCGAATTTCATACTAAATACCTCCTGTATAAGAGTTCACAGTATCTCAGCTCATACATGCAGTAGAGGTTAGTTGATAATCAATTTGGTTTAGTTCAGCAACTGAATTTGACATATGGTGTATATCGAGTCACAGTCATTAGTGTAAATATAACGAGCATTATTTATAATGGCAGGTGAAATCAGATAATTATTTCAGTTTGCAAGCAGCTTATATATAGTGTATAATGAAGTTCTTCTCAACAGATGCTTTTTTAAACCTGGGTCTGGGATCAATTCTTTCATATGTGTTCCTTGTTTTCAATTTATACAGAATTTTGTAACGCCAAATTTCAACAAGGTGAGTAAACTAAATTATCATGAAGTATAAGGGCGTTGTCTAGGCGTAATCCTGTTACAAGAACATTTGGGAAATTTTTGTCTACGAAGTACGAAAGTGTAGAACCGGACGAGTGTGGACCAATGAGCCACTTCATAACATCGACTGCGCATCCAGTTAACCTTGAAATGAGTTCATAACATCTCTTGAAACGAACCACTACTCAGTAGGTCGAATAATAGATTTCAGTTTCTTTGATAATATTTATAAGCAAAATTTTGTCTTGGTTTCACGACGAAAATTTTGTAATCAATTAAATTAAAATATACAGGGTGTATCAAAAAAGGCGGAGTCCATCTTTTACGCTAAATAATTTTCGAAATACTGGACCTTATAGTTATAGTTATAAAGTGATTTAGGCTTTATGTTAAAGCTGTTCTTTTATCTTTCGAACAAGTGGTCATTGGTGTCTTTAGTGCAAGTAATAACTGCAGAAGAGAAAATTTAGTAGAACCCATCAGTTTTAGATGCCGCTTAATTATGCAATTTTACTATGTCTATGCTTACTATTTTGTTGTTGCCACACGAAAAAAAGGAGTAAGTAATAACATTTTGCAAGATGTTCGGTTGTTTTATTTATCTCATATTCTTAAATCCAATCCAAAAATAGCGGAAAAACAATTTACGTCCATCGTCGACACGAACGCCATATATCGCACGGCAATGTAAACAGAATTAGTACGTGAGTGCAAGCTTGGACCACGGCTTAAACCACAAGCTGAATGCCTACGCTTTAAAATGAATATCAACATAAACGTTTTACTATATTAGTCTTTTCAAAATGTACATTTGGATCGAGGACTTTTTATTCATATCTTAATTGAGTTTTTACTAGATGATAATTTTCGGTATCTTTCGTGCAAATTTGAGTACACCCGATTCCATCCGGTCCCATGCAAGGGCGAAAATCCATCTCAAAAAGTGGGGGGATGGGACCTGCTGATATTTCTGGAGGCATGTAACACATTTAATGTTTTCAGGGCATTTCCGCATCATGTAGAGATATCTCCCGACGGAAGCGTAACTTGGGTCTAAGCGTTAGGGGTTTAGGTATGTTTTGCCCGACGAAAGGACAATAAAGGGGGCGGCCAAAACCAAAATTGTCTATAGAGGCCCCACGCTGCTAGCAGGAATGCGCAGGTATCGAGTTCCGAAAGCGGGAGGGCACTAGGGGGTATAGGGGCATGGTCCCCCAGAAAAATTTTGAAATCTGGAGTCTCTAAAATGCCATTTCATGCACTTTGGGGGAAGTATTTTGATCCCCCTCTGCTCAAAAGGTTGGGGGAGGGATCGTCCCCCCCAAGATTGACGCCCTTGATCCCATGTGAATGAAGCCTTAGGGTTAGGATAGGGTCGTGATTGGCGTTGAGGGTGTTTGTAGATGGAAATTTCGAGCGAAAATTATATACATATTTTTGCGAAAAATACAACTACAGGCCATCTGGCAGAAATCGAACCTGCGGCTCTGCGATTCCGATGCAGTGCTCTGCCAACTCATGATGGACGAGAACCAGGATGAAAATGCAACCAAATTTTAGACCTATAGTATAGTAAAGGGCAACAATCCATTCCGAAAAGTCGAGGGGTGAGCCAGTCAATAAACGTATATAAGTTAGAGTAAATTAGTATATGAATTGATCCGATTGATCTCACCTGTCCAAAGAATCTGGGGGATGCGTCCCCCCATCCTCCAAGATTGACGCCCTTGGAACTAGTCATATAAACTTTTATTTATAAATTAGTCATATGTACTTTAATTTTCTCCTATTAATTGTTTGTGTAAATATCTTACTGGTTACAAAATTTCAAGTCATCTACTCTATTTCGTAGGATCCAGTATAGTAAAGATGAACTCTAGAAATTCCACCATTGGAGAGCATAGATTGTCTCGGCATTTCCTGGTTGGCTCACTCGTCTTTAAATTTATTTTTATCCTGTGTGGTGTGTTTGGCAATCTTGCAGTGATATTATATCAAGTCTTCCTGAATAAAAACAAGGCACAAACTAGCTTTTTGGTAATCAACCTTGCCATTGCAGATCTGCTAACATGTCTGATCATCTTCTCCACGGGGATTGTTGCATTTTTCCGAATACTGTATGACATGGACAGTGATGAAGAATTCGGTTGTAAGTTATTTTACTCAAGTGCAACAATGTCAGTCGCTCTTTCCACCCTCACATTACTCGCTATTAGCTATGACCGATATGTTTTCATACGATGGCCTCTTAGATATCCTCTCATTATAACATGGCGTAAAATAAAGGTATTTATCATTACAATATGGCTCCTCGCAACTGCTTGTGTCCCAGTATTGATCGTATCCATGCGTGCTGGTGATAGCCGTGGAGTTTGTCACCTTTCACCTTCAATCGCCATAGTTCTGAACGCCTGCTACAACTCTATTCCAATGTGTGTCATATTCTTTTTACATTTTAAAATCTTTCAAATTGCCAGAAGACACAGAAGAAGAATTACAATGATACAATCTAGCACAGAAAACCAAGGAGCTCAAACAGGCTTTTCTCGAGCTACAATAAAGAAAGAACTGAGAAGTATTAAAACATTTGGGATCATTGTTGGAGCTTTATTGTGTTGTCTTGCTCCTTTTGCAGTTGTGGTTATTGTTAATATACTTGTATGTAACTCCCAGTGTGTACCAACAGAGTTAGTCCTTATTTGTGGGGATCTGATTGGAGTGAATTCAATAATTAATCCTTGCATATATGGAATCAGACAAAAGGAGTGTAAGAACGCGTTCCGCAGATTGATTTTGTCCGGTTTTGGACGATAACCTGAAAAACACATCGGATCGCCTCATCGATTAACTCACCCTTGTTCGTCTGTTACGGATCGCAAACTACCACCTATCAAATCGAAGCTCTTCAAGAGTGGAGTTTTGCTTTTCAACTCCTTAGTCCTTCCCTAATAACCTCTTCATTTGCCACTCCCCTTCCATGTACAAATTCGAATCTGTAATTTGAACTACGGGGTAGACCCACTGATTCCCACAGAGTAGACCACTGACCGAGATTGGAGCGTAGAGGAAAGAACCTGGGAATGAGTTCGACATTTGATGTATATCTTGGATGTATATATGACAATGAGGAAGACCATCTCGAACAATTTTGTGAAACTGTTTGAGTCAATTTAATCTTACCATTTTTTCTATTGTTTTCATGTCATCATTATTCACCTTCAAGACAAATCGTCTTCATAAACGTAAGACGTAACAATCATTGTAAGAATGTAACAATCATTGTAAGTTGCTATATAACCGCTAGTTCCTGCGGCTGGTGGTTATAGAGCTGGGTGGAGGGGAGGAGGAAAGCGAAGTAAAGAGCCGGGCTTGTGAAGATGCGTCGATCGTAACGGGAAATGGGATGAAAGGAAGGAAAATGGAGGGATTCAGGTTTGAAGAAGTCGTGGCATGCGAAAAATCTACGAAAAACAAGGAAGAACCACCACACTCAATATAGATATTCTTTAATGTAATCAAAATTAAGATTTAACTTGACTTGACATTTCAATTTGAATCAATCTGCCATTCAATCGCCACTTAATAAAAAATTAACATATAATGTTGTATAATGCTATATAATGAAAGAATATTTTCAATGAGCAGTAAGTTGTTATCCATAATTCATGAAGGTTGTTTTCCACTCCAAACTTATCGAAACGTGGCCGTAGCGTATGTTCTAGTGTTTCTTATGTCGACTGACACAATAGGAACGTTTGAGCGGGGGGCTTAAAGGGGGCATCTCTTTTTTCATTGTGAGGGAGGAGGGAGTGGGGCGTAATAGAATTTCTTCGTTCAAAATTTCTTCGCTTATATTAGTGAGGGAGGTTTATCTGATGGAGAAGGGAGCTTATAATGAGGGATTTAATACGGTCAATACTTTTGATAAGACGCTTGTCAAATAACGTTATCCTAAGTCTAAGACTTAGAAATTCTTCCAATTTCATATGTTCTGTTGGTTATTTCTATATATTTTCGTATATTTCAAAGGGCTTAGTGCGAATTGAAACTATTGTATAGTAAACAAAATTGAAGAATCAAAAAAGCTGAGTGTGACGTGGAGGCAAATTTGATTTATTAAATCTAAAATCGTGTTATTGCAATATTGCCCACATTAAATGCCATAACTTAAAGTTAAAAACTAATTTTGATGACTTAAGAATTTAGAATTGAGCATGTTTTGGTATTCAGTTTTATAAAGAACAGGAAATGTCTTTAAGTCAATAAGCATATACTATTGATAATACTCTGAATGCAGATGAAGCTGTCGCACCACCGTTGACGAGCTCACCTCAATGACCCAAGCTGAAATAGGCGGGATAATTTTGAACTATTGAAATAAGTCACTAATGTTGTTTGGTCATTCAGATTATACACTTTAACAAAATTATTATCTCATTCTAAAGTGTCGTTGTTTTGTTTTGTTTTGTAATGTAGTCTATACTGTACTAGAAAAAATATGCAATTTTGGTGAATCATAAACCGTGACTTATTTTGCATATATCAATACAAAATTGCCATAGAGTATCACACCGCCTCTCATTCAATCACGGCATAGTGGAGCTATAGGTCACACGATCTTTTGGAGTAAAGCCAGGGATACATGAATTATAAAGAGCCTATTTTCCTCGTTTCCATGTTTATCACAGGCAAAACTGGTGTCGCATGCTTTTGAATTCCATCACGTTTACTGGCTATATAAAGATATAAATTATACCTTACTTTAGTAATTCCACAGCAAGGTGCCTGTCATTCCTACAATAAGCTAGACATTCAACGGAGCGTCAAGCACTTATTTTCTTAAACGCTTATCAAGTTATTTGAATTTGGAAAACAAAGAAGGATATACATCTGATAAAAATTATTGTGGTGTTGCCTTTTGACTAGAGAAACTAAAGTGCCATGTGCCATCCATTGTATAAAATATGTTCGCTGTTTGTTGTGTGCCATACCTAACTCGAAGACAAGTGCTCATTTCAAACAAAGCCAACGTCGTTGTAGCTGGAGAAGAAACATTGCTATGTACATTGGAACTGAAAAATAAAGACACGAGTGCAAGTCTTGATGATATTCGACTTGAGTACGAACTGTATGCCAGAAGCAGCCTAGTGGAGGAACCCAATATTGCCCATTGCTGTGTATCTCGTATTTCCAAGGGAAAATGTAATATATACATCAATGTCTCTTCATCTACGGTTGTTAAATTGACTAAAGTGAAGTTAGATCTTGGCTGGAAATTCAGACTTGCTGATAACGAGATTAAGTTGAAGATAAAAACAACCAGTCCGATGTTAAGTCCAGTAACGTCAGGAAATAGCTCAAAACCTGATCTCAGTGCATTGAGTATGAGTGATGAATATAGCCCCAGGCTACCAAATATTTCCAGCTTGCACTTGAATAAATCACCTGTGTCACAATGTTATGTATCACCTAGCTCTACGGAATCTTCGTTCTCATTCTCGGATTATGAAGGAAGAGGTCAAAGAACTACGTCATATCACTTGTCACATGCCCAAGCTTCTGCTTGTTATAGTTCAGTTGAAGCTGCTATGCTGCCTGATGGCATTGGTATCATAGAAGCAGGAACGCCAGTACATTTTAAGGTAACAGTGAAAGATACTGAAGGGAAGTCGGTTCCTAAGCGAACTAAGTTCAAACTAATGGTCAAATTAGGAAACGAAACAATATTTTCGGGTGCTACTCATAAAACTATCTTTAAATTAACTAAAATTCAAGCGAGGGAGTTCACAGTATTATTTTATATAAATGACGAACTTGTTCCAGGCAATCCGTTCTACGTGAATGTGTTTCCTTTGCCTGTATGGTTTGTTTCAAATTTCGCATTTGATGAGGATTGTCCCCGAGTAAAACGATATAAAACTCAATCTGATGCGATGTACGTAAAGCTGTGGATGATATGCCACGCCGATATTGTTGATAAGTATGGAAATAGAGTACAGAAGAATTGCGAGGTTAAAGTTATTACTGAACCACTCATTGAGGTTATGGCAGTTCACGTGCACGAAGGAGAACTCCAGTTTAAGACAAGAGCCGAGGAAATTGGTAAAGTGGACTTTAGTTTTATTTTGAAAGAAGAAGGTTCACAGAGTGACATTATGGTAAAGAAAGAGGTTTATGTTAAGCAGCTCTCCATGAATGACCAGTTTGTATTCAAGTCATATGTATAATGTGATTGTATGATCAAATATGAAAAGAGCAGGAGTGCGCATGTGTGTTTACTATAGTACATACCAATAAAACTTTTGAAAAGGAAAAGAAACATCCTAAGAATTTAACAACATCTTTTGAGTAACTGGGTTGTCTAATTTATCCCACACTCCTAAATAACATTCCGAAATAGTCATTGATTTCGATGAATTAAGTACGTGTAAAGCACGTCATCTGAGTCAGTAAATCTGAAGCCCTGGTCTTAATCTTAGTGGGTTTTTTATTATTGATTTTTAATCAAGATATCTGTCACAAGAATATGTAAAAATATTTGGAATAATAATCACCAATTGTCGTTTATGTACACTGATACAGTGATAGAGTTCGTCAATCTGCACACTACATCTGCTGCGAACGTTTATTAAAATCAACAGCGTTTGACTGAATTACGTTTAGCAATTCTACTTACAATATAAAGATGCCTAAATAATCAGGATTAACCTTTTATAAGTCGGTCGCCAAAAATACTCTATGGCCGGTCGCAAAACGGACCTACCGGAAGTTCGTACTTAGTCCCCTTAGGGCCAACTCTTATCAACCTTGTAATTTGTTTGTATCCTTTGTACCTCTTTTGATACTTTGTTTGGAATAAAATTATTAAAATTATTATACTAAGATCTTGAAAAAGCATGACTAGCTGAAATACTGTGATATTTTCTCGGACAAGTTCAGATATGGATAGCTCACATTCTGCACACTAATTTGATAAGAATATTTTACTCTTATGTTCAGTCGTCAGGTTTTTCTCGCCTGAATCCTAATCCTGAGAAATCCTGGGCCGGTCAGAATTGTGCGGTTTTATATAAACACAAGATCCCATTTTGTGAAATGGGCAGTTTAAGGCCCCGTTTACACTATACCGGATCCGCATCGTCACGACATCAATTTAAGCCGTTTTATGGCATCCCTGACCCTAGGCTTTTGCCAGTTAGCTGATTTTGTTGAATCGATCATAGTATTATAATTTTGTGGGCTAAACTCGCTTTGATATTGCTCAAATTGATGTCGTGACGATGCGGATCCGGTATAGTGTAAACGTGGCCTAAATAGCTAATGCCGATCCACTGAACCGTTCTTTGTTAAATATTTGTTTTCACTTTAATTTTGCAGTTAATCCATTTAATCCATCTATTTTGATGTCAGTGTACACTGTCAACCTGGCCTGCATTAACGTGGGCAATGTTTAAGTATATTCAACATGTTTAAGGTTTTTGTAGATGGAAATTTCGAGCGAAAAGTGTATACATATTTTAGACCTAACCGGGAGCAATTGCGAAAAATGCAACTATATGCCCTCTGGCAGTAATCCTTTGTAATATAAATAATTATTTTTCTTCATTCGCTTATCAAGATATATTTAAATATGTTCTTTCTATGCAAGACAAAACAATAATGTCTTTAGTTGCAAAATACTGCTTTGACATACTAACAGTATATGAAATGTTATAATAACTCTTGTAGTTTTAAGTATGAAGTAATGTAATTATGTATGTGTAGTTTTATGTATGTATCCTATATGCCAATGATGGTATTTTTGTAGATTAAATATATATAGTGCGATTCCATCACAGCGCTCTAACCACTGAGTCTGAGCTACAGAGTCCAGTTGCCAAGAGCCAACCAAAGCTTTTTGTATTCAGAAAAATCATCTGAATCGAACCAGTGTCTCCCGATTGCCGGTTCGGTTGTTTTACCACTAGACTATAGGGTTTCAGACGGCAATGTGATGTTATTTCGAGACCTACTAATGATATGCGTGCTTTGTGCTTAAAGCACTGGCTTAAAGTCTCAACATATCTGTAATGTGATATTGTATGTGGTTGTTTTCATAATTATACTAAGTATGTATGTGATATAGTACTTGCTGTAAGCTTGGATATATAGTGAGTAAAGATTGTTCTTCAAAACATCACATTGCCGTCTGAAACCCTATAGTCTAGTGGTAAAACAACCGAACCGGCAGTCGGGAGACACGGATTCGATTCCCGTTGGGAGTTCAGATGATTTTTCTGAATACAAAAAGCTTGAAGGAATTTATTATTTTCGAGGAATTTCGAAAAACATGCAGGTCGAACCATATGTAGTTTTGGTTGAAACGTGGGCTTTCAAACATTCCATGCATTATTTTATTTCTATAAGGTGTTTATCTGAAATTCACGTTTGATGGCGTAGGCACTGTTATTTTGGCTTCACTTTTCACCGCCAGTTATCGTTCCAGGTAACCAAATTGAGTTCACTGCGAAAGGCATGTTGAAACAATATGGCCGCCAACGTTCGGTTTCCGACTACTTCCGACTAATTCCGATTTAATAATAAAAAAAAATATTTCGGGCGGCCAATTTTTCAAGGGCGGGCGGCGATGAAAAACTAAAAACTTTTTTTAATTGGCCTTAGTGTATTTTGGTAAATGGGTGCAGATTCTCGAAATGTTTCCTCATCAGACGAGAGAAGTGAAATGCGCTTGTTGATTGATGTGGGTAACTGCTTTGTGATGCTTGGTGGGTGATTTGAATGTCTATTAGTAATGTATAGCGGATCATGATTGGGCTTCCTATACGGTTTGTATTTGCCATTATAAGGTCATCTAAAGGTGACATCTAAAAAGTTTACTATTCTTAAGTTTGTTTCAGCTGTGATTTTCAGGTCAAATTGTTCGAAAATTTCGTTGAGTTCTTTTCCCGTTTTATCTGCTAAACGTTCCCACTTGCTTTTTATGATTGCCAACCGTCGTCTCTATACAGGCCAATATTTTCTTTGCCAAACGTTTTTCCTAGATGTTTTAATATGAAATGGCCTACAAGTTCGCAAACTTCAGCGCCGTCATAGCTACCCATGGTAACGTCAAATACAGGATTTCTGGCAGACATATGTAAAAAAGTAGGATAAAAGTAGGACTAAAATTTTAGGAAAAGTAGGAATAAAGTAGGAAAATTACAAAAAAGTAGGACAAAAATAGGAATATTTCGTGATTAATTTGCATGAAAATACCACAGAAATATTATGCGATCTCTCTTTTCGCTGATAATCCTGGACTGGAGGGGTGTTTTTGAAGGAAGAAAATATTTTATATTTCCAAGGAGATATTTGGGATTTCAAGGAGATCTTTGCAATTTCCAAGGAGATCGATGGAATTTACAAGGAGGTTTTTGGGATTTTCAAAGAGATTTTTGGGATTTTCAATGGACTCAATGGGATCATTAGATTTTTTAGATTTATGCGGGAATTGTTAAGATTCTTAAAAAAGTAGGATTTTAAGGAAAAAGTAGGAAAATCAAGCAATTTTTAATAAAAAGTAGGAAAAGTAGGATGGCAAGAAAGCCTGCAAATAGGCTGTTGCTCTCTCTCTCTCTTTATCCAAGGTTTTCCGTTGTTGAAAAGGAGTGATTTTCTAGCATGTTTTATTATTGAAATTTCATCTTTGGTTATATTTGTCAAATTTGAAGCCCAAGATGTGTGAAAGGCCTTTAAAGGCCGTTTTCCACTTTAAACGTATCGTAACATACTGTAGCATTTTCTTTTGTGTCAAAGTCATTAGTTCTACCCGAGTGCTCAGGAAACAAAGAAATACGCTACGTTTCGCTACGATACGGGTGCAGTGGAAAACAGCATTTAGCGATGTTATACACGGAACGATTTTCAACGACGATTTGTAATGCAAATGAACACAAAGTCACAAATTTGATTGGTTCGGCAACGCGTTGCAGTGTATAGTCGTTGGAAATTGTCCTGTGTGACATCACCTTTAAGCTTATACCCTTTCATACAAGCCACACGAGGCCATTTTTCTTGCAACTTGCAACGCACGTTCCAACACAAAGCAATGTTATATGGAAATTTAAAGTCAATTCACAGAAATATGTGAGCTTGGCCTACTACGTTCTCAATGAATCGTGCAGTGTTGCCTGCTGGGTCTATGATGTGAAGATAGCTTAGTTTCATTTAATTACTATATGTATTTTGCCGCAACTAATGCTGATGTGGTCGTGAATTTATTTCTATATATATATCCTGAGTACCAGGAGAAAACCCACGACTTTTAGCAGTTTTCACATGAATGTCTTCAGTCCGGAATGGGAATCGCGAACCCACGAGATGAAAGGTGCTGCCATGATGTCGACTGCGTCACCGAGTCCCTACACGTCGTCGGGATGGGGGGGGGGGGGGGGATAAACGTGAGCCATACCTGACAATTTCTCTGCGAATACTTTTAACATAACATAGTTCTGTGTCGGGAATTGTGTAACATGGCATTTAACGCACACTGCAACAAGGAACACTGCGAGCCTGTGTGTACGAAAATAAAAGATATATTTTTGCAACCGATGGTTTTCGCTCGCTACTATTTGCATTGGTCATATCTATTTTTGGCATCTTCGTCAATATCGCGATACTGCTAATTAACACAACGAAACGAAATAGAAAGTCGAATGCGAACAATATCGTCTGGGTCAATTTTCTCCCTAATTTTTGCATCTTTCTTTGGTCTCAAAAGCATTCTTATCCAAGCTTCAAAGCCCACGAAAATATTGCCGGACTCTGTCGCCAATTATCATGCCTTTACTCATAGCTTCTATATATTAAATCTTGCTATCAATTACTATATGATGATGACGTTCAACAAAAATGTTCTTAAAATGATGAAAAGAAGAATATCATTTTTGGTTGGTTGGTTCGTGGCAATTGCCTCTTTTGTTTACTACACATCTTTGGCAAACTTCGAAAATACACCTAAGAATATGGCGCACTGTTACCTTGTCTTATCGAAAGAATATACTGTTCCTCTTAATGTAGTCCAAATTTTACGACAGTTTTAGTTGTGCGTTTAAACATCATTATATATGAACGTTTATCAAGAGTTCTGCAAAGAAAGGACTCTACTTTTGTGGGATGCAAAATACGAGCAGCGAAAAAACAGTCAAAATGTGCCGGTAGGAATTTCCGCACGTAATACAAACGTTACCAAATTTGCAAACTTTGCAAGGCTATATTTTCCGCATTTTACAACATTTCGCAACCAAACTTTGCAATTTTACTAATTTTAGTATGTTCTTTCCGGCAATATACTTTTTTTTGCCTAGATCAAAAATTAGTCTATAATGCAAATTGTCTATTACATTGGCGAAATTTATTTTTCGCTTCGCGCGAACAAATTCGCCTAGAGAAAAACCGGCCTTATATTACCTCGAAGTCCCCAAACAACACGCCCTTATATATTCCCCCGAAGTCCATTCTGCGGACATCTCTAATCAATAGAATTGTGTGTATGGTAAAGAGTATGGTAAAATAATAAAACATTGCGAATTGTGGGCCACAAGCGATACCAGACTGTATATGGTAAAATAACGTAGAACGTTACCGCGATTTGCTGCCCACAAGCGATACCATGCAGACTGTACTGTAGGGTAATCATAAAACATTGCGAATTGTGGGCCACAAGCGATACCGGACTGTATGGCAAATTATCAAATTTCAAATGCGCTCAAAATGTTCACTCAGGGGGATGCCACCTCTAGGGTGGAGCGTTGGTGGATGGTAATAAATTACCGGACTATAATAAAAAGCTTTGACATATTATATATTATGACTTTATTAAACCTCTTATCTTAATATCATATACTACTTCTTCGATTTTTTTAAGATCATATTTTAATCCATCAAATTTTTTCCTTAAAAAGTCATTCTTGAGGTTTAATAACCGAAACCCAGCGTCCAATTCTGAAACAAACGAAGCAATCTGTCGAGGACGTTGATATTCTTCAGCTGTCACACAGTTTACTGCCAGTCGCGACTAGAGAGAAAACGAAATATAAAAACATAGAATTACTTATTTGTTCATTCCAAAGATACAGGCTTGCCACAGAATACAGTATTAACATTCCAACGATGCAGGTTTACCACAGAATACAGTATGTACTATACAGTTTCTAATTTGTCCACAGGTCGGATTGGTGGGTTTCGGGAAGTGACGTTATAAAGGCAGCAGATGGTGGTCAATTTCTGAATGTAGACTCTTTAGAAGCAAGCAAATTAAATCAATTCTATCGTTAGGCTACGTTTACACGAGTTCTGACGAACTCGGAACCACCAAAACTTGCACGGTTCCGAAACTGTAATGGTCCCGGGTAAATACGTGAAATTGTCATAATTTGAGTACGTATATCCTTAGTTCAACGATACAGACAGCGCCTGAAAGCCATTTTGAATTTTAACAACTATATGTTTTTTGTTACATATAATTGTAACAAACTATAATTACATGCAGTATTATTTGATGATATATTCTATTAAACCGTTCACAATATTATTAATATGAACCTGAATATGAAATGAGTTTAGCATTTATAATTTATATACTTTTAGGAGTGTTTCCCATGGATTACGATCAAAATTGAAATCTTCAAGCGTAGTTTTTCCACCTAACTCTCCCAATACTACAATATAGTTTCCAATAACAACTGCAGTACATCCCCATCTCTTGAAACGTCTCATTGGTGGTAACATGTGACTTTGTTCTGTTTTAATATCATACATGATAACTGTATCTAATGCCTTGCCATGTGTGTCAACGCCGCTTATCACGGCAATGTTGTTCCCCCATTTCACAGTTGCCATGTCATTCACATCATATACGGCAGTGGTGTCAACTGTTTACATTCTTTCTTCTTGATATCATATAGTACGACACTCATGAGGTTGCTTTTGCATCTGCAAGTTGTTCGTCCACCAACGATCAAGAAGTTGTCATCAATTTCCGTGAGCACTGTGTTCCCGTCTTGGTTCTGGCATTCTTGACAAGGTCTTAACAGTATAGGGAGGAACGAACAAGTTGAACCTCATGAATACAGTCAGATAGTGCATTACCGCCCCAGTTATACATGAACTATCAACTGAACGTTATACATGCAACACACTGCTGTGGTTTACCACCTTAGCAGGTAGTTTAACAGAACATTTACTCCAGTGTGTTGAGAGATCAGGGTTGGGCTCAATACTAATCATATCAAAATAGTAGAAAAACAGAAACCTTCAGCTATTGTCACTTGATTGTTGTAAACAAATGAACTTACTCCGCAACGGTTCACTGGCACGGAGTGCAATGGCGACCATGATCTCTGAGGCCAATTAACATCTCTAGCGAGACATTCGCAGCACCTCCAGCAACCATACTATTTTGGTTTTCCGCCTCACAAGTTGCGCTATTTCTTATTTCTCTGGTGTTTTCTTCTTTCATATCCTCCATCTTACCAAGTACTTCCTCTTTCACGCCAGTCAAATTATTTTATCCTGTAAAGCAATCTCTATATTCGCCATATTTGTCTCCTCATTCGCCTCCTGCATATTCGCCATAACCTTCTCCATATTCGCCACAATTTACTCCACATTCGTCTCCACATTAATGTACATATTTTATTCGTTTCCATGGCTGCTTGTTGTTTCCATTTTTGCCATTTTCTATTTCTATTTTTCCATTTTTTTCTCATTTTTTCGCATATGTGGCGCTTTTACTTTCAAAATTCACACCTTGCTTCATCATAACCCTATTACAAGACGCCATTTTTGTTTCGTAAATTGAGCAAGTTCTGTGTTGATGTCAGACGCTGTATAGTACAAACCTCGCTATATAGGCTAAATATAGATAAAGCGTTCGTTCTTGGAGAAAATCTGTGTTGGTATAAACTGATGCAAGCTCAAATCTTTAACTTTATTTTTTATCTATGAAAATAAAGCAATCTGATTGGCTAACGAGCGTTTCAGAGCGGTCATTTGTTAAAGTACTTTTCGTATACATATTGTAAACAAAAAAAATTAAAGCGTTGGCCCTTGGCAAACAAAGTTGAGGCTATACGTTTTTTATCGTGAAACGACCAGAAACAAATTACAGCATACCTTGTTTATTGTCCAGTTTTTAGTAGAAACCGTTCAGTGATCGAAGTCAAAACACATGCATTCACTGCATGATTCACTTTATGAGTTTTTATGGGCAAAGCAAGTAAACACGAAGATGTCCTTGTCGAACCAACACTGAACACCAGAAAACCAGGCCAAAACATTTCATTCCTATGCTTTTCTGCTGCCATATTCAAAAAATATCGTGTACATTTTTACAGAAACTATGTTTTTTCTTTGAGTTTCTTGCCAGTTTTCTTGAGTTTTCGTCTTCGTGTTTTCTTTCAACGTTCAAGTTTTGTCAGCCTCGCTTTGATTTCACAATTGCACTGATCTCAAATTATTGCGCTACACTGGACGTCGGTCCGGATGAGAAAAACTGTGCCCTCGCCCTCCGGCCGTTTTCAAGACCTCGGGCACAGTTTTTCTCATCCGGACCTCGCAACCGGTAAATAACATATTATATATTATCTGTTTAAAGCAACACATAAATATTGCTTCCGCAAATATTTCAAGCGTCCTGTTTCAAGCGTCCTGTTTCAAGCGTCCTGTTTCAAGCGTCCATTCCGGACAAGAATTTGCTATTGGTAATGTAACTTACCAATTCATTGGCTAGTAACAATAATCCAGCGAGAAAGTCGTCTAGGTTAATATGAAATCCTTCTTCACGTTTCACTTTAACTACAAAGAAAGGAATTCTAGCAATGAAATGGGTTATTCTTGAGCTAAAAAGTTCGTGAGGATGTTTGAGTCAAAAAACGGTCTCGTCCAACTAAATTGTTTATCCATAATACTATACTCTATAATATTATAGACTTTTCTAGTACAATATCACTTATCAATCATCACGCTAAGAGTTAAATAAATTGATCAATTAATTTTCAACAGGCTGATTGGTTGATTTACCTAACTAATAAATCTTACTTCTTGTTTTGTTTTACGGAAAACACCACGTATATCTATTTCGCACCTTCCGGCTACGGTATAGGTAGAGGATTTACTTAGGTTGGGTAACTTCCCTGTAGTTGGAAACTCATGTAATTAGAGTTTGGGTGGTTATCTAAGTAGTTAAGAGCTTTGGTATATATAGGGTTGGTTGTTAACTATTGGTGTGATCTTGAAAGAGTTACCGACATAATAAATTGAGATCTCCTGTGCTTCGAAGGTTTTCCTCCCTCTCTAACCCATTATCATTATTATGCACTTGAACATGTACTTACTTCCAAGCATCGTAGCAACTTCTTCTCGCGTTACCAATCTGTCGAACTTTAAAAAGACAAGAAATGAAGCAAGAAAAGATGCTCTTTGACTGACGAACCTCCAGTGATCATGAAACCTTGAAATAGAAGTAGAGTTTTAAATGACTTAATTAATATTCATAATATCCATTTGGGCTAAATATTGTAGGGCCCGTTTACATAGTCCACATTGCGTGGTTTGGTTAGGATGAGAGGTGGAATAATTTGATAGAAATATACGGTTTATGGATTCAGCTACTGAGCTGCTGAAATTGCATGATATATTACCTAGTAAAGTTTGGTGGATTGCAAACAAAAGACAGCTAAAACAACCATGATAATAATTTTGATAAATTTGTACAGGAACTGATCAACGGACAACATTTTTATTTCTTTACTTGCCGTTTGACTATTCGTTTATACCAATTGACTTATTTCAATATTTCAAAATCATCTTGCCTCCCATCCCGTCCCGGCTAGGCGGGATCATGTAAAAAGCATCTTAGGAAATAATAGGAAACGCTTGATCCTGGCAAAACGGGTTGGCTCGATTGCATAGAAGCATCCCCTTAGATATAATTAACTATCATGCTTCGCTACCTGTAATATTGTCCAGCTGGTATCAATAAAATAAGCTCCGAAAATTGTGATTTTAGAGTTCCAAACATTTCTTCTGTTTGTTGGCAAATGGCAGATATATCTAGGGGATGAAAAATTTAGTCAGAATATTAGGTAATTTTAGTCATCAGTCTTGTATGCAGGCGGAATTGTATCTATATGTAATTAGTAGAATCATACTAGTATACTATTGCAAATGCTATAATTTGATTGGCTACGCTACTCGCTATCTAATTGTCGATAGATAGCGAGTAGCGAAACAGCCATCTCCTCGGCGCGATTTTTAACGAATTCATTTCAATAAATTATGAAAAACGTTTTGAAATACTGTTTTCTTGCTGGTTTCTCGATTTCTATGAGATGATAGTTCATTCGGGCTTCGCTCTCGATTTCTATCACCTCATAGAAATCTTGAGCTCATAATCTAATTGTTAATTGTAAACCGGTGTTATTATCACACTATTCATTGTAATCTACCCGTCGAAGACTGCAGACTGGCAGTCGAAAGCTCATAACTTTAATAAATATTTATACCAGAGAACGTTTACAAACTTAACACTTTTATATTGTTACATTCTCAAATCGGATAAATATTCTGCCGGAATGAAACATGGATGAGCTGAAAACATGGATGAGCTGATTATTCTTTTACGTTACACGATATACTCGCACTATTTTAAATGTTTGAAGTAGGTGGGGGAGAGCAAGGGTGAGACGGTATGATCTGGACATGTAATAAGAAGAGCCGTTTAGAGACATTAGGGAGACAGATTCAGAAGAAATGGATGGACTTGAAGATCTAAATATACTGGAATTGACAGATAACATGACAAAGGCCGGGATAGGGTGAGGACAAGAATCTGAGCACTAGCCAACCCCAGGACCGTCTGGGGATAAAGCTAGGAAAACAAGAAGCCTGAGGAATTAAATCATCTTTCTGCAAAATAATATAATTGTGGATAACTTATCCTAAAGATTAAACTAAATGGAGATGTTACACGAGACAATTTCTATAACCTAATGATAATTTGCTATGCTAATGATGTTGCATGACAATTGATTGGTTCAGCAACGATTTGCACTGCGACAGTTTCTCGATAGAGTTATTCCAGGATTCGGTAAATCTGAATGATTCACTTTTGCATAACATAAGGCATTTTCCTGCCGACAGCTTAACTCCTCGCAAGTTTTGTTTGACGTTACAACAACGCTTGAAGTTCTTTGTAAGTTTGCATAGCGATTAATTAAATTGTTTTGTATTTTGTGGTAAACAAGATTCCGTGCCGTGGTCACACTGGACAGACACTAAATAACCCTGGTAGTGAAACCGAACTAAACTACCACTTGGGCAGCCAGCATTCTGTTACTGTTCAATCAAAGATGTTACTGTTCGTGGCTAGCTACTATAAGGAAGTTGGAAAGTAAGAAAAATTCACTTACTTTTTTGCTGTGAACTATGGTGAACAGCTTGTAAAACTGCCAGAATCCCTCTTGTTGTTTTTTCCAAATTACGAACAGCGCCATTTATTTTCTATATTAAAATACATAAAAGTCCATTTGTTTCTTGGTTACTTCACAGTTCATATTATAGAGATCTTTACATACCACCACAAGTACCAGATTCGCAATACACTATCCCTTTGGCTATAGAACAGTTACTTTAATATTCAGACATTGACTTTCGGATCTTTTACCTTGTTATTGGTAGCATAATTTATTGTATATTAATGTTATCTATTTTAATCTTATAATTTAGTATTTCAGGGTCCACAAAAGGGTTCCTCACACCATAGACTTTGCTTATCCATCACCCTGCAACTTCTTAAATTCAGATTCCCACCATAGTTCTTCCTCACATACTGTTTCCCATCAACAAAATCAACATTATCCCATGTTCCACAAAACCTATTCTGGACCCTTTAACAATTTCGTAAAGAACACTAAGTCAACTAAAGTAAGTGAACATAGTTTGATATGATACAAGCAGGGATTTTGACAAGCACAAGCATCTCTGAGACGGGAAATTTGAGACAAAATCTTCTTCAAATGTCAAATTGTGCCCTCATGTCATGCCCTTCCTCTGGCCTGACATACTGTCATAGCTAGCACTCAGCTTGGTGTTAATTTTTGGTGAAACCTGGAAGATGATCAAGATCAGTGACAGACACAAGGGGGAGGTAAGGCAGACTGGAAAGTTTGCAAAATGTGCAAAAGAGATTCCTGAGATTGTGCATAATGCAGAAACGTTAATACCAAAAGTGTGCAAAGGAGAAATCTTTTAGACTGGGGAGGGCAGGTCTCCCCCTTTTGTTAAAATCTGATGAGATTAATGTTGGGGCTGGGATGTGTGCTGAGAGCTGTTTGCTGGGCTTTAAATTAATATTGTTTTTCTAAGAAATGTGTCAGATATCAAAATTTCCCAGCTAGTCAGCTCATGCCTTCGCTGACCACTAGTCCCCTGAAACAATTTCTTGATGATATTGTAAATCCCGAATTGACTACACCACTGTTTCCAGTCTGGGGGGGGGGGGTAACCACCTTGCAGTAATTTCTAAAAGCTAGCTGTGCAACAAAGTTAGTTGATAGGCTATAATTAAGGACATAAAGTAGCACTAATTTAAGCTAAAATAAGTGAGATTTGTAGTATAGAAAGAGTGACAATATGCTGGCAACCAAAATTAACATCTTCAATGATATTTCGCCAAGTGTCTGCCACTGTTCAAGATGAGCTCATATCATTCTTGGTCAGAGAACAATTTATTATAACATTGAGGCATGGGTTACACTCACTGAGGCATGGGTTGGTTAGGTAGGGTAACACTCAAGGTAAGGGTTAGGTGTTGCATCAATATTATCATCATGGCCGGATTTTGAGGGGAGGTGCGCACCTCCCCTGGGATCGTTTTGCACCTCCCCTGAGAATTTTTGCACCTCCTCTGGAAATTCATGCACCTCCCCTTGCAAGCCTGGAAATAAGCGTCCGGTCACGGTCATTGACCAGCACAAATACACCATTTTTACTGTTTTGACAGGTAGAACTTTGATTGTGTCTGTCACTTTGTCTGGTGCTAATTTCATAAAATAACATTTCTGTCAACACTCAACAAATTCTCTATCATTCGTCAAAAAACAAAATACTGTTCCTGCGGGAAAATTCCCCATGATTTTTGCTTTTACTGGCTTAAATTATGCTTTATATATGCGACGCTTACAACGACCGACAACGCCATGTTTGTTTTATTGTTCAGTGTTTCCATTATGTAAAACTTTTTTGTCTACTGATAGTGATAATGAAATTTTTTGATCAAATGTTATTCCAAGTGGAAACTCTACTTGGAAGTTTGGCGGGAAACCAACAAAAGTACAGAGAAGGAAAGTACATCCAAGGAAACTACTTCAGCAGAAGCTGACAACACGAGTAAATATTTAGCCAAACTTTCGCTGAAAAAAACTCCTGAAAGAACGTTAACCTTGTTTGTTTTGTATCCTATGTTTTTGACAGAAAAGTAGCATGACCAGTACATTTTGTTTTATGACAGACACAAATTCATTGGTACTGGTCATTTTGACAAGCAGGTCCCTAAAAATTATTTCCAGGCCTGTCCCCTTGAGAAAAGTGAAATGGTGGATTAAAGTCAAAACTCAAAATTCAATAATAACAAAACCATTACTACCAAGTTCGATCAAACACAATGTCAATTGGATGAGTTATATGGTCATAATTCATACAGCCCTTGAAACTCAGGTCCCGACCTAAATGCCGACCTCCTTTGAAAATCCTCGAGATCGGCATTTTTTTCTGCAAATGCACTTTTTACATACGCATTACAAAATACAAACCTAGCAAACATGTGAACAAAACATGCGCATATTTTTCCACAAACGTTGTTCATTCCATTTCCTTGTGTAAACATTCCAGTTTCATTGTTCAAAGGTGACACTTGAAATTTTGAAAAGGAAACAAATGTGCTAAAATCGTCAAGCTTCAAGGTTAACGCAATTATCCTAATAAAGTACCGTCTGTCACAACATCGACTGTTCGATCGGAGTTCGATTGTTTAATTGATTGTTCCTATGTTTTGTTAGCTGTTTTGTTCGCCATTGATTGCTGTTCATAAATACGTACTTGAAGGAGGCAAAAAATCAAATTTTGTATTGGAAATTGTCTATTTGTTTCGAAAATTTTGCCGACCTAGATTAAGAATTATCGTTTTTAGGTTGGCAATTTCTTGCCAATTTTCAAGGGCTGTTCATAAATACCTTGAGACATATATACAGGGGGAACATCTCTCCCAGGGAGGCTTCATAAATACCTTGAGACATATATACAGGGGGAACATCTCTCCAAGGGAGGCTGGGATCGGACCACTGCACCTCCCCTAAAACAAATTTCCACCTCCCCCAGCATTTACACCAAAATCTGGCCTTGATTATCATAAATAATTGTGATTAATCTGATGACTGACCAGAATAATATGGGACCATCCTTGACAATAATTAAATTACAGCATATCCTGAGCCAAACCTCCCTGAACCTATGTGCTTGTTCCATGTCTCTCTCTTTCCCTGTCTATCACACTTAAAAAAGTGAACCTAATATGGCATCATATTGTTGGATGCAATATGGTGGACCAAGATTGGAAAGTTTGCAAAATGCACAAAAGAGATTCCTTAGGTTGTGAATATGAAGAAACTTACATGTAAGCCTCAAATCACTACAAACTTTCCAATCTTTCAGGTTAATTTTGATTGTCTAAAACAACAAGTTGCATGTACACATGCTTAATATTGTGTAAGATGAATTGTGGTTACACATTGAGATCTGGAAAAATAACCATGGCATTAAAATATGTGCTGGGCAGCCTGGACTGCTGGCCACTGCAGGGAGTGCAGAACAATATTGAATTTTCAAAACTATACCTCCCGAATATCTTGGTCTTCTTCAAGATAAGATTGGAAAGAAGAAAACATGGTAAACAATTCTCTTTTACCACCTTCTGCCATTTCCAATTTTTATAAAAACCACTATTATATTCTACTCCTCTCTTTCACGTGTTTTCCTTTTTTTTCATGTCAAAGGCAGGCTCCCGGAGGAAGGTCCCGGATGTGCATCTAAATATTTACCACCGGCTCATAGATTTGTTAACCGCATCTAACGCCAAACGATTTTACTCAATAAGAGTTTGGAGTTTTATCAGTGGTTTTATCTTATATGATTTATATTTTTATTTTATGATTTATAATTTTAGTTTCCATGATTTTATAGATCATGGAAACTAAAGTGAAACCGGAACAAGAATACCGGGGATTTTTTCAGACTCGATGGTAATAACATCCCCTAAAATCCCAAGTCAAAAAAAAGTCAACCTTAACTATCACTGATTCACAGATGACTATAAAATTAAAATTTACTAGTAAAAGAAGCATAATAGAGTACAGACGGTTTTACCATACAAAATAATAAATTCAAACATGTTTCATGTTTTGTTTTGAATGTTTTGGTCTCTATGTAGTGATTCCAAAGGCATGTATTGACTAGATGAAAATGAAAAATTCTGGAAACAAGTTTTCTTCAGCAAGTCAATCCAAAGTATGTTCAATATGCTTTATCAATTTATACATATTATTAATATAGTTTATTTAGTTTATAAATATTGTTAGTATTTGCTACATGATATATCATGTTTTTCCATTTATACTTTAACATCCTGCAACTTATGCGCCAATCAATTTATACTGTTAACATCCCCCCCCTGGGCATAGCCTGGGCATTTGACACCTTGCTCTATCCCCGGAGTGGGAAATTTGACCTTTTGTACTGCTGTTGGGGTAGGGCATTTGACGCTGACTCACAAGACGCGTGGGGCATTTGACTAGAGCTCGGTTCTAAGTCCATGTTACGCACACAATAGGGTTATTAGGGTTAGGGATTGGGTCAGGATTAGGGTCAAGATCAAAGAGAAATATTCGTGACTCGTAACATGGCGTTATAACCTAGAGTTCACTGCATTTGGCCACAGAGTAGATGCGATTTGGCACACTAGATTGCGCGAGGTCTGAGACTGTTACAAAGCTTCACAAATAAAAATGGAGTACACTTTAGATGCTTTTAAATTAAGCAACAAAACCAGGGACCGCGGAGCAATTTTTGGATTGAGGGGGCCGAAGGCGGAGCTTCCTAGGGGGGTGGGGGTGCGGACTGGGGAACCCCAATAGGAAAATTTTGGAATCTTAAAGGCCCCGGGCCCCCCTGCTCCGCGGTCCCTGAAAACACCACTCACATGACAGAATGGCTCCGGAAAAATGAATTGGAGAAGGTGATTGACAGTTTTGAGCGTAAGATTTTTAACACAGTGTTTCATTTATTAAAATGTTGGAGTTGCTTCAGAATTCAGTGCATATGTTTTCACACAATTCCAAACTCGAACTGACAGAATTATGGTCAGAATGACCTGGGAGCCCAGGGCATTTGACCATCAATTTTACTTTGTATGTGGGGAATTTGAACAACATTTTTGTCCTGGGGGTGGGAAATTTGACCACAAAGTTTCGAAAAGTTCAAATGTTAACAGTATAAATTGATTGGCACATTACTTCTTGAAATCCTTAATCCTGCCATTTTCATCCTTTCATCCCATTTCCAGCAAGCAAAATAGGTGTTGTCCTGCATGCCATAAAATCTATTGTGGACCCTTAACAGTGTGGACAGGATATGCCACATATACATAATGATGTTAAGTTAACGGGTACAGCCTGTGAGCCTGCTAACCAGTGTGGAACAGTGGCCAGGGTTGTAGAATTGGGGAGGAGGAGTTTTTGAGAGCCAAAGGCTGAAATCTAGAGTCCATGAAATGTGATTTCCAGCATTTTGGAAGTAAGATTATACAGAATTCCAAAGATTATAATTAAAGTACATGAAACACATGATTTTTCATGACTATTCGTAAGTACAAGGCCTGTAAATATACAATGACGGACAGATACTTAAAACTAGTATCAGTAATATTTTTTATGTCAAGTCTTGAAAACTTCATACCCTACTGATCCTTTAACCTGCCTTTATTCACAACATAAAGGCTGAATTTATTCAGTTTATCTAAATAGCTGGACTGATGTCAGAAACATACCACCCTCCACAATCATCAGATTTGGATGAATTAGAAAAATGACCTTGAAGAGAACTGGGGAGATGTGTCCTCCCCAGTCCTCCCTGTGGTGCTGCCTCTGGTGTGGAAAGTTTGTCATACAACCAAGATACCAGGTTGTTCTTTTCTGCATATTTACTGAAGCTTCTGGGTGGCCTAATCAATTTGCCACTTCTGAGTGACACATGACATAAAATTCCCTGTCAGCCAGACAAGGAAATTGTGTGAAATTAATGAAAAGTTAATATGTGATATGTTGAATTTTCCCTCCCATGATATATGGATTTCAATACCAAACTTCTCATGCATTTTGAAAGAATCAAGTAATGTCTTATTACGCGCCATAACGGAAATTCACTTTTTTGGGTGGTGGAGCAAAGCCTCCTAAATTTTTGACAAAACCACAATTTACACTCAATTAGCTGATTTTAGCCTTTTTGGGTAAAAAATTCCAACAAATTGTCCATCCATACAAAATGTACCTCCCTCTAATCCCATCAAAATTTCTGTCACTGTTTGCTGCCCATCTCTCCCCTTCTGCAGTTTTAAGGTCACTCAAGCTAATTTAATCTTGTTTGGAGATGTCATGAAAAAAAGAAAAACTTCACAGTTAAAGTTTCACATACAAGAGATAAACAATTGGCTCCTGTAGTTAGCATAGTTGGAGAGAAGAAAAAGACTAATTAAAGATGAGAGCAACTGCAATTATTCACAATGTTCCATGAAATTTTTTACCTTGTCCAACACCAGAGACAGTGGCAGATTGATGCAGCAAATTTGAGTTCTTAAACCTATTGTCTCAATTTCAACGCTTATTTTCTACAAAAATGAATATCAAGCTTATATGGTCCCCCTCCCCCTCCTGTCCACCACTGATCCAACCGTTCTACTCATCATAGGGACAGTGATTGCTGACCTTATAATCAGGGATGTAGCATGTGGTAATTCACACAATGTAAACGTCTTCATCCGTCTCCGCTCGGGTTTTTATATTTCATTAATGGATATAGTATATGCTTTATAACTTATTATTATTATTAATTTAATAAGATCTCCCATAACGGGCTTTTCAGATAAATTTACAAGATTGTTAAAATACAGATTAAAATAAGCCTATTTACATGTGTAAAAATGTATTAATTAAGAATAGTTCTATGCAAGAATGTTTGAAAGCATATTCTGTTTCAAATAACAACATCTAATTGAAATCATAATCCGAAGAGATACCGTCATTGGCAAAAACAGTGTATAAACTACAATAATTATAACTGTTTGCGTTTTGTACAAAGTTCTGAAGGACAGCCTTGAGTGGCCTGGAAGTTAGAAGTATAAAACACAAACGAGAAGTACAGAATTTTAGATGCATTGCCAAGCTTTTTTTTCAAAATTTTCTCACGATAGCATCCACCCAAACCCTAGCTAGCAGATCTTGCCCTTCTGGATTCAAACATATAGCTTGAAAATCAGTACACATGCTACTTCCATATTCTCATCTGAAATACCAGCTTTCTAAGTAAGGAAAAAGGAAATTTAAGGATAGATAAATTTGCACCATAATACAAACCCCACTGAGGTGTGTTCGAACAAGCCTTATAAATATTGTATCTAGCTGTCGTCGTCAGTTTTGAATTAACTGTAAAAATTAGCCTGCGTCGCCGTACCTAAAATATACGATAAGCCACGCCTATTTTTGCGAGAGCCACGCCCATTCTGTCGGTAAAATTGAAATGCTTCACCCCCTCCCCACTCAAAAGGTCCAAGCTACAGTATGCCACTGCTTATAATCCAGACTCATATGCCACCTTCTCATGCAGTCTTCAAACACTAATACTCTGTCATTAATCTGTGATTGTTCATCCTTATATGCAAACAAAGATAATTATTTCCAAAAGAAGCCATCATTTTCGAGAACATTTTCGAGAAATTCGCGATTCGAGGATGGAAATCCCTCCATATGCGGTATACACAATTACATATAGATCGAACTGACACACTATATACTAGTCTTTAAATCATTTTTGCAAGTGAAAATGTCTTTAACCTCAATAATTTTACGTTTGTAGCGTCCACAATGTACTTTCTCTTACGGACATTGATAGAAGAATTTTTTATTGTTGTTTTAGTCTAGGTCTGTATTGAATGCAGTGGCTTTGCAGGACCATCTCGTCAAATCTCTTTCACTTCAAGATCCGTTTAAGACCAAAAATAATCATGTATCCAAAAGTAATATAAACCAGAAGAAAAATTCTACAAGAAAGGCCAAAACAAACGTAGATGACAATGGCGAATATGTTCTTGATGCAAAACCAAAACCACTAACATTAGGTAAAAATTCCACGATAACTTATAGATGCTGGTTTCACTAACCAATATCGTGCAGCAGACAGATGGTGGTCATCCAACGATTATAGGAGTATCAAGCAGTCCTTGAAACTCAGGTCGGCATTCGGCAATGCCGACCTAAATGCCGACCTGCAAAGCGATATGTGTAGATTTAGGTCGGCAAAATTTTGCCGACCTACTTTCAAATACGTCTCGGCATTTTTTTCCGCGAACGCATCTTTCACATACGCATTTTCAACTATGATGTTTTCATTATCAGGTTTTGATCATTTAAGCTTGCGCAGTCAAAATACGCTTTGCGAGAATCAAATTGTCATTGGCTGTCAATGGAATTTGCTTGCTCATGGTCATGCTATATGTATATATGCACTGTTCGATTGGAGTTCATACATTTTGTTAGTTGTTTTGTTTGCTATTGCAATTAATTGCTGTTTATAAATACGCGTATTTGCAGCAAGCAAATTAAATTTTAATTTGGATATTGTCTATTTGTTTTGAAAATATTTGCCGACCTAGATTTAGAATTATCGCTTTTAGGTCGGCAATTTCTTGCCGACCTGAAATTTCGGGAGTTTCAAGGACTGAGTATGAGAATGATCGAGAATGATGTTAATTCTTTTCAGTACATGTAGTAATCTTGTATGCCGTGAGAGATATAATTGAGTTGAGTTGAGAAGATATGGTTGAATTAGTAATCATGATTAATGTTACTTTTTGTGTTCAGTAGATGTCAACAGTTCTGAAATTGACCACCATTTCCTCCCCATATAAAAACACTCAAAATACTTAGAAACACAAGGATCAGCTAGGAAACATGTACAAATAGCTTGAGCCAGTAGCACTGAAATCATATAGTTGAATATGTCATCAGCAGTTTGGAATTTTTAATAGTTTACTTTCTTGTTGACGGAAGGGCGTTCTGTCAAGAGAAAGTTAGGGTTTATTTTTCGATTGAAAATGTACATGTGTGAACGGAATCTTGACATCTATACGCACCTATGTAATTATGTCCTGAACACCACTGTATGTTAAAAACTCGTGGCTTCACATGTTTAAAAATTTGCCGACGAAAAACTTAACTAAGCACTTTTCTTCCATTCATGGTGCATCAATTTTCCCCCTGATGCATCATGGTCACCGTTGGTAACGTAATGTATCAATCGTCTTAAAAGGTCCTTTGGCCTCAAAAGCCGCTACAAACTTACAGTGTATATGTGTGGATAACTACATCTTGTAACAGTGAACTTCAATGCCGTTCACATGACTTTGATCAGAAGACAGAACATGTATTTGTGCACGTACACCGTGGGATATTGCAAGCTTTAGGATTATAGTTATACTGTTTGTCCATTTACCCAAAAGTTTGATATCTATGTTTTATAATTATCTTTACAAAGCTCAGAAACGTGGTCTCGTAGATGCGCCTTCTGCGCGACTTACTGATAAAGAATGGCAAGATGTGAAACACAAATCAAATCAAAGAAATGATTCTGATCAACCATGTGTGATTTGTAAAGAAGAATTTGGAACACAGCATCAGGTGCGTCTCAGTCTAGAGTGTGTGGTGTACAGTATGTCTTATATTTACCCACTTTATGCATTCTACTGACTCATTTACCATGGATAGAATCACATCACATTACATTACTATCACGTACGAAGTCAACCCACTGAGTAAAATAATACCAATTGCCAAACAAACTGATTACTTTGAAACATGGCTGAGTGTTATTACATTTTGTTGTAGGTATTGTTGTCATGTTCCCATGTGTTTCATCGGGTGAGTTTTATTTTAAAGAAGTTGAAGTCATTATAACCGCGTTTCTAAAGTAAATCGACTGCATGGTTGTCAACGTCGAAACACGGCACGCCCCATTCCCTGGTGGGCCCTTTGTATTTGGTCAAGAAATGGAAACTACGGTGGCTTGTATGAAACTTACTGTACTTGTATGCTTCGTATAGGTCTGTCTTCAAGCATTTGAAAAATTTTCTGGTGGAAAGACGTGTCCAATGTGTCGAAAAGAACAATATGAAACACGAGTTATACATGAAGGACGGAAGTTGTGGCGACATAAATGTGCTATACAGTAAGTCGAAGTAATGACTTACTTAATTAAAACTAGACATTTGAATTCTGGCAGGCATTTCCGCTGCTGTCCGGAGTGTCCATCATGATCTTCATCATGATGACGTAGTATTTTCATGTTACTGGAAGACCAGAATTAAGGTCAGCTATAAGCCTTCGGTCAGCCTCATACCAAGGCGTCTATATGGTGTATATAGTTCAGTTGCACTGAGCGCTCGCGTGACATATTGGGGAGGACGAGACGATATTGACTTTACAATTAAGCTGCTGGGTACGAGGCTGGCCTTCGGTAGAAATCGAGGGGCGTATGTTCGATACCTGCTGGAAGGCCTATGGTTTAATATTTCGCAACTTCTCCCGAGCTATCCGCTCGAAATTTCCATCCACATTTAGACCTTCAGCACATGTAGCTATATTTATCGTATACTGTAGGATCCAAGCAGCATGGCGCGGTTATGTTGTAAGGTCCTGGTACCTAAAGTTAAGACAAACAGTTCCTCCAAATGATCCAATGTTGAGGAGAAAGTTTTATGAAGAGAAGGTAAACATAGTTCTTTCTATTTTTCATGTTTTGAGTTCTACTGAAGTAGTATATCATCATAGAAACAATAGATATAGAATGCGTACTTGGAGAAAGTTTTAAGAAAAGAAGTACTGTGAACTGTGTTCATTTATATTTTTTATACTACATCGCTTCCCAATAAGCAGATATGTCTCCCAACTAATTCAGAATTGTTTTTGACCGTATTTTGTTAGGGAAACAATGTTTCCTGTTTTGCCCACCTTCGGAAAACATTGCTAAAACAATGTTCCCACAACAACGTTTCCAAGTGTTCCCAAGGCCTTACTATATCTACACAGCTTGTAAAACAAAATTAATTTTATCTATTTGACTTATTTGGATATTTTCTAGCTTCGTTCCATCACTGACCGTTTTGTTATGTCGATGTCAAATACTGACGTGGACTCATTTCTTGCTCAAATTGATCAGTCGGTGGAAGAAAGTCGAAGAGTAATGAGGTTGGTTATTTTATTCCACATATATAGATGCGATTTCCCTCGTCTTGAAAGCAAATGTTTAAATTCAGATGTTTTCAGCTTGGTAATGCTAAAGCCTGGACTAACTAAGAAACATTATTGTGAAAACATGTTTTCTCTAAAGTTTTCCTGATTGCCCATACCCTCGTTTGTTGTTTGTCAAAAATTAAGAAACATTTTATATTGTGTATGTGTGATTTTGTCTCGCGCGCAAACATTGTTTTCTCAGTTTTGAGCAATTTACAGAGAAATAGTTCACTTTCTACTGGCAAAGGTATCTGATAAGTGAAAACAATCCTTCCCAGTTTGCCTTGTGCCTGACATTGCTATATAACATAACGGTATTGCTGATATAATTATTGATCGTGCGCAGAAGCTACCTTCGATATGGAAACATGCAGACGTCATTCCAGTCCCAAAGCAAAAACCTGTTACAGACGTAAACAAGCACCTTCGCCCTATTTCTCTGACACCAGCCATCTCTAAGGTTGCTGAAGAATTTGTAGTTCAGAAATACATTGCACCAGCCATCCTCAAAGTTATTGACCGCAACCAATACGGTGCAATCCCTGCTTCCTCGTCAGTACATGCCCTAATCTCAATGATCCACCAATGGTCCCAAACCACAGACGGATCAGGAGCTGCGGTAAGAATAACTCTCTTAGATTACAGAAAAGCTTTCGACCTAATAGACCACCATATCCTGATCCAAAAAATTCAGTGCTTACCTCTCCTCCGAA
Organism: Trachythela sp. YZ-2020; assembly: GCA_016169945.1. Classification (NCBI taxonomy): domain Eukaryota; kingdom Metazoa; phylum Cnidaria; class Anthozoa; order Malacalcyonacea; family Clavulariidae; genus Trachythela; species Trachythela sp. YZ-2020. Next base: position 1,855,366 of record JADLSH010000369.1, read on the forward strand.
AGATTTCTTGCTGGGTAGTCGACTTTTTAACTGACAGACAACAAAGACTTTCCAATACACTATCGGAGTGGAAACACGTGCCATCAGGAGTACCTCAGGGAACCAAACTAGGCCCGTGGTTATTCTTACTTATGATCAATGACCTACAAGTAAGTGCTACGGACATGTGGAAATTCGTTGATGACTCCACCACTTCAGAAGTTGTCCCAAAAGGCTCCTGCAGCCACACACAGCAAGCAGCTTCCTCCATTGAGAACTGGTCCATTGTTAATAAACTCCAGTTAAACCCAGGAAAATGTAAGGAATTAAGAATTGATTTCAAGCGCGAGAAACAGCGTTTCGATCCTATATCAATCAATAACCTCCCACTCGAAGTTGTCGACCATGCGAAGATTTTAGGACTTACTATATCCAGTACCCTACAATGGAACCACCATGTCGACGCAATCATAAAGAAAGCTAACAAACGTCTCTTCTGTCTTGTTCAGTTAAAAAGAGCCAAACTTCCTGAACCTGACATTATTAACTTCTACTGCTGTTGTATCAGACCAATTCTTGAATATGCTGCACAGGTCTTCCACCACTCTCTACCCAAATACTTAGCGGATGAATTGGAACGAGTTCAAAAACGGTCTCTTGCTATCATCTTCAGGGGAAAACCGTACCGTGAATGTCTGCAGGAATCTGGTCTTACTACCTTAGGCGAACGAAGACAAGCTATGTGTAAAAAACTTTTTAATCAAATAACTTCAGATAACAACCATAAACTTTACAATCTACTACCCCCAAAGAACAAATCTAGATACTCGCTCAGACACCCACGTATATATGAACTTCCTATTATTCATACCAACCGTTTCAAAAACTCTTTCGTTCCATCAATGTTATTTGATTGCAGTTAATTCTCTGCTTTCGTTTGTAAATATATATACATACGTCATAGTACTGTACAATTTATACTGTTTAGAAATTTGGCATTGTAAAATCCTACGTCATTCAGCCAATTGGCTCCCAAGTAGCATTTAATAAAATATCTATCCATCTATCTATCTATCTATCTATCTATCTATCTATCTAATAAGTATTTATTTTATTGTTATAGATTTGTGGGAGAAAACAGTTTCAAAACAATGTCTGATATGGATTGGCAATCTGTTTATGAACAGGTTTGAAACCAATACGTGCTTTTCAGGTTTCCACAAACAATCTAGTAGGCATAAGAAAAGTTATATATATATATATTTGTGTATTAATTATAATGAATATATTTGTGTATTTTAATTTCCTTTGTAGGCCAAAGATCGAATTTCGTCGGATTGTCCCATATGTTTTACAACATTATGTTTAGACGTGTTACCTCAGCTTCAGCCTCGTTGTGGAGTCCAAACTGATGAGAAAGTTCGTCCTGTTGTATTACTGTCGTGTTCCCATGTTTTTCACAAGAAATGTGTAGAAGCTTTTGAACAACTTTCACTGAATTCGTCACACATCTGTCCTGTGTGTCGCTCACCGTATTATAAGAAGGATCTAAATTTATGAATTGCCATTATTACGGTACGTCTCCTTTGCCTAACAGACAAATTTTCAGACGAATCCTTTCTTTGTCCAAGCTCGTCCATAGGCATCTCACCCGCCTCTAGTATAAATCGGGTGTGACCTCCATGCGGAAAACAAAAGCCAAAAGGGTTGCATCGCAGAACGCCGTTAATCGTGTGATGTAGCTAGCTATATGATTACTATAGAATTCTTATTTCGATTTCTGGCATATGCTATAGAAATATCTCAACCATATTTACATTTTGCTCACATATAATGATACTGGATACGTGGTGAAGTTTATATAATGATCCAGTCCTATTCACTTCACATTTATGTAGGAGATTTCAAAATGTCAAATTCAGACTGGACAAGATTTCAAGTCCTCATAGACATGCTATAGACTCGATCGTTGTATTCTCTCACACATTTTACTCGCACTTACATTTTAGAAAAATTAGATTTTTAAAAAGAGTTAATTCAATCGATCGGTATATAGATAGGCTTCTTACAGTTTATTGTAGATACAATTTATTATAATATATTTGTTACTATTAATTTATTATACGGTAATACTTATAGTCAAAACTTTGCAATAATTTATTAAATTCTATAGCAGCTTCTATGTAAAATCTTTCGCAGTTGTGTAAGAAGAAAAATTGGAAGACAAAACGTTATACAAACACAAGTTACAAGAGTAGTACAAAACTGCCTTTTTTCTTGGTTCCTTAATCTACAATCCGGACAACAATCTCTTACTACGGTATATGCAATACTAACAAATATATACCTACCACTTTGGCATGGTTTCATTATTTATGCTATGAATGCATCGTGTAAGTGTAAATTTATTCAAATGAACTTATTGGATAATTTGGTAGCTCAAATGTAAAATTATTAGCACTGCAACTGAATTATCTCGCCAATTAAGGAAGCGCGTACACGAAAATCAATAAAAGAACGAAACATGTCGTTGGACAAGCCGATATATATTTTGGGTGACTTAAACGTTAATGTGCTCAACACAAGTAATGAGAGCTCAAATGTCTTGTTAAATTTTTGTGCAAGTTATAATTTAACTCAAGTGATTGATCAACCTACTAGAATAACTCAGTCTTCTAGAACTCTCATTGATGTTATACTTGCGTCTAACAAAAATTTCATCAAGGAAGCGAAAGTTATCCCAAATTCGATAAGTGATCATGACATGGTTGTTGCAGTCCTAAATTTGAAAAAATCTCGTCCCAAACCCGTATATATCACCATTAGGAGTTACAAAAACTATAATAAAGATCGCTTCTTAGAGGACATGTCGATGGCTCCCTGGTCGGTTATTGAGAACCTTGATGATGTGGATGACTGCTTGAATACACACCGTTCAAATAATCTCGTACTGCTGCTGCTAGATTGAAATAAACAATTAGTCTTAGACATAGCAGAGATCATGAATTAATTACAATTCATATAGAAAATGAATTTTTTAGTTCAACTAATCTTGTTCTTTTGGTCTTTCTTTCCTTTTTTGCGCAACTGCACCATGACTTCGGTGCCCTGCAAGACCTTTGATTGCCCTGCCAATCGGTCATTTTTGTATTGTGGGGGGTGTCACCCCCCCCCCCCCTTAAGTTCGCCCCTGCCTGGACCGGCCTCCTTAACGAGACAAGAATTCAAGCGATTGTTGTCAAGTAAAGGTTTAAAAATGGTGCATCAGAATATCCAGGGTCTTCGAAACAACTACAAGTACTGCAGGAATTTGTGTTGTCTCATAACGAAATCGATATTGTGTCGATATCAGAGTCGCACCTACGAAGTGAGGAACCTAATGATGACCTTTTCAAACTACAAGGTTAACGGGGATTGGAGGTGGTGTTGGTGTTTTTATCAAGGATACCTTAAATTTCAAGCGACGGTTTGACCTGGAAGTTTTTATTAAGAATTCAAGATCTATTCTTTTTGGCTGTTTTTATCGACCTCCAGAGACATCATATCACAGGGTCAGGTAATCCATATCACAGGGTCAGGTACCAACCCTATGGAAAAGTGCGGACGTCATTCCTGTACCGAAAGTTCCGAAACCCATATCAATTGACAACGACCTACGGCCAATCTCGCTGACTGCAGTTTTGAGTAAGATCTTGGAAGGCCATGTCTTTGACTGGCTATATCCTTATATTTCGGAATTTGTCGACCCTCGACAGTTTGGAAATTTGAAAGGAGTATCAACGACGCATGCGTTGGTCCATTTAGTTCACCGCTGGCTCGAAGCCACTGATTCTCCCAAAACAATCGTCCGTTCATGTATGATTGACTTCTCCAAGGCCTTCGATAGAATAGACCATAACATTCTTTTACATAAGCTCGAGCAGATGAAGATACCTGCTATTCTTTTAAAATGGTGCGAAAATTTTCTCCGAGATCGAAAGCAGCGAGTAAAGTTGGGCAATACCAAATCCAGTTGGAAAGCTACACATGCTGGAGTACCACAGGGTACAAGACTTGGTCCACTATTCTTCCTTGTCATGATAAATGATTTATGCCCCGACTATCTAATGTATAAGTATGTAGACGATAGTTCATCTTACGAAATTCTCTCACACCCTTTTAATACTTCTATTATTCAAGCGCAAGTGGACTCGATTTCGACATGGTCTTCCTCCAACCGCATGTTGATCAACGTAAAAAAAACTAAGGAGTTCCGAGTCTCTTTTCTGAAAACACCTCCCACCCTGGACCCAATTGTCATAGACGGTCAGCCTCTGGAACTTGTGAAATGTTTTAAACTACTTGGAATCTATTTGACATCTGACTTATCCTGGAACATCCATGTGGAATATATGTGCGGGAAAGCCAGTAAACGACTATATATATTACGCATCTTGAAACGAAGTGGTTTTTCGGTGAATCATCTACGCAAAGTGTTTTGCTCTTTCATTCGACCAATATTGGAGTATGCGTGCCCGGTTTGGCATTTCTCATTGACCTTAGCAAACAACGAGGAAATTGAACAGATTCAAAAACGTGCCTTGAAAATCCTCGTACCAGGAACATCATATAAGGAAGCAATCGCAGAACTAAGTCTCGAATTACTAAGTGAAAGAAGAACTGAAATCTGTAAACGATTTTACAAATCTGCTTTGCAGCCCACCAGCAAGCTAAGAGAATTAATCCCGGAACAGAGACAAATTAACTATTCATTGCGTCACCCACGCAGTTTTGAACTTTTTAAGAGTAGGACTATGCGTTTTAAAAATAGTTTTATACCTGCATGTGTTAAGATTTGGGACGACCACCCATTTTAATATTGCTAGTTAGTTAGTTAGTTAGTTTCATAAAAATATATATTACTTTATAATGTAAACATACGTATTTCAAATATTCTAGGTAATATTTGCAAAGTATTGTATTCTCAATAATAATAATAATAATAAAGCACTTACCAAAGGATTACTGCTCAATATTTAATGATCAATCAGCAAAATGAGGTCATTATAATGGGGGATTTCAATATCAATTATAAGAAGAAAGAAACCCATGGAGAATTCAAGTCCATTACATTGAATGGCTTTAAACAGCTCGAAAAATCTGCGACCCGTATCACAAGTGGGACATCTACGCTAATTGACCTTGTCTTTTCAAATAGATCCTCCACCTTGCCGTATGTCAGTGTTGTATCGACCTCACTCAGCGACCATGATATGATTAGTTGTATTCGTAAAATTAATTTCCAGAGATATCCACACCGAACCATTAAATGTAGGAACTATGCAAATTACAATCCGGTGAAAAACAATATAGATGTTGATGATGCGGTAAATTATTTCACTACACAACTGAAAGCACTTTTTGATAGTCATGCACCCATTGTCGAGAAACGTGTCAAAGGTAAACCGTGCGAATGGCTTGATGATTCTGTAAAGCAGGAGATGAATAAGCGAGATCAGCTGCTTTGGAGAGCGAGAAAATCGAACGACGAAAACATGTGGCGGGATACAAAAAGCCAAGAAACAAGTGTAATAACGAAGTTAAAAAAGAAAAAGCATCTTACCACCATTACGTTTTAAATGACACTCGTTTAAACCCACGTTAATTTTGGAAAGCTATAAAATCAATCTATCTTGAAACTCTCGGACAAGAGAAACATTGATAGCAGTTTTTGTAAAAAATTTTTACATATAACTGAAGTTTTTATCCTGTTAAAATATTCATCAATAATAATAATAGCCTGCTTGTAGACCAATATTTTGAAACAGGTGTGCCACCTGTTCTTGGTTTGCAGTATTGGTTGTCATAGTGATTAAAAAGTTATCAAATGCAGTGTATTAGATAAAACATCTCTTATTCAGAAATAAGAAAGAAATTACACATCGTAGGTAAACACAGGCAGAAATATGTCATTGGATGCAACAGGATATCGGTACGAGGTGATGAGATCACGGCCAACGACAACGAGAACGTTTTCTGCCAATCAAGAAATACAACAGGTATGTGCAGCAACATTGACAAACCTGGAAAAAGTGTTTTGTTCTTCGCCTTCGGATCATAAATTTGGCAAATTTAGAATGTCCTCAAAAGTGCGTAAACTACAGTTTGACCGTACTTTACTCGGTACATTACGCCATTCCCATTATGTGTGGACCTGGTCACATGGCTGTGTTTATGTAGCATGAATATTATACAAACATAGATGCTCTCACTGACTTAGAATCTTACGCCCGTATTCTAAAAGCTCACTCACACTCACTGAGTATGACACAGCAGTCATGTTCCTGATGATCAATGATAGAGTCCTCCCTTAATCAATGGTAAGATTTTGGGTAAAATACGCAAAATCAAGCTCTCAGCCGAGTGGAAATACCGTCATGGAATGGTTATGAGGCGCTTGTGATCTCTCACTCAATGAGTGTGAGTGAGCTTTTAGAATACGGGCGTTAAACTTCGTCTGAAATTTTGAAATGTTCATTTTTCCTGCAGCCGTGATTTATTGAAAACAAAAATATTCCACTTTTAACATTTCTCGTGCGAGTCTCATATTCCTCTTTTGAGCTGCTAACTTGCAGTTCCTAATTACATTTAGCAAATTGCCCTGGGTTCCAGAGGCTTCCGAGTTTCCTAGATAGGTTTCCCTGTGCAGCACAAGAAACGCTGAATTTGCAAATATGAAATATTTGTCGCTTTTTGCATATTACATAATTAAATATATCTCGGAACGTATTACTACCATTTTACAAGCAACCGTGAACTGTAGACGTTTTTTCCACGTAGTTGGTTTGCGTTTCAAACGCACACGTTTGACGTTACTGCGCTTTTATACATGTTTTATAAATGTAAAAGCGACGGAGGTTTTAGATCAAATAGAATATCGAAATGTATGTGGGTATAAAGATTTCACTTGTACAGACATTGTATTATCAGTGTAAAATAGATATACAAAACATGTCAGTCATATTTGATCTAAAACCTCACTCTTACATTTATAGAACGTGTGCATGGGCGGCACTTTAATAAAACAACGCCAAACGTGCGTTTGAAACGTAAATTTACGTTAAAAAAAACGTTCGCAGTTCACGGTTGCTTGCACATGGCAGTATCGCTTCTATATATAAGTGCACTTTTTTCATTTTCAATGATTCTCATGAGTCCTGCTTGTTTTCTAAAGATGAACAATTTCTATTTTCTCTTCAAATTCTAGCATGAGTGGAGTGTAAAGGCCGCCAGGTAAAATGCTAGTTACTGTCTTACTGAGAAGAGTGATAATTATGTACCAGGTCAAGAAACAATCTTAATATATATCTGTATACTTTAATTCCTGTATCATCAAGAGTGCATTTTCAATTCAATTCAATTCAAGCAATTTTTAATCAGGAAGCCTACATCACAATACAGTGTTTTTCAGTAGGGTCCTGAAAATAGAACGGCGGACTATATTCTAGCATGGTCATGGTTTCGACTTTCGAGTGTGATTTGAAAAGACATGCACTAGTTCAAAGCCACTGCATGCATGCAATCATAGACAATCAAATAGAATTCTATTTGATTGTCTATGATGCAATTCAAAGTCAACTCAAAGTTTCCGGGAATTCGTGCTGTTACGAAAATCTTTTCACTAAAACAAACGCTTTTCTTCTATTAAAATACAACTTCAATGGAAAATTCAAATATGAGTTTTGGTGAATATCACCTAATATAATCGTCCCCAATTGGGCCCAAATCTTGTTTTGATTTATTTTCTTCGTATCAGTGACCACGCAATAAGGGAAAGAGAAAAATGGAATGAAAGACTCGATGAGGTATGTCAAGAAGGAAGGACCAGAGCTGTCTCACTAGGCAAATACGGAACTAACCCTTATTCGGTGCTTGAGTAGAACTTCCAGACGAAGGACCTTCGCTCGAAACGCCGAAGTTCTTTATTGTATTTTTCAGGTAGTTTTATCCTACTCAACCGCCGAATCGTCGTTAAACTCTACCTACACTGGCACCACGCGTTCGGAACTAACCCTTAGTTCTAGCACTCCAGGCAAATCTGGACACGGCGTCTTCAGCATTATACGCAATATGTTTTTTGGCAACACTTTGTTTTACTTGTGTAATCAATCCAGCAGTACAGTCCTTTGCATCGCAGGACACAGATGAACAGTCGCATACAAAATCATTGTCTATTCCTCATGAAACAATGTTTCTAGCGAGTATTTGAAGGCTTTAATTAAGTAAAACTTGTCGATAGCTTTTGCAAACATGAAAGTTTACGTGAGCCAACCTCGTGAGCTCATATGCGACTGTTTATCCTTAGATAGGTTTTCTCTGCAGTGGATGAGACCAAAGGCAAACACGATTCATTGATGCCCAATCATGTATTATTTTCTTATACTATAGATTTGGTGGAGAAAAAGAGTTAATCGAGACAACAAAATAAAACAACACGAGTTGACGTTGGCAAACCAAGAACTTTGTTTGGTAAACATTGTTTTAAAGCTTAGCAATTTAGATCATTCATATATGCATCAATACAATACACTAAACCTGCATTTTATTTTCCATTTCAGATACGTCGAGAGAAAATGAAACAGCTATATAACCGCGAATTAATGGAATTTGAAAAAGAGCTTAGTCAACATCATAATAAAACATTTTATAAGAAGCGGATGTAAAGAAATACAATTAACAAGAAGAAAGTTAACAAGTTAATACTAGAAGTTATGAAAGAATGCATTTTCCTGTCCATGTCAGTATCAAGGGTTTGATTTGTTTCAACTATGGATTTTCTGAACGATTATGCTTTTTTGAAATAAGTTACATTTAACTTTTAGGAGGAAAACCAATATTCTATTTCATTAGAACAAATTGAGGGTTGCTTCGCGTGTGCCTAAAAGATATAAACAAAATCTCGACGTTTCGAGCTAAAGCCCTTCGTTATTTCTCCTGACGAAGGAGTAATTTCTCCTGACGAAGGGCTTTAGCTCGAAACGTCGAGATTTTGTTTATATCTTTTAGGCACACGCGAAGCAACCCTCAATTTGTTCTATACAGGGTGTCCCAAAAAAAAGGCTACCTTTCAAATTCAAATTAGCATGTTAATTCAAGCAACCTATTGTATTAAATATCCCATGTGTATAAAACTGTGTGTTTTTAAGCATTTGTAGTTCAAAAGCGACAATGAATTTCAAAGAACTACAATAGGTTGCTTGAATTAACATGCTAATTTGAATTTGAAAAGGTAGCCTTTTTTTGGGACACCCTGTATGTCCGTGGCCGACGCTGAATTCTATTTCATTGTTCTTTTTTCTAAGGCCCTGTCCACACGTATCCGAATTCGTTTGTATCCGCAAACTTTGTTGTGGATTCAAAAAGTTACTCGTCCACACGTATCCGGATTTGTTGCGTTTTCGACCGTCCACACGTATCCGCGAAAACGATACGAATACGCTAGAATCGCTTACAGAGCATGCGCTATCCAATGGATCCTATACTGTTATGTGTTATTAGCGTGGGTGAATCTCAAATTTCATCAATTTACGTCATCGTTTCCAAAAGGTTCCGGTTACAGTGAGTCCAAGCGTATCCGATTCGTTGCGCTTTCAAAAGTTTCCACTCTGGAGACCGTTTTCAAAAGTTTGCGGTTACGTTTGTATCCGCAAACATTTTGTTCCGGAAACGTGTGGACGTGTGGCCTAAACCAGAACAGAACAATCGAGCAAGTCTCATGACATATTTTGGAGACTTTATTACGAAAAAGACACATCAATAAATAATTTTATATAAAATACATATATACCGTTACTATACACGAATTTTTCTCACTTAGTTTTGTTTGTTCTTTTTCTTAACTTTCTTTCCGACGACTTAGGACTTTCAGGGACAGGTTGGTGACGACGTTTGCCTTTCGGAACCTAGACATGGACCGTAAATCCTCGATTAAGCCCCATATTTCAGACACATTTTAGGGGGGGGGGCTTTTTAGAAAGGGTGAGACTTGATAGAGAGAAGGGGCTTATGGATTTAGCCGTAAGGCAGCAAGTATGAAACATGGTAAACTAACGTGAACGTCCAGAACAATTAATAAATCTAATCATTACACATGAGTTTCTTTCAGTTTTGTGAAGGCGTGGGGGGCTTAATAGCAAGGGGCCCCTAATACATTTTCCCTCTAAAATGGGGATTATGTTATGAGAGGGGGTTTATTTGAGAGGGGCCTAATAGGGGATTTACGCGGTGTTCAGACTATTCATGTAGTAAAGCTGTATTGTCATTATTGTGTAGGGAAAAACGGATCTGAGGATTTTGCCAGTATATTGGTTAATAGTTAGGCATGACAATAATTTCTATAATTTAACATCTTTTAAAGAGCAACTCTCAAATACTGAAAAGGAATCCAATCACAAACGTGATTATTTTAGGAGGGCAATTATTAAGCAAATTGAAAAACTTAATTATAAAATAGAAAAAATCACACTTAGTCTACATGTCCAAAATCTGAAGATATTTAAACATACCTGCGTTACTGTTTTGAAAGAACGATCTTTTATTTCTTTCACTACTTGGGCTCTAGACAAGGGCTGAATAAAGAAAATTTTCCGAGTAAGTTAGTAACAACATGCAGTTAAACTTTCGATTTGATAACCCATAATGCCATATTATTGTATATTTAAATATTGGCATTTGCATTTGCTGACTAACCTCATCAACCTGCTCGGTTTGCTTTTCGGACTTCTTTTTACGATCTTCAGGTAAGCCAAGTTCAGGATGACGTTGCATGTGTTTCACTTTTAAACTATCCTGTTCGACGGGAATATTTAATAGAATATTACACTGCATTTCACACTAAGGTTGCATTGCATTTCAATCTAATGCACATTAAAATTGATGTTAACGGCAAACTGTTATATAAGAACGCGGTGAATACCTTGCTGGTTTTCTTCCATGTTTCAAAATCCTTAACATCCCTTCAAGAAAAAATAATATTCTTAATCAAGAATGAAAGACATCTTAAACCAAGAATGAAAGACATCTTAAACCAAGAATGAAAGACATCTTAAACCTTAAGATAACTTTTTTTGAAGATATTGTTTTCATCATGGATGGATCCAGCTTGATCTGATAGGGGGTGCTAACGGGCGCTGTTCATGAAGCTGGGCGTGGCCGGAACCGAGGCAGGGTGAATCATCACTGAGGACCCCCAGCAGGGTCAAAGGGGTCATCTTGTCAGAAAATGTGTAAAAAATAAGATTACCTATATGGTCAAAAAGGCCCATCAATGGCCCGATATTTTATTTTTGTTTGATAATTGCCCTGGAAATGGCACCCTCTGCACTCCCCCCCTCCCTCCCCAGCAAATCCATCCCTGGTTTCATGCTTCATTTTGAGATTAGATAGCTCATTCAGTTCAATAAATTAAAGTAATATCATATGATGTCATATATGTATACGTGTATACGCCGTTTTTCTCGTATATCGCATTTGAACGTATTTGAAGGTAAACATTTTTACGGAAACATTTCTATGGTTCCTCGAATGTTTCCCGTTTACCCAGCCTTGGAAACATTGTTTCCCAAATTTGCTTCCCAACTTTCCCATGCAGGAGGCAAAAAATGTTTTGCAACAAATCGAGAAACATAATTCGAAACAATGTTACTAAATATACCACATTTTCTCTGATGTCTGATCATATCTGTATTACGACACGTTCGCTGATTGCTAATATCACGAAATTGTTTAATAAGGCATGCGATATAAACATACTGTTGTAAATTTGAGACAAGATCAGCGGAAGCCACTCTCAAAGTGATGGGATCTACCAAAGGTTCACCTTCTTCGGGTGAACAGATTTTCATCTTTGCCGAGTTATACAAATCATCAATTTCATTCACTTTCTAACATAAGAAAAATATATTGGAAAAAAAACGTCAAAAGGGTCAGCAACCTGAATTCTCATGCACTCACATATTTCGCGAAGTGTCCGCCACTGCTACATCTTCATAAGATGTGTGATATTTACGCGAGGATGTTTGTACAGCTACTCAGTAACGTTCTGACGGAGGGCCTTCGAAACGTCGAAGTATTTTTAATAGTTTTCAGGTATAGTTCATGCAACCAAACCCACGACAGCTTATTGCAGAACACTACCTACACAGGTAAAAATCTCACATCTTGTTGACAGGTTGTTGATGCAGACTTGCTACAAGTCTGCTGCAGGTTTGTTACAAGCTGTGTGTTTTCCGTGTGTATATGCACTGGATCCGCGCGTTTAAGATTGTATCCGTGCATACTGTATACTTTCACCATGTAACTGAACATACCTTTGAACATACCTGTATAATTTCCTGAGTATTTTTTACAGTATCACTTGATTTGGATTCTTTCGCAACTTCTCTTTCGTACAGGGATATCGCGTCACGTGACCCACATGCAAGCTAAAACAAACAGAACATCACGACGGATAATGCATTTCGTACCAAAATACCTACGGTTTAACCGGCCTATATCATATTAACACTGACTACTACGGTATAGATACTCCAGAAACAAAGCATGAACAGTGTGCAAGCCATTCGCAGCAATAAATAGAAATTTCAGTCTGCATCCTGGAAAGTGTTCAATGTTCCTCGGATAATTTATTTGCCATTATCAAATGTTCCTGAAAAATGCGTAAAAACAATTTGACCGTGTAAACAAAATAGTCTTTAGTATCGGAGTGAAAAAACTTTCGTAGCTTTCTTCATTGTGTATAACTCTTAGCTTGTATTTTCATAATTTTACAATAGACATTACACAAAGTGCGTCGGTGACGCGTGGTAAAACCTGGTTTCCATTTAGTCGTAACTGTCTTAAACATATCAAGGTGACCGATGTAACCAAGGTGACCGAGTGTCAATACATTTCTACCATCAGTGATTTCTATAGTCAATAAAGACTGATTTGCATTCAGCACAGAAAAGATGATCCAGACTATTTCACATCGTCGAACATGACTTGTTCATTTCAGTTACTACCAAATAGAAACCAGGCTTAAGATCTCATTGGCTGGGGCGAAAGTTAGGACAGAACAAACTTCGATCATTTTTTTAACTTTCTTTCGGACCGGATATATCTCTGGAGAAGAGGTGAAATACGAATACTTAGTCTTTGACAAGAACGTACCTGAATTGGCATTGCCACAAATAGAAATGCTTTGTCTGCTCTTAATGAAGATATCACGTAATAAACATCGTCATGCTGCACAAGAAAAATAAATCATTATACGCGTGTTTTTATTTCTGAACGTCTTTTTGAATAAGTCCAAAAATAGATGGAGGTATTTATACTGTCATTCATTTACTACGTATACCTTTTGTTCCTTAACACTTTCTTGAAGATTTATTAAATCATTCCACATTGATAATGTCATTCTTATCTAGAAATGTATTGTATAAATCAATTTAACTTAGGCCAAAAAAATAAAATGTTGGTTTCAGGTTTCATAGGCATGTTTTACATCGGTAGGTCGGAAAAACATTTTATTTAAAAAAACATTTTTTATAAAGTACATCTATATATTGGAAATGACAAAAACAATCACCGACGCTGGACTATTCGCTGGACTTGTTGTTGCTTCATGCGTCCCCATTAGAGAGCTTAAGCAAGCGACGTTTTTGACAACACGGACGTCACGCGTACATTATTTAACCGTTAATTATGGTAGCAGCAGTTCGTGCTTGAAATCAAGAATGGCAGTCAAAGTGGTTTCACGTTCGTGATTTCAAACAAGAACGGCTGTCGCCATCTATAACGGCTCAATTTACTTCCGGTCGACGTTCATGAATCAAAAACGACTTATTATATCTGTCATAGACTTTAATTAGCGTCGGCCACGGACATATAGAGACAAATTAGGGTTGATTCGCGTGTGCCTAAAAGATATAAACAAAATCTCGACGTTTCGAGCTAAAGCCCTTCGTCAGGAGAAATTAGTAGACAGATAAACACATTACATCAGCTTTTATAGCAACGCTATAAAAGCTGTCACGTGAACAAAATATTAACCAATGAAAATAAAGTAGTCATAACAATCATAACAAAATAGAATTAATATGTAAAGATATAGACTGCGTGTAGGCTTCGGCCCGATTATAGGGTTTGTCATCAAGCACAGTTTCACGTGCATCTCCTCCAACCTTGTTTACTGCATCTCTTGCAGCAAATGTGGCTTGCTCTACATCGGAGAGACTGGAAGACGTTTAGGCGATAGGTTTGCTGAGCACGTGCGTGATGTTAAGAACAATGTGCACAACAAACCGGTTGCTAGGCACTTCAACAGTGCCAACCACTCCTTTTCTGATATGAAAATATGCGCCATTCATCCCATTATTGGTGGCAATGATACCCGTCGGAAGCAAGAAAAGCGTCTCATTTTTAAACTTGGCACCATTCAGCCTGATGGTATCAATGAGCGCCTCTCCTTCATCTAGCTCATTCTTTTCTCTTAAATACTTCTGATATACTTTCCTCTATATCCCCTCTTCCCTTCCCTTGCACGACATTTATAGCGCTTTGATAAATGTAACGCCTGTGCGCAGGCCTTCGACCCCATAATCGGGCCGAAGCCTGCACGCAGTCTATATCTTTACATATTAATTATATTTTGTTATGATTGTTATGACTACTTTATTTTCATTGGTTAATATTTTGTTCACGTGACAGCTTTTATAGCGTTGCTATAAAAGCTGATGTAATGTGTTTATCTGTCTACTAATTTCTCCTGACGAAGGGCTTTAGCTCGAAACGTCGAGATTTTGTTTATATCTTTTAGGCACACGCGAATCAACCCTAATTTGTCTCTATTATATCTGTCATGTGTGTTTAAACACCACACGCGAGCCACACGCATGTTCGTGACTTCGCGTGTGCTATATTCTCGTCTACAGGGCAGAAACCGGAAACGCTCGATATGTATAATAAATATTCGTGTGGATGAATGCAAAAAAAGGCCGTAGATCCCACTGCATGTATTTAATATTTTGTTCAACTGTTATTTTTTCTAAAACTATGATTAACATGATGACTATAGATAATGATTAAGGCAAACAAAATATTGGACAAACACACAGACACCATGTTACTGCTATTTAAGAAAAGATGTTCGCTAAAAAAAAGGAAATTGTTTTATAGTTATGTCAAAAAATGTTTATGGTCGGTGACATTTTCAACAGGTCGGTCGGAAACCTGAAACCAACTATTATTTTTATTTGGCCTTAGAGTTTCTTCAAATTGGTGTTCAAACGCTCAATAACTGAAGAAAGTATCTCACTGTAGTTTGTATTACTCATCTAAACCTGCTATAGTAGGTCATGGGTAGGGGATTTATTAGGTTGGGTGACTTACCTGTGCTAGCAAACCCATGTAAGAGTTTGGTTGGTTCTGTCCTGCATGTGCTTAAGCTCGTTTTCCACTAGGCGAATTTGTTCGCGCGATGTGAAGCGAAGACCGAATTTCGGCAACGTGGAGAACCCAAAGAAAAACCCTTGAATTAAGCACAGAAAAGAACCAACGACAACTCTACTTACAGAGGGTGGTAAAGGGTATTTTCGTGAGCCGTGAATTGGCAATATTTGTTCCCATGAAATGTGAAATGACGGATTTTTGTGTCGTGAAACGTGATTTATATCGTGAGCCGTGATTGCCGGTAATTTTTTTGCGAAACAATAATTTATTTGAGGACGTCAAGAAGAGCAATGCTATGGATGTAACAATTTTCCTGCATGTATTTTCTTCATTTTTTATTTGATATATCGGTTGGTGTTTAAAGAATTGTTGAAATTGGTTTCGAAAACGTAAAAATTTGGCATTAAATACTCAGTTTATAAAATAGAATTTACAAAGTTGAAAATGTATTTTATAATTCTCGTGAAATGGCAATTTTTTCACATGTGAAACGTGAAATGACTGTTTTACCTCACGTGAAACGTGATCCATACCCCCCCCCCCTTTTACCATCCTCCTTACATGAGTTTTCAAGCACATCAAGTCTAAGCAGAGTTACCCATCAATTAGGAACGCGTTCCTTCGTTTAGTAATTAATTACCTTTTTCCGTTCCTTTTCAAAAAAGTAATTAATTAGAGGTCAAAATTACTACAATTGTAATGAGTTCTCACAACACTGCAAGTAACCATATCCTACCCTCAACCTTCAGTAGCAGGCTTGGGCATCGCGCTTGTCCATATCTGCCACCCTTGGTCTCCAAGTTATGTGGATTTTAGCTTAGTTGCGCAGAACATATGTAGTCACAATGATTCCATGGCATTACCTTGACTTTAGGTGTCACATGCTGGGTGTAGTAGACGGAGTATATAGAATATATTGCACCAACTTGATATTGCAAAGGACAATTTGGCATTAAATAATGACCCAAAATACGATACAAACATTCAACAATCTAACAGAAAGAAACAGAGACAATAACATTATTTAATTGTGGATGTTCTACACACAACTGACTCTCCGCAGAGGTTTCCTGTGGAGAGGTAGCATAAGTCCTGGAGAATCCTATTTTCCTTCCTGACACCACAATCCCAAAATAATGTGTCTTATAACACCACATATCTTACAACTAACACTACATTACAGCCATTTATTTGCACACTCTAACATACATGGTGGTGTATTACCACATTTAGGAATACTTGCCCTGCATATACCATATTTCAGTATAGGGGCTTTCATATAACTGAGGGGGGAGGGGTCATCAAATTTTCATTTTTTTGGCATACGCCTATTGTCAAATTGACATCACTTCCATTGTTCTTTGTGTGCAAGGAGGGGGACAATTTTGAACATAATTGTTTCTGCATACTAAATGGTGACCCGGTATTTGACCAGCATGCACCATATTTCACTATACTGGACTGTTCTATCCATACTTTGATATATTTGATAGTACATACAATTATACTGTATTTCAGCAGATTTAGATGGTTAAGCAGTTTGTACAATCTGTGGCAAACCTCTTGTATATAAAACAACTACCCTGACATACTGTAGTGTAATAATGTACAATTGTGTATAATTGTTTAGGGCAGTAAAGGGGATGAGTGGTAATTCCAAGTGCTTTCCTAGAATGCACCTCGAGATTATGACATTTCAATACCTGGATTTTTTGCCATTCACGATCACCAGCCCTAAAACCACAATATATAAAGACAATAATAAACACAATGTTTATCCTTGGGGCAATAATCTCCCTCAATGAATTTCCTAAGCAATTTAATTAATTAAAAAAAGATTAAGAAAACTTGTTTCAAGTTTCAAGTGAAAGGTTGTTTGTCTGTGGAAGTTAGTAGTCAAACTAAACACCTTTGCTTACAGTAATGTGTTGCAGTTTTCTGAATATTGTTCACATTAACCCATTAACTGGCAGCACCCTACCACTGACGAGTAAAATCGTCTGGCGTTAGACAGAGTACAATACTAAAGTAGGGCGCATCAGCATCTGGGCGCATATTGCAAGCTAATGGGTTAATAAGTTCTAGTCAAAACTGAGTTAAAACCAAAATCACAGATACATAATCTAACCAGATAATAGATGCTTTCGCATCAAAATATGCATCAAAGTGGAATATACAGTACATTCCTAATGTCATAAAAATCAATATCGTGGTGATGACAACATCTGATTGGTTGCATTGCAGAATGTTTGACAGGAAAACATGACAAATTATTTGGGTTTTGGTAATACCTACACTGGACCCTAATTAATAAATGGATCAATTCTTGCTGTTACCAACTCCTCCCCGGGCAACCCCCAGGACAATGCAGCAAATCATGTTCCGGGGGCTGGGAATTGGTTTGATGATTTTGTCCCAGGGCACAGAGTAATCACATACAGAGGTTCATCTTCATGTCGGCACCTTTGATGTCGGCGTAAGGGCTTTTTCGGCAAAGTCTGCCATGTTCTTAGCCAGTCCAGTAAAGAGAGGCTGTCAGCATGAATTTTTTATGTAAACTGCGCATGTGCAGGTACTGGCTAAGAACATGGAGGCCGGTAAAAAACACCTTACGGTTTTTCCGCAAAGATGAACCTCTGTATGTGATTACTCTGTGCCCAGGGGTTTAGGCCAGGAATGCGCAATTGAACAAATTGGATTCTTTGCTACCCAGTAGGAAATCTATTTGTTGAAGGCCCCTAAAGGTCAAGATTGTCTATTCCATGGGAATCGGCACCAATCCATAACCAATCAATGAAAGGCACACCAATATCAGTCATCCATTGATATTGATTATTTTGATTATGGTACTTTTGATAATCGAGAATGCATGCAGACCAGCAGATCTATATTGAGTTATTGTGAACCTACTGATTATGAACTAAACAAAGTATTATGAACCTACTGATGAATAAGTGAAAATTTAACTTGCTTCCAAACTTCACAGAAAGCTTCAAAACGAACACTTTGTTTTTCTTCAAAACGTGCAAGTAGCACACGACAATCTGATGTCAAAGCATCAATAAAATCCATGGCAGCCATATTGTTCTGGAAGTACTTCATGTAACACTTCATGTAAGCACATAATTGAGCCAAGCTATTTGGCATGCAACCAAACTTACCATTTTGAGATATTTTTATGTTTTGAAGTTTTTTATGTAAGGTTTTCGTATTGGTTTTTAGCATTTTTGTGTGTTCAGAAGTGTAGAAGATTCACAACTCTCATGTTGTTTATCACGACATATAGCCTATATAGACCAATGACACGGTGCCACTGATCAGATCAGTGCACGGTGCACGGATTACATATATTTTTAATTAACAATTATTACGTAATTAGCTGATAACGTGATCCAATGACATCATTGGCTGAGAGGGCCACTTTCCGTCGAAAGGCGGGAAGCCCGGATCGTCATCGGTGCAATGAATGCTCGCCATTCAGAAGGAAGCAAGACAAAGCTCACGGGGTGACGGGCCTCATTAGTGTGGCTCGAAACAGGCTGGATGAATTGTGATCTGTTATCAGGATTCAATCTCAATTCAACTTCTTGAAAAAGTTGCAGGACTAGGGACGAGGGATGAGAAAAATCTACGGAATGCCTACTTAACTACTTTCTCCACCATGCTTTTTTCACAGTCGAAATAAACTATCCAGAACGGATCCAAAAGCCTTTTCGTCCTTTTTACCCTTTTCCTTCGGAGAGTCAAGTGCAACTAATAACTTCTGAAAAACTCGAGAAAACGTATTGCTTATATACAAATTCGATTTTCTTATTGCTTTATAGAGAATCCAATCATAATTCTTGAAAAGGAAGGTTCAGTTCTGCATTATCTCCGCTGAAAAAGTACACAACAAGTCAACAACGTTCTTAAATTCTGAATCCGTGCTCAGTTGTCTTACAGAGGCGGAAATTGCGGTGGGGCGGGGGAACAATCACCATCACGGTAAAATTTTAACCTGAAAAAGGCTAAAAACAGCCAAATTTAAGTGTAAATCGCAACTTTTGTCGGAAATTTAGAAGGTTTCTCGGAAATTCAGGACGCTTTGTCCAACCAGGTAACCACAGGAAAAAGTGAATTTCAATTCCCCACTGTTCTCTTACTATCTTGCAGTTTGCCAGTTTTCCGTAATCTTCTTCAGCTTCTTGAAATCACGAATCTTACCATCTTTCTTCCCTTCATTAATTTCGTTCCCGTGACCTAAATAAATGTTATCCCGCATTTCCTGCTAAATCTTCGGATTGTAATCCCTCCGGAGTCCCGGATCCGTAATCTATTGGGGCGGGTACGTTGTATAAAGGCCAGGTACTGGGTTGTTTTAACTTTTAATTGTAAAAATGTCTAAAAATTTGTAAACTACTAATATATAACTACAAAACTTTCATTTAATCCGGGCTATTCCAATCAACGCCGATTTTAGAAAGCTTGTTAAGAATATCAGGAATGTCGCCCTCGTAATCCGGAACTTCGGTATTACAACTGGGGGGTGTTAGCTTCTTTTGGCCGACAAAAAGGGCGTGGCTGAAGTTGAGCCCGGCCGACGATTTAAAAAAAACGTTAGGCTATGGTCTATTTGAATAACAATTTTAATCTGTTTAATCTAAAAGCGACCATTTAACACAACTGACTGCTCTAAAATATGCTACATTTTCACACTTCAATTATATAATATAAAACAAAAGCAAATACAGTTATAATGAACCCGCTTTATGGTTCTCGTCCCAATGTGTGCGCGCGTCTTTGTTGGGCGAAGCCTGGGCGAAGTCACAAATAGACAACGAGTGCAAAAGCAGATCCAGCCATATCATAGCTGGCCTTGGCTATTTTCAACATTTGCCCTACAAAATCGGATCAATTTGCCCGAAAACATGAATTTCCTGAAGACTGAGGGGGTGTCACACCCCTAGTAGTTTCGCCCCTGCCTCCCCCTGAGGTGTAGCTATATCTATGGGTGTAGCCTGCGAGTCAGGCGTTTCAGTATGGGGGTTAGGATTGAAATTGCGAAGAGTTCGGTTACAAAGCTAGAATTTAATGTGAATGGCCTCAATATCACCCAGTCATTCTTTAATTCCCAAAGTTAAACCATTAATCGCCGTTAATCTTTGAGATATGTCATCATTGTTACAAGGCATAATGACGCGTCATTGTGTTGTCAAGGCGTCCGGAGACATTGGCGTCGTCTAGTCCTTTCCTATTGGTCCCAATAACAGGGTTCCAATGTCACGTGATCATATTTACATTACACCGTACGATGAAAATACTTCAAAACAATATTGCCACGATTTTATACTAAACGCCGCAAACGTACGAAAGTTTGTTGTATTTTATTTACTGGTATATAGTTTATAGAGATACACCGTTATGGTGGCGATGTTTATAGCGCATGAATGCTCGAAGATATGAAAATTACAGTTTGTTTTGGAGCGACTAAAATTATCGTTCCCTGTGGAAGTGAACTACCTGTCCGTGAACTTGTACAGCAAGCTATTGTTCGGTACAGAAAAGTCACGAATAAAGTAAGTATTCCCAAGTTGAATTCACTGATTGTTTAATTTGTTATGGCAAAACCTAAATCCTGTCAAGAGCTTTTACTAAACGACTTTGTCTGTGTACAAGTACACGAGTATTTCGCAAGCTATTTGGCATTATTTGCCATTATTTGCCATACTTTTGTTTGACATAAATGTTAGTCACTTAGCTGTCGGATTTAACTTGAAGTTGTTTAATATAAATTTTACTAATCTGTAGCCAACAGTATATGACAATTGTCAAAAATTATGAACACTACTGATAATTTTTCGATTCGAAATTTAATCAATAGATATTTATACATTGACAAGCTTCATAAAACACATGTTACAACATTGATTTTAAGTTTATATAAATGCGGTAAAACAAATAATAAATTTTTCAGCTTAATGTATTAGGAAAGCATATACACCTCAAGATGGCATTTGTTTCTTGAATATTATGATTTAAAAAAAGAGTAAAACAGAAATTTGAAAAGCATTTCAATGCATCGTTTCCGTTTTGTTTAGAATGGCATCCTTTTGTCCGCAGTTTTACAAATTATAGCGATCGCTGATTGATAAACCATTTGTAACCAATATTTTTCGATTAAAAAGCAGTAATAATCCCTATATCTTGCATTTATTAGTAAAATGTTGATAAATTGATAAACTTTTCTCTCTATAGCATACAGATGACTATATACGCGTGCATTGTTTACAGACATGTGATGAGGGAGCCATTTTAGACGAAGACGATACAGTCGGTGATGTTCTTGATGATAGAGATAAGGTATTAAACTTTTTCCACTTAAATATTTCGTATAAAACACATCAATAAATAGTGTTTTCACAAAAGTTTACTATTCCCAAACACGTAGTAGCAATTTCAAAACAAACCTGAGGCATTATTAAATTCTAATTGCAATTTACACAGTGCGAATTTTTTAACCATTCGTACGAAACGGTATGTGCTGTTTTAATTATTTCTCTTCCTTTTGTGTGTTTTGTCATTGTCAATTTGGTGTAGAACTAAGTCTTTCATGTAAAGCATCTTGCTGTTGAAAATTGCAGGAAAATCTCTGAATTTGAAGTACCTACATCGAAGGAAACAATTTTCTCACATTACTTAGCTATTATTGTGATACGGTGTTTACAAAATATGCAGCTCAGGCATAGCTCAGGTTTCAAATCTTTTTTGATACGGCTTGCTTCAAGTGACATGGAGTGTCAAATTTCATCGCTATCAGCAGATATATCGCCATGGAACTTTGCCTTTGTCCTCGCAAATATACTGAGAAATAACCTAAATTTATTGTGTTCGGTGCTTTACACAAGTGTTTCATGTAATGCTTCAGTTGATACGCATATTTTAGACATTCTTCACTGTTGCTTTTACGGGCTTTTTCTCGCTTTATTCCATTTTGCCAAGACAAAGGCACAAAGCTGAATATTTATTTAAACTCCGCTGTTGCTGTTTGCATTTTATTTTCTCATGAGTGCCACATACAAGGTAAGAAATGCTTTCAGTAACTGATACTGTTAGCTATTTATGTTACGGATTAACCTTATTTAGTGAATTTATTGTTAATTGTCTTTCAAATTGTGTTGAAACGCGCGCAATGCTTTTTACATGCCAAGTGCCAACAGCCTCACCAATAACCCATATTTTATGATACTTCACTTCCATGCGATATCTGACTTGAGAACAGGAAAATACTTGATCCTGTGGATACAGGAACAAGACTATGTATGGCTTATCATTGTTTTTCTTTAATATAGCCCAAACAATGCTCAAATTTTGTTGATATACATTGACCAAAAACAATATTCACACCTACATCATATGGCTGTGTATGCAATAGTGTGCATATTTTGTATACTTTTCACAGTTTTTACTAATGAAAATATTGTACCTTGTGCTGTACCCTTAATAAGCTATAAATAACATGCTTCTGAAGTGGGATTTGGACATAAAAACAGAAATAATTGCTTAAAAACATATGTGCAAACATATGTTGAGTGTTGGGTTCCTGCTTAGGTAGTGATGAACAATATTCATGAGCTTAGTTGAAGGTACTAACTACCTGAAAGTTATGAAAAAAGTACTTTGACGTTTTGAGTGAAGGCCTTCCTGGAATATATATGCTGAATGTATGTGCTTATGAATCATGATGCATCAGATATCCAATCTATTAAAAGTATTTTCAGAAATACTGACATCCTAGGTTTTTTAGTTGAGCAATGAACGAGGGTTCACAGTAGGTTTTGTGGTACACATAATATATACCGTATATATAATGTAAACCGGATACAAGGTAGTATAATTGGTTATTCCAGAAAAGACTGCAGCCCTCACCGCCTAGAGACGAAATCTCGGGTGAAATCAACTTCTGATATAAATGGTAAAATGTGCAAGGACTTCTTCCAAAGGGGAGAGGGGGGTTACTGTTCTATTTTTATCAGTGGGGAAGGTGCAGATGTTTTTTGGGATGTTCCAGTGGTGGGATGAAGGATTTCAAGAAGTTGCTGGATGAGAAAAGTCTTCATAAAACTTGGGCATAGTTGACTAGAGCATGGCATTCAGCATTAAAGAAGACTTGCAGACCATCATTAACCAAAAGAGAACTGATTAATAGTTCAATTATTTCATCATTAATTAGATTTGATTAGATTTTTTAAAATTCCTGTTTCCATAATATATACTATCTGGGTGGATACTTCTAAATGTATAATTAGATACCATCCATGCCAGATATTTTGGCCTTGCAAAGAATTTGCAGGGATGGAAATACCAGTTAGTGATTTGTAATTATTGTTTTTATTACAAGCGATAAAAACACCCAAAAATATCTGTTAATCAATATATAGATACTGTACAGTAAATAGCATCATTAACCTGTACCAGAGTATGCTCCTTTTTGCAACTGCTGCTGTTGTAAGTGGAACTTTTGAGCCACACACCATCACCTTTCTTAAATGGCATTGTTTGGTTGATGTTATTTTCCTTTAAATGCCTGGTTAAGCTTTTCTTTCACAATATGTTGGACATCCTTCAAGGTCTTTTCTTATTCATTGCTGTAGTTTAAAATGAACTGTTCCTATGCCTCTGCTGGAATACCCATTAGCACTAAGGTTACAGTGGAAACTGTTTGGAAGGGTGAAACACCAGATGATAAATGTATTCTATTTTGATTTACAAACAATGCCAAATGAACGCCCCAATTTACATTCTCCAGGTTATGATAGAACTTCCTTCAGTGTGCAGTTCAGCCTTTGCAGTTTATCCATTTGAAGATGATATATTATGTCTTCACACCAAGAAGATAAAACACCTGCCTCATGAGGTCTGCTTAGAAATTTTGTATAGGACACAGTGTTTCTTTGTCGATGAAAGGTTTGGTTACCAATTAGGTACCACTTAGTGAAATGATTAGACATAACCCAGACATACTGATTTCCATGTGATGTGATCGATGAGCATTGGACCTGAGATACATTGTAACTTTTCCCACAGTTCCATCGGTTGTTTTACTTGTACGTTCTTCATAAGTGTTTTTTGGGAGGAAACTAGTGTTGTCTGGCATTTGAAAATTGCAGAACGTACAGAGCGGCATCTAGCATCCGTATAATTATGGAAGGAACAGAAAAGTCCGATAAGGATAGTATTAGTGCTGGACACAGTGGACGTTTAAGCCCATTTAATTATTTATCAGCTAACGGCGTGCAGCTGAATTATCGTTGACCACCTTGCATGGTTATTCCGCAATAACTCTTGATAAACCTTATGTCGTCGTACCAATGAACGCCCTAGCCCGCATGCAGGCTCACTGATGGAGAGGAATAGTGGGCCTGCACGGAAGACCGGGTAAAATCTAAAACACCCCTTTTCTAAACACGCCCCCTTCGCGCGTCAAGTGTCAAAAAATAACCAATGACAGCAAAACAAAAAATAAACAAACTCGCATGAAAACATTGCGGGATTTTCTCTGAGTATCCAAAATAAAAATAAAGTATGAATGGATATATCAACTCCAAAAAAGCAAGCAAACAAGTCTGATTTAAATAACTTTTGCCGAATTTGCAAGTGCTCATTCTCAACTAAATTCAGAACAGGCAAGTTAGGACGAATTTCGACAGAAAATATATTTAAAACGTCAAATCGTGAGGGAAGCCGTGGTACCACATTAGCATTGATTTGCGCTTCCATCGGCATTGTTATAAATAAATCGTCACGTTTATCAGATCGCGTGTGCAATGCTTGTGGGCGGAAAGTACGAAATTTGTATCAATTATTCAATTTGGTAAAGAACACGACAAACGAAGAGAATGTTGAGAGTCCCGCTCGTTTCAAACGGCAATTTCAAACGGCGTTTCAAACAGCCAATCAGAATGCTGCGTTCGTGTACGAACGCGGAAAACATAAAATACCCGGTCTTCCGTGCAGGCCCACTATTCCTCTCCATCAGTGGGCCTGCACGCGGGCTATGAACGCCCGAACTTTGGTGGGAGAAGACGGAGCGAGTCTAGAAATCACGCACAGCCTTGATTTTCAACGGATCAGGTTCGGTTACTGGTGCTGATACCATGTGACCAATGATTCAAGGAACTTGATCAATTCTTGTGCAAATCGATTGTCTCGTTTGACCTTCAACCCTGCCGCCCTAATGCGACAGAAGACTTCTTCCTAAATGCGTCGGTGTTCCTCCCACGTTTCGGAAAAGATGATAATGTCATTGATGGGAACTAGATATCGCTTATCCCTTTCGTTCTATTCTCCCGTCATGCGGGAACGTGGCGGAAGCGTTGGTTAAACGTAAATAGTCTGCGCCTACTGAGAATGCCGTCTTCTCCAGGTCCTCCTTTCTGAAACGTTCTTGCCAGTAGGTGAATTTCACTAAGTGGGACAGTGCAGCACATAGTGGTAACTCTGAAAGGATAAACATATATCACAGTAACTAAATCGTTCACTATACAGTATGTACTGTCGACCTTGTGTTTGGTTACAAATAGTAACATTTAGCATAATTTTCTCGCTCCTATAACTCATGTCAATACATTTGACGTTGGGTCTAGGACTACTGAAGTAATGTGCGCCATCTAAGCATCCTTCTTTGTTACCGAGTTAACACGCCGAAAGTCAACAGAAAGCCGGTAGGCACTGTTTTTCTTTGAGCGATATCTCCATCTAAAAAGATCTCGGGAAGCTCTACACTTGAACACGTCGACGTCGTTGTCATCCTGGTCACGGCATCAAATGAAGCATAAAATAATAATTCGGAATAACATCTGAACCCCATATTTTCTTATAGAGTGCTAGCACACGTTCTACACAGAATAATAAGCACATAATATTATCATCTCTTATTTCCGACTATGCAATTATAGAACTATGCAGTCCCTTATTGCCCCGCTCTTATATAATTATCAGTCAATTTTTTTCCTTTACTCAGCTCCGGACTCCTTATCAATTACCCGCATATATTACATTATATTTAACTAACAGATGGTTAAAATATACTTTTGCACGATTATGCCGAAAATGTAAGAAAAATTACAGATGATTTCATGGAAGATTTTACAATTTTAGGTAATCGCATCGTTTGAAGAAAACCTAGTTACTCGGCCAGGACATAATGGTGGTGATGGAACAAGCACATCATCTGTGGGTACTGCAAGCCCTGATATATTTCAATGTGACACTCGAGGACCTATTGAAGGCATTCCAGTTGCAACCAACCTGTATTCGAACAACAGACAACCACAGAGAATACTAGATGATTATAAACACAAAAATTCTTTACAAGTGAAATACGTAGAAAGCTTTTCGCCTCACAGTTCACATTCAACATTGACTGGTGAAAATCATGAAGCCGCTAGGGAAAACGGTGGTCGACATTTGGAAGGGAGATCATCAGGATCAGATATGGAAGGTTATGAAGGTGTTGAACATGGTGACGATGATAAAGATGAGTGTGATATTTCTGCTTTTAAAAGAGAACCTGCAAGAAAATCTTTAAAAAGTGATCATTTGGATCGATGGATTAATATGCAAGAATCCTATTCAGAAGTAAGTGCTTGGTGTTACGCATTATGTATACTTGTAGGTTAGGGGCCAGGGGGGGGGACTGCGAAGACTGAGGGCCGTAGGGGACTTTACGGTTGAATAAAAACCAATACCTGCGACCTGTTGATATGTTCGCAAGACCATATTATTTTGTTTACCGGAGGTATGATTGGTTATGATTGCTGTGATCGCTATACACGGATACGATATTTCTTAGGAGGTTACCAGTTTTAAAAGTTGAAAGAATGTCATAATTAATTTTGGCAGCACTTGAACAATATTAAGTATATTAAGTACAAATTTCAAATTGTTTTATAGACATGCATTATGACGTTTCTTTGCGGTACGTGACTACAATTACCAGAGTGCTTCGCGAGAATCTTAATAGAAAAAGATAGCAATTAGTCTGTCTGCAAATACGCGCAAAGCATTCTGGTAATTGTAATCACGCACCGATCCTAAGGTGTACATAAGGTCCATTTACATTTTTCGTTTATTTTTAGTTCAAAAGACATGAACCCACTGGGGCTCCACCATCGCCTGTTGAGAAAATCACTGTTCCTGATACTAGTACAAGAATTAGCAGACAGATATCCCTGGCTTTATCTGAACCTGAGTAAGAACGTGTTACTTTTCTTTTTGTTATACCATAATTTATCATTGTTATCTTGAGATTATTAGAATAGTAATTTGATACACCAAAACGTGTGCTGAAAAGCAACCTGGACATTTTGAACATACTTGGAGGAGATATAGAATCACTATAGCAACGACTTCGAGTGTATTATATCACTTCTCAAACAGCTTAAATTTATGGACATTTATTACCGTGGCATCAAGAAAACGATATAATACGGTGCTAATTTCCTTACGGTGTTTTGGTCATGAATTTTAGAGAGTTTGAGAAAGGTTAGCGAAAAGTAAGAGTTGTAGTATTATCCATGCTGCAAGTAATCTCTATTCAGACAACTGAACATTGGCGCCCTTTTTACTCTCCAAAATTGCTTTTATTAAAGAGAGATCAAGATTAAAAATGTTTGTAGGACATGGACAGTGGTCTACTGTATAGTAATAGTGGCAATGCATTTCATCAAAAGCGGCAGCGGCGATCGACCAGCGAATTCTGGCCCCTAGCCCCTATTACATTTGATGGCATTAGCTGTTATTTTGGGCATGCCATTGGCAAAGAGGAAGTATAGAGTCAGAAAAGTGTTTGTTTAGGCTAATATCTTGAGCGTGGGGTTTCAATGTAGGTAGCGACCTGGTAGCGATGAGCAATAATCACGAGCTTGGTTGAAAGATCTCCATGCATGACATCAGCAGACATATACAATATTTCTACATCTCACCTCACCTCATACATTGTTCCATATTTTTCCTGTATTCTTGTTTCTTTTCCACCCATTCTTCAACGCTAATATATTCTGTAATGTGATTTCTAATTCTTCTTAGAGTTTGTTTATACACCGCATTTTCAATCATGGCGGGGGAAGATGTATTTACATCCAGCCCCCTCCTCCGCATGGTGGAAAATGAGAAGTCCACTGTAGTAATGTCTAGCCAAAACAAACAGTTTTTCACCGACTCCGCATTGTCTTGGGAATAACCACCCTGTTAAATATCTTAAACAAACCACCTACGGTTTTGAGTAATTTCCTGCATGGGTGTTCTTTTTGTACAGAGATTCCGAACATCTCAATATCGTTTTAAAACCAACTATGGGAGAAAATCTTGGAATCACAGTTCAAGGATATAAAACTGCTGATGGAAGGTAAAAAATTAGTGTGTTTTGGTTCACGAAATGTTAGAGCACAAAGAGCAAATAGTATAGTTTTGGTTACCTCAATTTCATTACCACAACCAGCGGGTTCACCTAGATAAGATCAGTCATCTTCAGGAGTTACCTGAAGATCCTATCTAAGTGAATCCACTGGTTGTGACAGAGAATTTGAGGTAAGCAAAACTATGTATATATACACTCAATGCGGGATATCCAATCCACACAAACGACGAACTTTCTAGATATGATTGTGGGACAATATTGACTAATTTGACTGACCCAGCCAAGAATGGTAGTATTGCTTCATTTGCTTGTTGCCCTCAGCGTGTATAAGAATAGAAAATCCAAGTGGAGTCGAATAACCTGCTGAAAAATTGCTTTCTGAATGTCCCAACCGGGACGTTCAGCAAGTTATTCGACTCCATTTGAACACACATTACTATTACTCTTCCTACTACACTGCTGAGGAGAACAAGCAATACAAAGTTTTCAATCAATACACTAGGAAAAACGATATGCTGCAATGCATGATATTGGATTTTTTTTGCTGTAGTGAGCTTGGTCTTATTATATTTGAAATTGATCCTAAAGGTTGCGCAGCTCGTGATGGACGTGTACAGGTAGGAGATGAGAATTTTTACTGTCAATGGAAAGTTTACTTCCTTGAGTTTTCATTTTTGCAAACTTTGATGCATTTTATCTTTATATAAAACTAAATTAACATATCAAAAAACGTAGTAAAGGGAAAAGATTTGTTCGTATCTGCATTTTTTTTCTGTACAGTTATACTACCGACGGTACTTCCTAATTTAGTTTTCTGCCTATTATTGGCAGCTCCGGTACAGCCACCTTTTCCATTCCTGTCGTTGTTTAGCTGACCTCTTAAGTTGTAGTATGCATTTCCTACTACTTCATAAATCTTTATATAATACAAAACATTTATAGAATTTGCTTCGTATAGATAGAGAACAGTTCATTCTCTAATACTTGAAGTTATAATTGGCGTGCCCGGGTTAAACTACGTTTTGGGTTGTTAAATCGCAGTAAGCTCTGGAGTAAATTATTCTGATTGTCTCTTAGGATGGTTAAGTTGTTAGTTGAACTTGTTATACTCTATTGTACAACCGGTCTCTGTTGGGTTGATCAGATGGAAGGCGATTACGCGTTGGCTAATAGGAAATATTTCGTCTTCCGTTTCGGTCTCAGTTCCTTTTGTTGACCTGCACCGTGGTTGATAATAATAACTTCCCACTCCAACACAGAATCATAAATAATGTACTCGCAGTATTGAAACACCGAAGTGTGTTGGAAAAGGAGTTACTGCTTTGTTCAAAGTGTGAACAAATATATAGAGATACGCAAACAATGACTAGTGTATTATATAGTCGTATACAATCAGTACAATGTAAGTCTTTCTGTTATCAGGTAGCTGATCGTATTGTGGCTGTAAATAATCAAGATCTCACAAATGTCAGTAACGAAAGGTGAGTTGTCAAGATGTTAAATTTTTCAAAACAAGAATTTTCACTAGTTTATAAGACTTATAATGAACACTATGTTGGCCACCACGTACTTCTGTATAATTATACTTTATCTCACCACACAACTACATCACGAGCCAGGTGCTCGCCTTGCCACTTTAGTTGACCGACTTAAAAAATCCATGTATATATTTACGACGAAAACGGTCAGTTGATTCATTATTCACGTGCTTCAAAAAAGCTCTTGGGGTGTCATCTATTCCCTTCATCATTATGTGTTATGTATTTAAACAGATAATACTGTATCACGTGCGCCAGAATTTTTGTTGTGTACAACCCACCTTTCCCACTTCAGTAAAAGGCTTTTCTCACTTTGGCATATCCAATAAATAGACTTACATTTTTTAAAATTTTAATTTCATTTTTATATTATATAAGTAGCGATGATTTATCAAATTGACTAATATCATTTTAAATTGGCTACTGGCAGTAGATATATATTTATATACATGTATATTGTAAGTCACGTGTACACTTTCGAACATATTCTTTTGTGAAGAATGAGATCTAATGAGTTTGTTATTGGTCATACCGTTTAGCTATTGTGCCATATAATTGTGTAAAATCACATACGTCAAAAAGATGTTTGAATGAACGATGTAAACCGACCCTTAATCTATACAATCCATTCAAGTGTGGAATATTTAAACGTATTCCCTTAAATATATTATACATTTGTATGCTGAAGGAAAGCATCTAAAATTTCTCACAAAATAGAGTAAATACAAAATCGTCAAAACAGGGGAAAATGCATTGTTTGAGTAACACAATGTTTAAGGCCTGGTTTTGACGTACAATTTCCGTCGAATTGAATTGGGTGAATTAACGCGACAATAGACAATAGTTATACAACGGATTTTCGACGGAGGTTTTACGCCCGAATTATATTCAATTTCAATGGATATCGGACATGTTAAATGGTTTTATGTCATGTCTCCACTTTTTCTCATGCGTGCCCTTATAAATCCGCCATATTAAATTTAACTAGGAGTGAAAACTACAAATATAAACAAAGCTATTAGGTTCTTTGGAGTAATAAAACAAATGTAAGGCAAGTCCCGCATTGGCTGCAAACATTAGTGGCGTTTATAGTATTAAATAATAAATATTAAAATTGAAATCTATGCATTAGATTCAACGAATTATAAAATTGGACGGAAACGCTACGTACGTAAAGCCCTACATTGTCGTAAAGTACTGTTATTCCCACGTAATTCCTCTTTTACTGACAACCGGAAGTATGCAAAATCCTCAAGACATGCACACCAATGTATATCATTATGAATTACCATATTCAGACTCATTACATAATAATAAGATAATATTGACGTGTGCATGGGTGAACAATGAAATAAAGATACGTTTAAACATTGTAATTTGTCGTGCTGATCACGTTTTGCTGAATGTTAATGACGAATATTGTCAGTGATGTCGCCTGATGATGTTTATCACGTATTTTTGAAATATCATTTAGGTATGCCTAAAATCGGTTCGACAAGTCGCTATGTGTAAACACATCTTAAGTCAACATTAAGATACATGTGAAATATCACGTCACTTATGACCTACTAATACTGCGCCACCCTACTTAATTTAATACCGCATCATACTTAAGCACCACGTATACATATTTCGCCCTATTCTGCTTAATGCACTGTAAGGACTGATTGCGTTAGTTCTTTGTATTAAAAGTCTGGCAATTTGTCAAGAAATTTCTTTTTATCATTGTATTCTCTACTCGTGTTTGTCACTTCGTATTCATTATATATTTAAGACGTGTGTGGATAACATGTTATAAATACGTGTTTGGTGTAAATCAAAGTTATATATTGTATATATTTTGACGAGATGTTGTATGATATTCTTCCTATCAGGGCAGAGGAAGCGTTTAGTAAAGCTCTCCAGTGTGACACAATTGAACTAAGTATTTCAAGATCACATTCATTTCTACCTGAAAATCAGTCAAATCTTGTGAGTTCAATAAATGGTACAAGTTCTCAGGATGATATCAACGTTGACGAAATAACTGATGAAGGTTGGTATTAATCTATTACCCAACTATTTTTAAAATAAGTCTTAGAAAGAGAGTCTTTAGAGACGGATCGTCCGTCTGGACGAAATTGGGAAGCAAGAGATCGTCTGATAGTTCGTCTGTGTATAAATGCGTCGAGGTGAACTTGTATAAAAGTACAACATTAGTGATTAGATTAGTTTAGACGAACTATTGGGAAAATATGAACCACCAGACGGATGATCCTTGTCTAGAAATACCTACAATATTTAGAAAAACAGTCATAGACCATAGATAATTTTATGCGACAACGCTGTATCAGTCGTGTGTTGTCTTCAAGATATCACCTTTAACCATATTATAAAAATAGTTGTCTTCGACTTCAAATTTGAATATTTAAAGATTCATTTACTATGCCTATGGCAAGAGTGACAAGACTACTGATTTAAGAATCATTATCGGTTAATAATCATAATAATTGCAAATACGAGTGAAGGATGATATCTTTAGTTATAGAACAGGCCTGAAATCTTACTTTTCTCTGTTTAGAGACTAATAATATGCATGCTTACTAATTGCTGGGACGAGATAAATGGCGAGATGAGCTTTTGAAGTATTGAATTTAGTCACTATAGGTCTAAAACGAAAAGTCAAACGGCGGTTAAAAGAAATTGATTTGTTGTTAATCAGATCCTGAAAACCAGATTATTGTGGCTTCTCAAACAGTCTTTCTTTGCAGTTATTCTATAATATATTACTTTATAGGAAAATAGTATAGCATTGCTGAATCATGAACTGACATCGTCTTCTTGCGTCTCGGCAAAGTGGGGTCATGTAAACAGCCTTTCTGCTAATTGCTCTGGAGAACAATACTTTTGTATTGTACATAAATTGTTATTAACTTATATCATTTCCCAACCGTAAATGCTATATATTCTTGTTTTAACAGATAAGAATACCTTACCACCTTTGCCAAACTTCTCTTCTCCTACGTACAAGAAACCGTTGGCGACTCAAGATAAAACTGATGTCGCAATTCCAAGAATTGTCGAGAAAAAAATCGTCATCGAGTTACAAAAAGGTTTGTATATACACATGCTTTTTTTTTTCAAAAATAATCATCAATCACGAGACACCTTCAACTACATATCACTAAATTGTTTTCTTGTAAAACGTGCACTATTACAATTTACAGTACAACATATATTTTCAATAATTATGTAGTAATTACTAAATTATGAACCAAGCTCAATTATTTAGAGATTTTTTAAAGTATTGTAATTTTTGCCACAAATTTAGTCAAACTAAACTAAACTTAAAATGTTGCGCTCCCACGGCTTAATATTCCGATTGTTCAGGAATGCAAGCTTTTGTAAGGATTTCTTTCATAAGACAATGTAAAATATTTATTAAATCAGAAGCTCCTTTGAGCGTTTGTTCATGCATATGAGCCCGGCTGGCTGGAGAACTCAGCCCATTAGTGGGCCGGTTTCTTTGTTCATAATCATATAGTGACTGTTTTTAACCCACCTAATATCCCGCCTTGGTGGGACGAAATTACGCAAGACTTAGATAGTATCTTGATCAAGTCACATAACGCTCTCGGGTTATTTTTTGTTGTCGGATTGAATAAACTATACGTTGTTGCGCCTGCGTATTAGTGTCCTTTAGACTTATTTTCCAACTATTCCGTCACAGGTGAAAATCAGCAAAAAATGCTCATCCACAGCCTGGTGGGATGATTCGTAGTAGTCAGAGCGCATCGCTCGGCCGATTCGACCGCCTGTGCCTATATGGCAATAAATACAACTGTTCCCGGGTAGGTCTTGAAGATGTATATATACTTGAAAATTTCATCTATCATATTTAATTTTCTTTCTTACCAAAGACGAAACGCCGAGAAACGAAATCCATTCCTAGTATAATAGCTTAGGTCCTGGAATGATCAACATCATGACATGGCTGATAAATGCATCATATCGTTCGGAAAGGTCCATGGGGGTAACACAAACAATTTTCGGCTACTTACGAAGACGTGAGAAAAAGTTTTTGTTTCAGAGGGGGCGGTATTAAATTTGCCAGACCATGCGTTGATCCTGTATGTTGTTACGTGTATAAAATATTAGAGAATAAACTATAATGGCCAAAAACTTAAATATCAATGAGTTACAACAGCTTGTGTTGACGTGTTCCAATAATATTGATACATTTTGGTCAACATTTTTACGTAAAACAGGGAGCAATGTATTATCACTGAATAATTCTAGCATTCATCTGACGACAAAGAAATTTCAGAATAATCTCCAAATAATATCCGGCCCAGTAACAATTTTTGGCTTAAACGTCTGGACTATATGGAGTCACAGTTGGCACAGTGCCTCGGCAATAATAATTATTTATGCATATAGTAAAATGTTCAAACATTAAATGGATGCTAATCCACTTGGCAAACAAGTGAGATTGACATTGGCCTTATTGCAGACAATTGTTTTAATTTTCTGTCAAAATTACCGCCAAGAGAAATACATCAATTTTGGCACATGGTATGGGAGAATTTCGATATGTGATCTACAGATCAATACGTCGGGGCTCAATATATACCATTCATTGTTTATTATCGTATAAGAAATGGGAATATCGACGGAAAGTAGACATTGATATTTGCCTTTGGCAAAAATTCAGTTCAATTATGAATACCGGGCGTTTAAGGTGTTTATGTCTTATGAAACGAAATTGTTGTATCCTATTTGACTTTTATTACAGAATATTATACTTTGACAAACAAAATGTAATTTTTTTACCTTGCACGGCAGTGTAAAACTGTCTGGGATCTTAAAACTGATTTGCAACCCTAATGAGGTCACTGTAGAGTTATATTTGTCGATTGGCTGAATTTAGCCCACTGAACAACAGTTACATCATTATGGCGACAAATTCCCTTCCAATACCCGGAGGCATGTTGTCGCCAAAACATCCTTGACATAACATTTTCCGAAAATAAATTACATTCGGATAATTACCAATCAAAGAATTCTAAGATTCAAAAATAAAGACATGAAGGGTAATTTCTTTCATATAAGCACTTTAATATCTGGCGTGCATTAATTGAGACCTATGGCTATGCATGATATTGTGATAAGTAAAGGAACGTGCTGATATGGTGGTATGGTATACTTATGCAGTTAATTGATTGTTTGATAATTATATATTGTTCTCCTGTAACCTGTGGCTGTGAGGAGTTTTCGTTCCCACTAATTAGGTCATACTGTTTAAATAGCGGAACTCGTGATATTTATCTGCGAAATATGTATACATATAACTGTGGCAAATACTTGGGAAAATATTGGGGATGTGAATTGATTAGGTTTCCCACGTTTTATGGCTTTATTGCTATTTTGGGATAAGTGTTCAGCTATCTTTCAGAGACTTTAAAATATCCCCCCCCCTAGTATACGCCACTGACATACAATCCATTACCTATTACGATAGCCAGTAGGGCAGGCTTTTTCATGTAATCCCGGTTTCCGAGATCTAGTGAGATATTTCTGTTGTCTTGAAATAAGTTAGCATGCATAATAGAAAAGTCAAGCGATGTTGAAACCAAATGAAATGTTGTTCATAAGATCTTTATGTAGTGCCCAACCCTATTATCGCTCTATAAACTAACTTTCTATTGCCATCTTTCCGTACTTGTGACAGTTGCGTCATGAAATATACACAATTTCACCAAGTCAATAACCGTGCACTTATTTCAATATATTAATAGTATTTTACTATAGCCGAGATGTCTATAGGTAACTAGGATCATATGAACAGGCCCTTATGTGAATTCTACGAATTTTAAATAATTTGACAAATCTTTAGGGAGTGATGGTTTAGGCTTCAGTGTGACGTCACGTGATAATCCTGCGGGGGGTGCATGTCCTATTTATGTGAAGAATATTTTGCCGCATGGTGCCGCAATACGTGATGGTCAGCTGCAAGCTGGAGATAAAATATTAGAGGTTTGTAGTTGTACATTTATTTTTACTAGTTTTAAGGGAAGTGCCCTGCTCCTTGACAATATTATCGAAAGGAGTGGCACCAAGGTGTCTTAGTTCACAATTTATTACCAGAAGATTGGTCTGATAAGTGCAACGAGACAAAAACATTCCAATGTCGTATGGCAAAACTCTCGATCCAGTTTCTTTCAAATCTTAAGTTAAGTAAAACGATTAGTATATTATTTTATAATCAATATGAGAAAGACTGATTAAGTTTTGGGGATGATTAATTCTCTGATAAAGGAGCTTTACAAAAACGTTTGATAATTCTATGTATATGAACACTGCAGCCTGAAAGCTGCATTTTGAAGACAGCTGAAGTACTTTTTTCATGCAGAGTACAACTATGTAGTTATACGAATACATTTGGCTCTGTTCTGTTGGGAGCTTTCTTTAGCGGTTTATGGGTAACATACCGTTAGTTCATTTTGCGCTTGTACCAGCTCTTTATAAGATTAGTATATTTACCGATATTGTTATTTTAATATTCCCCAGGTGGATGGAACAGAAATGACGGGTAAAAGTCAAGAACAAGCTGTCAACATCCTTCGAAGTACGAAAGGACAAATAAAACTTTTAATTCAAAGAAAAGTCACTGTAACATCTCCTCTTGGTTCCAAGAAACTTGTAAGAACACTTTTTAATTGTACTAACCAAGGATAGATCCATCTTGAACTGGGAGGGGAGGGGAAGGGGGGCAGGGTTGAGCGGGCGGTAAGGTAGCAGGGCGCGACAGTCGACCGAGACAGGGTGCATCATCACTGAGGGAGGTATGGCTGCAGTGTTCTGGGGAAATAGCCCGTGAGGGTCAAAGGGCCGAGCTGGTGGTAGGAGATTTTAATAAGTCCGTCCGAAAATGGTTGAAAAATAAGGTCGCATTGATGACAGAGAGAGGCCTCCAAAGGC
The DNA here is from genome assembly GCA_016169945.1 of Trachythela sp. YZ-2020. Lineage (NCBI taxonomy): Eukaryota > Metazoa > Cnidaria > Anthozoa > Malacalcyonacea > Clavulariidae > Trachythela > Trachythela sp. YZ-2020. Next base: position 1,892,707 of record JADLSH010000369.1, read on the forward strand.
CCAAAAATGGTTGTTGGATTTAAAAATGAATTTGGCACCCCCCTTGGCCAACCGTATTCTAATACATTCAAAATACTTCATGTGTGAGCGTGACAAATGTCTTCTGATGTGACGTCAAAATGCAGCTCTGCGGGTCATATATACCTGCCTATGCGTAAATCCATTTATTCCGCCAACCTCTGTCAACGTGTACAGTACCAAGCGACCGAGGAACGAGGCTGATTTGTTGTTGGTTAGCATTAATTTGGAGATGACACGTAAAAATTACCGTACATTCTATCGTTTTTCAGATCAAAGACCTAGAACGAGCTCCTTCAGACAGTCGAGGTAATAAAATCCTCACCTATCAAATACCTCTGCCTAGCTCGGGTACTGCAGGCTTAGGTATCACTGTGAAAGGCAAATCAAATGTTTCTGAACAAAACGAAAGTTCTGGAGATGATCTTGGGATCTTTGTTAAAACTGTTGTACCTGGAGGTGCCGCACATCAGGTCAGTGCAATCATTAAATGCGCTTTTATCGAGAGATAAAACACAATCTCACGATTACTTGCATGCGATTTCGTACATGCAATGGGCGCGATTTTAAACTACGCCATTATTATGAAAACGTATCCATATGTGATCCTTGTACTACTTACCTTCCCGCTCCGCTTTTTAGTTCTACCATAACGCTCTAGGCAAACTAGTAAACATTGTTGCTTTAAAAACAAAAAATCCGATGTTTCTTGTATTGGTTCCCCGTTTGCCCACCCTTGGATTCCACCCTTGCGGAAATCTATTTTATTTCCCAGAAACACATTTTGTTTTGTTCCTGGTTTGTCCACCTTCGGGACAAATACATTTAAATTATAACTTACCATACAATCTGCTTTCAGTGATATATAATTTTTCGAATGCCGTATTGGAATAGCCTGGAATCAGGCGTTAAGGTTTGCAAAATGTGCTAGGCCTTCAGTTTGCCCGTAAATTTCACGCTCGCGTCTAGAAGGCCAGAAACTAGGCTAGGTTTGACTGTAACTTGTATTATTTCCTAGGATGGGCGCATGCGATCAAATGATCAGTTAATTAGCGTTAATGGTGTCAAACTGACTGGCATGTCAAACTCATCAGCAATGAAAACACTGCGTTCTGCTATGGAAACCAAGATCTTAGGATCTGTAGAAGTAACTGTGATACGAAGTGTTAAAGAAATCATGAACAACGTGAGTGAACTGGAAACTATCAGGCAACAAAAAAACACAAGTGATCGTGCGATTGATGTTGGAGGGACTGGGAGCGAACGAATTGATGTTCCTGATGGAGCATTGCCTGATATCAAAGAGATTGAGTCAAGTCATGCTCATGAGAAAATAAAGCAGCAAGGTAATTTTTATATCGTAAATTCTTATTAAGGCCCCTCTGAAATAACCCCCCCCCCCCCCTTCTTAGTTCTTATAAGTAGTATAATATTGCTGGTTGACCTCAGCAGTGTGGGAATAACAACTTGTTTTGTCCAAATATAGTCGAGTCACTGTCCCACCCAAGGACCAAAAGGTATCTGGTTTCACGTCCAGGCATTTTACCACTGAAGTATTCAAGATGCCCGATTGAGACACTGCTCTTCTTAAAAATCTTCCCCTCTGTGTCTGCTTATAAATATTACATCAATTCAATCTACTAAATAGATTCTATGCTAAGGATTTCTGATGCACTTACTATTTTTAGGAACAAACATTATTGACGAAAACTCTCGTTCTAAACCTGACGAGCTCAAACCATCGCACTATCACGTTAGACCTGCCTCCGATGACGAACTACGCCGTGGTAAGAAACATAAAGATATCTCAAACGATAACCTACGCCAGACTTCGCCGCAACGAATAACTGTTTCAGATGATGAACTAAACCATCGCTCTACTAACCGTAGGGATCAAAATGATGAAATGAAAAAACTCTTTGCGAAACCAGTTCTGAATGAGAACACTAGGGATGTGATATCTAGTTGTAACCGTGTCTTAAATAATAATGCGAATACTAGCAATAAAGATGGGGGGAAATTAAGCAATGCGAATTTTAGCAATAAAGATGAAGGAAAGTTAAACATCAATACTCCAATGGAGGATGAAGTCACTGAACTTAAGCCAAGTCGTGGTCGACAGACAAAGTTAGGTAATGGTATACATAGAAACCCCTCATATTACATTGCTATGAACAGAACTGGACAGCGAGCTGAAAGATTGCCTAAATCCAAGAAATCTCTAGCCAAGTCACCGTTCTACCAACCTTTGGACGAGTCACATGACAAGCCGGACACTACGAAAGAGGAGAAGCCAAAAATAGTAATTGCATCATTTACTGATACCGCTAGAGTATGGAACACAACTCGTCCAATGTCTATCACCAATAGACCTAGCAGTACAGTGGCTGAACCTACATCAGCGTTAAGTACCTCTACACCAGCAACATTCCCTAGGTCTTCTGACCAATCACGTGCTAATCTCTCACCACCACGTGATAGTAAACGTCCACCTACATCTATCAATATCCCTAAAGGTACTCCGCCACCACCACCACCCCGGACACAAAGACCATCACCCTATACAAAACAGTTTCCTAACTACTTATTAGCGACTGCACAACCAGCTCGGAAATCTGATAGCACTTTCTCGGACTATTCTGATGGTAGCGATGTTTCATCTGTTTTTCAAAGCCCGACGGAAAACTCAGGGAGAGAAAGCTCAGCTAAAGTTGTTTCAGCTACAGAAGTTAAGCCTGAAATTAAAAATGGTGAAAAACCAAACGTATCTGCTCAGAACTCGAGCGAGTCCAAAGTCGATGACGTAATAGATTATTTGACGGATGATGACGAGGAAGGTACTGGGGACCACTTTGTCCGAGAAGGAATGGGGCGACAGTCAATGTCAGAAAAGAGATTTAAACTAGCACAAGCAGATATAACTCAGACAGAGTTTTATAAACAAAGAGTCACCCGTTCAAGAAGTTTAGAAGGTTGGTGAACATTTTGTCGTTATTTTATCATTGCACAGCGACTTGACCTAAGAGTTAAAAATATTTTAAACTTGGGATGTACAATCTTGGTGACTGAACAGTTTTTGTTGCTCATGTTTCGCGCACGAATATATTTTCTTTTGATCATGACCCCAACAAACATAACCTATTCCTAACCCTAAATGGATGTTCGTGGCCGTGGGCGAATCATAAGCATATAACCACAATGTTTAAGAATTATTCATTAATTATTACATTGTTCATGTACGTCCCCCGCGTATTGCTTTAGGGGGAGGGGAGGAGTTATAGTTTGTATTGTTAAACTTTGATTAGAATTGACTCGTTAAATTAGCAATTTTCCCAACTAATTTGTCTAAGATTATAGATACAATTAGGTATAGTTGGGTACAACAAGTCGTTATTTTTTCTTTGGCCGCAAGAACTATAACTGAAACTGATTAGAAGTTGTTCAGTTTCAATCTTATTTTCTACTGCTCTTAATCTCTTTCAGGCAGTTTTTATAGCTACAGAAAGACGGTTTATACAATGCTACTAAGCATTGGGTACTAAAATATGCGATTACATTTTACCAATTTCTTTTTTATAATTGCAGGAAATTCATATTCTATTCATCTACCGTAGTTTTCTAAAATCGTTGAGCTTAAATATTTATTCGAAACTTTTGAATCCGTCCATATATGCAAACCTCTGAAAATTGCGCAATATATATATATATACTTGCGTATGATGTGGTTCTTTATTAATACCCAAAGCCTAAGGAAAAAATGATAACCTCGAAAAAAGCAAAATGGGAGTAACAACATTCACCCATTATTTTCTTTATTTCACAGGTACTAAGGAAAATAACGTTAATCAGGGCCCAGGGACTTTTCAAACAAGTAAGTTATCTTATACGTTAAATATATATAGTGCTAAACATTGTTTAGTAATGAAAGCACAAGTAATCAAATATGTTCTTGTATGTGGGTTTTACTGCATCTTTTATTCTGTCAGTTCTTGGATTCCTGTTATATCTTGAATTCGTTTTATATGGCGGGTTAGCCGATAAGGCTAAACATAGTTTAGTAAAGCCTGTTTTCCATTTAGTCGTTACGGTCGTGAATACATCAAGGTGGCCGATGTGATAGAATGCCGATATACCTCTGCATCATTAAAATAATTAAAGACTGATTTGCATAGAACACACAAACGACAAGATAGATACAGACTATTTCACATCATCTAACATACGTAATGGAAAGCACGAGTAGACAAATAATCTACGCAGTCTTAGACGCGGATTTTTTCTGAATTTTCTATTCCGATATTTGTTTAACAATATCTTGTATTTTCTCGTAGAAACTCTACCAAGGCCAAGCACGACTCCGATTGAAAAAAGTCGGAGACGAAAATCTGATGAAGACTATAATGAAAGATTAATTGGTAAAATTTTTAATGATAATACTTCTTTCCACTATAGATTTCTTAAGCTCATTAATAATGCATGAAAAATATAAGAGAGATCAGCACCGTACTGTTTTCTTGCCGAACGGCATGCATAAACATAGTTCGGAACCCCTCTTTTTTTAAGGAGGGGGGGGGGGGATAAACCATCTCAAAAAAGTCCCAAAAGGGGGAATGGAAATTTTTGGTTTAAAAATGGGGGGATCAATGCGAAAAACTGTCATAAAGATTGCTGAGCAAGGTGTGTTTTTTCAAAGTGCAGAAAATCGAGACTGAATTTCAGGCCTTTCAGGAAGATTTTGGGTATGGTTCTCACAGAGCCCCAAAATCTATTTATACTATTTTGTTGGTGGAAGTTTCTTTGGATAATACATAAGCCTCTTTTCCAACACACTATCTATTCGGTGTAAATAGCTATAGAAAGGGACGTGTAAGACCAATACTGTATGTGATATATAGAGCTTCTCAAACAAACTAGAAACACAGTGCTACAAAGTGCGACATGATTTCCTTTGTGTTTTGTTCGTGGATTATGTTGAGTTTAGTAAGATGAGGGCAAATAGTTAGATAACACAGAACTCGTATATCATTCTTATGCCTCGCTCTTTTTAAAGATTTTACCGCCCCAAGTCCCAAAGAACGAAGTAAGAAAAGTGACAAAGAATCGTTAACACTCGGTAGTTTTGATCCAAATAGTATAAGAGGACAATGGAGGACAAGTTCTGATGGTGTTGTAAAGAAATATGGTCGACATGGAAATTATATCAAGACGTCTCCTTTAGCTTCAATGTAAGTACAGCAGCTGGTTGTATGAAGACAGTTTGGATTAAACATTTGTTAAGCCTAAGTTAAATAACAATCTCACATGTATTTGAACGGGGAACACGCGGGCATGTCAGTCGCAGTCTCTTCCTTGCCCACAAGAAAACAATAAAAGGCCTTTCATTTTTTTTCATATTTATCCAATTTCCTTTCTCGTAATTTGGACACAAGTATATATTTTGATCCTGACGTTTAACATCGTGTAGGAGGGGTAATGCCGGTCGCCACCATCCTATAATCTATATGAACAGTTTTTGTGATTGGTTGATTATAACAATGAAATGCAATAAAACTTAAGAATAAATGTTCTAAAGAACGAGTCGCAAACACTGAAGTCAATCACAAAATATGTTTAATTTAGGTTGGTATTCAGGTGAAGCCAGACACTGTATCACACATTGGGTTTCTCTAAGTTGTTCCCTCTTATTAATTCGTTGATGTATTTAATAGTTTAATAATTATATTGCCATAATTTCAGGGAGAACAACAATTTTGAATCCGTTCATACGGATGGGTCGCATATTAGTGGTGATGATGCTATACCAATCACAATGCAAAGCAATGCTGATTATAATTCTGTACATCCAAAAGTCAAGAAAAAATCAAGTGGTTTCAATTTAAAAAATTTGGGAGCTGCTCTCAAGTAAGATCCTTGTTCTATGTTTTTATATTAGTTTATCTAAGCTCTGCATGATAAAAGCAGGAAACCTTGTTGCGAAAATATTGTTTCCTGGCAGGTCGGAAAACCTGAGAAGCTTCCTGGGAAGCAAATGCAACAACGTTACCTTCATATAGTTAGCCCAGGGCTTTAGAATCATGAATAGGGAACTTTAGATTTGACGACGGCTACGAGAACGACTACGACTACGATATTTTTCCGTTAAATATCTGCTAATACAAACTCAAAGTTGTACTCGTGTTGGCTCAACTGTTGTCATAAAGATGTGCTGTGCCAAAGAGAGGATGATAACAAGTTTGTATTAGCAGATATTTAACGGAGAAATCTCGTAGTCGTTCTCGTAGCCGTCGTCAAATCTAAAGTTCCCTAATATTACTATTAGGACGGCAACGCGAAGAAGACGGCTATTAATATCCAATGAAATTCATAATATGTTAGAATATGTCCTTACTTTGTTTACAATGGTAATTTGTATGTCTTGTGCACAACTCCTGGATATGTATATGGCTTAGTATAGACCATTTAGCCCCTATCTTAACCTCTTGAAACTGTAGTAAATTCATACGATGGATAATACAGGACAAGTTTTCTTTACAATAATTTGTTTGGAGTTTGTTTTGGCCGTTGTCGACGCGTTGCCATCCTACATGCGTAAGCTCTCTAATATGAAAGAAATAGAGAATCCCTCACTACGATATAGTCAGATCACTCGTATTCCCGCAACAAAGTTATGAAATACACCAATCAAGTTCTGTTTACGAGGTAGCTTCTTCGAACGTTAAGATTTCTTATTGTTTGCGGACGTACATATCTTTAGATAGGTTTATTACAAATGGGCATGGCGGCATGCAACGTTTTGGAGTGCGTGCAGAGGTCCTTATACTTCGCAGTCTTAAAACTTTTCATAATTTGTATTTAAAGATAAATAAAAACTATGATTTAACCGTAGTACTAACCAATACACTAACCAATAGTATAAAATGGTAAATTAAAGCAGGATTTGTAAATCATAATATTTTATTTTTTAATTGTCCCTTTAATGCCATTAAATTTATTCATTAATATAATTAAAATATATTTATGTAACCAATAATAAATAAATATTATTTATTTGTTCTTTAATCACCAGCTTCTGGCACAATGGCAAGTAATCAGCATTAAATGGGATATCATCAACAGAAATCAAGAAACTTAGTTAGGTTTTACAATTACATTTTATAGATTTAAATTATAACCTTCCATTTACAACACAATTATGGTTTATATAAATTTTTTGTAAATTGATAAAAATATTTAAAGTGAATCGTTTGTTATCTTTGATGCCTCTACTCTAGTCTTAAATATTTAAATGTTTCTAATGAATAATGATCAAAACTAATCAAACATACCTTAATTATCCAAAACTATAATATAAAGGTAATTGAAAAATAGAGTATAAATCTTAACATATAAATGTAAAACAAAACCTACACAGAACAGAAATATCACGAGAAACAAGACTTGAGCCTGTGGTAAATATAAACATCTTCCTGAGCAAATATAAAATCTTCTACTATTTTGAACAGATGAATTGAGTTGTATTCTTTTGATTGACCGTAGTAGAAAAGATGGCGGTGTAACTGCATGTAAATGTTATGTGAGATGTAACTTCGGGGTAGCTTTCGCCTTAAAACTTTAGAAGAATAAATGAAACCGATGAACCTGCGTAGTTGCTTTATTTATTTCATCAGGTCCGTGCTAATCACTTTGTCAAGCAATTATCTGTTTGCCTTAACTACATTTTTTGGATACCTCGATTTTGTTTGTTTGGTTTATAGAGCAGTAAACCTTGGCTATATTAAGTCAGCCAACGTATGTATATTTCCGTTGCTACGCAATTCACATTTTCTAATAACGCACATGCGCAGTTACCACTGTTTCAATAATGTAAGCATAGAATGGAACATAGGTAACCAAGCAATTAAATTATATATGTGAGTGTATGTGTGAGCAAATTGCCATAAACGGGCTTAAACACGCGTTCGATGAATCGATTAATTAACATCAAGAAATAAATAAACGCATAAAATGGTTACTTATTAGATTCATTGAGCTATTTGATTAGCTGCTACACTGGCTGATTATAGTGGTGAATAATTGATTCATCGATCGATAGATTATAGTGATGAATGATTCATCGATTGTTCGTTTGTTCGTTTGTTTAGATCATTGATCGATCGTTCTGTTGATTTATAAGATATTGGTTCATCGTCTCTGTTGTTTGTTTTCTTGTTTATTCTTCCTGCATATGTGTGGTCTCTCGTTTGATTAACTGATTTATTGATTAATTAACTCCTTGTATGCTCATTGTATTGCTTGTTATCCATTGATGAAGTAATTATTTATAACTATTTGTATTCGTAGACCAAAAGCGTACAAAGGTAAATATGACATGCAGTCTCGACAGGCACCTGAATCACCAAGTGAGCCTGCAGTTGATATCGATGAACAGCGTTACCGTCAGTTAGTACTTGGTGAACCACGACAACGAAGTCTCTCTGAAACATTGCACACAAGATATAATGTTGCAGTGAACGATTCTCCAGAGAGCACTCGCAGTCGAAGGAAGAAACAAGAGCAACAAAAACGACCATCACCTACTTCACTACAAGACATTTTAAGAAAAGGAAGTGGGGAGTACTCAATCACAGAATCTGCACAAATTTAGACCCCCGTCCCCCCTCTGCGCTAGCCGTTTCTTATGACATGGTCAATCGAGACATGGTCTGGAAACTCGGCAAACATCAAAGCGTCAATGATGAGCTACAGTTTTATTTGAGACGACTTCACCGTGCACAAATCTAAAATTGTTTGCATGAACATGAACAAGAAGATAGAAGAAATTCGTTGGCCGAGTTTCCATATCTTGATTTACTATGCGTATACATTTCAATTACTTATATCATTTTTGGAGTTGAAATTGAACTAAATGTAGATTGATTTTCTTAAGAACAATATGTCATTTGTTCTGATCATGTTTAACATGAAACTCTGCAGATATAATATCTTCTTCATGTACTTGTCCATGTCTGGGATGAGTTTGCTAATGCAGTGACGTCATTGTAGAGATTGATATTCATTGGCTAGATTGAGCACTCTAGATCAGTGTATCTAACTAGTACATTTACCACTGATCTGAACGGAAAACTGGATAGCGAAATCCATTGTTTACAGGTACGGAAAATGAAGCCAGTTAAACATTGCTATACAATAGAAATTCACCTTTGCTGAGGGACTAAATGTACGGGGGGAATTGTTTCCATTTATTTTTAAGAACGTCTTCAAACTTGAAAAATACCAGATAACTATATTATTTTGACATATCTCAAACAATACATTTGCACCATAATACGTTAGAAAGATTATCAGTTGTTCCCTTACTATATGGCTGACCTCCGGCTCCCAATAGATACTAGTCCATTTTTATTTACAGATCAGTGGTACGGACCTACCTATTTGTATGTTACGTTTTCGAAGATGAAATATATTGCGACGTGACAATCGCCAACAAACGAACTCTAAAATTGCGTCGTAACTTGCAACGAAAACTGATTTCAACACATGTTCATTACAAATGTTCACGTATGAGTTACAACACCTAAAAAACATGGGCAAATGTTTCTATTTACATGCGTTGGAATCATTTTGTGTTGAAAGTCGCAGCACTTTTGTTGCTTGAATTACTTCACCATAATACCTAGGGTCACACGCTCTGTCGTAGATTGTAATTACTGCAAGCAGTTGTATGAAATTTGTATCCTGACTTTACGTGATTTTTAAAAAGATAAATATTTTCTCGGACCAAATAGACAATTTTGTATGTATATTAATATTTTAGGGTGATTAGTGTAATTTTGTATATGATAAATAGTAGGATATAAACACAATATAATAATAGAATATGCTCACAAATCAATCACTTACTGTATGGATATTTACATTAAACCGGAAATGGCTATTTTGCTTTGCTTTCCGCGGCGTATGAATTATGAAAGAGCTCTGCTCGAACGTTCAACTAGTAAACTCAACAACACTCAACAGCCAAGTTTGCATAAATAATCTGCAAACATAGTTACATTATAATAGTTCATGTTTTGAATATGAATTCAATGTGTTTTATAACTGTTGAACTTTCAGGTAAGGTTGGATAAGTAGAAAATCCATTTCTTAGAAATTGCGTGATAACTAACATTAAGTAAGATTAGAACACCTTTATTTTAACACGATAATCCATTCAGCGATTTCATAAAACGACTGGGGCCCCAAACTTAAACGAGTAAGCTTCTTCCCAAACAAACCCATAAAGCTGAGAACTGCAGTAGATATCAGAAGTTGCTTTTCCTCGTACTATAGTAAGGATGTGGGCAGATTTTCTGGGGTGGGGGGAGGTGCATTTCCTGATGACTTGCCCAGAAAAAGTCCGCATCGATTAGTGTATAACCTGTAGTTATATCGATCGAAACAGCAACTGAGGTGTTATAAGCGGTAGGATGCGCTCACCATAAAACAATCTTTGGCAAATATATTTTGACCCGGCCCAGGTAACTTTCTGCCTGTATGTTCTATCTACTACAAACGTAAACTTTCATGTTTGGTTGCGGAAGAGGTCTGTCGAGTTATCAACCTTTTACCGTAGTTGTTGCAAGTTCTCTATATAGTTATAGGTTATCAAGGTTGGCCCAACCTCGTTCCCAGGGACTTGTGGTTGCCCGTCTTCAACAAGTTCTAAAGAAATGATCTTAGTTATGAAGCTGTTACAAGGCTAGCCTCCTCCGCAGGTATCGCCTTAAAATTGGCGGGCAGAAATTATTTGCTGGAAAAAAAAAATATTACAAGGCTAGGTTGTGACCAACACGTTTTTAATTCAGCAACTTGTAGCATGTTGTTGACAAACAAACCATTGAAAAATTTCAAAAAATGTGTGAACATAACCTGATATCGGCCTCATGATAACAAGTTGTTCATCGCGTGATCGCAAATTGATATGTTGTGAGTACGTGATGTCGTTATATCAACCCACGTCTGCTTCCTGCAATAATCAAATTTCACACTCGAAGTCCTCGTACTCATGGCTAAGACTATACTTGATAACGTCATTGCTTGCTCTCATTGCAGCAGTACTCGCAATCACTGCTAAAGTCGGTTTTCCACTTCAACCGTATCGAAACGTACTATTATTTAGGAGGCTATAACGTCTGTTCAGCATTTATGAAAACGTCTGAGAATTAAAACTAGAGGTGTCTGTTTTATAGAGGTCTTCACCATGACATCTCTTTTAAGATTCCATTGACAATTTTAAGTGTGAGAATGTTTTAGACCACAATAGTGCACAAGTGTGTTAGTGGGTGTATAATACATTGATATGTGTCCATGTAAGACGTTGGTCATACTTTAGAGAGGTATTCTAAGGAGAGGTTCGCCTGTAAAATGTTTGAAACGTGATTTCATTTTCTCTTATCGATGTATGTATAGTATAATTTGCGATTCTCTCTAAAGTCTAAATATTCCTTCAATTCTTATAAGTTCTTCAAGTTAAGTGGTACGTGTATGGGCAAGGACGTGTCAAAACACAGACGTCATACGTACATCAATGATTATTGCACGAAATGACACATACGTAAAAACCCTGAAATGCACGACTCTTGAGTGTGAAGTGCTTCTGCGAATTTAATATGGCTACACCTGTTCTAAAAATAATGAAAACGGAAAGATTTTATTTGTATCATATATTTTGATATTTTATGATTAAAATAGTTCTGTACTGCAGGAAAAGGCAGTGTAAAACACTGTTAATTGTATAAACTTGCCTACAAGTTGTTTTAAAACAAAGTCCTTAATAAGAAGACAATAAGTTTGAGTAAGTTGTATTACTTATCAACCGGTACATAGGAAGCCTATTGTACTGATACTACCCACACTGGAATCCTACGTTCGAGTTTGCCTTCAGCCCTTCAGGCTTTTCAAGCATTGTGAGTGGTAATAGCCTTTTCTTAGTTAATTAAGATATATTACTCTCTGGCGCTCTGCCTGTAGGTGTGGTCATTTCATGGTAACCAGTATAACGATATGGGTCATGCAGTGACCTTCCTAGGTTATCTTTGCCAATGCAAACTACCCGAAGTACACTTATTCCCTCAAGCCGGGATATAGACATTCATTGAAACGCCAAACTCTGCTTGAATCGTTTTGAGGAAGTTATTATAACCAATGAATAGATTTAATCGGCTATTTAACGAGTATTTATGTCATTGCCACGCAATTCACTCGCATATATAATTTAAATGTTCTATTATTTTGAAAAGATGAAGAAGAATTAGGAACAGCAATCACATCTCGTTTTCAATACAGCAAACTTTTGTGTCCCTTAGATTCAATTTTAGTATCAAATACACCATCAACGTGTTGTACATGACGTCATATTCAAGTGCAATTGTGCTGGAGAAATTTTGACAGAAAGATCCACTATTTGTTATCTATATTCCATTTACACTCTGCTTTCCTGCGACATAAACGTCGTTTCACTTAAATGGCTAATATAATTAATACTCCCATGAACTGGTCCCGTTCTACGGATATGAAGACGAATTGATTAACAATGCAACGAGGCCAGTTGATAACTCTAGTTTTACTTTAAAGGAAGGCAATGTGAACCAAATATGTTCATTTTAGCTACGTATTTATATTACCTGCCAAATCTTATATCCTAATATTGGTATATGATTAAAACTCAGAAGTTAAAGTTCCTATTTCTGGTAGTAACGGTTCATAAATATGTATATACAGCATAAATATACAAAGTATCTTTATATAGGGATTGTCACGTATTGATCCTTGTATTCTGTACGTAAATGTAAGGCTGACTGAATAGTCCATAATCCCGGCTAAAGTTTGAAAATAATTCGTATCCTATAAATAATATCCTATAAAATGAATTGAACAACACACGTACAATGAAAGTGTTAAAAGTAAGCACATTCTTGATCATCTCTCGTCTTAGATGCATACTGTGATGATGACATATACTATCCCAATCTTATTAATTTTTCATTATTTATAATAGCTATAGTGTAACAATAATCCGTAATCCTAAAATCACACCCAAGTATAATCCATAATCTGGGTTTGCATTCGCTAATAACCGTCGATAACCCTACCCAAAAATCCAAGTAATCGGCCATGATCCTAAAACCCTAACAGTGCCTCTCAAGTCAATCCAGATTATTTTTTGAGTTGACAATGTTGTGGCAGTTCAGTTCTTCTCAATCAATGTTTTCTTCATTATCTCATGGAACTCTGTTCTAAGACTAACGAGTTAATTCTAGTGTCATACTATACATTATATAACATTTTAACTCTGGTTGAAAAGCATACACAGAGACTTGGTGCAATTCTACCATAATTGGAAAGTGTTTGACCAAGTTTGACCATATATTCAGTGACATATATATATTATATATATATACTTGTTTCTGTATGTTTTTGAATTACCTATAGTAACCGTTTCTGAACTTCACCAACGTTGTTATTAGCAACATAAAATAAAGAATTGTACGTTCTAGCACAACCTCAAATGGAGGTCCTGCAATCCTGAGAGTGTACTCAATATAAAAACCTGCCATGGCTTGGGTCTGAAAATTGTGGTCTGCACTATACCTTAAAAAGATTAAAAGCTAAACGTCGAAGACGAAGTGTTTCAATTAATCCTTTTTTTCAGGTTGTCAGTCATGCAGACCCAAAAAGGCGGCAGTTAATTGTAAGCTATTGTAGAATACTATACCTGCACATATACATGCATGGACCCCCCAGGTTTGAAATACTCAATAATGTTCATGAGAAATGTAATTATAAGAATGCTTAAGGCCACAATGTTTAAGTATTAGTGGGTGTGTAACATTGTGCTATGATATGTACCTACATAATGCATCAGTCAATTCCAGCTGCGACCATCCCCCCCCCGGGACAGTGTGGGGCATTTTGCCACTTGTCCCCACTGGGGCATGCATTTGCGCGCGTGTTTCACCAGGGGCCGGGCATTTGTCAATATCGGGTTATTACCCCCGGTGCATTGTCGCTCACGGGAGAAAAGACCGCGGCCACGAGTTTCCTTTGTCGTATATGCCAATGGACGACTTTATCGGCAGCAGGACGCTTTCTTTGTGTCTTGGTTGGGCTGAAAGGAGAGAATAAGGATAGTAATACTGTAGCCTTCTTTATGTAAATAGTCTTTATGTAATTTACATACAAAAAACACTGAACACTTATACTGTAGGTTATTAAAAATTTATTAATTATTTTTTTTTCATTTTGAACATTTTAGTTCTAACAAGGTATATTATATGTGAACATTTTATAAATATGTTAAACAAATGTTATATTGTATAATATTTGTAATTTATTGTTGGTTTGTGTGTGAATCAATGTTTAGAATTTCCTTTCAGTAATTTAGTACATTCTTTAATTTGTGATTAAATTTGTCGGCAGGGGGGGGGGGTTTTTGTTTTTTTTTCGTCCCAAGGTGGGGCATTGTTTTGCCTTCCCCCTACCCCGGGCATTTGCAAAAAAAAAAAAATGAAAATTTACCAATCCCGGGGATGGGGGGGGGATGCATAAGACCACGGTAAGACGTTGATCATACTTTTGCGTGGGTTAATTTGTATCCGGTATAGGAAATACTTGATCAAGTACAGATCAAGTATCATATCTGAGAAATTAATATATAAAACTGCATGCATGCATGTATATATAACAAAGTTGTCTGTCCAATCTTAAAACTTCCTGCAGTTCATGAGGAACAGAGCTGAACGTCAAAACGTAAAGAATACCCTCAGTCAGAATAAAGGTAAGATGATAATTTCTATATAATACTTTTAATGATGGTACAAAATGTACCAGGTTATAATTATGTAACACAATGTATCGCACCAGCAGACTGGCATAGTTGAAATACAAAATATAGCGCTTTATATACTTAGAAATCTGAACAACTTCTGTAAAATTGACATGTATCAGTTTTCTGCGTGTAGCTTTTCTGTTAGTAACAACCGTATATAATTTATAAAGAATTACCCCCAGTAAAATAATTCCAACCACTGCTATAGTCCTACTACTACCAGGCACCACTATATATTTGTCAGATTGACATATAAGATTCAATTTCCAACAGTATCTGAACTGTAAAATATATAGAAAGAATATAGGTCTGATGAGTATTCCCATTAATTTATCCGAATTTCAATACTCTGTTATTGATAAACGATAAATCGGCAGATAAGACACAATTTGCAATACTCAATACGACCGAATAGGAATTCCATCGCGACTCAAATAATCGAGAAAAAAGAAAGAAAATTTAAAACGCAAAAAAAATTGGTCACAATCTTTCTTAACTTTATACAACCAAAAATTCAGTTAAATTATTATTCTCTTTTCGTTTCCTTGGATCTGAAACCGTTTGCACGTAGCTCTCGCTCGATATGTTTTGCCAAGTACGTGTTATATGCGTGCATGGGTTTGGCTGCCACGACATAGCTACACAGACCTACTGATTGTAGGTAGGATTGGATTACACAGACAAAATCCAATCCTACAATCAGTAGAAATCACACTGTCTCATGTACATTCGATCATCTGACTGTTATTGTTGTTTATATGTTGATTTCATTATTTATAGGCATCTCGTATATTTCAAAAAGTATGATTAGGGCCATTGCATGAAATATGATATTTAGATATTTGTTGAGTAAGTGCATGGGGGTGTGCTAATCATCCTTACTTGCAGCTGAGAGCGCTGAGCTTAATTACGAAGGACGCAGTTCAACCTGATCGAGTTGAAGGCTTACAAAGGGCGGCTGTGGCTGCCACCGTATGACTCATGTCTGATCACGGAGCACATGCAGCTACGATGGAAGGGTTAGTTTGGGACAAGAGTCGGATTTATCCCAACTCAGCCGACCTGTCAACATTCCCTGTGCCTGTGGTAGGAAAACGAAGTACGATTTTCGGTAGAGCGTTGGACTGACCTGAATCCGCAGCGACTTATCGAACCCACGATCTTAGAGGTGAAAGGCGCTTGCTCTGACGACTGCATGCGTCACCGAAGCCTCGTTACCAATTTAGAGTGGGCAGACGCGTCTATTTTTCCCTGCTATTTTTTCTATGCAAATTAACAATGAAACATCACACCTTCGCACTGAGCTCTTTGTTTTCAAATTCGCGTGACCAAAATATTATAAGGAGTACAATATACGTGTTACATATATATATACGAGACTCTGGTAAGCTGTATAAAGATGTGTGGTTTACACACGATAAAACTAATAAATTGCTACAATCCTTTATAGCTGACTTGCTATAAATTTGTCCAACAAGCGGATATCAGGTTGTGTTCGCACTACTTGTTCTTACTTGTTGGCGAGTTGCCAACGGCCTGTTAACACTGAGCATCGTTACAAGTTTGATGACTCTAACTTGCTATCATGTTGCGATAAAACAACGTACTTATGTTGGTCAAAACCTTGGCTTGTGACAACTACAGCATATTTTTACCATACAGGTATGAAATGTTACGCTTTTTTGACTCAATTTTGTATTTTTATATGAATATATTCTTCATGCCGAGATCTCTTATATGGTGAAAACTAAATTTTGATAAAATGAAAACTCTTCGAGATATTTACATTTAAAATTTGTTAAAAAGTTTTTGCAATGATAGGCGTATAGGAAAAAACTTAAAGTAAACACTTAGTTGGAGGAACACTTAGTTGGAGGAACACTTTAGTTGGAGGAACACTTTAGTTGGAGGAACACTTTAGTTGGAGGAACTCTTCTATTAGAAAAAGGCGCTTTTCCCATTGCTTATCTGGAGGAAAGGGCACTTCGAAGAAAACTTGGTAACCCCGCACTCCTTCTGTTCCTACGCCACTGCCTGCAATAGACTATAGCTAATGACGGTAGTGCACGTACGTGAAATCTGAAGAAACCGCGGAGATATGTTACGAACGAGACAATATTTCTACAGGTCGGAAACTCATTCAAAATCTTTTTGGAAACTGCCAATATGGCCAGCTTATTAATTCATGCTCAATCCATGATGAGCCAAGATCTCTATAGTAAACATCACAACATGATTCCATTTATTACTACCACCCTATTCAAATTATTTTTATATTAGATGTAAATCTAAGTGCAAAGTACCAGCAATAAAGAGGAACTTTTATTATCCAATATGCTTCACGATTATAATCATGCATATATAGTAAATGTTATATAGACTGAATTATGTCCAATCTAAATGATACGTTCATTACAAAATAAATATATATTTGATATCAATAATAAGCACCAGTGCCCTGCATGAGTCAGCCAACTCGTGCCTTTGCGTGGATGCTGCAGCGTAATTAAGACTTTGAAAATTTTAAAAATAGAATAATCTCTCGAACCAACCGATTAATAAGCTATGCAGGTTTGAATTCGATACACTTTCTCGTTACTTCTTTTGTTTATATTTCTTCAAGCATAAGCAACTCACAATACACATCGTTAATTGATTACGCCTCTGATTTGCCGCGCTCAGCTGTTCTGCGTTCCTATGGCAACATGCATTGATTAGAAAGTTAAATGAGAAAATTTAACATTTATGGCCAGGTTTCTTGTGATTTACCTTAGGAAATACGTCAATACATGTACGGGAATTTCACATGGGAGTTGCTAGGAACAGTGAGAAACGGTAGCATGGTTTAACCACAACTTCATTCTTTAACAAAACTTTCCGTTGTCACACATAGTCGCATACGTCATTTATTGCTACCTACACAGCATGCGAGTTTTCGTTACGTTAGTAACGTAGTATATGAGGTATAAATGAAACCTAAATTTTATGATTAAAATAGTTCTGTACTGCAGGCAAAGGCAGTATAAAACACTGTTAATTGTATAATATACTTGCCTATAAGTTGTTTTAAAACAAAGTCCTTAATAAGAAGACAATAAGTTTCAGTAAGTTGTATTACTTATCAGACAACCGGTAGTTGAAAATCAATTCAGAACACTAACTTGAATTGAGAAAAACGGGAATGAATACAACAAAAAGTAATGGCACAACTTGGAATAACCGAGGTTAATGGATTAGAATCTCTGATCTCAACAATTACCAGGTATATATTTTGTAAATATATATATATATTTAAATATAATTATACAATATTGTACTGTCACGGCTTAAATAGTCTTGGTTAAAGTATAGAAATTCCGGCGGCACATATCGGAACAAATTTAATTTCTGAAATGTAGTTTGAACACTAAACAGTGCCACTAAACATTACTCAACACTATAGTAAGTATTGATCGCCACAAAACATTAACACTTGATGTTTTCAAAGATGTTTCGGACACTACATTCTTGAATGATATACGCTAAACATTACTATATAATCAGTATATGCCAATAAGGCAATACGGTCATGAGAAGCTGACTAGTAAAATTATGACTCGTCAAATTTCGCCATTGCGGTCACGCAACCGCCTCAAGGCCAATACAGCAATACTTGCCTCCTCAACAGGCATCGCCTTTAGATTGGCGGGCAGAATTTGGTTGCGGGAAAAAATGTGTAAAATCCATGCAAGCCAGGTGACATCCATGAGATGCCTGCAAAGGAGGCTAGGCCAATACTATATACACGTGCATGACCTTTGGAGCGAAGAATACAACTTAGAAAACTGATTGTCATTTTTGACTGGAAATCCGACTTAGCAGCATTGTACTGGCTAAATTATTTATTTATACCGTAAATTGGTCACAATATTTCAAGGTAATATATTTTACATTGTAGTTATTTAGCATCATTATAACCCTACAGGATTCCCTACAGGTTTAATATTTAGGATATAATAGCTCTACCACTATATAGGTCAATACACTATGCAGCAAATTTAACACCTGGCGCGAAGTAGAATGCAACCCAAAATTGCGCAATACAAACTATGAAAATACAATAAGATTAAGCGAGGCTTAGCGCTATACATGGGACTTGCATAATTCGTAGTAAAAGTCGCATAATACCATTGTTTGCAGACAATATTTTGAGTTTGGGAAAAAACAGTTACAGTATATACTAATATACACTCCTATACTCTGTAGTCTAGTATATATAGAGAGAGATCTGATCCTCATTATGATATTAAAACTGAATTAAGTCAGATTGTGATACAGAGAAGATTGGCTATCAACTGATCAACGCGGAATATAATTTTCCTTAGACTTAGTTTGCAACATGCAAGACAGCAATTCAAAGAAAAATTTCCAAAGCAATTCAAACAATGTCAAAAGTAAAAAAACATTTCTATGTTTTCTTACTCAAGCTATTGCGTCGAGCTGGTATGATTACATATCACACTATATTGACCTTTGGTTCATATAATTTACCACCCAGTTCACTCACTATATGAGGTTGTTGCTGAGCGGAACAAGAGTTTTGTATGTAAGTTTGTAAAGAGACCACCTTAAAGTTGCTGCAATTACGACATTAGAGACGTCGATCACAGTGAGCTCTATATATATATATCTGGAGTGAGAACTTATGTCCAAAAAGTGAAGCCAAAGATGGCGGAAATTGACGTCCAGTGCCAATCCCTTTCTATTGTTTTCGACCGCGCGGTTTGCACAAGCCGGCAAGGAGTGTGCCAAAATTTCGTGTTTTTACTCCGATTTAAACAATAACATCATGATTTTATGAACTAATAATTTGATTAGCGTTGCGATCTGTTAGAAAAAACAGATATTACTGGAATTAGCTGGATAAAATGATATGAAAACTGTTTATGACCTTCATGAGTTTGGACGTCAATTGCCGCCATCTTGGCTTCACTTGGCCTATTGGCCGAACATTAGAAGTTCTTACTCCAGATATATATGGAGCTCACTGCGTCGATCATTACAGAGAAGGAGTTTATTCATGTATTGATACAAATCACTTTATGCCATTGATAAGAGCACTCTCCTTCGCAGAGCCTTATTATGCAATTAATAGTAAAATGCCGTAATTTTAATTAGTGAAATGACGTAATTCTTAGTCAATCAATCAATCAATCAAAAAACTTTATTTAAACACGGTAAAATCTACAGTATGGTATAAAAATAACATTTTACAATTTACTGATACAGAGTCAATTTACTCTTAGACTTTTACAAATATTAAAAACTACAACATGTTACTGATTTACAAGATTGCCCGTGCGGGAGTCCGTATCATATGGAAAATAGTCAAAACGCGCTAGGTATGATGGGAAGACGATATAATGTCCTCTACTATCCCTCCACTACCACTAATATCCCTAGTATCCATAATGATGAGGGATTTATCTCTTTATGAAATAAGCCTCTGCGGAAGAGAGTGTGATAAGAGGGTAACTTCTCGTTGTTTATTGGTTCCTATACTCTAATCCTAGTAACTCGAACCCATTTAAACAGCGAGACATGACTCCATAACCAATCAGAAGTGGTATTATACTTTATACCTCAGACAGTCAGACCACGTGCTCAGACCACAGATGTTGTTGAGCTCATCAGGCTTTTAACTTACGAGTATATCAACAACAACGACTACGAAGTACGAAAACTAACCGAAGTTCGTCCACGTTAACTCAGCTTGCTAAGGATAGTTTTTAAAGTTTTAACCCGGGTTAGTTTTCATACGGCTGAACACCCAGATTTCTTATCACTGGCAGTAATTTATAGATAGATAGATAGATAGATAGATACATAGATAGATAGATAAACATCGATGATCAGCTGCTGTGGGATAAACAGTGACTATCTAATACAAACATCAACACTTTCTTGATCTAAATAAGTCCTCAATTAAATTCCGGATATCCTAATTGCTAGAGGAGAATACTTGCTATTGCCATTAGGCAATATAGTCGAGCATTTTCATCAACTAAAACTCAACGCAGATGCTGTGAGGACATTTTTCTCTTGTTTGCTTTATAAACTACCAAGTGAAAGGTTCAAGGTTGAATCTTTTGCTGTCATCATGTGTCATCATGCAAGTCTGACACGTCTTGTTTGACTGCATGTACCTCTACCAGTACATCTACCAAAATTATTATATCATCAATATATTTGGGTATGCATGCAGCGGAGAAGAATTAGTCTCTCTCCTTATAACCTAGTATAGCAAAGTTTTGTCTCTTAAACGAATTTGCCTTTCAAGGTCAATAATATTATCTTTGCCTCACTCGTCTCTACCCACAGAGCATGATTATATTTCTAGCGTAATTATGCAAAATTTACCCAAAATAGGCCAACATATAGCCCTCAGTAATTATCGATTAATGAACTACAGAGCATGAAAATATAGGGTTCACAAAGGAAAATAGAGAAAAAGTGTACTCGGCATGTCTGAATTCTTCTATTTCTTTAACTTATTCGTTGTGTAAAAATCACCGAGGGAAGTATATTTAATTTGTGGTTAAAGTCGTTTTCCAAGGGCAAGACAAGCTAAGAGTGAAGTCAGTACTTATCTTATGTAAGTTCACTGAATGAACTTACATAAGTACTAGCCTTTAATTATAAGCAATGTCTACAAAACATTTAAAATATATAATTGCTTAAAAGTGTTTTCAATTAAGAAAAGAAAATATTTTTCAACAAGTGCATGTCAACCTTTTCTCTAAATTTTCTGCATTCACGTTTTCCTCGTTATATATACCGTTGGTAAGGCCCATAAGGGATAGTGTTCATTAGTGAAATATTCCCAAGTAAATATATAATTTCATGATGCATTTATGGAATCGTTCTCTTACTCCTGTAAGCTTGCAGGTCTAAATAAAACTGAAAAGCCTGTAGGCCATTGAACTTGCAGAGAACTAATATTTTCAAATCATTCAAAAACCTACCAACAATCTACTGCAGGAACAGAGAATTAAGCAAGGTTAAGTTCATATACTTCCTAGTTCCTAGAGATGGAGAGCACACTCTATTTCTAAGATATGATCGCACAAAGTTTGCAACATGCATGTATAGGCAGTTTGCCTGATGTAAGTTTCCGTGGTCTGTGAAGGAACTATAGCTGAATTAAAAGACACTTCCTGACTGTGACAAACTTCCTGGCGAAGGGGATTCCCTTGAAATGTCAAAGTGTTTTCTTTTTCGGGTAGGTCCGACCCAAACCTAGGAAGCCTATTGTGATAATACTACCCACACTGGAATCCTACGTTCGAGTTTGCCTTCAGGCTTTTCGAGCATTGTGAGTGGTAATAGCCTTTTCTTAGTTAATTAAGATATATTACTCTCTGGCGCTCTGCCTGTATAGGTGTGGTCATTTCATGGTAACCAGTATAACGATATAGGTCATGCAGTGACCTTCCTAGGTTATCTTTACCAATGCAAACTATACCTGAAGTATACACTTATTCCCTCAGGGATATAGACATTCATTGAAACGACAAACTCTGCTTGAATCGTTTTGAGGAAGTTATTATAACCAATGAATAGATTTAATCGGCTATTTAACGAGTATTTATGCCCGTTGCCACGCAATTCACTCACATATATAATTTAAATGTTCTATTATTTTGAAAAGATGAAGAAGAATTAGGAACAGCAATCATATCTCGTTTTCAATACTGCAAACTTTTGTGTGCCTTAGATTCAATTTTAGTATCAAATACACCGTCAACGTGCATGTTGTACTCATATTCTCAAACTCATTAATAATTCATGAACCAAAAACAAAGAGAATCATAAGCGTGAAGATGGTTTGAAATCAGAAGGAAGAAATTACATAAATTAAGTGAACTTTCAAGTAAGTTCAAACACTCGTAAGGAGGACTTCCTCCGATTTCTAAACACGTCGAAATTCGTTAAAATATACTCGGCTTCGCCTCGTATATTTAACTCTTCTCGGTGTTTAGAAATGGAGGGAGTCCTCCTACTCGTGTTTGAACTATTACTTCAAATACAATTATGCTGGAGAAATTTTGACAGAAAGATCCACTATTTGTTATCTATATTTCATTTACACTCTGTTTTCCTGCGACATAAACGTCGTTTCACATAATTAAATGGCTAATATAATTAATACTCCCATGAACTGGTCCCGTTCTAGATATGAAATTGATTAACAATGCAACGAGGCCAGTTGAGCCAGTCTATTTATATGCACATGAAATGATCTAAACCATCAATCCATGAATGCGGTCTATTAGACTGTATTCTATCAATACCTCCATATTTTATAGGCCATTGGCAAAGTAACTGAACGTGCCAGTTTAGACGAATAGCCTCGACTTCGTTTTTAATCAATCTTATGTAACGGTTTAGTGAGGTTTTTGTCTATTTCAGACTAGAGTCGACGCTATAAACTGCAGCTATATTGATACACTCCGGTATTGTTCCCTGATGAGTATATAATGGTACATAAAAAGTTTTAGCCGCCATATCTATTGATTTGGCGGAACATTTTCAGTTTTTGTCTAGTACCTTCCAATAACTCATTTTGCTAGAAATTTCTTAACAAATAAGTGGCAGGGTAAATACAATGTTGTTCAAATTGCACAAGTCATTATTTGCTGAGAAAACATAAATAACGGCTGTGTATATGACTATTCTAACACGGCAATGCTCAACAGACTATAACATAAATAATATCCAGGATATTATTGCGTCATTTTTATTGCTTGCTGACGTAAGGTTTTAGGTATTCGGCAGTTGTAGCCGCGGAAATGACCTCAATAAAAATTGAGTACTTTTAAAACTCCGCGTCGGCTATTTTCATTTACAGCGCTTCTAAAAGAAGACACAAAACTGAAAAAAATCCTGTCTAATGGCCGGCCCAATTGTGCGGACGAGTTGTCCTTGACCAAATATAGTCTGTGGTATTTAAAACCTCATCTTAAAACTAATAATATGACGATATTATTTACTGTATAGCAGGTATTTCTTTTCCAAACAAATTTAGAAAGCGGCCGCCTCATTAGGGATGAACTTCGTTAAAAATTTATGAATGGATTGAATCAACAAACCGTAGTTTAGTTTAACAATATAGAATGATAGGACGTCGTACGTGGGAGGTAAAACACTACAGGTTGAACAAAAACTTAACTGACAAACCAGTAAGGCGGCTAGATAATTTAACGCCAACACTGTTGGGAGAAAAACTCTTTTAACAATTAAGAGATTTATTTTCTAAACATTTACATACCATTCTCAAACTCATTAATAATTCATGAACCAAAAACAAAGAGAATCATAAGCGTGGAAGATGGTTTGAAATCAGAGGAAGAAATTACATAAATTAAGTGAACTTTCACGCCGGTTTTCTCGCAAAATACACGTTCGTTTGAGAAGTAAGTTCAAACACTCGTAAGGAGAACTATCACTGCAAGTACGCTAGCTCATTAAGAAATTCAACTAGTCTGTACTTTACTTCATACATGCACAAACATTTGTTTGGCAAAGTGTCTCAATTTAATAAAAACATCCGGAAAAGCCTCGAGTAAGAGCTTAACCGTAAGCCTTTGGCGTGAAAATAGTCTGGAAATTTAAATAACAACTTTAGGTTAAGAATATATTAGAGTCGTGGGGGTCAAGTGTATAGGTAATATTCTTCAATTAACTGCCGAGTTTAACTGTTTACTGAAAAAAGAAACCTTTTTGTTTCGTTGGGAGTATAACTATTCCTTGTTTTGAACTGAAGTTGAGGAAATTATAGGGAAGGAACACCTTTATTCTGCAGGGCATTCGTAAGTGGATAGTATATTACATAAAGTATATACATTTGTGATAGTTACATGTAACAATTTTGTGATTAACATTCAATAATTTTTTGTGAGCTTCATTTAGGTGTTTCTTAGAACAACTAAGAATCGAAATAACTCCGTGACTTGTAACAAGGTCATAACGACTTTCAACGTAATGCTATTTGTGGGTCAAGAGAGACTCTAGCCACAAAACAGGTGCACAAAACAAACTTAGCAAGTGTTAACATTTTGTCAAACCACAAGAAAAACAAACAAAAACGTAACCTTGGAATTGTAGCAATTCGAAACTGGTAATGAATAATGTACAATTTTTGCATAAAACCTGAAACCAGAAGAAAATGGAGACATTGTCTAGTCGCCCTCAAATCATCTGAAATTTTCAATTGACCAAAGGTCATCGCATTATACAGCATGTGGCATGCTAAGTTTGTCGCGATTTAAGTAGATTTTCTTACATAAAGCCTGCATGCTGATATACAAGTGGTATGAATCACCAGGAAACTATGTCTTTAAGTAATATTTCCTAATTGCTATGATTCCTGACATTCTATTTATGACGTGCTTTAATTCTTTTCAATACTTCAGAAGTACATTAGTTAAAACTTGAATTAGCGCATGCGCGGTTGTAGGTATGCCAAGTAGCGTACACCTAATTTTTGTACTCATTTCGAAATTAGAAAAACTTCTACCTTTTGTAATTGATAACATATATACTTACATGCATGTGAAAATTATACGCTGCAGTAAAGGATAGAGGGCTCATTCTAGTTTTCATGCACTAGACTGACATTCAATCATAGACCATTTGCAGAATTATTGGAGATAATAGATTGTAGTAGAGACTTAACTAAGCATGTTTATGCCGTTGCTATTTGCAACCCAATTCACTCGCATACATAATTTAAATCATTGGTTACCTTTGTTCCATTCTATGCTTACATTATCATACCCGCCAGTAGTAATTAGGCATGTGAGTTATCCCGAAAGAGGTGAATTGGGTAGCAACGGCAATAAACATGCTTTAACTGATTGGGTTTTTGTACAAGTACACGTATCCATTGAGTAAGAAGGGTTGGCTTGGGTGTCAAGCTTGTAATATAACAAGATAGTTGAAATTGAATTATTCCTAATATGAACGTTCACTTTAATTTCTGTAAGTAATAGGCCAAATATACATTTTCATACTTTATTTCAGCATGAGCTTTTCCGGCTTTGCCTCATCAATTGCCATTCCTATGATTTCATATGACCACAAGACAACAATTAACAAAGGAATTTGCACATCAATACGTCATTCTCAATAAACAAGCGGATATTTGTCTCACTTTAACAGATAAATGTAATAGAAATACAATCATCAATATAGAAGTGTTAAAAAAGTTTGTATGCAAGGATTATGAAATGTATAGTCTAACTGACCTACGAACTGACACATGTGATTAGTCCAGGCAAATCCGATAATTAGTCACAGTTAGAGTGTGAAAAATGTTTCAATTTAACTGCTTACACACGCTCAAGGCCCTATTAAGGAATGTTGGGAATATAAATCTGGTATAATTTAAGCGCTATAATTATTCGTGTTTCTTAGGTAAATCATTATACCTAGAAAACTTTCATTTTTGTTCAAAAATGTTTTCTTACCCTTTTAAAGCCTCGATCCGATTTGTCGGATCCGATTATCCTCTTGACGTATGTGATTTACTGGATTTGTTGACAAGAGTAAGGCTATTGGCTCATACCTGGCGAAAAGTGTATTTGTTGCTGTATTATATGAAATCACATACGCCAGGAGGGGAATGGGATCTGACGAACAAGAGAACATAGGTCTTTGTTCTCTTCTTTGTTCTTGGTCGCACTTGATCCCACACACGCATTGTTTTAGACTCACTTTAGTCAGCTGCTAAATGTTTTCACCTGAGGCAAAAATTACTTCAATTTGCAATAATCAAGCAAACCTTCTAGTTATACAGCTTTTAGCCGCCTATGCTCATAATGGACGTGGCGTTCGCCCATGTTGCAGGGCAAAAAACGGTACTCGGACTAATAAGCTTAGTGTGGGCGTAAATTACATGTACTTTTAAAGTGTTTAAGTTGCTATATGTGTTGATTACTTTTGACAGATTTTCAAGTGGTTGAACTAAATCTGTAAATGTGCTCATATTTCACTGGGAACGAATTTTCTTTGCGCATATTTCACTTAGCATACTTATTCTCCTAGGAAATTGATGAATTTCATAATTTAGACTAGCAGGCAATAAGTTGACCTTGCCGTATTAATCGTAATTGGCTTACAGCTTTGACTTGCGGGACGTATATGTAAGTTGGCGCGAGATTAGTGCAATTAACTGACGATATGTTGACAAAATAATAACAAATTTGCCAGTCAGTATAAAGCTATTCATGTCGGCATTTAAGAGTGCTAGTGATTTATACTTATTCAACCTGCACATTAAAATGTTTGTATTTTATCTCCTACCACAATTACTCAAGAAAATTCTTTGTGGTTTCAGGTGCTTCGATCTACAGTTCTACTCAAGGATTAATGAAAATCTTTTAAGGAAGGAAATCAAACATTGGCATAGGGTTAAGAGTTGTTCCCGACAGTGTTTGAACGTGTCAGGAAGCTTCACAGTTTAACAGTGTTTTTCCACATGTCATCATATCATCTCATGTGGAGCCCTGGGTAACAGCATGTGTTTTGGACAGCACCCGTTATAAAATACCACAACTTGTCCTATTCACTTCAGTCAAGGCTAAGCTGCTCTGTCGTCAAGATGGACAAGTTGTTCGCTGTTTGGTGCTTATACGAATATCAGAGCCCACGATCAACGCCAACTATACGAAGAAAGCAGCGAGTGCTAACGCCGAAACTTAAAGTTCCGCCGAAGAATGAAAATCAACGGCAAGTTAAGTTTCGGTTGGTTACGAAAGATGACATAGAAATTGTGCGTGAAATCTACCAGCAAGGTCATCAGGGAAGAATTTTCCCCGCGTTTAAGATTGGTATCGCACGTTCGTTATCCCTACTGATGATGCTTATACTGTTTGCTCTAGTCTATATCGCCACGAGATCACTTCTTGTTTGTATTGCCTTCGAAGTATTATACACCTGCACCGTACTAGCATCATTTCATAAACTATTCAATGATCATATTTCTAACAGTCTCAGTAAAGATTTGGAGGACATGGCAGAATATTACAAGACACAAGAAACGTGTACGAGATATAGTGACTTTGCTAACAATGGATCTAGTATCTGGGTAGCAGTAAAAGACAACGTTGTGATGGGTTTTGTCAGTTTTGCCCACGTCGATGAAGAAACTATTGAACTCAAACGTATGGGTGTAGCACAAAAATTCTTGCGGAACGGTGTAGGAGTAAGCCTTTGTCAATTTGCGATCGAGTTTCTACAAGCAACGAACTATAACCGTATTGTTCTCGAAACAACCGAAGCGCACCAGCCTGCAATTTGTCTTTACAAAAAGTTTAAATTTG
The DNA here is from genome assembly GCA_016169945.1 of Trachythela sp. YZ-2020. Taxonomy (NCBI): domain Eukaryota; kingdom Metazoa; phylum Cnidaria; class Anthozoa; order Malacalcyonacea; family Clavulariidae; genus Trachythela; species Trachythela sp. YZ-2020. The sequence continues at coordinate 1,920,955 of JADLSH010000369.1, forward strand.
AATTAATGAAGAGACAAAAACGAAGTTGTGGACTAGCATCGATACATCTTGAACATTATGAACTTCCAATCAGCGTAGCAAATGCAGTAAACATTGCGCCTACTCAGGCAGCTCAAATCAAACTTGACTGTACGCATGCAATTCCTAAACATCTTATCAATTATATTCATTAAAATTTAAAAATTAATATATAGCTACGAGATTTTTAAAATTATATATGTATATAATATATTATATGCAATATACCAGATAATATAATTTAATGAAATAATATTTGGAGATATATAAGTATATATATCATAAACTATTCAATGAATAAGTAACTAAGACTATATGGTCTCATTAATAATTCTCACCTTCTTTCTAGAGGACACTATTGTTTTAGTTACGGTATGTAACGACTATATACATTGTATATACAATTTGTAACTATATATGGCCTATATTAGGTTAGTATGGAATTGATATTTATTCTATATGTTCTTCTTAAGAACTTGAATTTTTTAACACCTAATAAAATATTTTATCAAAATGCCGGTGTGGTGTGTTTAATAAAGCGGAACCAATGTTTAATTAGGTGTTGCCAATATTTCACATTGCCACGATACAGAATTTGCACTATGCGTGAAACATGCAAATATGACTACATACTTTCCGCCCTTGTTTCGCATAAGCAAAATCCAAAACACAAATGTGAAAAGAAAGAAATCCAGTGAGGCATATTACACAAGTTTACGATGTATATTAAAAACGGTCCGGTTCTTCGTTAGAGAGGTAGTAGAAATATTAAGCCGGCTTTTCATTACGCTGAACGCAAGAATAGGCAAAACAAAGAAATGCAGTAAAGCATGCGTTATACTGACATTCGACATTAGCGCACGTATAAGTATACGACTAGCACAGGCTTTGGACATAACAAAAGGAAATTCAAAAGCCAAACGCCTCTCTGCTTTGTCTTTATTAAAACTCATCTTGAAAGCTCCATAGTTTAATTGTGTTTGAATTACCCTTTGAATTACCCTTCGAGGTTAATCCTTTTCACTAGGTAATTCAACACAAACCCAGGAAAAGCAGATTTCTGTTGAATACTGTAGCTACACTTGACCTCCAGTGCTCCACGTTTAATTCGTCTTTGACTCTTTCGGCATCTACTGTCTCATTTTGATACTTCATTGATTGCGCTAAACGATTTTCAGTAAATTTTTAGTCTAAAAATATACAGTATATACGAGAGCAGCGCCTATGAGACTGAATTCCAATCTTATATTTGTCATCCATGCCGTGAGAACTACTAACGGAATACCATGCAATCTACTTGAGAAAGATTACAAAATAGGAATGCATAACTAATGATTTTCTCCTTTGCGTCTTTCCGATCGATATAGACTTTGGTATGTTAATTTCTTTGTTCATAACGCTGTAACAAGGAACCGGATAGGGTCTGCAAGAGTTCTTTGTACACGCGCAAGAAGTAAAACGTGTGCTTTGACCAAAATTAGGCTCAGTTTCGAAGTTCGAAACCGCAATCGGACGAATTCGAGCAAAGCATTACGAATTCTCGTATGAGCAAATGGAACCGGATGAGTTTTAAAAAGCGCAGGAAATAAAGGATGGAAGTTCGGTTTTGAATTCTTCATGCGCATCAGTAGAATTAGTTCACGCTTTCAAAGAACCCAGTGCAAGTTAACTCATGCCTATAAACCACAAGGAATTAAGGAAGTAAAGACTGATTTCCGTCCGATAAATCTATTCCATACTGCGGTGTGAAAAAGTTCTTACTTAAGTACTATAGAAAATTATCTCCTTGCAAGATCACAAATGACCACATTTATACAACATAAGGTTCATTTATCAGGGCAAACGTGGGCAAAGAATATGTAGCCGACATTGTAAATACCTGAAAGAGATCAAAGTTAGTGGTCAATGAAAATTAAGATAACTTGTCCTATAATTCGTCTGTTTATAAATGTGCAAATTATTTGTTTCCAGGACCATTACCAGTATAGATCGCGCTATTGTATCTAGTTCGTCTTAATTTTGCACTAAGATGGATGATCCGTTAGAAGTCGTTAGATGAATGATGCTTTGTGCAAATCTAGTACAGCAGGTAAGGGAAAGTGTGCAAGTAGTTTTCAAAATGTAACGAACGAGGTAAAGTTGATCAGTCGAAGCAGTTCCTGGGCTTGCAAATATCTAAGCATAGACCTAACGCATAATCTCCGTTGCCACCCAATTCACATTTTCGTATAACTCACATGCCTAGTTGCCACTGTTATGATAAGGTAAGTATACAATAGAAGAAGGTTACCAAGAATTTACATTAGATATGTGAGCCGTGAATTGGATGGCAACTGCCAGAACGCACGTTAGTCGATTAGGTCTATAGGTCATAATTTCAGCTAGAACTAATTAGACTAATTATGTTTATTGATATACTTGTTATATAACAACCTTGAGACCGGAGCTCACATGCATTATATAATCAAGGCCCATAAACCAAGCCCTCAGTCAAATATTACAGCTATCGAAAACTGTCCGCTCTTGGTTGTAACATAAATGTTAATCATACTAGATGGAAGGTTAAAGCCATATCTGTATAGTCTCAGTATGCCCTTGTTTACTGTTAGAAAAATGAATTAAAAAGTGTTTATTTACCTCCAAACAAGCAGTTGAATATCAATTCTATTATCAATTCTAGTCCGGAACCTCAGTTTGGATGAAAACATTCTTTTCTCCGCAGGTCACCAACTTTTCAATCCGTCTTAACAACCGTGAAAGAATTTTCATGGTGGTCGTTAACAGCGCTGAGCTTTACGAGCAAAACATGATGCCATTGTTGCACAACATGATTCATTTACCGACATGACTCATGACATTTTGCAACTAATTTATCTTGGTCTATCTTATTCGTGCTTGCAGAGCTGCAGTAAGTAGTTGTTATTTCTTGCAGTAAGTTATTATTCCTTGCCTTATTTTTCTTTCCTGTGTGGTCTTGGCAATGATTTCTTTCTCCAAAACATTTTTCATGGTAAATTACTTACAACTATAAGAAGTTAAGAACGCAATGTATGACAACTACTTTGGCAAGTGTACTTATATTGCGTCTTTTACACTGGCTTAGACTTCTAATCAGCTAACCTACACATGTTAATGCCTGTTGCCATCCAATTCACACTAAAATAACTCACATGCCTAAATGCAAAGGATGGAACATAGCAAATAAAGCATATAAACTATACAACTGTAAGGAGGCAACGGGTATAAACACGTGTTAGCTGATTAGGTCTATAGACATTATAAACAGAACTGATATTTTAAGAGATTAAGATTCATCCACTGAGAAGGCTCATTAGCATAGACCGCGCGGTATTTACGCTAAGGAAGACATTACGTCACAAATACATGCAGTCTTTAATCTGCCACTTTTGGTAAAGTTCAGATGTGAAAATTATTAGCAATATTACTGATGAAACTTTTTACAAAACGATTAATAACTCTCAACAACTCTCATGAACTCTCTACGACTCTTATCAACTCTAATCAACTCTCAACGACTCTCAACAACTATCATTAACTCTTCACAACTCTCAACAAACTTTCATCAACTTCATCAACTCCCACCTACTCTCGTCAGCTCTCATCAACTCTCAAGAACTCACAACACCTAATTCCGTAACTCTCAACATTGAAAACAACTCTCATCTACTTCATCATTACATTATTGTGTAAAGTCTCACAAAACTAGTACTCTCTCAAACTCTCAAGTCTCAACAACTCTCAACATCCCTCAACATCCCTCAACAACACTCAACATCTCGTATCAACTTTCAACAAACTTCATCAATCAGACAATCACATTAATTCTCATCAACTCTCAACAACTTTACGACAAAACCTTTTAAATAGTTCATTTATCTTACCATCCAGTTTGGATAGTGCTAACATGAAAACAGTGAGCCAAAACAATTTCAATATATACAACAATACAACAATAGTCTGTGGAACAACGGTGCAAGAATGTGGTGATTTGTTGGAAAAATTGTGTCTTCACAACATGACTTCAGTCTTGACTGACAAACAAAGAAAGAAACGCGGCGACAGCTGGAAACTAGAGAAAAGCAGGACAAATTACATTCAAATTGATTATCCTCCACCCCTGGTCCCCTGGAGCAGAAGGATTGAGAAAAAGGTTGCAACAAACAAAATATTTTTATCATGTTTATCACCTCCGAAGCCGTAGCGATCGGAGATCTTGGTTCGCAGGGTGATCACCAATTCATCATACTGAATCGAAAACAATAGAGAATCTTAAATTTATCCAACATGGCGACGGTGACGTGTGGGCAGCTACAAAAATACTTTACATAAAAAAAGGTTTTCTACAAAGAATTAAAACACATCAGAAATACAGCAATCTATACTACCATATTCTAATCAAATCAAAAACAGGTTTTCTTGCATTTTTAACACAACTCTTGTCTACTTTTAACCATCTTTAATATTCTGCATATAAATTTGGATATTCAAAATAAATGTAACTTTTGTTATTAGTTGAGTTCATTAGGGCCATTCAGATCAGTAAAGTCAATTTATATGCACAATGATGAACATTAATTCAGCGGCCATTTTGGAATAAGGTTTTAATTACCACCTTCTAAAAAGACTAAAATTACGTCTAGACGGTGAACTTTGTTTTTTTGCTTGTGAATAGTTAATTATTTAAATTAAGCAATTATATGATGAATTTGCAAATGACTGGAATCGTTAGGGTATCAGCAGTTAATGCATCTCATTGCAAAAATATGAAAAACATGCAACAACCGAGGGGCATGCAAATCACTGATTTAAATCTTGTACACATTCAGAAAAATAACAAAAAAAAATCACAAAAAATCACGAAAAAAAATCGCACAAAAAAAGAGTGATTTGCCCCTCGGCAACAGCAAGAGGGAACAGATTTTATAATCAATAAATCTCTTTACCACGCCGTGCGCAGATTGATTAACAGTTGGAAGAAAATAAGCACCTTGTTTTTATTTAATACATAACTATATTTGAGTATTTCATTCACGAATTGACGGATTAACATTAGCAAAATAGGTCATACATAGCACACATGCTAACCAGGTGCTATTAAAATAATTGCACTAGAGGCAGTCCACTGCGCGATTGTTGCTATTAGAAAGCTAGAGAAAGAGGGGAATGTAATAGTTTCCGAAATCCCACAATTCCAACTATTTCCCCTCAAATCTCCTTATCTCGCCAATTCCTCTTCATATTTTTCGTAAATTCCGACTCCCACAGGAACTTTCAATCAGTGCTTTCGACACGGTAGTCGGAGGGTAGTAACAGGAGATTGTAAGGGATAATTGGTGCATGTCAGAAAAGTTCTATCTCTACGGTGCTAATTAGCCTAATGACCCAAATATTTGAAGGCATGCGTCTGCGGCAAAGGTTATACGGTGTTCTGTATAAAATATTTTTCGGAACTAATTAATAATTCTTAAGCAAAACACTTAGCGCGACGTACTTAAGAAAAGTACAATGAAGTGCGCTATGATCATGAACACTCATATCACTGATATCTAAACACTTATAGATGACTATCAATGTGAGTGAAGGAGAAACCTCTTAGCTTTGGTTGTGGTAATTGGCTTACTAGCAGTAATCAAGATTGCACAAGAACGAATATACCTACTACTATTCCGATAGACACAGTATTTCTCCACATGTTTCCATTACCATGTCTGCCATTTCTTGTTTTTGCTGAAAAGTGTCAACACACAGTCTGAACACACTATGTCCATTGAGCATGCATAGATTCATATATTGAAGATCAACGACGGAAAGCGTATACTGCGCTCTTTGGAGTATACCACAGTAAGAAAATGCTTCTCTACTGTACGATAACGTAAGCAATTTGCTCGGTACGTCACAGTATGTACTGTGCTGTAAATTGAGTTCTAGGTAAGTAATCCTAGTCCGACACGCTGCATGAAAGAAAGACACCATGTAGATTAGAAAATTAAAGCAAACTATCAATTTTCGAACGGCGAACAACAACATCCTTGTGCTATTCGTAGTGATTACTGAAATTAAATATAAAACAGCATGCCGATTTTCCACGAGTCCATGATTCTCTGCGAACCCAAACATATAATCTTTTATAGGTGAGTTACAGTTAGCTAGTGTGATAGTTCAGCACATGGTGGTCAGACTCCACTAGTGAAGACAGTTATCGGGAGTGAGTACAATAAACTTATCGGCCCTATATGCTTGCTACCATAACTGTGGCCATACATTTGAAGTTGAGCACCATATATCTGCACTACCATAAATACCGCTTTGTGAAACGTACCCACCTAGGCTATAATGAATTTACCCGAATTTTAGACATATATGTTATAAAGACAGCGACTAAGTGAAATCACTGTACCTGGGTTTGACGAAACATGAAAACGAAGCCCGTGGGTCTGACCCACCACTCACGAGCCTTGTTTTCATGTAAACTTGATTTTCACCGAAAAGTTTGATTTCGCAAAGCGAAATATATAGCGTTTATTTACCAATAACGGAAAGGAAACTGGAAATCTGTTTCATTTTAAGGTGTTCCCAAATACCAGCCTATATAGGTTGTTTACATGATCAGTATATGATCGGCTTAATTTTAAAATAATACATCCGCCCAAATATTTTAGAGAAAATCTCTGCATGAACTGTGACTAGTGGTTACTGACGTCAACTGTCTGACCATTCTGCGACTCGACTGTTATTTGGTTGTAAGCAGATTTGTAAACAGACAAATATAATGTAAAAGCAACGTTGTCCATATTTGGGAGAAGAACTGATGTATTTACAAACCACATTGCCATTGGCGGGCATTCATAGTAGAATTGAAATAATATATAAGCATTTTGTTTATTAGCTTAACAATCATATTACATTCATAAAAAAACATAAAAAGGTCACGATTGAATGATTGGACAACAGAACTGAGATCCCATATTAAGTCCATCTATTTAACACCAACATAGTCAATAACAACACAAAATACACAACATATTACTCTACTTATAGTCTTATACACAACAGACAAAACATGTAAGAACAAAAACTACACAAGACAAACTACGAACACCAATTGATATTGTTCGAGCGGCATTTCACGCAAAATGTTTTCCATGTTCCGTTGTTCGGTGTCTTCGGTCAACATCAAAATCCGAGTTTAGTTTTGTAAAATAGTATTCAGAAAGTTATTTTTAAAAACTGCATACGATGATGATGACTATCAATCAGAGGGTAGGTTATTCCAGAGAAGTATAATTCTGTTAAAGTAGGAGGATCTGAAGGACTGATGAGGTTTTACAAAAGTTACGTCTGAGTTGATCGATTTCGTATGCACCGTATTTGCACTTGTAGTATAAAGTAAGATCTTTGAGTTCAAACCAGTACGAGATCGGAAGTAGTTTTAGAGATTTTAATCGGGAAGAGTGCGAGGAATTGTAGTCTTGGGATATAAATTTTGTTGCCCGTCTTTGAACGCCTTCTAAATGACTAAGTCAGGTGATGATCTTTGGGGTGACCATATTTCACTGCCGTAGGACAAGTGAGATCTTACCAAAGTCAAATAGAGTAGTCGACGACAGTGAATGTTCGTGAAATTGTGTACAATGTCGTCTTAAAAAACCAAGCACACGATTTGCTTTAGCTATAACATGAGCAATGTGATAAGACCACTTTCGTTGATTTTAAAAAGGCGTTTGACCTTATTAATCACGAAATCCTGCTGAGAAAACTTGCGATCTATGGAGTAGACAAATTGTCGATTACATGACCTACAAAGAGTACTCAAATTGCAAAAACGAGCTGCAAGAGTAATATTGGATGCTGAGCGTACAGCCTGTTCTGTAGACCTGTTTAATAAGCTTGGTTGGCTGCCATTTTACATCGAGGCACACATTAACTGCTGTAGTAGTTAGTTTATAAACGAATAAACGGATTAGCACCGACTTATATAAACGATTTGCTCACAAGAAATTGTGATATTCATAATAGGAACACTAGGTTCTCGAAATTCAATTTAAGTTGTCCAAGATACAAAAGAGAGACTGAAGGAGGGCGTACATTTACTGTTAGGACTATCAAAGCTTGGAATAATATTGCCAGTGACTTAAAGAAAAGTCATGGTACGAGTAGTTTTAAAAGAAACTTCCGTAAGTGTTTTTTAACAAAGCAGCGAGAGACGCTAACTTTTGAATAATTTTCATCTCTTTGAATTTTACCTTAAATATTCTTAGTATATAAATGTAATTTATTGTATATATGTTTATATATAGTTTAGTAGTTAACTATTAAGTATATAATATTTTTGTAATTAGGAATATAGCTAGAGGGCCACAGGTTTATCATTTTTATTAATGTCAAGTGTTATCCTCTTGAAATAAAGTCTACTACTACTTTAAGTCATCACTGATATAGATACCAAGATCTTTTTCGGGTATTTGCGCTCTTTATTATATTATATTGTCAAGGTGATAGCTGACTGGTGGGAGATTCTTTTTTCTTGTAAAGCGCATCACACTACATTTTTCCACATTAAAGCTGAGTTCCCATTTGACCGACCACGCATGCAGAGTGTTTAGGTCTTGATGGAGCAATTGTACTGTCGTCTGCAAACATTGGAGTCTTATTGTGAACGGTTGCATTAAGACTGTCATTGACATAGATAATGAAGAGAAGTGGGCCGACAACAATACCTTGCGGAACACCTCAGTGAGGTGCTACAACACGTTGTTTTCTTGAGCTTAAGTAGTCAGAAAACCAGTTAAGTAAAGAGCCAGATGTGCCATGATCTCGAAGTTTATGAAGAACATGTGGATGCAAGACAGAATCGAAAGCTTTTGAGAAGTCCAAGTAAGTGACGTCTGTTGTTTTGCCGGAATCCAAGTTTTTACCGGTATCATGAAGAACCTCCAGTAATTGTGTTATGCAAGATCTGTGTGGGTGGAAACCATCTTGAAGATGATGGAGCGAGGGTTTGATGAATTCATATAGTTTTCTATGAACTATAAGTTCAAGAACTTTGGAGATTATGCACAGAAGCGAAATCGGTCGTTTGTTACTAATTTCATATAGGTCATCTTTCTTCGGTACAGGAACGACGTTAGCTCGTTTTCACTCGCTGGGAACTTTACCAATTACCACGGGCCTTTAAAAAGTTCCGTTAGAGATGGTGCCAGTTCATTAGCACACTCTCTAGTCTTAACAATCTTGCAGATATTCCATCAGATATCTTAAAAGCACCGAGCAACTGCAAATACTATGTTTAGAATGCGAGAAACTATATCGCGCGAATTTCAACTGCGGAAAATGAGTACAATACAAGATTAAATATAAGTAAAATACTAATGTATAACAGAACACCAAAACAGACAAAAATGGATATGGACAATTCCACCGGGCCTTTTTTAACAATAAACTGAGAGGGGGGCTTGGCCCCCATGTTGCCCCTCGCAGTAAACTATATTGGCCCCCCCAGTGAAGGTCCCTTTTGTCTAAAATATAAGCAAAAATGGGGAAAATGACTTTAGTTCAGAAAAGTGTGATGAAATTCCCACAACAAAACCTTGCTTTTAAACCAAAAGCTCAGTCTGTTTAGAGTTGAACATACTGATAAAAAATTGTTGACTGAAAATGCAGGAAATCAAGCCACAGAGACTCAAGAATACGAAAACGTAAGGTTAGCACAACTTCAATTTTGCATGCCCGCCAATCTTTAGGATGGCTTTGTCATACGGTAATTACTAGCCTAACCAGCCCACCCGAAAATGTTAAGGAGGCAGATAAGTAGGTCTGTGCTAGGTCATCACTGAACCATTTTAACCACTGATGACACTGATGTGGTGATTTTAATTAACCCGTTCTTCGAAGAAATGAAGAATCACCAATCTGTGTCTTGGGCTCGCTGTGTGATGATACGCGTGTATTACGCATGCGTAAAATATTACATACGGGTATTTGAAACGTTCTCGCTGCATTTTCCGATCATGGCGACCACTCTAGCAAGACCAGCGCTCACTCGAGAAGGTTTTTATCATGTTTTTGTGCCATATTTTCCATAAAATTTCATTTCATAACGTAGATAGTTAACTGCTTATATTTTCTTCAATAGATATCGAGAGACAAGCTCAAGACATTGTTGATAAAAAAGCTGGAAAAGTACCAACCGACGACACAGACTTGGTAAGAACGTAGTTTTATAGTTATTAAGAATGAACGTTTTGCTTAGCAGATAATGTTTAATATATAATGGAATAAAACTACAATATAATATTTCTAGGCATTCATATTTGCGCTATTCATATAAGTCATGTCCATCTAAGACTATAAAGACATTTCCCCCTGTATAAAACACATGTGCATTTGAAGGATATGTTATACTTTAACATTCCTGAGCAAAACAAAGTCTTGACAAAGTCTTTAAGACTGTCAAAGTCTGTCAATCAATATTTTGTTTGAAGGCAATTTTTTTGCAACCTGACCGCATAGTCCGCAAGTACATCACCACAGCTTGAAATCAGGGCTCATTATAATGGGTCGTTCCAGAAAAGATCCAGACTCCCCCCGTGGAGGAAATGGAAAATAACCCCCACCTTCTGACATTCTTAGGCAGTTCAAGCTCCCCCCTTCCAAGACAGCAAAGATCAAAATTATCTAAAACCCGCTGACCTGCTGTACAACTACCTTCTCCCCCTCTTCGGACATCGATAATTTTCAGCTTAATATCCAAACATGCTTACAAAGTTAGTTTATACATACATACATACCAGCCCTTGAAACTCCCAAAATTTTAGATCGGCAAGAAATTGCCGACCTAAAAACGATAATTCTCAATTTCGAGACAAATAGACAATTTCCAAGACAAAATTTGATTTTATTGCTTGCTTCAAGTACTTATTTATGAACAGCAATCAATGGCGAACAAAACATACGAACAATCAATTAAACAATCGAACTCCGATGAACAGTCCATGTTGTGACAGATGGTACTTTATTAGGATAATTGCGTTAAACCTTGAAGCTTGACAATGTTTTAACTTTCAAAACATTCTTTGAGGCAAAAGAAAGGGTGTGTTTATTTAACTAATGCATTGTTACTAACTAAAGTGTGAACCTCGCCCTTGCGTTTCTATGCTGATTGACAGCCATTTCTAGGCAGGCAACACAAAGTTCTATTGAAACAAGCAAATGTTTTGTAATTCAGTTGTATTTGGTGTTTTTAATTTTAAGACTTTTATACAACCGACCCCAGCCATATACATGTGAACAAACTTGCAAAACTCAGAGTACAACGTATATCTATTATGACAACGAAAGCCGACTCGTTTCCGTTAAACTCTCCACCTGAATCAGCTGTAAATATGTTGTTAAGATTTATACAACGCTAGGCTGGTTCTTCAGTTTACGTTAGTTTTCAGTGAAACAAAATGAAGTATTGCTAACATTGTCTTCATGTTGACCGAAATAATATGAAGTCAATCATTCAAACTTAGTTTAGTATTTTACTCTGTCTAATGCCAGACGATCTTACTCTTCAGTGGTAGGGTACTGCCAGTTAATGGGTTAAACAATCCACTTGTTTAAAGCAAAATGACATTAGGCCAAAGTTGTATTTCAGTTGTATACCCATGCTCACGTACAGGAATGTTTAAAGCCATTTAAATGTTACTTTTGAAATAAACAAATAAATAAATCTACATAATTTAGTAAAATTTAGTATTCCATATGTTTACTGCTCTATCAGTTCCCCCAACGATGTCAATACTGCTGTTATGTCACATCAACCAAAGTTTGTGCTGATCCGTTCAACATCCCGCCAGTGACAGTTGAAACCTTATCAATGATTCTTCATAAGATCCCTCCGAACAAGGCCACTGGTATTGATAATATTTCCATCTGAATTCTAAAGTTGGCTTGTCCTGCTATCCTTGATCCATTGTGTCATCTCTTAAATGCTTCCATCTCAAGTTGCAATTTTCCGACAATTTGGAAGACCGCTTAAGTACAACTCTTTAAGTGCAATGATTCATCTGACTTGAATAACTATCGTCCTATATCCATTCTACCAGTTTTATCCAAAGTAATTGAAAAGCATGTTTATGCTTCGCTTAGCCTTTATGATTACCTAATGTCGAACAACCTCATTTATAAATATCAGTCTGGCTTCCGTAAGGATCATTAAACTGAAACAGCTCTAATCAAGCTAGTTGATGATTTACTGATGAATGCAGATAATAACAAGAAAACAGGAGGTGTGTTCATTGATTATAGGAAAGTGTTTGATACAATCAACCACGACGTGTTATTAAAGAAGCTTGAAACATATTAGTCAAGATGTGCTTCAATGGTTTACTTTGCACATGTCTAATTGCCGTCAAAGTGTCTTTGTGGATAACGTCTCATCCCAAATGTTACCTGTTATCTCTGGTGGCCTCAGGGTACTACTCTTTCTGATTTTTATCAATGATCTACCTCTCCATGTTAACAACTCAGCATCACTTCATATCTACACAGATGATACAGCAGTTTTAGATTCCATTGACTGTGAAAGTTCCTGCAACTTGAGTGATGCTTATTAGAGGGGGGGGTGTGTGCTTATTAGAGGGGGAGGGCTTATTAGAGGGGGGTCTTAACATATTTCTTCATCTAAAAAGGGGGGCTTATTGTTGACTAAATATTAATACATCTTTGATATATGACTGCATATACTTTCTGCATGTCTATACACAATTTATATATGACACTGATGACAAAACTGTGCCAGTGTATGCACCTTATAATGTCAATATTGTTCACATCAAAATCTGTGAAATACTATATACAGATTTCATAGAACTGTGGCATGCATTAGTGTCACCCTCTTTAAATAAAGTATTCTATCTATCTAGCTAGTGTGCATTTGTTAACTTTAATATTTGTAAAATATTAAAAACTTAGATGGGTTTAAACTTTTGTACCTATGTGGAGGGGGGGGGTGGTGCTTATTTGAGAGGGGGGGGTTTATTGGAGGGGGGCTTATCTATTTTTTCCGTAAAATGATATGATAACTTTGTCATAGGCACAGTACAATGTGTAAAGAAAACCAAAATACCTTATCAAAACACTTGTGTTTTTGTGTGAATGGGGGTGGGGGTTATTAGAGTTTTTTTTGTGTGAATGGGGGGGGGGGGGTATTAGAGGGGGGGAGGCTTAATACATTTCTTCATCTAAAAAGGGGGCTTATTGTTGCCTAAATATTAATACATCTTCGATATATGACTGCATATACTTTCTGCATGTCTATACACAATTTATATATGACACTATTGACAAAACTGTGCCACTGAAATGCAGAATTAAGTTTTACTACGCCTTTATCTACCCCCATTTACTTCATGGTATTACCATTTGGGGTAATGCTCGACAAGAGCTTATTGATCCATTGCTTAAACTTCAAAAAAGGGCAGCCAGGCTGGGTATGGATGAGAGCATGTCAACTCCTTCTGTTGATTTGTTCCGCAAATTGGAATGGATTCCCGTCAACAACTTAATTAAGATGAGGAAAATATTGCTCGTAGTAAATACCTTGCGTAGTAAACTGTTTTGCTTCTCCGCAGCAGTGCAAAATGCTTACACTCGCTCCTCCGTAACTGACCTTAGAATATCATCTGTTAAATCTGAGCTTTCCAAGACTAAACTCTTGCGCCTTATAATGTCAATAATTGCGCCTTATAATGTCAATATTGCTCACATCAAAATCTGTGAAATACTATAAACGGATTTCATAGAACTGTGGCGTGCGTCAAAATATTCATATGTCTTTTTAGTGGCAAATGTATATTACTCTGTGTGTATATTTGGCGCACTGAGACCACCGGCGAAGCATAGGCGACTTGGACTTGCGGATAACTCCTATTTTCATCATATCTCTAACATCTTTTTTTTAACGACTCTCTAACATTATAGGGGATTGTATACGGCTTCGACTGGATAGGCTAATTTGACATAAGTTGAACTGCATGCATATACCATTTTACCACTTCTTGTAGCTGGATCGTCTGCTCGTCATTACACTGTTGACCAAACGTTACATCTTTGACTAACTCTTTGGCTTGCACAGTGCCAAGCTCGAACAGGTTCTCATCATCAACGGCTCCTTCCGGACCGCTTTCACTTTGCTTGATTAATACTGCTGAAGGACCGAACTGCTATCCTGCGATCACTCTCCTTTGGTAATGCTTCTTCTCGCTCTTTGACTTCCGTAGTTTGCCTCTCGACATATTCTTTCAACATGTTTGCATGGAATGTTTTCACTCGATCACCAACCTTGATCCCGTAATCATTGACGCCAACGATCTACTCTGCTACAAAAGGACCTTTCCATTCATAGCTGGTCTTACTTCTGGATCTTCAACTTCTTGGGTCCATAACTGTTTCAAAATCATCATCGGGCCTTGCACTGTGAGACCATATAACAGCTCAAACGGGGAGAATCATGTGGATCCTTAAGGTGCTTCTCGGTAGGCAAATAGCAGGACATTGATATAACGAGCTCACTGCTTGGGTTGCTCGTCGCATAGCTTCAACATATACTTCAAGCTACCATTAAACTTCTCGACAAGACCGTTGCACATCGGGTGGTAAGGTGTAGTTGACAGTTGCTAGATACTTATCAATCTCGACACTTCCTGCATACACTCAGATACAAATTGAGTTCCTAGGTCACTTAGAACTTCTTCCGGAACACCAAGCCTACTGTACATATCTACCAAAGTCGTGATGGCTTAATTGTATCGATTTGAAATTTGTTATGAATATTTGTTATCATGACATGCAAAACATGTTAAACAGCCAGGTTGTGACTGTGCAACTCCTCTATGAAATTCAGCCTGCTATTGCAATTTTTATTTAAAACACTGTTACAGGTGCTCAGTATGGGGCTTGATAATAATCTACCTTCTTTTTGTAGGTTGGTCTAACATCTCATGGCTATTTTGATACAGATATTTATGGTTCAAGTAAAAGCAAGTAAGTGAAACTTAAAGTGTAATGTTTTGGTTGAAGTTTGCCCTGACATACCAGAATTTGAAAAGCCTAAACTTGTACATGTCCTGTCTTATGATCAAGGTTGTGGGAGGTCAGTGGTGCGAAATACAGTGTATTAATCCTTCCCTTAAAGGCTATAATTGTTTTAGTGAAGTTTGATACTGTATGTTTAACAGATTAGCTTGCAATGTGCCCAGATGCACCCTACTTTAGTAGTTGGTTTTTGCGACGAGTGGAAAAGAGCCTTAACGCTAGACAATTTATTTTACTCGTCAGTGGTAGGGTGCTGCCAGTTAATGGGTTAATAACTGATGCCTATTATCTGTGCATTCTATGCTGCACAACCTTCACATAGTCCTTCATGTACAGGGTTCGTACGGGTCCTTAAAAACCATGAAAGTCCTAAATTTTCACTTTGCAAAATTAAGTACTCAAAAGTCCTTTAATTTCTACGTTAGTTCATGAAAAGTCCTTTAAGTATATTGTTGACTTTCTGTTCAAGTCTCATTCAAATAATTACTGACTGATTGATCTCAAACATTCCATGTTACTGAATAAGTTCCTGTTCTTGTGTTTGTAGATTTGAAGGTTATGAAGTATCAATTGCAACCAATGAAGCAGAAGAGGTAACTTTCACTTTCATACCGTATATATTTGTTAGACTTCATAGCTTATAGCAAGATAAAGTTTGTGTATATCATTATATAATAGCTTTCAGCTTCTATAATAAATTGATGAACTATTAAAATAGTATTATTGCTATATTTGTATTTGGCTCACCATTGTTACAGTTATTTCACAACAACAAGGGATTAGGTTGTTGACAATTTTTATATTTTTCAGGATGATGATGATTATTCCGCAAGTGCTCTTAGCCAGACGAAGAGAGCCACATACACAGCTCCTCTTGCTTTGCTTAATGACATTCCTCAAGGAGAACAGGTAATGAATTCTGTCACTTCTTGCTAGACTTATGAACATATTTATGCAAGCAATGTGTTATGTGTAGAATTACATCTAGTGGTGTGTGGAAACTTGTGAAAACACTACTTGCATTGTGGCAAAGAGGAAGGATTCTGTGGTTTCTGTTGTATAGCAGAGACTCGGACCAAACAGCTTTAGTATGAACTCCTACCATCTGTCTTACACTGAATGTACAAAATATTACACACATATTGTTCTTTGCAATGCTACATCTAAGGTTTTTGTACAAAACTTGTAAAGAGAAAAGCCATTTGGCAACTAACTTTATCATATTTAATGTTTTATTTGCAGTACAATGCATTTGCAGAACACAAACAGCCAACAATTGCTGAAAAAGAAGACGAATACAGAGCCAGGAGAAGAAAGATGATAATTTCACCAGAAAGAAATGATCCATTTGCAGATGGTAAGTTAAGATTGTGCACTACATTTAAATGGTTATTTCCATTAGCAAGAAAGCATTGACTGTGCAAATATAAATTCCTATTACTGAGTCTACTGTATTTAAAGTTGATAAACTTGTAATTTTGAATAGACATATTTTTTGGGGAGATGCGAGTATTTGGCAAAGTTTGACAAGCGTTTTTGCAAGCATTGGCAAGTTTCTATCAGTCATCCTATAATAGCATTAGGGCAAGATTTTTAATACGTGTATGTTCAGTAATCTGTAAGCATTGACTTACGTAACATATTTGTAGTGTAGACACTTACAAATTATATATAAGTAATAAATTTTTACTCAAAGTACTTATTTACGGGACCTTTTTCTTCTATGTAGTGAGTTCGGTAAGGTAGGTAGCTTTGCAATAAAGAAAGAATCTGGATCTTCAAACAACTTCTTGGCAACCTATGTGATGACCCAACTCTTAAATCTTTAAACAGTACTTCAATGATTCCACAGCCTATAAACAATAACTATATGTTGTTTGCTCATTGGTTGTGTACTAAAAATTTTCCTTCTCATTTTCAGTGATGATATCAGTGACCATACCTAGATAAAATATTCTCAAAGCACTCTAGTACATACTTAATTGAATACAAAATTCATTTGTATGCCATGAAATTGCATGAAAATTGTGCGACTTGTAAAATGTTATCAATATTCTTGGAATTATTTTTTACCTGATGACAGTGATGTGAATATTGGATGGGCAAACGTTTTTTGGCCTGAACATACAGGAAGCAAATGATGTTTAAATTTGGCCTGTGCATACTTCAGGATTCTTCCTGGTATTAAATCATATTGCAGTAGCAACATATAATGTTGTAATTCTGCTTATTCATACTGATGCAATTATTAGAATGGAAAGAGTATTATTTAATAACTCTCAATTATGGGCAAAAATGTGCCATGTATATAACCTGAACGAGCTTTGTGCTGTTGAAGAAAATGATAAAATATGCTTAAATAGGAAATATTTCTCTGTTGACAAACAAAGGTTTTGATGAGCGTTTTCAAAAACAATTGGTTTGCCCTCCCCTCTTAGTGGTACACTGATGTCTAAATGATAATTTATTAGGAATCTTCTCACTAGTTGATTAACGTGGAAGTGTGATGAACATGGCTGCAGTGGAGCTCAAGTTTCACCAAGTATCTCTGCTCTGCTGGGTTGGTGTTAGCAGCGAAACAATAAATACCAATGTTATCTTGATAGATATGACGTAGCAATACTTGACTTGTGGAATTGACAAGCTAGGACATTGTAAAAGCTCTTGTACTCAGAATGTCCTAACTTCTTAAAATTTCAGAATCACAACTAAGAATCTTAGAATATATCAGTAAATATATCAGTAAATATAAAGTGTTTACGAAAGATGTATCATGTAGTATAACACGAACATGTAGAGATGAAGATGCAGTTTCTATATGGTGACAATTTATCTTGAGAATTTTGGTAGAATTTTAAGATTTGGACTTTGGGTACATCTTTTACAATTGTCCGATCCTCAGTTATGTTACCAACTGTCTACCCTCAATACGATAATCTTGTTATTGTGTATAGTACTGTTCCCTTTATTGTACATATAGTTTTCTGGTGTCTTGTGTAGAGTGTATGTTTTTGGTAAGATGGTTTGTTACAGTCACTGAACAACCATGCCAGTTGGGATAAGCAATAAGAGCTGGACACACGATGTCAGTAGATGATATTTATTCCCTCTAAGAATACCCCATACTCGAATGTACGTAATTATAACATATTTGGTTATTGAGAAAATGGCGCAACCAAATTTTGCACATTAGAAAGTGGTATTTATCACTGGCATCAAATCTAGTATTTTGTTGCTTATCCTCGCACTCTGCCAAGATAACCATTATCCCTTACTCTAATTACCTCGCGTACCTGTAGAATACCGTGTTTATTCTCCTTTTATTGAAGTATTTATTTTACTTTAGTAATTCCAATTAATTATATAGGCGTTATATATCAGAAAATGTTGTTACTATTTGCATTCAACAGTTTGTTTCAGGTTTTCTCAGCATTGGTTTGTCTAATGACACGTCAATTTATTGTTCCAGCCATGTAGTTTATAATTCCTGCAGTTGTCTAACAGTTTGTTGAGTGAAACAATTGATATGTCTTTGGTGGAGAGAGACTGCGTATAATTTCTTTTAGATTTAATAGTTCGTGTCAAACCAATATTTCTCGTTAGACAAATCCATGTCGACAAAATCTGGAACAACCTGTTATGATTAGGTGCAAATAGTAATAGTTGTATTTGCAAGATTGTGATTGTACTAACAAGCAGAACTTATTCTGCTTTTGTTTTTCTCCATAGCTATGAGTTTAAAGACACCCGACCCTTCTCAAAGGTTAGGAAGGAGCTATGCAGAAATCTTCATGGATCAACAATTGAGAAAAGAAGAGGTAAGATGTATCGTTACAGTATACTAGGGAGATGCGACGCATCATGGGGCGAGCCTAAGTGGGAATGATTACAACCTAAAATGTGAGCGAAACAATAAATAATTGCAGCTGGTTTATTGCCAGAGTTTTGGCAGAGATACATATAGATGGATTGTAATGTAAACAAAATGCATTTTCTATTTATATCCGCTACAAAATTGACATTAGTAATAGTTAAATTAGTCGAGAATTGCTGCAGTCAGTAGGATTTGTTTTATTTGTTGGGACAAAAGGTTTTTAACAGAATTGGCTCCCCTTCATTGATTTCGTTAAATATCATGAACCTAAACCATAAATCGGGCGATTAAAATCGTAGCGTGTGCGCCCGGCTTTAGCCACCAAGCTATGGGGCTCACTCAAGCTCGGCCCAACAAGATAATGTTACTAAACTCTGATTGGTTGATTTCAGTGCAGTTCATCCCAAAGATTAAGCAGTGCAAAAATCTGTAACAAACTAAGTATTATTCGAAAGACAATAGGAACTGAATAAAAAAATCAGCTTAAAGCCGTTTTAGTAACAAGTTTGACTTTGCACTACTGTAATGAGAGCAAAACATTCAAACGAGTTAATGATAGATATAGAGATATATAAATACTGTAGTGTAAAAATTTGGGGTTCTCATGATGACATGATCATCAAATTTTAGTATCATCTTTGAAAAACACACTCGTGTATGTTTTATCCATATTGCACTCGAAACCATCGTATTACCTATACAAAGATATCGTTATTACTGTGAAAGTTATTAGTTGCTTCAATCTTTCTGATTTGATATGGCAATCGGCAAAGCAAGTCGGAGTTGCTTAGGCTTAGTTCGTTCAATGCGTGTCCACAAGTCGAGCCACGGATCTCCGCCTTTGATTCCTCTGGCACATTAGCAGTTGCATGGCATGTTAGTTGGCACGTCAGTTCAATTTAGATTGCACATGCTGTTTGGATTAATAAGTTTTACCTCCATTTTCAAAAGTTTTCTAAAACTCAAAATTATTTATTTCCACTTCATTAGGTTGAAACTAGGAAAGAAATTCTGGCGAAAGCTAAATCTGGAGAGCTTCAAGTTCAGCCGCAAGCAAAGCCAGCTGGTAAGTAGGCCAATTCACTTTCTCGCACTTAGTACTATTCAAATTGAAGAAAAAGAAAAAGCAAGTCAAAGTTTGTAGTTTCAATTTAGAAAATTTTCACTTGTGATGTTAAAAACCACCAGAAAAGACCTTGTCAAGACCTATGCACTAAAATAGAAAGATAAGGGCATGAAACCTGCACATTCAACATTGAAACTTTCTTGTTAAATATATTTTAGAGAAGAAAAGACGTCGTTGGGATCAACAAGGAGGTGATGATGCTCCAGCATCAAAGAAGAAATCTGGTACTTGGGATCAGACTGAGGTATAGTATGCTGTATATATTTTACAGTTCACATGCATGTCTGCCCAATTTTTGTTACCTGTTTAATAGTTTAATAGTTTACTGTGTAAACTAATGTTAAAGCTAGAAAACCAGCGGTATAGACTGGATTTTAAATATGTTACCCACTCTACATTGGATAACCATGCATGTAGAAAAAGCGAAAAATCTTTTGGTAAATATCAGTTCAGCTCAGTTCAGTTCAGTTTTTGTACTGTAAAACACACAGGACAAAAATCGCTGGATATTAGAGATACTGATAGCAGTTACTGTATTTGTAGAACTTTCCAACCCAGAAATATACTGTTACACAGTACTTCCTCGCAGTGTTGTTGCCGTCTGTAAATTTCTGTAATTCCTTTTGAGATAATAAGGTTTTACTGTAATATCAGATGAAGAGTAAACCTCATCTTTTGTACAAATTTCAACAACAGACCTGAAGATGTCTGCTGTAACCTGAGGATGAGAAACAAAGCTATTTTTGTCTGTCTTAATAATATAGTACTATCCCAAACACTGGGTCCAGTCTGTTTTGGTATATTATTCTACAATAAGCGGTCATGGTTGGTGTCTGAATGACTTGAAAAGGTTAAAAACACGTCCACGTTTCGCGCGAAGACCCTCCTGACAAAGGGCCTTAGCTTGAAAGTGTTGAAAGGTCCTTTGCTTGAAAGTGTTGAAAGGTCGAAGTGTTTACAGACGTAAATCATGGCAGCTTCACATACTATATATCGACTACTGTTGACTTGCTGTTTACTTTAAAGTATGAGATTCCGAATGGCTAAATCTAGCACTTAGTTGTAGATAACTTTGACTACTTTGCATATTGTCCCTAGACACGATGTTGTCGTTAAAGTTAGTTTATTGACTATTTGCGTAGCATGGACCATCTTAATTTTCGACATTGAATTTGAATCCTGCATAATTTATACAGTATATCTAGATCAAGCCCCCTACGTAAACTGTAAAATCTCTATGACTATTTATTTCATTGTTAAATCACCGAGGGAGGGTATCAACTTCATTCACCACCTACTGGATACTCTAATATATCACAAGATGCGAATAATTGCTAACTGCTACTTGAGTTTACCTTCGCTCGTAAAACGTCGCTAGTGAAATGTTTTCGAGCCTTGATCTAGATATCCTCGTTAGTGTGATTCTTATTTCAGGTTGTCACACTCTCTGCAAGTCTGTTAGGAATGTTGTACTGTATTCCTTGCTGTTAACAATATTGCATACGATACACAATCTCAATTCTCAACATTTAATTGAAATCGTGCATATACAGTATATCTAAATATCCTCCATAATGTGAATTTTAGGTAGGGACACCCTCTGCCAGTCGGTGGGATGAAACTCCAGGTCGACCTAAGAGTGGTGAAACACCAGGTGGTGGAACACCAGGTGGTGGTACACGATGGGATGAAACACCAGGACGTGCTAAAGGAAGTGAGACACCGGGGGGAAGTACAACCCCACATAGAGGCTCAGAGACCCCTGGTGCCACACCTAGTGCAAGAATGTGGGAGGTTACACCAAGTCATACCACTCCTGGTTCTGTTACACCTGGAAATATCACTCCAGGACATTCAACACCAGGTATGTTTTATAACATTTCATAAAATATTGTGCCTTGAGACTACACAAAGTTTTCAAATCTGTTTCACTTCTTTTGTATAAGTAAATAAATGTTATCCCAAATCCCTGGACGAATTACATTCGCGAGCCAACGTTCACTACAATCCAGTCTAGTGTCTTTATCAGGAGTGATCTAAGTCCTAAGACGTGGCTCTCGAAGAATGACGTCATCGCCCATCGCAAATGTACCCCAATTGTAATGCCTTTTAAATTGGGTGCCCCCTATCTGTCAGATTGGGGTCCCAGGGCAAGTTGTCCCCAGCATCTTTCCCCTCTTCTCGGCGGACCTACTTATATATAGTCCAAAATAGTCCATCATGTTCGTTTCACATTGATTGTGTAACGAAAATTGTTGTTTAACCGTTTCATATTCCCTGCAATAAGACTTATGACACATTATGATAAGGAAATTTGTAGTTATGATATTTTCTTTGTATGCAAAATCCGTTATTTCTTGTCTCTTAAAAATGTTTTTATTAAAAATGTTCTTATTTAAAAATGTTTTGTCATGTTACTTTCAGAATGACATATAGTGGTAATGCCAAATGATGATAATACAGATGTTTTCTGAGTGAATTATACTGTAACATTAAACCAGAGTTGTTAACATCTGTAAATCTTGGTAATTCCTTTTGAGATATAAGGTTTTACTGTAATATCAGATGAAGAGTAAACCTCATCTTTTGTACAAATTTCAACAACAGACGTGAAGATGTCTGCTGTAACCTGAGGATGAGAAACAAAGCTATGTTTGTCTGTCACAATGATACAGTTCATCTTTAGTAATCTGATGGCAACACTTACATACTATCGACTACGAATTTGTTAAATTGTAGTTTACTCTAAATTGCTCAAATTAACCAGTAAATAACAATATATTTTATCCATGTATAACTATGTATATTGTATAATATATAGGTGTATCAACACGTCGTAATAGGTGGGATGAAACTCCGAAAACAGATCGTGGTACGCCTGGTCATACAACTCCAGGCCAGTCTACACCAGGTTGGGCAGAGACACCGCGAACAGACCGTACTGGTGCACAAACACCAGGAGCTACACCAACTCCTGGGAGTAAAAGACGATCAAGATGGGATGAAACACCATCAGCTCAGATGGGTGGGGGTACACCCATAATTGGCACCAGCGGGATTACACCTGCCGGAGCAAAAGCTATGCAGATGTCCACACCTACACCAGGTATGTGAAGATGTGTTGTTCTTAGTAAATTAATATGCCTGTTGCATAAGAGTTGTATCATGCAGTTACGATTAAGAGTACGTTCACACGTGATTGGATGAATTCGGAACAGTACGCAAATTTCTTCGGTTCCAATTGTTCACACGTGAATTCGTACGATTGGATGTGCTTGAATTCGTCCGGTTAGATAGATAGATTTTAATAGATTTTGAAACAGCTTTTCAGAAACTATTTACAGATTTTGTAGAATTTGGAACTATATTTACAGTTAAACGGTGTGAGGCCCTAAACGTTTCTTTGGCGAGCAAATGTTCCTTAAGCGCTGACTTAAATGTTTTAAGTGAGGAACTGTCTTTTAATTTCTTGTCTAAATTGTTCCATATGTTGACAGCCCTATAAGCAAACGACCGTTGGCCAGATGCGGTTTTAAACAGCGGTATTTGTAGGGAGTCGTATTTACGAGTCTTGGATTGGACCTTTTTCTCAGCTTCTCACAGAGGTAGTTGGACGCGAGGTTGTTCACACGTTTATAACGTATGCCTCCGTGTTAACGAAATTTGCTTATATAAAAGAGGGTCATAACAATTTCTGCACAATTCTGCCATTCACCAAGAGTTGCCAGCGGAGGAGGCTTTAGCATTTCAAGGCTTTAAATCTAGTACCTTTTCTTGTTGAACAAAGTGAAAACATGTTTCTATTTTAGGTCAAATGATTCCAATGACTCCCGACCAGAGGCAAGCATTCAGATGGGAAAGAGAAATTGATGAAAGAAACAGACCATTGACAGATGATGAACTGGATGCTATTATGCCTAAGGAAGGATACAAGGTAGTAAAATGCTTCACGCAACTCGTTTATATAACAAGATTTTCTGTATCCAAGTTTACATTTTCAAATAATACAATATAGATTTGAATATGAATATTAATGCCCAGCAAACACAGATTCAAATGATGTTTCCCGCTTGGTATCCCAAAAATTTAAAAGATATAGATTATTATATTTAAGTAGAATAACAACTAAAAAGCAAAAAATACCATATATACAATTGCAGAGTACATGTCGGAGTACATTAAAAAACTTTTAAAAATTGTTGCAACGTAGTTCTTATATTTAATCTTATTAACATTTACCCCAAGTGTGCAAGGCGTTATCTAGGGAGCTTATAGATCTTACAACCTAGTTAATTAGTTATTTATTTCAACTCCATCAATTAGTTATTTATTTATCAAAAGCTTTTAGAATATATATGCGGGGATGATTTCCCCTACTACCCCTAGACACCTATAGCTTTTGGTTAAAGATATCTTGTGAATTTAAGTATGCCTTTTGTAACTAAATATTTCTTATTTATCAGGTATTGGACCCACCACCTGGATATCAACCACTGCGTACTCCTTCACGTAAACTTACCGCTACTCCTACCCCAATGGGATTCAGTGGCTTCACTATGCAGGTATATATCAATAATGATATTATTTCTAAAGTATTTTTCTCAAATTGCTTCCAAATTCATCTGGTCCCGTGTGATCGGAGTCTTAAACACATCTTGCAATGACCAGAATTACGAGACAAGCTCCATCAAGCTTTGGACAAATATTTATTTTCTACCTTTGGCAATGTTTGCAATTGCCTCGCATTGTTTACCTATTTAACAATTAGATTATGAGCTCAAGATTTCTATGAGGTGATAGTTGATGAGGGCGAAGCCTGAATGAACTATCATCTCATAGAAATCGAGAGCGAATAATCTAATTGTTTTAGTAGAAACCAGCAAGAAAACAGTATACAAAACAGAAAACAGCAAGAAAACAGCACATTTATTGAAAGAAATTCGTTAAAAATCGCGCCGAGGAGATGGCTGTTTCGCTACTCGCTATCATCGACAATTATAGATAGCGAGTAGCGTAGCCAATCAAATTACAGCATTTGCGATAGTATACTAGTATGATTCTACTAATAATTAATAGTATTGGATTAAAACGGACAATTTGGTATACAACAATGCAGCCCTCGCGGGTTTTACCCTTCTTTCATATCAATAGCGAGTAGTAGAAGAATTGTGAAAATAGGTCGAATTGAAAATCCCAAAATATTTCCAAAAAATTCATCCGACGTGATCATGTTTTGTTCTTGATTGTCCGAAAGAAAAGTGATCAATGTTCATAACTTTAGAAAAATTATTGTATATTTTTTGTCTTTTATTGTAAAAACCAACCAATTGCAATTCTCTGTTTTAAGTGATCTATATTTCTTTGTTGTTTATTGTAGACGGAGGACAGAAATGCAAAACTGGTGGAAGATCAACCTCCTGGAAACCTGCCGTATCTTAAACCAGATGACGTTCAGTATTTTGACAAACTATTGGTAAGTTCGTTTATCTCGTCGCTCGTGTCGTATCCAAGGCTTTAGATTTACCTATTATAGGCACACCTGTTATCCGAGGGAGAACATCCCCTGTAATTTCCAGTCTCTTAATAATAGGATAACCGACATACGTGCCTGAAGCCTCCATAAGTGCTAAGACCAAGTCGGTCAATTTCCATATTAACAACCAATTTTAATACAATCTTAATCCCAATCCTAACCCTTATCTTAACCCTAATTCTAACCCTTACCCTGTTCGTAACCCTTTTCCTTATGACGTCATTTTGGGGTAGTAATATGAAGTCACCCACCAAGTCTAATTTAGACAATGACCTAGTTGCTAAGAGGCAGACCCTTTCTTTTTTGAGCGGCATAGATTTAACCTACGTCATAGAAAAGGGGGCAAGCTTTTCGACCAAGTTGCATAGACCTTACGAGGAATCGAGTTAGGATCTATGACGTATCCATGGTTTCCTCAGGAATAATTTTTCAATAATTTTTAACATTGTGTCGGGATGATAACCTATAGCTCATGACATAGCATTCCTGTTCTAACAGCAACGTGCGTATGAATTGCGTGTTGTAGGTTGATGTTGATGAAAGTACATTAAGTGCTGAAGAGCAGAAGGAAAGAAAGATCATGAAATTGTTATTGAAAATTAAGAATGGAACTCCGCCTATGAGAAAGGTAAACATAAGTGACAATTGTATAGCTAAGCTAATATTGATTTTAATGCAACCCTAACTGAAAATTCACCACTGACTAAAACCTCTGTTTCACGTGGGCCTGGTTTCAAACGTGCTAATCGCTTGCATTAAATCGTTAATTGATCATGGTTTACTGAGGGGCACAGGTAGAAATGTATGAGAACGAAAGGGGGGTGGGGGGAGAAAACAAGTCGACAAGCCAACAAAAACAAACCAACAAACAAATAAGAAAGCGGGTTAAATCACCATTGAAATCTGACAATATTTAAGTGACATAAATTTATAATCGGTAGAAATAACATGTCTACACATAGACGCTTATCGCGTTGGCGATATTTCCAAATTGTATAACCTTTGTTTCTATTATGTTTAGGCTGCTTTAAGGCAAGTTACTGACAAGGCTCGTGAATTTGGGGCTGGTCCATTATTCAATCAAATCCTACCTTTATTGATGTCACCAACTTTAGAGGATCAGGTAAAGATAATTTCAAGAGGTCCAATTCCATACTATTAGGTCCAATACCTATATATTTAGGCATATTGTGGTTGTGAATGTATCTCAGCTATTTCGGCTAATTTCGCCTTAGTTTACCCAGATATTTTAACATATAAAGTTTTATTTTCTGTCCGCTGATGTACGAAAGTGGCAGAATATTTTTTACACACGGCCGAGGTGTAGGTTGGGCTCCAGGTTGTAAGAATCACTTTTAGTTTTGCCTCGTTGACTAATATTTCGAATGGTGTAAATATCTTGGTAGTACATATATAGACAAGTCTCCGACAAGATCGAGGCTTTTATGAGTGACACGACTGTTACATTTACCACTTTTGTCAACGAATTGTTTATATACTGCAATAATAATTGCTCTATTTTCTTGCTTTTTGTGTAATATTCCAGGAACGTCATTTATTGGTTAAAGTCATTGATCGTATTCTTTATAAACTGGATGACTTGGTTCGACCTTTTGTGCACAAGGTAAAACTAGGATTTCTACATGTACAAATTCTTATCTATCATATCCATGGCATAGGGGAATTTGAGCAGTAATAAAATATAAAGAAAAATCAACACTCGTTGTTTTGTAAATAAATTATCATCTTTATCATCTCTAAGATAATATTGAAATTTTTTTCTAGATTCTTGTCGTTATTGAACCTTTATTGATTGATGAAGATTACTACGCCAGAGTGGAGGGAAGAGAAATCATCTCAAACTTGGCGAAGGTACAGTAGGTGGATATTATTAAATCCGAATTTTCATTGTAGAAGATTTGTTAGAACTTTAATAAACCCTTCCGGAAAGTATTTCACCTTGGCTATACTGCATCGTGTTCGTGATTGTGAAGATAAATTTAGAGCCTTTTATCTCTTTAATTGTGTTCTAATCATATAAAGGTATTTTCCATTATGGATTTTAACTTATGATTTAGTAAATGTGCAGCCAATCACAAGATCGAAGGTTCTAAAGCCAAAGTCTAAATCACGAAAACGAGGCTCTATAGCTAAAGCGGTCTACCTTCCGGCAAGATGTTTTGAACCTCCTCGTCTCATCCAGTCTTCAACCGTCATGGCGTCAATACCAGCTTGCGCCTTATCTCATGTTATGCGTTGTAACGCGTTCTGTCTCCGTTCAGCTTCATTGGAAAGCCCAGAAAGTCCTTTAATTATATTTAATATTCTCAAAAAAATCATCCCCCCTCCCCTGAAACAATGATGACGAGCAGGAAATTTTTATCTGAGTATACGAACATTAGACGAAACAACATTGTACAGGGGAGTAGTGGGTTTGGGAGGGGGTTTGTAACTTGTAAAATAGAAAAATATTTGTAAGGTTTCTGACGTCTAATTATAGGATGCTGCCCGCATGAGTTTTGTCTAAGATTTTAGTTTAAGATCGTTTCTGTCGACTTGAAACTGGTATGAATATATAATATTTGTTACATTTTTTCTTCATTCTTTTAGGCAGCAGGTTTGGCAACCATGATTTCAACAATGAGACCTGATATTGATAATATTGATGAATACGTTCGTAACACAACAGCCAGGTAAGTGCAGAAATGTTCTCTCAAGCCTCGTGTTTTATACCCTCAACTATTTGTATAATCAACCGATTGCCTTTGTATATCCCCCAACTCCCCATTAAGATTTCATGTTGCTGACAAGTCCGCAAATATCTGTTCCGCCAATGCAGGTAACTCCGGTAGCCGGGGAATTCTCCAAATAAACAGACCCTTATTGGGCAAATCACGTGATATCAAAATACAGGCAATTAAGATGCGAGTGATGATATAGTCCGGAATAGTATTTAAATTTAAAAAAAATAGTACCCAGCACGAACATGTAAAAGCAATAACAATCTGGTTTCAACGTAATATTTTTGTGTTTCAGAGCGTTTGCGGTGGTAGCTTCAGCTTTGGGGATTCCATCTTTACTACCATTCCTTAAAGCTGTCTGTCGTAGCAAGAAATCATGGCAAGCACGTCATACTGGTATCAAAATTGTACAGCAGATTGCTATCTTGATGGGTTGTGCTATACTGCCACATCTACGTAGCTTGGTTGAAATCATCGAACATGGTAGGCTACACTAGATCATAGTTAATAGAGAGGGCTGGTTTGGAAGCTTCATTAAAGTACAATATAACTCATTATCTATGTTATTGTCCAGGTTTATGCAAAAATTTAGTCCTTCATTATCACGTGTGTATTGTATTTTCACACAAACAACCAATAGCAATGGTTTGGTTTATTTACCCATCCGTAACTTAAACAATTGCCCAGTTTTGACATGGTTATTGGTTGTTTAGGTGGAAATATACAATACACACGTGACGACGAAGAACTACATTTTTGCATAAACCTAAACGAACATAGATAATGAGTTTCATTGTACTTTCGTGAAGCTTCCAAACCAGCCCTCTCTATTAACTATGACTATAGATTGTCTTATTACATGTGTAATTTTCAGCCCTGCTGCTGAGATATGGAAATGTGGAAGTACAGACACGCGTTTGTCACAGTGATAAATGCATGAATTGTTATGGCAAAAACCTAAAAGAAAAGTTTTATACGACATTCTGAACATGTACTATTAGCTTACATTTGCAAAATCTTCCTCGGAATTTCTTCAAAGTCATTATTCACTTTGTATGTTTTAATTAAAACTCCTTGCCATACATTAGCAGCCAAGCTGAAATTTCACCCGTGCTGGCTGCAAATTTACCCATGAAATCAGTCTCTTATTTTAATTTTGTTGATGTACGTACACTCGCGTAGTGAATAATCAAGTTGTGTATATAAGATTGATGTGCATTGTACGTGTGTTCGAAACGAACCTAGGATTGGTGCTCTAACTGTAAACTTTCAAAGTTGACCACCATCCGCTGTCCCACAAATTCGCGGGGATTTAATAGGTGGATACAAACATGCATGGTTTAAAACGTTATTCGCTAAATTACAGTATCACCCATACTTTTGAGTTGGAAGAACGACCGGGAGGGCGAAGCAGATGGTTGTTGGGACATCTATGTGCCAACCTGCCGAGGTTGAGTTGTTTCAAAAAGAATTAATTCAACATTTGTTATTTTTAGGACTTGTGGATGAACAACAAAAAGTGCGAACAATTACAGCTCTAGCTTTGGCAGCTTTGGCTGAAGCTGCAACACCTTACGGCATCGAGTCCTTTGACAGTGTTCTCAAACCTTTGTGGAAAGGTATTAGGCAACACAGAGGAAAGGTAAGCAGGATCATTATACACAAAAGCCACGAGTTTAGTTCAACCTGCAGTCCCTGGTGTTTTGATATTTGGCTGTATAATGATGGATCATCCGTCTCAATCCGTCTCTAGTATAAAATCGAGTCAATAGTATGAAGTCTTTCATCTTAATAATACAAGATAAACCTAATTTTAAAAGTTGATACTTGACACAGATTTTTCAATGAGCATGGTCAAGACTTGAACACATCCTAGTAAAGCCTGGTTTCCACTTATCGTAACTGTCGTGAACATATCAAAGTGACCGATGTAATTGTAGCCCGCGTGCAGGCCCACTGATGGAGAGGAATAGTGGGCCTGCACGGAAGACCGGGTAAAATCTAAAACACCCCTTTTCTAAACACGCCCCCTTCGCGCGTCAAGTGTCAAAAAATAACCAATGACAGCAAAGTAAAAAATAAACAAACTCGCATGAAAACATTGCGGGATTTTCTCTGAGTATCCAAAATAGAAATAAAGTATGAATGGATATATCAACTCCAAAAAAGCAAGCAAACAAGTCTGATTTAAATAACTTTTGCCGAATTTGCAAGTGCTCATTCTCAACTAAATTCGGAACAGGCAAGTTAGGACGAATTTCGACAAAAAATATATTTAAAACGTCAAATCGTGAGGGAAGCCGTGGTACCACATTAGCATTGATTTGCGCTTCCATCGGCATTGTTATAAATAAATCGTCACGTTTATCAGATCGTGTGTGCAATGCTTGTGGGCGGAAAGTACGAAATTTGTATCAATTATTCAATTTGGTAAAGAACACGACAAACGAAGAGATGTTGAGAGTCCCGCTCGTTTCAAACGGCAATTTCAAACGGCAATTTCAAACGGCAATTTCAAACGGCGTTTCAAACAGCCAATCAGAATGCTGCGTTCGTGTACGAACGCGGAAAACATAAAATACCCGGTCTTCCGTGCAGGCCCACTATTCCTCTCCATCAGTGGGCCTGCACGCGGGCTAATGTAATTGAGTGTCGATGTATCTCTACAGTCATTAAACACTGATTTGCATACAGCGCACAAAAGACGAGATTTCACATCGTCGAACATGACATTCACGTACCGATTGTGCTACATAAAATTTATGATTTTGTTATTTATATTTTTGATTTCCCCCGTTTCCATTCACCTTCACCTGTTCTCGTTCAGGGTTTGGCTGCCTTCCTTAAAGCTATTGGTTATCTTATACCTTTGATGGATGCAGAATATGCAAATTACTATACCAGAGAAGTAATGTTGATTTTGATTCGAGAGTTCCAGTCTCCTGATGAAGAAATGAAGAAAATCGTGTTAAAGGTAAAGTTCGTATTTCGTACTCGAATATTTAAACCCGAAATTAATTTAAACGTTAGCTTTGCATGCTAGAACAGATAACATTGGGGACTATGAACCATGAATATCCTGACCATAGCAAGCGAGTCCACTAAGAAATGGATACCGTGAAAAGGACCTTAGACTTTACTATCCCACAATCATCACAAAACTGAGTATTCATGAGTCAGTTCTTTTCTTGAAATCGACTTCTGCATCTTACGACCTTTCCCTTCTGGACATGTTGAAAGTTAGTGCTGATGAAATGCGTACCTGCGTTAGTACTAGGGTTTTGAACGTAATTATGAATTTGAGGCATCTAGCTAGTTATTATACATCTTTTAGTATCTGTTAGGTACCTTAAACCAGGATTATTGAGTATCAGATCTATTAAAAATATGAGGCTCTACACATCAAAGGTACTGAACTGAAGCCTAGAAGAACTATTTTAATAACAATTCTGTAATAACATGAAACGGGCCCAGGCTACTTGCTCTAGATGTACACTGTATTTATCTTACTATAATTGGTGTAACTTATTGATTTCTGATTGTCGAATAAATGGTAGCTCTTTATGCTTATGAAGTTTTAAAATCTTGCGTTTGTAGGTGGTGAAACAGTGTTGTGCAACAGATGGTGTTGAACCACAGTACATTAGAGATGAAATTTTACCGGAATTCTTCAAACATTTCTGGCAACATCGTATGGCTTTAGATAGACGTAATTACAAGCAGCTGGTTGACACAACTGTAGAACTGGCAAATAAAGTTGGTGCTTCAGATATCGTTGGTCGAGTTGTCGACGACTTGAAGGATGAGAATGAACAGTACAGAAAAATGGTCATGGAGACAATCGAGAAGGTATTACAGTACTTATTATATGCCGTTTTCTATAACCAAACAGATAAAGCTCCCAAATATTCTTCCAGCATGAAGTATTCCGTAGTAGAAAGCCGCTGACCAAATGATTGTAGCTATACCTCACACTTAAAAATATAAATATTTTTAATGAATAGATTACTTTTGATCAGGTAGGGATTCCATAATCTTCAATCCAATGTAAAACGTATAACGGTTCGAAACGTTTATTCCTTATGCATTGCCATAGCGAACTTAAGCAATGTTTAATATAGTACTAGGATGAGTCAAGTTGGGCCGATTTAAGTGCATATAAAACATTTTATATGTTTGGCAGCCATTTATGAGTGTGTGTACTTATTCGTATTGCATTTTTAGATCATGGGCAATCTAGGTGCGTCAGATATTGATTCTCGTCTGGAAGAACAGTTGATTGATGGCATTCTGTACGCCTTCCAAGAACAGACTCAGGAGGATATCGTTATGTTAAACGGTTTTGGAACTGTAGTAAACGCTTTGGGTAAGCGTGTCAAGGCTTATCTTCCGCAGATATGTGGTACAGTGTTATGGCGTCTGAATAACAAGTCTGCGAAAGTTCGTCAACAAGCTGCGGATCTTATATCACGTATTGCACAAGTCATGATGACATGTGGTGAGGTAAGCTCATCTTTGGCTTGCTTATTAGATTTAACTTTTTGGTTGCATGTTTTGCGCACGGATATATTTCTCTTTGACCATGACCCTAATCACAACCATATCTCTAACCCTAAAGCAGAAGGATGTAATCGGTGGTGCCGCCATCTTGAATGGTGATGCATTGAGGTCTCGCCAGGGTAAAAAGACAAATCAAATAGCTGTTTGTGTTTTGTGAAGATGCCATGTGGTAAATTTATTGTCTTGAACAGTGACGAAGTTTAGATGAACGTCATGATTATCATTAATATCATGTTGCATATTTGTTATTCCCAGTTTATGCCTGTTTAGCTAGATTACCAGTCTAAGTCTGAAAACCTGTCCGTTATTTGCAACCAAAGTAACATTCCTTTCGCTCCAAGTATCCAATTTGCAGAATTTTATAAACGTTCAATTACCCATTTACCCTGGTTTATAGACCACAGTGCATTACGATTTCAAGATGACGTCGTTATTGATGAAAAAGTTAATTACTTAATATTTCAATAATTTAATATGTTTTCCATACGTGAATATATACAATAGCATTGGACCATTGGTAAAGTAGTTGTCTTGGCTACCCTGTAAGTCCAGTCACTTGTTGAAGACGAAATCATTGGTTGCTCACTTTCAGTATTAGGAGTAGCGCCTAACCTTTTGTTACTGTATTGCTGTAGCTATCTAATGAGTAGGCTGTCTTTCTTTATTGAACAAGCTACCTACCAATGTAAACCTTCATATAAGTGGGAATGACCGTAGAAGATTTTTTCCGATTTCCGTTTGGGCTTTTGGTTTGTTTATATTCACGAGTTTACGTTATAGCTTTAACACGTATAACTGTCTTTCTTATTTGCATTTACAGGAGAAATTATTGGGTCATTTGGGTGTTGTATTGTACGAGTATCTTGGTGAGGAGTATCCCGAGGTCTTGGGAAGTATACTTGGCGCTATCAAGGTTAGTAAATTCATTTTGTAAACTCATACATTTTGATCACATTTCTTTAGATAAACTCAGTGAACATTTTAGCAAAGGCAGCACCTCGGTAATTTAGAGACCTTGAGTGTTCGTAATGGACTGTAACAAACTAGCGATTCTACTGGATTCCCGGGATTTTTGCATCTCAGCGAAGGCCATTGAAAATGTAAAATCACCACACTCTTAACTTGTGAACCAGGGCGCTTATATACTGGGCGCTTATATACTGGGCGATGCAACGCGCTGGGTGATAACGCGCTGATCGATGTGTGATGCAAAAAAGAACTGGCACGAGCGTGCTTTTCGGCAAAAGTTGACAAGGAGCGTGCTTTTTCCTACTTTTGTATTTTCGCTGTTTTTTTCTTGAACTACGAAATTTTT
Source organism: Trachythela sp. YZ-2020 (assembly GCA_016169945.1). Classification (NCBI taxonomy): domain Eukaryota; kingdom Metazoa; phylum Cnidaria; class Anthozoa; order Malacalcyonacea; family Clavulariidae; genus Trachythela; species Trachythela sp. YZ-2020. Next base: position 1,955,221 of record JADLSH010000369.1, read on the forward strand.
GAAGAACCTATTAAACTGTAACGACCAAGTAGTAACTAATGTATGGTATGAGTGCTTGTTTGGCCTATAAAGATGCACTATAAAATAAATATTGAGAATTATAACTCGTACATTTGAGCATGTTATCAAGTCGTCCAAACTTCGAAATTCAGTTTATGTTAAAGATTATAGATTGTGTGTTTATATGCTTAACGTTTTTATAAAAATATGAGTGGAGCATTGTGGACAAGTGTGTAGTGGTCGGAAGTTAGGTATTTTTTAGGTTAAATTTTTACGATTCTGAGACATTATATCAATAATTTTCTGAGCTTTTAACAGCATTTAATTGGAGTAACTGTAAGCTGTAAACATATTTTATTCTCTGGTCAGCTTATCAAAATACGATTTGTTTGGACATATGTTGAGCGCAATGATTGAAAACATTTTATCCATACTACGAAATTTTGTGATAAATTAACCAAGATGACTTGTTAGGACACAAATTCAAGTGAAGCGTTTCTTGATATTAATTTGTAAAAATAGGCTACCAGCAGAAATTCAATGTGAGTTGTATTCTATCGAACGTGAAAGATACGTGTACACACGAATAGTTTTAAAAACTTCTCTTGCGAAAGCAACGGTTCGTAAGCTTTCGCGAGCGTTTCGAGCAAAGACTCGAAAATATAGTAGCAGGATCTTCTAAAATATCATGTAACATCGGAATTGTATCCTCGATATCCATATCTTCATCAAACTTAACTACAAAACTTCCAGCTCAGGTGTGTTTACTATTTTGGGCATAAGACAACGTCGCCATGGTAACAACGGAAGACTCGTTACCAGTCCTTTGCATCACACATCGATCAGCGCGCCAATAGCCGTTTCACCGCCCACTTTATAAGCGCCCTGTTGTGAACTATGTAGTAACACGCGTTTAAACTATGTTTAGGCCATTGTGAATGTTATTGGTATGAACAAGATGCAACCGCCGATCAAGGATTTATTGCCAAGGTTGACTCCTATTTTGAAAAACAGGTACAGTTTCATTTTCTTGACATCTTCGAACATATCTTATGCTTTTCATACGCAATAAACCCTTAAACGTCGCGTACTTATTGTAGCGTGTTGTATTTTCACCAAATCCACCAATAGCAAGGTTTAAATCACCCAATTCGATTGGATAGCTAAGACATAACTTTGCCATTGCGACTATCGAGTTTCGAAAGTTGTGTTCTATTAACTATAAAGTAAACTTCGCTGTTTGTTATCAATGAAAAACTGTATGAAAATTGAAGTCTGTATGTGCTCTTCTTATTTATGTAGACATGAAAAAGTTCAAGAGAACTGCATTGACTTGGTTGGTCGTATAGCTGATCGCGGTGCAGAACACGTTAGTGCAAGAGAATGGATGAGGATTTGCTTTGAATTGCTCGAATTATTAAAGGCACATAAGAAGGCAATTCGTCGGGCTGCTGTGAACACGTTTGGCTATATTGCCAAGGCTATTGGGTGAGTTTATATGAGTAATTTCTTACAAATCTTAACCATTATTGTTAAATTCAGAGTGAGTTGCACAGTTTCTCAGCTTAATCGATCACGCGAGCAGTTTTCATTTCGTCCAAAAGAATTCGCTTTAATAGTTGATGTGCTACCACCAACACAAAATCGATATTTCGTTGAAACTCATTAATAGTTTATTAGAAAAACACGTGGCTGTGTCTTCTTTTATATATGGAGGAGTTGACCTCAAAGTTTCCCCTGATTTATACGGCTTAGATAAATATGATATGAAAAATAAGTTAAAAAATTGAGGGCATAGCCCAACAGTGCTGTAACGACAGTGCTGTTATCTTGATAAAGCCTGGATTCTTCTTTTCGTCGACCAAATGGAAACTAACTAAACAAGACGCTCTATTGAGCGTTAAGTCGTTGGGGATATTAAAATATTTATCATACAAACGTATTATCTGTGTCAACTATATTATACTTGAAGTATTCCATTTAGCTTCCACGGAAATTGGAGATTGGAGAAAAATGCAAGTCGAAACCTATAGTTGCTGACTTGCTGTTGCCCCAGCGACTAACTAACAACACTGTTTAGGGTGCAGCACAGCATCGTTATTTTCTATTTAACAACACATGCAGAACAAGTTCCAAGTTCCCTCGATCTCATGCATTAGTTTACATACTGTTTTCTTTTCAGACCTCAAGATGTATTGGCGACGTTATTAAATAACCTGAAAGTACAAGAACGTCAAAATCGTGTTTGTACGACAGTCGCTATTGCTATTGTTGCCGAAACATGTTCACCGTTCACAGTGCTACCTGCGTTAATGAATGAATACAGAGTACCCGAGTTGAATGTTCAAAATGGTGTGCTAAAATCGCTGTCTTTCTTATTTGAATATATTGGTGAGATGGGAAAAGATTATATCTATGCTGTTACGCCACTTCTGGAAGACGCGTTAATGGATAGGTATGTTTTATACTAAATTTTATTTTTGCATGTTTGCGAAATTCCCTTGCGTTCTATTCTCACCAAAACGATTTTCCACGAAACTTTATGTATTAGTAATTGTGTCTCTGCACACTTTAATATGTCGCTGCACGTGCTTGCATTCAGTGCGCCTTAACTATAACAACAATTTCAACCAGTTCTCTTTTCCCCATGTTCCATTTCATTAAAAAATAAAGTGTTGTTGTTATTGTTGCATGTTGCTGCCTAAGTTTGTTTTAATTAGATGCAAACACCCACATCTCTAATAAGGACTCCCCTCCTGAAATAGAAAATCCCTCCCCGGGCGTAATGGAGGATTTACGGTATATTTTCTATATTATTGTGTATTTTAAACAGAGATTTGGTACACAGACAAACAGCATGTTCAGCAATCAAACACATGTCATTGGGAGTGTTTGGTTTTGGTTGTGAAGATGCACTAGCTCACTTGCTAAACTATGTGTGGCCAAATATCTTTGAAACATCACCTCATGTTATAAACGCTGTAACAGAAGCAATTGAAGGAATGAGAGTAGCACTGGGTGCTCCGAAAGTCTTGCAATATGCACTGCAGGTGAGCAGTACACTTCCCATATATATGTATGTGCTTGCCCCTAACCCGTGTAGATAGTAAGTGCGCACTATGTGCCAAATATGTACCGATACGTCCCGAGTACTCTCACCAAGAGAGTATTTGATATTTCGCAGACGCAAGTGTTTTGTTTATTAAATATGGTGATATATAATTCTATTTGCACGTATATTTTCATTGATGTAACCTCTGGGTAACAGATGCACTTCAATTTTTTCGATTGGTGAACAAAACCTTTTGAATCGCGATTCGTGAGCTGCTCTTTGGTATGTCAAATTCACAAGCCCCTTTTAAAGTCCTAGCTCTGAAGTAGTTGTTGCTGGACGTTGTGTTTTCCCCGTATGTTTTTCCCGTTTGTCATTCTGTTGCTTATTGTTTTTCCTGTGATTTTTTGAGCCCTGTGCGTCTTGGGCCCTGTTTCTATAAAGCTATTTTCGCCATGGTATTGTAATGGGCGCACGTTTTTATATGTTTCTTTATATGTTACTTCTAGGTTAAGTTGATAAAGTTGACACCAGATTTACAGGGATTCATTTGCTAAAGAATTATTTCTATGTTCATTAGGGTCTTTTCCATCCAGCTCGTAAAGTTCGAGATGTCTACTGGAAGATCTACAACACACTGTATATTGGTGCTCAGGTACAGTATATACTTTGCACTTGTACAAATTTGCAAGGGTTTTGAGACAGACTATCATGTTATATAACCTAGAAACCCCAACTATTATCTTACAAGATTTTGTAAAATTGTATGTTAATATACTGTGACGTTATTTTGCGACCCAGGAAACATCCTCAATGTAGATTGTTATCGTCAGTTGGCTCGTACCCAGGCTGAGCACTATAATATTGATCTATTCCAACGAACAAGTTATTCTTTTGTATATTGTCATACTAATTTATTCATTTTGTGTTTTGCAGGATTCTCTTGTTGCTGGATACCCCAATATCGCTGATGTTGATAAACATACGTTCGCTAGAGGAGAGTTGATGTACTTCTTATAGATCCATCATATAAACAAAACAATAATGTAAAAAGTAAATAGTATGCAGGCAAAGATTAATGCCAGCTGGAAGGAAATGCACAAGTTTTACTAAATTAATATTTTAACACCTGACCACTCATCTCTATTCTGTGACCTGACGTTCTTGCAATATGCTTGCATCATAATAAAATGTAAAATGTGCACAAAATTTCCTATGCAATCCATAAGGATTTTAAGTAAACAGACGAAAACCATGCACTACATGTGTAAAAATAAAGTTGAAATTTTTTGGGTTGCTGCTTCTAAGCATGCACTTTTGCTGTTCAGGCAAGATGCCCATAAATTTCAATGTAATTTCAAACCGCTACCTGGTGGACATGAGCTCGTCACGAAAATATTTCAAGTACAGAACTACTAAAAAATCCTGTGGCATGGCCTGTACTTCATTCCATATTTTTCATTTTCATTCATTTTCTATTTTCATTCATTACGTCGTAGAAATAATCGGTTGTGTTGATATAACTGTATTAGAACACAGAGCTGTCAGACCATGTTTAAAACAGTCGCAGGTTGTTAAGCAGGTGTTTCTGCGGAAGTTTAACATTGCAGTCATTATTAGTCTAAATAGTTGTTATCATTGACTGAATTAGAAATGAAAAGCCCGCTTTTAATTTGTCCCTGTTCTGTTTTCGAGTAAAAGCGTGATTGTTACTTTCCGCTGGCTATGTTTAAGTGGGAATCAGAGGAATACCTTAAGGCTGATTTCCATTCAGTGCAAACGGATCCGGTCGAGGGCTCATAATTCAAAAGAAAACGATCGCAAAAGGTCGATCGCGCGACATTTTGCACTGAATGGAAAGAGGGGGGGCTTGATTATTTGGAGATGTTAAAAATTATAAAATATATATAAATCAGGCAGTAAGAACAACCTGAATTTGTTTTTGTAGAAAACAGCTAGTGCACGAGTTCAGAAATTTTGAGTGGCAGTCTACCCAAGCCATTTATCAATCTATTGAGGAATTGGAAGCTCTGGCGGAGTAGCCATCCAGTTGTATATACATATCAGTGCCCGGGAATCACTGTTACTAAGCAACGATAAACATCGCGTTTCTAGGGCATTGTTGCTTAGTAACCATTATTTGGCCGTGTTGGCAAGAGGCCATCTTGTGTTTGTATATAAAGGAAGACGCTTTGAAAGTTGACCAGTTCACACTTTATAGCCACAGCTTCTAACGTAAACTTTATATCAGAAGAGTTTTAAATTATCCAACAATGTCTACTGCATTAGCAATGGGATATTACGGAGCACGAAGCCGACAACAAGAAGAAAGCATTTACAATCTAATTCCGACTATCCCACCGACCGAAGCAAAGCCGCCAAGGTATAGAATTTCATTTTTATCATTGTCTAAATTTGATATTTTCCCTCATTGAAATGAGTCGTAATTTTCCGTAAGTTTCACATTGACTGAGGCTCAACTTAAGGTCTTAAGCACGTTTCCACTACTTTTTTGGGACATCTAATCATCTATAATATTAAAGAACGTTAAAGTCGAAAAATCAATGACGCCTTTGTAGGCCTATGGCTTAACTTAACTAGTTGCTATTCAATTTAATAATTTGTCTTTCGTTTAATAGATACAAGTCAAAGTTTGCCGGAACTGTGCGCTATGATTTAAAGAATAACAAGACCAATGCAAAAACTATGGTAAGTAGTATTTTTGGACCTATCTGTCATATTATAAAAGCCTCTATATAATATGTGTTGGCCATTAGTCTCGTGTGTATTTATAGGGCCATTCCATTATACACCCCCCCCCTATGGATGTGGTTTTCTGAGGGTTGCTGAAAATGTAAAAATTCTTAGGAATGACAAGTAATTTTTCTGTGGGGCTAGCAAGAAAGTTTAAATTTCTGAGGGGGTTTTTAGAATATGAATATTTCTTTGCAATTTTATTGTTTAAATAGATACAAGTCAAAATTGAAAAGATTTCTTAGGGGTCAAGATATTTTCATATTTTAGACATCATCTTTTGGGGGGAGGTGTGTATAAAAATGGAGTGCCCCATGGGCATGTTCAATGATAGCTATGGGCATGCAAGTCCAATGATGAAGCCATATAAAGCATTTGCTTGCTTTCATTCATAATCTATTAATTCCCCCAACTTTGAGATGTTGTGTATACAGAAATACAAGAATATGATCAAAGGAGTGCAGTCCTACTTTATATGTATCTTACTTAACCCGATTCCTATATTTCAGGGTCCAGCCAAGGTTCAAGCTTCAAAACCAAAAGAATTTTTGGCAAAGCATTCCAAGGACAAAATAATACCAGAAGGTACAGAAAGATCCAGACTAGTCATACCCATTAATTGAGTTATTACATGTAAACAAAATATAATTAATTCAAATATCTAATACTATCTAATAATTTAAATGCACAACTACACCTTATCATCCTGGGATTTTATCATATAGAAATCTAAACATTGTTCATTTTTATTGCAGGAAAATCTCAATTCAGATATCCTGATGCTGACAGCAGAAAACCAGGAGTACCAAAGCACACTGATAAACCAGCAATCATGGGTGTTAAATCAAACAAGAATTTCATAACTGCTAATGCTGTTGAGAATATTATGTCTATACCTAAAAAGCCAGAGAAAAAATATGCAGATACAAAGATAGGAGCAACACATCAGCTGGAACCTTCAGGACTGACACCAAAATATAGAAAGAAGAAAGATTTTGGCAAGACACCAGAGTATCTTGAAAAGAGGAAAAAAGAAATTGAACAAGCTCAGATTGAATACGATGTATATATTAGAGAGAGATTTCGACAAGGAGCTATGAAGCAGTTATCTGAAGGCGAAAGGTAGGTTGAAGTTCTTCAAATAAAATATTGTTGTATGCAAAAAAGGATGAAGAGTCGCAGATAAAAACATTGTCTAGTGTGCTCATGTGAAACTCGTGTTTGTCAAGAGAATTTGACAGGTTTCAATCTTGGTGATTGGTTAAATAAAACCTGCCTGCCTGCTACAAAATTAATAATACATTTCACCCAAAATTAATATGACAATTACCCATTAGCTGGCAATGTGCGCAGATGCACCCTACTTAGTACTTTAGTATTTTACTCTGTCTAACGCCAGAATATTTTACTAAGTCTAACGCCAGGCGATTTTACTCATCAGTGGTAGGGTACTGCCAGTTAATGGGTTAATATCATTCCATGTTAAACCTTATTATGATATTACATAATTTGAGTTTTGATATTCACCTCATTAAATTGTGATAATTATATTTAGACAATCAATAATTGATGGATTGAAAACAAACTGGGAAGAATTACATCATCAATATCAAGGACTATCTGTTGTCACAGATACCGCACCAAAGAAGGCGAGAAAAGAAAGTCTCGAAGCTCAAATGAAACAATTGGAACGAGACATTGAAACAATGGAGAAACATAAAGTGATATATATTGCATCTTAACTCAATATGAAACAAACAAATATGGATATATTTTAGTATTAAATAGATTGACATTCAATTCTAAAATACTTTGAAAACAAAGAAAATTTGTATATATATAAATAAAGTTTATTTTCTAACAATATTACTGTCTAATGTTTTTTTGCCTCTAGTAGTTTCAGGCAGTTTAAGACATAGTCGTTTCAAAGTTCAAAACTTAAAATGCTGTGGTTATTCGTCTGACACCAGATCCCAATGTATAACTGCTACTCATCCAACCACGGGTCCAACATAATAGGGCCATTTATACGGGAGAAAATAAGTCGCAACTTACAGTACATAAGACGCGAACACACTCATATAAATGGTCAATTCTAGTAGGTTGCGACTTAAATAAGACAGGTTCAGGCTGTTCCACAATAAGTTGCGACTTATTAGAATTTGACCAATTATACGAGTGTGTTTGCGTCTTATATAAGATGCGTCTTATGTCAGTCCATTATCTGTGGTCAGTCGCGACTTATTTTCTCTTGTATAGATGGCCTTAATATTCATACATGCATACAACATTCATGCTGCTTTAGACAATAAAAACCTTCAACCTTGCCTCACCCAACCTTATACCTTAAAAATTCGTATTCACTTGATTCACTCCCACAAATGTCTATGACCACACCTACATATTTTTGCATGTTTACACATCTAAGGGACGGACCATTAGAAAAGTGATGGGGGGGAGGGGATTTTCAGAGACGCATTAATTTTTTTGTACATCTATAATTTTTTAAGTGAAATCTATTTTTACCTGCACCAATCTTCCTTGAGCAGTTTTTTTTTGCACTAATGCCTGGGCAGATGTTTTTTCCTAACTGCTTTTGCTCCACCCCCCCCCCCCCCATCACTTTTCTAATGGTCCGTACCTAATAATAAACAGCCAATCAACTTTTTTATAGTAATTGTTACTAAGCACCAGATTGGCTGTTTAAAAATAGAATTGTAAACATGCAAAAATATGTAGGCCTGGTCGTAGACGTTTGTGGGAGTGGTAGCGATACAAATTTTTGATGCAATGCCACAGTTCGGTGAGATCCGTAATACATTCAGTTTCAATAAGACATTGTAAACATATATACTCTACCATTCATTGCATTAACTTACCATTTCTGGTATGATTGTTAACAGTGTTATATGTTATCTCCCAGTGAGCTGCTAACTTCCCAGACAATTTTTTGCTTCATCTTTCCCTGAAAATTATTCTAGTTTTTCATTGTCATCATTGATGTAATTGATAAATGGTTGACGACAAAATTTGAGGACAAGAAATATGGTAACGGAGACAAATAAGACCAATTTCCAAGCACTTATAGGAACACCAACATACAACTGCTCCACAACTGCAACAAAAGTAAAGTTACTTTATATTATAGATGATAGAGACACATTAAGATTATCTATATTTTCATGCTAAAACTAACCTACATCATATGTGACTGGTAGATCTTTCAAGTTTGAGTTGACAGGAACACCAGTATGAAAAGCTGTTACTTCAAAATGTTTCTCCTGGAAATGAAGAAGTAATAATTATAATTATATGTCTATTTACAATTATTATAGTTATAAATATATATTGTTTTATCCACCCAGGGGTGAAACTACCAGGGTGTGTGATTGTTTTCGGGCAAATTGATACGATTATGTAGGGCAAATGTTGAAAATAGCCAAGGCCAGCTAAGATGTAGTTGGATCTGCTTTTGCACTCATTGTCTATTTGTGACTTCGCCCAACAAAGATGCGCGCACACATATTGGGACGAGAGGTTCATTATAACTGTACAAAATGAAGTATTTGGTCTCAAATTTCCTGCTTCCGTCGGTCCTGTCCTGTACAGTACAATACTAACGTTTTTTTTAGATCGTCGGTCTGGCTCAACTTCAGCCACGCCCTTTTTGTCGGGCAAAAGAAGCTAACACCCCTCCAGTTGTAATACCGAAGTTTCGCCCCTGTATCCACCCCTTCTTTAATGTTTACTAACTAGTGTTAACTAACTAGTGACATAATAAGCTACTTATATACTAAGTAATGATAATGATCACTTTCACTTCGTAATTATTAATACACACACATTGTGTTTTCTTGTGGTTTTCATATTTATTTGCTGTGTGACACTACATATATCTTCCATACCGACTCTACCAGACCTGTGCCTAAAACACAAGGTCTACTTGAAAAATACAGTATCTCCTTTGACTGACTGAACCTAATTACCTGACATGTTCCTAAACTTCTAGCAGGTGCAATATCATTACCTCTTGCAGGTCTATCCAAAAGACAAACTTTTCTATGTTCAATAATTTTCGACCAGTTGCTGTGGTCTTGTTGAGATCTTTTATAACGAAGTCTGTGGGTATCTTAGAAGATATAGTGTAAACTATTGTTTCTTATTCAAATGCAGCCAAACTATATTATGGAACTACACCTGTATTGTTAAGTAAAATAAACCTGATCATTATAATTGAATTTTATTATAATAAATGAATTACCACTGCAGGGTATGATATACGAAACTCATATCCTGTATTTCTTTGCAGCTTAGTTAAAAAATACTGAGCACTTTGGCCATTGGTCAGTTTCTAAAAGTTAATAATATAAGAGTGAGTATCATATTGAGAAACAAGATAGAGATATAATTGGCAGTCATAAAAATAGACTTACCTGATTACAGTAAAGTTGATTTGGTTCAATGCTATAATAAGGTCATAATTATTACAATGTAATTAATATGGTCATAAATGGAGTATACATATAAATACATAAAGGTATGATAAAAGGTAAACGATACAGTAATGGGTTATTCCAGAAAACACCCACACATCCCCCACAAAGGAAATGGTAACTAACCTCCCTCCCCACTTCAGATGTCCTAGTATAGTTACTATTATCAGAAGTAGATTTCTCCTCCTCCCCCTCTGGACACCATAAAATTCCTCCATAGCTAGGGGGAGTGCAGATCTTTTCTGAAACAACCCAATGCGCAATAGGGTGGTGCATAGTAGCCTGACGAGTTCAAAGCAAAGAGTGCAGTAGGGTGTATGAGTGAAATATCACCCTATTTATTTATTTATTTAAGAAAGTGCACTAGCAGCACAAAGTGTTACTGAGTGGGATTTTTCTTTGTTACAACAGGCAGGAACTTTGATAGAATGTTGTCAAACCCATCTGTTTTTAGAAGGTTGACAGGTAAACTTTGCCTTTTATACCAATATATAAATTCAAACCCACAAGTTAGCTCTTGCATTTGCCAGTTTAATCCACATAATTTTACCATGTTCTTCAGTGAAAGTATAAGTGGACCCCAGAGAGATTATAAGTTTAGTTCAATTGGAAAATCTAAGAGCAGATATAATTGCTACCCTGAGAGCAATATTAAATTGCTCTAGCATTCTACTTTACAACTAGCAAAACTTCACAGTTCACAACTATATTCACAAAATTGTAAAACTATTAAAACACCAGTCCTCAAATAGTCAAATCATACATACGCGATTATCGGAATATTTTCAGTTGCCGTTCCAGCAGATATCCAGGCAACAATTAATACATAATAAAACAAAAACAACATATTTTAGTTTTGTTTAATGGATACTTTCGCGAACCATCATATTAAATATTGAAATTTTTGCATTTTACTATGGAAAATTTCGCGGGCAATCCCGCACTTTCAAAAGTCATACCCAGGAACATAGTCGCGCGCGGTGTGGAATGTGTGTATAAAAATGCAACATAAATGCAGTGCAGCAGAAGTGCAGCAGTTCTAGCTGAGGTTGGACGATTTTGGAATTGCAGCATATAGAATTTTTGAAGCGTTTCCGTGTGATTTTCGGTGTAAACCTGACATTGAAGATACCTGGTTATATCATTGCCTTGAAATTACGAAATCTTTATATACTGCCTCAAATGTGGCAGATGTGAACGTTGCCCACTCTGGCGTCGTGTGTAAGAAATTACGAAGCCTGGTCAGTGTTTGCTTCACACGAGTTCTGACATGTTTCAGTGTTGTTGTTTTTAATTGAATCGTTCTGTACCGTAAATAGCATGTCTGAAGAACGTTTAGCACTTGCTATTGTTTAAATTCAAAGCTGCAGTCAGTGAGTCAGAGGTGGTATCAAATTGACGCGTCTATTGACTACAACACATGAGACTATTGAAATGTAATATTAAAGATTTGTCTAGTCTCCAGTCGAACTGAAATTCACTGTGTTGCTGTAAACTTTGCAATAGATGGTCTCCTCTCAGGACAGGAAGAAACAACGTATTTACCGATTGTTTACACATTGTTTACATGTAATGTATATTTTCTGACTTGCTTTTAAATAACAATGGCTTTGAAGATGTGGTAAATATTTGCAAAATACAGAAAGGAATACACGTATTAAGAAAGAAATTGGAACAAGTAAAGAAATTTCATATTATGGCCAATGCTCATACGGTAAGACAATATGTCTGTTTATTTTTGTTTGTATTCGCTCATAATAAAGTTATCACATGCTTTCATCGTGCACAGCATGAGCTGCCACATGCCTCAATGAATAAATCAACATTCGACTCCATCATTTACAACAGTATCTAAAGTATAGTTTAAACTTCTTGCTGAAATGTATTATGTTAGCAATGTATTTCATAATTTGTATTCAGTGCTGTCAAATTATAAGCATATGAAAGTTCAAGTCTAGTTTCTGTATGTCCTCATATTACATCATTACATAATTGTGGTTAATGAAAATATTTTCACCCTGAGCTCAATACTATGCACTGCTGTGAAATATGTATCAAAGGAAGTCTGGAATACACATCATGTCTATTTTTGACTGTTCTCTAAACTGTGCTCAACATTTGCACAAATGGCATTCATACCAAATTCACCAATGCTCAAACCTAACTATTTGGTGTGGGTGCCATTTTTATCACCATGTACTGGTGTACCAGAAAATTGGCCATAATGTAAATGGGCATTGAGGCCAGTAATGTAAACAAGCATTATATATTATTTTTAAAACCATGATCAGAAAGGATTTAAGGCCCCTTAATAATGCACTAGTGTCTCTCATTGACAAAATACACCTTCCATTAGCAGGAAAAATACTAATAGGGGCATGTTTGGGTGTATTAGTAAGACCTTCTGCATAATATCATATTGTAATGTTATACGTATTATTATATGGTCAATTAGTTCTTGATTTCCTGTTGAGTTTGGAATGCCAAAATGGTTTTATCATATTGTTTCGGGCTGGCTAATTCCATATTTTGACCAATCACAAGCTCTCATATGTGGACAGTAGGTTAAAGTTCCTTGACAACATCTTGATCACACATTGAAAATATAACCTGCTTTTATGCTAAAGACAAATCAGTATCTTTCTGGTTTAGATGAACAAGATTTCATTTTGTACATTTAAATAAACTATGGCCTCTAATTGGTCTTTTCACTCTTTTGAGAACCAATTGAAAGTAATTTGTCATATTTGAATGAATAATTTTAACAATCTATGTAAGTGTTGGTTAAGCAATTTATTCAAAGAATAAAACAGTTGTACGAAGGTGAGAAACTTAATTGTTCAAACAGCTATCTGTTTATAAAAGCTGGAATGCTTGGTTCCAGTGTACATGTAGCCACATGTAGGTAACAATAAACTATATACTTGAGGGTTTGTAGGACCAAACCATTGAACTTCAACATTTCAAGGCTTCAAGCTTTAATTGTCACTAACTTCCAGACGAAGGGCCTTTGCTGGAAATGTCAAAGTTCTTGTTATATTTTTCAGCTAGTTTGATCCTACAAACCCTCAAATATATAAACTGCTAGACTAATGTCATACTAAGTTAAACTAGATCACACAATTCTGAGCTCAGCATAACAGTTATGTAAGCTTAATTTAGGTCTATAAACATCCACATGTAAACTAGTCATTTCATCTGCATCATTGTGGCTTGGTCCTTGCTTAACTTCATTGTCAGTAATAGAGAGTCCAGTTGCATCTCTCAGCCAAATCATTACTCTGTGGGTGATAAGGGTTGTCAGAGTTTTCCCAGCATGGTACACATGGCAAAATACTTTTTTTGAATTCACATCCTTGGTCTGTACGTAGATCTTGTATAACCCCAAATCAAGAAATACATTCATCAATCAACTTTGATGCTACTGTGACAGCTTCATAATCTGGTATTGCATATGCCTCAGGCCACTTTGTGAAATGATCATTTACTTCCAAAATAAATGGGTAATGCCCTGGCGGCTCCTCGGTAATGGTGCCACTACATCCATGAAGACTCACTGAATGGGATAATCCTATCATTACAAGATGTTTTTTTCTGCATCTCACTCGATTGAAATTGATGTAGAAGGTTTAGGTGGATGGATATTTCGAGTGAAATATTATATACAATATTTTAGACCTGAACAGGAACGGCTGCGAAAAATGCAACTCTAAGTCCTCCGACAGGAATTGAACCTGCGGCCCTGCGATTCCGGTGCAGCGCTCTGACCACTGAGCTACAGAGTAACAGACCAACTTTTTCGCAGCCGTTCCCGTTCAGGTCTAAAATATTGTATATAATATTTCACTCGAAATATCCATCCACCTAAACCTTCTAATTCTATCATTGTATTTTCCAGTCGTGCTCTTATGCGTTTGGATTATGGACTCCGTTGTCCACATTTCTCGCAACTCAGACAGATTAATAATCTTCGTTGCCAACCAGACCGATAAATTTGTGATGCCACTCTTTCAAAGTTTTCTGTACTCCCACACGTGAACAGGCGTGGGACTATCGTGAAGAATTCTCAAAACATCGGAGGCTTTCGGAGGCACCTTCGTCGCTCTCGGAATACCAAATCATTCTCCACTTTTGTACCACTAAAATGGCCCATAAGCTACCAATCTTCGCATCAAGATGGGCTATCTCACAACGGTTGGGCCTTTAATCGCTTTTATTGCTTAACAGATCTTGTTAGGTACAACTGCAGTTCAGATCTATTCCAAGGGGTCATCTGTTCCATGTTATTTTGACTCCCGCTCTCGTTAGAAACTTCCAGGGCACCGTCTTTGATGTCGTTTGTAGTGTCTGCTACGACGGCTAGGTCGCAATTAGGTCGCAATAGGAATTGTCTAAACTGTAGGTTGCAGGTTGGTGGTTCAGTTTTGGAGTTTGGGCAAAGATGAATTTCGGGCATCTCTATTTGAGTTATAGAGAGTGATGTTTTCTCGCGATCTTTTATCTCAGTCCACCGCCAGTACCTACTTATAATCTAGATGGCTGAAGAAAGCCGCGTCTGACATGGCTTCTAGTATGTCGTCACATCTGCGAGGTGGGTATACATCCTTATTAGTTAATACGGCGGTTGATTGTTGTGTAAAACTACCTGAAAAATACAATGAGAACTTCGACGTTTCTTCCAGACGAAGGGCCTTCGCTCGAAACGTCGAAGTTCTCATTGTATTTTTCAGGTAGTTTTACACAACAATCAACCGCCGTATTTGCTATACTCTACCCACACTGGCAATCTGGCACCGCACGTTCCTTATTAGTTATCCTGTTCAGCTTTCTGTAGCGAATACAGAATTGTAAGGACCCATCTTTCTCTCTCACCATAACCACCGAAGGCTCGATGACATCAGATGCAAGTATTGCTCTGGTTCTATGGTAACATCCAAGGTGAATTGCGAGTGACGTGGATCCCTAGGTTTTTAAGGAATGTTCCACTCTACACATTTTACCAAGATCATGCTTTGATGTGGATACAATCTTTCTGTGTCGTCATGGGCGTGGTGACCAGGGGGTGTGTGACTGTGTGGGGTGCGACACCGTCGAATAATTCTAAATGTTAAACTGAGTTGGTAAAACAAGAGTTGCTTCTGGTAAGAAGTATTAAGAGAAAATGTGCTGAAAATTAAATACGTTTGTAATCAATGGTCAACAGTTGGTCAATAGTTTTGCCAGTTATCAGAAAAAATATGCCCATTTGAACCAGATACTAAAATAATTGTGTTCTATGTGCTTCTATATAAAATGTGCGAACAAAACAGTTGGTTTTTTCATTGGAAATAATAGGTTAGTATCTTTTGGCACCTCCCAATCGTGATTCGTTCGCCACGTCCCTTTTTTCTGATAATTTTACCATGTTGTTCTCCTGGAAATGTTCCTTCGTGAATTTCGCCGCAAAACATCGTTTCTCCCAGATGTTCTCCAGAGAAGTGCCCTGTCATTGTCCAGTATTACCTGCAGAACACAGCCACAGTTAATACAAGTGGAAATTTAAATCAATAGAGAAGAACTGAAGATCAGACATATCTGCCATATTTACTGATCTTATCTTCTATAGATATTTTTATAGAAAATTTGTGCAGGAAATAACTAAATTGCAGTCTAAACATACTTAACTTAAAAAACATTTTCCAATTTAGTTGTCATTTAGATACTAATCTTTTTAACAGCTCATTGGCATATATGATCCATATGCATATGTGAATTTAGCTACAGCCTACACCACAGACTACAGTAAAGTCTGATTTCAAGATTAATTTCGTGATAGCACTTTATTAGTCTTACAGTAACAGACATTCGTGAACAAATTTACCGCCTTATTGCTCCATTGAAAAGTTACTGGCAAAATTCCCAATTAATGTTGCAGTGAAGCCTAAAGATGTTGTCATTCTTTATGGTATTAAGTACATATAACACGGCCATGCGATTAAAATCAGATATTTCAAACGTGGGTGTCCAGCGTAGGTATAGTATTTCTGCAATACGCTGTCCTTTGTGTCTGAACTGCCTGAAAAAAATGAAACACTTTGTCTTTGGGCACTTCGTAGTTTGACTGCTTACCTCCTGACGAAGGGTCTTCGCTTGAAACGTCGAAGTTGTCAGTCTTAATTAATCTTTTCAGGTATAGTTAGGACACAAAACTTCGGCTTCGAAACCACGGCAGTTTTCAGTGACGTAGGAACCGGGGGGGAGCACAGGGGGCACGCCCCCCCCCCCAAGTTTTCTTCAAAGTGCCCTTTTCTCCAGCTAAAACAATGGAAAAAGTGCCCTTTTCTAATAGAAGAGGTGCCCTTAAGACAAAGTGCCCCCCCAACTGGAAGTTGCTTCCTACGCCTATGGCAGTTTTCGTTGTCATGTTTGAAAGTTTTATCCCTAAATGTTGTGTTGGTAAAATATTGTTCTTTTTTCATGATTTGCTTTAAAACATCGTCATATACAGTGTAGTTGTCTGTAGATGAATTATATTTGTAATGCAATGAGATATTGTAATAAAACGTAGAAGGCATATTAATATATGGCAAATGTCAAGTTTTTAAGGAGCCGTTATACGTATACATGCAGACATTGTATGTAGACTATAGATATTGAAGTAATATGAACAATGGTAAAACAGTAGGCGTAAAAGGGTAGTCAACCCATAAATGAAGAGAAAATAAGAAAATGAAATTGGTTTGAATTAGTTTTGAATCTAATTTGGTATGCATATCCCTGTTGGGGACAAAATGAAATAATATGTAAGGTGACAACATTTAGGTCTGTGGTATTTATATTATGTGGTGTCAAATATCAGTTCTATACTCTGGACTAAAAGAGATCAATCCTATGGCATTTTGTTTCTCAGAGATCACCAAATAATATCTTACCATGGCTTTAGAAAACGAATCTCTTGTCAATGAATGTATTCTCAACATGTAATGCTACCATTGTATAAGAATTCACAACTAAAGGGTAAGCAAAATATATTGAATCATAATATTCATTGCTTACCGGTTTAAAAGTAAGTATCATATCATTATTAAATCTGCCGAGAATTGGACCTGTTTTCTTCTGCTTATAATCTAAACGATTTACAGTCATGTGATATGTCTTGGTTTAATAGTTATTTATATATCTTTTATCCTAAGAACTTTATTTCACATGACTGCCTATATGCTCAATGTAATTCTCCTGTGTTTATTATTCTGAACTTGAAATATTGTGAAAATATGTTTGGTATGCAAAACATCCAGACTAAAGCTATAACAAAACTATTTTATAGGCAATATTATATTGGTCATCAGTTTACTTTCTCATAATTTTATATTAAGATAATTATGGAAATGTATCTATATTATAGAATGTACATTTATATGTATAATCAATATATAACAACAACATTTTACATTGATATATTTATTAATTATTAGAGTATACATGAATTAATTTTCAGTCTAGTTAATTAGATAAAGGTCTAGTATAGAATGAACATGAAGGGTATATGCATATGCAAGGTATATGAAGGGTATGCGCAAAGTCTATAAAAAGTAGACTAATCTGCAATGTTTTAGTTTAGCAGTCAATTATCATATCAAGTATAACTTAGTTAATTGTATTAAACTTTAATTACTTCTTTAGCCAGTTTATTTTAACAACTTATCATTTTTTTACGCAGTTGTCATAACATGGGTTTTTAAGTATAATATAGTTGACATTTTGGGGTCCAAATATATGCAGGGCAATGTGACGAGTGGGGTGTGATCGATGGCAGGGTGAAACACTACTGCAAATCTGCAGAATAATACTGAAATTCAGGTTAAATTTTGACGTAATAAATATCATACACGAGACGGAGTAGTGATTTGAAACCAAAAGTGTGTTGACAAAAGAAGTGCCAGCTAAGTTTTGAGGTGTCTGTTATAGTATCACTATTCTGTATAATAAATGATGTATATATTACTTCCCTAACCAACCAGTATTTAAAGTCTTTAAAGATAAATGCGAAACTTATGGACGTTTGTTTTCATACCTTCTCCGGGTGGGATTTTGGATCCCAATCTTCCTCAATATAACTGAATATTTTCCGACAAATAGGCTTTTGCTTGGGTAGGTTTAACCTTTGGCCATTGCAGTACTGCTATAGTCTGACTGAGTGCTGACTAGCGTGACTGTTGGTACTAATACTAGCCTGACTATTCAGTGTTTCACCTTCAACCTTACAGAATGCCAGTAAACTCTTCTCTGGGTTGGAAAACCCGCATATTATGGCGTTCCATCGTCGCCAAAATTCAAAGTCGCTACTCAACATTCAACACTGCGTCACAACATTTAAATTGACTCTCAACTTTCAACAACGCACCTTCAAACGTTTGTTTTCTCATATCATTAATGCACTTTGACTTTGCACACGTTAACAATTGGAGTGTACTCAAGTCAACATTTAACTTCGAAGAACGCAACAATGAAGATTTAAGATTTTTTTATTGTTGGCAAGACGCGACTATGAAGTTCACGAACATCAACTTTCAATCATCAACAGTGACAATTTCATAACTCAATAATTTTAATATAGTTACGCTTCCTTAACCGGCTTTTTTCCGTTATTTTTTATGTCTTCTAGTCAAACAATGTTGCGACTCATGATATTAGATCTGTAGCGCGTACCAAAACCGCCAAAAAGTATCGGGTGTCATGATGACGTCATCCGTCATCTTCGTGCTAAGTTGTTGACAATAATAATACAGATTATATATCGTACAATCCTACATAATTATATGTTCATATCTAATCTGTGATAATAATCATCCTCGTATTTATATGGCCGAGTTACCGATTAGCACCGTAGCATCTGCTTTAAAGGAAATTGCGGACACAATAGAGCGTTTGAGTAATCCAAGCGATGTTGATTTGTTGAAACTAAGGCTGGACTACATAAACGGAATGCTTGTTACTGTACGTTAGACATACCGGACGAAATTGTAAACACAATGTCCTCAGTATACACCAGCAATTGGAAAGCATATTACTATTATCAGGCTCCATTGACTCGCTCTACGAGTCGTGGAAGACCAACAATCGATATTTCCAGGGAGCAATTGGCATTCATGGATAATATTTTAAATTCCATATTATAAAACTGGCAACCACAGGCTAACCTGATCTACCAAGAAACTAACGCTCTTCGAAGTTAAATATTGACTTGAGTGCACTCCAATGTTAACGTGTGCAAAGCGCATTAATTATATGAGAAAACAGACGTTTGAAGGTGCGTTGTTGAAAGTTGAAGAGTCAATTTAAATGTTGTGACGCAGTGTTGAATGTTGAGTAGCAACATGGTGGCGATGGTGGCGATGGAACGCCATAGCATATACCCTCAGCTGTTTTGCAACTTTGCATGGTATCAAGACGTAAATACACTGCTGTTTTCTTTTGTGTTTAGTTTGGGAAATTTTCTGTGATGAAAACTTTAAGATAAGATATTTACAAACTCAAATTACATGCTGGGCGTATACACTATTATGCTGATATAGGCGCAGTAAAGTTTCATTGGCCGAGGGAAGGGACAAATCGCTCCTAAAAAATTTGAATTTTTCATTATTTTTATGTGATTTCCTATTATTTTTTATGTGATTTCGTCGATGATTTTAAATAATAATAATATTTACATATTTTACCAGGGTAAGCTCATCAAGCAAAAGCTGTTATCAAGCAGCGCCCTGAATTTTTTGGTATTTCTAATCAAGAATTCCTGAATTAATATTGTGATTTGTGTGGTGTACGTTGATTTTTATCAGTGATTTATCCCTCCATACCTGCCCATGTGTTTTCACTCAGACAAAATGTGTAAGAATACAGACAATGACGTTATAGATTTATTGACTGTATAGTCAGTGATGACAGTAAAGATATTAAGTCATATAGGTTTTATTAACTACTAAAAAGTGCTGAGAACGAAAATTATTTTAGCTTTATATTTGACATCAAATTTGCCAAAAATGGTTTAATACGCTGTATCTTGCAACATTGATCTTTGTACCGTGGTATTGTAGGCCTTGCGTTTTTTTAAAACAGCGCTGCAGTTTTCAAAATAAACCCTCGAAAGTTTGGCATGCACTTGCCTCTTCATTTCTGTTATTTATAGTGTTCCATCTTCAAATTTAAAATTCAATTAAAATGTGTGAAATAGTGTGGAGTGGAAACTTAGGCGTAAATTACCTCGCCACCTGTCACCTCTTTATTACGGTCACTTAAAAACGCCAAGATAATTCTCTTCGTTATAAAGATATCCCGTTAATACGGTCCCCCGGTTAACAGGGTCATTTTTATGTCTCGTTGTTAACCGTATTATCGGAGTTCCACTGATAAAATGTTTATTAATTGTTTCATTGTTTTATAGAGTGCTGGAAGCCAAGTGATAGCCAAACATATCGTAAATACACGCAATATTCCAGTGGTATCAAATGTAAGATGTGTGAGACTATATAGAAGAAACTATGGTTTTGGTTTAAATTTCAAATATTTGTACAGAACTAACACAATTATGGAAGAGGTAAGCGTTTAAAGATACCAGTCAAATGAGTAGCAATTTTAAACATTTTTATTTCGTTCTGGGCACTGTTCGTGCTTCATCCGATAATTTTGTTGTAAAGCAGCAAATGACGCCCCCTTCCTTCCCCCTTTTCAATGTTTGCCATGATTGTAGAAGCATTATGTTATGAACTTATGTATATATGGACATTTACAGAATTATGGAGTTTTGGTTTTCCCAACCTTTCTCAAAATAACTGGAAATTTTCCGACATGCGGGCTTTTGCCTGGGTAGGTTTGCCAGTTGGCCATTGGCATTGCACTACTGTTAGTCTGACCGAGTGCTGACTGTTGCTACTAATGCTAGACTGACTAGTCTACGTCTACTGCATACTGCTGCTATTAAACTGTCGTTTTTGCTTTGCAATGTATTATTCATTGTTTCACTTTCAATCTTCCTCAATGCCAGTAAACCTCCTCACGAGTGGTACCCGAATACCCGTAGCTTTTTTGCAACTCTACGTTAGCATTATACACACAGTAGCCTTCCGGTAGCAGACGTTCTATTGTGGAGGAGCGAGTTTTGTTTAGAGCGCACGCGAGACGAGAAGAAAGAACTCGCTCCCCCACAGACGAAATTAAAGAATAAGGTCAAGGCTACAGGTATTCTGGAAATGTAATGTAATTCTGGAAATGGTCTATTGATACCACGGTCCACGGTGATAGACAACAATACGGTGCTGATTGGCCTTTGTGTTTTGTTCATGAATTTTATACATGAAGTTAATATGGTGTGTTTGGTGAATTGTGTAGCGGGAAAAGAGAGGATATGAAAACGTGGATGATGAAGAAGATGATGATATAAGTGGAAGTGATGCTGATGTCAGTGGTGAAAGTAGTGATACTTCAAGTAATAAAGATGAAGATGGTACTGTTGATAAAGTATTTATAAAATGGTTAGCGCCTGCTGGACCTGCAGATCAAGCTGGTTTAATGAAAGGTATTGCTTTTGAAAAATATATGTATTTTTCCCACGGCGCACTCCCGTCATCGTGGGTTACAAATATTTATTATAGGGTCAGATAAACTGTGTGTGAAATATCCCGGTCGGTCGGTTGGTCGGTTGCTCAAATATTTTCGTGATATCATCCATTGAAGATATGTTTGCTTTTTTGAAGGTGACGAAGTGATCAGTATAAACAGTTCGGCTATCTATGGAAAACACGCGTCAGATATTGACAATCTAATGCAACACAGGTAAAGTTTAAATGCCCTAAAAGAAATTGCGTAGTTGCAGCAAAAATTGCCTCACGTATGGCATTTTTCATTGGAATCTTTTTCTTTCTATATTTTTTGTAACTTAAAATTCCGAGATCTTTTCGTCATTTTAGTAATGCGATTGATGTGGATGTCGTAGAGGATCCAACAGAACGAAAGGTGTGTTTTACACATTTTGGTTTTTGTTCATACACATGACTACTTTACTCATTTTTTGTTGCTTAAAGTTGTATGTTATATTATATAATAAATGAATTTAAACATTGGCTCAAATCTGCAATGTAACTTAGGTGCAGTACATGAGATGTGTTCCACTTAACCTCATTTGTTAATTGGAATAAATAGATTTTATGTCTTGGAAAAACTTTAAAACTAGGAAATGCTGTGGTTGCCTGGCGTTAATTAATTGGGTGTCCGTCACCCTTCCGTTGCGAAAACGAGACCCACTGGCTAAGATCTCAATCACCGAAACGAGGCTCTATGGCAACGGCGACGTACAGTACTTTTCGCGGTTAGCTCTTGGCAACTGGACTCCGTAGCTCAGTGGTCAGAGTGACAGTGTTGTAGTCAAGTCCACGACTTACGAGTCCAAGTCCGAGTCCAAGTCATTTACATTCAAGTCCAAGTCTCTTAGCAAAATTTAAGTCCAGCATTTCCGAGTCCGAGTCTTAAATATTGCGAGTCCAAGTCCGGACTCGAGTACTACAACACTGCAGAGCGACGTACCAGAATCGCAGGGCCGTAGGTTCGGGTTGCATTCTTCGCAACTGCTACCAGTTAGGTCTTAAATATGTATATATATAATTTATTTTGCCCGAGATTTCCATCCAAGGAAAACCGTTAACATTGTATTAGAGGTTTGACTGGTTAATTTAAATTTTGTTTAGGGCAAACAATTTCAAAGGTACAGAGGAAATGGTTATGAAGTGCATGTAGTACATCGAGGTAGTCGAGATGATCTTACTGATCACGAATCATCAGATAATGACAATCATTCAACAACCACAGGAGATCGATATTTTGTCGTCACATATGGCAAAGCTTCTGAAACCACCGATAATAAATCTAGGATACATCCATTTTTACGTCCAACTTCGTACTCTGATGATGAACCACTAATGGAAAATAAGTCCGTGTGTATTTCTGAGACGAAATCGGAAGATGTGGCGGGAAGAATAAATCGTTATCTAAATAACCAAGATTTTGCGTCCACTAGAGGGAATAAAAGTTTTGGTAAAATATCTGGTCTAACAAGCTCAACTTCGAGTTCTGTACTAGTTGAGAGTCAAGATCCAAAACCTGATATACCGGTTACTATAACTACTGCTACATACAGTACATTGGCCGAACCACAATCCACACGAACTAATGTCAGCATTGAGAGAACCGAGAACACTTCATGTGGTAATGCGGTATTAGTATCTCAAGAGAATGGTAACGTATGGGAACTAAGGGTACCTCAAGCTACTCATATTCGTCCGCGATCACCCAGTCCAGCGGCCAGAAGGGTCTCATACTTGATGGCAACTGAGGGTGATGGATCTTTATCGTCAGGAAATTTGGAATTCAAGTCAATAGCTAACGGAGATACAACTGATGATGGTTTATCACCTTTCGAAGAAGAAAATGACGTTTTCCAGGTAAAGTTTTCTCTGAAAAACCGTAGCGTATGATATGATGATATTCATACATACATTATTCAGCTCACTCCCCGTTGGGGCTTTTCAGTGACCGATTACATCAAGTATCTCGCTTACCTATATTATGTACGTAGCCTACATTATCTATTTTTACAACAATTGTGATATTACTTTCCTAATCTGTATATCCTAACCCACCCAGTCAACTTTCCCTGTGGGAGGAAACCAGAGTGCCCGGAGAAAACCCACGACTTTCGGCAGAGCGTTGACTTACTCTTTTCACATGAGTGTGATGAGTATAGTCCTCAGCGGGAATCGAACTCAAGACTCAGAGGTGAAAGGCGCTTGTCCTGACGACTGCCCCACCGAAGCCCCATTATATGATATGATATGGTATTCTGTGGTATGATATGTTATGGTATTTCATGGGCTGTGTGGTGTAGTTTGGATAATGTTATGCTATGGATTATGTGCAATGCTATGGTATACAAATAATGAATGATTATGAGTGCAATGGTAAATGAAATATACCGAATGAAAATATTTTTACCATCGCACGAATTAAAACATTCATTATTTGTTTTATATGACACCAAAATATGTCAATGTTGTTGAAAGATTTATTGAATTAAATACAAAACAAATACATACCTGAGTTACGTGTATAATGTTCAAAATTGATATAACAGTCCAACAAACAAGTCCCAAAAATGTTTTAATCAAGAATTAATATAATAATAGCATTCACTCAACGAGACATCGTAAAAAATATTTTTTTCTCCCGCCATTTTTCTTCGCACGAATGATATACTTGGATTAAATTCCATCGGCCGCATTATGGAATTAGGGTTAAATAAACTACGATCACGATACAATTACGATTTTGACAGATGCAATTTAATGAAAACCAAACCGTGCAATGGAAAAATCGTATAGTATAAAAAACCACGGCTGGACCGTGCAATGGAACTTTCCATTGCACGATCATGAAAATGGAAATTTCTTTTCAATATCACGTGATCATAATCAGCCAATTAAATATCGACAATTTAATAAGGTGTTATAAAATATAGTATGGGGAGTATGGTGTGGTATGGTGTGGTATGGTGTGGTATGGTGTGGTATGGTGTGGTATGGTATGGTATGGTGTGGTATGGTGTGGTGTGGTGTGGTATGGTGTGGTGTGGTATGGTATGGTATGGTGTGGTGTGGTATGGTATGGTGTGGTATGGTGTGGTATGGTGTGGTGTGGTATGGTATGGTGTGGTGTGGTATGGTATGGTGTGGTATGGTGTGGTATGGTGTGGTATGGTGTGGTGTGGTATGGTGTGGTATGGTATGGTGTGGTGTGGTATGGTATGGTATGGTATGGTATGGTGTGGTATGGTGTGGTATGGTGTGGTATGGTATGGTATGGTATGGTGTGGTATGGTATGGTATGGTATGGTATGAAATGCTAATTTCAAATTGAATGGTGAAAGGTATGGAAAACCTATAGTTTAACGTGGTAATGATGTTTTGTAGGGTGACAATGAAAATCACAGAACCACACTTCACATTCCTAGAGGTGACAGTTTAGATGACGACGATGATAACATACAGCATACTGAGGTATTAATATATTGATATTAATTAATGTGAACTAAGACTAGCGACGTGTATGATCTGGCTACCAAACGCCTGGTATCATTTTGTTAATTCCACCTGGCCTTAATATAGCTAAGCTTGTGTTTTGCCTCGCCCCCAACCAAACCAATCTAAAGGCAAGCACAGGAAGGACGTTATAATATAGTGATCAGGTGTGGAAAAAATAGCGCACCATGGGACCAATGGTCCCAGGAAATTTTGGGGGCCAGCAGAAAGAAAAAAGGGAAAATAAGAAAGAAAAGAGAGGAAAAAGAGAGGAAAAGAAAAGAGAGAAAAGAAAGTAAAGTAAAGAAAGAGAGTGGATGAGGAACAGTCTTCTTGAAAACGTTGGTATTTTCAATGCTTTTTACGTTTTTCAGGAGTTTGTTCCAGTACTTGCTGCCTCAAAAGGCCGAAAGATGCTAAGATCTATCAATTACTCGCAGAAAAGTTTCTTATGTTCTCTTGCGGTCCCAGAAAATAAAATATTTTTCCACTGATAGATAGTGAATGTGAGTTATCTAGTTACATGGGTGTGGGGGGCCAATTCACCACAGGCCATGCTCGCCATTATCCATCGACGTGCTTGACAACTAAGGGTCTGGTGAGAAAGGGACCAGGAAAAAAGGAAAAAGAACAGTAGAGAGTAGACAACCAACCTTACATGAGTACATTAAACACAGGAGAAACCTAAGAAAATAGGAAATCTAGGAACTAGGGCCCTAGGGAAGCAGCACCACATATTCTTTAATATTAAATGGTGTTAGGCAGTGACATTTCTTTAATTTTTTAGAATTTAGATGAGGAAAAGCGGCATAGCTTAAAGAGAAAGTGTTCAGCTGATTCTGTAGAGGTAGGATCATTAGTCAAAGCAAAACAAGCCAAAACGTATAAGCTGAAATTAGTCGAAGTTTGATTTAAAAAGATGTATTTAGAAAGAAGAAATCAAAGGCATTTTTCCAAAAGCCGGAGGGAAGCTTGCTACATGAATACATGCATACAGGTTTAGGAAAAACAAACAATTGGCAGCATAGGACTACATTTTTAGACACTGTGTTTCAGTGAAATTGCACTGTTCTCATCCTATCAGAATTGGGAAATGTTTTCATGTATAATACTTATAATATTTTAAACAATTAAATACAATGCAAGTTTAGCATCATTTGCAGGGTATTGCCCCCACCCATTCGAACGTAATTGACGATTGATATGGGATCCACTGACACTGACGTTTTGATAATATTTGAATACAGTGAAAACTTTGTTGTTGTGGTATTTCTTCTTCCTTCTCACACCTGGTGTTGCTTTCTTCCAGGTGGACAAGGAAGGTTATCTTAAACGAAAATATGGTGCAACTCATGGACGAGTAAGGATACTTATTCTTCATTTTGAGTCGAACTAAAATCAACTTTACGTTACCCTACATGATATATATACATTGGCAAGTGTTTTAACCAAATGTGATGGTCATCCTCACATATGACAGAAAAGCGAAATGACATTCCATCGTCTCGTAGGATAAGGATTAGGGTATTCATGGTAATTGGGTTAGGATAAGGGTTAACCTGAGAGCACATGTCATATTTGGGGGTTTTACATATTTGTGATATTCAGAACATTCTAAAAAGAAGTGCAATACATCTTCATGGTCTTTTTGGCTGTTAAAGTTAGTGACGTGAAACAAGGCAATGCAAATCAGTTTCCTTTTGTTTCTTGCCACAAAATGCCTTATTTGACGACACTTCCGGTAACTTTAACAGCTCATAAGGCCAAGAAGATGAAGTTTTTTTCAAAGAAGATGTATTGCATTTCGCTTTAGAATGTTCTGAATATCACAAATATGTAAAATCCCCAAAAATGACATGTGCACTTTAAAGGATAACGTTTGGGTTAAAGTACGTTTACACGCTGCGATTTGTCGGGCCGATTTCAGATGCACGTTAATGATATTTCAAAAATACGTGGCAAACGTCATCTGACAACATCGCCAACTGAAAATATTCGTCATTAACATTCAGCCAAACCTAAAATCGGGCCGACAAATCCCAGCGTGTAAACGTACCTTTAGAATCAGGGTAACGATTAGGGTACGGTTAGGGTAAGAATTGGGTTTAGATAGGGGTAAAGATAAGTATATGGTTAGGGAAAGGTTTAGGTTAGGATCAGGGTAAAGTATATGGCTATAGGGTAAGGAAAAGGTGAGGGTAAAGATAAGTATATGGTTAGGGAAAGGTTTAGGTTAGGATCAGGGTAAAGTATATGGCTATAGGGTAAGGAAAAGGTGAGGGTAAAGATAAGTATATGGTTAGGGAAAGGTTTAGGTTAGGATCAAAAGGTGAGGGTAAAGATAAGTATATGGTTAGGGAAAGGTTTAGGTTAGGATCAGGGTAAAGTATATGGCTATAGGGTAAGGAAAAGGTGAGGGTAAAGATAAGTATATGGTTAGGGAAAGGTTTAGGTTAGGATCAGGGTAAAGTATATGGCTATAGGGTAAGGAAAAGGTGAGGGTAAAGAAAAGTGTGTGGTTAGGGAAAGGTTTAGGTTAGGATCAGGGTAAAGTATATGGCTATAGGGTAAGGAAAAGGTGAGGGTAAAGATAAGTATATGGTTAGGGAAAGGTTTAGGTTAGGATCAGGGTAAAGTATATGGCTATAGGGTAAAGATAAGTATATGGTTAGGGAAAGGTTTAGGTTAGGATCAAAAGGTGAGGGTAAAGATAAGTGTGTGGTTAGGGAAAGGTTTAGGTTAGGATCAAAGGTGAGGGTAAAGATATGGTTAGGGAAAGGTTTAGGTTAGGATCAGGGTAAAGTATATGGCTATAGGGTAAGGAAAAGGTGAGGGTAAAGATAAGTGTGTGGTTAGGGAAAGGTTTAGGTTAGGATCAGGGTAAAGTATATGGCTATAGGGTAAGGAAAAGGTGAGGGTAAAGATAAGTGTGTGGTTAGGGAAATTACATATATAAATTGTATTCGATTCATTTTTTGCCTTTGGATGCGTCAAGATGGCTCTTAACTATAATTGTTTTATAATTTTATTTTTTCTTTCTATAGCGGTCTTGGAAGCAGGTTTATGTTGTACTCAAAGCACATATCATGTATATTTATAAAGACAAACCAGATCTGGTAACTACGCGTAAAGATCTATATTATGACTTTCTCTAGTATCTTTTTAACTTTTACAGTCAAATCTGTATATAACGGCCGTGTATTAAGAAGACGCCTGTTACCTGTATTTAGCGAACAGGCTGAGTATCGAAAGTCCCGATCTAAATCTAACATAATCCTATAATAAAACCTCTATTAAGAGGACGCCTCTATTGAGCGGACACAGACACCTAAACTGGTACATAAAGACGCCAAAAAATGTTATGAGCGGACAATATTGTCTTTATTTTTTCAACGTCTAAACAAAGTTTTGCACTTTGATTCGCAGACGTGACATATGTTTTGCCAGGCGGAATTGTTCAACATATACGTACAATATTCGGCGCGAAGTAAATTTTCTCACTTGCGTCGTGACAAAACTGTTTGGATAACTGTGCAAGAAACAGGAAAGGACAGCTCGTTTGAGGAATGCCTGGGACCTGGTGACCAGAACCTTATTTAAACGGACACCTCCATTAAACTATATTCCTCAAGGGTGTCCGCGTATAATACAGGGTTGATTGTACTAAAAATACCCCAGACAATTTAACTTGACTGGGGATCATCTCTCTCTAGCCTATGTTTCTCGAAGTTGGGCATACCAGAAAACATTGTCTTAGGAAAATCACACTTAGGAAACAGAAACTGTTTCTGAATTTGAGGAACATTTTTGGTTTCCTTTCTTTATTTTCGCAACAATCCAGGCAGTGTGTCCAAGGGTGGGCAAATTAACGGGCGAGAAAACCTGCTTCCACAACAGGGTTCGACAGTTTACCCAGAGCTTTAGTTACTGAATGAAATATGCCCATGATTCGTTATCTGCACGTAGTAAGTCGCCATGTGGGCAGCCATAGCATATGCCACGAAAAAAATAAGCTCCTATGCATTAAGATGTTCTATTTAATATTAATTCTATGTTGACCACGTGTTTATTATTTCTTCAGATCTCAAGTGGGCAGGATGAGAAACCTATCAGTATAAAATCATGTATTGTTGATATTGCATATGACTATCGCAAGAGAGAAAATGTCTTCAAACTTACTACATACAACGGATCACAGTATCTATTTCAGGTACTGTAACTATTATTATATAAAGAATAACATATTTTACCCAGATTGTCTAAAAAAAAGGTGTCGTACGGTAGATATTCCGACGAAACACCAAGCCAATGAATTAAATATCACAATAGTAAGATGGATAAACATAACTTCTGAATTAAGCCAATGTTCAAGCCAAGGTTTTTGTACAGAATATGAACGTTTCCATCCATAGCTTGTTCCCCCAAAAGTTATTACTGCTTTATAACAACTAATCGTAATTGTTGCTAAATGATTAATATTTTAAGACTCAATATATATTTTGCATATTAAAATTTCTTACCAGTTTCCTTTATACGCAGTACAATTGTAATGTGACATAGGGTAGATTATGGTATATATTAAATTCCTAGCGGTCCAGTGGGGACATGTATAGATTCCGTCGTTTCGCGTTTTAGTACCTTATAGCACAAATTATAATTGAATTTGGCTTTTCCGTTTACATTTTCATCTGTTTTCCATTTTCACTTGAATAGCAAACAAGAGTAAAATTATCTGAAACAATATATAAACGCTGAGATAAAGAGTTTTATAACACTTCCTATTAAAAACAAAATAGAGATTAACAGCGGAGAAGAATTGTGTTTGTACATGTACGCATGTACTGTACGAAATAAAATATGATTCTCGAAATTTTTATAAATATTGTATAAAGTGTATATTTTGACTACATCAGAATGTATAGAGGTTTTAATGTTTACTTTTTGATATACTTAGCTATACATCATGACCCGCTGGCTGGTAGCTTTAACTCAATTGCCCGGACTGGAATTTTCTTAAGAACACTTTAACTATATAAATATATGGTGAATAAAACTGGGAAAAGTTCAAAATTGTTATTTTCATCCTTATAATTGACACTAAGTCTAGGATTAAGCTATTCTGCGCTTTAGTATAATACTTGATGTAATAGACCACTGAAAAGCTAGGTCTATTACATCAAGTATTATAGGGCAGGAGGAAATCCAAATATATCTTAAAGATCACGTGAAAACCAATGATAAGTATTTTGACTCTCAACTATATCAATACAGTCATTGTAACTTTGAACTTTAGCAGTAATACGTTATATGTGATTCTCACCTAACGTCATCACCGCCTCTTTTAGTTTTTAAGTTACACTAAATCAAACAGTCGTATCACCCGGTATATAGTTATATTATCTGATATGGCAAGATATTCGATATGCAAATATTTCATGCATACTGCATGTAGTTCTATTCTAAATACTCAATAGGTCCTTTGCACATATGCTAAATGGAGAATATGAGGTGGGATTTTAACGACAATGAAAGACAATGAAACATGCATTCCAATCACTACAGTAGGCTATGTACATGTCCTGAAAGCATGCTTGTTCGTGCACATCATGCATTCAATTTCTCCATAAATAGCTTATTTTTATTTCATCAAAGCTGACTTCAATACTGCCCACACAGCACGTGTTTGCCTGTCATAACTAACAAGACAAATGTTTCTGCAGTTGAGTAAACATTTCGGGGGTGGAAGAAAAATAATTATGGCTGAATTATTCATTATTTATTTTAAATATATATTTCCAAATTATTTGTATTTTTTGAATTATTGTTTCATTGTTTAATTTTTGTTAGTTTCATTCATTATTCCTTTCCACCTTATTCATTATTCACAATTCCGCTTCTATTGACAATTTGCATAATACCTTTTTCTTAATATTTATACCTCCTTTGATTAGTTTTGAGTAATAGTATAAGGATTCATTTTTCGTATTTTATCACGATAATGCAGTAAATACCAATCTAGAAACCTGTGAAGTAAAATTTATCTCGATGCCTCAATTCTATAGTAATGTAAATAGCTAAAATATGAATTTTGTCATTTCAATTGTTATTTATAGCATTTTTACTTCTTCATTCTTATTTATTCGAGTATATGATTTGTCTGTCCTGGTATAGGATGGAATGAAAAGCAAATAGATATAACATGTGAATAATTGAAATTTAAATCATGGTGTATATTTTATAATAAAAGCGACGTCTTCGATATTGTGTTTAATTTGGTTAACAAACAGCAAGCGCCTTTCTTGTACAAAGAAAATTATAACTTAAAGGGGCATTGCCACGATGATACTATAGGGGTGTGGGTGTGCAATCAATCCTCAGAGATTAAAAGGACAAAAATATTTTCGCCATGTTAAATACAACTTGAATTGAAAACAAGATACAGTGAAATCTGTACTAACGAACGGACACTGTGTATATTCAACGCACACCTCGACGGACAATAAGTTTCCCGATTATTTCTATTTGAAATATTTATAATGCAAACCTCTAAAGTCTAAACAGCGGCCAGCATTCTGAGTACAAACTGAAAATATGCAAGTAAAAACTACCTCTATATATAACTATATGTATGAAGAACAAACTACAAAGCAATTGCTCAGCATGAATAAAAACTAGTAAAAATGAAGATATATTATTATAAAAAAATTGTGTCTCTAGCTTTTCAAATAAGACACGTTTTCTGTTCTAAAACTTACATTGTATGTCAATAGTATATATAATAACACCTCCATACACGACGATTACGTAACTATTGACCCTAACTCGATTCCTTTTTTGAATCATTAGGGTCTATAAGTAGGCTCCTACATAACTTGCACACCAATAATTCATCAAAGACTGTTAGAAGTATAAAGGAGAGCATACTTTAAATACCTAAAAACATGCTTTGAATACCTCTACAGAATGAAAAACAACTCTACATGCGAACCTGTGTAGAAATGTGTAAAGTGGAAAAACCAAGAGCAAATTGGCAATATATACGTCTTTATTCTACTTAGCTCTTAGTAGGTCGTATAAACAAACCACGAAAGTATAAATTTCTACCTTTAAGGTACGTTCACACACAGCGATTTGTCGGACCGATTTTAGGTTTTGCTGAATGTTAATGACGAATATTTTCAGTTGATGATGTCACCAGATGACGTTTGCCACGTATTTTTCAAATATCATTAACGTGCATCTGAAATCGGCCCGACAAATCGCAACGTGTGAACGTACCTTTACACAATTATACACTCTCTGGAAAGTGTGTGGTAAACTTTAATTATATTTTGGAGTGCAGGAAGCATTTGAGACACGGGACAATTAGGAAGTCCAACAACGTAGCCCCCGGGAACATTTTTTGTGTTCTATGACCTTTAGAATGCTATTTCCTGCATTTAAGTACGATTTATATATAATAGCCACAGATGGGGTATTTTAATTGAAAGCTTGCACGTAATACATCAGGTTTATGAAGTCATTCAACTTATTACATCTTTCCCCTCCTTCCTCCAGCAGTTTCATTGAGTGCATGTAGAATAATTACTAGAAGATTGGTTTTGAGGAGAATATGCATTGAGTAAATTTAATTAAGATGTGATGAAATAAATGGACAATCACCTCAAAGTTACTTTAAGTACCAAAAATTTAGAAGTTCTATTTTGAAAATTGCGAAAACAGAACGTAGAATACAGGAATTGCATGAGATTGATTCAAATTCAGTGCAAGATTCCATACATTCTCTATAAAATTGGGACAGTTTTCAATAGAATTTCAAAGCTTTTGTATACTTACTAATTTGACGTAAGTTTTTCCATGTATGGTATTTAATGAGTATTACCGTCACATTTTAAATTGCCACGGAAAGTGTGAGAAGGTGTATATCCCCATGCAATGGCCTTCGTACAATATTCCACACCTGTGTTCCACATTTTTGTACTGTTTTACTTTGTTTGTAATTTCCTTTGACTTTACCCAATCATCTTAATTTGAGCTTGGTACTTCATGAAAATAGGAATGACCATTCTCGACTGAGTCGCACCTTAATTTAATTTCCTATTTGCTGTTACGGAAATGCATCCCCGGGCAGATGAATTGGCTTATAAACGTATTTAAGTAGACAGACATATATTTTCAAACCTCGGGGGGAGGGGCGTGGTTTGTGTCTGAACCCTTCGTCAGGAGGTAGTAGCCAAGTTGAGAACCATGCACTACAAAGCACTAGAACATGGACGCCGGAAATGAGGGGAGGCAGAAGGGACAAGGGGGCAGAAGTGGCTTTTTATCTTAGAGCCAGATAGTTATTATAGAATGATTGCTAGAGGATAGTGTAGTAATTAGGATAGAAAACGGTGTATGATCATGATTGTATTTGAAAATGTTGTAACACTGTACATCGTCTATTTTGGAGAGTTCTTTTCATGACCAGTAAAATACTTTTCTAAAAAGGGAGGGTTTCCCTTTGGCGGGAATATACCCCCCCCTGATCTTTCGTTGTTCTAAACCCGTAAAGTGCAACTGTGTGACACGGGTGACACTGTAGACCTGCTATTGAGAGTTAAGGGTAGGGTATTGTTACTTGTGCTTGAACAAAAACTAACCCTTCCACCCAGACACGGGTCGTATGGTGGCTGCCAGCGGAGCCCAACCCTAACCCTGGGCCTAACACGCCTAGAAAGCCCTGGGAACGAGATTGAGCGGAGTCCTTAGTAAGTTTTCGATTATAGGTCACGTTTGAGCTGCGTCCTTTGCATGCAATTCAGCTCTCAGCTGCAAGTAAGGATGATTAGCACCCCAAATCCCCTATATTAAGAAATGGAATAATAACGTTGCGGGGGAATGTGTGTCTGCGTCGCAGGAACCCATCCCGACCAAGTTCGTGTGAGTGGGCTTGGGGGACGATACACGAGGTCATGTATTCAAATCAATGTTCTAGGACTAGTGGCTATATATTGACCTGATCTTAACCTAACTTGCACATGCCAATGTATTTAGCGGGATTACTGTGTTTGCTTTTCTCTTAATCTATACCTATTTTTACTTTCAATTATTGCTGCTAGATAACCAATTCATTATCTCGCTGTATACAATCAAAGCATGCTTGACTAGGCAAAGTTCTTGAAACTTGAAATTCTGTGATATTGTTGCCGTGAGATACGGTATGCGTGGGGGACGAGGATCACGCGAGCTTTGATCCAAATATGTCAAGAATTTAGAATAACTAATGATTTATATTCTCAACCCCTTGAAACTTCACAGTCGCTGACTAAGCTTTAAGAAAACATTGCATTTGTTTGGCGGTTATTATGAAGTAATGCAAGTGTTGGCACTTCGCTGCAAGTATGACTCCCTACTGAGTATTTACATTTTTAGCTTAGGAACTTTTGTGTATGTATATCTACTTTTGTATATGTAATCTTCGCATGTAGTTTATAGTTGCTGATGTTATATACTTTATATTTGTACCACTATACACTCACTACCTGTTTGGTTGGAAATTTGCCCACGGCGAATGTATTCTTTGTATATACACAATCGCCTTGGTCAAATCAATATTTGATTTTGTACCAATAAATCTTTATTAGTAAAATGTAAACAGGTAGATCATAAAATATAATGGTAAAAGTATTTGAGTTAGCACATAACCGACATTCTTGGCAAGAGCTATCTCAGATACAAAGAGCTATGCAGGAAAGAGATTGTTTTGATCAGTGAAGAACGGGAAGTATTAACGTACTTCCTTTTCAAACACTAATAGCCGGGTATTCGTGTAAGGTTTATGTTCAAGTATATTAACTCACAATGGGCCTAATGTTGCGGAGAATGTGACATGCATAAGCACTGTGGCGCTGTAATGAAATGTGACATGAACAAAATTAAGTGAAAATTGCGACAGTGAACATTGCGAATATTTTCATATATAAACATGAGGGAGAAGAAGGCACATGCGATGAAACAACAGTCTTCGGGATGGAAGGTTTTTACACGAACAACTTTCTTTCAGGCAAAAGATAAAGATGATATGATGTCATGGATTGAAATAATTCAGAAGAACAACAATCCGGATGAAGATGTAAGTTTGTGTTTGAAAACATTCGAATTTCCAACTTTACTTAAGAGATTTGAACTCGTGCTTTAGTCTGGTTTTCCATTTGGTTGTGTCACGCGAGCATGTCAAGGTGGCCAATGTTATATAAAGAGTGTCGATAGATTCCTGCAATCAGTAAAGACGTACCTATTTACATAATATACATTACTAAAATTACACAAGAGGCAAGATAGATCCAGATTATTATATGATTTGGTCACAACAACCACGACGAAATGGAAACCATGTAGTCTTTGTTATTCCAACCTCTACAACCTTGGCCAAAATTACTTGCCATAACATAAACCTTGACCTCTTTTTTCTATGTTTGTATGTAACTTATCACACAGTCTCAACAGCAATATGTCCTCCTTTGTCTCCCCATTATAATGTTGCCTACAAATTAGAAAAAAATGTCGCAGTAACATGGATTAACCGGGGGAATACGAAATCCATGACTTTCTTATGCATACTTTTGTGAACAGTACACCAGGATACCTTCATCTTTCTGCTAAGTACTACTCTATTTTAATATTTACCTTAACTTTAATCTCCTAACATATTCATGTATACAAGCCAGGCTCTTTACTCCTGCTTCCCCAAACACGCTGCGCGGAGGTAAGCTGCCGGCCTACGAAGTTGGTATTCATGTGGTGTATGGTTTAATCAAATATATCGAAATGCTTCAAATCGTCTCGTCCAGGTAAACCTTTGGCAGTTTAAGAGTTTTAAGAGAACGTTTGTGTTCTACATCGACTGCTGTACTCTATAGATAGACTATGCGGTTAATTTGTCTTAAGAAACAAACTACATTGTCATTGTCATTGAAAGTGTACAAGATAATGTAAAAGAAAGAGCACATTAAACATGTACATTCATGAATTTCATTTGGCAGACTGTTGGACGACTTTTATAATACCAAATTAAACAAACAGACAGAATAGCGTAACCCGGAAATTCAGTGCGCATCAGCACATGCACAAAGAAAAAGACTGCAAATATAGAAATATTATGTTATTCTCAAGAGTCTAAGTTTTAATTAATAATTTTTTGTTTTGCAATACGCGTTGACTAGGCGATGTAGCGGTGACTAGCGTGAGACAATACTCAGATGTTTCCGGGAGTAAGCTTCAGTGGCAAGCTGCCCTTGTCCATTTTACACTTTGCCCTTGAATCACGCTAAAGTACAAACATGTATACAGTACTTTTAACATAGTTTGTGAAAATCAATCTGTCAACTGTATGTGAAGCACTCTTATCGAATCTTAACGAGTTCAAGTTGTTGCGCAAAACACTTGTTATCTCGTTTATTTAAATATCATAAACTGTTGTTTGCGATGTCGTAACAACTCCACAACCACTGATAGGGCATACAATGTGACTGTAGGTGTAATAATATTTCCTTGGTCGTACACGCCACATATATGCACATGTAGTTCAATGACGTATATGACCAGTGCGGTGTTCTCTGACCAAGTATTTACTGCGGATTGTGTTATCTGATACTTCTTACGCTGTGTGTCGCGGATGACAGCAAGACAACCGCTTCATAAAATGTTGGGATTTATGTAGTTTTTTGGTTGCTCACAGTTACCGTATATTGTTGAGGTAATAGACTTGAACGTTTCCTGTTTGATCTTAATGTTTTAAACATTTTCTTTGTTTCATGTTGAATGTTTGTTGATAGTATACAAGTCTATGTAGTTGTTATTATCACGATAAGTGTCGTGCAAGAGAAGCACGGGAAGTGTTGAAATGTACAACTTAGAAATCCAAGATTCTTCGTCCTAAAGCAAGCGTTATCCAAAGAGTCGAGTAATGCCGCGTACGGTTAAGGCAATGTTGCCGCAGTATGTCAATGATTGATCCGCGGGCCGATATTAACATTTTTAAGAATCCTTAGATTGAATATTCTAGAGTGGCATATTTGGTGATGCGGGGATTCTTAGTAAAAGCCATCATTTCTTATTCTGGGCAATATTTTACAAATATAAATGAAGAGTGAGCATACCGCCATTGTTTGGGATCTCATTCCGTTTATTTTAACCCTACTCGTGCCGGGTCACGAACTATCGCTAGCCGAGAACAATATTTCATTAAAAATGATCATTTAATTTTCTAGACGTTCGGACGCACTAGCGAAGACCTTATTGTTAGACAGAAAAAGAACATGGATATTGAAATCTCAAGGTATATTGTTTTGTTTTATATATGTAGCGGTTTTGTAAAGGACAAAGTTAATAACTTTCTTGACATATGTCTTGAGTTCAAAAGATAGTTGCGCTAACTGTAAATTGATATCTTTTATTATGAACATTTGTCTACATCGATCGCTAACATGGAAATATTTTCTACCGTTGGTGACTTGTATTTATTCTGATAACATACAACTGACGCGGAAATCAACAGCGCAAGATTATTAAAATATTGACGATAGATCATTCAACCCTCTAGGACTGCTGTGATTTGTGTTATTCGAATTCGAGGTTTCTGTTTTAGATTAACGATATGATGTCGTTTGTTTCTAATTATTTATCTCATCGCTCGCAATTATCAAGTACTCTAACAGACTATAATCTTTTGATGTGCGCTAGCAATTTATTCCCAGGGGTTTTACGTGCGTTGTAAGAAGGTGGGGTCAAGTATGGTGTAATTATTTTACCAAATGTGCGAAAAAATTCAAAATCAGAATAATCCACATAGGTTTTGTTTCTTAGTAGCCGAGTATGTGTGTTATGTGTATATACCGGCTCGGAGGTATGGAAACAGGCACGGAAAGATAAGTGCGCATATAAGATAGTATGCGGTTATCAGTCAGGTGATCTGATCATTGGATCATAGATCATTATGGCCAAAGCGATTGTCGGGATTTGATCTGATAAAATACTTAAACCTTTTGTTGCTTGGTTAAGTCTAGACTCCCTATCAAATTTTTCTTTGCTTTAAAAATTTTTATCAATCCATATGTTCTAGTAGTTGTAAATTTTCGAGAATTGTTAAATCACATAATTGAAATAAACGATTAATTTCGTGGCTTGTTAATTCCGGAAATAATTTCCTGTAACAAGTCTTTTCGCACCACAAGTCTTTTTCGCAATTCGATAGTTTCTTATCACGCAGCTGTCACACGAATATGGGAATTTTTTGTTATTCTCTCGTGGGAGAGCGTAGGAGTAGAAATTGTATTGTAATCCAGGCGTTCACACGATCTGATTTGTTGGATCCGATTCTCCTCGTGACGTATGTGATTTCACACCGCAACAACTACACTTTTCGCCAGGTATGAGCCAATGGCCTTACTCTTCTTGCTGATGAGGGCCATGTGCTCCGACATCTGTTACCACCTTCACATACTTCGAACTATGACTTAAGAAACGGAAGAAAATTTGAAATCCCTATGTGTAAAACTAATCGTTTTTTAAACAGTTACCTTGTGGCTTCGTGTCGCAAATGACTAACTATTTTTAAATAAACCTTTTAGAATTAAATTATAGCTTATTACTATTGTAGTTATTCAGTAGGTATTTTGTAGTTGTTAACTTATGTAAATAGATTTTTCCATATAAACATTTTATATATTTTAAATGTCTTAATAGTTGACATGCATGTAAAATACGCAATTCAGCTTTTGGCTGCGAAGTATTTAAATACACTACCATACCATACCATACCATACCATACCATACCATACCATACCATACCATACCATACCATACCATACCATACCATACCATAGGAAATTAGCCCACCGTATTGCTTTATTTTGGTCACATGATGACACTGGCCTCGACACTGGCTGCCTGATGAAGTATGTTCATGATCCACTCATAGGAATTAGGACTTAGTAATGATTTATGTATTTGAAATAACTCATTTTCAGATTTGAAATAATACGTACAGTACTTCATAGTGCAGAATAGTGCAGTGCAGTATACATAGACATGCATAGTAGCCGTCAAAACTGACAACAGCTTACAAAAGAAAAACTATACAAAACATATTAATCCTAAGAATAGCATATTTTTTTTAATTCAGTCACAAAACAAGTAAGCTGTTAAAGTTGATGAGTGTATCTGTTTCTATGAATATGTAATAGATAAATAAATGAAGTACTGATCTGACCTGGGAAAAATATATATTTTTAATAGTTTGAATAAGAAGACATTAATGAATTGCCACTGAAAGGTTTATACTATACAGACTTATGGTAACACGAAATGTTTCCTGGATTTTCCCAGTGTTTTTTTCTGATCTCATCCTAGATTTTCTTAAGCCTTTGTCCGGAAATGTTTCTCTGTATTGTTGTTATTTGCGCGGATTTTAGAAGTAATATCGTTAATCTTTGAACTTTGACACTTTTCGTTGACTTTTCGCGTTCTATTTTTTCACAAACGTGCGATATTTTTAAAGTGAAATGCCAGCTTTATTACATACAATCAGCTGTCATTCAAAGACTCGGCAAAAATTATTGGGGTGGGCGGTTGCCCCTCTCCCTCGCCCCTGTAGTGTCCACCACTGGTTGCATGGGAATACATATTCCAAGCTGAGTCAGCTGACTAGGTATAGGGAGCATTTCAGCATTTGATTTCAAAAACAATTAGCTTTTCCACAGCTAATTTTCCAACATATCATCACTTATATGAGCTATACCCTAGGGCTGTACTTGACCTGCGTGACGAGAAGTACTACACGTATTATTTGCTCTATTGACTCTTTAAACATGAACGGTTTTGTTTAGGGGTTTTAAAATTTCTCCGGTTTTTAATCAGATCTTTTGAGCCAATAGAAAATCTGATCTCATCACTCGTTAAATGCCAGAAATGATAAAATCCAAGTCAAAGGTTAGAAAGTACAGAACGTTTTGAGGCTTCGAGGTGACAAGCGTTAATTACCTTACCAGTCAACATTTTCCAATTTACATAATTTTTCCCTATGAATATGATGAAAGCATTCCCCAGTCGTAAGATTTTAGAACAAAGTATATATACTACTTGGCTATGTTTTCATGTTCATCATATGACCAAAATAAAGCAGCATGCATGGTTGGTTAATTTTTACCAATTAATGATGAGATCTTAGTTTGCTACTTTCTGTGGGTGCGTCGTTAACATTTTATAATACAATGAACTTCTTGAAAAGATTAAAAATACTTCGATGTTTCCAGCCATATGTTCGAGCGAAGACCTTTCGTCAGGAGGTAATTAGTAGCCAAAGATAGGATTAATATGCTTCTCAGGGTGTTTGTTTATTTAGCATCAGGGGTTCCGTTTTGGATCTCGAG
The DNA here is from genome assembly GCA_016169945.1 of Trachythela sp. YZ-2020. Lineage (NCBI taxonomy): Eukaryota > Metazoa > Cnidaria > Anthozoa > Malacalcyonacea > Clavulariidae > Trachythela > Trachythela sp. YZ-2020. The sequence goes on from JADLSH010000369.1 coordinate 1,996,031, forward strand.
AAGTAAAATTTTTCCTCAATCTAGAGGAAGTCGGAAGAAAAACAAACGTTAATTGAATAGTCAGTAGTGAATATTCAGTGTTTGAATATCTTGTCCTTGGCGTTTCGTCTTTTTGGAATCACTCTCTATCACGAACTTGGATAGGGTGGGGAGGTTATACAGTCACTGACACACTCCTGATACCGTCCCTCTTTATCTGTCTGAAATACAGTTCACTATCGACCTCTTATACCTACACCGGACCCCCACGTTTTAATATCACCCTGCCCACACTGCATGCAACTCTTCCGAAAAGTAAGTTTGCTTCTTCATTTATAGCCAGACAACCAATAAAGCCATGCCTCCTACATCGTTGAAGATTGGTGGCTTAAAGAAAAGCTTGTCTTTCAAAAGTAACTCAGGAAGTCAGTCTTCGTTTAAGATCAAGAAAGGTTAGTGCTCATGCATGTTTTGTTTTCAATGTAAGGCATTGCTTTGTTGCCAAATTTTGAACCCACTTTCAAGCTTGTGTGCACGCTAGGAAATATTTGTGTATTGGGAGCACGTAGCCTCCGCTATTAAATGCATTCCGAAAGTGATCTTTTTATCAGACAGAATGAAGAATACGCAAATGTCTTAAAGGCTGCCCGCAGCTATGTGTACACCGGCAGTTTTGTAACTTGCCGATATATGAAAATCTGACACAAATATCAACATTTTGTGAAGTTTTTCTTTTACTAGGCAACCTCGTTCCAAGTGCCTTTCATGAAAAGCATGCATCTCTTTTTTCCTTTTAAAGCCGTAGAAGGAAAAGGCTGGTATCGGCTTATGACTACACCCAGAATTTCTGTAGCTTCGTGCACTTTTAGTTTTTCTTTGCTTTGTTTCTTTATAAGTTGAATTTCAAACCCGGCTTAATAAAGTCTTTTGAGTCTCATTTTAGTACAATGCCTTCTCTTTACTTTGAGGCTTTATTTCACGTGAGTGCATCTCTGACTGTGGCAAAAGTTATACAAATTAGCGCATGTTTGCTAGTGGTTCAAAATGTTACTTAAGTGCTATCCAGCACCGCTGCCACCATTCAATGTGGAGAACACAAAGTACTTTGGACACATTTCCCAAGCACTGAAAGCACTTTTGTTTCTTTGTTTAGAAGACGAGAAGTCAGAGAGAAGGCTCTGACTTCCAATATTCTATGTTTACTGCCTAGATTTCAGTAAGCCCTTCATTCAAACAGTCTTCATGACTTAACAATGTGTTCATTGCAGAAATAGCAAAATAATAATAAAAAGTCACAAAGTCTGCAACATGTCACTGTGCACGTGCACGTATACACGTCCTGTCTTCTGATCAAGATCATGTCGACGACATTTTTTCAGTCACGTCGCCTTCGTCCGTGCATTTTCCTCACGACCTACACGCAGTCCTTCGTGTTCTTTAAACAAGCACGATTATATATACTATAAATGTTCGTCAAAAGGTGAATGAATGATCGAAATACTCATGAGTAGTACCCATGGTGTCCGTGTTGCACGGTGCGAGAACTTCCCATCACCTGCTTTCTACTCGTCTAGTGGGCACAAGTTATCTTCAATTTCAGTTGCATCACGACTTACAGTACTACTTACAAAATAATATACTGTAATGCGTTGCAAAAATATCCTTGAAGAATAATTAACGCAGGATATAAAGTGTCTATGTACTGTTTATATGCTGGTGTATGTGCACACCACAATATAGACAATTTCGTTTTCTGTTACACAATAGTCTGTAGATGGTTAATAGTGAAATTTGTGAAAGTTGAAATTTATGCTAATAATTTTGTTTTTTGGCACATGATATTGTGTCTATGTATGGATTTTCATTATTACATAATTTGTATTCAAGCTCTTACTTTTAGACTTCAGATAAGCTTAGAACTCAGCTTATGTATTGTCGCTATGAAGTTGAAATAATATTTATGTTTATCAGTCAAAAAGACAAAAGGGCAGCTGCATGAAATGTGTTAGTTCGTCGCCTTTGTACAGACACATGTGACATAATATGATATTTGAAATATATAAAACACGCTAGGAATTTCAGTTGTACACGTGGCTTCAAATTTCTGTAAAATATATTGTTGACATATAGATTCTGAAAAACTGTAGCGGCCTTAGAATTATTAAACAGTTATTTATATTTAGTAAAGGTTGAGCATTAGTTATTCTAAAAAGATTGCAATATAGTTAAAGATAAATATATGATAAATATTCACAGGTTACGGACAAAGAGGTGTCTAGTTTAATACAAATAATAGCCTAACATTATTTATGCGCCAATGATGACAAGCAACTCAATAGTATGACGGATCATTATGTCTTATGTCTGCAACCTATTGATTATATTTCATGACTTAGCAATTCTGTACTCTAGAAATATGAATGAACTCTATACATAGCTCATCTTATTTAACCAATCTTTCTAAGCACGTACACTTTAAATTAACATGCCTGTAAATTTTCAATGTATTTCTAATTAAGTCGTTTTGCCTGAGTGTTCTTTTGGTTCCGTTGGCTAGCTGTTGAGTGTTATTCATTATTTATTGTTCGCATTCTTGAATAGAAATTTCTTTCTGCAGCAGTTTGCAGTTGGCTTCAGGAACAGATAAATGTGCAGTTGAAATGTTGAATACATATATTTTGTTGTTAGTACCCCCAAGGGAGCTAGTCGTGTTGTTTTGAAATGTTCTTTTATAAACAATTAACTCATGTTGATTGGATCAGCTTGACTGATTGTTGTTCTTCATTCTTCGCTTTTTTTGTCCGAGAGAACTGGCATCATCTGTCCTCTCGTGTGCCTTCAATTTATGTCGATTCTTAGTTTGGTTCTCAAGGTTTAGGACTGTTTCCTGTGTTGGAGTAACTCAACCGGATTTCCGTGCTTAGAAGACACCGTCTGCTGCGTTATATAGAAGAGAACATTCTAGCTTGGAAATATCGACACAAATATATTATTATGATGAAATATCTTCTACACAAATCATCAGTACGAACTGTCACGCTCTTGAGGTTTTCTAGCTAAAGATGTTGTTCGATTGTCCTAAGTAATCTTATCATCTTGCGTGGAAATGTCTTTCACATCGGTGAAATCGTTTTGGAATACTGGTATAGTTGTATTTGTAAACATTCTTCAAGAATTTTAAACTCACTGGTGTTAATGGCTCTGTTTTCTCTTCCCATAGCGATCGAAGGCGAAGGTGGCAAAGCAACATGGCATAGTAAAGTTGTGAATAAAGTGAGAAGAATTGGAAATACCACAAACAATCCTATTCCTCAATATCAAGCACAAGGTATGTTATTATTTCATGTTGATACTCGCTACAGTCTCTAACAGGGTTATGGTTGACAGTTAAGCGAATGGCATTGAAAGTTGTTGAAATTTATGTTGATAGCTGTAACGCCTCTGTGTTATTAAAAACAGAAATAAGGAAACACTTGCATTGCTTTGTTTTACATCGTATGTTGTACTCAACTTCAGACTTTACTCTCTAGAAAGTCATTAAAATTTTAAGGCATAATTGATCATGTACAACTTTTGTGACTCATGTGCAATTTAAATGGTATGATAATATACTATAATCTATATATTTTTATAATCGTGGCTGTGGGTAATTCAGGTTTTGGTGAATATTGCGATATGTTTCGTTTTTTTGACTATAGTAAACATTCATATATCCGTCCACTGTCTGTCTGAACTGATAATTTCCTTACATATTGAATACAATTAAGGAAATAGAGAATTATACACGGTCATAGATGTGCGGAAATATAAGAACAGAATATCTCTTGACAGACTCAATTCATAACATTAGTCATTACCACACAATTACCACAAATTTTGAATTCATTATCAACGTTTACTGTTATAAGAAGATAAACAAGCAATATCGTTGAACGTATAAATATCGTATCTTTACGACCTTTCGTGTGTTCAGATAAGATTTTCTCAATGGCCGAAAACTACGTCAAAGACAAAGATGAATACAGTTGAACATGCATTGAGTTGCATATGAAACATCAAAAAGTCACTTCTGTAGACAGAGATCGTCCTTGCACGATCACACTGCCGCTGATTCAGTTTAATCAAGAACATATATAATAATATTTTAATCTACAAAAATACCATCATTGACATATAGGATACATAATAAAAAAAAATACACATACAAAATTACATTACTTCATATACTGTTAGTATGTCAAAGCAGTATTTTGCGACTAAAGACATTATTGTTTTGTCTTGCATAGAAAGAACATATTTAAATATATCTTGATAAGCGAATGATCGACGAGCTTTGTATTACTGCATGACATTAGGTAATGCTTCATCATCAACAATCTCATTTAGATCACAATGTTTACATAATCTATCATTGTATGAAACATTGTTATATCGACCAGTTTCAACAGGTAATTTATGTGCTGAACACTGAGTATATATACTGTCTTCCTGATTCTCGATATGAAATATTGTTCAAAGTCAACTTGCTTAATATCAGATGGTGTTTCAGGAGCATTGGATCGATTCCATGTCTATCCAAAGAGATCGCGATCGTTCTTCATGTGAATAAGACGTGTATAATGACTATATCAACAAATAATTAAAGCACGAGAAATATTTGAATTTTTAAACGAAGTATATAATAATAATTATTTTGGTGTTCTACAGTTCATTGTTTTGTTGATTTAGCTTTGTTTATTTACTATAAGTATGGAGCCCTTATAATCATTAACAAAAATGTCGACAACTGTCAAATTGTAAATTGTCAAATTGTAAATTGTCAAATTGTAAATTGTCAAATTGTACACGAAATGTGTGAAGAATGCGTTAACACACTACGATTTGTTGGTGCATCTGAAATCGGCCAAACAAATCGCAGTGACCAGTGTGTAAACGTACTTTAAAAGGATGTAATATTTTGCACATGACCATAAAAATGAACAAGTTGCTGCAAACATGCAGCAGATTTGTTACAAGATTGTTCCAACAAGCAAGTATTCCCATACACCGCTTGTATCCAGCTTGTTCAGGCCTGCAGCAAGGTTGATCACTCAACAGACTTGCTACAAGTTTTTGGAACAACTTGTTATCGTCCTGCAATTCAACAACTTGTCAACAAGTTGCGAGTGGCAACCTATTGTAACAACTTGACAAGGTCACATGCAGCATTGAGTTACAAGTCTGTTGGAGTGTTGCAAACACATCTTATTGAAAGGTGTGAGTTGTTTGGCGTGTGTTTTACCATTTTTGGCATTTTGTTTTGGACAAGATTCGAATTATATTTTTGTTCTTTTTTCATTATTTAAGTATCCCACGGATCTCTGCCTGTAATGTACAATAATTTGCTTCAAGGCGTCAAATATTAAATACCTGTCATGCACCAACCTTAAGTTACCAGCTTCACATAAGATATATGCTGTCTGTCTATAGAGAACAATTAGAACACTTTGTGTCCTATAGGCTTTGTTTCGTAATCTTGCTGTAATCACATTGTTTTTGTGCGAAAATTAATGTTTTATACAACTTATTCTGAATGGCCATGCATGGACCATGGCTCATATCAAAAATGAATAAAAACTCTAATTTGCCTCTGACACTCTGTCACAGAACGAGAGTACTTTTACACCAAACTGTTTATTTGAATACGTTTTTGTCTATGTCAAGGTTACAATTGCTTTTGTTATATATGTATTGGGGTCAAAATTTAGGCTTAAATCTTTCTTGACGGTGTATTAATATGATTAACCAGAAGCAATTAAATGCAGTAAATTTGTGAATACAGTTAGATTAGTTTTTTTTTTGTTTTTTTTTTTAATATATTGTTATGGTTTAGTGTAAAATTTTATCGTAGTTTAATCTTGAGAGTGATTGTCAACTAGTACAGTTATCTTCAATTGTTTTACTAAACCTGTGTATATCTTATATTTTATTCCAGCTTTTTCTGCTGTAACGTCGTTAGAACAATGTCCCAAGTCAAAAACTTACTCGGTAATGATAACTCGCTATATATTTAGTATATCCGATCTAGCACTTTATTTCAACATGCCTTGTGGTTAAATATTTTGTTAATAATTAACATTTTGGCCATTCTTTCAGTCTCTGCCACTGCTTGTTGAACATTGCTGTAATGTCGTGGAGAATAGAGCCTTGGAATCAGTCGGTATATACAGGCACGTATCTGACTTAATACTACATATATTTATCCTATTTCCTGGGTACTTAGAATGATATTTTTACGAGACAAATGGTCAAAAGTTGAGGGTTTTGTTAAACTGCAGACTTGTTAATTGTTAAAGGTCGATGAATCATGCTGAGTATTTAAAATGACATCCGTCTGCATGGCCCTTCCCAATCCATTTTTTAACCGCGGAAGTGCATGGGAAAATTCTAATCTATTTTTAACCTTATTATTTACATTCCTGAATGTATCTGAAAGGCACTTATAACTCAGCCAAAATCTGTTATCATTGACCATGCCCAAAGTTAATGATAATGCATCTTCCAGTATTGTTAATATCAATTGATATTTTGTATGATTAGATACAACAATAGTGACCACAATTTTTATATAATTATCACCATGGAAAACCACATTGAAATATGTGTTTGTTTCTGAATGACCGAATTTTCTATTATTTTTCTCGTCACTGCGTGTAAAATTAACTTTAGAAGAGAGAGGAGAGTTTAGAGTATTGTAGTTAAAAAGGCCTACGAATGCTAGTTTCTGCATAGAAACTGCCATCTGAATACCTTGGATATCTGAATATTCTATTTCTACGAGCTCTATTTTTTGCGAGCGTCGAAAAGCCTCTGGCACCCAGGGTACCATCTGAATTGCTCAAAGCTGATCTCACACTTTTGGAAAAAAATTCTCTTTATACGAAATTCCCTATATAGCTTGGTTGCACTTTTAACAAAAAGGAACAATCAACAATTATTTTCGAGAATGCTAAATTATAATGTTTTGGTATTCTAGAATATGCTATCTTCGTTTATCCTCCGGCTCCGGTAATTATCGTGCTACTACAACTGTGGTGTTTCAGCTTGAAATATAATTCGTGTTGGTTTGATTCTTCCCAGCTTAACAAACATGCATATTATACAAAAAGACAGAAGGGATTTCAATCTAATTACATGAAGATAAACACATAACTTTCCGTAAGGAATCCAAATCTAGTGCCCAGTGTAGCCGGCCATCGGATCACCTTAATGTGCGTAACTCAGTTATATAGAACGCACTTGCGCTTGCGTCACCTGTGGCGCACACGACTTCTGCAGACAAATTACTTACAACTAAGCTGCAAACTAAACAATACAAAAATATGTATAAAATTGCCATGCACATGACAGTAATTCACGGATTAGAATTTCTATTTTTATAGGGTACCAGGCAACAGTGCTATGGTCACAGCTTTAGAGGAAGAATTGAGTGCTAAAACTCCAGATGATATCAATTTTGATGAACCGGTATGAAGAGTTGCTGTCATTAATTGCTATATCAAATGCTGCAGTAATCTCTACCAAACACCACAAGTGAAAAATTAGACTACGAGTTGTTTTTTTTACTATATTTGGATTCATTCTTATATGCATTAGATTATTTCTGTGTATATTGTAAAACTTAGGAATATTTTGCTTATAGAAATGGCATGACGCAAACAACATGGCCAGTCTTCTGAGGAATTTTCTAAGGAAGCTTCCTGAAGGACTAGTTACGTCAGGTAACACAACAATTAACAATGTTACTTCATGGTACTCTCTTAATAGTATACAGTGCATATTATCAGAACTGAAAATATGTTGTCCATGCATGCAAATCTAGCCTGCAGTATATTCCACGGACCGAGCTGATGATGTTCCACTTGTCACAGATTAGAATCCATGTCGAATATGTGTCCAAATTTTTTACATGGAAATGCTTCCATAAGCACAAATACATCTAATTATCACGCAATATTGCGTCATATGGTGTGAGTTACACTTACTGGCAAAATGGTGCAGACGGTATTACTTAATGTATTCCTATTATATACTTGGGTACGAGGAAGCGGCATGCATATGTCCAATGGGGTTCAATGATGTTATATTCATACCGCCATTTTGCCGTAAGTGCTGCAAACGCTAGTGGCCGCGTGGTCCGCGGGGCGAAAAAATGCGGACACGAAATTCGAGGGCACCATTATTACCAGACCTCGGACCTTTGGTAATTGAGCTACCAGATCAACTAGGACGACTACGATTCAGTTTTTTCAAAGGATAATGACGACTATTTTCAAGTAGTGATGTCAACATAATGGGACACAAAGAGGGTTTGAACCGACACATTCAGCGTACTATACTGACTGTATACAAATTATTAATAAACATTTTTGCTGTATAATTCTTACATTACATTACGTTTGTCATGCGATTTCTTTATAAGCTTGGACCGCAGACTTTTGAGTTTGTATATAGAGGCTATCCCTTTTAGGGTTATTCTTAAATCTAACTATTTCATTTTTGGTTTTCTCGCAGAACTATATGCAAGGTTTATTAATGCCAACCGAATAGAAGGCGACGATAGAATGTGGTCGTTGAAACGTCTGGTGAGCAAAACTGCCTTATTGAATACTGTGATCATTCATTTACTTATTGTTTCTTTAAATTTAGTAAAACGTTTTGACGTTTGTTCGTTCACGGCAACCAGATTTAACATGTTTTGCTCGCTACTCTGGTCTTAAGTAAATGAATGCAAAGCCCGGTCGAATTACATCAACGACCCAATATTTCGACACTCAGGTCTAGTATCTTTATCAGGGGTGATCTAAAGTCGCACCGTAGCTCCTTATATACTCAGGGATGACGTCATCGGCCAACAAAGTGGAGATACTCTTGTGACAGATAGCTACCTTCGTCTATATTATCACCACTAATCATTGCTATGGCCAAAGACGTTGCCTAGAAACGTGGCATATAGAGATGACGGTAGCTATCTGTCACAAGAGTATCTCCAATGACGTTATATCTCGAGTAGATAAAGAGCTACGGTGAGAAAAAACATGTCTGATAGTAAAAAGCGTTTGCCCAAAGAGCTGGTCTACTCACCAAGAGTGCTTACGCAAATTAAAGTCCATGTTGGACTGGCAGTACTACGCAACTAGTATTATGTAATATAGTGGACAAACTGACTCGTCCACTGTCTCTCGCTATGCTTTTGAATGGGGAGAGTATGCCCGTTCGCAGGTTAGGTGGTGTTGGACAAAAACTTGAACTTTATATAGCCAGAAGACGAGGATCAGTGAATGATTATGTTACTATATTTGTAGATACAACAACTTCCACCTGCTTATAGTGAGACATTAAGATTCATCATCGGGCATCTGAAGAAAATCTCTGAACATTCAGACAAGAATAAAGTAAGTTACAGTATATATTTTTATTATATTTGTATGATATCATGTATCGTATGGATTCTACCTATCTATGGCATATATGGTATGGTGTATTGTATGGATTTTACCTATCCATGGTATGGTATGGTATGGTATGGTATGGTGTGGTATGGTGTGGTGTGGTGTGGTGTGGTATGGTATGTGGCGTGGTGTGGTATGGTATGGTGTGGTGTGGTATTTATTACATGGCATGGGGTGGTATGATATGATATGCTATGGTGTAGTATTGTATGGCATGGTATGGTGTGTTATTATTGGTATGGTGTGTTATTGCACGGCATGGATTGAGGTGTTATTGTACGGCATGGTTTGGTGTGTTATTGCATATGATATCACATTTAAATGGTATATTTTACATTGTTATATTACATGGTATGGCATCTAAACATATATCATATATCATATGTTATCATATGTCGTCATATTCTTATTATTCGTGTTCTTGTCATATAGTATTGTGTGGTATGGTTTGATATCGTAATAATGTCTCATATCGTACATTAGTATGATAAATTGTTTCATTTAAATGTTTAAATCGCTGTTTATAGATGGAAGTGCGGAACCTTGCTATTGTATTTGGACCGACGATCGTTAGAACCGGGGAGGATAACATGACAACTATGGTGAACGATATGACGGACAGATTTCGGATTGTAGAAAGTTTTATTAATAACGTAAGTTGATATAATGTTTAGCTTTTGTTTCTTATAGAATGCTTGAAAAAAACCCGGAATGCTTAACGACCTCGTGAATATAAAAAAATACAATCAGAGAGCGTCTGAAACATAATTATGAATACTGGTCGCGGCCACTTACCTTGTGCTGCCACTTACCTTGTGCTGCCACTTACCTTGTGCTGCCACTTACCTTGTGCAGTTAAGCCGGTTACTGTAAGTTGAGGGTAGGGGATACTCGTGTTCGCAGAGTTTGGTCAGTTCCCTCCTGTGCCTCGAGGGTTTTCCCCACGTACCTCTCGAGGGTTTTCCCCACGTACCTCTCGAGGGTTTTCCCCACGTACCTCCGGTTTTCCTCTCTCACCAAAACCGCTTACGCCTTAGTTGTGGAGCACGTGTACAATCATGAGGGTAAATTGGACAACTACACCTTGTGTAATCGACATTAAATAATACGACCAGAGAACGTCTGAACCATAATTATGCATCGCACATCCTCAGTTTACACTTTAATATTTTTCTTTAGTTCGACTGGTTCTTCGACAACGAAGCTGTCGCTGAAGGTGATCGTACTTCCTCGCCGGTAAGGAATTATTTCGTTATTGAACATTATTGCGAATTTAAATTGATATATTCATAAATATCAACATCATGAATATCTATATTTTTTAATATCTTTATTCCACATGGTGTATAACTATTTTATAGTCAACGAATACGTAAATAATCATTGTTGTCTCTGATATATATAGGCTTATCCCCATGCTTTAACTCTATAGAAAATTCGAAAAACTCTATAGAGCATACACGCATTGCCTCTACTTCGTTCTTTTGAAAAATTCAAGATTGAAGTTGAGGCTATGTGTGTATACGCTTCAGTAATTCCGGCTGTCAATAATCTACTGCATAGCTCCAAATAGCGACGTGCCAATACTCAATAGCCTGCGCATGCACGCGCCTTTAAATTTCTCTAATAGCCACAAGCAGGCCATATTTGAGGAAAGGCAAGAGAAACAATAACAAATAAAAAGTAGCATGTCAGGTGAAATTAATATCGTTTCATTTGATTTCAAAACAAAATGGTGTTCAATCTAAGCTTGGGTGTTGTATTAGAAAGTTTGTGATATTCATTCTATAATAGTTAGATAGACCATGTAGAAATAGACGAAACAAATAGAAATGAAAATTGACGTTTATTTATTTAATGGTAACTGTAAGTTCCCCAATACAAGTTGCAGGCAATAATATTTGAGCTGCCAAAAAGAGTGTCAGGTGATATATTTCTCTATATTTCGAGCCCTATGTTGTAACAAGCCACCTAATCTATTATTTTCTAATATTCAGGTATCCCCGCCAGCAGAGGTATCATCTCCCTTGCTTGTTTCCAGTAAAACTATGAACTCGATTGAACAAGCAGCTGTTAATTATGGTATGTGACAGTTTTCTAGTTCATTCTGTAAAAATCATGAATAATTACCATTAATTATGGGAAAGAATTGATGTCAAATGGTTTTCAACAAACCACCTATTTTTATCAATAATTGGTTCATGGACAACCAACGTGAAAATTTCACATTCATAGATCAACTCACTGCTTCAAACTTTGCTTGAAAACTGAAAACACTCTTTATTACGTCCAATGATTTAGAAAAGTAGTCATTTTGTGCTGTGCCGCAGGTTCTTACCCATTTCCTCCACAAGCGATGTCTAGAAAGATTTGATTGTCCAGAAATCAAACAGCAGTGGAGTGCGTTGGAAGGGATAACTCACTGTGAATAGATCTTGATTTATTTGATTTATCGATGTTAGTCGATTGTTGGAAACTATTAATCGATTGCGAATATAAACCGATGTGCGTACACGCTCCAGCTAACATGTACAGAACATTTGCAGAATTACTCGAGCGTAGCATTATACACCCATAGCCTCAACTTCATCTTCTTTTTTTTAAATTTTATTCAGTCTTACGTAATGTTTGAAGTTTCTGTGTGTTTTCAAAATAATGAAATCGAGGCTATGTATGCATAATGGTACGCCCCAGTAATTCTGCAAATTGTATACTTATGTGCAAATCTGCGATTGTATAATTGATATATTCCAATTTGTTCAACTTGAACTCTGATATTTTGTTTCTTTTTACAGAATCCGACCAACCTTGGAAAAGCAAGGTAATTATGGATTAGCTATTTTTGTTCAAATGTATGGTTGTATAAGGTATTAAGGCTGGGTTCCATTTGGTTGTGGAACTATGGCTGTCGCGAGCATGTCAAGAGGAAACAGTACAGCCTGTGTTCCACTTAAGCTTCAGGATCAAACTACCTGAAACGAAACGTAACGTATTTCTCTGTTTCCTGAACACTAGGGTGGAACTAGTGAGTTCGACATAAACGAAAATACTACGGTACAGGTGTATGTACCACAGAATACCGCAAAAATTTACATGTTCCATATCTTTTGTCAAATATATATAATGTGGCTTCTTAATATTTTTTAATATAGTTTATCGATATATTTTTTCTTCCTGGGGGTTTTGGGGCCAGATTTCATAGACTTTCTGTGGAACAAACTCTAATGTACCACAGAATACCAGTGCAGAGATAAATAAGCAACGGTTTATCAAATTGTACCAGGATTTGGTGTGTCATGTTGTGTGATAATACTGTAGGATATTGCTAACTTAATTTAGTGAAAGGTAAATACTAAAATCAGTACAGCATATACCAGTGGGTGTAATCAAAGAATACCAGGTTTATCAATGGTAAAATTGATTCCTCGGTGTGATTCCTGTATAGTAATAATGTTGTGTTGCATAGAAAAAGTAGTGATCAACATAAATTATACTGGTTTGCAAATTTATTTTTAAACTTTCGAATTTTACAGGCATTATGCGGGAAAAAAGTATCAATGTTATTTTTTGTTAATCCTGATTATTTTTAAGAATGTTTATGAAAATATTCATTTTTTGTTTTTGATATGTCAATTAAAACTAAAACTAATATATATTCACAAAAATAAAGTATATAGTATGTTTCCTCCAAATTTTATAAGATCAATAAATAAGACTGGTATTCTGTGGTACCGTGGTATTCTGTGGAACATACACCTGTACGTTACGATGACAAACAGACTGATTTGCATACAGGACACGGAATACAATAGCCGCGAACAAATGGGAACCATGCTTTAGTGACGCTCAGTTTAATACTTACAAATGTTATGATACACGAGAAACTGTTTATTATCTGCTAATATATTGTATTGCTTCTCGATAATATCAGTACTTTAAAATAATTCAACCTTGCATGGAAATTACTGCAAAACCATAATACAAGTTACTTATGGTAAGCCTGAGTGTTTGCATACCTAACCCACTGCTTCGTATATTTTCAGGGTGGAAGTATAAAATTACCGATGTTTAAGAACTTTCTAAGAACGCAGAGTTCAGAAAGTTCCAAGAGTTCAGAAAGTTCCAAGAGTTCAGAAAGTTCCAAGAAATATGATTTCAGTCCAGACCGTGCAGCAAGTCCAGAACCAGTGGATAGTAAAACATCGCCAGTAAATCTCTCCCCTCCCTTCGGAGGAAATTCACAATCGAGTTCCCCGTCTACCAGCCGACGAAAGTTTATAAAAAGACATCATTCCAGTACGAATATTTCGACGACGGAAGTTTACGATGATTTTGATCGATCGAAGTCGGAAGGTGAAGAAGAAGAACATACATTTTATCCGAGGCAAAGTCATTCTACGAAAGCGTACTCTTATGCTCGGCCTCCGCCGCCTTCTTATCGAGAATCACGAAACAAAGGTCGTGCTGCACCGACTGGTAGTAATACACAAATACCAGCCAACAAAGACCTCGTACCGGAAACTGCTGATTTTAACCTCTTGAGTGATGATACAAAACGAAGAATTTTAAGCTTTAATTTACGAAACAAGGTAAAGGAGAAGAAGAAACAACAAAACGAAACAAGCTCACCTCCAACTACACAAAATGGAGTCATTGAAATTTCACGGAAAAATTCTGTGACGGTGACTATTCCTATAAAACTTTCAAATTCTTCTCAAGCTGCTGGTAGTACATCGGATGAACAAATAGTTGTTATCGAACCACAATTATCACCAAGTGAAACGAGACAACAATTTGAACAATGTTCTAATGACAGAGCTAATGAAACTTCTTCTGTCAAAACCTTTTCAAGCGATGCCGTACGGCGACGAGATGGATCTACTTCTAGCTCCTCGAGTCGAAATTTTAAAATATATTCCAAAGGTGATGTAACGTTCAGTCAATGCCAGCCACATCAGATTAATGAATGGATGAGAGATTTAGGCATATCTCCCAAGGGCGGAGATGAACGGGGACGAGCGCGAGCTAAAACGGAAGATTTGGGTAAAACATTAAGACGATCTTCTAGTGTAGCTAGAACATCATTCACACAAGATGATGAGGAGATTATTATGAAGCGAAGAAGCTTATCGTGCCAGGATATAAATATCGGAGATGAAGATGTTATAACTCGTACGAGATCGTTAAGCAAAAGTAGTGAATCGTCTGAATCATCTGACGAGGAAGAAGATCAGATGGAGGCTTCGTCCGAGGCATTTGATGAAAAACTTCGTGGTTTAATGCAAAAATGTAAACTGGATAGTAAAAGTAAGACTGAACTGCAACAGGTTAGGAAAAGCTCTCAAGTTAGTCGTCCACCAAGTTATCGTATGAGCAGAACACCTGTGGAGAAAATGCGAGCTATGGATCCATCTTCGAATATTCAATCCGGAGCTGTTAGTTCAATGAAATCTTTATTTGAATCAGGCGCAGCTCATCAACAGATTATCAAATCAAGATCTTCATCACTAAGTTCTGCTTCGTCTGGTTCAATATTGTCCAATGATACTCAACGAAAGTCAACATCTTCTACGCTAAGCGATGCGGATGTCAAAAGACGTGTTTGGGAATCTGGGGACGGGAAAGCAGGAGAAGGCAAGAAACAATGGAAGGAACCAGAATGGGTTGCAAGAGAAAGAGCGATGAAAAATTTATATAGCGGAAGTGATTCTTCTATTAAAGAACAACCAGACGATAATAATAATTTACCAAAGGAAAAGGAATCTGGCTCAAAATTACAATATTCCCGTAGTACGTCACTTCCTATCAGGGATAGTGGCTATGTTATTAAAGACGTTGCGGTTGAACAAAAACGACCTGATATGAAAACACAAGTTGTGAGAAAATATTCTACTGATTACGTGAAAAGCTCTGTTGGAAGTCCGATTGTTCAACGAGCAGCAGTAAAAAATGGACCTACAATCAGGAAAATTACTCCTGTATCAGCTGTACAATACAAAGCCGAGTCAAAAACTCAATTAGAAAGTGGTTCAAGACCACGTGTACAATACAAACCACAATCAAGATCTCAACCAGGAAGTCGTTCAGGATCTGTGTCATCTGTGCAATACAAATCAGAGCCAAACACTCAATCAGAAAGTCGTTCAGGAGACGTAGCCAATAAAAATACTTCTCGTAAGATATTCGATCGAACGCAGAGCTCCCCCTTGCGATCACGAATTTCATCTCAAGAAAGTACCCCTCCTGCAAGTCCACCCGGTGTAAATAGTCCAACCTCCCCAAGTTCACCCCCGCTTAACTCACCTCCGAAGCAGAGTTCGGCTCGTCCTCGGCGAAGAATCGTAAGTGACACGACCCATCATGTACATCCGGAAACCCGACAAACAGGGCGTACTTTCACTGCCCCTATACTTGGCACTATAGTGACTACCACGACCGCATTTGAACTGGCTGCGTTCGCTATAAAACCTGAGAGTAGAAATCGTAATCCTAAAGCCAGGTGTGTTAGACGTTCAGCGAGACAGGACAATGGGGGTTCACAAGGTAATGGACTAACGAGGACTTCTAATGATATGTCATCCTTTCCACGAACGACCCTTACGATCCCCAATAGTTCGTCTCCACCTGATTATGGCAGTCCGAGTATTCGTCGAAAGGCAGTGGGATTAACAGTGCCAGAAATTGACGAATCAAAGAGATTATCAACTGATAGAACGTTGTTAGAACAAAATGCACTTCACATTAAAGAACTACTAGACGAAATGAACACAGAACACTCGTTGAAAATGGAAAGACAAAAGTCTGATACTATTTCAATAGATGCACAGAAAGCTGCAAGAAATAGAGCAAGGATGCGAAGACGTTCGCTTGGGCAGGATAGAGAGAATGGAGTGGTTGTTGCATCACGCGTTTCTCCTTCTGGTGTTCTCAATGAACGAAATAGACCAGAAACTCAAGCCCCAAGAAACATTAGTACTGTGGAATGGGTGGGTGTAAGTAGTTGAGAATTTTACATCAAATAGTTTCTGTATATTTATATATTTTAATATACATTGTATAGTCGTTTTATATAGTAATTGAGTACAAAGAAAGTTAACTTAAATATGAAAAGAGTACTAGATTATATAAAAATTTTAAGAATTCTTAAGAAAATGTTGTTGTATATTACTATATTATACGTTGTATGTTCTGTTCTGTTGTGTTGTGTTGTAAATATATAATAAATATTTAAAAATTATTTCATGTCATCAGTATCTCTTTATCTTGTTTGAATAGCTAAGAGTTAATCTGTTGATAAATGCTCACAATATTGTTAACTGCTCAACATTTATACTGCCACGGCTGTAATGCAAGTTTATTGACTCGTTTTCGGGTTGCTGACAATTGACATCAACTTTTGAAAAATGTACGGTATATATATAGGCAATCGAGAAGCGCTAAACTCATCATTACATCTACAAAACGAACCTTTTTATACCAAGAGCGATTTAGCACGAAAACGATGCTGTATAACCAAGGTGGCATAATATCCACAACCACAATGAATACGCAAAATGAAGTGAACTACACATAAAGATGATTAATTAAATAGTCAAAAGAGCGTGTGCGTACCATTCACATGGTGCATATACACGATTAACAAACGTCAAACGAGGTTTAGAAAGCGAGTGTTTGCATGAGAGTTTCATAAACTCTCATGCCCCGGTCAAACGAGAACAAGAGTTGCACGAGAGTTGACTGGATATTACCACCGTTGAAACGTGCAAAAACTCTCATCAAAATTTGAACCAGCTCAAAGTTGATGAGAGTTGGCGGTCAAACGCGAGCGAAATTTGTAACACTCATTTGCTCTCATCAACTCTCATCCTCGTTTCACAGGGGCTTAAACTATGAAATGTAACGCACATGATTTGTATTTGGCCGAATTTTACCAAGGCTATGCCTATGCTTCGTCTACGTTCAAACAACAAACTATGCAGGCCTTTGCGAAAGTCTATTTAGTTGTTTCTGCTCGCTCGACTGGTGCAAGTGCGTTTTGGCCAACTTTTGATAATTCTTTATCCACATCGGACCGCGAGTTAATATTATTGGTATGTAAAGTATATATCTAGCTATGTTATGTTTTAATTGCTTTTGACCTTTTGTGATTAGGTAGAGTAGGCTTTTCGTATGTGTCAAATGATTTAAAAGAGGCCATCACAACGATCTATAGATTTAAAGACCATCTAGATTTAAAAAAAGTTCCAGAGAGCAACCCCTCTCCCCCCTAGAGATTCATTGTCAGTGTTCATTGTACAATATATAGTGAATTTAACCAATTATTGTCGACCTACGGTGGAGTACTGAAATGTTCGGGCCAATAGGCCCCTATTGTAGGTACATTCTTGGACATAACGCTTGAGAACATTATTTGCAATATATATTACAAAGTTATTAATGTACATTGACAAGACAAACTTGGTGACCCCCTCTCAGGAGCGTCGTGGGTCCCATGTTTTAGGGGGGCCAAGGGCAGCATTATTCCGACAAACACAATTTTTTCCGACATAGCCTAATCGCTGTCAAATGTTGTCTGACAAAGGAGACAATTCAACTTTCCGACGTTTTGGATGGTTTGGCATAATTGCATTACATACAATAACAATATAACATTCACGTCAGCGCATCGCCAGGCAGTGTTTACAATCGTGTTGTTTGTTATTGCCTAGTGCGAGCAAAGGTTATCTGTGTGGAATCGTATATAAGCATATAACTCTTGCATATAATGACTATTCTATAAACTTATATTGGGAAAACGTAAACTGAGTCCTATTTCCGATATTTCATCTATATATTTTTTTATTCAAACATGTTTCGCATTGTCAAACAACGAAGAGAAGTAAAATTCCCGCTCGTATATGCAGGTATGCTTGACCACGACGATTCCGACAACATAACAAATTTCCAATTTTCCGACGGGTCTCAACGACAGGGGGGGGCATGGCCCCCCCGGCCACGGCGCCACTGCCCCCCCTCTCTCTCAGTTCAATGTTGTGAAGAACCCGAACCAACTTTTGGTAATTTACCATGACATGGGGAAAGGAGGCTTAAGAAGCGCAACATGATTTTACAGCCTATTACGTGGAATTCATCCTAAGGGTATGCGAGTTTAGTGCATGGAACATGCGCACTATAAATGTAAAATTATTATTATTATTATTTATAGAGGGAAAGGTAGTTTCAACCAGTTATGACCGAGTTTAAATATGGCCAAGATTGTAGCTACGTCGTGAGACGAAGGACTTTGCGAAAGTCTACTGCCAAAGCGTTTCGACCTGATTTTGTATATTTTAGGCACTTTTGGCTCTAAACATGGTGCACGTGTTGGGATAATTTGTTCGCATACTTTATATTGCAGGGTCAGGTTGGGGACAAAGTCGACGGGTGAATCCTTCTCTAAGTGATGGCTCGTCATTATTTCACAGCCATCATAACAAGCAACCGATTCCGGGTTGGGATAAAACACGGATACGGGTGGCACGGATACGGATACGGATGAGGGGATAAAACACGGATATGGGGATAAAACACGGATGAAGGGATAAAACACTGATGGGGGGATAAAACACGGATGGGGGACTAAAACACGGATGAGGGGATAAAACACGGATGGGGGGCCGGGATAAAACACGGATGAGGGGTAAAACACGGATGAGGGGATAAAACACGGATATGGGGATAAAACACGGATAAGGGGATAAAACACGGATGGGGGGATAAAACACGGATGAGGGGATAAAACACGGATGGGGTGATAAAACACGGATGAGGGGGTAAAACACGGACATGGGGATAAAACACGGATAAGGGGATAAAACACGGATGGGGGGATAAAACACGGATGAGGGGGTAAAACACGGACATGGGGATAAAACACGGATAAGGGGATAAAACACGGATGGGGGGATAAAACACGGATGAGGGGATAAAACACGGATGGGGTGATAAAACACGGATGAGGGGGTAAAACACGGACATGGGGATAAAAGTGATGGCTCGTCATTATTTCACAGCCATCATAACAAGCAACCGATTCAGGGTTGGGATAAAACACGGATACGGATGGCACGGATACGGATACGGATGAGGGGATAAAACACGGATATGGGGATAAAACACGGATGAAGGGATAAAACACTGATGGGGGGATAAAACACGGATGGGGGACTAAAACACGGATGAGGGGATAAAACACGGATGGGGGCCGGGATAAAACACGGATGAGGGGTAAAACACGGATGAGGGGATAAAACACGGATATGGGGATAAAACATGGATAAGGGGATAAAACACGGATGGGGGGATAAAACACGGATGAGGGATAAAACACGGATGGGGTGATAAAACACGGATGAGGGGTAAACACGGACATGGGGATAAAACACGGATGGGGGGATAAAACACGGATAAGGGGATAAAACACGGATGAGGGGATAAAACACGGATGGGGTGATAAAACACGGATGAGGGGGTAAAACACGGACATGGGGATAAAACACGGATAAGGGGATAAAACACGGATGAGGGGATAAAACACGGATGGGGTGATAAAACACGGATGAGGGGGTAAAACACGGATATGGGGATAAAACACGGATAAGGGGATAAAACACGGATGGGGGGATAAAACACGGATCAGGGGATAAAACACGGATGAGGGGATAAAACACGGATGGGGTGATAAAACACGGATGAGGGGGTAAAACACGGACATGGGGATAAAACACGGATAAGGGGATAAAACACGGATGGGGTGATAAAACACGGATGAGGGGATAAAACACGGATATGGGGATAAAACACGGATAAGGGGATAAAACACGGATGGGGGGATAAAACACGGATGTACTGACAAATAAAACGTTGATTAGAATAGAACTTAGCGCAAATCGCAATGTTTCTAAAGGCTGATATACGTAGACTGCGCATTCAATAAGTGCGAACTTCTGCGTCGGGCATTTGTTGGAAGAAGATAAGGTAATACTTTTTATTTAATATACTTTTGAGAATACCAGATATACCGATGGAGATTTGTTGCTTGTCAGAGGAGTTTCCGTTTATGCGGATCTGATTATAATTAACTCGCAGTGCTTTATTTCCACTGTTTATGCGGTAGATTATTTTTATAATGCAATATGAATTTTGCTTGTATAAGGATAACACTTTTTAGTTTAACCTTAAAATTAAACTTCCACACTCTCATGAGGTTGTATTCCCACGCTTAATAATCTACATAATAATCTACGCCATAATTTAATACACGCCGGCAGATTACAAGGCGAATTTATAGTTTGATAACCACAAAAAGTACGCGTTTGTCATTTAATTTATGATACCGGGTTAAATGTTTTCTTTTACAAATAGTTTAATATCTATGACAAGATATTTTGTAATGATCGAATTTTGATACAAATCTTAAAATAAGGTAATTTTGAATAATTGCCAAAACATGGGAAGCGACATGACAAGTGTTGCAAAGGCTTCTCATTAGATTTCAAGGCGAATTTATAGTTTGAATGTTTTTTTTGCATACAGTTTAATATCTATGACAAGATATTTTATATATGATACAAATCCTAGCTAGAATAAGGTAATTTTGAATAAATGCCAAAACATGGGAAGCGACATGACAAGTGTTGCAAAGGCTTCTCATTAGATTTCAAGGCGAATTTATAGTTTGAATGTTTTTTTTTGCATACAGTTTAATATCTATGACAAGATATTTTATATATGATACAAATCTTAGCTAGAATAAGGTAATTTTGAATAAATGCCAAAACATGGGAAGCGACATGACAAGTGTTGCAAAGGCTTCTCATTAGATTTCAAGGCGAATTTATAGTTTGAATGTTTTTTTTTTGCATACAGTTTAATATCTATGACAAGATATTTTATATATGATACAAATCTTAGCTAGAATAAGGTGATTTTGAATAAATGCCAAGACATGGGAAGTGTTGCAAAGGCTTCTCATGACAAGTGTTACAAAGGCTTCTCATGTTCTACCAGACAGTTGTTTTGTTGCGCTTGGTTTAAACTAACGCGGTCGGCATTTATTGTCTGCTTACCAAAAATGTAATATCGCAGCTTATTCTTACCAAAATATCAATGTGGCTTGAAAATCATTGAAAAGGGCAAAACAACTATATCTTCTGAGTTAGCTGGTGTGGCAGTTTTTAAATTTGGCGAGCTAAGGAATAAAGACGAGATTGGTCGAGGGGGCTATTCGACCGTCTTCACGGCAGAATTACCGAACGGTGAAACGATTGTCGTGAAAAAGTTTTTTGACGATGACATCGACACGGAGCGCAAACTCATCAAAGAAGCGAGATTTCTGAATACTATTCCCTATTCTGTGCCTCGTCCGTGTTTTATCCCCCCATCCGTGTTTTGTCCCCTGATCCGTGTTTTATCCCCTCATCCGTGTTTTATCCCCCCATCCGTGTTTTATCCCCTCATCCGTGTTTTATCTCCTCATCCGTGTTTTATCCCCATATCCGTGTTTTATCCCCTCATCCGTATCCGTATCCGTGCCATCCGTATCCGTGTTTTATCCCAACCCCTAGAAGGGTATCGTAGTTGTTGTGGTAGTTACAAATTATCTCATTGTGTGTTCATGTATAATTTATCATAATTAGAAGTTTTAGTGGGAAAATTACTTATTTCCCGCGAATTTCGCGGGGAATAAGTAATTTTCCCACTAAAACTTCTAATTATGATAAATTATACATGAACACACGAAACATGAATATTGAATATAATAACATGGCTGCCGTGGGGTGAGGGAGGACACGGGTTTTCACCACTGACCTATACTAAAGTTTGTTTCCATCTATCAAACTGACGTTCGTTTTTTCTTCATCAATTTGGTTAGGGTTAGGTTAGGGTTAGGTTTAGGGTTAGGTTTTGGGTTAGGGGTTAGGGTAGGTTTTAGGGTTAGGGTCAGTTACAAAGTTTTTAACTTTACTTCAAAGTTGAAAAAATGACGTAACGTCATTTTGGTAGATGGAAACAAGTGGCGGAACGAGGACACGAGGGAGGACAACAAGAAACAGTGACATCGCAGATTACTTCTTTCAACTTCCAAACGAGATTCTTTCAATTTTATGATAGGTCTACATCTATCTTTGCGTGATATAGCTCGATGCATGCAACTGTGCAAACGATTTAAATAAAGTCTACTACTACCACTATTTAAAACAGTTTTATAAAGTCACGAATTCCGGAAGATTTATTTGAAATTAATCAACTTCAACTTCAGTCCAAGTCAACAAAGATGGCGCTCAACACCGGTCCTACTAAACACTAGACTGGACGAAAAACTGAAAAAGTCGAATATTTGGGACACTAGCCACTATGTCAGAGTATTCCTTATTCTATGGTCAGAGGCTTGCATTACGTCACACTCAGCACTACGTCACACAAGCAGCACGTCACACTCGGCAGTTTTCGTCATTTATCGGCAACATTTCCGAGGCAAAGCAAATGCAAATTATCTAGCGTCTCTGCGAATTAACTTAGCTTTTCTACTTGTCGTAATAATTATTAATCGCTTATATTTTATGAAGTTTGGAATTAATCATTACGGTTGATGCGTTGTAAAACCAAATGCGATTTCTGTACTTTAACAGTAACATGTAATTGTAGATGTGAACTTCGTTAATTGCTGTTTTATATCATGCTTTCTTGCATGCAGTCTTAGCTCACATGCACAATTGGTCAGTGTAATAAGTAGAAGCAGGAATACAAAATAAAAAAGCTGTCTATTGTGATTCTAGCTAAAATTATGCTTCATAGTCATCTGAACTTAAGCCAGGATTTCATACATCGCCACGCATCGTCACTCATCGGTAATTTTACTGCTATCATTGAATGTGGTCATTGGTGAGTAAAATATCATCCAACATGGCGAAAATCTCTTTGTCCTTCGAATCCCTAGGGATTGGTTGCACACCACCTATACTTAATTAAATCGTCATTGTCAGTGTTTGATCCACGTTTTAATCGAGAGCCCAGAATATAAAAAGAAACAATATGTTTAGTGCAGTGGCGTTTTCTGACCATCAGAATTCTGTAAAATCCTCCCCCAAAGGGCCAGGAAATGGAATTTCAGAGACTCTAGATTTAAAAATTTTCCGTGGGGGCATGCCCCGGACCCCCCGGGCTTGTGCCTTCGGCATTCGTACTAGGACCTTTAAAAATTGCACCATGATATAACGTTACGCCACTGGTTTAGTGAATATCAGCGTTTCAATTATTTAAATTACGCATTTTACGATAACCATATTTGGCTTATAAACGCAAGTTGTGCAACAGGCTTTAGTATAAAAAGCCACACATTACGGTGCTGATTTTAGTCAGACGATATTTATCACAGACTACGTACAGTATGACTTTGAGACGAAATAACCGCGCAGTTATTGGCTACATTCACAACCTTTCGCCTTTGAAAAAAGGCAAGGAAACTCGTTTGCTTTTCGAAAGCAAAGTATGATAATGCCGAAAGTGTGATAATTGGTGACTTCAATGTGAACTGGCTAAATGTAACGGATAGAAGTAGGGTACAATGTGATGGTAAGAGACAACAGTTATAAGTTGTTTTATTTACTGTGAACAGCGTGTTTTCAACTAATTTAACATTTTTTTCTCTTCACCAATTCTACACACTTTTCGGCTACACTACAACAACCGGTGTAAAAACGAACAAACAACACTGATTAGCACTATTCTACCAGCTAAGTTCATGATACCACTCAGGTGACACGGACAGATCGGTAGTCACATGTACGCGCTGCGTACCTGTTTTTTAGTAAAAGCTGGCAACAAGTGCCTTCTTATGTGATTTTTTATGCTGAATCCGAATCTGCTTGTCGCTAACGCCGATTTTGCGCTTTAAGGGATGAAAATGACGTCACAATGACTTGCACCTAAAATGACGTCATCTACCCGGTTATTTTTAGTTCAAGAGTGCGAAGCGGTATTTTGTTGTTGTAAATTGCAAAGAGTATCTCTGTACGCTTGTGAAAATTGTGGTAATTATGGATGATCCCTAAGCTTTAAAATTATATGTAACATACTGATTGCACATATTTGAATTGTTAATTATCTATCATTCAAAATGGCGTTTTTTCCATACGAAGAAAAAACACCAACTCCATATAGCCTCACGAAAACGTGAAGCTGACATTCTCCTCGGGCGTCTGCACTTCAAGCGTTCATTCCCCCTTAAAACGTTGCGGTGGAATAGCGTAATCAAAAGCGGGCGGACGGCGTTTAACCAGTCGTTATCGCGAGATGAAGAACTATAAGTGACCAAGGGGGAGGGTGAACATTCGCAAGAATCTCGTGCGTGAAATTGACACTCTTAATACCATTAAGAAGTGTATTGGCTGTACTTGAATACCAAGAGAAGCTTGCTATATCACTTGGCGGTCTTCAATATCAATGTACTCTCTAAAAACCAGAGGATCATATAGAAAGCAGATCTCGGATCTTCACATCAGTCATCGTCGCAGGGAGTGAAAGAACTGATTGCATCTTCGAAGTCGCCAGAATTTCAAACGGTGGATGATCAGGTTTTATAGCGCAGAAGTCCGAGGAGAATATCAACTTCAAGGGTCTATACTTAATTTTATACGGGCACAACAGAAAGAAAAATGGGAGTTGTATTTGTTCAGGTTTCGCTGCATGCTTCCGTAGATTATTATGCAAGTTCGAATTTGAACTATGCAAAATGGTGATCGATATTAATCGCAGAGATGGAATAGCTGCTGTGTGCTGCTCCTCCACCAATAGAGTAGCTTTGTTGTTAAATTGAAGTCGGAGATGTTTGGATTGGCAGAAGAGGAAAACGTTTTCCAGTGTTCTTCAGCGTCTCGCGCGTCTTTGCTCGTAAGGCTGGTCATCGAGTAGATTTGCTCAATGTCCTCTCACATGAATTGATGCAGAGACAAATGGGAGAATAAGAATCGGGCAGAAGGCTTTGTTGACAGATGGATTACTATGGGGCTGGAATGTCCGAATGCTATCAATAAAGACGGGGAGTGCTACTTGTTGATCAATGGAACGGCACTCGTTGCAGCAATTAGGAAATCTACCGAAGCTCAATTTTTCCGGGATTTAGCTGACAACTTCCGCTCCGCAGCTCTATGAATTATGAAACAGATCGCGTTATTATCAAATACAAGTCATCACATTCCACTTCCTTACAGCTGGACAAACTTTCTAAAGTGACCAGAAAATAAGGCTCTCTTTTAACTTAGCAAGGGTTCTTTCAGAGCATTTAATTTCCAGTGCACCTTAAGAGAAGGTCATCGATACCGTTGGCGGATTTATAAATGGGAAAGAAGGGCGGTCTTCGTTGGCGTCTTGTGCAGACAGGGGCGGCGCTAGTCCTGTTTTATTGGGGGGTGTAAATGAAATTTTGCCGAGTGATTTTGTAGTTTTGCCGACTCTGACATATTAGGCATTCTAATTTAACTCTCTTGCGTTTGCGAGACTTGTTCGGCTCGCTTTGTGATTGTTCCATCTCTTAAACACAACAACTGTGTATGCAGTTCAATGAATTATTTATATCCTTGTAATGCCTATGATCTGTTCAATATCGGGATTTACTGCACATTCTGACATTCTTGTTCCACCCCCCCCCCCTCACCCCTGTGTGCAGAGTGTGAGGGAATGAGTAGGGCCGGATCTACGGGGGGGGTTGGGGAGTGTCACACCCCCCAGAAATTCTATTTGGAGTTTCAGTAGGCAGAAGTGCTATTTTAGCCGGCAGACAAAAATATTTTTTATGACTAACAACAATGTAGTCGGTACAAGTTCGTTAGTCAGTCGGTTGAAAGGACCTTACAACCTTTTGAGGCTATCATTGCTGCCAGAAATGGGACACGGAGCTAAAATTTGCATATCTGAAACCTTGCGTCGAAACGAGACTAAGGGATACCATAGTCAACATAATTATAATGCTTATTTTTACTCGACTCATGTACAAAAAGCAGTTGAAACTATTTTACTAACCAGTTTCTCTTCGTTACCTATTCCAAGTGTTACTAAAACACGGTGACTAATCACACAAACAAATAATTCAGTTAACGGGGAAACCTCCAGTTAAATCGGCCGAATTGAAGCGCGGCTAACCGTATACGACTTCCCGTGTGAACAAATGATTGAAATGAAAATGAACGAATTCCGGACGAATTCGTTCAGTTTGCAAGCAGTTAAAAGATTCCGTTTGGGAAAAGGAACAAAGTCAAATGTAACAAGCAAAATGAAAGTAGAACACTTGGACCACATGCACTCCAGACCAGACGAATTCGTTCAGTTTCCTTTCAATCATTTGTTCACGCAGAAGTAATACAGTAAAACTGCTTACATCACATGAAATATAATTCAGTTATACCCAACAAGACGCCAGACAAGTAGTCGTAATTCTGAGCTGTGTATTTAAACTGGCCAACCTTGACATAAGCAAGATAGTGATTGTATGAAGAATTTACGATGGAAGTAGTGCCCGGTTATATTAATGGCGGTGGTATTGTGCTGATTTTAGCAACGATTTTCAGCACAAATGTTGCAGGTAATGCCTCATGGTAGTTTTATACGGTGTTTTCTGGGATTCGATGACGCAATCGTCAAAGCGACGTTCTTCATTTCTTAGTTCGTCGTTTCCATTCTTGTTCCAGAGTCAATACATTCATATTATGAAATGAGCAATTCATATGAGGATAGCTCTATCTAAACGGCTGTG
This sequence comes from Trachythela sp. YZ-2020, assembly GCA_016169945.1. Taxonomy (NCBI): domain Eukaryota; kingdom Metazoa; phylum Cnidaria; class Anthozoa; order Malacalcyonacea; family Clavulariidae; genus Trachythela; species Trachythela sp. YZ-2020. The sequence goes on from JADLSH010000369.1 coordinate 2,023,289, forward strand.
TTTGCTGTGGAGGTCCAGTAAGTGCCATTTGTTATTGATCTAGTGTTACTGTAGGAGTTAAATGTAAGAGATGCAGAGAGGATGAATGGAGCCAAGCAGGGTCGGACCTACGGGGGGATTTGAAATTCTATTTGGAGTTTCAGTCGGCAGAAGTGCTATTTTAGTCGGCAGGCAAAACATTTTTGATGACTAACAACAATGTAGTCGGTACAAGTTCGTTAGTCAGTCGGTTGAAAGGACCTTACACCCCCCTGATAAATTTTCTGAGGACGGCCCTGATGACACTAGTCTGATGCTACATTGCATTGTGAAGACTTGCGTTACTGTAGTTGTGTCGGCAAATGATACGGATGTACTTCTGATTCTCATGGCACATGCATCTGATATTCGTTGAGAGAATATATGGATGATGGCCGGAACAGCAGGGCGGAGCAGATACTAAGACATCAGCCATCAGGGCCACCAGTGACAATCTTCCAGTAGGATCAGTGTCCGCGCTCCGTCGATTCCTTTTCATGCGCTAACTGGACGCTATGACATCATGTACTGATATACAACAAAAGCCAAGTATCCAGCGGCGGACACTAGGGCCTTTGAATGATAGCTGACTAACTATGTAACAAAGCTGTATTAATGATTTTACAACCACAAAAGCCTTGATAGGCTATAATTTAAGTAGAAAATTAAATGAAATAAGTCAAAAAGGTTTTAAGAACTGAGATTTGAAGCAACAAAAATATGATTATATGTTGGCAACCTAAGTTCGCACCCCCAATATTTCGCGAAGTGTCAAGACAAACAAGTTCCAAGACAAACGAGCTGAGCACAGTAATATTCATTTGAAAACAAGCTCGCGGACGGTGTTTAGTAGGATCCCTCAACACGAGTTAACCAAATTCAACTTAGATAGATTACTGAATAAATGGTATTGTTATTGGGATGATTCTGATGAAATAATAATAATAATAATAATAATAACAGTCTTTATCAAATACTTCAGAACACACGTCTGAGTTTACATTGTAAAAAATATAAAATACAATCTAATATAGGTGATTATAATATTAACACATATGTACAATTAAGTTAGAAATATTAATAGCATTAAAATGTAGAGTTAAAAATTGATTAGACAAAGTTAAACAGGCATCTATTTATAAAAGCACTTTTAAAACGTTCTGTCCTATATTAATGCGAGGAAGTTCGAATTCGTGTCCCCTTGGCCTTAGCTGTCTTTTTAATTTATCTGGTAGAAGCTCATGTAATGCATTATCCTTGTTAAGTAATATTTTATCTCAGAGTTTCTTGTCACGTTTGCTGCATATATCTTTAATATTCTGTCTTTCCAATATATAACCATTTGTGCCCGATTTATAAATTTATCAATTTGACTAATGTATTTATTAAAATATGCGCCTCCCCAAAGTTCTATCCCTTAAGTAATTATTGGCATAATTAGGCCCGTTTACACTACGCACGATTATTGGCACGGCACGGATAAAATTGTTACCCGTGCCACTTTTACCCGTGCTGAGACTACCTATTTAGGTAGTCTCAGCACGGATAAAAATGGTACGGGTACCAGTTTTATCCGTGCCGTGCCAATAATCGTGCGTAGTGTAAACGGGCCTATTAAACAGCATGTCTAATTGTTCGATTGGGAGACCATAGTATTTACACACACGCATTATGTGCATTCTCGTGCTGGCTTTTGTCAACATTTCTTCAAATTTCATGTCCCACTTGCCAGGAATATCTTCAAGTGTAATTCCTAAAATCTTTAGCCATGTCTTTCTTTCAATGAGTGGGAAGGGAACAGGTGACGACATAGGAGCATTTCCTCGAACAATCATTTCATACGTCTTTTTCATATTTAAGTACATTCGATTATTTTCTGTCCATACCTGTATAATTATACCATCTATCTCAGCTTGCGATGTGTCTCCGTTTTCGTTTCCTGGTACTCCTAATGTCATATCATCCGCGAACTTAATTAGCTGGTTAATTGGATCAACTGTTTTAATATCATTCACCATGATCGAAAACAGGACAGGGCCCAAAACTGTTCCTTGAGGAACCCTCGATTAATATTCAAATATTCAGATTCCATCCACTACTACTCTTTGTTTTCTGTTCTTCAAAAAGTTGATTAACCAATTTACGATATACGGATTGATAGAAAGCTTCTTGATCTTTCCACCGATAAGATATCTTGTGGAACGCTATCGAATGCTTTGCTAAGATATTACCCTGACATATTTAGCATCTCTTTCTAACCATCGTAGCCATATATGCTGGCTCTTGATCAAGGCCATGATTGTGACATGTGATATCTCAGTTTTGAGCACACTTCTCTCAAATAATCGCATTATAATACTGGTTAGCGATATGGTCTTAGTTGATTACAAGAATTTAAGATAGATTCTTTGGGTACTGGCAATACATTTGCATGCTTCCACATTTCAGGGACCTTACTAAGTTTCAAGGAAGTATTAAATATTTTTGTTATGGTAGGAGCCGTCTCTAATGCAAATTCCTTGCAGAACCAATATTAAGGTAGATCATCAGGCTCAGATGCTGTTGGTTTTAGATTTTGTAAAAGATGTACAACAGTGTGTATAGAAAGCAAAGGAGTTCTAGTTCCATCAGGGATCTCAAGAGGTTCTGGAGTCACTGGATCTGAGTTAATATTTTGGAAGTATACATTTATTCCACTTGGATCAAAAGCTGCACTGATAGATAAGCTCCGGCTGTTCCTTCCTGTCATACTATTCATATTGACCACCACTGTCTTGATCAGGCTTTTTGATTGTTATTTTTCTGTTTCACAGAATTTAGTTGGTTCTCTCTAATTAGCTTGTTGATCTGATCTTGGAGACGAATACTGGAACAAATAACAGGTCAACAAAATGGCCACAAGGATTGCATGCTTGGGGAACGAGATTGCAAAATAGTTTGCTGCTAGTCAGTCAAATCCCCGTCCCTAGTAGGGGGAATCAAATGCCCCGCCACATTCAATTTTACTAACAAATGCCCGCCTGTTGGGAATATCAGCAGCGACCCATGCCCGGGGGGGATGTACACCTTCGTTCGGCTGGTGTTTATATGATCTGTGTCGTAATGACGTTACGTTCCGTCTGCACTATAGAACGTTTCGGCAACAATCCCAACGCCCTTGCCCTCAAAGCCATCTTAGGTTCGCGGCAAAACGTCTTCTGAATTGCCGGACTATCATCACGCAGTAAAAGGGTAAAAAATCACACGATGTTCCGGCTGCACTCGAAATATTACTCCAGATATATATGAGCTCAGTGTAGAGATATTTTATTTACTTTAAATTATTTCACTTCAGTCCTGCGAGTTTCGATCAAAATAATGTCAATGAAATTATTAATTATAATGATAAACTAAGCCAAGTATTCAGTACAAAATAGTAAAATACAAAGTCAAAGGCCGAAGGACATTGATAGAACATACAACGAATGTCCGTGAAATTTGCTCTCCAACATCTTCGCAGTGAATAATTCGTATTGCTGACGTCAGCATTACGTTTTTTTCCAAACCTAACGCGCAAAACTTAGGTTAGCTTTTAAAAGCAATCTATAGTATGATAGTAAATAGAATATAGAATTTTGTTATAAAACACATCATTTCTTGGGCATTTGTGTTTTGGGCGCCATGTTGGATGGCCACTGTATTTTACTGTATTACCATAGTATAACTTATCAACAAGCTGTTGACATTCCTTGGTTCCTGCATATGGCCGACACAAACTTTCAATATTTGTGGAGCACTGCATGCTAATGCATGTTTATTTAATATCAGTTTACATCCCTGTGTCAGCGTGCCCATGCATATCGCATCACTCATCGCAAGGTTGTGGTGAAAGATTGTATTATTGTAATACATCAGACCAACCACCAACAGAGAGGGTACGACAATGTCTCGTCTCTAGAGTCTAGTACTCTAGTATAACCATTCTAGAGTAATTCGATCAGATGCCTTTCGTGATATTGTCTTGCCTATACCTGCCTGTTGACAATTATGTGTTTCAAAGTTGTTTTGAATCGAATGATCGGAGACTGAATAACATAATGTTTTCATGACTCAGTGTCATGTTCATCTTAACTTTGCAAACGTGTTGTCATAGCTACACACAAAAAGATCTAAATCGCAAACCAATGAAGTAAAAAACCCACATCATAGTCCCATTGAGCAGGCAAACCAATGACAATTTTTAGCTTTATTTTCAGCCGTGCTTTCTGCGGTAAAAGTGATTAAAATTTAATATATCTCATTTGCATTTCTAAGCCGCATATATTTGAATGTTTGTCACTTTGCATAATATACAACAACATCTTACGGCCGTAAGATGATATCAAGGTTTATCGCTTCACATGAAGATTCAATATTGGCTTGCTGCTGTCTAATATTTGATTTTTAAAACACAACAAGTCAACATGTGCATCCCGAATCGTGGATATTGAACCTAATTAAAAGCTAGTCGCGTCGGTGGCTACCGTGGCTTCATGCTTATATTATAACATTTACAAGGACCATATCCAGCTGATTAATATACGAGGTAATCATACTACGACGCTATACGTATACGTAAAAGAAGCTAGTCCGTTTTACAACGTCATGACCACTGACTATACTGTACTGAATGTTATCGTTGCATTGCTTCAGGGCAATTAAGTTTAATTTGTTTATATGTGATACTGTATTTGCCATTAGGATGCTTTAACTCCTAAGTCGTTATTACGTTAAGAATAGCTATTCAATGTAGTATACGTACAGAGTTGTACAGAGTACGACTATAGCCGGTTCGATAGAAGCTATTACAGTACCCGCATTCAAGAATACATAATAGTTATAAACACAGCAAAAAGCAAGTAACGAATAACGAAGTCTGTGTTGGGAAACTGTTTTCTTGACTGACAAGCTGCGAGTACGTAATAAAAGACAAATAAGTTAAAGCCAGGCTGCCAGGGTTTAATTCGCTACTGAAATGTTCTGATCAGTGCCAGTGGTTCTGATAATATACTACCCTAGTACCTTGTATGTCCGTCTATTAAATTAACTCTCAGCGGTGCAATATAATAAATATATTTGTTGTGTTCAAGCAATTTGTACAAATAAAGTTATAAGTATTTTCCTAATATCATAATATCGTAGAATCAAGGAAAACCAGTCATTTTTATACTGCATTTCAGGTTATTGACGCCGTATATCTTAATTATTTGTTTGTAAAATAACTGGTCACTAATCCCACTGTATAGTCTTTTCTTATATACATTTGGTCTCGCATTTGGTCCATGAACATGGTACGTTAGACCCTTATTAAACCTTGGTTAAAATGAGTTAAGTCGGTTTCAAAATTGGTTTCAGATATATATATAAATTATAAGGCACCCAGTAAACTTGTTACAGTTTTATTAGTTTATAAACTCGTCTTTTCCTTCATGATTCGCTATTCTTTTCAGTTAATGATGCTTGTTGAGTAGAGCTTATCTCCTTAAATGTCAAGTACAATCGGATTCGGATATGTCTCGTTAAAGAAATACGTAAGAAAATGTCAGCATAACTTTCCGGCGTTATTGTCTATATATGTTATTGTCTGTATTAATGTTAGTGAAATATATCGACTCGATAATAATATATCGACTCGATAATTATGTATCGACTCGACAATAATATATAAATACTCGAAATGATTTGTTTTGTATTGTATTGTGTCACCTTACTTAGGTAGTCAACTAACCAATATACCATGTGCTACCAAGTGCTGTTCTGTATTACTCTATTCATCACTCAATTGTTCATTATCGCTCTACCTGAAAGAGATTGGTCAACACAGTACAAGAATTATGACAAGGAATTTCATATTCTCTCTAAATACGAAGGCAAGTGTTTAATTTAGACCTATAATATTGAAAACAAAGAAAGTTTAATTGAAAAGATATAAAGTGGAGTTTTCGAAACAAAAACACAGTATGTGGTACCTGTGAATATCAGAGACTCAATTGCAATATATGTTAGAACTCTAAGACTATTGAAGAAAATATATTTCCTTGAAGTAAAGATACTAAACGATGTTTCTAGGCAAAAGTTTTCGCCTTTTTGAGGTTGTCGTTTCCCTGTTTGCTATAATATATCATACATGTACACGTATTAGTTTACAATACAAGTTTGATTTAATTATGCCTGTACAGCAGGATACTGATTTAATTTTAGACTTAACATTGAATACCGTTTTATTTATGATGTAGATTTTAGTCGATAAGATCTTTTTTAAACTATAGAGATTTGACCAAAAAGATGAAAAAACATATGACTATAGCCACTATTCACTAATGCACCATCTATTATTTAAATGTTGGTCAATTAGTATATAGTTTATAAGATATAAGAAATAATTATGTCCATTAGCTTTTCAGTTTTATTTCCTGAAATCAGAATAACAAAAACTCTTACGAATTGGAGATGTTTGTTTATAAAATAATACCATTGATATACTTAAAAGATGTTCTAATAATAACAGTAGAATGAAAAGTAAGATTCCAGTATTGTCCCCTATAATATATTATACATTATATAACACCTCAGTAGATTCTCGTCATTTAACTGGTTGATTATGATCACGTGGTATTAAATAAATATTGCCATTTTACTGACCGTACAATGGAAAGTTCCATTTCTTTCCATTGCACGGTAGTTTTAATTAAATTCAATCACTCAAAATGTTACTCGTACCGTGCTCGCACCAGTGAGCTCTATATATATATATCTGGAGTGAGAACTTATGTCCAAAAAGTGAAGCCAAAGATGGCGGAAATTGACGTCCAGTGCCAATCCCTTTCTATTGTTTTCGACCGCGCGGTTTGCACAAGCCGGCAAGGAGTGTGCCGAAATTTTGTTTTTTTACTCCGATGTAAACAATAACATCATGATTTTATGAACTAATAACTTGATTAGCGATGCGATCTGTTAGTATAAACTGGAATTAGCTAGAAAAATGGTATGAAAACTGTTTATGACCTTCATGAGTTTGGACGTCAATTGCCGCCATCTTTGGCTTCACTTGGCCTATTGGCCGAACATTAGAAGTTCTTACTCCAGATATATATATGGAGCTCACTGGCTCGCACGCATTTAATCGCGAATCCCAAAAATATGGCCGATGGTATATTTTAAAACACAAACGAGACAAAATGGCGGGTGTTTTAGATAGTAAAGCGCCTTTTGTTTTCGCCACGGAAGAAGATTTATCCATGCTTATTGACGAAGAAGATTCGGTAAATACGAAAAAACAAATAACATATGCTGTAAACCGCATGAATTTGCTTGCTTTAAGCGCTGTTGTGACGTTCATCGAAACTTTGAGTGAAATTGATCTATTTTGGTGTCATATAAAACAAATAATGAATGTTTTCATTCGTGCAATGGTAAGAATATTTTCATTCGGTGAAAGATGGAATGTTCCATTCAACTCGGCTTCGCCTCGTTGAATAGAACATTCCATCTTTCACCTCATGAAAATATTCTTACCATTCCACTCATAGACATTCATTATTAGTATATTTTATTATATGGCTTTTCAAAATTCTCTATTCTGATTGGTTGACAAGTGGTCGGTAAAAACCCATATCCGGACCGTGGTCCGTATTTTCCGTATCCGGACCGGTGTCCCGGATGTCGTGTATCATAAGTTGTGCATAATGGTTTTCTTAGATATTTCACCCTTGCAAGCTTGTGTGTCATTAATTTTTCGTTAAAATTTACAGATAAAAAGTTTCAAACAACCAAATTGTTTTTGATTGAGCATGCATGCCTACCGTATATTGTTACCCATGCAGTGAAACTGACGATAGCGGATTTAATTCGCGCGAAAAGCATATGCTCACAGACTCAGTTCAGCCATATAATAAACCGATTATTGACCTCGCTTGTTCGGTCTGTACTGTGAAATATCAGACCTCTGTTTTTGCAACTAAAAAACCTCGGTCTGATATTTCACAGTACAGACCTCACGCTCGGTCAATAAGCCTTTAATATATGATCAATAATCAGTGTAAAACTAAAGGCGTAAAGCCATGCAAGCTTATGCCGTCAAAGGCGTTTTTATATAATGATCAAATTTGTCAGGAAAACCCTTGTGAACTCTTAAAGTAAACTTGTGTAGTTGTGTTATAATCAGAGTCTTCAGAATAACCGACCCATTAGGTGCACAGTTACACTTCTACACTTCATAAACTGATGACCAAACTTGTACTTTTATCAAATAAACTTTTATGTAAACTTTGGCTATAAGCAGTGGTTATATAATATATAAGCCTTGTCAAAGCCAATGCCAATGGGCAATGGTTGCCTTTACCTTTGGCTATACATACGAGTCAAGCCTGGTTCACACGGTTGAGATAAGCATAAACATTTTTAAGCTGAATAGATAAAAGGCAAAACAAAATGATGCAGTGAAGTGTGTGACATTCGACACAAACGCAAAGTATCAAAAGTCTAAGATCACAGCCAATATGACCAAAATAATTAAATACACACGAGCCACGTTAATTTTGATAACAGTCACTTTGCATTGCCATTGGTCATTATATTATATCAAACTAGTCTTTGGAATATAACGTGATCAAAAAACGTGATCTAATGAGAATCAAGGAAATACACGAGGCGTAGGTATAGGCTATCAAATATAGTGTTAACCCAAAGGGACCGTTCAGAAAATACGTGACGCTTTTTTGCCAAATTTTTTTTACACACTCCTATACTCCCCTGTGACTGTATGTGACGGTTGTCATTATGCCCTATCGAATTTTAGGCCGCAATTGAAACCTTTTGCTGGAACAGCCATTATTTCTCCACTTTCTAGTAACATTACATTTCTAATTCTCAGTAGTTTCCCATGCACTGGTGCTCCTTCATCGATAGTATAGACAGAAATTCTAATCAAAACGTACATGCATCTGCCATTAATATTAAGTGTTTTGTGACAGCTCAATTTCAATTCGCGTGCTTTTGTAAATTGAGCCCTCAAGTTTAGTCTCACAATAACTCCATTTTCACGAGAGATACTTCATGCCAGATCATATTATAATTATGGTGGTTCATGCATGGTAAAGAATGACGATTTACATATCTGAAGAAAATTACTCCATAAGCTTGCGTAGCAGCCAGTTTTACAGACATCAGCCTCTCCGTCACGTGACAGTACTTGTGATACCCCTAACCCTCTTGTGTCAATATGTGATTCTTAGTCAAACACCCTCCTATACCCCCCAAAGCGTCACACATTTTCTGAACAGCCCCAAAGTGTGAATAAAGATTGGTACATGCTTCTCAGCTCTGGCTTATAGAACCGAAATAAAGAGGAAATACGGAATATTCCGGTTATTTCCCACACGTTTTGTTTAATATCGTCTTAGCTATAATAGAACTTGAATTTAACTTCTATTCCCTAAATACTCTACTAAGATTTCAATGTATTACTAAAACTTGACTTATTGAATATGACTTGAATTAATATCACTTTAGATTAACAAATTATTTTTAAATTTGGTCACTATTGTTAGGTTTGCCCGAGTAGCCCTGTATATGGCTAATGCAATTAAGATCGTTCTCTGCCAGTGGCGTACCGAGAACGTTTCCACTGGGAGGGTGCTCATTCCTACACCCCCACCCCGCTCGGTACGCCACTGTTTGCCTCGTAGATTACTAATTATGCGATAATCTTATTAGAGAGGGGACTTATTTGAGAGTGTGGGCTTAATACAGAGGAGGCTGATTAGAGAGGAGGGCTGCCTGATCAGAAGGGCTGATCAGAGAGGATCCTGTTGGCCACACTCTCAACAATACTTTAAACATGTATAAACTTTAAATCTAATGCCATTATTAAATTGTGGTGTTAAAAATGAGGTAAATTGATTTTAGCAATTTTTCAGCTAAATTCAGATTTTGTGGGTTTCAGTCGGTTTTGAGTTTTGCCTTTCAAATTTTTTTTAATATTTTTTATTTATTAAAGTTTGCCCATACATACATACATAAATAGTTTAAAATAAAATAAAGGTTACAGAATTATAGGGCTAGAGGTCTACTAGAAACCACGAAAGACTTTTGATTAAGACCCCTAGGTTAATTATTTACAATTAATTACATTGATGATCAGAACTTAAGATAATTTAATGTTATTAATAGAACAAAAAAGAAGATGAGTTTGAGATATTTTTACAATATTTCAAATAATGACAAAGATATATACAAATGAGAACCTTTGCGTTCTTATGTTTTGTAGATTTAAAATTATACGAATTCAGTTCAACTTCAACCAGGAATTTTACAACTTTATATTTTTACAATGGTTCTCTCTTAGTTGGTGCGCGGTAAGTACGTAAAGCTAGCTACAATATTCAATGAGTATGCTATTTCATTTGCTAACAACATTAATTAAGTCTAGTGTACCAATATGTATTTTCCCAGAAATTCAATATTGCTCATGAACACCACGACAAGTATTCAGAATGTTACGGTATATATATTTTTAGTGTTTTTTTCTGCTATATATGACTGATATATTTATCTTACTGGTTAGTGGTAACTTTTATACAAGTTTCCCGACATCGGTTATATTAATATGAATACTTTTTTCTATCAACCTTGCACTGCGCGATAGAAGTTTTTGTTTAGAAAGTTTTGAAATAAACAAACATGCAGAAGTATACAAACCAGAACAGCAGATTAAAATTAAGAACGATAACAACAAGAATAGCAACAACAGGCAAAGACAACAGCGAAAGCAACATCGACATCAACAACGACGACGACAGCAATAACAAGAGCAAAAATGACAACAACAATGACAATAGGAACGAAATTGACGACAGCAACGTCGGATATAATATTCTATGTTGTAATTTATATTAAATAGTATATAGTTATAGTTATATCTTTTAGGAACATTACAGGACACGCGTTGATAACAGCAATTTTTTTGGCTGAAGTGTTTTTATCCTGCATAATAATTCGTTTTAATAATAATAATTAATAATAATAATAATGACCACGACAAAAAAAGCAATGAGAACAACAACAACAACAACAACGACAACGACAGCGACAGCCAAAGCAAGACAGCATCGACAATAACAACAATAACTGCAAAGACAACTGCAATGACAACAACGACGACGACAACAACGACGACAATAGAAACGACGGCAACAACTTCGACGACAACGACGACACTAGCAACGACAACGACAACAACGAGGACAACAGCAATGACAAAATCGCCAATGACGACAACAACAATGACGATGACAGTAACAAGTACAGCCTACATGTATGTCTAATTTGAGTCATCTTTCAAGGAAATAAATTGGACGCCAATTCAATCTCAGCAAAAAGCATTTTGTATCCTATCTGGTATTCCAGAGGTAGGACATACCTGTTCTGATTTGAAATATTCTTCCATGCAATCATTTAACCAAACTATTTCTCATATTTATCTCAATGTTTAGGACGAATGCTACAATTTTGTCAAAGTATTAGCTGTCTCTGATAACAAACTAATCACTTGCGGGACAAATTCACATTATCCGACATGCATGTGGAGAGAGGTAAGAATGCAATCTACAGCAAGTGCAAGGTATAAACTTCATTTCCTCGCACCCATATTACTCCATCTAGTTTCAGATTTTACTCACGAGTTGGGAAACTGTCTGGTTCCTACCATCTCAGAACAAATAGATCCATCGGATAGGTTTCGGGCGGATATTCCAAAGTTTGCGGCATATCCGGATTTTCTAGCATCTCCCTCCCGAACAAGTTGACGTCGTCGTAAATTTGCACAGGTGGAAGAAAGGTGCAGCCTTCTAAAAATGCGCACTCGCTGGGGCTTATAATTTTCTGAATACTTACAGCTTGTATTAGCTGCAAAAATCAGAACAACACAAATCTCATCGTGTATTGTTTTAGGTCGACACTCTCCAAATGGCCAGTGGAACGTCACCATTTTCTAGCCATGGATTTGTCAATGCTAATCCCCATACGAAATCTACTTATACATTTTCAGGTTTGACTATATATTAGACTATTTCTGATAGACTAAACACTAAATTTATTTTATACTGGATAGCTCTTTCTGCTTTGTCTAAACTGTTCTGAGTGTTCTCCTTAGAGATCTAGTAAGAGCCTACCTTTATTAGTCCAAAGTTGCTACAGGAAGAAACCGGATACCTGACGAAAACCTGTGGTGTTTGCATGGTAGAGTCATTCAGATAAATTTTAATCAGAACACTGTATATTGCAGGAATCGAACTTTGCGGGTCACAGAGGTGCGCATGCAATAACCACTGGCACTGTGCTACTATAATACAAATAATAAGAAATGTTAAAAATTGCCTAATAAGGTTCGTATAGTTAAATATTTAAAATCAATAAGCTACGTTAGAAAACGATCGATAAAGTTTGAAATCCAATTTAACTTTGAAATTTGTTTCTTTACACGCTGCCTGTGGCAATTATTTTAGTCGTTACGACTGTCATTAATTCCTTTTTAGATGATGGAAGATTTTTCTCCGCTGCCGCGATGGAGTTTGGCGGAAATGACAAAAGAATTATGAATACGGAATTTAGAAACTTTCAACCTCAACGAATGCTCTTTACTAAGCGGAATAATCCTTATTGGTTGGATGGTGTGTGATTTGTTTTACATTCTAATCATCTTTAGCTATATCATGCTAATAATTTACGCTACAACATCTAATATCCAAGCAAAAAAACAGGTGTAAAGTGTAAACCAAGTATGAGAACCAGACTTATACATCGCATTCATAAATAACCACTAAAATAGAGATTGGAAAACGAGTCTAATAAAAATATGATCTTTTTAGATCCTGTCTTTCATCAAAGTTTTTTAATCGGAAATTATAGTTACTTTTTCTTTGATGAATTTGGTTTGGAATGCACTGACTGTGATCCTGTACGATTCTCGAGAGTTGCGAGGATTTGTAAGGTACCTGTTATATATTATTCCTATATATAGATCAGGTTAAACGATTGATGACTTAGTTTGCTTCGTGTATAAGCCATTCGGAGTTGCAACCGTGCATGTGTACATTTTTCTCTGTACAAAATCTCTGCGTCTTATATATAAATATGTGGCTTCTAAATTACTGTGGAATTTTACAGCATACCAGTGGTGTAACCAAAGAATACCATGAGGTTTATCAATAATTTTGAAAAATTCAGTTTTTCAATGGTAAGATTGATTCCTCGGTGTGATTCCTGTATAGTAATGTTGTGTTGTATAGAAAAAGTAGTGATCAACATAAATTATACTGGTTTGCAAACTTATTTTTAAACTTTCGAATTTTACAGGCATTATGCGGGGAAAAAGTATCAAAAAACATAGAATGTTATTTTTTGTTAATCCTGATTATTTTTAAGAATTTTTATGAAAATACTAAAACTAATATATATTCACAAAAATAAAGTATTGTATGGTTCCTCCAAATTTTATAAGATCAATAAATAAGACTGGTATTCTGTGGTACCGTGGTATTCTGTGGTACATATACACCTGTACATGCAACGGGATTATTAGATAATTATTTATTAGAACGAGGGCGTTTGATCATGAGCGCTAATTAATTTAATGGAAGTCATATATTTACACATCAATTAATCCAATTAGGTTTCCAGACTATTTCTAGGGCAATAAAATTTCCTCAGAAAGGTTTTTGAAGAAAATTTCTTATTTGTGGTTTATTCGATAACATGGGCTTTGATACTGTAAAGACAATTGGCCTGTGTATGTTTTGTGAACTTTAGTTCAATATATTTTCAGGGTGATAATGGTGGAAACAATTTAGTGAACTGGAGAAATTTTGTCACGTTTCAAAAAGCAAGACTAAATTGTTCTTCAGGAGGGAAATATCGATATCATTTTAATACTATGAGTGAGTTGTCAAAGTTTTTAAATTAACTATTTTTAAGTTTTTGAGACGTTCTCTGCATGATCGTAAAATCTTATTTAAACACGAGCTTTCGACTGCCAGTCTGCAGTCTTCAACGGGTAAAGTGATACTAAATATAAAACTATTCTACGGATAAAGCTACTAGGACAGTGGTATACAAAATCAATTTTGATGAATGCGAAATCCTAGACAAGGCAACATATCGACACAGAGCAACACTGGAGTCCTGGCATACAGCAACAACATTGAATTCTGACAACAATGCGCAACATTTGCCGGAACAATATAGATTTTTATTAAAAAAGAACAGATCATAGTTTTATATTCATAATAACATTCGTTTTCACTAGAGTTTACGTAGGCGAAACTTTTTATTGTTTAATATTGCATGTCATTGCAATTGTATACCACTGTCCTATAGTAGCTTTATCCGTAGAATAGTTTTATATTATTTAGAATCACTTTACCCGTTGAAGACTGCAGACTGGCAGTCGAAAGCTCGTGTTTAAATAAAATTTTACGATCAGAGAACGTCTCAAAAACTTATTATGAATCCTGGTCGCGCATCTAGCATTTTTAATTAACTATTTTTACTAAAACTTTGTATCACTATATAAATGATATACAATGCAAAATCCGTAAAACGAAATTATTTCTAACATCGACATTTCAACTATCATCTAGTCATCGCCTCACGCCTGCAAGAGTGCATGTTGAGAACATTTCACATTTCTGATGATGACTATAGATAGTCAGAACGTCGAGTATGATGACGTCATAGATGTCCTTACTTCTATAAAGTGCGTGCTTTGTTGTTCATTTTTGAAGAAAATTTTCAATTTGTGAATTTGCCATCCGCATGAATTTGCAATGTACTAAGAAGCAGGCTAAGAACTGAACAGGCTAAGAAGTAATTTTATTATAATGGCTGTGTGGTCTATAATAAACATTTGATTTATCGTACAGTATATTACAGTCTTATCAAATGTAACATAGTTTTAGCTCACTCTTTTATCTTAACATTGTAAGTTTATATAGATTTTATCCTATTTTGTATATTGTAATTTAGCATATACAAGCTCCAGTTGATAACAGTGGTTTTTACCACTGATTGGACAACCCTGTCGAAATAAAGGTTTCAATCAATCAAGACCTAAACTTTCGCAAAGTCGTTTTCAAATAACGTCAATTTTCACTAGGAAAAAAAGCTAGGAAAAAAACGAGTTTATGTTGTTCTTCATTTTAGGAGATATATACTGGGACGCACAGAAAGAAATGTTTTATGGCATCTTTTCAATGGAAAATAGGTGAAATATTTAAACGTCAGCATTAATTTCGTATACACCTAAAATATGTCTATATTTTAGGCTATGTTCACATGCAACCGGACAAATTCATAACCGTACTCAATTTGAGCAAAGCTATAACCGTACGAATTTGTGTGTGAACAAGTGGAAACGGGCGAATTTGAGCACCAGCCGTCTGTTAACATAGTCATAGTAAACAAATGGTATAGATTATCTGACTGGTGACAATTATGATATTTAAGATCTAAAGATTTCTTATTTTTATTTTTGTACGTTCAGTCCGGGTCAAAAGATGTCAGCTATTTGCTCGTATTCATTGAGTGAGATTGAAAAAGTGTTTTCTGGAAAAGTCAAGTACAAAGTTGGCAAAGTTTGGAGGAAAATAAAGAACCCTGGCCACATAAAAGAGGTCAGTAATTTTTTCTCCACACCAGAGTAGTATAAGTGCATGGTCGGTATAGAAGACATTTATTAGCAGCACGGCATTCTTGACTAATAGTGCCAGTTTCTTTGAGCGAGTTAGGTAAATGCAACTGATTCTGAAAAATATATCGTTTTGTCTGTCCGTTGACAAGTATGGTGTAGATTATGACTTAGAACACCTAATTATAACGTATAGAATGACGCATTTTCATGATAAAAATCACTTTCTTTTAGACGACTTTTAAAAATTCTTCAGCGGAATTGTTTCGCTCGCATTTTTTGGTGTTTGATTTGTTATAGGCTAACACTTCATGTCCTTCATGGACACTTTCTCAGAGACAGGCACTCTCTATAACATATACACCTCCATATTTTCTCCTCCGATTTGTACGACTTGGGGGAGGAAAATAAGGGTTAATGATAATAATTTGTATTACATTGTATTACAGTTTAATTAACATTGATTTGCACGATGGTGCATGTCATAATTTATTGAACATAAATTGATCCTAAATTCCAATGTTCTTCCTTTTTGAGTCAGTACGGAGCTGTTCAGAAGACC
Source organism: Trachythela sp. YZ-2020 (assembly GCA_016169945.1). Taxonomy (NCBI): domain Eukaryota; kingdom Metazoa; phylum Cnidaria; class Anthozoa; order Malacalcyonacea; family Clavulariidae; genus Trachythela; species Trachythela sp. YZ-2020. Next base: position 2,039,569 of record JADLSH010000369.1, read on the forward strand.
TCCCCCAATTGGACGAAAGTTTCCTAAAGAAAGTTTCGTTGTTCTGAACACAAAAGCAATTGTTAAATGGAGCTAATAAATTTCACTGCTTTGAAAAGCTGCGTATTATCGAGTATATTTTTCTTTCTCTTTCCAGTGTACTGTGACAACGTCGTCTTCCTCTTCTGGTAAAGGTAGAATGAAAACAAAGTCGATGAGTATGAGTGCCTTACAGGACCAAAATAAATGTATCTTGACGTCTGATGTCGTGCAAACACGCACGAAAACAACGCCATTTTATCTGGACAATATCAGGTGAATTATTGTTTCTTACTATATGAATGTATTTTATAAAACAATAACCTCGAGGGGGGAAATATGTCGATGGTAAAGCGCGAGAGGTTTTTTTATCCAAAACGGTATTTTCTTGTAGATTCATTACCCCGAGTGCATGATGGTGCATTGTATATGAATTATATATTGCAAAATTTTTGAATAAACATCTTCTGTTTGTGGTACATAATATATAAATTAACATGGTGCCCGATAAAAACGCCGCTTTTTCAATCGGATATTATGTATCTGTGGCACAACTAACCCCCTCCCCCCGCATCGTTTTGTTTTACGAAGGAGGTTAAAATGAGGTACATTCGAAATCGAATTTTCCAGTGTTTTTGAGGTCACGTGATATTCAAACATAATGATCCCCCGGGAAAATATCCTAAAAGTTACAGTTGGCTTGGGGTATGGACTGAAAAATGCCGTCTGGTGGTAAAAAACCTGGTCTCTAATTGGAAAAATGTTGGCAACTACTATTATGGCAATAATGATTATCATTAGAAGATACTATGTATTGGTTATCTTTCTTGCATAGATTTGATAAAGTGGTCGTGATAACAATTCATCTACCTGTGCTAAACTCTAGCAGGTCATCAAATAATACAGAAGTGTGGTATATAGCCACAGGTAAACTATGCAGTATTAGTGAAAGATATAGGTTGTTGTGCAACCAGTCTCATGGTACTCGGGCTCCGTTCACATGGGACATGATGAATTCGGAAGCGTACTCAAATTTACACGATTTCACCTTTCATGAAACGGAACGAATTCGAGCACAACTAAACGTACGAATTCCCATGTTAACAAATGGAACCGGACGAATTTCAGTGCATACTGTTCCAAATTTGTTCGGCCTCGATCTTGTGAACGTAATTGCACACCAGTATTATCACCTGTGTAAATGTTATATCTTGTCTTGCTTTATACCTGCCAGAAGTATATTGATTGTTTATAATAAATCAACTTATCAACTTTTTTTCTTTCTTTAGACCGAGGGACTATTTTAAAACTTGGAAAAATTCCTACTGCTGAGGAATTTTGTATTTTTGAAGAGTATAATTTATTTCCAGTAAGCACTTGTTCAAAAATGTTTTCATTAGCATTGTCAACGACTTTTACTACTGTATTTTCAGCTACTTATCTTTCATTTGGCTTAAAACTTAATTTTAAAATAATTTTCTTTCCAAACTTATACTTTGTAGAAAAATGGGGTTAATGAAACAGAACAAATAAAAGGGATGATACTTTCTCCACAGAAGGTAAAAAAGAAAGTTGAACATCTCAATATGCATGCATCTGCCAGTCTCTTCTGCATCACCTGATCCAAAATGTGCATCTGTGGAAATGTTAAGATATAGTTTCTACCATGAAAGATTCTACATTTAAGATTCTACCATGCACCAAAGGTTTTCTCTGGGTACTCCGGTTTCCTCCTGTAGCAACAATAGACCAATAATGTGATTCTTTTTAGGATTACCTTGTCATTGGATCTAACACCAAATTAATTCGTTTGACATTAACAAATTGTGATAGATATTCAAGCAAAAGGTTTGTTTTCTATATATACTCATTGCAATGTTATATCTTAATTCTAATAATAATGTTAAAATGTTAATAGGTTAATCAGTATATCTATATATAATGCTATGTCTTAATGTGTAAGATTTTGCCTTCAACGAGTAAAACCGTTTTTTAGCGTTATTTAAAAATGGAAGATGGCAGCGAAAGATTGCCAGGCAAACATGGGATAAAACAATCTCATTAAAATATATGACTGCGTGTATGCATAATTTTACCTTGTATTAACCATGCTATGAATTAAATACATGTAGTTTCAGAATGTTACGACAGGAACATTACGATTTAAAAGAGAATACTCAAGCATATTCAGAAAACTACTGTACTTGTCGCGGCCTGAATGTTGGCTTTGTACACAAGACGTGAACAGAGCCTGGACGACGTCTAAATCTCCTATGCATGGGTCCCTTAATCAATTAGATAATGAATTGACTAGATAATGAATTCCAACCCGCGTTTTCGCTATATACTCCCTCTCTAATCATAGATACATGCAACATGGACGTCGCGCGCGTGCACAAGTCAAACGTTAATCATCGCGTCATCAGTTCTTGTTTGAATTCAAGAACGGTAATCTATACAGTTTCACTCTAATCACAGGGGAGCCATTCGCGTCTTTGCTCTCTAATAAAAGAGAGTGCACTCGGGGCTTTGTTTTCTAATAAAACAGGGTGCACTTGGGGCTTTGCTTTCTAATAAAAGAGGGTCCATTCGCGGCTTTGCTCTCTAATAAAAATGGTGCACTCGGAGCTGTGCTCTCTAATCACAGGGGGTCCATTCGCGGCTTTGCTATTTAATAAAAAGGGTGCACTCGGGGCTTTTCTCTCTAATCACAGGAGGTCCATTCGCGGCTTTGCTCTCTAATAAAAGAGGGTGCACTCGGGGGCTTTGTTTTCTAATCACAGGGGGTCCATTCGCGGTTTTGCTTTCTAATAAAAGACGATGCACTCGGGGCTTTGCTTTCTAATAAAAGAGGGTGCACTCGAGGCTTTGCTTTCTAACAAAAGAGATATGGGAAATGGTGTGCTTAAGCATTTAATACTCTTCATGATGAGTATAAAATCAGCTGGTGTTAGACAGAGCAAAATGTCCTAAAAATAACCTGGCGTTAGTCGAGGTAAAATAATAAAACAAGGCGAATTGCCATAGGGCAGTATTGCGACTTAGTGGGCTCATTTATAGTTAACGCAACTGAACGTACATATTGTCTTAAACTTTCAGTTTATGTCTAAGTACACAAGATCCTCTTTGTGGCTGGAGTGCTATTGAGAATAGATGCATTGGCTGGGATAAAGGGTTTGTATAGTATTCTCTTCTAACTTTATAGACTGCTATTAGAAATCTTAGTTGAGTATACAAGATATGTGTAAGAAAGTTTATGATACTATATATTTTCATTATAATTTGTTACCTTCCAAGTTGACTCAATATAGCTCTATTGATAAAGATTTATATATGTTGACATTTGACAACACAGTTTTTGTGTTTTACTATGAGTATATGGTATCACATCCTCCTGAGGATGGCTTTGAGATGGAGATGTAATAATTTCCAAGTAATTTAGTAATGTTCTGTTATTTATCAGGAACAAGAATGATTGGAAACAAAATTTTACGTCTTGCCAAGGACGACTGCAACGGGAAGGTAGAAATGTTTGCAATATGAATATAAGCAATATAAATTTTGAAAGTATTCCGGGTGTAAGTTTAATCATGTGATATACGTTTAATCACGTTTTCCACGAAGTGTTTCGTCTTGACTCTTGGAGTTTAACGTAACAGGGTTACTGTAACCTTCTCAGCCTTCATTCAATAAGTTGTTGTTTTGTTATTATTAAATACAAATGGAATTGTGAAACTATTCATAGACATTTTCTGCAATACACAAATATAAATAGAAATTATTTGTAATTTTTCTTTAAGTTTTGCAGCCATAACTTTTATTTTATTTTAGCCGAATGGTCTGATTGGTCTTCATGGTTCGAATGTAAAAATTCTGATGGTAACTTATGTAAATGTCGCCGAAGGAATTGTCTGTATGCTCGCTTATCTTATCAATGCCAAGGAGAAGATAATGAACTAGCAAACTGTACAGGTTTGTAATGCTTGTCTTGTCTTGTCTTGTCTTGTCTTGTCTTGTCTTGTCTTGTCTTGTCTTGTCTTGTCTTGTCTTGTCTTGTCTTGTCTTGTCTTGTCTTGTCTTGTCTTGTCTTGTCTTGTCTTGTCTTGTCTTGTCTTGTCTTGTCTTGTCTTGTCTTGTCTTGTCTTGTCTTGTCTTGTCTTGTCTTGTCTTGTCTTGTCTTGTCTTGTCTTGTCTTGTCTTGTCTTGTCTTGCCTTGCCTTGCCTTGCCTTGCCTTGCCTTGCCTTGCCTTGCCTTGCCTTGCCTTGCCTTGCCTTGCCTTGCCTTGTTCGTTCTTTGGCGTTTGTTTGTTTGTTTGTTTGTTTGTTTGTTTGTTTGTTTGTTTGTTTGTTTGTTTGTTTGTTTGTTTGTTTGTTTGTTTGTTTGTTTGTTTGTTTGTTTGTTTGTTTGTTTGTTTGTTTGTTTGTTTGTTTGTTTGTTTGTTTGTTTGTTTGTTTGTTTGTTTGTTTGTTTGTTTGTTTGTTTGTTTGTTTGTTTGGTAGGTAGGTAGGTAGGTTGGTTACGTTTTTGTTTGGTAGGTTGGATGGTTGGTTAGTTGTTTTGTTTGCTTTGTTGGCCTGTTGTTCATTGTTGTTTGGTTCTTTGTTTTCTATTTGTTTTCTATTTGTTGTTTAGTTGATTAGTTGGTATTTGTTTTGAGTTTGGTTGGTAAGATTCTTGTTTGTTTGTGTTTGTTTGTTTGTTTGTTTGTTTGTTTGTTTGTTTGTTTGTTTGTTTGTTTGTTTGTTTGTTTGTTTGTTTGTTTGTTTGTTTGTTTGTTTGTTTGTTTGCTTGCTTGCTTGCTTGGTAGGGTGGGTTTGATGAAAAAAATATTATGCGTTTACCCCAAGAGTTATATGCTCGTCAAGAGTCGGCTAACGCAATTTACAAATTCAATGACAGCACACAAAATCCAAGTAAAAAACATATAAATCTGGTAAATCCAGTTAAACCAGAAATCAATAACTTATAAATCTATAGCTGATTAAAGTAAATAGAATTTATTAATTCTACAGCTGATGTATCAACGCTAACGAACAAGGAACATTGGTGGATATATGGTGCTATTCATGGCGGGTGGTCGCAGTGGTCGGAATGGACAGACTGTTTACGTGGGTATAAAAACAGAACAAGAACGTGTTCAGATCCTGCTCCTGCTAATGGAGGGTTACCTTGTGCTGAAACCAACATGGAGTATGAGTTGTGTGAGCCTACCAGATGGGATGGTAAGTAGAAATTGATTACGTTGTAATGTATACAGCTAGTTCTAATATAGAATTGTTCTCTGAAGGTCAAACTCAACCGCACAACATCGAGCGCGAAAAGCATAATGGACGTGATGACGTATCATGCTCCCAATGACTATTAGTATATACAATTGAGTTTTGGTCAGTCTTAATTGAGTGAGGTGTTTATTTGCCGGTTTCTGAGTTATATGTAGAGGATATTTAAACTGAACCTGGAGTGAGTGTAGTTTTTTTGCATAATTGTTCTTTTAAAACAATTTAACTCTGGTTAATTCGTGGTTAATTCGCGGTTTCTGCTTGGGTTCACTTATGATTGTACGATGTCATTTGAATTTAAGCAAATAATTGAATTAGTTCCAATTAAAATTAATTAGATGCTGAAACATATCTGTGGACAAGTTGGACAAGGGTTCGAGGTCCCGAAAGGAGAGTCACGAGGTATAAAATATCATGTACATCAAAATCAGTGGTCATGAAAAGTTTACAACTGCGTGTTTTACGTAATGAAACGATGAATTGCACTAAAGAACTCTGTATTGGTAAGTGGGAAATGTATATAATATTTTAACACTTCGTTGTTTTTGCCTGAGTTGTAAGCTGTGGTTGGTGGACCTGTACAGTTTGTAGAATTGCTATAATGTCGGTTTAGCCCAAGAATCTTTCAACCACTATAGATTCGATAAAAATCAAAAGATGATTTGTGAAATACCGAAAAGGCCGCCATTCAAATTAAACGGTTATAAAACACGGTTTAAACTGTGTTCAAACGCTCTGGTATAAGTGTTTGAACGGTGTTTAAGCGCTGTTATTGTGTATTCTGAACGGTGTTTGAGCATTTTTAAAGAAGCATTTAAACGCTGTTTGAGTTCAGAAGAATGCCATTCAAACACCGTACATGTACTAACATTTTTGCCTGTTAAAAAATGTGCAGGCATTAAGAAACTCCTGTTTTCCCGGAGAAACATTTATTTGGTGAAATGGTCTATGTGCTTACTTTCAGCCTCTCTATTCTGACTTGAATCTTCTTACGGTACTGATAATTATAATATTAGGTACTACTAATTATAATATCACTACTAATTATAATATCACTACTAATAATTATTATTAATACTACTAATAATAATATTAATAATATTAATACTATTAATAATATTAATAATTATTAATTAATAATTAATTGTTAGTTAATAATTATTAATAATAATAATATAATTATTAATACTAATAATAGTGTTACTAATAGTAATAATAGTACTACTAGGTCTTGCTCTTTAGAAATGTGATTCGTCTCCGTTTGGGCACCATAGCTTCCTAACTTCTAACTACTCATATTCACACTTCATGAAAACATTTCTTCTACAACAGATCCTCCTAAGGTGAAAAAGGAACAACGTATTCTTACAAATTGGAGTTCATGGTTACATTGCAACGAAACAACAGAAAAACTTCGTACACGTCATCTTTGTATTCAAAATGCATCAAGTCGGTATTGGACATGTAATGAGTTCGGTGTAGAAAGCATAGACCGGCCTGTTACAACCAGAGCTACATCCACTGCCAACCCCACAACGAGTATAGACCGGCCGGTTATAACCAGAGCTACATCTACTGCCAACCCCACAACGGGTATAAACCGGTCTGTTACAACCAGAGCTACATCTACTGCCAACCTGACAACGGGTATATCAACACTAGACTCCACAACTACTACGAAAATAGTTAGTTCTGAATCAAGCACATCTGAATTTACGACAAAATCTCAGACTAGTCCTACTTTAACCACAACAGAACAGAGTACTTTACCTGCAAGCACACCAAATGTTGGATGGAGGGTAACTACATCTGGGACAGTTCCCAGTACAGAGACTTCTACAGATGGCGGTTCTACTACAATGCCAACTACATCTAATACAACAGAAAATGCTACCACAAGTTCTATCAAAAACACCACTGATCCTGCAACATCGACAGCGGCTACTGAAGTAACCACTCGTACAGGTATTATCAGATAACATAATATTATGCAAAATATCGTAGTATGGAGTATGGATCCTAGTTGGAAATAGTACGAAAATGACAATTAGTATGGAAATTATACTGGAAATTATACTAATTCCGTACTAATTGCCATTTTCATACTATGGAAATTATACTAATTGCCATTTTCATACTATGAAAAACACTATGGATATACAATGGATATAATATGGAATATAGATATATTATGGAAATAGCGCGGGGAGTATGGTTTCAAAATATTTTCCAGTGACTTTCCATACAAAATGTCCTAAATGACGTCACAATACTCTTTGGTGCACAGTTTTACGCTAGTATTAGATTAGGACTGGGGAAGGTAAGTATTCGCTGAATATCCAAGGTTCAAATACAGCTTAAACAATCAATCTACTAATACTAATTAACTAAATCATAATTATTATACCAATTAACCTTACTAAATTAACCAATTAGTTAATTAATCAGTATTATTAAAAAGTATTATTAAAAATTAATGAAACTAACATAAAAATAATAATCCGTGTTTTAGATGAATCAGATTAACTCCATTCTACTAATTCAGGTAAATTAAACTAAAAACTAACCCATAACTTAATTTACTAAAATTCAAAATTTAATACTTATAAATTTGAGAAATCTTATTAAATTAATTAACGATTGAGTGAGATAAAATTCTATAGACCTATAAATATGCGATTAAGGGGCCGATTACATGGGCCGAGTTGTCCCGGTTTGCCGAGGTGGGACAATTTTACCGGGACCGCAGTTGTTGCTTGTCGGCCGGCCAACTCGTTTAGCCGAGTTGAAAATCGTCTCTCCATGTAATCGCTTTATCCCGGCAAACCGGGCTAAACGCAATGCTTTTTATATTGAAAATGTACACAAATAGCGTTAAAAGAAACTCAAACTAGCATTAAAATGCTGATTTTGTGTTTCAATAAACGCTTAAAAATTTCAGACAGTAAAGCGACTGCATTTTACGGACGTACAAGCGAAAAAACTTGTTTACGCTAATACTGAATGTAATCACACCAACAAACATGAATCTGCACGCGAGGAGCCCTTAAATGCAGCATATAAACAATATTCAATTATATATAGCAACGATTATTCAACAGTTAAAAAATGAGGGGTTAATGAGTTTATTTCAGCCCGGTCCATGTAATCGTAATTGATAAGTCGTCTCGCTTAGCCGGGCTGGCCCCAGTGGCCCGCTTAACCGGGACAACTCGGTCCATGTAATCGGCCCCTAACAATCTTTATATCGTACAGAAAAATGACCTTTTCAGCAATGATTCAAATACTTAAACCAATTAAAACAGCACTAATTGTGTTTCACTAAGTCATACTGTCAATAGAACTAAGATATTTAGGAAAATCGATGAAATACAATCGAACTAATTATCTATTTTGGATTACGTTTACGAGAAAATATGATCGGTTCATCGTCACTTGTTTGTTGTAATGCCATGGATAGGTAAGTAGACCAAAACATTGCTATTGGTTGGTTGAGCGAAAATACAATAAACACGTGACGATGACGTGCATACCATTTGGAGAATTACTTGAGCGAAGCGTTATATTCGCATAGCCTCGACTTCATTATTTCATTAATTTTGAATTTTATTCATTCTTACGTAATGTTTGAAGTTTTTGTCTGTTTCGAAAGAATGAAGTCGAGGCTATGCGAATATAACGCTTCGCTCAAGTAATTCTCCAAATGGTATACACGTCATCGTCACGTGTTTATTGTATTTTCGCTCAACCAACCAATAGCAATGTTTTGGTCTACTTACCTATCCATGGCATTACAACAAACAAGTGACGATGATGCAACAATTATGAATAAACCCGCGTGACAATTTATGTGCGCGGGAATATTAACGAAAGAACTTCCAAACTGACCTGACGTGAGAGTTGCTCGCGCCATCTCGCGCCATTGCGCGTGTTCTATAGCGTTTTCATGTCAATTGCATGTCAATTTTATCTTTTTAAAAAAAATGGCATTACAGAATTTTTTTATATTTTGCTTATGGTTAGTCTGTCTTCCAAGTAAAATGATGCACGAAAAAAATGCTTGGATGCTTTTTTCCAACTACACAAGGAGGCTATTTTAGAGTGAATTTCATACACGTATGTTGCCATAGCAACGAACTATATGTTACTAAAACTAACATAACTTGAAAATAGAAACATCAAAATATATGGAAAAACCTAAAAATACGGAGTTTAAAAATTTCAAAATGTTGTATGCTTGAATTTTTGAAAACTGTATCGAGCCACCTTAACTTTAATTGAATCATGTTAATTTTTTAAAAAGGTAAAAGTTACAATAAATCCTCTATCTCCCCCCTCCTCTCAAATAAGCCCGTTCTCTAATAGGCGCTCCTTTTTAAAGGGAGAAATTAATTAACCCCCCTCTCTATTACATTATTAGCCCTCCCTCTCCACAACAAAGAAATACATGTGTACTGCTTAGATTTATCAACTGGACTGGAATTTCACGTTAGTTTACTGCATTTTCAACTTTCTGCGTTGCGGCAAAATAAAAAAGCCCGCCTCTCTATTACGCCCCCCCTCCATGCAATAGGCCACCTTCGTCAAAGATGCGTGAAATAAATAAGCCCCCAGGGGCATAATAGAGGATTTATGGTATTGGTAGTTTGCAATGGACTCCATCTTGGTAAAACACACATAAACTATGTATTCTAATATATTCTTCCTTCCTGGTCGTATCGAGCCAGAGACCGTCAAACTATAAACCATATATAGCTAGTACACTAAGTGTTTTTTTAAAACAAACGAAGAAATAGTAAAATGGAAATGGGCTCGCCTTCTTGTTTTTAGCCATCTTTTCAGAATGTCAGAACTATTTCTTAGGGCCTTTTTATATGGAGGCAAGTTACTCGGCAAGACGAGATCCCGGCTTTTATAGAAACTTGTAGTTTTCCCGGGTGACTGTTTATACATGACACAACCTCGCCTTGGCGAGATCCCGGCAGAAAAAGACGGGATCTCGCCTAGGCGAGATAAATATTTTTCCATGTGAACACATTTCCAGCGTATAACTCGCCAACAGAGCATGCATGTTCCTTTGTTTTCCTATTTTGATAAATACCATAGCCCAACCTAACCCTCAAAAGTGTGATAAAAGAGGACGTAATTACAATGTATTCGGCGGTCAAATACATAGTATAACTCGGTTACATGTAAACAGATCGCTTCCTTGTCCTTGCCGGGTAACTCGCCCACATATAAATAGGCCCTTAGAGCAGTAAATGTTGATTTCCAGTTTTTCTTTACTTCTACTTACTTTTCCAATTTCAGCTCAACATACTACAACTGAACCAGTTATTAAAGCAAGGCAAAGTTGTGATGAAGACATTGGAAAATATTCCCTAACAATGCTCATTATTATTGTCAGTATTTGTTCAGTTATCTGCGTTATAATCACCGTCATTGCAGTTGCTGTTGTCTGGCATCATAAGAGAACTAAAAGTAGAAAGCTTAATAACAACAGCAAAACTGGCAGAAGTACGGATAAATATATGCCAGTAAATGGGTTTACAACAACTGGTGTATGACCAAAAGATAACTTGTGTTCATGCACTCCATGCTCATGCCAGGCTGGACATTTTTTATCTAAAGCATTGGTATATTTTCATTAAGGCAAATTTTATACGTTTAATACTGCCTGTCGACTCACGTATAAGTAAAAGTATATATATATATATATATATAGTCAAATCTGCAGACATGCATGTTTCGCCGTTCAACGGCTCGTCAGTGCAGCTTGTAACGCAATCTAGATGCGAGTGACTTCGTATTTATACACCATACGCTTGCTCTCCCAAGCGCATGTGGTACAATACTCAGACACATGCGCATCCAGACATATATATATATATATAAGAATATTTTTACTATTTTTGACTACCTCCTAGGGCCACATCGAAAATATAGTGGCTCGATCTAAATTATATATTAACCTAATATACGTGATTTTTAATAGTATACTGTAACTGACACTCTTTAACTTTATATGTAACGTCCTCACTGAGAAAACAAGACCGTTTTCCATTGCGACCCTTTGTCCGCGCCGGTGAACGCGCGAGTTCGCCTGGAAAGTTGAAAACATTTCAACTTCAATCGCGTGTCCGCGAGCTCAGGAGCGGACTTAAAACTCTTACACAAGACATCAACTTCATCAACTGGGCATGTCCAAACTGAGGTCGCTACGCCCGCACAGGAAAAGCGATCGTAATGGAAACGACCTTAAAGGCTATTCCAATTTTCCATGCATATGGCAGATATTATCACTGGTTTGCGAGATTAGAAACTAACCCACTTGATTATATTTTAATTAGGGCATGGACACCATGCATATAGTATTACGATTTTTGTATTATGATGTTTCATATGCTTTCATCGTCAAGTGATTTACCAATGAAAGAGAACAAATTATTATATTATGACAGAGGAGATGCATGAAGCCTTCAATTACTGTTGCCGTTATGATAAATTTGTACATAACGTTTGTTCAATTCAGTAATACTCTTATTTATATATAGCCATTATATTCTAGTGTTTAAATAGTATTATAATGTATGAAATATTTGCACTGTAAATTATTCTAAATTTATTTTAGTATTTCCTTATAAGAAAAGTTTTTATATTGTAGTCGTAAGATCTTTTGGACAAAGACATATATTACGCAATGTAAAACAAGAACCATTCACAACTTCACATTTGTGAACACAATCCTGACACACAGACTCACAAGTCAAATTATAACAAATTTGATGTTGCAAGAAATACAAATTAGTCATGATAGAAATGTGTAAAAATGAGATTTAAATGTTGTTTTCAAATATATAACTTAATATTCTATCACGTTCGCCTGTATCGGTACGGATATCCGTAAGGCTGTGCGCCGAATTCCGCGTCGATTTCTTGCTGTCCGCATACCTAATTTTATGAGATTTTTATTACTGCACATTCCATAAGCAATAGGGGGTCTTACAGTGCGGAGACTACTCATTGTACTCCAAGGAGAATTTTACAGACGACATCCTTTAGATTGACTGAAAATACAACCATGCCTATACCCACTAAAAACAATCCATGACAAGAATTTTTTAACCAAGGTTTAGTGGGTTCTATTGATTACGAATTTACCACGACAATATTTAATATCACTGCACATTTTTACTGTTTATCACTGCACACGTCCACTTTATCACTGCACACTTTACTTCCACACTATCACTTTACACTTTATCACTATCACCTTCTCACTTTATCTGCACACTTCCACTCACTCATCACACACACACTTTTTATGCACACTCTTCACTTCTGCACACTACACACTTTGTTATCACTGCACTACACTCTTGACTTATCACTATATATTTATCAAAGTCTATTATTTATTAGCGGCATCAAAATACATTTAACGTTTATCAAAGTCTATTTAAGGAGGAGAAAGCTGCTTTTATTACGTTTATATGACTAAATAATAGTCAAGTATTCATGCATCAATTATACACGCATTAATTGCGCATTCAGTTGTTTTCAGGCCGGAAAAACAAACAAACAACAAACCGAGATGAAAACAGCCTGGCAGAGGTAAATATAGATCGGTCTATTCACTTTTCTTTTGAGATCGATCCGTGGTAAATGAAAAAAGACGGGATTTGGATTGTACTCCCACACACCTCTCACTCCCGCATACTTTATATTGCCTATTTTATCTCTATAAGTTCGTCATTCATAAATAATACTCCATATTTGTCCTTTCTCCCAACATTCAGTGCGGCTGTAAGCCATTGTGGCCATTATTAAGAGTGGAAAATGTTATAATACTAACCCCAAATATAAACTCCTCCGCGTTTTATCAAATTAATCGTTTATGTCGTAACTAGTGCCCAGTCTTTTGTATGAATATTATGTTGATAGTTATATCGTCTTTGTAAAATGAGACTAATTTTCAAGATCGTTAATTGATAGGAATAGATATTTACTTGATATTTATCGTATAGAATAATTATTGAGTATAGCTATTGTTAAATGCCGTCAATGCAGTGTTTATCAACTTGGGGGCAATACAGTGTTAGTGGACTTGTATATATGCACGCTCCACAAGGGACTGAGATAAGCACTATGAAAACTCAAGGGACTAAATCCCTTGCCCAAATTTTCTTACTATCTGGCACGGACACGGTTTGCGCAGATTTTTCGCGTCCTGCAACTTCTTGAAATCCCAAATCCCGTCATTTTCTTCCTTGTCTCTCGTTTCCTGTAACAAACGTTATCCTGCGTCCCGCTAAGAACCTATTGAGACCCTAAAAACCATAATGGCATAAAGCAGAAAAGAATGTATAAATCGGCTGTAAAACATTCAATTTTTAGGACGATATAAACACAAGAATGATTTAGCAGTTACTCATTGAGCCTTTCATTCATTTGTCATAACTATTCCAATCAATTTTTCATGGTCGATGTAGAACAACGTAGAAAAATAGTTTTTGATATTGGCTAGGAGCTTTATCGCGCGCTTTATCGCGAGATTTACACTTTGACCAGCCGACTTTAACCGCATTCGGTTTGGATTCATCCTGGGGGTTGAAATATCAAACTGTCTTGGAAATGTTCAGTGTTACGGAAATATTTGAAGATTTCGAAGTTTTCTTGAAGGTTTCCGTGTTTGGCCACGGATTTGACTACAAATTCAGGAGTATCTTCATTTTTGTTTTCCAGTGGTTTGATCTTTGTAGTGGAAACAGTGTTTCCTATGTTTCCAACCTGGCAATTGCCCACCGTTTTGGAAAACACAAATGTGGCTTGTCTATATATAGGTCTATAGAAGACAATGTGCACATGGTCTATATTCTCTTACAAAGGTTTCCAGGGATGATCAAAGTAGGCCCAAACGAAACTTTATTTAATTAGGTATCCTTGCTGTGCACATGCTATAAGGCAATTACAATTAGCTAGAACTATTGTCTTGAAAATACAATATATATTTATCAAAGTCTATTTAAGGAGTGTGACAAAGCTGCTTTATTACGTTTACCTGACTAATATATAATAGACCTGAGGTCACTCAGAGACTGCATTCCTCCACTAGCGAAAGTCAAGTATTCATGCATCAATTATACACGCATTAATTGCGCATTCAGTTCGTTTCAGGCCGGAAAACAAACAAACAAACAACAAACCGAGATAAAAACAGCCTGGCAGAGGTAAATATAGATCGGTCTATTCACTTTTCTTTTGAGATCGATCCGTGGTAAATGAAAAAAGACGGGATTTTGATTATACTCCCACACACCTCTCACTCCCGCACACTTTATATATTGCCTATTTTATCTCTAAGTTCGTCATTCATAAATAATACTCCATATTTGTCCTTTCTCCCAACATTCAGTGCGGCTGTAAGCCATTGTGGCCATTATTAAGAGTGGAAAATGTTATAATACTAACCCCAAATATAAACTCCTCCGCGTTTTATCAAATTAATCGTTTATGTCGTAACTAGTGCCCAGTCTTTTGTATGAATATTATGTTGATAGTTATATCGTCTTTGTAAAATGAGACTAATTTTCAAGATCGTTAATTGATAGGAATAGATATTTACTTGATATTTATCGTGTAGAATAATTATTGAGTATAGCTATTGTTAAATGCCGTCATTGCAGTGTTTATCAACTTGGGGGCAATACGGTGTTAGTGGACTTGTATATATGCACGCTCCACAAGGGACTGAGATAAGCACTATGAAAACTCAAGGGACTAAACCCCTTGCCCAAATTTTCTTACTATCTGGCACGGACACGGTTTGCGCAGATTTTTCGCGTCCTGCAACTTCTTGAAATCCCAAATCCCGTCATTTTCTTCCTTGTCTCTCGTTTCCTGTAACAAACGTTATCCTGCGTCCCGCTAAGAACCTATTGAGACCCTAAAAACCATAATGGCATAAAGCAGAAAAGGATGTATAAATCGGCTGTAAAACATTCAATTTTTAGGACGATATAAACACAAGAATGATTTAGCAGTTACTCATTGAGCCTTTCATTCATTTGTCATAATTCCAATCAATTTTTCATGGTCGATGTAGAACAACGTAGAAAAATAGTTTTTGATATTGGCTAGGCGCTTTATCGCGAGATTTACGCATTCGGTTTGGATTCATCCTGGGGGTTGAAATATCAAACTGTCTTGGAATTGTTGTTACGGAAATATTTGAAGATTTCGAAGTTTTCTTGAAGGTTTCCGTGTTTGGCCACGGATTTGACTACAAATTCAGGAGTATCTTCATTTTTGTTTCCCAGTGGTTTGATCTTTGTAGTGGAAACAGTGTTTCCTATGTTTCCAACCTGGCAATTGCCCACTTTTGGAAAACACAAATGTGGCTTGTCTATATATAGGTCTATAGAAGACAATGTGCACATGGTCTATATTCTCTTACAAAGGTTTCCAGGGATGATCAAAGTAGGCCCAAACGAAACTTTATTTAATTAGGTATCCTTGCTGTGCACATGCTTTAAGGCAATTACAATTAGCTAGAACTATTGTCTTGATAATACAATGTATATTTATCAAAGTCTATTTAAGGAGTGTGACAAAGCTGCTTTATTACGTTTACCTGACTAATATATAATAGACCTAAGGTCACTCTGCAGAGACTGCATTCCTCCACTAGCGAAAGTCAAGTATTCATGCATCAATTATACACGCATTAATTGCGCATTCAGTTCTTTTAAGGCCGGAAAAACAAACAAACAACAAACCGAGATAAAAACAGCCTGGCAGAGGTAAATATAGATCAGTCTATTCACTTTTCTTTTGAGATCGATCCGTGGTAAATGAAAAATGAGGGGAGTTTGATTGTACTCCCACACACCTCTCACTCTCGCATACTTTATATTGCCTATTTTATCTCTATAAGTTCGTCATTCATAAATAATACTCCATATTTGTCCTTTCCTCCCAACATTCAGTGCGACTGTAAGCCATTGTGGCCATTATTAAGAGTGGAAAATGTTATAATACTAACCCCAAATATAAACTCCTCCGCGTTTTATCAAATTAATCGTTTATGTCGTAACTAGTGCCCAGTCTTTTATATGAATATTATGTTGATAGTTATATCGTATCAGATAATTGTACTTTGTAAAATGAGACTAATTTTCAAGTTCGTTAAATTGATAGGAATAGATACTTGGATTTATATTAGATTTCGTGTTTGATAATCATCTACGATGCTAATACATTGTTTGGTTTCCATGGTAACGTCTTAGATCTTGTCTTCCAGACAGCATATATACAAAAAAAAGCACAATATAATATTACGTTAATTAATTCCTTGCATTTCGATATATAAGTCTAGTGTTTTTGTAGATGCACATATTAAACGATCAGTTAAATCTGTTGCAGTTACTAAGGTTATTTAAAGTAGCGAAGAGAAGTTGGTCTGGGGATATTCAGTTTCTAGTACTGTAATTCATTGATTGGAAATGAAGAATCTGTGTGTTTACGTGATTTTAATCTTCTTATGCAAAGGTAAGACTGTGAATTTACTATTTATTATCGTATAGAATATTGAGTATAGCTATTGTTAAATGTCGGCATTGCAGTGTTTATCAACTTGGGGGCACTGATAGGGTGTTAGTGGACTTGTATATATGCACGCTCCACAAGGGACTGAGATAAGCACTTTGAAAACGCAAGGGACAAAACCCCTTGCCCAAATTTTCTTACTATCCGGCACGGACACGGTTTGCGCAGATTTTTCGCGCGTCCCGCAACTTCTTGAAATCCCAAATCCCGTCATTTTCTTCCTTGTCTCTCGTTTCCTGTAACAAACGTTATCCTGCGTCCCGCTAAGAACCTATTGAGACCCTAAAAACCATAATGGCATAAAGCAGAAAAGAATGTATAAATCGGCTGTAAAACATTAGCCGTTACTCAATATTCCAATCAATTTTTCATGGTCGATGTAGAACAACGTAGAAAAATAGTTTTTTTCTGATATTGGCTAGGCGCTTTATCGCGCGCTTTATCGCGAGATTTATCACTTAATTTGACCAGCCGACTTAAGGTGGCTCCCTACAGTTATAGTACAGTTTGAAACACGATCTATATAGATCAGACGTCTCCTCGCGTGGATTCTTCGTGACCAGGCAGAAATTTTGAAACAAGCCGCGGGAAGTTATTTTCGGAGACTTATAGCGAAGAAACCACAAGTTTTTCATTATAATCGTAAATCTTTGAAATTTAAACAGTACGTATGTTTTTAACCAGTTTCTAAGCTTTCTTTTAGTGTGTTTTTACCTATATATGTTCAGTATTATCCTTTATAATGTTCAAAATCTTCGACTTAAAAAAACTTGTATCGACTTAAAAAATCTGAAATTATATTTTAATTATATTCTCTGCAAGGCAGTCTAGGACTGTCAAAGTAATATAATAGTCTTCAAAGCAATTGAAAGTTTGAAACTTATGTTATGTTTGACATATTAAAAACTACAATACAGACAGTTTAATAATACGAGTTGTCTTATGAAAAATACATGTTGTTTGAATGTTTGAAAAGTTGTCACACTGATATCGATTTTAACAACCAAAACAAATTGAAGAGACGTTGGATTAATAGTATTTCTATTTCCATGGTAATTAATCATGCATTTTCATCTCAAACAAGTAAAGAATATTTGGCACAAGCCAAGAAATCGGAATAAAAATACACAACAAAGAACCAAGAACAAAACTATACACTCGTTTGATTTTGTTTCAATTCGTGTTGTTCACGCATTATAATTCAGACGCATGCGCAAAATGCGATCATGTCGAGTCGATTTTTTTTGACGTCAGCAACTTCAACTGAAATTTCGAGCTGTTTTTCTCGTGTTTCCTTCGGTGAAAATTTTTAAAACTTTGCACAATTGTTAAACAAGGCAAGAAGAAAAATATATACAAATTTCAAAACATTCTACAGATAAGTTTCTCTCTAATCGAAATTCCAAAATATCTCGAAAACTTATTTGTAAACTACCCTTCAAATTTTGATATGTTATTCCGTTGTGGACCATAAATCTTCCAAAAAAAGTTCAGAAAAATTGACCGAAGGAAAAAAAGATATTTTCGATTCAATCTGAAATTAGACAATATAAGCGCAAAATATAAGACACTATGGTTGCCATAGCAACACCAACACTATTCCTGTTTGTCCATAAATGGACAGCCCAAGACCTCTTTACATTCGTGGAAATGTTCATTTTGCCCTGTCATAAGTGTATCTAATAAAAATTTGGTTGAAAGCGAAAGTTACTGAAAAGTACACATAGTTTTACAGAACTGTAGGGAGCCACCTTAACCGCATTCGGTTTGGATTCATCCTGGGGGTTGAAATATCAAATTGCATGTCTTGGAATTGTTGTTACGGAAATATTTGAAGATTTCGAAGTTTTCTTGAAGGTTTCCGTGTTTGGCCACGGATTTGACTACAAATTCAGGAGCATCTTCATTTTTGTTTCCCAGTGGTTTGATCTTTGTAGTGGAAACAGTGTTTCCTATGTTTCCAACCTGGAAATTGCCCACTTTTGGAAAACACAAATGTGGCTTGTCTATATATAGGTCTATGGAAGACAATGTTTTCGCAGAATGTTTGCCCATGCCTGCACATGGTCTATATTCTCTTACAAAGTAGGCCCAAACGAAACTTTACAGTTTAATTAAGATACATTAAAAACGCAGGAAACCTCTGTGGAGGAAAGGTCTATTCGCCCTCCAGGATTTCATTTTAAGTTCACTAACTAAGTCAATTTTTGGTAGCCTGCGAGGCAGGCTCTTCGGGTTTTGGTAGGTCTTAACGTAGGAAGAGCCTGCAGTCGCTCCTAATAATTCTTCGTGTATAGCGTTCGCCGGCGAACGCTAGCGTTTCATTGGCTCAAGGTCTAAAGACATGTCAATCAACAGCAAGTTATCAATATTCAAGAGAGAACACGCCCAACAAAAAGTGCAAAAATTACGCGTCGACATTTCGTTTATTAATCAAGGTTTATTTTCTCCGAAGAAATAATATAATTGGTCAATCTTATTTCTTCTGGTCGATTGCTGGTATTTTTAAAATACGCGTTTGAAATTTTAAGGGAATCAAACGTCTGGAAGTCAGTAAAACGGTGGGTATTTTATGCATTTTACGAGCCATTTTATACGCGTATATGTATTATTATTATATACACAAGCTCTGGATATGAGGTATTCTACAATCTGATTGGTTCTCTACTAGCAGGATATTATCTCATATCCTGTGCTAGTAGAGAAAAGTAGAAAAATGGCTGGCAGATTTGGACAATTAAATGAATAGGAAATTCAAGTTTTACTTGAAAAAAGAACGCCAAAATGTTCTGTTCATATCCAGAGCTTGTGTATATAATAAATCATCAGCTCACATACGACTCGAGTTCGTAGAATAACTGTTAAATAACGCTCTACAACTTTAGTAACGCTAAGAATCTTACATGAAAGAAATATTCGAATTTGAAAATATTACTGTAAATTCACCACATCTACATATATTTTCATGAAATACGAACTCACAAACATAAACTACAATTAGCTACTGAATAGTGGCGAGATAGAAAGTCGCTTAGACCTAAAAATAATACCATCGTGTGATTCCATATTATATTGTGACAATACCTTTCTTATAATATACCATTCAATATCATCACAAGGCGCAAGGTTTAGCTATCTCCCGTACGACATACTTTATATTATATGCTTGCTGTATCGAAGTGTAGGACGGAGTAAACTGACTTTTTGTATTTGTTGGTATTGTGATCTATTAGAATTTAGTCGGATTCTTGTTGTTTTGCCTCGATTGGAAGACAGTATCAAATTGCCAAGCAAGTCACATTATACTTAACCTTTCCCTTTCCAATATCACGAACAAATTAGCGTTCACAGTGGCGTAACGTTATATTTGAAGGCCCCCCTTGTACGAGTGCCAAAGACACAAGCTCGCGCCGAAGGCACGAGCATTCTAGGGGGTCCGGAGGCATGCCCCCCGGGAAATTTTTAAATCTAGAGTCTCTGAAATGCCATTTCCTGGACTTTGGGGGAAGATTTTACAGAATTCTGACGGTCAGAAAACGACATCAAGAAAGAATATATATTTTGTTGTTGCGTTCATGCATTTTTCGTTTCTCAGAGTCTTCCCTGTCAATTTGTTTTTGCTCTACAGTCTGAGCTTGGCTGCCTGGGGGACCCCCTTTGGGCCATTTGGGTTGGGGGCCCCGGGTTCGCCCGGTATGAACCCATAGTAGTTACGCCACTGAGCGTTCATAAGTAACAGTTCAGTTATAATTAGCAATATTTTTCAGTTATTCTAAACAATGCCTATGATGTTAACTGAATCTGATTTCTATTGTACGCGATTGTAGTATTAAGTCATGCTATTGGTGCTATCCCTTGTTCTGGCCATTATTTCTGCATGTCGAGTTGTGTTTTGTTTCTTTACACTACTATTTAGTAAACATTCTTGTCTCATATAGATTCTTAGCGTTCCTAAAATTCAATAAAAGCTGCAGCGTAAATGTAAGCATTTACATACACACGCGTTTCTCTACTTCCGGGCGTTTGATTCCATTGAAATGTCCAACACATACTTTAATGGCACGAAGAATTATTAGAAGCGACTGCAGGCTCTTCGGTTCCTACGTTAAGACCTCCCAAAACCAGGCTAATTTTTGGGGTCCGTTTGACATATTGTGCGCATGCGTATTTGGTTGACTTGTTTTTGCTGAGCTGTTTTTATGTTTTTATGTGAGTGCTTATAAACTATATATGGCGAGTGCGAGATAAATATCTTGCTAGTGCAGTGGAATTGCAGACTGGGAAAAAGTGGCAGCAGACCTGTTCTAGTGTAAATCATTGAATTGTTTACAAATTTTTCACACCGTAAAAACCCGCATGAAAGAACCACTATTTTCTTATCAAGCTCATGTTTCTGTTATATATTGGGTATACTTATTACTTAGTGAGAAATCAGACCAAGTTGGGTCTTAATAGGTTCTTTATCTAATCGAAAACAATTGTTCCTCGGTGTGATATATACAATTGCTATTTAAAATCCTCCTTGAGTACAACAACTGGAGATATATTGTTTTTGCATTTGCAACATATTAAATTAAATATATTTCTCCCAAATTGTAAAATTGTATTGCACTACCAGTTCGTTTCCGAGTTGGTCCGAAGCATAAAGTACGTATACTAATTGATATAAAAGGAAATGTCAACAAGCGAAATCAACTAAAACAACTTTGACAGACTCAGAAACACACTCAACTCTATTGTAAAGATGCTTTCTAATTGTGTCTTAATGAAGTTGAAGCTTATGTTTTGACATCCCCAACTGAAGATTTATGGGCATAGTAGGAATCGCAGATGGAGCGCATTTTGCAAAATGTGACGTATATAGCAAACTGTTATTGACAGCGCTCATAACGTCGGCGCAGGTAAAAGGAACTTTCTCAACATTGAAATTGTTTATAGATTTGCATTTTCTAATAAAACAGGATAGATTCTAATATTTTATGACTCCTGTAGTTGTGTGGAGAACTTGTTCATGAACTTCTTGCGTTTTATGCATGTACATCTCACTTTGTGAAAAATATAACCAAGTAATTGTTGTAATATATATAAATAACGCCAAAAACGTCTTATTCTCCATCGTCGGTCATTCACATAAACGAAGATTAGAATCGAGCGGAAAAATCGCGTCATGAATAGGGTTCTTCATTTTTAAGAGCATCGAAATGGGGCGGGGGTACTGTGGTATTTTCGTATATGCTAAAAAATGCCCCACCCCACCTAGGGTATAAATAATGAACGGTCCCTTACCTATATACTTTCCTATAAAGAAAAAATGTCAAATTTGAGAATCGCAGTCAGGGAAACGTGGAAACATTTCAATGAAATTAACATACGTGCGAAATGGAGCAAAATGAGCTATTGCACGACACCATACGTTCTTTGGTAAAAAAATTATAGCTTATATTACGGAAAGTTGAGAAAATCCACAATGCGCATGAGCAGTTATATTATCTCGAAATTTAAATGAGGAAATGCAAGTACAAAACATGCGTTCGGAGAATGGCTTCCTACAGTCAACTGGGTAGGCCTGTATCGTACTGTATCATGTGAACTAAAACTAAATATGTTCCAAAACGTTATAACAACGCTTAACTGGACTTGATTGTTTTTACCAAAGAGGACTGTTAAGTTACATGATAGGGATAAACCTTGGATAACACCTGATTATAAAGATCTCATTGCTAAAAGACAAAAGACTTTCTGCCAAGGCGGTCGTCCATTATATTGTAAACTCCGAAATCAAGTTATTCGTGAAGGTAAGATATTAAGATTTACTTTTCTCAATACCAAATTGGGTGAATTGAAGTCTAACACTAATAGTAGGAAATGGTGGGATACCGTAAAACAATTAGCGGGTTATCCTAAAAAGCAAGATCATCAGCGGAAAATATCTTGCAGAAAAAATAAATGATGCCTTTGTTTCTGTCACCCGACATTTGGACCCACTACCTTGTACCCTTGTTGGTGTTTAATTAGACGTACACCCTGAAATTTCATCTGAATTTATAATCAGCGAAATTGACGTATATCATAAATTATCTACCATCTCATCTTCAAAATCATCAGGACCTGACGAAATCCCTAACTGGGTCCTAAAGTTTTATTCACCAACATTTGCTTTACCAATAGCCTCGATTCTTAATGCTTCCATCCAACAATCTTTGGTCCCTGTTATTTGGAAAAAAGCTGATGTCATCTCGATTCAAAAAACAAACGTTTTAACTGCATGATATTAATACGGACCTACGTTCAATTTCGCTCATCTCCACCTTGGCAAAAATTTGCGAACGATTGGTAGCGGATTGGCTTATTAGATCGATTATAGATAAGATTGATAAACGACAATTTGGCTCGTTAAAGGGATCTTCGACAACTCATGCATTATTGAGTTTCGTTCATCACATACTTAGTGAAACTGATGGTTCAAAATTCTACTAGATTTTGCAAAGGCCTTTGATCATACTGATCATACTATTTTACTACGTAAACTTTCTTCCATGGATGTTCCACCAATGATATAGATAACAAATTGGATTAGAAACTTCCTTACAGAAAGAGAACAACGAGTCAAGGTCGGTTCCTGTGTGTCAGATTGGAAAAAAGTTAATGGAGGAGTTTCGCAAGGCACTGTATTGGGACCGATCCTTTTCTTGGTCATGATCAACGACCTGCTCGAAGACTGGAAAGACCGATGGAAATATGTCGACGACAGTACCGCTGTTGCAAGTATCGGATCAAATTGTGTATCTCACCTTCAAGATTTGCTGGATTATGTCTCTGTTTGGACTGCTAATAATAATATGATGCTTAATATTTCTAAATGCAAAGAATTAAAAATTTACTTTGCTAAAGATAAAAGGACATTTTCATCTTTGACTGTGGATGGTATTCCAATAAACTGCGTCGAATTTGCTCGTATTTTGGGCCTTACAGTGCAAAATAATATGAAATGGAACCTACACGTGGATCAAATTGTCAAGAAGGCAAGCAAAAGACTTTATATGCTAAGGTTATTAAAACAATCTAGTGCTGACATTAAAACTTTGATGACGGTGTATATTACCGTCATAAGGCCCATACTAGAATATGCTTGTGAGGTATGGCATTTTAATATACTTTCTATGCGACGACATCGAAAGAATTCAAAAGCGTGCATTAAGGATTATCCTACCCTTATCAAGTTATAGAGAATTATATAAGAATAATTTTATTTATAATGGGGGAAAATCTTCCAAAAGTAAGCCTGTGCTGAATCAATTACGGGGAGGAATTGTGTTATTAATAATCAGCAAATTCCAAACAATATTTGATATTGTATATAATGTAATAGTTATATCCAGAATGTTCGCCCCAACCAAATACTTAAGGTAATCATTGTCTATATACCTATTGTGGTCACTTTAGATTTACAATGTTTTCATGTCATGGCAATGAAAAACATGTATTGCAAGTACCCTTGTGGTAATATATTTGTCTAAACAATGATAGATTTGAGATTTCAAGTGTTTCAAGTATGCTTTGTTGTATTTGCTAAGAACGCGAATTCACTGGCAAATACATGCACGTCGAGTCCTGTCTCGTATAGTCGTATTAAATCTTCGTTCAAAGACAAAGACGTCCATAACTCTTTAGCTAAGCTTCATATGTCAAATAAGCACAAAGTACTTCAATGCAAGCAGCCAAGCACGATTATGACATCCCACCTTAAGGTTATCATTCATTTTCCAACAAAATATTTTCAAGGTACACTCAAAAGGTGACGACTGACTGACGAAGGTCCAATATGACCGTGGGCGTGGTGCTCCGTGAAAAAAATCATGACAGTTGTCAGTAGTCATAGACATAGTACTCCTGCTTAATAATGCCTTAATGGTCAACCTTCCTGATAGTTTTCAAACATACTTTGTTCTTTAATAAAAACAACATGTCAATATTTGTAAATAGCTAAATTTTCAGACATAGAAACAAGAAACAATCAGGGGCAGGTTGTATAAAAAAGTAGTTAAAGTTAACTATAGTTAGTAAAATTACATAGGTGATTATTGAAAATTCTCGACGCTGATTGGTTGCGCTACCTCGGATTAATACGCGATAATCACCTAAAGCGTTTTTAAGCCGCTTTTATCGTAAATATTCAATTAAAATATTATTGAAATGTGCATTTTTTTACTTCTTTTCCAAATAATCACCTATGTAATTTTACTAAAACAATTATTCGCCTCAGGTTCGGTGAATATCGGTGAATAAAAACCTCGACTTCGTCTCGGTTTTTATTCACCGATATTCACCTCGCCTTCGGCGAATAATTGTTAATTAGTGCGAAAGTTAACCAATCAGAATCGTGAATTTTACAGTTAATTACTATTTAACTACAAAACGGGTAGTTAAAATGTAGCTAAGACTTTTATACAACCGGCCCCAGATCATTATCCGATAGATTGTTTTTGATGAGAGTTACGTTCATAATTTTACTAAAAAATGAATTTTCAGTCATCTTAATATTACGTAAGTTTTACACTGTTTTTAGTTTCTAGCTTTCTATTTTATCTTTAGGAATCACATTGCCAGTTTCAGAAGCT
The DNA here is from genome assembly GCA_016169945.1 of Trachythela sp. YZ-2020. Classification (NCBI taxonomy): domain Eukaryota; kingdom Metazoa; phylum Cnidaria; class Anthozoa; order Malacalcyonacea; family Clavulariidae; genus Trachythela; species Trachythela sp. YZ-2020. The sequence goes on from JADLSH010000369.1 coordinate 2,065,092, forward strand.
TTCTTCCACACTCGCCATGTTAAAGTCACATGTTGTGGTGACAGGATCAACTACTACCCACATTCCAGTGTTTGCTGTGCTGGGGAACTACTGCGCAAAGGAACTGGTCTAACTTCTTGTTGTGGTCATCTCAACTTCAATGAAAAGTCTCATATTTGCTGTGGTGATATTATCCAACGACGTTTACCTTATGGTGAAAACAGCTGCTGTGGTACCAAGGTCATCAACCCAAAGGAAAAAGTTTGCTGTGGTGGGGAAATTTTAGACCAATTTTCTGGCCACGACTCTTGCTGTGGAGACATGAACTTCAATCCCAAGACTCATGTTTGTTGTGAACGTATTATCCAAGAGGCATTAATATACAGTACTTCTTGCTGTGGCACAGAGAACTATAACCCTCATACATATGTATGTTGTAAAGAAAAGCTCCTGCCAATTGGGGATGGTTTAACAGCTTGTTGTGATGATAGAAATTATAACCCAAAGACTCATGTGTGCTGTGGTGGGATAATTCACCTGATAATCGCAAATCGTACAGCGTGTTGTGATGATAAGCCCGTGAACCCAGCGATAACTATATGTTGTCAAGATAATATCCTCAGTCTTGCAGGAGGGGAGACTTCATGCTGTGGCGGAACTAACTACAATCCTTCCACTCATCTCTGTTGTGAAGACACCCTCATGAATTCGGAACATGGTCTGACTTCTTGTTGTCTAAACCAGAACTATGATCCCTATTTTGAAGTGTGTTGTGCAGGGAAAATCACCTATGCCGGGTACATGGCTGCAAAGGCTTGTTGTGGTGATAGCTTATACATTCCAGATGCTCAGATCTGTTGCCATGGTAACGTCCTAAGTACTCACGGTGGTTTGACAAAGTGCTGTAAAGACAAGAATTATAATCCTCGCACCCATGCTTGCTGTGCTGAACAAATATTGGATATAGAAATGCGTCATTAAACAACTATTGGACGCAAAAAGAGTTGGCTCCTAGTTGGGCGCAAAAAGAGATACTATCTGTTATCGGAGTAAAAGTAGAATTTTTTTATTGTAACCACATATACAAGCTGTATGTACCGCCTGTATGTTATAGCAATTTTAGAAATGCTTCAGTGAAACGTTAACGACAAAGGAGGGATATATATTTTTTCAACCTTTACAAGCATTTTAGCTTTTTAAATATATATATATAGATAATATAGTTGAAAATATAAAACAATACTCTATGTACGAAGGAAAGTTTATATAAGCCTTAAAATGGAATTTTTGAGTGTAAACTTGTGTAAACTAAAATTAGTCTGTTATGTGAACCGCTGATCGAAGATAACTAGACGAGGCCTGCTCTGGGATATTAAATCGCAACTAAATTGGCCTTTGGCTTAGCTAAATCGCCTAAAATTGCATTACCTCATGGCGAGTTAAGGCGAGTTACCATCCTAGAGAGTTGAGAGTAGGCCTTAGATGAAACGAAGAACATACAATCGAAGACTGGTGCAGTATCAAGAGATCTTCAAAGAATATATTACATATATAGTAGAAATTAAAATAACAAGTGTAATTCATAGTGAATAGATAAAAGTTTATATATGTGTTTAACTAAATATATATACTTCAGACATCAGCACATTGTATTCGCCACATTAAAAAAGAATAGCACTAGTTATCTAATTACAAGCAATTAAAACACTTAAAGAGAAGCGAAATATATATAATATGTTGAAATAAGTGGCGAGGAGGCTTGTGTATTAATGCTATAATAATATTCATATTGTTCTTTGCAAAAGTATCAAATCAATGCAAATTAAGTAAATCTGTAAAATCAATGTAAATCTAAATAGAGAAATATAGTTGTTACTTGCATGACAGCATGTTGTAATAATCTTCTGATTCAATGGAGTTTGGTTTCATCATTTCAATAAGTAAAACATGAATTGCCTAATTGCATGTTAATCAGTGGCCATATTATTATACAGTCAGAGAATATAATGGAAAGGACATCCGAAAAAACTCAATAAATTCACAAAGCAGGGAAGGCGGGAGAGGAGACTAACTCAGATTCTGTCGGGTTATGTTGAGTTGAGACGCCGGCTCCAAAAATCTTGAAATCTTGGGGGGCGGGGGGTCCAGGGGTGTGGGCAGGGGGGCAAAATACCCGGTTGGGTAAAGCCCCGGTCAAACGAGGATGAGAGTTGATGAGAGTCAATGAAGAAAATTATTTTTACAAAGTAATTTCAGTATTTTGTTTTATAGAATATCAAGTAAAAGGGAAATATAGAGCAAATATGTAACTGAGATAAAAACAAAACAAAAAGAATAGAATTTTTGTCTTATATACTATAATTAGAGGGATATTTATAATTTTAGAAATGATCATGCACGGTAATTCAATATATGAATCTTCTTCAGTGATTGTTTAATTTTTCTTTTGAATACACTCTTAGTTAATTGTCTGTATTGGCTCGAAATCTCATAGTTCCACAATCTTACACCAACACTAGAAAAAGCATCTTTATGTAACTGTAGTCTCGATCTCTTGACATAAAAATTACCAGATGTAGAAGATCGAGTATTACACGAGTGGACGTTAGAAGTGGTGACAAAAAATTTGAAATGTTTATTGGTGCTGTATTATTACTGACATCATGCATTAAGTTAAAAACAGCCTCATAATAAGAAGTATTCTAAATGGGACATGCATGATGTCTTAATTTCGCAATAAGCCCAACCGTTTTGCTTATTTTAATAGCAATATTATCAACATTATATTTCCAAGATAGATTTTTGTCAATTAGCACTCCAAGAACTCATAAAACTGTAGCGTAACTTCTTTAAAACATTTTATTTCCATGTTTCGTTGTTAAGATATTTCATTTAATTTCTTTAATAATGCAATGCAAGCAAAGTGACGCCATGCATGAATAATGCGGCATCAGTGAATGTTTTATTAATTTATTTCGTTGCTTGTATTTAATGAAATTGCTTGGAAAGCAATGTGTGTTTATTTCTCGTACAGCATTAATCATCCCAATCGTTGAATAATCAGCGTTTCACGATAACAAAGATATCATTATATGTAAATGACGTCAATATGACATCAAGTTGGTTGCATTGCTCATATTATTGAGAAAATGAAATATCTCAACAATGAAAGACGTAAATAAAATCTATAAAAGACGTTACTCTACAGTTGTTTCGTTTGAGTTTGTGTCATATGCGCCTTAAATTTAATCAAAAACATAAGTCATAAGGTAAATTGAAACCTATAATTAATTGTATTTTTCCTCTTAATTGTGCATATTTTACATTATCTATTTCCTTATTCAATATTAAAATAGGTTCTTTCTACGAATTAAATTATGCATGCATGTCCATTATTTTTTGTCGTCCATTTTGTATGGATTGAACGGATGTGTTTCCTTGACGTTGGGCTTGTAACTTCTTGGACCAGTCTTTAACGATGTCCACCTAAAGGTTAAGAAGACGAGTATTTTATTAAATTTCACTATATATTGGCTATAAGAACTCTCTGCACTAAGTCTAACGCCTGTATTCTAAAAGCTCACTCACACTCACACTCAAAGAGTGGAGGTTCAATCTATAAGCTTCCCTTGAGTGTCAGTGCTATTTTTGATTAGCTGGAGGGTAAGTACTCACATGGTATGGTACGACACAAACCCTCCAGCTTTTCAAAAACAGTACTTTTGAGTGTGAGTGTGAGTGAGCTTTTAGACTATACAGGCGTAAGTGTCGTTCAGTAAAACTATACAAATTGCTGTTCGTAATGTACTGTACTGAAATAGTTAGTTATATTGTAATTTTTCTGTATTGACTGTTGTGTATGTTTAATATGTAACCTTTTGTAAATTTTTTGGTGGGACTTAATGAGGAATATATGTCCTGTCGTCCTTATTGTTGTCCTATGAATGTAAAGTTAGTAAAAATATGTAGTAGTACTACTGAAAACCGTCTGTAGCCGTTTATAGACTCTGCTATATGCCTATATATAGGCTATAAGCTCGATATAGCATAATTATTTGAAAATTAGAAAATTATATTTATATAACAAAATATATATATATATATGCAATATACACCATGCCATAAAATGAAATGAAATTCATTGATATATAAAAACTATATTTATATAAAAACTCGATCATATAGGCATAGCTGAAATTTCAAGTTCAAAACTGTTCTTTGTAAGTTCTCTTTATTCAGATTTCATTTTTCAGATTCAACTTTTCTTCCATTTTTCAATAAAACGATATCGGTACATCTTAACATTTATATATCTAATAGTTAATAATGTATAGTATATATAGATCTGTAATATATACCCTAGAAATTTTACAATAATCAGTAATACACTGCATGGCATCAATTAAAATATTGGATAAAAAACTCGATATATATATATATATATATATATATATATATATATACGTGTAGGTTTAGGTCTACGAAACGCAAAGAGTGCTCGACAACATATAGTTAGAGCAAATTATAGATTTTCGCTTACCTCAAAACTTGTCTGCAACAGGCTGTTTCATCTGTAAAAGAATCATCAGGCAGTTTACAAGTATCGAAAGAAATGACCGCTTATATACTTCCTGCCGGAGCGTGGGGTGTATGTGGGAGACAATGTGTGCATGCATGCGGGCTTTGTTTGCGTTGTTTACGCGAAATTTATTTCGATGACGACGCCGTGAAATTATTTCAGCTCTTTTGTTGAGTAAACAATTCTTGTTTTTTTCTTTCAAAATACAAAATTTTTCTTCTAAACATAAATTGCATCGTTTTGATCCTCCCGTGTACGAAATAGAATGTTTTAAAATTTGCCAATTAATACTGAAATCCTTATTGCTTTCTTTCAATGTCCAAATATATTTCGAAAGTTCCGTGTCATTTGCATGCTTTTTATGCTGAAAAGATTTAGTGTGGTTGGTCAATCGCTCTTTGAATGTGGTTGCAGTCATGCCAATGTAATTTTTGATCGTGTTTGTGTTGCTTACTGTGACTGTTGCTTTGTATACTATGTCCCTAGTCATGCATTGTTTTTGAAGCGGGCAAATGGTGTTTTCTCTACAACTGCAATTGGTAGTGTTCCTATCCTGTGTCTTGTTATTCCTAGATATGCGTGCATTGTGTTTAGTGATTACTGACTTGACATTGTTCATGCAGCTGTAACTTACTTTAACTGTATTTCTGTTAAAAATTTTATGGAGCTTGTGGTGCGGTGGAAAATGTTTGTCAATTAGACTAAGGAAATTACGTCCTATGTTTGTGCTAACACTCTTACTAAATGGTGGGTTGAACCAAATGATATTGCGTTGCCTATTCCTGCGTTGTTGTTGCGGTGTGTGCTGAGTGTAGCTAAGTTCATGGGTAAAGCTGCTATGCCTAAGTGCGTTCTGATATATGGGTGCAGATTCCTGAAAAGTTTGCTCATCTGATGAAAGAAGTGCAATGCGCTTGTTAATTGATGCAGGTAGTTGCCTTGTGATGCTCGGCGGGTGATTAGAGTGCATATTTATGTATAGTGGATCGTCATTGGGCTTCCTATAGGGCCTATGTTTTCCATTGTTAAGGTCGAAAGTTACGTCTAAAAAGTTTACAATGCGTAAATTTGATTCGGCGGTAATTTTAGGTCAAACTGCTCGAAAATTTTGTGGAGATCTTTTCTTGTTTTGTCTGCTAAACGTGCTGATTTACTTTTTATAATAGCCAAACCGTCATCTCTATATAGACCGATGCTTTCTTTGCCAAATTTCTTACTCAGGTGGTTTAAAATGAAAAGGCCTACTAACTCACAAATTTCCGCGCCGTCGAAACTGCCCATGCTAACGTCAAACAAACTATGGCTATCTTTTTTTATCCATGAAATTCCGGTATTGAAAAGGAGAGATTTTCTAGCGTGTTTTATTATTGAAATATCGTTTTCAGGTATAGTAGCCAAATTTGAAGCCCAAGATAAAGCTTGGGCCAATAGTTTTTCAGAAATAGATGGGTAGAAATCGACAATGTCAAACGAAATAAAACTGTGTCTGTCCTTATCTTTTATATTGCCAAATCATTAATTAATCCCGCTAAAAGCGAATCCGGAAAAATAAGCAAAGTTATTTTGGACAAAATTAATTCCAATTTGAGAGAAAAACTGAATTTAAATCAATGGAGGAATACAAAACAAGTTATTCAGTGGTTTGGCAATACAAGTAAAAGATAAGGACAGACACAGTTTTATTTCGTTTGACATTGTCGATTTCTACCCATCTATTTCTGAAAAACTATTGGCCCAAGCTTTATCTTGGGCTTCAAATTTGGCTACTATACCTGAAAACGATATTTCAATAATAAAACACGCTAGAAAATCTCTCCTTTTCAATACCGGAATTTCATGGATAAAAAAAGATAGCCATAGTTTGTTTGACGTTAGCATGAGCAGTTTCGACGGCGCGGAAATTTGTGAGTTAGTAGGCCTTTTCATTTTAAACCACCTGAGTAAGAAATTTGGCAAAGAAAGCATCGGTCTATATAGAGATGACGGTTTGGCTATTATAAAAAGTAAATCAGCACGTTTAGCAGACAAAACAAGAAAAGATCTCCACAAAATTTTCGAGCAGTTTGACCTAAAAATTACCGCCGAATCAAATTTACGCATTGTAAACTTTTTAGACGTAACTTTCGACCTTAACAATGGAAAGCATAGGCCCTATAGGAAGCCCAATGACGATCCACTATACATAAATATGCACTCTAATCACCCACCGAGCATCACAAGGCAACTACCTGCATCAATTAACAAGCGCATTGCACTTCTTTCATCAGATGAGCAAACTTTTCAGGAATCTGCACCCATATATCAGAACGCACTTAGGCATAGCAGCTTTACCCATGAACTTAGCTACACTCAGCACACACCGCAACAACAACGCAGGAATAGGCAACGCAATATCATTTGGTTCAACCCACCATTTAGTAAGAGTGTTAGCACAAACATAGGACGCAATTTCTAATTGACAAACATTTTCCACCGCACCACAAGCTCCATAAAATTTTTAACAGAAATACAGTTAAAGTAAGTTACAGCTGCATGAACAATGTCAAGTCAGTAATCACTAAACACAATGCACGCATATCTAGGAATAACAAGACACAGGATAGGAACACTACCAATTGCAGTTGTAGAGAAAACACCATTTGCCCGCTTCAAAAACAATGCATGACTAGGGACATAGTATACAAAGCAACAGTCACAGTAAGCAACACAAACACGATCAAAAATTACATTGGCATGACTGCAACCACATTCAAAGAGCGATTTTGGCCACAACACATCCGCTCAAGTTTAAATCCACTCACTGACATCACAGAGGTTCAATCTGAGCTTCATGAGTGTAATGCTGTTTTTAATAACTGGAGGGTGATTCAAAAACAGAATTAACACTCAAGAGAAGCTCAGATTGAACCTCCACTCATTGAGTGTGAGTGTGAGTGAGCTTTTAGAATACGGGCGTAAATCTTTTCAGCATAAAAAGCATGCAAATGACACGGAACTTTCGAAATATATTTGGACATTGAAAGAAAACAATAAGGATTTCAGTATTAATTGGCAAATTTTAAAACATTCTATTTCGTACACGGGAGGATCAAAACGATGCAATTTATGTTTAGAAGAAAAATTTTGTATTTTGAAAGAAAAAAACAAGAATTGTTTACTCAACAAAAGAGCTGAAATAATTTCACGGTGTCGTCATCGAAATAAATTTCGCGTAAACAACGCAAACAAAGCCATGCATGCACACATTGTCTCCCACATACACCCCCACGCTCCGGCAGGAAGTATATATAAGCGGTCATTTCTTTCGATACTTGTAAACTGCCTGATGATTCTTTTACAGATGAAACAGCCTGTTGCAGACAAGTTTTGAGGTAAGCGAAAATATATATATATATATATATATTAACTTAAAATTTGGCACAAGCCGATTCCCAGTCTAACGAATTTTGAAACGACTTAGCCAGAGAGTTTCGCTTAATCGCTTGATAGTGGTGTAAAAAGTTCGAAGTTGTGGACAAAAATTGGGAAAACATGCACAGCATTGCGTTCTTTCGAGCTATAGTGAGGTCCCCATGCACAAGGCACATATATTTTCCATTTGCACATGCACGGCGTGACTATATATCTCATTGCCATTGGGCCTCATCTTTGTTGATTCTGGACCTCGCCTTAGTCGTTACAGTGAAGTAGTTAAGTTACTTTACTATTTTTAATTGATATATTTTTACAACAGCTAACCCTATTATGGTGGGTATAGTTTTACGATCTCTGTATCGGTACAACCAGCAATAAATAATATAAAGTTTTTGTGCAAATAATCAGCAAAAAAGTGGCGCCGATCGCAAAGGACTAATCATCATTTTTCATGACTTACCTTTTTCGGTAAGCGTACATTTTTGACAGTGCATTGCTTCGTTTTCCCCAATCCTTGCCCTCCCCCCAATCTGCCCAACTAAATGACTCCACTTGATAGACCAACGTAACAATAAGAAGTATATGAAAAATTTTCATCCACTTTGACATTTCGTCTTTTAGATACTTTCAAATCTAAAACAAAAAATAACAGATATAAATATTAAAAATGCTAGATGCGCGACCAGGATTCATAATAAGTTTTTGAGACGTTCTCTGATCGTAAAATTTTATTTAAACACGAGCTTTCGACTGCCAGTTACAATGTCATTGTAATTGTATACCACTGTCCTAGTAGCTTTATCCGTAGAATAGTTTTATATTTAGTATCGGCACTTTACCCGTTGAAGACTGCAGACTGACAGTCGAAAGCTCGTGTTTAAATAAAATTTTACGATCAGAGAACGTCTCGAAAACAGATATAAATATGCTACACCATGTACATGCATGCATCATGGGATATATAATGCCCGTTTACACTATACGCTCAATATTTGGCACCGCACGAATAAAAATGTCAGTACCCGTATGCGCCGTACCATTTTTACCCATGCTAGGAATAGGTATAGTAAGAAAGGCTCATTTCAGTCTAGCCCTAGGTAGTAATTTCGTGCTAGGTAGGCCTAGCACTGCACGCGTACCAAACGAGTACTTTTTCTACCATACCGAAAATTGAGCTTAGTGTAAATGGGCCTACATAAAGATTGACTGTATATATGTTATGCATGACACTGAATTCAAGAGATCGTATATTAAGTGCGATCTAGAAACTTTTGCCGATCTAAAAACTACGACTGCATATAGACAGAGCATCCTTTGAATTTAGTCAGAAAATTCTGAAGCCTGCAGAATATTTATAATGAGAAGATATTATTTGTATGAGAGCTTTCACATTCTTTACAAATCAAATCGTTTATGGATAGTAAAATTAATGTTTAGATAAATTTTACTATCAAGCAAATGGATTTTCCCATATGTAACTTGGAAGATATATCATACCACGCCTCTTCGAACGAGTTTCAGGACGTTTATATAGATGAGACTTAAGGCGCCATATTGGTGTGACGGTGTGACCTTATTTAGTTATTCACTGGAGGAATAGCATGCTCTATAGCTAATTCTTCTCAAATAACGGCAAAACTTTCAATTGGTTAAAATTCTTTTTGCGATGTGTTAATATGATTTATGATCAAAATGGAATTGGCGGATTTGCCATTCGCGGCGCGATTGATGACCATTGATATATAATTTATGCAATACGGTGTTCATATATATGAGTTTTTTTATTGGAAAATCTTCACTAAATTTATCAGATCGCAGGGGTTATACTAGCAAGAAATTGTACTAAAACATGAGCGCAACAATTAAGATATAGGATAAAATTAAATAATTCTCTGTTGAAAGAGATCATTAGGACTTAAGTATATATATAAGAGATCATACGATCGATCAGTTCATTCACTTGTAATTATATTTCTCTCTTCTTCTAAAGAATACACAATATAGATGATATATACTAAAATTTTAATATTAAATATTAAATGCAGCTTACCCTTTAAAATTTGTTGGCAAAGGTATATCAGAGTTCGGTTCTGTATGAAACAGTCATGTGTTTCTTCTCGTCTTAAATAGCCCTTTCCAGCCTCAGAAAACATTAAATGTTAATGTAAGTTCACATTTGCTGCTCAGCACTTAAACCTACATATATGTCAAATTTGATCGATGATGGTTTTTAATTATAGTTCATGCATGCATGCGGATAACAATATTTTATTCATGTGCATGGCCGTGGGATTATTAATATAATGACTTCCAGATAAATATAGATGATATATATGGCCTGATATTAAATGATTTATATACCACGCTAATGCATTAAGTAAATGTTTTACTTATATACCCCCATGATTATGCCTACAACGCTACGTTTAATTACGACGTAAAAAAAGATGGAGATGCATGCTGTCCAGTAAGTCTAAGACTAAGTAAAAGAGTTTTTTAATTATTACTTTTATGTTACAATTATGCTTCAAATTGATCTATAGTTGTTCTCATGCTGGCTCAAATTAAAGAAGGAAAAAAACTTTCATTGCACGAAATTTGCTATATTTAATTAAATCAATTTCTTTAGTTAGAGATGGCTTATCATTTCATCAAAAGTAATATAATTAAAAGAACAAATATAATATATTTGGAACCCTAGATAATAATTTTACTGCATATGCCAACGTCATTTAGCAACAAAGCAAAAATTAATATATGATTTTTCCGGAATTTATTACCTTGTGTATACGAGTCATATTGACGCATCTCTGGTATAAAATCATTTTGGTTCATGTTGTAACAGCAGCACAACAGTAATTAAGATTGTAATGGGGTATGCGGGCATGCTCCCTCAGAAAATTTTAAATCTAGAGTCTTTGAAACGCTATTTCATGCAGTATGGTGGAAGACGTTACAGAATTCTGATGATCAGGACATGTCGTATGAGCAAAAGTAGAAAATGTGGGGGTAATTACATATTGATCCCCCTCTGCCCAAAATGTGGGGGGATTCCCCTCATCCCCGCAAGCCTATGCATGCATAGGGTATTCTTTGATATATCAAACGATTGATATCAAAGAGCTGTATTACTTGTAAACATGCAAATATGACAAATGCTTATCCCACGAAGCGATCATTTTAGCCTATAAAATATCTCATTCCATTATACTCTTCGCGCTTGGATTGTTTCATAAATGCGGATATAGCTCGCTTTTCATCCGGCGAAAACTGCCATACTATTTTTCTGTACACATTTTACTTAATAATATATTGATATATTGACCAACACGTCCCTATGGTTATATACAGGCGAACCATTCAGTTGCGAAATATATGCTACCATGCACCGTATGATGAACTTCTCCGAACAACCGATATGTCCGTGTGTATACAGTCACAGAAAAGAAAATTATTTGCATAAGTGTAATAATAAACTGGATTTTTTTCGGTCAAATGTAAAGTAAGGTATCACGATGAGTGAATGAATCACTTCGTGAAGGGTTTTTAATAAAAAAAGGAAATTCGATAAGATACTCTTTTCCACGCTTCTTTAAATCAAAAGCGTGGAAAATATTGATTAATCAATTTATTCGGAAGAACGCACCTCCAACATATCTTAAAATAAAAGCATAATGATCGTGCTCAAATATTTTGCTATATATTTCACGGATTTTCCCATTTCGCGTCCTTGAAATCTCGCCGAACCAGCCATTTTTAACCGTTATGGGCAATCTTTATGGCAGTTCTATATAGCATTTCCTCCACTTCCAGTACAATATTTGTGCTCAAAAATTATCATTACAATCGCTAAATCACATGCACTATACATATCATATCATATCATATTATAAATTTAAATAATTTATAAAAATATATCATATGCAAGCAAACTATAAAGTCTAAATTAATGATGAAACTTGATTGGACGAATATAAACAAAACTAAAAAATTTATGACGACTATTTTGGCGTCTTTTGATCATTGCACGACAGATGTAAAACACAGATGTATTTATATTATTTCACTGATCATGCGTCATTGTCAGTCAGAATAGACATCCAGTCTAGCAGCATGGGGCCATTTCAAACCATAACATATCATTACTTCCGCCAGGAGGTTAAACAAAACTCGCGCTCCCTAAACAAAACTCCTTCCCCGACAATAGGACTCCTGCCACGCAGGCTACCAGGAGGTTATGTTTTCACCTGTTTATATAATCACGTCTATATATCTATCCCGCCTAGCCGGGAAATCACGTCTATATTTATCCCGCCTAGCCGGGAAACTCGACTAGGGCTAGGCGGGATAGCGCGTTTATATAGGCATGTTGCAAAACATGGACTGGACTATGGATTGGACTGGACTTGCAAACTATGGACTGGACTGGACTTGTAAAACATGGACTTGTAAAACATGGACTTGTAAAACATGGACTTGTAAAACATGGACTTGTAAAACATGGACTTGTAAAACATGGACTTGTAAAACATGGACTTGTAAAACATGGACTTGTAAAACATGGACTTGTAAAACATGGACTTGTAAAACATGGACTTGTAAAACATGGACTTGTAAAACATGGACTTGTAAAACATGGACTTGTAAAACATGGACTTGTAAAACATGGACTTGTAAAACATGGACTTGTAAAACATGGACTTGTAAAACATGGACTTGTAAAACATGGACTTGTAAAACATGGACTTGTAAAACATGGACTTGTAAAACATGGACTTGTAAAACATGGACTTGTAAAACATGGACTTGTAAAACATGGACTTGTCTCGTCCCGGGATCATCGCCATCGAGGCATTAATTCGGGGCATCCTGCAGTTCCCGCTTATATAGACGTGATAGAAACGGGATCATATAAATACTCAATAGAGTTGATATTACAAGCGTGATCTCGTCAACTGTCCCGTCCCGAGTTGTTGTGTATTTGCGTAACAATTTGTGAGGTACGTACAACAGGTCATTATTGTGGCGAATAAAGCAGAATAGGAGGGTATTACTAACAAATAATGACCTGAGGTTTCACTCCAATGCATAATGAGCTACTTTTTTCAATAAAACAATGTTAATAAACATACTTTAATAATGTCGAATACACAGGGTGTGGTTGTCCAATTAACTCGATCCAGATCGAGGCTCATAGCACATGCACGAGGGAGGAAAACCAATACACCCAGAGGTGGAGAACCCTCGGAGCACAGGACCAACCAAACTGTACATGAGTTTTCAAGCACAAGTATAAGTTATCCATTAACAGTATGTAAACCCCTTCCCGGCCCCTTTACCACGCCCTTTCGTCTGGCAAAACGAACTCACACCCATAATGCTTAGACCCAAGTTACGCTCCTGTCGGGAAGTGTCTATAAATGATGCGGAAATGCCCTGAAAACGTTAAACGCGTAAAGGCGGATTTCCATTCAGTGCAAAATGTCGCGCGATCGACCTTTTGCGATCGTTTTCTTTTGAATTGTGAGCCCTCGACCCAGGGCATATTTTAAGGATTTCTAAGTGGGGGGCCATTTGTGAAAAAGGGCCCTTAATCTGAGTGCTGAAGGCGCGAGCCCTGTAGGGGTCCGGGGGAGCTTTTCCCCAGGAAAATTTTGAAATCTGGAGCTCTGAAATTGCCAATTCTGAATACTATAAGATTGAATATTTTACTTGTAATCCAATAGTAGTTCAATGTTTTAACTAAAACTTTAAAAATGTCTAACTATATAAGCCAGAAAAACAATATTTCGTTAAACACAGACAAATCATTTACTCTGTAAATGACCCAATGTATAAAGGGCCCAGGGAGTGGGGGGCCAATTTTGTGTGAGTGGGGGGCCATCAAGAGGGCCTGGGGGGCCAAGTGGCCCCCCAGTATATATGTTAAAATATGCCTTGCCTCGACCGGACCGTTTCAGTCGAGGGCTCATAATTCAAAAGAAAACGATCGCAAAAAGTCGAAGTGTTTTCTTTCTTTAAAGTTTCAACCTCTGCATTGATTTGACCTCTTTCAACTCTTGCTCCATCGATATTATGCGGTCGTTGATAATGTCCAGCTTTCTGAGCTTGCTCATATATAATCGTTTCAAACATTTGCGCGACATTTTTAGACCCTTCATCAATAATTCACTCTTGTCTTCGTTAACGTCGTTTAATGAATTGTTTGGTTTGTCTTGAACTGGTTTATTGGACGTTTTTGATAGTGAATATTTTAAAGTTTGCTCTGCGCGCTTGGGAGCGTGCGATTGCCCAATTATGTCGATATATTGCCAATTATTTTGTGTTAGTTTGAACCACTGGGGTTTGAACTTTGAAGTTTTCAACTTTAAAGTCTTTAAATTTCAACGAAGGGTCAATAAACAACATGAGAAATTCCGTATTGAATCCTGGAAAAACTGTTCACGCAAAACGTACAGAAGATTCACGGATCACGGTTATTTCTATCCGTCATTCACGGGTTACGGTTAAATAGAAAGTTTCTTTCACGTTGCACGTAAAAGAATTTGAAGCCATTCGATCACGAATCACGGATTAAGAAAATCATTGATAACGTTTCACGGCGAAGTAAAATAGCCCCATCACGCTTCACGCGAAAAGTATAGGGGACCCTCTTATCAACCCGATAAACGCACAAGTATGTAATAAAAAGGTTATCACATGAGGGGCTCGGTAATATCAGTTTTATCACTCTCGTGATAATATCACAATTGTCCCTCGTTCGCTGCGCTCACTCGTGACAATTATGATATAAATAAATAAATAAATGGTTTAATAAGCGCTTTGCAGTTACAAAACTGAATTACACGCTTAAACAAACTATCTCGCAAACTATAACAAATGAGCTTCTAGAGATGTTACAAATATGAAATTATCTATTGGACAATATTAAATAAAATAATAACTAAAACCTACAATGACTTCATCAATAATATTTACATGTAATATAAAACTGAGAGAAACGTTCTGTACGTGCTCTTACTCTATTTAGTCCCTCGAATCTTAAATTGTAACTATGTTCACGTTCATGATGATTGTTATATCTCAAGATGTTAGCAAGTGGGTTATTTAGTTGATCGTCAGACTTCATTTTCTCAACAAACATCTGGCAAGCATTAGATCGACGACTTGCTAAAGTTTCTAGCCCGGACCGCGTCAAAGCATCTTCGTAAGCAAGAGAGGGATAGATAATTCGTAGAGCTCGCTTTTGAACAGACTCGATATCGTCCCTCGAGCGATAAAACTGATATCACCTCACCCATCATGTGAGTGATAACATATACATACATCATCATTGTCTTTCGCCTAGCTAGAGAAAACACCAATTTAATTGTGCTGTAAATTAATACACATGCATGCATGTAACATCTGCCGCTTGGCTACATTTTGGCAGCACATCAAGATTTATAGTAAAAAGACGATATTTACAGTATAGTGTTGTGTTTAGACTGGAGCACAGAGACTTACAACCATGACATAAGAACACAGCACAAAGTCGTGTTATACAGGGTGTCTCAAAAAAACCGCTACCCTTAGAAATTAGAGGTTTTAGAAAAAGCCTCGATTTTGTACACTTGGGAATTTAAAATTGCTTATTTGCTTCTAATTGCATGCAAATATGCCAGACAAAGCGAAATTTCTAAAGCCTCTAATTTCTAAGGGCAGCGGGTTTTTTGAGACACCCTGTATTTTGTATCACATTCAAATAATATTTTCTTTGTGTTTGACAATCTGTTATATAAAGAATATTTACCTTGAAAGATTTTTGTTTCGTCACAATGGGCCTGACACTTAACATAACACTAAGGCGCAATATATACACGCCTAACATATTGTCATGATCCATATCCATGCACTCATGACTCAGTGTCAGAACGTTCCATTCTCTTTTCTTCGACTTCGTTTTCAGATTTGTTGATTTTTAAAGTCTCAATGTTCTACATGCCATACATCCAGTCACAGAGTCACTCATTGACATTGTTTCGACTTTTTAAATATTCTGCTTTTTCCCATTGTGTTATTGTACCTTTCTAAAATGCTTTCTTTGCCATCTTCCAAAGACCTTTCTGTATTTCAAGCAAATTTGTCTTTACCAAATACTTTGTTCCTTGGTTTCCGTGTGCGACAAATTTGTTGATTAATTTATACTTTTTAGTTAACTCTCTAATTCGTTCATATAATGATGACTTTTGAGTTTCAAGACCGCACAATGAATATAATACTACAGTAACAAATATATAGTCAATAAGTCCAACACAACACATGTGATTTCTGTGACTGATAATAAGTAAATTATAACATTTACAATAATATAGAAGTTCTGATTGGCAAGAAAAGTTGCGTAATTTTAATGAAAAAGTGTAATTCAGTGCCAAAAAAAGTAAAAAAGTAATACGCGGCAAGCGCCCAAACAGAAGACACGTTAAATGATTGTGTTTATGCCCGCATATAACATTGTAACATATAACTGTGATGTCACTCATGCATGCACGTGACTATGAATTTGGTTCTGCATAATTTTCCCATGTATATAGTAGGATTTTTCGTTCAATTTGGAAAAACATCACAAGTGCATTTTTTTTTCTCGAAACCATACTAGTACCTATAGACTATAGTAATTTTAAACTCGTGCTTATAAATTGGTGCATTGCACTAAACTAATCTCTTATATATTCTACTGACTAAATAGTAAAGATAGCTCCACTCCGCAGTTTTTTACCATATGAAAATATATCTCCATTTATTAATAAATGTTTTAACGATAAGGCACTGCTTCTAATTATGAGGAAGAAATTAAAGATAATTATAAGATGATTAATTCATATAGGAAATTTTCATTAATTTTGATGTTATAAATCATCATTTTGATTTAAGAGAAATTTTCCGACGTCACAAATAACGATGTTAAGATAAGAAAATTTCCTTCTAGTTTGCATGCATGGCGATAAATATATAGAGATTTCCTCATGGAAAATGCTGACGTATATATATAGTATTTACGCACGCGTTAATTAATGTGTAGAGATTTCCTCATGGAAAATGCTGACGTATATAGTTTTACGCACGCGTTAATTTGTTTTCACAAAACGAACGAGTGAGTGCAACGAGCAAGTAAGTTTGTGAAAACAAATTAAACGCGTGCGTAAATACTGTACGTCAGCACTTTCTATAAGTAAATCTCTATATATACATTTCGAAACGAGTTTTCGCAGAAGTAAATCCATTCGTAAAACTCAGTGTCTATATATAATATATATATATTGTGGAAAACGTACTATACTACAGTACCCCCACCGACAAAATCACCAACGATAATATCCCCGGTGACAAAAATCCCCAATTGCTGAATTCCGACAAAAACCCACATTTCTGTATAACAATTTTTTAAATATATTTATCAGAACAAACTTTTTAAAACAATATAATTTGTAAAGAAAAAGTGGAAATACTGTTTAAATAAAAGAAAAGAATTATGAAAAATTACGTACTGTTCATGTCACTATTAAATTCGAATGTTGTGGCCGACGCCACGCTGCATTTGTCTCGCGTCCATCTCTGAAGTCTACGCATATGACGACATGTTTCTTAAATTATCGCTCATTGAAATCCTAACGTTTCGAACGCTCACTGCGAGCAAATCATGGATGAAAAATAATTTTCTCAGCTTTTTATATTTCACTAAGAATTCAGTAGTTTGGGGTTTTTGTCCCCGGGGATATTGTCGTCTGGGTTTTTGTCGGTGGGGATATTGTCGTCGGGGTTTTTGTCATGCATGTGGGGGTTTTGTCGGTATCCCGGTTAGATATAAGAAAAAAATCTTAAAAAGAAGAAATTCTCGGTGATATTTTTTATAAATCCTTTATCTCAAGAAACATTATTCGGGAGGGCGCGAAATAGGCATATAAAATTCAACCTGAAATAAAATTCAACCTCAAAAGAGATTCAGCAGTAAGCACGCGTTGCTTCTTAACATGCCTTGAGTTAAGCCTGCATGTCCGGCATATTTGGGTGGCAAACCGCGTAGGAAGACAACACTACTACTGCTGCTGCCGCTGCCACCACCACCACCACCACCACCACCACCACCACCACCACTTACCACCACCACCACCACCACTTACCACCACCACCACCACCACCACCCCCACGACCACCACCACCACCACCATCACCACTTACCACCACCACCACCACCACCACCACCACCACATAGTCTTTAATAATGAGAGCCATTAGACAGTCTTACAATATGCGTAATATTTAAGAACAAGTTTAAAGTCTGTTGTAAGTAATAAAAATGTAATATATCTATATTATATTGAATTAAAAATATATTCTTGTTTGTTCTGGCAGAAACGATATAAATTAAACTTAATAAATTTACTATTATATGAAGATGATAATAAAAATAACAATTATACCAGGTAAATAACAGTGTAGGTATAATGGTGATAATGTAACCTATCTACATGGTAGCTTATTAACAGTGAAAAATAACCTACATGCAGTGCAGGAGGCGTGAAATACCAATAATACCAAACTGTTTTTCATTGCCCAGTAAGATCAAAGGCATGACCCAAAGGTTCTATACATAAAGTATAACTTGATAATACATGTTAACAATTCTGAGCAGTACTGTATTTATTAATATAGTTTGGTATAGCCTATACCTATATCGGGAAACAAATATTACTGCATTAACTTTAACAATTGCTATCTAAACAAGACTGAAATGATGTTTATTTATGCAAAGCAAACTGCTCCAATGTCAATTCCAAATTCCTCATCTTTACCTCCTACATCATAAACAGCAATATCACGTAAAGGCAGTCGAACTGTATTGACCGTACGAACGTCGATTGTAGTTTTATGCCACTTGCCATCTTTCACCTAGGACAAAATATACGTTTGACAATTTTAATTAACCCATGTATCATCCACCACTTTTCATTAAATTGATTGAAAGACCATTCCTAATGAGCGGCGAAATATCATGCAGTCAGTTTAGATGTATGGTGTAATTTTTAGCATTGTAAACTAACTGTTGTTTATAAATATATTATCATTCTACAATACTCTAAAGTGAGTCGTTAGTTATTGTAATCTTTCTGTATTTTTGTGTTCAATGAAACCTTATTGCTTTGTCCTTAGGGACAGTTCATTTTTTATCTGAGAGAGGGGGGGTCTAGTGGAAATAGGGGTGGGCCATCCAAAAAAAGATGCTTTGAAAGGGTGGGCCACGCGAAAAAATATTAGCAAAAGGGGGTGGGTCACGCAAAAAACGATACAATGTGTTGTTCTGTTGCAAGAATGTCACCCTGAAAGCACACGAAATGGCCATTCTGGGCAACTAAAATTTTGCTCTCAAAAACGCGATTTTAAGGTTACATGTACTTTGGATATTTTAGGAGAGAATGTTGGGAGGGGCGGGGGGGGGGGTCTAAATGTTTGGTAGTTTTATATGGAATCTGACAAAATCGCACCGAAATATATTCATGCAATGGCCTATGAACGAGAATGCTCTAATCCCATCATTCATACAAAGCGAGATGGAATCCGTTCTTACCTTACAATCATCCTGGGGAGCTACGGGTCGAAATTTTCTCGCACGTAATGCATGATATTCCAGATCATTATCTCCCAGCATCTTTACATAATTGTTTTCTTTGTTTTCATCGTTTCTCCATGCAAACGAATTGCGGCAGTGATATGTTATATTTTGCCATGCATTTGTTGATAATATTTGTAAGAATTTCATTTGGTTACCATCAAGTTCATATACAATCTAAAATGATGCGACAATACTTTTACTTATTTGACAAAAACCGAATTCAGTGAGAGGGGTTGGTAAATGTGGAAAAAAAAGGAGCTAGAGACACACAGTTAACATACATTACATTCTCACGACCTGACTCACTCTTTGATGGCCTGACTCATTGAAATGATGTTTTTATGCATATTACACAGGCCCAGATTTACCGATATTCTGTAGGCCAACAATTTGGATAGCTCGCTTTCCAATGTTTTGGAGAAAAACATAAATTGCACTATTTCAAGATTTCCCCAAACTCTGTCGAATATAACATTTTAGATATTTATACATATATATTCTACTTAAAAACCGGTAATTCTGTTTCAGAGATAATAAATTCTAAAACTGATATGCCTCCATATGAGTCCATAAGATGTGTCGTCAGACGTGTAACCAATAGGTCCAAAATTGGTATATCCTGGCCCTGATGTTACCTTTTCAAAGTTTCCAAGTTCCCATCCGACCCAAACGTAACGATCTTTACCCGTATACCACTTTTTCTTTTCAATCTATAAGTAAACACATATCGTGAAACAGATAACGTTAACCTGAATGGCTGAATCAAGGACAATAAAGTTAATATGTTAAGGACATAATTCGCTTTGATGATCATAGTTGTCAGCTAACGCGTGTTTATGTCCATTTATATTATACATGTAAATGAATTGGGTGGCAACGGGAATAAACTAGTTAACCTGATTCCCTCCCGATTAATTCCCTCTCCTCCATCCAAAAGAAAAAGAAGGCCTGAGGCCGGTTGTATAAAAAAGTAGTTAAAGTTAACTATAGTTAGTGCGAAAGTTAACCAATCAGAATCGCGAATTTTAGAGTTAACTACTATTTAACTACAAAACGAGTAGTTAAAATGTAGTTATACACCCGGTCCCTGATACTCAAGTTATAAACTAGTATAAACGCGTTACATGAAAAGGTCTTTTATATATTAAAATTTCTAAATGCGTTTTTATTAAAATTGGTCTTCAATGTCGAACCTTGGATACTTTTGGTGAAACACAAGTAGACACGTTTTCAAAATCACAAAAGGCTAAAACAGCATCATTAGGTACTCCACCATTTGGGTCAATCCAGTATTTTCCTACAAAACAAATATATTTTATTAACTAGAAATTTAGATGGAGTTTATTGTTATATATTGAATATTTATGTTGGAATATATTCGACTACATGCACGATCGAATCACTTATCACTATATTTGTACTCTAAAATACAATAATTTTCTAGCAACAAGAAACATATTCTGCTTTCAGGATTCAAAAACATCAACTACACTACGCTGTATTTATTTCGAAGACTGACTCATGAGCTTTTAGCTAGAGCATACCCTAAGGTATAACCTATGGAAATATTTCGTGAGAACACAATACGTATTGGCGCTCTGATTTCAGTTTCCAGTACAGATGAAATAAAGCATTATAGTAATAGTCCGTAGGAGAGCGAGATGACCCCCCCTGTCAGAAATTTTGAATACCAAAACGAGTACTACAAACCAGGGAACCAGACAAAGAGTAGTGCCGTACTGGTTCATACTCTGTATAACTGCAGCACTTAAAATACCCTCAGGCTAAGCTTCAAAACGATAATGTCTGGGGAGTCGGTTTGGTGGCCCATTGGTGGCCACTATAGCCAGATACCAGTTTTGGAGGGTTAAATTAAATTTACAAATATTCATAAAATGAATGTGTGTAAAACATAGTGCGCTTTTCATTTACATGGTCACACCAATCAGAGCAGTTGATGGGAAGATCTACGCCACGTTTTTCGGAAATCTTGCCAAAATGAACCTCCTCTTAATTTGATCGAAATTTTCCGGTGAGACCGGCCTCAAACCTCAAAGTTTTGTATTCAATTTAACAATTTGATTGATCTATCCTGTCTGACCATGTTAGTGGAAAGCGTCCATAGATATTTAAAAAGACGGGCATTCACTTTACCTGACTTTAACGATGGTTGTGATTTTTTCAAATCTTTACAAGTTCTCGAGGGAAACAGTTTGCTTCCATTTGCATGTTTGTACAAATGAACATCTGTCATAGCATCACTAACATCAAGTAATATTTTAACCTGGAAAACGACAAGTTACCATACATGAAGTATAGATAAATGGCGATCTTCCTATACCGTAAATGATCTAATAAACACCCACTCTCTAATAGACGGCCACTACCTAATAAACGCCCCTGTCAAGCCAGAATTGTAACAGACAAAATTAATTATTGAATAGTGTCAGAGCTAGGAATGTTGAAGGGTTTAAACTTTTGTTAAGGTACGTTTATACGCTGCGATTTGTCGGGCCGATTTTAGGTTTTGCTAAATGATAAGGACGAATATTTTCAGTTGGCGAAGTCTTCAGATGACGTTTGCTACGTATTTTTCAAATATCATTCACGTGCATCTGAAATCGGCCCGATAAATCGCAGTGTGTGAACGTACTTTTACTCTGCAAACTGTTTGAAAGTGCAGTTGTTTAAGACAGTTAAAACTGTCGTATCCAGGAATAAACGCCCCTCTCTAATAGACGCACTTTATCTAACAAAATAGTACATCTTTATCTAAAAACTTTTGTGCGAAAATAAAAGCGCAGGGCATTTAACAGATAATTTACGGTAAGCCAGTTCGGAGTTGCAACAGCATTCGAGATAAATGTCTCTGTTTTAAGAACATGTGGCTAAAGACTGTTTTCCACGTCAAGCGTATCGTATCGTATCGTATCGTATCGTATCGTATCGTATCGTATCGTAACTTACCGTAGCGTTTTCCTTTGTGTGATCAAAGTTATATATTAGTTCTGCTCTAATGCTACCAAAACAATTAAATACGCTACGATTGTTTAAAACTGTAAGACCTTCTTAAGCACGAACGATTCAATTTATCTGCAAAAAGGTATTCGAGAACAAGCACTTTTTGAACGATTGACTCGATTCATATTCCAAAGTGTACATTTCTCTTTTTTGCTTTATACACAGGAAAAAATAAACTACAAAAGATATTGATCAAATGGACAGTTCCTTTCATGTAAAACACTAATGATGATTGAACACTTTTTTAATTAGTTTAATACGCATATTTTAAATCACCCGATCTTAGCTATACATGAAGGTCAATTTCCATATTAACATCCTCAACTTAAATATATTAACATTTAGATCCTGTAACCTTGCAATCCGATTCCCAAACGTTAACCCTGACCCTTAATCCCTGTCATTGTAATAGTAATATGAAAATACACCTAATTTTCAGACTGCGTAATTTAACTATATAAATTTGAATACAGTAGACGTACCATATTGCTTTCGTCCGTAGAGCGATAAAGGCTGTTGCTTTGTAGTTCATCTATCGTGTTTTTCTGTAATATATAGTAAGTAAAACTAGTCAGCTAAAAAGTACGCCATTTCGAAATTTTCTTAGCTTCCAGTTTGCAATATTACAACTTGTTCACATGTTTATTCGCGGTATTATAAATTGTATATTAAGTGTAAAAATATGAATTAAGATTTTACCACTTTGCTTTGGTAGTAGTCAGGAGGGCGTGTTTCTCCTTTCACTGCAGAACTCATATGTTGGAACTGTGCCACACCCGCTTGCTATGCAAATGAAATATAAAATTAAAATTATAACATATTTTTCAGATTTATTCTTCTCTGACTATAGAGATTGTCGCTGAGCATTCACTGTGACGAAGTTAATGTAACTTATACAGTAATAAGGTATCAAACTATTGCCAATGAGGAAATGTTGAACGAAATAGAACGACATCGTGGTAGAGGTGAAAGAGTGAAGGCTGAAGTAGTTTGGACAAGTCATGAGGGGAGAGAAGAGCAGCTAGTCAAATAGGCGTGGAGGTGGAATGCCGAGGGAAAGAGAAGCCATGGGAGAGCTGGCATCATATTGAGACACACTTTCAACAAGAACATAAATGCGGAAGATTGAACAAGATGGCGTAACTTCTCTCTATGTCGCCGTGTTCTGAACAGAGGGCCTAAGGAGGAGGACAATGACTTTATGAGACATACCTCTGCATGTGTAGCTGGAGGTCCCGGTGGACCTGGACGTCCAGAAAGACCCTGCAGACAAACAATAAGAAATGAGTCTTGTGGTAATGCATTGCGCGCTTATGTTATTTCATTGTTTAATATATATCTGTCTGAGAAGAGCCGAAAAAATTAATATAAAGTTCGTAGTTGATGGTAAAGTTTTCGTATTTCTTACCTGTAATCCAAGTCGACCCTATAAATAGTAAAAAATACACTATTGAAACACCAGTGATATATACTGGGGAGGGTGGATAATATCAAGTATTAATTTTTCTTAAAAAAATCATATCTACTGCACGTTCGCATACCTTAGGTCCAGTGCTTCCCTATATAAAGTAAATAAGGTTAACATATTTTAGGAATAAGATATTTTAACACTTAGACGTTTTAACACCGTGACATGTACATGCGCAGTTGCTTTGTATACTTAAAACAGTGCAATGATCAGTATTAAAATTGAATTTGGATTGAAAGCTTGGTAAAATAAATAAGTGTTGTGCATCTTTTACACATGATTAATGTTATCCAATTGGTAACTCTAAATGTTTGTCATACTATAAATACTTACAGTTATTCCGGCGTATCCATCAGAACCCAATTCGCCCTAAAAATTTAGACTGGAGCACAGAGACTTACAACCATGACATAAGAACACAGCACAAAGTCGTGTTATACAGGGTGTCTCAAAAAAACCGCTACCCTTAGAAATTAGAGGTTTTAGAAAAAGCCTCGATTTTGTACACTTGGGAATTTAAAATTGCTTATTTGCTTCTAATTGCATGCAAATATGCCAGACAAAGCGAAATTTCTAAAGCCTCTAATTTCTAAGGGCAGCGGGTTTTTTGAGACACCCTGTATTTTGTATCACATTCAAATAATATTTTCTTTGTGTTTGACAATCTGTTATATAAAGAATATTTACCTTGAAAGATTTTTGTTTCGTCACAATGGGCCTGACACTTAACATAACACTAAGGCGCAATATATACACGCCTAACATATTGTCATGATCCATATCCATGCACTCATGACTCAGTGTCAGAACGTTCCATTCTCTTTTCTTCGACTTCGTTTTCAGATTTGTTGATTTTTAAAGTCTCAATGTTCTACATGCCATACATCCAGTCACAGAGTCACTCATTGACATTGTTTCGACTTTTTAAATATTCTGCTTTTTCCCATTGTGTTATTGTACCTTTCTAAAATGCTTTCTTTGCCATCTTCCAAAGACCTTTCTGTATTTCAAGCAAATTTGTCTTTACCAAATACTTTGTTCCTTGCCCTTGGTTTCCGTGTGCGACAAATTTGTTGATTAATTTATACTTTTTAGTTAACTCTCTAATTCGTTCATATAATGATGACTTTTGAGTTTCAAGGCCGCACAATGAATATAATACTACAGTAACAAATATATAGTCAATAAGTCCAACACAACACATGTGATTTCTGTGACTGATAATAAGTAAATTATAACATTTACAATAATATAGAAGTTCTGATTGGCAAGAAAAGTTGCGTAATTTTAATGAAAAAGTGTAATTCAGTGCCAAAAAAAGTAAAAAAGTAATACGCGGCAAGCGCCCAAACAGAAGACACGTTAAATAATTGTGTTTATGCCCGCATATAACATTGTAACATATAACTGTGATGTCACTCATGCATGCACGTGACTATGAATTTGGTTCTGCATAATTTTCCCATGTATATAGTAGGATTTTTCGTTCAATTTGGAAAAACATCACAAGTGCATTTTTTTTTCTCGAAACCATACTAGTACCTATAGACTATAGTAATTTTAAACTCGTGCTTATAAATTGGTGCATTGCACTAAACTAATCTCTTATATATTCTACTGACTAAATAGTAAAGATAGCTCCACTCCGCAGTTTTTTACCATATGAAAATATATCTCCATTTATTAATAAATGTTTTAACGATAAGGCACTGCTTCTAATTATGAGGAAGAAATTAAAGATAATTATAAGATGATTAATTCATATAGGAAATTTTCATTAATTTTGATGTTATAAATCATCATTTTGATTTAAGAGAAATTTTCCGACGTCACAAATAACGATGTTAAGATAAGAAAATTTCCTTCTAGTTTGCATGCATGGCGATAAATATATAGAGATTTCCTCATGGAAAATGCTGACGTATATATATAGTATTTACGCACGCGTTAATTAATGTGTAGAGATTTCCTCATGGAAAATGCTGACGTATATAGTTTTACGCACGCGTTAATTTGTTTTCACAAAACGAACGAGTGAGTGCAACGAGCAAGTAAGTTTGTGAAAACAAATTAAACGCGTGCGTAAATACTGTACGTCAGCACTTTCTATAAGTAAATCTCTATATATACATTTCGAAACGAGTTTTCGCAGAAGTAAATCCATTCGTAAAACTCAGTGTCTATATATAATATATATATATTGTGGAAAACGTACTATACTACAGTACCCCCACCGACAAAATCACCAACGATAATATCCCCGGTGACAAAAATCAGTAGAGAATTCAGTAGTTTGGGGTTTTTGTCCCCGGGGATATTGTCGTCTGGGTTTTTGTCGGTGGGGATATTGTCGTCGGGGTTTTTGTCATGCATGTGGGGGTTTTGTCGGTATCCCGGTTAGATATAGATAAAAAAAAAAAGAAGAAAAGAAAAATGATATTTTCATGCATGGGGGTTTGTGTTTGGTATCCTGGTTATATATAAGAAAAAAAAAAGAAAAATTCTCGGTATAAATCCTTTATCTCAAGAAACATTATTCGGGAGGGCGCGAAATAGGCATATAAAATTCAACCTGAAATAAAATTCAACCTCAAAAGAGATTCAGCAGTAAGCACGCGTTGCTTCTTAACATGCCTTGAGTTAAGCCTGCATGTCCGGCATATTTGGGTGGCAAACCGCGTAGGAAGACAACACTACTACTGCTGCTGCCGCTGCCACCACCACCACCACCACCACCACCACCACCACCACTTACCACCACCACCACCACCACCACCACCACCACCACCACCACCACCCCCACCACCACCACCACCACCACCATCACCACTTACCACCACCACCACCACCACCACCACCACCACATAGTCTTTAATAATGAGAGCCATTAGACAGTCTTACAATATGCGTAATATTTAAGAACAAGTTTAAAGTCTGTTGTAAGTAATAAAAATGTAATATATCTATATTATATTGAATTAAAAATATATTCTTGTTTGTTCTGGCAGAAACGATATAAATTAAACTTAATAAATTTACTATTATATGAAGATGATAATAAAAATAACAATTATACCAGGTAAATAACAGTGTAGGTATAATGGTGATAATGTAACCTATCTACATGGTAGCTTATTAACAGTGAAAAATAACCTACATGCAGTGCAGGAGGCGTGAAATACCAATAATACCAAACTGTTTTTCATTGCCCAGTAAGATCAAAGGCATGACCCAAAGGTTCTATACATAAAGTATAACTTGATAATACATGTTAACAATTCTGAGCAGTACTGTATTTATTAATATAGTTTGGTATAGCCTATACCTATATCGGGAAACAAATATTACTGCATTAACTTTAACAATTGCTATCTAAACAAGACTGAAATGATGTTTATTTATGCAAAGCAAACTGCTCCAATGTCAATTCCAAATTCCTCATCTTTACCTCCTACATCATAAACAGCAATATCACGTAAAGGCAGTCGAACTGTATTGACCGTACGAACGTCGATTGTAGTTTTATGCCACTTGCCATCTTTCACCTAGGACAAAATATACGTTTGACAATTTTAATTAACCCATGTATCATCCACCACTTTTCATTAAATTGATTGAAAGACCATTCCTAATGAGCGGCGAAATATCATGCAGTCAGTTTAGATGTATGGTGTAATTTTTAGCATTGTAAACTAACTGTTGTTTATAAATATATTATCATTCTACAATACTCTAAAGTGAGTCGTTAGTTATTGTAATCTTTCTGTATTTTTGTGTTCAATGAAACCTTATTGCTTTGTCCTTAGGGACAGTTCATTTTTTATCTGAGAGAGGGGGGGTCTAGTGGAAATAGGGGTGGGCCATCCAAAAAAAGATGCTTTGAAAGGGTGGGCCACGCGAAAAAATATTAGCAAAAGGGGGTGGGTCACGCAAAAAACGATACAATGTGTTGTTCTGTTGCAAGAATGTCACCCTGAAAGCACACGAAATGGCCATTCTGGGCAACTAAAATTTTGCTCTCAAAAACGCGATTTTAAGGTTACATGTACTTTGGATATTTTAGGAGAGAATGTTGGGAGGGGCGGGGGGGGGTCTAAATGTTTGGTAGTTTTATATGGAATCTGACAAAATCGCACCGAAATATATTCATGCGCATGCAATGGCCTATGAACGAGAATGCTCTAATCCCATCATTCATACAAAGCGAGATGGAATCCGTTCTTACCTTACAATCATCCTGGGGAGCTACGGGTCGAAATTTTCTCGCACGTAATGCATGATATTCCAGATCATTATCTCCCAGCATCTTTACATAATTGTTTTCTTTGTTTTCATCGTTTCTCCATGCAAACGAATTGCGGCAGTGATATGTTATATTTTGCCATGCATTTGTTGATAATATTTGTAAGAATTTCATTTGGTTACCATCAAGTTCATATACAATCTAAAATGATGCGACAATACTTTTACTTATTTGACAAAAACCGAATTCAGTGAGAGGGGTTGGTAAATGTGGAAAAAAAAGGAGCTAGAGACACACAGTTAACATACATTACATTCTCACGACCTGACTCATCTCTTGATGGCAAATGATGTTTTTATGCATATTACACAGGCCCAGATTTACCGATATTCTGTAGGCCAACAATTTGGATAGCTCGCTTTCCAATGTTTTGGAGAAAAACATAAATTGCACTATTTCAAGATTTCCCCAAACTCTGTCGAATATAACATTTTAGATATTTATACATATATATTCTACTTAAAAACCGGTAATTCTGTTTCAGAGATAATAAATTCTAAAACTGATATGCCTCCATATGAGTCCATAAGATGTGTCGTCAGACGTGTAACCAATAGGTCCAAAATTGGTATATCCTGGCCCTGATGTTACCTTTTCAAAGTTTCCAAGTTCCCATCCGACCCAAACGTAACGATCTTTACCCGTATACCACTTTTTCTTTTCAATCTATAAGTAAACACATATCGTGAAACAGATAACGTTAACCTGAATGGCTGAATCAAGGACAATAAAGTTAATATGTTAAGGACATAATTCGCTTTGATGATCATAGTTGTCAGCTAACGCGTGTTTATGTCCATTTATATTATACATGTAAATGAATTGGGTGGCAACGGGAATAAACTAGTTAACCTGATTCCCTCCCGATTAATTCCCTCTCCTCCATCCAAAAGAAAAAGAAGGCCTGAGGCCGGTTGTATAAAAAAGTAGTTAAAGTTAACTATAGTTAGTGCGAAAGTTAACCAATCAGAATCGCGAATTTTAGAGTTAACTACTATTTAACTACAAAACGAGTAGTTAAAATGTAGTTATACACCCGGTCCCTGATACTCAAGTTATAAACTAGTATAAACGCGTTACATGAAAAGGTCTTTTATATATTAAAATTTCTAAATGCGTTTTTATTAAAATTGGTCTTCAATGTCGAACCTTGGATACTTTTGGTGAAACACAAGTAGACACGTTTTCAAAATCACAAAAGGCTAAAACAGCATCATTAGGTACTCCACCATTTGGGTCAATCCAGTATTTTCCTACAAAACAAATATATTTTATTAACTAGAAATTTAGATGGAGTTTATTGTTATATATTGAATATTTATGTTGGAATATATTCGACTACATGCACGATCGAATCACTTATCACTATATTTGTACTCTAAAATACAATAATTTTCTAGCAACAAGAAACATATTCTGCTTTCAGGATTCAAAAACATCAACTACACTACGCTGTATTTATTTCGAAGACTGACTCATGAGCTTTTAGCTAGAGCATACCCTAAGGTATAACCTATGGAAATATTTCGTGAGAACACAATACGTATTGGCGCTCTGATTTCAGTTTCCAGTACAGATGAAATAAAGCATTATAGTAATAGTCCGTAGGAGAGCGAGATGACCCCCCCTGTCAGAAATTTTGAATACCAAAACGAGTACTACAAACCAGGGAACCAGACAAAGAGTAGTGCCGTACTGGTTCATACTCTGTATAACTGCAGCACTTAAAATAACCTCAGGCCAAGCTTCAAAACGATAATGTCTGGGGAGTCGGTTTGGTGGCCCACTGGTGGCCACTATAGCCAGATACCAGTTTTGGAGGGTTCAATTAAATTTACAAATATTCATAAAATGAATGTGTGTAAAACATAGTGCGCTTTTCATTTACATGGTCACACCAATCAGAGCAGTTGATGGGAAGATCTACGCCACGTTTTTCGGAAATCTTGCCAAAATGAACCTCCTCTTAATTTGATCGAAATTTTCCGGTGAGACCGGCCTCAAACCTCAAAGTTTTGTATTCCATTTAACAATTTGATTGATCTATCCTGTCTGACCATGTTAGTGGAAAGCGTCCATAGATATTTAAAAAGACGGGCATTCACTTTACCTGACTTTAACGATGGTTGTGATTTTTTCAAATCTTTACAAGTTCTCGAGGGAAACAGTTTGCTTCCATTTGCATGTTTGTACAAATGAACATCTGTCATAGCATCACTAACATCAAGTAATATTTTAACCTGGAAAACGACAAGTTACCATACATGAAGTATATAAGATAAATGGCGATCTTCCTATACCGTAAATGATCTAATAAACACCCACTCTCTAATAGACGGCCACTACCTAATAAACGCCCCTGTCAAGCCAGAATTGTAACAGACAAAATTAATTATTGAATAGTGTCAGAGCTAGGAATGTTGAAGGGTTTAAACTTTTGTTAAGGTACGTTTATACGCTGCGATTTGTCGGGCCGATTTTAGGTTTTGCTAAATGATAAGGACGAATATTTTCAGTTGGCGAAGTCTTCAGATGACGTTTGCTACGTATTTTTCAAATATCATTCACGTGCATCTGAAATCGGCCCGATAAATCGCAGTGTGTGAACGTACTTTTACTCTGCAAACTGTTTGAAAGTGCAGTTGTTTAAGACAGTTAAAACTGTCGTATCCAGGAATAAACGCCCCTCTCTAATAGACGCACTTTATCTAACAAAATAGTACATCTTTATCTAAAAACTTTTGTGCGAAAATAAAAGCGCAGGGCATTTAACAGATAATTTACGGTAAGCCAGTTCGGAGTTGCAACAGCATTCGAGATAAATGTCTCTGTTTTAAGAACATGTGGCTAAAGACTGTTTTCCACGTCAAGCGTATCGTATCGTATCGTATCGTATCGTATCGTATCGTAACTTACCGTAGCGTTTTCCTTTGTGTCAAAGTTATATTAGTTCTGCTCTAATGCTACCAAAACAATTAAATACGCTACGATTGTTTAAAACTGTAAGACCTTCTTAAGCACGAACGATTCAATTTATCTGCAAAAAGGTATTCGAGAACAAGCACTTTTTGAACGATTGACTCGATTCATATTCCAAAGTGTACATTTCTCTTTTTTGCTTTATACACAGGAAAAAATAAACTACAAAAGATATTGATCAAATGGACAGTTCCTTTCATGTAAAACACTAATGATGATTGAACACTTTTTTAATTAGTTTAATACGCATATTTTAAATCACCCGATCTTAGCTATACATGAAGGTCAATTTCCATATTAACATCCTCAACTTAAATATATTAACATTTAGATCCTGTAACCTTGCAATCCGATTCCCAAACGTTAACCCTGACCCTTAATCCCTGTCATTGTAATAGTAATATGAAAATACACCTAATTTTCAGACTGCGTAATTTAACTATATAAATTTGAATACAGTAGACGTACCATATTGCTTTCGTCCGTAGAGCGATAAAGGCTGTTGCTTTGTAGTTCATCTATCGTGTTTTTCTGTAATATATAGTAAGTAAAACTAGTCAGCTAAAAAGTACGCCATTTCGAAATTTTCTTAGCTTCCAGTTTGCAATATTACAACTTGTTCACATGTTTATTCGCGGTATTATAAATTGTATATTAAGTGTAAAAATATGAATTAAGATTTTACCACTTTGCTTTGGTAGTAGTCAGGAGGGCGTGTTTCTCCTTTCACTGCAGAACTCATATGTTGGAACTGTGCCACACCCGCTTGCTATGCAAATGAAATATAAAATTAAAATTATAACATATTTTTCAGATTTATTCTTCTCTGACTATAGAGATTGTCGCTGAGCATTCACTGTGACGAAGTTAATGTAACTTATACAGTAATAAGGTATCAAACTATTGCCAATGAGGAAATGTTGAACGAAATAGAACGACATCGTGGTAGAGGTGAAAGAGTGAAGGCTGAAGTAGTTTGGACAAGTCATGAGGGGAGAGAAGAGCAGCTAGTCAAATAGGCGTGGAGGTGGAATGCCGAGGGAAAGAGAAGCCATGGGAGAGCTGGCATCATATTGAGACACACTTTCAACAAGAACATAAATGCGGAAGATTGAACAAGATGGCGTAACTTCTCTCTATGTCGCCGTGTTCTGAACAGAGGGCCTAAGGAGGAGGACAATGACTTTATGAGACATACCTCTGCATGTGTAGCTGGAGGTCCCGGTGGACCTGGACGTCCAGAAAGACCCTGCAGACAAACAATAAGAAATGAGTCTTGTGGTAATGCATTGCGCGCTTATGTTATTTCATTGTTTAATATATATCTGTCTGAGAAGAGCCGAAAAAATTAATATAAAGTTCGTAGTTGATGGTAAAGTTTTCGTATTTCTTACCTGTAATCCAAGTCGACCCTATAAATAGTAAAAAATACACTATTGAAACACCAGTGATATATACTGGGGAGGGTGGATAATATCAAGTATTAATTTTTCTTAAAAAAATCATATCTACTGCACGTTCGCATACCTTAGGTCCAGTGCTTCCCTATATAAAGTAAATAAGGTTAACATATTTTAGGAATAAGATATTTTAACACTTAGACGTTTTAACACCGTGACATGTACATGCGCAGTTGCTTTGTATACTTAAAACAGTGCAATGATCAGTATTAAAATTGAATTTGGATTGAAAGCTTGGTAAAATAAATAAGTGTTGTGCATCTTTTACACATGATTAATGTTATCCAATTGGTAACTCTAAATGTTTGTCATACTATAAATACTTACAGTTATTCCGGCGTATCCATCAGAACCCAATTCGCCCTAAAAATAGAAGGAACATACTTGCTAGATTTTATGCTGTCATTAAAACATCCATCATAGCTACATGTATTCCTATTATATAGCCTGCCGCAAACTGAGAGCGCCTGGGTACGAGGCAGTAACAAAGTCAAGATTCATTCTGCAATGTCGACGCTTTATCTTTACCTCTATTAACAACGAGGCGTTACTTATATAATAAACTTCAATTATGTTTATTTCAAAATTAACAATATATTGTACTGCGCGAGCATGCCTTGCATAAAAACAAGCGCATGCACTACTTGGAACTGACAATTCTTCGAAAAGAATCTGAAAATTTATAGTGATAGTCTCTAAATGAGCTGTAAGAGTCAATTTCGTCAATAGATAATTTAGCATCACGCGCAACGTATTCATATGTACTTCGCAGGCGTTATACACGAGAAAGACGCCAGGTATACGTGTATTGCGAAATATGGATTCCACGGGGGAAGGTGGTGGTTTTATTTCCTTGTAAATTACTCTTCTCCACATAATAATAGAGATTATACCGAGTCCATTTCAGTTTTTGTTATATAAGTTGATGTTCATCACACATATAATTTCATAATTGTTAAAAATTATAATGAAAACTATTTTTGCCATGACAGAATATAGTCGTACCTTTCCCCCTGCCACACCTGGTGGGCCAGGTCTTCCAAGATATCCTGTACTACCCTTCAAGAAAAATCACAGAAAAGTCATCTTAATTTATTTGCATGGAAAAGATCCGTTATTAACGTCATACTCAATTCTCATACATGTCAATTTTTAAAATTTCATTTGTTATTTAAATTATTTCTATACACCTCAGCTAACACATACTCACAGACAGACAGACAGACAGACAGACAGACAGACAGACAGACAGACAGACAGACAGACAGACAGACAGACAGACAGACAGACAGACAGACAGACAGACAGACAGACAGACAGACAGACAGACAGACAGACAGACAGACAGACAGACATTAAACACTACATGGCAGTCAGAAGGCTGAATTGCGCAGGTATGCAGGTCAAAATTATATATGCATTTCAAACGTTAATAATGTAATTAGATATATAAAAGATATTATTAAAAGAGTAATTAGAAGAATAAAACTTATAGTAAAGGTTAGGTTCGATCTTTAAGCATGCAAATACTGTGCGCGTTTACTCGACGACGGAATGAATGTATTTTTGAAGCGATCAGTATTAATAAAGGGCAATTCGTAACCACGATTACGTCTTAACTTGTAATAAGATCTATTTGTTTCTAGTAAAAGGTTGTGTAACTTGTGACTATCATCAGCCGACGTTGAGTGAAAAAGTTTATCACACAAATTTCTGGACTCGTTCTAAGGTCGGATACAGACACGGTAAAAGTTGACGATGTCAGTTGCAGGGATTTTAGCCCGCTTCAGTTGGACTAGAAAAAACAAGCGTTTATTGGCTTTCTTGATTACGTTGTTCACATGATTGTTCCATATAATAGATTGTCAGAAACCGTAAGACCCAAGATCTTTGCATGGTGAACTACCTCAATTGGTTTTTCACTAATAATTACTGGATCAAAGTGGTGCTTCTGATGTTTAAAGTCGATTACTAGTTTCTTGCATTTGTCAATGTTAAGTTGTAATCTGTTCTGGAGAAACCAGTTCTCGACGACGTCCACACCTTTTTGTATCTGGCTGCGGGAATCTCTCTGAACAACTTCGGAGATGGTCGTGTCGTCGACAAATTTCCAAGCAGGCATTCAGTCACTTTAAGGTCATTTATCATGAGAAAAAAGAGTCAGGGGCCTAGCTTAGTTCCTTGTGGCGCACCTGACGAAACTCGACCCCATTCAGAGTAGCAATTGTTAGAAAGTTTTACTCTTTGAAATCGGTCAATGAGGAAATCAGCGACCAATAGAAAGATTTCCTTAGGAATAGCTAATGCACGGAGTTTTCCCAAAAGAATGTGATGGTCAATCAGATCAAAAGCCTTCCTATAGTAAAAAAAGTATCACTCTGACCGCTGCACCTGTGCCGTCTGTAGCGAGCGCCCACTGATGTATCATGGAGACCAGTGCATGAATCGTTGAGGATTTTGGGATAGCACCGTATTGGTCGAGGTTGATTATCTCAAGCACTGCTGGGGCAATGTATTTTGACACCACAAACTCTTCGGCGACCATGGAACTGGTCGGAGTAAGGGAAATTGTCGGAGAAAGGGAGATGTGTTTTAATAATAGCCGAAATTGACCAATTATATAAAAGCAAGGCGCCCTGATTAAAAGCGTCTACAATTCACTTTTTAAGTACACATATTTTATGAAAAATTGCTTCACAAAAAACTTCTCATGTATCTTGCTAAAATATAGTGAGTACTATAAATAGACATATCAGGTACTTACCAAAGGACCTTGAACTCCTGGCAACCCTGGTTTACCTTTGACACCTATAGAACCCTTTAAAATAAATATAATATACTCAAATATTTATTTATAAAGCGGTCACCATGCATGTAGACCCAGTCCCCTCCCGAACGTGTGTAGGTGCATGCATGCATGGGTTTCACTTTCATGCAAACACTGTGGTCAATCGAAAGTTCTCAAAGCGAGAAATAATTCGAGTTCGTTTCATTACAAGTAGTTTTCTCCTAAAGATTTCAACAGTTCTGAAGTTGACGAACCATAAGGCATTCTAAAACCCATCAATAAGCTATAGCTTCCGTATTTGCATGGTACTACAGTCCTACACTTTTATGATCAAATATTCGTGACATACGTATGCTCCAGGTTTGCCAGCAGGACCTTGTCCTCCTTCAGCACCTTTAATTCCCTACACAAGGAAACAGCACAATAAATTCACTATACTGCGTTGAAGAGTTGCTCTATAGCTTATTAGTTATTAGTTGTAACTACTAAACTACCTAAAACTCGGCTTTTTGCCAATTCTTGAGGTAACCTACGTCGAGGAAGTGAGGGACCTAACTAGTATATAGATCGTGAACTGAAAAAGACCGAACTGAACATTTTCGTATTTTTGAGTCTCTGGCTCAGGAGCTTGATTTCCTGCATTTTCAGACACAATATTTTCATATATTCCTTCTAGACAGATTAAATATTAAATATATGAACGGTTATTGTGCTTTTGAACATAATTTGTGATGGAATCCTTTCGCAAATAACACCTGTTTTTAAATATACTAAAGAAAAATTTATTATTGCACAAAATCTCATTTATTACTGCACAAATGGACCATTCCCCTATTAGACTAACTTTTGAACTAGGAAATTGTATCAGTACAGCTGGAAAGAGCATCCTAAGTTTAGCAAAATTGCAAGGTTTGGTTGCGAAATGTCGTAAAATGTGGAAAATATAGCGCTGTGAAGTTGGTAAATTTTCTATATTTTTGTATTACGTGCGGAAAACGGTTTCCACATTTAACATTTCACAACCAAACTTTGCAATTTTACTAAACTTAGGATGCTCTTTCCAGCTGTACTGATACAATTTCCTAATTCAAAAGTTAGTTTAATAGGGGAATGGTCCATTGGTTATCACTGCACCTTAATATAATCTTCAAATAATCCCTGCACTCGAATGCTTTACAGTTGACTCAGTTACTTAACTTAGGGACCGTTCATTATATATATATATATGGGGGGGGGGGGCTGGAGGAAAATTAGGGGGGTCCCAAAAACTAATGGTAGTAACTAGGGGGACATGCCAACGTTTTCGGGAAACACAAAATTCAAAATTGCAGACCCCCTAGGTTGAGCTCCTCCAACTAACAATTTGCTTCCGACGGCACAGTGATCAAATTTGAAAAAGGCATTGTGTGGAAGATAGTTCCTGAGTTTCAAAGCAATCATTACATAAGGAATACTTTTTACATACTGTTTAGAATAATGTCCACACAACTTTTACACACAGTTGTTTATAAGGGCGGGGGTTATTGAAATCTATCCAAGGGTAATGGGGGGGGCATGAGAAAAGTGATAATTTAATGGGGTGGGTCAAGAATTTTTTTTAGTAAATTTAATTTTCCTCCAGTCCACCCCTATGAATAATTAATGAACAGTCCCTTAGGTTACACATTTGTAGTAACATACGATAAATTTATGACCTTCATGACGACAAAACTGACATTGACCAAAGCCAAAAAACGTTCTTACGATATTATTACCACCCACTTTTAAACATACAGTGGAACCCCATTAATACGGTCAAGAATGGACAATAAACATTTGGCCGTATTAACGGGGCATATTTATAACGAAGGGGATTATCTTGGTGTTTTGCTGGGACAACAATAAGTGACCGTAATAAAAAGGTGACCGAATTAATAAGGTGGAGTTTCATTGTAATTAAATCTTGGGCGACGAATGCTACATAGTCATAATTAAGTACATTGTAAGTGCAATATATAAACGAAATATAAGTCGATAGATATATAAATACAGTAATAATTACTTTAACTTCTTGAATAATTTGAAGTATTCACCTTTATACCAGACGTGCCTGGTGTTCCTGTATCTCCAGTCTGTCCGCGTTTTGCCTGTGAAGTTAAATAGTTTTTATTTGAAACCACGAAAGTAACACAAACTTAGTAAAATAATACTTGATGGATGTTAAAATATGTTAGATATACTAAACATAATCAGCTGAACCAAGTTTACGCCTTCTCACAGTGTGCATGTGCATGTACATGCTGTACTGTGTTTTCTTTGTTTTCAATATTTGATTAATTTCAACAATTGCAAATATGATTTACCATTACTGCGAATGAAAGAACAAAAACTTGCTAACATGAACGCAATAAATCTAATCAGCATGTGTTTTGTACGATGTGATGATTTATGGTATATCGTATATATTTTTTATACAACGTGAAGTTCACTATCCGATAAGTATAAAGAAACTGTTTTGTTGCGAGCAAGTAAGGTTTTTCATTTACCTGGTCTCCTTTACTTCCTTTTGGTCCCTCAGCTCCTTCCTGTCCAGCTGGTCCCTACATATATGTTATTCAATTTATATTTACCACGTAACTGCACACAACAGCTTACTGTGCTATGCTAGAGACCCGTATCCATACTTTACCTATACCATATTACCAGTACGTATAGCAGTTATCTGCGACTATATAGTTATGCATACATACATACTGTACATACATACATTATTCAGTTCACTACCCATTGGGTCTTTTCAGTGACCGATTACATCAAGTATCTCGCTTACCTATATTACGTACTTAGCCTACACTATCTATTTTACAACAATTGTAATATTACCTTCCTAATCTGTATATTCTAACCCACCCAGTCAACTTTCCCTTTGGGAGGAAACCGGAGTGCCCGGAGAAAACCCACGACTTTCGGCAGAGCGTTGACTTACTCTTTTCACTTGAGTGTGATGAGTAAAGTCTCCAGCGAGAATCGAACTCAAGACTCTTGCGCTTGATCTGACGACTGCGCCACCGAAGCCCCTATATAATATAAGATAGATCAACTTGCCGTTTCACCAGAATCTCCACGTGAACCTTTAATTCCAACTCTTCCAGCAGGTCCAAGTAAACCTGATAAGCCGGTTTCACCAACTGGTCCAACATTACCTTCCATACCCTGAAAATAGGAAGCAAAATTTTATATTTACTAGGCAAACTAGCCTTTCAGTACAAATTGAACTGAGGACCATCCATGCGCGGATCAAATGCAAGAAAAAATCCTCGGTATAGAAGCAATTCATTATCCAATAAATATTTAATTATAAAAAAGGTATGTTGAATGAATATATGCATGGTAACAACGGTTTAGAAATACAGTAAACTATTTCCTTAGTCCTTACAGTCATTATTGCTTCTTACTTGCTTTTGAAAACATTAATCTGAATTAAATTAACATTGCTCTCTCGCACTGCTCTTTGTTTGGAAATATCCACCTGCTTGTTTATAAGATATGTACCTACCCGATCGCCGGCTACTCCATTTCGACCTTTTGATCCCTTTGGTCCCCTTTTACCCTAAAGCGATATAAAGGTAGATTTGATTAAAAGAAAAACCCTTTACATCTTTTCTAGATAGATGTTTTAAACAATAGTCCATTTTCGCATTACGGTTCAGTTACCGCAGCACCTTAGAATTGGCGTTCACAGTTAGTTTTCTGCGGTTTCAGTATTTGTTGCGTCGTTGCAAGAAAACCAGTTTCTACATACAAATTTTGGTTCAGTAAATATAGGCCAAGAAGTAGAGGAAATATACATTAAACAAACTGACGTTTTTACCAAATGAGCCTTTCCGCATGAAGCCAATGGACCACGCGATGAAGCAATGTAACGATGCCGATGAATGTGATTGGTTGAAGAACGTCCGAAGTTTTCTCTGTTCGAACTTTTGCAACATCCAATCAAATTAGTCTACGTGCTATCCACGCACTTCGTGCGGAAAGGTCTATTCTGTAAACCTCGGCTTACCACGCTTGAGTTTAGTCTCCCTCGCAGGCGGCAGTTGTGTAGCTTCAGATTTATAAAATGTATATGCTTACCGCTAGGCCTCGTGGTCCTTCATTTCCTTTTGTTCCAGACGGACCTATCAATCCCTTAATAAAACAATTAAATTAAATTGTACAAAAAAACAAAAAAATATTATCTATTTATTATCAAACGGATAAATACAAAAAATATTTTGCTTCATAAGCAATACAATGCTAAGTGCGCTCTTGGTTTCTAATTGATTGACTATAATTTGTAACAAGAAAAATTTTCCAAAGTGGCAATAAGGCAAATTGAGTGGTCACTACCGTCGTTTGCATGAAAAATGAACAGCAGGATATAAAAGCACTATTTGTTCTTACGAGAAACGTTAACGTTTGTAACGAAGGTTTAATTTAGCTTAGCCCATCAGCGTGACCGTTTTTAAACGTGGTTGGTTGATCAGGTTACAACCTGCCAATCCTTGGACAAACATGAAAGTCTAACGTGAGCAAAGACAAGGTTTTTATCTGTGATACCATGGTAATATAAATGACGGTAATGTAATACCATGGTAATACGAATGTACACCATGTACTCATCAACCTTCATGTATACATAATTAGAATCCATTACAATAAAATCAAGATTACACTTTAGAGCACCATCTCACACGTTTCAAGTATTTAAATTCTATCGCAAGCAGTTTGTATACCTGCTGTCCAGAAACGCCATTTTTGCCATCTTCGCCATCAACGCCTTGTTTACCCTAAAACACAGACATGCACGTTTTGATTATAAGGAATTTGTAAAATACTAACTGTCAATCCTTAAAGCCTGGTTTACACAATCTTAAGTTTGGGCCAGCATGATCTCGTCTTTACTATTTGGCTCATTCAGTTTGTATAAGTAAATGAACAAAGCAAACCCAAGCCACGGCTTGCAGGGGACTAAGATCTACGGAGTGATTGGTTTTGTAAATCAATAATTAGCAAGTATACATCATGTAGTGCATCATCTTACCTGTTCACCTCGAGGTCCAGGCAAACCAACACCTCCTGACAGTCCTGGAGTTCCCTATATCACATAATTAGCGGAAGGTTAGTTGTCTGATATCCGGTGGTAGGGCAAAGCCTCCTGAATTTCCGACAAAACTGCAACTTGCATTCAGGTTAAAAACAAATTTTCTAATTTACGTAAAGGTTTCCCCTCCCACACCCCGTCACAATTTCTGTCTCTGTCTTTACTCGGGTGCCCATGTCGGTTTCAGCTATACTGAAGTATATCAAGATGCATACGAGAGGCATCAAGACCTATAATTTGTTTCCCAACTCGATGTTGTGTGTCTTCAGTACGAAGGTTACTATGAATTAGTTAGTTTGCCAATCATTAAAGGGAATGTAACATTATTTGGTGTTTAAATACAAGTATGCTATATAACAGAAATTGTAGAAGATGTATTAAATGCATTTAAAATTTAAACCTTTTGACCATAAACTCCAGTTTCTCCGGTTTCACCAAATTGACCAGGGGGACCCTAAAAGTTAAAAAAATTAAAATTGACAAAACAGTCATTATCTGCACAACATTCGAGATCAAACTCTGGTTTTTATCCCTGCCTTTATCATCATAAAATATCTGACTAACTAACTACGTGCTCTATATCATGTTCCGGAACATGAAGGTTTGAAAGATGGAGACGGGCGTGATGGATAGTTTTATAATAAAGAGTATAAGAAATAATTTTCATTTTTGCGCCAAAACAGGTATTTAAATTTAAAACTGTACAGGCGAAACGAGTCTGTCTCCTTGCATTTCTCTAATTTTACTCACCCGTAATAAAACCTTGCGGCAAATGGCAAAATTTTATGTACTATTCAAAGACCACAGCCAACAATTAGATACCCCAAAATCAATAATAATTTTTGTTCTCATCATTTCGACTATATAATAGGAATGCCTTTCTTTTCAAATGACAAACTATGTGTATTGTTCTATGTGTTTAGTTGTTTACCAATCCTTGATGTCCACAGTATACATACCGCATAACCGATATCACCAGAATCTCCTTCTTCTCCTGAGTTACCAGGTTCACCCTGCATAAAAGGCCATTATTAGGGTTTTTGGATACACACAACTATAGTTTATTTATATATTATATAGTAATATACCGTGTTTAAATAATCTTACCTGAGGTCCTTCAGGACCAACATCACCAATATATCCAATTTCACCCTTACTGCCCTGTAAATTATGATGAACTAATAAACTCCAATATTTATAATAGCGTTTAATCTTCCAACCAACGCGAAGGGTGTGTACTACAGTAATGAGGGTAACAGGGTTAGACACATAAAGGAACGTGTTTATGTTTGTTCACATGTTCGTCACGTGATCAGTACTAACCTTTTCACCACTAGAACCAGCTTCTCCTGTTAATCCTGGAGAACCCTTTTCACCCTGTTCAAACAACAAATATTGCAATCACGCCTCTTTAATTTCCTACTATAGTAAAATATACATTTTCTTGTTTGAGAAATCGCAGATAAAGCATTCGTTCAGTTATGGTGAGTTGGACCAAATCTATACTGTATATATGAGATTTTTCCATTAGGAAATGGCCGATTCTCTTCTCTTTTGTCTTTAAAATATAATAGCATTTTCAGGACAACTTGTTCACCTGTCCCTCAATGCTTCTTCAGTTCGCATGGCACTGAGGTCTATTAATCGAAATTAATTTGGAGCACAAGTACAGTAACAGCGAGAAACTTTCATACTACGAGTTTTGCTTCAGCAGTTCTACACAAAACAATTCTTGAATGTTTTAAATTATCATATTATTATTGATGTATTTAAACTATTTCAAAAAGTTTTAAAAGGTACAGTACCTGTATTCCAGATGGTCCAGACAAACCATTAGCTCCTTGTTCGCCTTCAACGCCCTAAGTAAAGACGCAACAGGTATAAAATAACAATTATATACCATCACAAATGCTACATGTGGAAATGACAGTAAGAAATACTGTATGACCATTTATACCTCTTCCCCTCTCTCTCCGCGTGCACCTTTATCTCCTGTCTTTCCTCGTTCACCCTGTTCAACAATGAGGGAGATCTCTTAGTTTGACAATACGTTAGACGTATTAAAGAACAATAAATTTTATACGGACGTTGGTTTCTCTAATCTGCCATTACTATAGGACCAATGTACGGGAAAACGTCTCTATTTGTCCTTAAAACGCCTTTCGAACTTTTATCTCAAATGCGTTAGAAAGGTTATTAGTTAGTCCCTTAGTGATAGCTGACTTACGGTATCAGTATGTAGTACGCGGTGCCTACCTTATCACCACGCTCTCCTTGGCTTCCTTGATTACCACTATCGCCACGTTGTCCCTAATATACATACGTGTGAGAAATTTAACCAAGTTTTCTCCTAGTTTGCAATTTGCATTAATTACACTTTTAGTTACCGTTTATAGGAACACAAGTAGAACACAGGCAAGGGTGTTGGAGGCATCGTTTTGTTAGTATACACCTGTCCTTGCATCTCTACAACCGGGGTTTGATCCCTGCAATATGCAATTGTCTGATTATTATTTTGCTTCATGCAACCGCGTGTGAGAAAAGCCGGAGTGCTTCCAGTTTGACCCTACCAAACACCCTAGATTTCTCTGGGTACTCGAGTTTCTTCTTGTAGTAAAATTGGGCCAATAAGGACCCTATACTGGACCTCTAGAACTGACAAAGCTAACCAATATGAATAAAGTTAGTTTAGTTTTTAGCCGAACAGCCACTCACCACTGGGCCTTTAAAGCCATTTACACCAACGCCCCCGGTGCCACCTCGTGAACCCTAAGAACAATATTCATATGAAACATGGATCCAAATTAACATTACATACAGGTAGACTTTAAGAGGTAAGAATTTAGTTGACACTAGGGTTCCTGTACATGTAGACAGACGTTTCTGTTTCTTTGTTTGTATTTTTGTTGGAATATTTGTACATTGTATGTTTGCTCATTTGTGCATTTAATTCTTTCTTCCCCAAAAACTTATTCCAAAGATGATTAAAAGTTACATTACGGAACAAAACACACTCACACTCCAAATTTATGACTTCTAAGTTACAGCAAAAATAGTTACGTAAATATATAAGCAGCTACGTCAATGCCAGTCTTAAAAAGGACCTTACCATCCTTCCTGCTTGCCCCCTGGGCCCCTTAACTCCGTCTGATCCTCGTTGACCCTTAACACAGAATTGATAAGTTTAAGTTCACAAAAAGCGTTTAAAAAGAATTTTTCACAGCAATTCATAACATTTATCAAAATTCTAACATTGGTGAAGTTTTAAAAGAAAGTTGCACCTTTCAGTATAAATTCATAGAAATAATGAAGGATATTTCGTCTTCACAACCAATTACCTTTGCTCCATCAACAGCCGGCCTACCCGGCGAACCTTGATCACCAATACGTCCCTAAAACAATCATAAAACAATCATAAAACAATCATAAAACAATCATAAAACAATCATAAAACAATCATAAAACAATCATAAAACAATCATAAAACAATCATAAAACAATCATAAAACAATCATAAAACAATCATAAAACAATCATAAAACAATCATAAAACAATCATAAAACAATCATAAAACAATCATAAAACAATCATAAAACAATCATAAAACAATCATAAAACAATCATAAAACAATCATAAAACAATCATAAAACAATCATAAAACAATCATAAAACAATCATAAAACAATCATAAAACAATCATAAAACAATCATAAAACAATCATAAAACAATCATAAAACAATCATAAAACAATCATAAAACAATCATAAAGTGGCAGGAAGAGACTATCTCATGTGCAGTGAGAAACAATACGATACGGTAAACAGAAATATTTTGAAGACTT
This sequence comes from Trachythela sp. YZ-2020, assembly GCA_016169945.1. Classification (NCBI taxonomy): domain Eukaryota; kingdom Metazoa; phylum Cnidaria; class Anthozoa; order Malacalcyonacea; family Clavulariidae; genus Trachythela; species Trachythela sp. YZ-2020. The sequence continues at coordinate 2,109,696 of JADLSH010000369.1, forward strand.
ACAAACCTTAAAACCGTTGGAACCACCATCTCCTCTTCTACCTTCAGCTCCAAGAGACCCCTGAAACGTTTAACCGATATGTCAAAACCACTGCACACATAGATACACATTTCAGAGCAAACTGCACGGCACATGAAAACTTCATACATTTATCACATATAAACAAGGTCTGGATATTCAAAGACCGTGCAATCGTTTAAGTTGGAGAATACTAAAACTAGTATATGGACCAATAAAAGACCAATCTTTTAGATTGCAAATATTGCAGCGTTTAAAACAGGTTTAAACAGATTCAAAGTTTATAAACAGAATGCAAAGTCAGTTATACTTACTGGTACTCCTGGTTTTCCGTCTTCACCCAATTCTCCTGTCTTGCCTCGATCACCCTAAAAACATCAAGACAGGAACGGTCTTTCATTTTTAAAGCACTAATGTGTTTTTCAGCAGAATGTCAGAAAGTATATAAGTAAAAGTTCACAGTAGAAATAATTTAAGCCTTGCTGTGTACAAGATCCTTAATCTAGGTAGGGTAGGGTAGGGTAGGGTAGGGTAGGGTATGGTAGAATAGGGTAAGGTAGGGTAGGGTATGGAAGGGGTGGTATCATTCCTACTTCCAGTTGAGAGCTGAATTGCGAAGGACGGCAGCTCAAACGTGACCGAGTTGATGGCTTACTAGGGCGGCCACCATACGACCCATGTTTGATCACGGAGCACAGCAAACGTTGAAAGGTTCGTGAGGAAAACCGGAGTACTCGGAGAAAAACCTTCGAAGCACAGGATAGAACCAACCACAACTCTACTTACATTACCTTCGCTATGACTATATATTGGTCGTCCATTATTACGTCTTTTCCTGTATAATTTAGGTCTAATGCACTGTTTAATATTTTACCATTCCTTGATACATTTGTTTATTTTACAATCTCGGTAATGAGGTCCATGTAGCGCGAGAGTATGCGTCTGAATGGTATTAAAGAGTCATCGTATGGTACCTGTGGACCTTTATCTCCTAGCCGACCTTGAAAACCTGCTAATCCATTTAGACCCTGTAAAAATGAAATAAAATGAATACAGGAAACGGACGGCGGAATATTAACAACAACAACAACAACAACAACAACAACAACAACAACAACAACAACAACAACGACAACGACAACGACAACGACAACGACAACGACAACGAATCACTATGAAGGAACAAGCCAAACGATATATGCAATATATTCACAAGACTATACTAAGGGCAGAATGAAAATAAATGACAAACCTCAAGTCCACTTTCCCCAAAACTGCCTGATAAACCATCCGGTCCAGGAAGACCCTGTTGTGATAATCATTATAGATATTCTATAGCTCTCAAATGAATTTAAAGAATGCGCACAAAGTAAATGTTCAATAACGTACTTTCTGACCATCACTTCCTCCATCTCCCTGTCTTCCCTTGTATCCACGTTCACCCTGTAAGGGACAAACATTTTCTTTTCTCAATAAATCTTGTCTTGCTTATCTTTAGCTTTAACTTAGCAATTACTGGTAATGTCCATATTCTATAAAATCCTTAACACTTCCCCTATTTATACTAGAGACGGAAGATCAGTTTGAAAGATTAGTTTGAAACAAAGAAAGATAGTTCATATGATTATTCGTCTGTGTATAAACACCGTAAACAGACGGACCATCCGTCAACACGAACTATATCAACTATCTGATGATCTATCTCTGTGTATAAATAGGTATTAGACGAACTACTGTACAGTATAACGCAAATAGGCAAATATCAGGCATGATTATTCCCAGGAGTATATTGTCAGTATAGATCACGCTAGTTCCGTCTAGATTGTTCGTCTAGATTGTTCGTTTCGTAAGATTCGAGATAATCTGTAGGGTCTCTCACATGCTGCCCCATGCATAGTATGTTTCAACATCCAAGGGATTTTGCTTATATGAGAAAGTGCACTGGGTACGAGGTTGCATACGTCTTGTGTTGAATACGCTAAATACGGTTGTATACGTTGAATACCTTATCTCCCGAAGGTCCTGCTACTCCAACGTCTCCCTGTCGACCCTTAGAATTAAGAAATTAATATTGAATTGGACATGATCAAGGCAAACGTTAATCAAACATACCAATAATCTGGCCCATCTTAATTATATTATTCATACTGTATATAGAAGTTAAGTCTATCATAAAGTTATATAGCCTTACTTTCTCTCCCATGCCTCCCAATTCACCTCTATCCCCAATTTCTCCCTGAAACACAAGAATAAAACGCGGTGTATTTTTGTCTTTTGAACTAAAAAGACTTTAGACTTTGGACTTCAGACTTAGTAGGTAAAACGTTAAAAGTATATATGGGAAGTCCTACTGTTTATACAGTATCAACTCTATACGGGTCCATTGTTATAATTATATAAGTCACTAGCCCATAAAGAGAATAAAATAAAGAACCAGACACAATGCTGAAGTGCGGTGTCCCGTCTAGTCTAGCACTGTCACGCACAATAATAAATAATCATTCTCCAGTATAAGAAGTGTTTTCGCAGATATTTTGTAATGTGTTTCTTCGTACCTCAGTGGTTAGAGCGTGCGCCTACACGCGCCTTTGACTCGGATGTTGAGGGTTCAAATTCACTCTCAAATAATTTTTTAAACATTTGTGATTAGATATGGAGTTGGGATGGGCATATTTCATAAAAATCCAAAATTGTAGAACAAAACACGCCGGATATTTGTTGACAAAATAATTTGAAGAGGTAGAATATTAATGGGCGGCCGCAGGAAAATCTGCTACACAGGCATAATTATAGGGCCTGGGCTTCCTGTGTATAATGAACATAGCTTAAAATTCCGAACGAACAAACGAACGAACTCACCGAGAAAATAAAGCTGTGCCAACTTTTCAGGGGCACCGCAATCTACGATTATCTACCACAAAAAGCTGTATTTCAAGACCATCACCTGTGCTCAGAAACCGTTTGATGAATTAAATATGACATAGTCCTTACCTTTTCCCCATCACTTCCAATTTCTCCAGAATTTCCAATCTGACCATCCTCAGCCTTGAAATACGATATGTTACATCACTCATATTTTCATACTCATAGTTTGAATTTGTTAATTTTACAAAACATGAAATATAACCATACTAAATTAGAACTTGCAACCAATTTATCCGCGATAATGTCGAAAACAGATTCTATGGTCCAGTTAAATAACCATGGAGCAGACCGTCAAAAATACCGCTTTTCAGAAATATTAAAGACATTGAAAAACTAACGGCATAAATTGGATTGCGATAATGTCGGGAAATCCACTATACATTTCAAAAAATTTCGTACACTTAATCAAATTAACATACCGCCAATCCTGATTCTCCTATGTCGCCTTTCTCTCCTCGCTCTCCAGAATCGCCCTAAATATAAATTCATTTTTCGTCATGTCAACTTCTACACGTTTCATACAAATTTTTCAGACCACACACATCCCTTGGTTTTTCTTCAGTTAATTTACCTCCGTGGAGAAACTCGTGCTAGAAGTCTAACATTCTATATCCTGGTTTCTATATAGCCATAATTAGTTCACCAGATTTGCTGCGGAGTGCTGCGGGGTGTTACAACAACATCGCAATCATCTTTTGAGCACTTACCCTGTTACCATTTATTCCTCCTGAACCATCATCACCATCAGGACCAGTAGATCCCTGCGTGATAGGAATGTATTATTATACTGTACATTTGGAAATCTTTGGGATGTCATTACGTGTAAATTTCAGTAGCCTATTGGAGTCTAAAAACTTATTGAATTTAATTCCTTCGGCAAGTGGAGCTCTTTGTTTTCATTTTTACTGTATGTAGTGTGAGAAAATGCCTTAAAATTTACAAAGTGATAATATTAAATTAATTATGATTTGATTGTGATTGGCTAAAAACCTACAGATAATTCTCAATGTCTTGCCACCTACACGACATTGAAAATTATCTGTAGGTGACGTAATTTTTTGCCGCTATTTTTTCCCTACAAAACCTCTGCATTTATAAATGCATAATAAACAATTATTAAATTCGGTTTTCGCATGATATCGAGAATTATCGAGCCGATAATTCTCAATATCATGCTCAACCTCATCCAATAATTGTTAATTAGTAGTAGGGATGTTCGGTATGAAAAATGTTCGGTATCGGTATACCGGAAAAATTATACCGATATTATCGGTATACCGGTCTTTGGGCCGCGTTAATTAGAGATGAAATTTCTCAATAGAAATTTCAAGGAAGGAACTTCAGCCACATTCGCCTTTTCACACATCAATTTGGCATTTGCACTACAACAAAGTCGATGATTTCGGCATATCAAAAATTTCGGTATAGCGAAAAATTCCGGTATATTGGAAATTTCGGTATATCGCCATATCGGTATGACTGAAAACCTAATACCGATATACCGATATTGTCCATACCGATATTTTCAGTATATCGGTATACCGAACAGCCCTAATTAGTAGTAAAATATTTAAATTGCAATTTTTTTTATATAAAACTTTACACAGCGATTTTAAATACCTTTGGACCTTGATCTCCAGTTGTACCTCCAACCCCTTGTTCACCCTCTCTACCCTATACGAAAAGAAAAAAATGTAAAACAGAAAAAAATCGATATCGCTGTGCCAAGATTTCTAGTAAATTAGACATTTTTTCCTTAAATAATAAATATATCAAAAGAGAATTAAGGTGTAAAAGTTCGTCGGGTTGATTTGTGTAGAGACCTATGCCGACTATTGATATGCATTAAAATTCCACACATACCTGTTTACCTTTCGAACCATAAAGACCTATCGGTCCAGTCAGTCCAACTTCACCCTATAATTAATTCTTGGTTAATTAATGTCAATATTTAACTATGTGTTGCAAATTGTCAACAAGTTTGGAGAAAGCGGTACGAACACAATTTGATATCGGTTTGGTAGAACAAGCAGATATCGGTTTATTATAAAAGATATCGAAAACGATGCCTGTTTAACGCGTGTAACGCATATTAAACTAGTTGGCATTCTGGGACTGCATACCTTCGCCAGCAAATTTAGTCAAGTATTCATGCATAAATTATAAACGCTGTTGTTTAGCCCGGAAAATCAAGACAAAATTTTGTAAATTTCTCATCCAATTTTGTCCAAATTGAACCAAATTTTAAATGAAAACATAGCCTCCTGGCGGAAGAAATAACACATATGACGTAACACGTATTACAAAAGTAGTACGAATAACACGCATAACTTGTTCACCTCTGGACCAGCTACTCCCCACTCTCCTGTATCACCAACACTTCCCTTAAAAGAATACAAAATACCTTTCAATGAAGTAATTTTTATCTATATATTGTTCACGATCAATTTAATTGTTCAATCAAAATGTTTATGAAACGAAATTTTGTCCTAGTTTTTTATTACATAACTTGAAAGTATCTTCAAAATAATGAAGAATGGCCGTTACAGTTTATTCATATCTCATCTCATTCCCAAGTTATCACACTTTTTGAATTTTTAGTTATGACGTCACTGGTTTACTTGAGGTGGTACAAAAAGACGAAAGTCTGATATCTCAGAGGCTATTCAACGAAATTAAGTGAAATTTAGTACAATTAGCAAGTGCACCTAGGCAAACATTTTGGTACGTATATATGGTTGTCATGGAAAAGCACTAGTCCCTAGTCCCTTCTCTTCTATTTGCCTACTTCTTTGCTTGCAACAAACTAAGAAGCATTTTTTGCGATTCCCACTTATTGTTATGGTTTGTATTGGCGTTTTGGTGCGTATAAACCTTTTGAGTAAAATAAACGTTCGTTGGAACAGGCATAAAAGAGACATTATTTAAATAGATAAAAAAGATCAGGTAACTAGTGTGTTGCCATGAGAACCATAAATACGATCCAAAATGTTTGTCTAGGTGCACTTGCTAATTGTACAAAATTTTAGTTTATTTCCTTCAATAGCCTCTGAGATATCAGACTTTCCTCATTTTCTACCACCTCATAACTCAAAATACAAAAAGTGTGATAACTTGGGAATGAGATGAGATATGAATAAACTTGTTTTGAAGATACTTTCAACTGATGCAATAAAAAAATGGGGCAAAATTTCGTTTCATAATTAAGATTAATTTAAAATATAGACTTGTATTGGTCAATACTGTACTTACAGCCCTTCCTCTGGCACCACTATCTCCAATTGCACCTGGTGCACCAGTATCACCCTGAAGTAAAGATTTATTGACAAATAATCTTTTTAAATTCAAGATTGATTTTCTCAGTTCCTGAATACTTCACAGACACGGTACTGCTGAGTTGAGGTCTTACTGTACTGCATTTTCACTCGTTTTTATTCTCGTTAAGACCAGAAAGTATTCGAGATTTTAAACATTAATGTTTGGGTGGCTAATTAGGATGTTCATGTACGGTCATTTTGATTTATGCTGCATTGTGATAATATAATCAAAATAAAATATGTGAACATTCTACTTACATCTAATCCGTTCATTCCAGCTATTCCACTTGGTCCTTCACCCCCCTGTAAAATATATGTCCAATAAAAGCTTCCCAATGATTGTGCTATCGCTACACTTCAGAATCGCTTTTATTGCATGAATGTTAAAATCTTGTACAATTTTCAATACAAAGTGAGTTACGCTAGCTAATTGAGAAATACGTTATTTTTTATTTATACTTATAATAAACCGTACATTATATACTGTACGGCGAGATTTATTCACAATTCAAAGCAGTTAAGAAAATTAAACAGTAACGAAAGATAAATATATTCGATTTTTTGCATAATGCCATCTATTTTTATTCCATCTGAGGAATTCCTATTATCGATCTATAATAAAAAATTTCCACGTGCCACCCTAGTTCAAATAAGAGATAACTAGCTTATTTTTACTTGTGGTCTAAAACCATAATAATCAATAATAACCAGTCGTTTAAATATATTACTATTACTACAAAATTATTACCTCATCACCTTCTTCTCCTTCTTCACCAGGCAGACCTCTATCACCATCACCACCCTAAAATCAGGTGGAACATATTGGGGTAATACCGGATATTATGGCAAATTTATCACAAATGTGTCAGGTTTTTTCATCACTCTCTCGGAAGACATCGGCTCCGTACGCTTATGTGGAGGACAGTCCTAGCTGTTAAGGGCGCCTACTTATACTTGATAATGTTACATAAACAGAACTACCATAGTATACCTGGGGTCCAGCTTCTCCTCGACTACCTTGAATACCAGCATCACCATTAGAACCCTATTAAGGTTACAGAAATATGAGATATCTTCTGAAATGATAGTCAATTGGATAAGTGTTCAAACTACAATGCAGTGACCGGTAACCGTATAGTTTACCTTAGCTCCTGAAACGCCAACATTCCCTGCGGATCCCTGATCACCTTGGGCTCCCTGTAAAAAGACACGTCAGAGAAAACATTTACTTTTACAACTAAAAATTCATAAAGTACGTCACAGCTATACAGCCTCGCCCTTAAACCTATTGTCCTTTCCCCGACTCTAGCCTTAATCCTAGCACCATTTCGACGTAACCATAGACCTTATGTCTAATCTCAGCCCTACAGTGCAATCATACTTACAGTCTTTCCATTTGAACCCGCTTGTCCATTTCCACCTTGAGGTCCAGCCTCTCCCTTAAGATGGAAATATGTATAAAAATATACCATTTGTACACTTATGTAAAATCTCTCTGATTAAAGTCTTAATATCCTAATGATCTATCAGACTGTTGAATTCAAAATAATCAAAATACACAAGAGAAACTTTTGGTCAAAAAAACATCTGTTGTTTGAAAGCAGAACCAGGGCGTCTATAAGATAGGGCGGCGAAACGGCAATGTAACCCCTGATCAATGTGTGATGGACCCCCCCCCCAAATATTCTTTGTGGAGATTTTTTTTTTATAAAGAAAAAAAAACCACACAAATATATTATATACAGAATTACTATTGTTCACTATTGTTTAACATTGAAAAGAGAAAAAATTACTACAATAGAATAAACATTAGAATGATCTACATCTGAGCACATAATTACATACTTGCATACTTTATACTTATTCAATGTTTTTTTCGTTTCAACAATAGTTAATAAGCAAATCCTACATGCTGTCCGAAGTTGTGAATGAATTAGGTATAACTGAAACACAGCGTTAGTGTAAACAGCGTTGATTGCCTGTCATAATTTCCCTGTTACTTTCCCCGGCTGGTGCGCATTCAATGGCGTGTAGCAATGGCAAAAATTCAAAAACGATAAAAATTAAGACGATATTTATACCAAATATATTAACATCCCGATTTACTTAAAGTACTCCCATGCCTGTCAGTTCTGTTGAAAAATTTTATAAAATTTTTTATGGAACTGCCACTGGTTGGAACTGCATGCAGTGATGAATGATCTTCGACTGATTTACAAAATCAATAAAATCTCTTCATCGGTTTGTTTGTTTTATGGTGTTTAGTATTGGCAATATATGTAGGATATAAATTTGTAAATTGGTGAAAATTGTGAAGTGTGTGTTTTGAAATACTTTGAAATAAGCGAATTTTCAAAAAAATTTTTACACTGAAAAATTTTTTTTTATACACAACCTTTATGCTGCAGTTGACATGCTATACAAAAAAAAAAAAAAAAAAAAAAAAACACAAAACAAAATGAATAAAAGTCAAAGTTTGGGTGCGGTAGTGTTGTCTTAAAAAAGCTACGTTCTAGCTCGATTCTAAGGTACGAAATTATTAAATTGTTTTTTGCCAAATGGAAGTTCTCAATGGAAGTCACAAATGTTTCGAGTAAACTTTAGAACTAGATATGTTAGATAAAAGTTAAAAACTTAAAAAAACATGTGCTTGAAAAGAAAAGACTTAAAATACAGCAACAAAAAATACAATAACAATCGAATGAATAATTTTTTACTTTAACCATTATTCTTTCCACTTCTTTTTTTTTTTTTTTTTTTTTTTTAACAAAGGCCGCGTCGTCCCAGTCCCAGTCCCAAAGCGCATCACACATTGATCACGACATTATCTAGCCGTTTCGCCGCCCTATCTTATAGTCGCCCTGGCAGAACCTACAGGTAGGTTATGACAAATACTTAAGACAATCTTACAGCTTGTGTTCTTACAATTTATATTTTCTAAAGTTTTAAAATCAAGACGCAAACATACAGGAATACACAAACCAAAATAGTGGGATATTACCCAAGGATTAGCGATAATTGATCTTTCAATTATTGTGATGTCCAAAAGGCGAGTCATTAGTTGAATTTTATAAGCTAGTCAAAACTTGTAGCGTGTTTTAGTTTTCACTCTATATCTCTATGATATATCTATGATATTCATCAACTGTATATAATTTCAAACATAAATGCATACCATTGATCCTTTGTCGCCTTGCTCTCCAGGAGGTCCAGGGTCAGCTCTATCTCCCTAGAAAGCATAAGAATTTCAATAACCACAACAATGCATCATAGTTTACTGGTTCTCAAGTTTGTAAAATGCCAGGCAGTGCCATTATATATATACGCGACTAAATTTAGGAATTGTTCTTATTCGGCATTAAAGTTACAGAAAATATGACCGAAGGTTTGGGCGTTAACCTAAACTTAGGACATTTCTTCTTATTCAGGTTTCTTCTTATGAATCTAATGTATAATAGTATAAATGCATTATTTGCATCTTCTTAGACCACATGTCAATGTAAAATTTTCTATGTAGCTACTAGAATTAAAGTGATATTGTTTACTAAACGCCAGTTCTATTGTTCTACTGTTCTAGTACTTCACCTTCTCTCCAGGTTCTCCAGGAATGCCTGGAGCTCCTGTGGTACCCTACATAAAGCAACGAAAAATAGTCATGTTGTTATTATTGGTGCAGCAGTTGAGAAAAAGTTTTAATGATGAAACTGAAACTGATATACGCCTAATCACAGTAAAAAATACCAGCGTTATATATATAGCTTGTCAAGTTGTGTTGTTAAAACCAATATTAAAATGCATAGTGAATAGACTCTATCAGTTGGCAACTTGGCATGTTTTCATACCCATTGACACCCGTCGATTCACATGTATAATTTAAGTGCTTGGTTTCCTTTGTTGCATTGTATGCTTACAATATCAGAAGAGTGGTAACTATGCATCGAATTATAAACATGCGTTAGATTATTAAGTCTTCCGTAGTTTTTCTGAACTGAAATATTGTTTAAATTGTTTAAATACTTTAATAAATACAATTTCTTGTGATTTTATTTAAACGTGCGTTTGTTGATTTTACCGGTTCTCCTGCAGCATGAGATGGAGCTCCCACGGCTGCAGAACCTGGATCACCCTAAAACATACAAACATGACAAATTTACACATGATATGTACATGAACAAATACATGATAATATACAAAACTGGAAATTATTCTTCATTCTACGATGATTGTGAAACGGTCATCTCTGAATGTGGAGCTGTTACAAATTGAGAGTGGGTCACCACGGTGGTATAAATTTATGCAAGGATACTGTCAGTTAAGCAATTCCTAAATGTCAGAACAAACTAATTCTATCTGGATGTTCAGAAAAGACATGCAAAACTAACCGTTGCACTACTCCCCCTTCTAAATAATGACCCTTACATTATCATAATGAAACATGTTTATGGCTGTTTGTTTCAGATGAGTGGGCAGATTGTAAGACTTGGGATCTCAACAGAATACCAACATGATGAAATACAAAAATATTGGTACATTGTTCCCGGCCTAACTATACTGTACAATAAAAGTAAACTTGTATATTTTCTCTAGTATATTTTGGCTAACCAACAATGTACCAAGAAAGATGAGTATTTGAAAATTTAGTCAGTAATATAATGCAAGGTTTGGAAACTCGATGGAAGAGGTATAAGCGTCACGAAGAGGTATAAGCGTCACGAAGAGGTATAAGCGTCACGAAGAGGTATAAGCGTCACGAAGAGGTATAAGCGTCACGAAGAGGTATAAGCGTCACGAAGAGGTATAAGCGTCACGGAGAGGTATAAGGGTGTGAGTATCTCATTTGCCGAAAAAAAGGCGTGGTCTCTGGGTGTGGTCATTCCTGACTACTCAATTTCACATAACTTTGGAATCCGGCATATCTTTACGTTTGAGAGGATTTTGTTGGACAACGCCTTAATTCAATAGGAATAACAGGCCAGGGAAAAGATCTGGCCGTGGGTCTTGCATAACTAGGGGGTAGGCTCCACAGAGAAAATTTTGAGATTTGAAGACCAGAAAGGCCATTTCATCCATTCTGAGCTGCGGATTTACTATCAAACATTCCCCCCTAAACATGCCTATTTTGGAGAAAAAGGAACATGAAAAAGACGCAGAAATAACAAAATTGTTTTGTCAATACTTGTAACATCGAGTTTTTGAATTATCTTAAAACACGAAAATAATTAGAAAAAATTCATTTTGGTTAATGTTGTAACAGCAGCACAACAGTAGTTGAGATTGTAATGCCGCATTTTAAATTGTCTCCAAAAATACTTCGTTTGCCGACGGATCGGACAGATAACGCAGCTTCTATATCGCATCTTTATTTGACGGGAATTTCTTTAATAACTGACAATAGTCAATATGCATAATTTGACCACATTTTTGACGACATTTACAATAAAGAATTCCTCCCTTTAACGTATCGTTCATTTATGGTGATATTTTAGTTTGCCGACAAATCCTTCATTTGCCGACAACATTTTTCAGGGAGGGTGTCACCACCCCTCTTCGCGACGGCCCTGCCCGTCCGTATTGTGTTTTCACGCATTAATCAATGTTTCGGCCTAACTGTCCATAACCTAATAACCTAGGCAATTGGTTAAGTTAAACAGTATTTTTGCATAAAGATATATTGTATTCCATCGAAATTCAAAATCTGGTATTCTAGTAAAATGCCACCAACCCCAAATATAACACATACCAAGAAATACATTTCATCTTAGAATGACCCAAATATAACACATACCAAAAATCATATTTCATCTTAGAATGACGCAAATATAACACATACCAAAATTCATATTCATCTTAGAATGACGCAAATATAACACATACCAAAAATCATATTTCATCTTAGAATGACGCAAATATAACATATACCAAAAATCATATTCATCTTAGAATGACGCAAATATAACACATACCAAAAATCATATTTCATCTTAGAATGACGCAAATATAACACATACCAAAAATCATATTTCATCTTAGAATGACGCAAATATAACACATACTAAAATTCATATTCATCTTAGAATGACCCAAATATAACACATACCAAAAATCATATTTCATCTTAGAATGACGCAAATATAACACATACCAAAAATCATATTCATCTTAGAATGACGCAAATGTAACACATACCAAAAATCATATTTCATCTTAGAATGACGCAAATATAACACATACCAAAATTCATATTCATCTTAGAATGACGCAAATATAACACATACCAAAAATCATATTTCATCTTAGAATGACGCAAATATAACACATACCAAAATTCATATTCATCTTAGAATGACGCAAATATAACACATACCAAAAATCATATTTCATCTTAGAATGACGCAAATATAACATATACCAAAAATCATATTCATCTTAGAATGACGCAAATATAACACATACCAAAAATCATATTTCATCTTAGAATGACGCAAATATAACACATACCAAAAATCATATTTCATCTTAGAATGACGCAAATATAACACATACTAAAATTCATATTCATCTTAGAATGACCCAAATATAACACATACCAAAAATCATATTTCATCTTAGAATGACGCAAATATAACACATACCAAAAATCATATTCATCTTAGAATGACGCAAATGTAACACATACCAAAAATCATATTTCATCTTAGAATGACGCAAATATAACACATACCAAAAATCATATTTCATCTTAGAATGACGCAAATATAACACATACCAAAAATCATATTTCATCTTAGAATGACGCAAATATAACACATACCAAAATTCATATTCATCTTAGAATGACGCAAATATAACACATACCAAAAATCATATTTCATCTTAGAATGACGCAAATATAACATATACCAAAAATCATATTCATCTTAGAATGACGCAAATATAACACATACCAAAAATCATATTTCATCTTAGAATGACGCAAATATAACACATAAAGTACTTGACATTTTCCTAACTAATTATCCACATTTATGGAATCACCCTAGAGTCTTTGATAGCTTAGTAAAATCTGACCATTTGGCTGTCGTGATAACTCCACGGGTAGCTGTAAAACCGGAAAGAAAAACAGTTTATTTTAGAGATTCAAGAGACCATCGGAAGTTTGCTATGGTGAGAGAGTTGGAAGCACAAGACTGGAGCTGTATTGATGACTGTGAAGACGTGAACGAATCAGTTATGTTATTAAATCATATTATCACTTCTGCATTCAACAACAGTTGTCCATTGATTAAGATAAAATTATCCACACGAGATCCCCCATACATGTCTCCTTTGGTAAAACACTTATGCAAAATACGCAATAAAAGTGTGAGGAAAGGAGTTAACGAAGATTTACAAAGAAAGATAAATAAGCTTATCCGAGAAAATATGGTTAGTGAAGTTAAAAAGGAGAATGGGAAATACGCATCTGGATCGAAGAAATGGTGGGACACAGTTAATAAAATCACCGGTAGGAAGGCAAATCATACCAGTATAAATATTGATCCAAGTGTTATAAATAGTTATTTCAAAACAATAAACACTGATGATAATTATACATATCCTGAACTCGTCCCTATACCCAATGAGACTAGAGTACCAAATGTTGATATACCTACTGTAGAAAGGTTTTGGAAAAACAAAGAAAACATCAACAGGTCCTGATGGCCTACCCTATTGGGTATGGAAAGACTTTGCAAAATATTTAGCTCCAGTGATAACAAAGATATTTAATATGTCATTGGAACAGCAATGCGTTCCCCTCCTATGGAAATTAGCCAATCTTAATCCAATACCTAAGGAAAGCCCCCTTATAGAATGTACACAATTAAGGCCTATATCTCTTACGAACGTAATAATGAGATTGTTCGAAAGAATAGTGCTTAAAAAGGAGATCTCATCAGAACTAAAACATTTAATAAAATCCGACCAATTCGCATATAAGGAAGGTACCAGCGCAACTGATGCTCTTATTATGTGTCACCATAAATGGCTAAATTGGCTGGATGGTGATGTTGATCATGTCAGGGTGATTTCATTCGATCTCAAGAAAGCCTTTGATTCCGTTTCTCACCACATCATTTGTAAGAAGCTAGAAAACCAACATTAATCCATATGTAATAAATTGGATTAGAAATTTTTTGACTGATAGGAGACAAAGAGTAATAGTGAACGGAATAGAAACAAATTATGTAGACATAAATAAAGGAGTACCGCAAGGCACAGTTCTTGGACCATTTCTATTTTCCTTAATGATAAATGATCTAACAGTCAAAGATCCAAATAATAACATACTAGTCAAATTTGCAGATGATATGACTGTTAGCGCTCCAGTGAAAAATAATTATGACTCCGCACTAGCTGAGGTAGACAATATTGAAAAATGGACGGAAACAAACAGAATGTCATTAAATCTAAATAAAACATGGAAATGGTCGTAAGTGGCAAATCTACAAATCCTTTACCAGAACCAATAACGGGTATCGAACGAAAGACTTGGCTGAAACTATTGGGAACTACACTGCAGAATGATCCAAATTGTTGGGACCTTCAAGTTAATAATTTGATATCTAAAGCTAGCAGTCGAATGCACATTTTGAGAATATGTAGATCGTATGGCTACTCTAAAAAAATTAACAATTCTCTTCGACGCACTTATTATGTCTTTATTTTCTTATGGAATCGAAGTATGGGGTTCTGCACTCGGAAAGAAGTACCTAGAACGGATAGATAAATTTCTTAGGCGAGCATACAGATATGGATACACAACAAAAAGTGTTCAGATAATTGATTTGATTAAAGAAAGAGACATGAGTTTATTTGAAAAAATATGTAGTAACCCAGACCACCCTTTGTACGAACTACTTCCTCCTAAAAGACAAAGACCGTTAAGAGAACGCGAACACGATTTCATATTACCTAAGGTTAAAACAGAAAGATTCAAAAGGTCGTTTTTAAATAGGTGTCTTTTTAATAATTTTAGCTAAAATAATTAATCTAGATATATATAATAACTTAGTCTTAGTCTTTTTTTAATAATTCTACCTAAGAATAATTAACTTAGATACATAATAACAATCAAGTTTATTTTTGGAACCCTGTATATAAGAATTTTAAATGTAAAGTCACACGTTTGTTGTGGCTATGTTTAATAAAGACTTAATAATAATAATAATAATACCAAAAATCATATTTCATCTTAGAATGACGCAAATATAACACATACTAAAATTCATATTCATCTTAGAATGACCCAAATATAACACATACCAAAAATCATATTTCATCTTAGAATGACGCAAATATAACACATACCAAAAATCATATTCATCTTAGAATGACGCAAATGTAACACATACCAAAAATCATATTTCATCTTAGAATGACGCAAATATAACACATACCAAAATTCATATTCATCTTAGAATGACGCAAATATAACACATACCAAAAATCATATTTCATCTTAGAATGACGCAAATATAACACATACCAAAATTCATATTCATCTTAGAATGACGCAAATATAACACATACCAAAAATCATATTTCATCTTAGAATGACGCAAATATAACATATACCAAAAATCATATTCATCTTAGAATGACGCAAATATAACACATACCAAAAATCATATTTCATCTTAGAATGACGCAAATATAACACATACCAAAAATCATATTTCATCTTAGAATGACGCAAATATAACACATACTAAAATTCATATTCATCTTAGAATGACCCAAATATAACACATACCAAAAATCATATTTCATCTTAGAATGACGCAAATATAACACATACCAAAAATCATATTCATCTTAGAATGACGCAAATGTAACACATACCAAAAATCATATTTCATCTTAGAATGACGCAAATATAACACATACCAAAAATCATATTTCATCTTAGAATGACGCAAATATAACACATACCAAAATTCATATTCATCTTAGAATGACGCAAATATAACACATACCAAAATTCATATTCATCTTAGAATGACGCAAATATAACACATACCAAAATTCATATTCATCTTAGAATGACCCAAATATAACACATACCAAAAATCATATTTCATCTTAGAATGACGCAAATATAACACATACCAAAAATCATATTCATCTTAGAATGACGCAAATGTAACACATACCAAAAATCATATTTCATCTTAGAATGACGCAAATATAACACATACCAAAAATCATATTTCATCTTAGAATGACGCAAATATAACACATACCAAAATTCATATTCATCTTAGAATGACGCAAATATAACACATACCAAAAATCATATTTCATCTTAGAATGACGCAAATATAACATATACCAAAAATCATATTCATCTTAGAATGACGCAAATATAACACATACCAAAATTCATATTTGGGGTTTGTGGCACTTTAACTATGTTGAAGACGGTATTCGAATCTGAGAACCAACCGTATAGAAATGCAAAATATGCCTTACCTGCACACCTATAGGTCCCATCATTCCAAGTTCTCCTTGCCTCCCATTTACCCCTTCATCACCATCTCTACCCCGTGCTCCCATATCCCCCTTTCCTCCTACACGTCCATTATCACCCTTCCTACCCCACCATCCTGGGTACCCCACAAACCCTCTGGTTCCAATATCTCCTGGCAGTCCTGGATCACCATGGGCTCCCTAGGCAAAAATAATTTATTTTAGCATTTTTAACGACCAAAGAGGGTTTCAAAATATTTATTAAATATTACCAACGTGATTATTCCATCATCAAGTTACAAAAATTGCACGCTATAAGCAGCTTGCATGCATACAGGCCTACACTCTTCACTTGTAAAACGGAACGTTTTAAAAAAAGTTTCTTTCCTGCAATGTGTTTTCGATCGCATAAATTTTAAAACTTGTAAATATATTCTTCTTTCATCGTTCTTAATATTTTATAGATGTGTACAATAATTGTTATATCTACGTCTGAGTGCACAATCTGTATTTTTTAATAGTTTTAAATCTTTTGACAATATTTGTAAATAATTTCGCAATTCGCTTTCGAGCGATGATTTTATAATAAACCCTTGATTGATTGATTGATTGATTGATATTACCGGTATTTTAACACATGCATATAAACTTGCGTATATTTTAGTGCAATTCTTATGATGGAATAAAACCCCAAAATGTGTTTATTACCGAATAAATAGATTTAAACCTTTCGTCGTTAAAAATACGAAAGTCAATTAAAGAAAATGAGGTTGGAAAACAGTCCGATATAAATATGTTGAGTAAAACAATCATATTGGCATACAGTATATCTAAAAGATACTATCAATGAACATGAACTTCATACATGCGCGCATATACTTTACTCCCATCAATTTTCAGGTCATTCTGTTGAACCCGTCATATACAGTATATCATCTACTAAGCAGTAGATGATATAATAAACAAGTAAGTCCAACAATTTTGTGAAACAATTTGACTTTTAGGCATTATCTCTTTGGCTATTTCTCGATATCTAAACTACTAAACCACACACAGAGCTTGGGCCGCCTGTGGTATACATAAGAACTAAATGTTACATGGTGAATATACGCGCAAAGCAGTAAAGCATCATCGCATGTATAGAAGAAGAAAATGACGATCTGGACCCGGTTGTTCAAAGCTCGATTAGCGCTAACCCTGGGTTAAATTTTAGCCCGCTGTTTTGGGTTATGTATTTCTGCATGGCCGTTCGTTCCAAAATTTTGGAAAAAAACCTTCTATTGATCCAGAAAATATTTCTGGAAAATATATTCAACTTTATAAACAAGCTGTTGGGAAGTTTGATTTGAAGATTTGCGTTAACCCAGGGTTAAGCTAACCGGCTTTTGAACAACCGGCCCCTGTAAAACAGGTTGAACATGCAGTGGAACGACTGTTTCTCAGTGGTACTCTCTTGTTCAGTATCTCAGTGCACTACTATACCTGTATCCTTAATTCATACCTCTAGTCCAGATCTTCCTGAATACCCTCGACGTCCCTTCAAACCTTTATCACCTTTGGCTCCTGATCCTCCCGGATGTCCTCTTCCACCTCTCTTACTCTGCAAATATTTATCAGTAACAGTTTATAATTACTTATACGCGCAATAGACGGCCGGCCAGCTTCGAAAAATGTGACTGTCGATGGCATTTTTTTGTTAGAAGCAGGAAACCACACTAAATGTCATCGGAGTATGTTCACTTTGATGGTGAAAGTGGTTGCCTTCCGTAATTTTTCTATTTATGTACCGAAATTGGAAGGTTTTTATAACGACATTTCGATAGATGGGATCCATTTAAAAGCGATTTTCGATATCATGAATTTATTGTAATTGGTTCACTACCTAATTAGCATGTGCAAATTCCTCCTTTTCTTAATTGTCATAACTCAAAGTGACATGCTAATGAGAAAATGGTATTACTATTACACTTGTTAAAATACCTGTGTGGAGGCGAGTTTCAAAATAAGGATGGATTTATTAGGACAAGTGGTTACCCAAAGGCTTAAATTCGTAAATTATTGCATTTAATTTCGAATATTTACTGATTTTGAAGGTCTATGTGTTGTAGTAAAACTACGTGTTTGCGCCAATATGCTGTTTTTCAACCATTTACATGCCAAAACTCGACTGGCTCAACAGAAATATATTGTGTTACACGTGTGGCAACCGGGCGTGTAATACTGATTCGTATGTAATCTAAACATATGTGATTGTTGCCTGTCTGTAACACAACAAAAACATATTGTTGTGGCTTCTTTTTAAAGGTCGTGTTTTGATGTATTTTCGCCATGTTTCTTATTAGCATATCAGTTTGAATTATACGAAAGAAGATTACCCGAGCTTTACAAATGTTAATTAGATAGTCAGCCAATTAAAATAAAACACTAATATAAAATACAGCATTCGACAAAAATCCCATCCTTCGAAATGTTTTAGCACATAAATAAAAAATTACGGTTGGCAACCACTCTCAGTCTCAAAGTAAACACTGTCCTAAGACATTTTGCGTAGTTTCATGCTTCTAACAAAAAAATGCCATCGACAGTGTTTTCTAGACACTTTTTTCAAGCTTGGCCGGCCGTCTACAATATACAATCATGTATATACCGAATATATATTTCGTAATAAAAGTTGGTTATTATATTGGAGAAGATGTTTCTAGATGGAATAATCGAACGAAAATTTACATACATTTTTAGACCTAACCAGGAGCAGTTGCGAAAAATGCAACTTTAGGCTTCTGCTCTGGCAGGAATCGAACTTGCGGCCCTGCGAGTCTGGTGCAGCGCTTTAACCAACTGAGCTACAGAGTCCAGTTGCTGAGCATGAACCGCAAATTCGTGTATATATGATGGAGTTATGCCAGTATAAGGTATATGAGTAAATATTGAGATTTTATAGTGGACAATGTTGGAATGGTTTGAACGGGCATTAAGAAGTATTCATCGCTAAAACTGATGTGTGAACGAGATTAAAAAATTGCAATTGATTTCGATTGATTGACAAAACAGCCAATTAATTTTGTCTTTATGAAATGATGCGGAGAATATAGAACTGTTCAATATTTTCGGCACCGTATGTTAACTTCGTCTCGACAACTCAGTAACTTACCGGTCTCCCTTTTAGTCCAGCTTTTCCACCAAGGCCCTTTGCACCCTGCAAAACGAAACAAAGTGAAAGAAGTTACTTGACGAAGAAGCTACTGTAACTTTGACAATGTTCGTATAACTTTAGTAAACAGAAATGCCAAAACATCGTCTTTCCAAATGTACATATTCTCATTTTATTGCCATATAACATGTTTAAAACAGAAGGCTTGGATAGATAACATTTGATTGATGTCTGGATAATTCTTCTGCATCAGTCAAAGTAGCGAGCAGAAAAATTCGTTTGTGAACATTTTCGAAATTTCTTGTCTACTGCTAGACATTTTATAAATTTGGCAAGTTTTGGAAAACGAGCTGCCGACCGTATTGCGGGCCTTGCAGTATAGCGTGCAATATTTTGGACTTAATCTGACGTGACAGAGTCTAACAATACATCCGGAAAGTACTTACTGTAGTCTTGGCTATAGAACGTCGTTTTCGTGATTGAGATCCAGTCGGCTTTAGAGCCCTTTTATCTCGTTATTGATGACATAATTATACAAAGGTCTTTTATATGCTCTAATATAACTGTTTGATTTCGTAAATGTGCCACATGTATCATGATAAAGGGCTCTAAACTTAATTTTCAATCACGATACGAGGCTCTATAGCCAAGATTGTGCACTTTCAAGGTTGCATTGTCTTCGGACAGCTCTGTCCATTATTGGATGACGTGACCGTTGTCGCCGGATATTGAAAATTGACCGGGGAATTCTGACCAATCAGGAACGAGAGCGAAATTAAAAATATAGCGATACTTGATTGAAACTGTGATTCTTTTTATGAAACTTTACCTCTTCTCCCGGCTTTCCTTTCAAACCTCGCTTACCAACTTTACCATCATATCCCTACACAGAATGATGAGAGCAATGGTCAACAGAATGAATAAGGCAAGGGTGTAATTATTACGGTGATTACATAATTGATTGTTTCATTTTGAAACCAATGGCGATACTCGCAATTTGATTGGCTCTTAGCAGTGCGATTTCAGCACGAATCGCACTCTTTTATTCAACCAATCAAATCTAAGAAATAAATCAAATATCCAATAAGGCTTTTAAAAATAAAAACAAAATTTTGAGTTTTAGTATATACCGTTCTTCCAGCTTCACCAGGTGCACCTTGTGATCCTTGGTCTCCATCAAGCCCCTTTTAGAATATACAGAAAAACCGTGATTGTTATAGATAAAGATATAAGGCGTGATAATCATCTTTCCTAGCAGCTGAGAGCTGAATTGCGAAGGACACGGCTTAAACGTGACTAAGTCGAGAGTTTAGTTTATTAGTTTATTGTGTTTACCACTCTGAGGTGAACGGAAGGCCTTACCAGGTTTTACAACTCAATTGACAAAGGTTTCCGAGTGTTAGTTATGGTTAATGTTTACAGTATAAGTGTTTTCTGGCTGCCACTACAGCTGGCACTGTACGACCCATGTTTGATCACGGAGAACAGTTAAGGTTTGGCTAAGGCTAAACACTTCGAAGTTTGGAACGAAGTGTTGGAGAGTTAACAGTAGGATATAAATAATAAGATATAAATACCATTTCTCCTTGTCTTCCTCCACGACCTCTGCGTCCTCGACTCCTGGGCTTTCCCTAAAAATATAATTCTCTTAACTCCTCTATTAAACCCCTCCGGGACATATTTAGTTTAGACACGTTTGAGCGGGGTGCATGGGCTTACTGGAAAGGGGTTAAAAGAGATGAAGAGCTGACAAAACGGAAATCAAAAAGCCAAAGTCAAATTAACGGTAAGCAAAAAATTTCATCCGCCGGATAACGCTATCCAAGGATTTCTACCCCATGTCAAATTTCCCCGCCGAATAGCAAATTATCCACCGGACAGCGATTTACACACCATTCGTACAACCGGCCCCAGGACAATCAATAAGTCTCATGAGGATACATTGTGTTTCTTTGTTGTGAAGGGGTAAGGGGAGATTAATACATTTGCTAGGGGATTACTAGGGGATTACGGCAACTAACATTGGTTCAAGCAACAAAGAAAATATATAATAAGTTTACCTTTGTTCCATCATATCCTCGTGATCCAACTGAGCCTGGCGGACCAGGTGGTCCCTGGATTGAAAAGATATCAATATGGCTGCATGTATTTACTTCACGTTAAATGAAACCCACACCCCTCATAAACTATCTCCCTTAGTGATTATGATCTGGCATAGCCGATGGTAGGTATGTCTATCATTTTGCTGTGTGCAAGAGCAAAGGAACTATAAATGGCATGTGGTGTTTCTTCTTGATAAGAGCGGTTGTGTCAAAACTAGGTAAGTCCAATGCTCTCATGTGGTTCGTTACACGTAGACAATCTTTAGCTACCGTATAATAAGGTAAAATGTTTGCATCGAGCAGATCATGCAATAAGAAATGGTTCCAATGCATGCAGTGTATGATCTTTTCAGCGATCTACGTACCGCCATTATTCATCAAACAATATTTATAATTACTATATACGGTATAGTTTTTTCTCGATTATGTATAGCCTGCTCTCAAATATAAAATTACCAGCATTGTAGTAAATAATTGGAAGAGAAATTACAAATTACACAAGATTACTTTAATATTAGACATACCCTTGATGCCTGTCCACCGATTGGTCCCGTTTCTCCCACGAATCCATGTTTACCCTTAAAATCAGAATAGATTTGTAAGGATCGGTATTAAACACTTAAACATTACCACATACTCACAGTGAGTAGTCTGTACAGTTTTACATACCCTTACACCAGGTACTCCCCTTGATCCACGTGGGGCATAGTAGTTACCCTACAAAATTTTTAGAAATATTATACAGTCGGACCTTCACCTACGGAGACATTTCTAATATACGGGGACAGGTCTCTATCTCCGAACATAATTCTCGTATATTTTCTTTAAAAGTTACCTCTTGTCAGTTGTCACAAATCTTTAGTATCTCAAACTAAACGGTAGGGAAGCTGTGTCACTCTGGGGGGGGGGGGGACTTGCAGGAAATATGTAGCTAAGACCATTTTCTAAAGAATTCCGCGACATCTGGGGGCTCAGGCGGGAAACCGGTGAATTGCGAGAGTTTTTTTATGGAGATCGTTGTTGTTGAATGTGTATCACATATATAAAATACTTTCCAAAGCGAAAGTAAGTTGTGGGCTGCCTTTTGTGAACGAATTATCTGCCAGAGGGCAATTGGACGACATGGTTGGTTTGTTTTAAACATTACTCGTGTTGTGGATTATAAACAATTGCCAGAGGGCAACATTAATCGTTGGCTTTATTGTGGATATTAACATAGTATTGTGGATAAATTGTGTGCCGAAGGGCAACCTAATTTGAGTGTTTTTAAGATATCGTGTATCGTGGAGATTTAGCAGTGAGTATGGAAAAACTTATTAAAGAACAACAAGACGAAGAGAAACGGCGATTGGATGAAGAGAGAGAGGAGAGACAACGAGAACGTGGGAGTAAAAACTTAGAAGCTGAGGAAAGAGAGCGTATACATCTACGAGAATTGGAGGAAAATGAAAAGGAACGGCAATTGCAAGAAAGAGAGAAAGAAGCTGAAAGGAAACATCAGCTAGCAATGAAACAATTAGAGTTACAGAGTGTGAGTGTTGAGGTAAGCGGTGCTGGTAACATGTCGGCAGTTAAACTACCTAAATTACCAACATTTGTTAATGGTAAAGACGATTTAGATAGTTATTTGCAAAGATTTGAACGGTTTGCTAAGAATAATAAGTGGGATCATTCAACATGGTCAACTTCGCTTAGTGCATTGCTTACTGGCAGAGTCGTGGATGTTTATTCGAGATTATCAGAGACAGCTAGCTACCGTTGACTACAAGCAACTTAAAGACGCTCTCTTGAAAAGGTATGAGCTCGCCGAGAATGGTTTTAGAATGAGGTTCAGAGAGGGAAAGCCCGAAGATGGGGAAAGCCCGGAACAGTTCGTGACGAGATTGAATAGATGTCTAACCAGGTGGGTTGAACTATCAAAGACTGAGAAAACTTATGAAGGAATCTGTGACTTGTTTATTAAAGAGCAATTTATACTTTCCTGCCCGGAAGACCTAGCAATTTACTTGAGGGAGAGGAGCCTCAAAAGTTTGGAAGAATTGGCAAAAGCAGCTGAGCAATTTCTTGCTGCTCACGAGAAACAACTATCGAATTCAACAAAACCTTAAAACAGAGCCAAGTTTTTGTCGAATGGAACAAATTTAACCTGATAGCAGCAAGGATAGTAGCAATGAGAAAAGGGTTCAGTGCTTTAATTGCAAAGGGTATAGTCACAAAGCGAGTTAATGCCGTAAGCAAGCAAGACAAGATCCTAAGGCAGAGAAATGATGTGTCCTATGTGACCGTAGTGGACATTATGCTAGGGATTGTAAGGCTACTGAGAGCAGGGCAGCGGGGGCAGAATCTTGAAAAATGGCACATTCATCTTTACTTGTATAGAAACTGGGTTTGCGTCATTTTGCTTCTGTGCCAATAACAACTGTTTGAAACTGTTATATATTTGTTTCGAAGTAAACGCGCGGCTATTCGTTTAATTTAGCTTGCTATGCTATCAGTACAAACATTATCAATGCGCTTATGGATAGCAGCAAACATTCTACTATTTAGCCTTAGGTTGTTTTCAGATAGAACTCCGGATACAATTACGCATGACACTAAAACTTCTTTCTGCAGTGGCGGAACTCATTGGAACAGACATAAAATATCAACACACTTTGTGTACTTCGGGAAGACATTGCTTCTGCTCTTTTTTTCATCATATTTAACAAAGTGTTGACAGCGTCGTGACCTTCTTAATGGGTAATGAACGTTCTTTGTCATACAGTTTTAGCATAACTTTTATCTCAGGGTGATAAAATAGATTGAAGTGAAAATATAAGCTTTTGTTAAGGCATCAGATCAATCTTTAAATATACATAAGGCACTTGGCTGCCCCCGTGTCGCCCCACTACCCCTGTGGTTCCGGCGCCCCTGGAAGGACCCTTTTCAAGCGGGCGCTGCAAGACATGGTAGTGGTGCCTGTAGTGGTGTTGATCCTGGACTTGAGTCTTGTATCGAGAATAATGAGTTAGTATTGGCTAATGGTACGAAGTTACCAATTGTGAAGATCGGCGGATTTGTAACGGAGAGCAAGGGTGAGAATAAGATGCCTGTCGTCAAAGGAATGGTTGTTAATGACACGGTAGACACCCTAAGAGATACCGGAAAAATGACTGACACTAAGACAAAGGGCGATCATGAGATAACTTTCAAAATAAAGGGTGGAGTTTTGTATCGGTTGTACAAGAACACTGACAGGAACACTCTTCAGCAATTAGTGGTTCCACAACCCCTATGTGAAAGAGTAATGGATGTCGCTCATAGCTCAATCATGGGTGGGCGTATGGGTGTCCAAAAAATACTGAAAAGTTTACAAGTAACTATTATTGGCCCGGGATTCATGGTGACGTCACGAGATTTTTTGGTCTGGTGACATTTGCCAAAAAACAATACAGAAAGGGAAAGTCCCTAAAGTGCCCCTAGAGATGATGCCATTGATAAATATGCCCTTCAAGAGAGTAGCAGTAGATCTGATCGGTCCTATCTACCCACCTAGTGAACAACGACACCATTATATTCTTACTCTTGCCGATTACGCTACCCGTTATCCAGATGCAGTTCCTTTGAAATAAATTAGCACTGAAGCAGTTGCCGAAGCTTTGGTAGATATGTACAGTAGGCTTGGTGTTCCGGAAGAAGGTGTAAGTGACCTGGGAACTCAATTTGTATCTGAGTGTATGCAGGAAGTGTCGAAATTGCTAAGTATCAAGCAACTGTCAACTACGCCTTACCACCCGATGTGCAACGGTCTTGTTGAGAAGTTTAGTGGTAGTCTGAAGAGTATGTTGATGATTCTTTGTATCTAGCAACCGAAGCAGTGGGCTCGTTATATAAACGCCTTGCTATTTGCCTACCGAGAGGCACCTCAAGGATCCACAGGATTCTCCCGTTTGAGTTGGTATACGTACGGTGCGGGGTCCGATGATGATTTTGAAACAGTTGTGGACCCAGGAAGTTGAAGATCCGGAAGTGAAGACCAGCTACGAATACGTATTTGATCTTCGTGAGAAGTTAGAGAAACCGTGGAACTGGCACAGGAAAAGCTGAAGAAGTCTCAAGCGAGGTATCAACGTTACTATAATCGAAAGGCTAAGTCTAGAAGCTTCAAAGTTGGCAGAAAAGTCCTACTCCTCTTGCCGACTGACAAGAATAAGCTCTTGTTGCAGTGGAAAGGTCCTTTCGTCGTAGAGTCGATCGTTGGAGTCAATGATTACGGGGTCAAGGTTGGTGATCGAGTGAAAACATTCCATGCAAACATGTTGAAAGAATACGTCGAGAGGCAAACTACGGAAGTCAAGGAGCGAGAAGAAGCATTACCAAAAGAGAGTTATCGCGGGATAGAAGGCAGTTCGGTCCTTCATGTAGCTACAGCAGCAGTAATCGAGCAAAGTGAAAGTGGTCCGGAAGGAGCCGTTGATGACGAGAATCTGTAAGAACTTGACACCATGCAACCCAAAGAGTCGGTCAAAGATGTGGTCAACAGCTAAACGACGAGCAGAAGACTACAAGAAGTGGCAAAACGGTATGAACACATCTTCACTGATATGTCGGGCAACGCCAATATAATTGAGCATGCAGTTAAACTCACGTCAGATGAGCCTATCCGGTCGAAGCCGTATACAATCCCCCTATAATGTTAGAGAGTCGTTAAAGAAAGATGTTAGAGATATGATGAAAATGGTAGTTATCCGAGAGTGTAAGTCGCCTTATGCTTCGCCGATGGTCATAGTACGAAGAAAGATGGCACGAATAGGGTATGTGTTGACTTCCGAAAGCTGAACCGTGTTACCGAATTCGATCCAACACCGATGCCTACGGCGGAAGAGATATTTCAGAAGATGTCGAAAGCAAAATACCTTACCAAATTGGACTGAGCGAGGGCTATTGGCAGATTCCAGTAGCCGCTGAATATATTCCTAAGACAGCGTTTGTCACTCCCGATGGATCCTACGAGTTTGTCAAGATGTCATTTGGGATGATGATTTCCGGGGCGACCCTGGTGAGAGACATTAGAAAGCTGCTAGATGACCTCGATGAAGTGGACAGTTACATCGATGACATCGTAGAAACAAAAGACTAGCATTCCTATACTGTACCCTTTGAAACTTTTTTACTAACATGTAACAATTGGATCCGTTTGGATTTTTGCAAGGTTGTGTTTGGATCCAATTATCATGAATTCAGTTTTTGTTGTATTTAGTGTCAGTTTGTTTACCGTTAGCCATCTATGTATTTTATGTATTTCAGTATTCAATTTTACACTAATTTGATCAACAGAAGTTGCGTTCACTGAAATATTTGTATCATCAGCAAAAATGCTTGGAACAGATTCATCAAGACAGTACTATCGTGTATACTCGAAGACTTGCTGAAAGGAAATGAAGAAACTTTGATTGATATATGGAATATTCGTATTGAGACTCAAATTGGAAACATAGAAAACTTACCCCAATCACAACGGATGGTGTTCCAGTCATGGGTCCTTTTGAAGCCATATTACTAAACCGTAGAATCTAAAATAACATTTGATGCAATAACACACTGAGGAAACAACAAATACGAATGCATATATACATTAGTTCTACAATATATTCAAGGCAGTCAGTTTTATGGGTTGGCAATGGTTATCTTACTTACTATTTTTCCAGGCCAGCCCTGACCACCCTGTAAACCTGAAAATCCAGCTTTCCCATCTTCCCCGGGTGGACCTAAATTTCCCTAAAATACATTAGAAAAACGAACTTTTATCTTATTAAAGAACTGATGAAAATGCATACAATCCCTTGTTACTGAAAAGTGCCATATTATATACAGTATTATTATGAATAAAAATAACCGGCTGTCCTGGGCGTCCCTGTTCACCAGGCCGTCCATCATCTCCACTGATACCCTACAGAAAAATATTTATTACTAAATAAAAAATATTAAACTTTAAATTTGGGCTTTTAGGCCCGTCTTTCGCCTACCCGTCGTTCGAAACGTCGGATATTTTTATGTTTTCTATACAAGGGCAAATGTATGGAAGCATAACGAAAAACATTCTAAGAAATGTGCGAATGGACCTTTTCGACAATAACCAAGTCATCTTGGAATCTCAATGCATTATTGTCTATCCAGGATATTTAAACATTTTTAAAGTGCTTTTTAATACTTAGACCAAGACGGAAGTTATTTTGTTTCAAATAAACTTGATATTTCTAGAGTAGCAACTAAAACTGCTTGTGAAAATGATATATACTAAGTCGTTATCGCGAATGTGCAAACAACACAAAGAGTTTCTTAAACCTAGCTAGACCACAATGCATCATGATAAAGATTTGTTTAACTTTAGCTAGACCAGAATCCATCATGATTAAAGATGGTCTTGGTATTGCTGATTAGAATTAGCCTTTCTCAGGCCACGCGACTAGGCGTTGTCCGCCATTTTTGGGTGGCAAACCGCACGCGGGGACAGTGGACGGTAACAAGTGAAGGAGGTAATTTAGTGAAGTAGAAACACAGTACTATTGTTTATAAGTACTATATATACTTCACTAAATCACTCCTTCACTTGTTGTCATCTTCTGTTGCTGCGCAGTTTGCCACACATAAATGATGGCGGACAAGACCTCGTCGCATGCATGGCGTGAGAAAGGCTAAATTAGAACGTCGTCAGGCCATTTTTAACGCACAGTCTGACTACAGGACTGTTACAAGATTCAAGATGGCGTCGGTATTGGTGAACAGATCAATTAGAAAACTGCTTTGCCATTCCAAACATACAGTAGGAACCTTATAGGGCCTGTTCATATAAGCCTAGTTACAGAAACGTCCCGCGTACCTATCATCTCGCCATCTAGATATTTTACTATAAATATTTCGTCGCGTTTATATGAGGATTGAGCAGGGATTATTTGAAATTTTGCGGCATGTTAAATAGCGTTGGAGACTGGGTAGCTTAAAACAAGGAATTTTACATAATTTAAAATTCCATCTTTTAAGGATTTTTTAAGGAATTCAAGAGATTCCATAAGAGACCTTAGTGTGAATCATTTAGACTGATTTGTGTACTTGATGTCTGTCTTAATTAACTGCCCAAAAGTGCAGAAAATGGAGTTAATGTGACCCCAAATTTTCAAGGGTTGACACCCGGACCAAACTAATCCAGCCTTCAATAAATAAAAATACATTAAATTTGTAATATGGATGTGTTTGCCTTAGATCAATATTAGAATGCAAATATTTTGGAAATGGTGCAATTTTTAAGCTATTGTTCAAAATTTCAGATAATGCCGTTTAATTTGACGATCTTTACTTAGTTTTATGGTTCTTCTATGAACAAGTTTTTAACAGAAGTGCTCTTCCTTGCAAACAAGTCAACAAAAATGAAAAAACTACTTATTGCGAACGAGTTTCGCAAAGGCAGCTTATTATAGTTCTTATTACTGTAACTTTATTCACATTTCATCTCTGTTGGAGGGATGGAAAACTCCACATGAACACACAGAAATATTCTCCCCACTAGCCGAGACGTCTCGAAAACGGGACTCACATGAACAGCCATTACCTTGACGCCACGTTTTCCATCATCTCCATCAGGACCTTGGATCTGGAAAAAATCGTTATTTTTATAATTAATAGTTAAATATTTTTAACAACTTCTATATAGTGTTATGTATTGCTTATTATAATCTTAAAGGGTAATAGGAAATGATAAATACAAACAATGAACTTGTGGTTAGCTCTTGACAACTGGACTCTGTAGCTCAGTTGGTTAGAGCGCTGCACCGGAATCCTTCCGGTTCGATTCCTGCCACGAAGAGGCTATAGTGGCATTTTTCGCAGCTGCCCCTGGTTAGGTCTAAAAATATGTATATATAATTTTCGCTCGAAATTTCATCCACAAAAACCTTCAACATTCAGTTCTATCGAGCGAGATGCCCAAAATTTAGAATAATGGGAAATGATAATAATTTAATGATTATAAGAAAAACAGATATTAGACAAAAATATAGAGCGATGAAAAAATATGGTGTTCGATAGAACTCGTAGAAGAAGGATAAAAATAGATCTTGATAATTCTGCAGGTTGTAATGTATACTCACCACTTGTACAACGTCCTCTAAAAAAAGAAAATTCCAAAATTAATTTCAATTATCATTATTCTAGGGCATGGTTGGTCGGAATAAATATATATTGTAGTCTCTTTATAATCTTAGACTTTGCCACATTGTTTATATAGATACACATCTTTTAACGATAGAAAGTGAATCTTATAAATGTTTGACACTTAATCTTTGGAGTGAGGTTTTGCATTTTTCAATGACCGGTCGCTTTATTTCACTCTTAGAATAGCTGAAAAGAGGAAAAATCTTCAGTAATTTGAGTTAAAAGAATAGGAAATATACAACCAGGGAGCTGTCATGATTGGTTCGGGCGAGTTGACTTCGACTAAGTGCAGTCGGTAAGGTAAGTATATATTCCAAGGAAAAATAATATACCGATATAGAGTCTGTATAAAACGAATGTGTGAGCAAATACCATTCGACCTTCATCTTAAAGTTAGTTGACGGCCTATTAATCTTTTCTGGCCGAGCATTTTTGCTCGTATAACATCAAGCTTTGTGCTTTATCTTTTCAATAAATGTTTCAAGCTCACACATGCAAACAACTTTCCATCTCACCATTCGACCTCAAAAGTATATACATCGTTTTAATTTTTTACAGGTTACAGCATACATAGATCAGAGCTCAAGCAATATGGTCGCACTGTCCTGGAGATTTTTTAATTAAATAACCAGTGTCAGTGCCAGTGATATAGAATTTTAAACATCTGCAATCTCGATTATCCAGTATGTCTCGTTTGTACGGTTGACAAACAAATGATAAATGAATCTCCTACAGTGAAATCTTCAGTTGAATTTATAAATATTTGTTAAAATTTTCTCTAAATATCTTCTTGAACTCTCGACTAGATATTTTTTTAAAGCTTGAAAGCCTCTGCGGAGGAGAGTGACTCAAAGACATTGTCAGTAACAGTAGGTGGTCGAAGAAAATTACATTAAAATTAAATATGTGATAAATAGCGTGGTCCATTCATGTGTACATATCTTAAAGGCTCATTAAGGCATTTCTTTTAACGTGATGCAATTCTGAGATTTTCAATTACTCTGATGCACACTGATAAAATAGTATAGACAATTTAGCTGTATGTCTGTCAATAATATGATTTCACGACAGGGAAGAACACCCCATTGTCCCCAACCAAGGCTGGTAAACTGATTATGTGATGAAGACATATATATAAATAAAACGCGAGTCCTTATCGGTATTAAAATATTGTGACACCTGCTTGAAATATCATCCCCCATTCTATTCAGTCTAGAGAAGGTGGCCACACTCTGATACGAATATGGTCATGTGCATGCAGGAAACAAATGCATCATGGCTTTATATGTTTTTACTTCTCTCAAACGACATTTTGGTACATTTGACTGCTGTAGTTTGGACGTAAACTTTACCTGAGAAAGTTAAAAACACTTCGACGTTTCGAGCGAAGCTCCTTAGTAAAGAGGTTATGTCCTAACAAAGGGCTTTCGTTTTTCATTTTCATCTTTTTAAGGTAGTTCAGACACAAACCACGGCAGTTCATTGCAACACTGAAACTACCTATAATATTGTCCCACGTTTTGAATACATATTCTGAAATCTGTATATGTTGGTCCTGCAGAGACCATTTACATTAAATCATATAGAATTCGTATAGGGCGCTGCAGAAATTTTGCTAAACTCCTGAAATTTTTCCATGTGTTAACCGCAAATCGCTACGTAACAATGCAATTAACGAGATATCATCATAGTTGCCCATAAACCTCGTGCATATTAACAACCAAGTATCTCAAGATTATCAAATATGTATACACTAATAAACAACATATGTAGTGTAGAAGGTGTGTGACCATGCAGATTGAAAATATTGTCAGGGTTTAAAATAACATTCTCACGCCAACAGCTTAATTGTCTTAATCTGTGTCCGGATTTATGAATTAGATTTGGTGTCCGTGTCATTGCATGTAGGCCTACATGCACGTCCACAAAAACACGTGTTTTCCATGCATTACACGGAACATTTCCTGAAATTGTGTAATTTTCTGCTGGGAAACCATGTGTATATATTAACGCATTTTAATCAACTTCGTCAAAAAAGTGCCAACTATATATAGACAAAATAGTCATAAACGTTTTAAACTTTTAATCACTAATGTCTTACACTAAATCTGGTTTAGTAAAACTATATATAGGGTAAAACAATGCAGCAAGTATTCGCTGTCTTTATTTCATCTCGTGATTTAAAGGTTCTTTTTCTCTCATTGCAGTTTCCGCAACTTAGTATAGTCCGCAGTGAATGTTGCATCTATATTTAGACTACACTCAGAAGTATTTTGATTGAAGGAGTGTGCGACTTCCTTTCTGCCTATTGGACAAAATTTTGTAAAAATCTGTTCAAGGCCAAAATACTGCAAGGTCTTTGGAATAACAAAATCATATAACGCATATATATGATAATAAACAATTATTGAATGAGGTTGAGCATGATATCGAGAATTATCAAGGACGAGGTTTGTGTTATCTGCCGAAGCCGAAGGCTGAGGTGGACAACACAAACCTAGGCCTTGATAATTCTCGATATCATGCGAAAACCGAATCCAATAATTGTTTTATTATATATTCAAAATCGTTGCCAGCTCGATGGCGTTTGTCGGATATTCTTTTTGCTTTTCGTGTAGATACTCTTCGAAAATACATTTAAACAGTTCTGTTGCTCTCTTCGTGCTTTTACTATCTTTCTCTGAGAGCAACGTCGAAATTTCTTCTTCGTGTAACGATGGAAACCGGCTAAAAGCCATTTTGTTTACTCTTCAAAAATATTTAGTTTTGGCGAAGTTCGATCCAAAACAAGGTATTATTGCACGCTGCATGATCACGTCAGCAGCTGAAATAACGCGTCAGCTTCCAGATACGGAGAATTAGCAGGGGCGTTTTGACCAATCACGAACGAGAATAAAGTTTGAATATATAATAATATATGATATATACGCACATAAAATCATGTGAAAGGTATAGTTTATGGTTATGTATATGTAGTCTCTGAGCGCGCTTTTGTTTTCACGCAACATAGGAAGCTTCTAAAGCCTGGTTTTCATATGTCGCAGATGGTCGGCGATGCACTCATGGACCATTCAGTGATCATTGAAGGAGAAAATTATTTCAGGTAGACAAAGGATTTTACTCATCAATGATCAAAGACAATGGCACTGCGAAAGCATCGCCGACCATCGGCGACAAATGAAAACCAGGCTTTAGTTTTCGTATTTTTGACATTGTATGCATGTGTAGAGAATAAAAATATGATTGGTTAAACATTAAAAAACAACAAGAAACCAACGTCAACGGTTTCTCCCATTAAATAATGCACAGATCAAATATAGCAGCACGGGTACTTGAGCAGGCGAAAGTTTTCATTAGTCATTATATAGCTCAATGAAGCCTGTGTATATCTGGTAAAAATGTGTGAAAAATGGTATTTAAAATATGTATCTGTCAAAGACGCTTGCATAAAAGTAAAAGTCGAAATCTTCTTCAATCTTCTTTAAAAAAAAGAGAAAAAGAAACAACCTTCACTCAGTGGAAGGTGAGCATCTTATTAATTTACGTGGGCAGGGATACTTGACACTGCCTCGTATCAACTAGCCTGCGTGGCAGGCGTTCTATTGTGGGGGAGGGAGTTTTGTTTAGAGCGCGCGCTTTTTTTTGAGAGCGCGCGCTAGGTGAGAAGTTAGGGGGGGAGGAGATGTCCCTTCGCTTTTTCTCCTCCCCCCTAACTTCTCACCTAGCGCGCCCTCTCAAAAAAACGCGCGCGCTCTAAACAAAACTCCCTTCCCCGCAATAGAACGCCTGCCACGCAGGCTACGTATCAACGGATGTAGAGAAGACTAACGATCATAAAACTGTTCGGCGGGTGACATGTTTAATGTAAGAAATCCATTCGATTATGCACAGAAAATAGTGTAGGAATCTATTCCAAAATAGTTTTGGAAATAAAATAACAATTAATGGCATTCTTTTCGTTCTATTCGGCCTTGTACTTCGTACCCTGGTTAGTTAATGTTGAAGAATGTCCTCACAATGTCAATGAGGCTCATTTGTAAAATGATGCAACCTCTTCCATATTCCTGAGCATGTATATAATCATGGTTAGTTCTCGACCGAACCGCACGAATGAAGGCATCTCTATAGCGGTCACTGTGGTTAAGAAAATATGTTTTTTTCTCACCACAGGCACAGTGATCCCTATAGAGATGCCTGCTGAGGAGGCTATGTGAAGTGTGAACGTACTCTTAGTAGGAATATATTTGAATAGGATGATCTACATAAGTGAATAGCTCTTATACATAATTCTAATGCTTAGTTACCTTTGTTCTATTCTGTATTCTCGCAAACTAGAACAATAGTAACTAGGCATGTGAGTTATCCAAAGTTGTGAATTGGGTAGCAACGACGTATATCATGTCACGGTTATTGGCAAGGCCAAATTGTATTTTTTTTCATGTTACGAGTATAGAAAGACAGCAACAGAAAATGATTACCACGTTACATGTAGTTATAACAGGAGGGTCTCATCAACAACATTGTATTATAAGTCCCGATGTTTAGATCAGAGCAAATAATGTATGGATATTTCTTTGTTTTAAGGTATTTTTCCACCAGCAAGGGCAGACGTGAAAACCACCAATATATTATAGGCAATAGCAATTGGTCGCATGTAAAAAAACTTGGCTGGTGTATGTGAGTTTAACGAACTTGCGTCAATATATTTGCATTTCTGCTAATAACTTCAATGAATTCATGTTGTGTTAAGGTTTGTATTATTGAGGTAAAATATCATGCATGTCAACACAGATATTCTAGAACTAAAGATCGTTATGCAAAAAATTCCCGATATGTATACATATAATTTTTAGACAATTTAGTCCTTTCTTTCATTACTGGAAAGTAAAACTCACTAAAAGGATTATAAATTTTGGCGATAAAAGGTGATACAACGTGAGGTGAAGATAGCTTATAAGGATTAAACATTACCGCGTATCCTTATTTCATCACAACATCCGTAACGTCAATTCAGAGTATTATACAAGTTATGCAGGGTACACATTCAATGGACGATAATTACTGTCATTTCAAAGTATTGGTAAAACATACAGGAACGTGCATGGGAGCACAAAATTATAAATTATAGTTTAGATTTTCCAGTTTCATTTATTCGCTGACATTACGTAAGGGGTCAGAAGACTCTCAACTATAGTTTGGTCCTGTAATACACTACATACTTAATCTTGACCCGACCTGCCTTATGAAAACCAGGTGTAATCCTTTAGGGCCATTATTATGCAATACATGACGATGGGGGTAAATAGTGTACGAGACCTTTGAACTGGGAATGTTGCAGGACTGTTTGTACGGAATAAAATAATATTTTCTTATGTTTTGACTTTTGAGTTCATATGTCGCAGAAACAATGTACGTCAAAGTGCACTGTAGGAACAAATTTGATATTTGGGGACCGTGGTCAACTAGGGCGTACCATCCCCTTAGCGGATTTTTAAAATTTTCAACATCGATGACGTGTATCGATGGATGCGTCATCTAGATTTTGCATGTAAACTCAAGATTCGAGTCAACAGTAAGGTGAAGATGACAGGATGATGTTCGTCGGATCAAATCTTATGTTAAATTGAAAAACTTCAGAGAAAATTATGGAGGGCGTCTGACTGCCATGCACCATACCTCCTTCTCATGTTTATTTTATATACGGGCTACCTCCTCCTGTTATCTGTATACGTACTTGATTG
Organism: Trachythela sp. YZ-2020; assembly: GCA_016169945.1. Lineage (NCBI taxonomy): Eukaryota > Metazoa > Cnidaria > Anthozoa > Malacalcyonacea > Clavulariidae > Trachythela > Trachythela sp. YZ-2020. The sequence goes on from JADLSH010000369.1 coordinate 2,145,646, forward strand.
ATTCATTAATTAAAGATCGCGCGCTCGAATCGCTGCCTGCATACGGTATCCTTTCTTGGCTGAAAAGAACATTTCATGAAGAGAATAATGTCTCCCAATTAAAAAAATACTTCAAACACCAGTGTGTATTTCGTATATTTTACATCATTACATTGATTTACTCGGTTGCACTAACGTGCTTGACATTATACCAATTTAAGAACTTGCGCAAAAATTTAAACTATATTTAGCTACTGCTAACTATAAAGGCCAAGGGTTTGGTGTTGCAGTATCATCTATTAAATGGCAGCATATTTTGCATAGCAAGGGAAGTTTCAAGAAGTCTCCTTAATCAGTTTATAAAATCATTAACTACTAAAAACTATGGTGAGATAATTAGGCGTGTGGACGTCCACGCGACAATTTAAATATAAACTAATAGAGTAAGCGTACAAATATGCATCACAGTTACACAATAATGTTACACGGCACATGGAGACAGACGCACACACATACTGGCACGGTCACAGAACTGCTAGGAAAAGACACCTGAATTATTAAAATCGGAAGGGCAGGGAAGGACAACAAGAGCGCATTGTTATATAAATCATTCACATATATCTCATTATCTGCGCTACATAATTATCTTTGTCAATGTTCAATCTATTTGATACTTCTGAGTAATAATTTCGTTATGTGGTACTTAAGCCCAAGGTCATATTCCGGCTTGAAGTCATAACAGTGCGTATTATTTTACTAGTCAATTACAGGCTTTGGAAATGTATTAATAATATATAGTATTAAGCAAGTCAAGGACCTGTGAACAGATCAAATTTTTTATGTTTTTTATATTGCGTATTAAACGAATTTGGCTAACGTATTCAATGAAATACAGTAGATATATTTCGTATATTATATTGTAGTTGATGTACATGCATTTCACTCACCTTGCCCGCTTACTTCTCGGAGAGATATAATTGAGGCGAATAAAAACAAACATAACACTGCTACAGACGTCTTTAGTCTCATATTCCGTTCTGCATTCATGTTGTATACACCTCAATATAACCACTTAGAAACCAGTTGTTTTCCTTACAAACACCGAGTGATGCTGAGCCAAAGCACACGTCGAAAGGCAGTAATTCTCCCAGCTAGAATGTAATATTTGAACACACCTGCCCTCGGTCAAAATGTTTGATTGGAAGTGTTCAATTAAGACTCTGTTGGGTGCAATGTGTTAGGTAACATGATACATATGGAACGATGTTGTTTGAAAAATATAATCTTGTCTAAATCAAGTCCCCCAAATCATACTTAACAACATCAACAGGCTGGTAAAGTATTATGAGTAAGTGCACATACGCCTGTAACGACAAGCACAACTTCTCACTGTGCTGTTTCTCCAAAGTTATGCATGGGCAAGAACTGTGCGAAGGTCTAAAACTAGTTAAAATACTGATAAGAAAAGTGAAAGAGATCTAGCCTAATTAGAAATGTGTCAAAGGTTTATCATTTTTGAGATTGCCGCGCCAATGGCATTGCTCCGTTTGTTAAATCAGGCATTTTTATTTGTCTGAAACAAATTTCGTGAAAACGTAACGTGGCGTTTCTTGATTTGGATCTTATCACATATTCACATCTGAGATTGAAACCACGTTAGTATGCGAAAAAAGAAATAGGAATGTATTTAAAATTGCAAGATGCCTTTGCAGTTTGGGAAACTTTGAATATTTAACGCAGTTTTTTTAACGCAAACACCAATTTTAAACTGCAAATTCTGTTGATATAACAACGGTTCATGCCTCATGCTACATGTATACACCTAATAAGGTTACTTAAGGAAATCAGTATTTGCTGATGATTTAAACGTGGTTAAATAAAAGCAATTAATCTATCTACGGTCGTGTATGCTTCAATTAGATTACCTAAAAATCATTACAAATATTAGAAGGTATGCAGAAAATAAATCGAAAAATTTCAAGAACTCCCATGATGAAATCTGAACACTTGACATTGCGCGGTAAATGTTCTCAATACTTCATGTACACTTAAACTTGCAATATAATGTACTCTTGTTGATGTATTGCTTTCTAAAACCGCGGCAAGGTAAAACCAATATACTCATGTTTATTTTTAAACCAGAATAAGGTGTGTTGAGACGTACCCTTCAGTCCATTGAAAACGTCGACTGAATATTAAGCCTGGTTCACACGTGTCAGAGTAAGCATAACGAAAAACAAAATACAAAACAAAACTAGAGGCTATAGGACACTTAGAGCTGCTACCTTCGCTATATTTTTTAGGCGAAGAGAAAGGAACAGGAGTTTCGTCCCAATTGCCACCTATACCCTTCAACATAAAAACAACTAATATACAATAATTAGTACAGTAAATGAAACTAATACAAAGATGCCAATGGAATTTAGTTGGGAGGTTAGTTAGAGTTGCGATATTCTAAAGGCAGTAAGTTCAAATTTATTAGTCTATCGGAATAAGACATATTCTGTGGGTAATTAAGTATGAATTTAGTTGCTCTTCTTTGAACGTTTTCAATTAACTGGTCTTTAATGGTAGATGGGAGACCACAGATTGCTGGCATACTCTAATTTAGGCCGTACTAATGCACAGTAGAGAAGCTTTCTAGTACTTGGTCACGCATGTCATGGCAGACTCTTTTCAGTAGACCAAGAATCTTGTAGTTGACCTTCGCAACGATAAATTATATGTGCCTTGCCCAGGTGCGGTCATGACATACAGTTATGCCAAGACTGTGCCAAGGTCTTCCATTGATGACACGGACCAGTGGCGTGCTGGCTTGTGTTCGCCAGGGGAGGCCAGGTAGAAATTTTGCGCCCCCTTGTAATATGTGTATGGTTGAGCGTCGTAGACGCGAGACGTCTAGGGGGGTCCGGGGGCATGCACCCCCGGGAAAATTTTGAAATTTAGAGTTCCTGAAATGCTATTTCGTGCGTTTTGGGTGGCGATTTGACGGAATTCTGAGAATTATAAAACATCGTATAAAATAAAAATGCGCAAGAAACAACACATTCAGGAGTTTGAATAAATATATCATTCATAGAGGACTTAGTTTTTTTCTTAAACAAAGAAAAGTAGACGGCGAATATTCGTGAAGTAGACGGTGAACTTCCAGTGATCGTAAGCCAAATCACTTCACATTTCACAATTAACAATTTACATCCTTTGAGATATTACAGACTGGACAGTAATGCTTGTAGTTCTAGGTAGGCTGGTGAATTTTTAATCCTCGTATAAGTCGTATTCCGACTAACAGAACTCAAATTAAGCGCGCGTACTGGCACTTTGAACAGTGTTTGCGGAAGTGCGGTAGTAAGCAATGCGATATTGCGATAGCCAACATAAGAAAACCTGGCATATCGGAAATCACTAATATTTATCGGATAAGTTTTATCAGATAAACGATAATGTATCAATCATTAACAATCTCAAACTCTTTTTCTCTCGTTAGCTCATCGGATCTGACAAAATTCCAATTCGGACTAGCGCTTTTGTGTGCGCTTTTGTGTGCGCTTTTGTGTGCGCTTTTGTGTGCGCTTTTGTGCGCGCTTTTGTGTGCGCTTTTGTGTGCGCTTTTGTGTGATTTGTGCAATTTCGGCGCCCCATTTATGTTTTGGCGCCCCCTAAAAAACCTTCGCTGGGGGGGCCATGGCCCCCCGGCCCCCCCTGCCAGCACGCCACTGACACGGACTCGAGTTTGACACGGACTCGGACGGTACAGCTTTGAGTCGTCTGCAAAGAGAGCAATACTTGAATTGTGTTCTATACAATTCGGTACATCGTTTACATATTGTTATATCTGTATCTCTATATTTTAATCTATCAACTCAGGTTTTTACACACAACAACAACAACTTTAATAACATATTTCAGAGTCTTTTTTTTTTCTTCTTTAAGTCATTTTTCTGTTTCATCCTTCACAGAGTTTTCACATCACTGTTTTCTGTCTTTCGCTATAAAGGCTACTATTTCAGATTTAGTGACTTGTGGTTCTAATATAGAATTAACACCACACCCTTTAGCCTTCCAATGGAATGACAGTTTTAGGGAAGAATTGCACAATATCTTTAATACTGAGGAAATGAATGATCATTTGGATAAAATTTTCGCTCCCTCGAACGATAATGAGATAGACATCAACTGTCTAGCTAATGATTTTACAGAAACTATTAGCAAAGCAGCTAGAAAAATAATAAATCTAAAAAGGCAGAAACGAACTCAATACCAAAGCAGAAATGGTTTGATAATAACTGCTACCGTCTTAAAAAAGAACTACGAAACTTAGGGAAACTATTATCAAGTCAACCAAATAACCCTTTTATAAGACACCTGTTTTTTACTAAGAAAAAAGAATACAAAAAATTAACTAGAAAACTTAGGAGGAACTTTCATAGTAATATATTGGATAAAATTAAAAGTTTTGGAACCTTGTTAACTCCATTAAATCAAATCGCACTAGTGGTTCCAATGAAATATCGTCCGTTGAGTGGTTTAATTATTTCCATGACCTAAATAAGATTAATTTTTCCGCTGAGAGCAATAGTGCTGAATCTCAAATAGTTAGAGATGTTAACCTTTGGGCGACCTGTTGTGTTGAGATTCTTGACAAACCTATTTCTTTAAAAGAAATTGGCGACATTTCTAGAAAACTCAAACTTAATAAGGCAAGCGCAAACGATACACTTAATAATGAAATTATTAAAACATCATCTATTAGTTTAGCTCCTCACTATGTGAAATTATTTAATAAGATTTTATCTAGTGGAGTTTTTCCAAAAATATGGTCGGAAGGCCTTATTACTCCTATACACAAATCGGGAAACAAAAGTGATCCTGGAAATTACAGAGGCATTTGCATTTCTAGCTGTTTAGGGAAATTTTTCACTTCAATTCTTAACGCACGTTTGAATCTTTTTCTGGAAGAAAACAGTATTTTGAATAAGTACCAAATAGGTTTTAGACATGGATTTCGAACGTCTGATCATCTGCTCGTTCTTAAAACATTGATAGACAGCTATAAATTAAGACGAAAACCCATGTTTACATGTTTTGTAGACTTCAGGAAAGCATACGATAGTGTCTGGCGAGAAGGTTTATTTTTTAAACTGATAAACAACGGATGTAGCAGAAAATTTATCACAATTTTACTAAACATGTACTCCTCTGTTAAATCAGCGGTTAAGCTCGAACAAGGTGTCACCCCATTCTTTCAATCCCATATTGGTGTGAAACAAGGATGTAATCTAAGTCCAACTCTGTTTAACCTCTTCATCAATGATATACCTAAGTACTAGTTGTTTAATACTACCTGTGAACCTTTGAAGTTTGGAAACACTGAGTTGAGTTGTTTATTATGATGCCGACGATTTGGTCATAATGTCAGAATCAGAATCTGGGCTACAACAATGCCTTCAAAAACTTGAATTATATACTAAGAAATGGAAATTACAAATTAACCTAAAAAAAACGAAAATTCTGATATTCGGGACACAGTCCCAAAGACGACAATTTATCTCGTTCAAGTGGTACTTCGGAACTAATCTACTGGATTGTGTAAACGAATATACGTATTTAGGATTAACTTTTCATTATACTGGTAATTTTAAGATAGCGATAACAATGTTATACAGCAAGGCATTACGTGTTTACAATTGCCTAATGCACAAACTTTCAAATGCAGAGAATATACCGATTAAAACTTTACTAAAACTATTTTCTTCAATGGTGGTTCCAGTTTTATTATATGGTTGTGAAATCTGGGGTGTAGGTTTATTAGGTAAAATCTCTTCGTTTGAACTCTTCCAAAAGAGATTTCTCAATATGGTAAATAAACTGGAATCATTACAGTTGAAATTTTTTAAACGTATACTAGGAGTCCACTCTAAGAGTACAAACCTAGCATATGGTGAACTGGGTAAAGTTCCTCTAATAGTACAGGTCTCTACTTTAGTGACAAAGTATTGGATACGAATTGAAACTCCGGATTATATGAATACTCTTGTAGGAGAGACAGCGAGTTTTAATATCCGATCAAATACTCAGGCTATTAAATTCACAAACTATGTTTTAAAAATGTGTGATTTGGAATCACTAAACGGTATTTCTCTCCCACTTGAAAGTTTACATAATCTAGGTAAATATTTAAAAAATAGGTTATTTGCCTACTTCACTGATTTCTGGAAAGATCAGATTGAACAAAGTCGTTACAGTGGTAAATTAAGAACCCTCGCACAAGTTAAGAATAAATTTGTATTTGAAAAATATCTCCATGAAGTATGTAATGTTAAACATCGTCAAGCAATAACAAAAATGAGAATATCCGCACACAAACTACCGGTTGAATATGGCCGATATAATAAAACGCCATACGATGAAAGGATTTGTACTGTATGTCAATCGAATGAAATTGGAGATGAATTCCACTATTTAATGTCATGCTCCAATAAAAAAATTGCAGAAACTCGAAACACTTTTTTAAATAATTTATATATAATCAATAGCTCTTTCCGCTTATTTGATACAAATAATTTGTTCTTATATATTTTAAATATTCACGATAAGTCCATTATGAAAATAATAGCAAAATATTTCCATGATATTCTCCTATTATATGATAAACAGTACATTGCGTAAACGTGCATATTATTATGTATAATATAAAGAGTGTGATATTTTATAATCTTACAATATTTTATAGTTATTATAACGATACGTTTTGTATCTTTTTCATGTAATTTCATATGTGCCTGTATTGGTATTTGATGAATAAAGATTATTATTATTATTATATACAGTAATTTCCCAGTAATATAATTTACATATATTAATCTATTACATTCAAACTAGGGTACCTGCAAGGTAGGGAATGCTGCGGGACTGTTATTATTCTTTAGCTTCTTGAAACAAACATAGTAGACGGTAATTATTGGCATTGACCCGGTGGCTTGCGCGCTGTCAGTAGATGCATACCCTACCATAGTTTGCAGGATGAGACAAGCTAAATATATCACGAAACATGAAAGACATCAAATTTTGTAACATCTATTTCAAAATATCAATATTTTCCATGTATTGTTCCTCCACATGGAATCCCGATAGCCTCCTCCGACCTCCGCAGGCAACTCTTGGGCAAAAAACTTGTAATGTAGCGAATATTATCGAATATCGAATATTATCGAATGTGAAGAACAGTAAATTCGATAATATTCGCTACATTACAAGTTTTTTCCCCCAAGAGTTGCCTGCGGAGGAGGCTAGAATCCCCACATGAAACCTATGTTTACTGCAATGAGTAATTTGACACTGCCACGAAAGGAAATTTGCATATTTTTGTAGTGTATAAAAGCGTTAAAAATATATACATGTGCGCAAAATAATTTTGCATTTGGAAAGCTATAAAACGAAAGCGTTGTTCCATCATCTGTTCTTACTTTGCTGGATATGTGAGTCACCTACATGTAAAGCACAACTCATTTCAACTCATTGCCATTCGAATATTTGTCTTAGTGCGCGCAGAACTGAGACCCTGTCTGTTATGACAATAATATGTGAACGCCACTAGACAAAAATATTAAGTCCATAGTAAAATAGGAATAAAAACATATTTATATGCCTACAGTAGCCTATTTAATAGGTCAAACCTTGCACAAATCAGAATGATTCAGTCAGGCAATTTAGACGATCAATTGCATATCTGTGACTTTGTGTCAAGTTCACACGGAGTCACAATCGTCAAGCGGCATTATTACACGAAACATCACTTAATGCAAAATATGGAAATCAGCAAGAGAAAGCAAACGCGAATGGATAGAAAAACCTTTTAAAGACATCTCTATGTAAGACTTCCATGCTTTACAGCACTAACAGCTCAAGCAAAGTCGATAGCACATTTATAGCAGAATATTAGAATATATAGTTTATAGGATCAATTGAAGTTAACGACCCCCCTACGCCAATGGGGTCGTATGTTCAATAACAAATATTCGAATTGAAGTATACGACCCCCTTGTATTATATCCTTAAATTTACGGATTAAATTCGATCCAGTTTATATATAAACAGACACTGAATCTAGCTGCGATCGATTATGTGCTTTCAGCGTTTCATAGATATATAAATTGAGATTGCCAACTTTCCAAAAAGGAGTAAACAAATGGAAACGTAACATATAAACAAAAGACAAAATATCCTACCTTGAATGGTCAAAATAGACTTGAAAAAGCTTTAGAAATTCGATAAAAATTCGAAGACACCGTCCGTCAAAATCGAAAAGCACATGGAACTGAACGAGTTTAAAATTTGTGTTCTGCGCATAGCAAGCGCGCACGACCACAATTCCATGCGCTAAATAAAATTTACTTCAAAACTCCCTCTCTGCACATATTAGGCTGCTGCTACGCTCGCTCGCTTCAGGCTCGCTCGCTCCGCAGCAATTAGGCACGCTATACTACATCACTCCCCTCGTAGACATGTCTTTGTCCTGAAGACATCATATTCCAAACTTATTATTTCAACCTGTCCGGTGCTCGACGTTGTCTATTACTCCTACGGGGTAAATGTTCACTACTTTCAGAATTAACTTGCTCTTGTCTGCAATCTCCTAGCCATGTCTAAGGTTCATTACCGCTGTATTTCCATAGTCGATTATTGGTTTAAAGCGTACGTGGTCCAGACTGGATCTGTACACAAGGTCATTCATTCGTTTCACTACAGAATAGGGTCCTTTCCAATACCGTTGTAGCTTTGGAGTCAATCCTCTTTTCTTCTGGGGGTATATAGCCACACATTGTCTCCCTTTTCAAATTGACTGTGTGTTTCATTTTGTGTCCAGACTTAAAGAGTTGACATCGGGCAAACTGATGAGCACGTTCCAAGCTATCAGTTCTAACTTCAGTAGTTCATCAGGTGGCTTTCCAAATATCAAATAAACAGGAAGTCGCAATTCATGTCCCATCGGCATTTTGGTTGGCGTCTGACCGATTGATTTGTGAAATGCTGTTCTGTACGCTCATAGTACGGTAGACAAATGTTAATCCCAATCCGTTTGGTTTTCGTTAATGAACAAAGATAACTGAGCTGCCAATGTACGATTAAATCGTTCTACCATCCCATCTGACTGGGGATGGTACCAAAATCGTGCATACTTCCTTCATTAAACTTGACTCGAAATTTCGACCTTGGTCCGAGAGCAATTCCATCGGTGTACCAAATCTGCAAAAGAACTCTCGATTCTCGAACTAAAACTTTTGCTACAGTTCTAGCTTCTTGATTGGGTAAGGGGTAGACTTCAGGCCATTTTGAGAAGTAGTCCATGGTTACTAGTAAGTATATCTATTACCATTTTTGGAAAAAGGCAAGGGTCCCATGATATCGATGGCGGCAATTTATTCCATAGGAGAGCCCAATGTATACAATTGAAGAGGAGCTTTCTGCTTCTTACGAGGTCCTTTCCTTGACGAACATGCATCACACTCTTATTTTTACATCCGTCTGACACAATGGCCAGTAGAATAGTAGAATCGTTGTTTAAATCGCTGAATCGTTTTATTTACTCCAAAATGTCCGGTTGTTTGAGTTCCGTGAAGCTCCTTCAAGACTTCACTTCGCAATTCGTTTGGAACTGAGAACCAGAAGGCGAAATGCTTTCCCACAACCGATAAACACAACGTCACGAATGCACAAGCTATCCCATTGTGCCCAAAGAATTTTCGTCACTTTGCTATACGGTACTACAATCGACCACTCGGGGCGATTTGAACTTTGATTTACTTAACGCAATATTGGCCCAATATCGATATCTTTTTCTTGTCGCTCTTTAATCTTCACAGGAACAGTGGCGTAACACAGTGGTCTTCACAGGACGGGGGGATACGCCAAGAACATGTAAAATTTCCTGAAATACTTCAACTTCGCCTCTTTGTCATCCTTGCTCAGGACCGGAGCCCCTAATTGACCTGGGCCCCTGGCTGGAGCAAGGAGTTACGTCACTGCACAGGAACAAGGTTATCTCCGTTTGGAAGTTCGATTTGAGGCGTCAGCGTCGCAAGGCGCGAAGACTCCTCCACGGGATTTTTATCTTCCGACGGACATGATTCACGCGACTTGGAAGCATCTTCTAACTTCTGGCAGTACTGACATCCAAATTCTACACAAGGCCTTCTGGACAATGCATCTGCATTTGCGTGACTTCTACCAGCCCGATGTACTACAGTAAAATCATACTGCTGCAGATTTTGTAACCACCGTGCTAATTGTCCTTGGACATCCTTAAAATTAACTAACCATTGTAGAGCTTAATGGTCAGTCCTTATTACAAAATGTCGTCCATACAAGAAGTAGTGGAAGTGTTTCACAGAAACGACAGCAGCAAGCAATTCTTTCCGCGTCGGACAATAACATCAACCATTGAACTGACTTTTGACAAAGGGATCGCCATTCGAGTGAACCGAAGAATGCCACACTTCGTGGGAAACTTTAAAGCAATGTTTAACGTCGACAACGGTATTGTCCGGATAGAGACTTTATTGTCCGTGTCCGGATGGAGACTTTATTTTGGATACTGACGCTTCTAACGTTGGAATCGGAGCAGTATACTCTCGCAAACGCAGAACGGTGAGGAACGTGTAATAGGATATTACAGTCTCCCACGAAGTGTGGCAATCTTCGGTTCACTCGAATGGCGATCCCTTTGTCAAAAGTCAGTTCAATGGTTGAGCTTTATCGGCAAACGACTTCACAAACCGACGATAATGCGAGCATAACCCTAAAAAGCTTCTTAACTCTGCGACATTTCGTGCCACAGGCCATGACTGGACAGCTTCAATCTTGTTAGAATCAGTCATTATACCATTTCGTCCAATTTTGTAACCCAATTAACTAACTTCGACCTGGAAGAGTCAAATGGGGTTAGGCTTCAAATTGGCTTCGCGTAAACGATCAAAGACTGCGCGCAAACGATCGAGCTCTTCCTCAAAAGATCGGGCATGAACAATTATGTCGTCCAAATAAACAAGACAAACTGACCATGGAAGACCGACTAACACTTGTTCCACGAGCCTTTCGAAGGTTGCAGGGGCGTTACTGAGCCCGAACGGCATTACGACAAATTGCCAAAGTCCTTCTCCGGTCGTAAAGGCCGTCTTCTCCTTATCTGCTACCTCCATCTCCACCTGTCAATATCCGCTTTTTAGATCGAGCGTAGAAAACCAAGTAGAACCAAAGAATGAAGGCAGACTTGTATCAACTCTGGATAAAGGATATGAATCTTTCTTCGTAACAGCGTTCAACTTTCGGTAATCAACACAAAATCTCGTGCTTCCGTCCTAATTTCGAATTAAGAGCTTTCTTTCTCTGAAGAGATTTATTTCTAACAAGACGCCTGCTCAGACGTTTACACTTCCCTCAAAATGACGACACGCGTGTGTGATGCAGGAGAGCTTCGCAAGGAGAGCCGGCAAGGAGAGCTGGCAAGGAGAGCTGGCAAGGAGAGCTGGCAAGGAGAGCTGACAAGGAGAGCTGGCAAGGAGAGCTGGCAAGGAGAGTTGGTAGATCAGTTTCGAATCACACCTTGTTTTATGCCAGGAATATTAAAACCGTCACATCAGCAATATTGCTCTTTCTTGACGGCAAAAATTAGAGTTAATTAGCCTGCGTAGGACGAGACTCAACTTCCAACGTAAATATATCAGCAAATGTTTAACCTCCCCCCCCCACACTACTTATACTAAGAGAAACAATAGTTGAAGTCAGCAAGTTTGTTGCAAGTTCATGATGAAATGTTGAAATGCTGTAGCTTAATTTACTTGGTTTCTACTATAGCTAATCAGAGGCTTTGTTCACATTCTTGTTTTGGTTAATATATTGTTGTTTCTGGGTTTAGGTTTAAATTTCAGTAAACTTATTAATTTTGTAAATCATATTTATTTTTGGTAAGGTATACATTACTGAATCATGTAGCAGCCAGTTTAATATTTTTAACAATTTATTTCCATCTTGATGATCTTTTCAATATATTTCCCATGTCAGGCTGGCGTGCCGGGCCATGACCATATTGATGTCACAGAAAGGTTCTATAAATTGTGAATATAAACGAAAATACTCAAGAATACAGAAATTTTCAAGACGATTTCAACGATGTATAAAGCATTAAAGGAACAACACAAGTTTTAAGCTGCCTGTGCATTTATCGATGAAAGTTATGACTTATTTACATTGACATTGTACATAAACAAATATGATTTCGCTTGTCTTTCAAAGGCCATGCCCATAGTATTGCTAGCATGTTATATTTACTAAAACTATATAACTAAGTTGGATATCTTGAAACGCTGAATCGATCGATCAATCGAAGTGGTATTTTTGTCCTTGCTGAGTGCATGGAAGTTAAAGCATTCTACCTGCTATAATTAAATACAAAGTCAAAGGACAAAGGTTTAATTTCTTTAAAAGCGATGTACTGTATAAAAAATCACGATGCCAATCAGTCAATGGACACAATATGTGTTTTACTATATGGACTATACAACCTGCGATATTTATGAATAAACCAGGAAGACCACTATATTATTGCAATGCTTTCGATCCGTGAGGAAATACAATGTCACCAAGTTGCCAACTTTCAAAGGATTTAAAATAATTAAAAACGTATGTAGACAGGCGACGATTTTACCAATACACAAAGAAAATTATGCTACGAATACTTTCTTGTATGCTGCGTTGCAAAATTCAAGGAAAACTACAACAATATCACACAAACAAGACAAAAATATGTTCTGTTAAATATCGTCCACTCCTAAAACGGCAGCCATTTTGACCTGAACCTGCGGAAAGCGGTACACAGAGCATCCTCACAGAGGTATATATCCTTACTCTTTGTCTCGACGCCCAAAAAAACAGTAGCTAGGGATTTAAGACACTTCACCCTTCGGGAAGTATAATTAGCGAACGAAATCAACGAATCTCAGCAAATCTCAGCATCAATCCATGGTTGATCTGCCACCAACCTTGTTTTGCATTTAGGTATATTTTCATTAATAGCGGTTATGAATAAATCATACCAGATGCTAAACGATTATTTATTTTCTCAGTTGCATGCAAAGGCCATTTCCCCAGGGGTATGGATTAATAACTCTTTATTAAGGCCTGGCCAATTTGCTCTTTTAAGATTGTAGACAGACCGCTTTGTTTCTGTTTTCCGCTGAATTTTTAGATCAAGATCGAATTTTATAATTTTATATCTTCAAAACCTTCGAGGTCAATTCAAAACTCTATCAGGAATGTTTGTGAGTACCAGATCGAGAATATTATTCTTTCTCGTTGGGAAGTTAACTAGTTGCCATAAGAAATTGTCCTGAATTAATTGTCTTAGAAAAATAGTTATGAACTGCATCACTTGTTGTGGCCATTCCAGTATAGACCAGTCAAAATGTGGAAGGTTGAAGTCCCCACAGATAATTAATCGGTCAAATTTGGCTTTCGAAGCAAGCCGTAAAGACATTTTAAATTATTTCATATATGCAAGATCTGTGTTCGGTGGTCTGTAGCCAGGAATTTCCGCTTGCCTTCTGGTCGTAGTTCGCAAGCAACCATTTCGGCATTTCTTTCAAGATCTTTTCCAAGCAGAATGATTACTATAATAACCAACTGGTTGTATGAAATATCCATGGGTTTGATTGCGAATTTTCGTAAACCTGGAAGGCTTAAGCCAACCATGTATATCAGCCAGCGATAGAATATTTTAACGTATGATAATAAGCCAGGGAAGCAAAGATAGTCATATAACACAAAACTCTTCGAGCCAGACAAAACACCGGGGTTGACAATTAAAAAGAAAACCTGCTGCGTTTGTTATACAGGGTGTATCAAAAAAACTGCAAATACCATAATTTGTATGCACGAGATCATACATTAGAATTTCAATGGCTGTGCAAATAATTACGCTTCTGGGATTTGAAAATACGTTTCCACGTGTAGTACTATACTGTGTGCTTGTTTTGATACCCCTGGGAAACGTATTTTCAAATCCCAGAAGCGTAATTATTTGCACAGCCATTGAAATTCTAATGTATGATCTCGTGCATACAAATTATGGTATTTGCAGTTTTTTTGATACACCCTGTAGTAAGAGTCACCGAGATATGAATCGGGAGATCTGAACTAGGAACAATCAGCGACTCATTCTGACGTAATAAACCAATTAAGACGTCATTAATTTATTATAGCTTCATCAACATGCACGAGTGACGTTGCAATTCTTTTCTTTTCTTACCAGTTTTGACTTAATAGTTAATCCTTCGGAGGTGAACGGCGCCGGCGTTGTACGGTGCCCGTTTTTTGGGAAGGATTGTCAGTTCAAAGGTCAACCTCGTTCCCAGGCTCTTTACCTACGCTCACCCCCGCTGCGGAAAAGACCCTAGTTCAGACTGGTCACGTGACACCCCAGAATCTGGGGTGTTTTTAATTAGCGCTTTGAAAACACTGAGGGAGGGTAGTTGAGTAAACATGTCAATTTTCCATTCATGTATGAGTGAATAATGGCGTAATAAATACAAAAACATGGGCTCACCTGTCCAGATTAGCAATGGCTCAACTTAAGGAAACACCGAAAAAGATATACGGAAAATTAATTTCAAACTCCGAGTCTATGTGTCGACTTTGTTGCGGCATATGAGCCAAAATATACAAAAAACCTGTACAATAAAGCAAATGTCAAACTACTGGCTTTTGCTGAAGCGGTCTATGGTGAGAGAACTCCCTTCCTCGTCTTGTGTGCCGACCTGGTGAAAGACGACTGGATAATTCTGGAAAATTCCAAAGCATGATATGTGGGAACCAAAAAACTATGATGCAAACAAAGAGATGTATTGATATTTCGCCTTCAACGCGAATCACGGAGGAGAAAAGGGCAAGAACTAGTCTGGAAGGCGAAGTGCGATCAACCCGAAGCCTGTCATTTTCATCCAACAAAGAAACTATACAATCCGAGGTATGTTATATTTTTTATATGATTCATCATTTATGTAATGAGATATTGTATACTATAATTTATGTGTAGATTTATACACTGAACTCTAAGAGTAAAGTTTAAAAGCCAATAAAAGGTTCTAAATATCTCGTACATTACAGGTTGTCAACGATCCTGTTTCCAAAACCGCGTCGTATGATTCCGTCCCGTTTACGGATGTCCTAAATACCGTCAATGACGAACTGAGAAATGTGGCAGTTAGAGACACGAAGTCCGTTCTTCGTAAAAGAAATTTTGAAGGAATGAGTTCGTTCTCTTTGGAGACTATATCGTGGACGAGTATCCTGTATAGTATTCAGAATTCTATCTGAATTGTTGGAGTTCAACTACAACACGGAAAAGAAGATCGCTCCGTTATGTTTGATTTACAGCGTCATAATGTTCAAACGATGCCATGAGTTGAGTTTTTTGCAGCGCATTAATACAATTTTACTGGCCGACAGTGGCGCTAATACGGAGGTAAATTATAATTATACAGTTTACTTAATTGTCATTTGAAAAAAAAGGAAAAGCTTTATAAATGCATATCAGTTTTTGCTGAGTTGTTCCGTGCGCAATTTTATATTGTCCACAGCGATGCTAACACGGGGGTAAATTATAGTTTATTTTGAATATATCATGTTTACTCTTTGGCTTGTTACAAATTATGTCAATTTCGAGAACAATAGAATAGACGTGAAAAAGCTTTTTACGCGTTTGCCAATGTTTACTTAGCTGTATCGGCATTTTATTTTGTACATATAATGTTCGAATCATGTTGCCATTGACATTAATTGTAACATAAATGTTGGTCAATTTATTTTTCGCTATTGGTTTTCAGTGCATTAAACTGACAAGGTAGATTTTTTATTTGATTGAACTAGTTAAGCTGGTTACAGACGAGCAAGTTTTATGACAAGTTTTCATATGACAAGTTTTACTTGCTCGTTTGTATGGGTATTAAATTTTGCCAATTTTCTCTCAATGACAAGTGGCGAAGTGCACTTTTGCCCATGCATACAGACGAGTAAATAAAACTTGTCGTATGAAAACTTGTCATAGAAAACTTGCTCGTCTGTAACCAGGTTTAGGTCAGTCAGTGTCACTTCATTTGTAGAAGAGAAATTTCAAACCGCAATCTATTCGGCGCTTCGCTCGTTTCAAAAGACAAAACAAATTTTAAATTATTTAATATCAAACTTGTAAGTTTGAGTTACTTTTACTCTAGTTTTGATTGTTATCCTGTTCATGTAAGGTTGCCCAATAGTTTATACTGTAGTTGCTTTGTATATTAATTTCTTGTGCCAAAAAAACTGTTATGGACTATTGTTACTGTTACTGTTACTACAGCTTCTGTGCTATTTTATAAACTCAATTTAGAACTCAATTTAGAGCCCTTTTGCAACTTTAAAAGCGATTATTTTTTGTTGATTTATAGCCTTTATTTGCAATTTTAGAAATGACTTTTGCGCTTTACGCGTCTTAGCCTACCCTCCCACGGGACAAAGCTGTATAGGGTGTCACGTGACCAGCCTGAACCATGTTCAAAGGTGAGATGCATGTTTCATTTTCTTGTTTAGTAGTGTCTATAAATACGGTTTGAAATATCATTTATAGCTGGGCGCGAATAAGGCAAAGTACAAGCTGTTTCACACTGTCAAAGTTCCTGTACATGAGATTATAATGGGTTCATCTCGTGTAAAGCCATAGGCGGCGGAAATGGGGGCTAAAAAGAAGTGAGGGGCTAAGTCCCCCATAAATAGACAGATTTAGATCGAGGACGCGGACGTCAAAGACGACGTGAAAGTGGCTCCGCGTCCTCGATCTAAATCTGTCTAATGATCGGACTTGGAGAACTTAATATGGCGGTGTCAGATTCTTCGCTGCTTGAAATTTAAAATTTTCTGAAACTCTGCAGGTATATTTCTAAATTTTCCAGGGGAGCATGCCCCAGAGTCCCCTAGAGTTTGTCTAGGCCCCACAACCAAGCCAAACCTGGAATATTGCTGCAGAAATTACGTTTGAACGTTTTCATGTTTCCTCGCATATATTTTCCCCCGTCAGTTATCTCGAAAACATTGTTGTGGAAATAAAATTCTCTTTTCGAAAGTACAATTATTGTCTCGAAAACATTGTTTTTAGTTTTTAATGAGTTTGTCTGGACATACCACAGCCAGAATTTGTACATTTCAGGTATTTTGGTCAATTTACTTATAAATAACTCTACAATTAAGGGACCGGTCATTAATTAGGGCAGGGGTTGGGGCCGAAGAGAAAATGGTTGGGTAAATGAAAATTCCGAGGCCTCAAAGGTTGGGTAAAAGAAAAAAATACCTCCCTCAAGGTTGGGTAAAATATTTTGGAACAACATTTATATAAAAACAAAGTATTGTATATAAAAATAGAAAAGTTAATAGGTTGTCATCTAAAATGTCAATAACAATGTCATCATCACTAGACATGTCACTCATTGTGTTTGGACATCCCACTTTGGACATCCCACTACAATGCTTCGCTTCTTCTTTGTCTTAGATTTTTGTTCTTTGACTCTTTTAGCTTTCCGTTTCTTTTCATTTTCATTCACCGAGGCCACATCAAATCTTTTTGCCAACTGATTACTGACATGCTCAATGTCATGTGCAATATTATTGGATTCAGTCAGCATGCTTTCTACATGTGTTGTCATTTCTTGAACAAAATTTATTTCATTACTTGTCCATTTCTTCGGCTCAAGATCATCTGCATATAGCTCCATTTTTCTATTCGATAACTTTCTTTTTTCCTCATTGATTGTTTTTATTGTGTTTTTTATGTGGCCTAATGCTCGTTGGCTTTACTCACATCATCTATCTTTACATCCTCTGGAAATTTCCTGTATCGTAAACAATTTATATTCTCCTTTAGAATTTGACCATTTTTGTATGAAGATACAAGGTGCTCAAGTTTTTCGAGGTTGCATTTAACATTCCAACGAAACTGGCGTTGTCCCATCAAATAAGCATGGAATCTAGACTGCTTACTTGTATCATGTACTTTTCCAGAGGCTCCTTTTCTTTCACTCTGGCATTTTCATCCACAACAAACTTCCCACCAATGAATGAGATTGCTATTTATTTAAATATAAAGTTAAATATAAAGATAAAAGTAAATATTTCATTTAAATAATCATCAATTCTTTATGTAACCATGCCTTCCCAAGGCAATTCCTTAAAGGATTTGAAAAATAATTGCAAGTTTGTAAGCAAATTTACCAGCACCAGAAATCGGTCCTACTAAAAACCGCCCGGAGCGCCCGAGAGTGCCCGGGAGCCGCTGAAAGCGCCCGGGAATATGAAAGATAGAATAAATCTATGTATGATCCTTTCTGGAGTTTTTTTACTCCTTTTTTTAACGAAAAATAACATTAAAAGTGATTTTCAACCAGCCTAGTAACGAGCAATGCCGTAGCGCTGCCCACGCAGGAAGCTATGTGAAACATGATATTTGAACTGGTTATGAATGTAATTATAATTAGCCATTTCCCAGTCTGGACTGGGTCTAGTTGATGTTTGGAGGGACAACAAGTTATAGTGAGCGAACTAAATATATATTAAAAGTTGCCTTATTATAATTGTTGCATTTCAGGCTGCACTCTATCTAATTATTATTTTATAAATAAAGCCCTGTAAGTGTAACTTCTTTTAGGCCTTACTCTTAGTTCTCGGTCTGTTCAATGTTTTACATGATTTGATTCTTCTTCTTTGGCCCGGTTTTCTAGCTATTCTTGCTGTTTTTGGCACTTTAAGACAACCATCTGTCGATGATACCATGTTTTTCTTTGGTGGTAGGCCTTTTGAAATAGTTTGAACAAGTTTTCTTTCTCTTCTTTGGTTTTCTGTGTCCATTGCACATGCTGAACCTGATGTTTAACCATCCATGGTGCCAACTCGTAGTTCCCTTGGCCGTACAATGCTCTCCTGCAATCAACCTGCTGTAACATGACAATTTTATACAGTCTATCAACCAAGTCAGGCAATTTCATTGTTTTCCAGTTTGCAGAGAGTTTGATAACATGGTTCATTGCCTCGCATAAATTGTTTTTCCAATCAAAAGGAATCCATCTGTTACATATTCGTGGTTCCATAATCCCTGTCCGAATTTTTTGTGAAATTTTCTCAAAATAGCTTTTGAATAAAGGCAAACGCGTTGCATACTTGTCCAAAAGTTCTAAATATTTGAGTTCAAATTTTTTAATATCATTGCATGCGGTTAGACTGTCTTTTCCAAAAATATCTCTGATGATCTTGTTTATTATCTTGTCGTTTGCTCCAACCTTGCGAGATAAGTAGCGTCGGACGTTTTCCTGCAGATGTCTTGTACAAAGTAATGGCACAGAAGATGGGAAACACTGCTTTATAGCTTTGTCAGTGCCGCCTCCTCGTCGGACCCAATCACGATTCGCGATTGCGTACCACCAATGTCGGTTCCTAACTTACTTTGTAAGTGGGCAAAAAATCTGTGGTATGTTTCGTACGAACCATCCCAGTGCAAATAAATTGCTGCCAGCATAATTGGCGAGTTATTCGTCCCTTTTCTTTTCAAATTATTATGCTGGTACACCAAAGTTGTCGCGAAACACGCACCAAGATTAAATGTCCTATCGATCCCAAGAACACTTGGATTTCTAGCGTTTGATAAACAAAACTGTTTAATGTCCTTTAAGCTGTCTTCCAGATACAGTATAATGCATGGGGGTTTCCCTTTGGTTTGCACGATTTCTTGAATAAAAGGATGGTCATGGATGTCAGTTAACAACGCCTGTACCTCATCAGCTACGTTATTTTTGTAAATATGACCTTTATCAATTCTCATCTTTTTCCCGGTATTGTATTTAGCATTTTGCACCTGTTTTAAATCCCTCGGCGCAGAACTTGAACTATCAAGTGCCAATTCCTCGTAAATTTCACGTGGCCTTTTATTTGTTGCAATCATGTCTGCTAACTTTCGTTTAACGGAACATGAGGTGCGGACATAATCACCAACAGCTTTTTTACTATTCCCGTGCGGTAGATTGTGTCCCGGGTAGTTGCCAACATACTCCACTACACTAACGTTCAATGATAACGTTCAAGTCGTTCAATGATAGACGCTCACATTTCGCATGATGCCAAACACAACAACCTTCGCAAAACACAGAATCATCGTTGCATTGTAAACCGCACGAACCACATGGCCATCAGTTCTTGGAACGGCCATTTTTTCACAAATATTTTCGGAAGAAATTTCACTTTTTGATGTTCTCCAAATACCAGCTTGTCGATTTGATACAATCGGGAACGGATTGTTAGTATTATATTTTAAACATTGCATAAATTTGTAAGGTTAATGAATATAATGTTTAATTACATTCCACACAAACAGAAACACAATGCCTCAATGGCTGGATGACTAGTCATACACATACAACTTCCGCGCTTAAACAAAACATAACGACACAATGACTGGTCTAGGCTATGACTGGTCATGGACCATGGTTCACTCAAAAAAGACTGTTTTTGTCACTAAATTGCAGCATTCGTTCATGTTGGCATGTTGCATATGGCTGAAGTTGAACTCCTTGTGGAATTGTATGGTGGCGCTAAAAATACACGTAACTTTGTTCTTTTAACTTTTTTTCGAATTGACCGTTTTTGGTGGGAAAATGTTCTCATCAACAATCAAATTTGATATTAGTTATATGGGGTTGGTGTAATAGAACTTTAATTGAGTTTTTATATTTTTGCCATGTCTTTTACTATGATTACATGTAAAAACTTATTAAATTAAACCAATCCAATTTTAAAATAGCTTATAAACACGTGGTGAACAGCTAAATTATAATTACATTCATAATCAGTTCAAATATCATGTTTCACATAGCTTCCTGCGTGGGCAGCGCTACAGCATTGCTCGTTACTAGGCTGGTTGAAAATCACTTTTAATGTTATTTTTCGTTAAAAAAAGGAGTAAAAAAACTCCAGAAAGGATCATACATAGATTTATTCTATCTTTCATATTCCCGGGCGCTTTCAGCGGCTCCCGGGCACTCTCGGGCGTTCTCGGGCGCTCTCGGGCGCTCCGGGCGGTATTTAGTAGGACCCCCAGAAATTTAATAGACATTTTTAAATTTATACCCACCTCAGGGCAAGGCTAAAATAGTATAAGAGACCATACATATACCCTCAAGACCGACAATACCCTCAAGGATACAATTTTATACAGGGAGGGGGTGGTATAAACAGGAAAATTGACTGAAGCATATAAACGTATTTTAAAACATGTCATATGAATCCATGATGCATACAGTAAATTCATTAAATTGATTGTCCAACATCACACTTATACCCTAGTTTAATAACAAAATATTTACAATGATAAAAACTTACTTTTCTGAGCCTTCTCTGAGCCGGAACGGCTGTTTGGTTACTATTGTCAACATTAATACTTCCTAGATTGCGAGTATATGAAGCTATAGCCTTCTTGAATTTCAGAAGATGCCCTGGTTTTCCCGATAAACCAACTAGATCAAACATTTGCCGTTGTTCATCCAATTCCAACGATTTCAGTAATTCAATGTCGTTAAAACCAGACGCATTAAATCGCTCCAAATAATCCTCAGCAAGATTAATAGATTGTAAAAAACTTTCAAATTCTTTTTCGGCAGCCATGATGAAAACGGTCGCCACTTGTTTCCATCTACCAAACTGACGTTACGTCATTTTTTCAACTTTGAAGTAAAGTTAAAAACTTTGTAACTGACCCTAACCCTAAAACCTACCCTAACCCCTAACCCAAAACTTAACCCTAAACCTAACCCTAACCAAATTGATGAAGAAAAATCAAGAAAAACGAATATGAAAATCTTTGAAAATCGAGAAAATTGCGTAACGTCAGTTTGATAGATGGAAACAAGTGAAAACCGATGAAAACATGTGAGTATGTTTGTTTAACTTGGATCATCCAAATGGCACTCGTTTATAGTAGGCTCATGCTCGGAAGTGTGTCGGACCTACATCGGATCTACTCCTTTAATACAACTTTATATACAATTTTTTTCCTTGGGTTGGGTAAAAAAAAATTTATGTCTCAACAAGGTTGGGTAATTTAAATTTCTGATCTTATATTGGTTGGGTAAAAAAAAAATTTGGATTCAAAGTCGTTTCTCTTCGGCCCCAACCCCTGCCCTAATTAATGACCGGTCCCTAAGATAATGTTTCTGACAAATGTTTCCTGGTTTGCACAACATGGCTAGGATACAATGTTTCTGCAATAACGTTTCCTAGTTGCATGCCTTGGGCGTTGCATGACTTGGGCAATTGATGACGTATATCTAGCGCGTGCGCTGTGACCATTATGACGTTTATATATATATATGAGTAAATTAATGTCGCGTAATTTAAAACCCATTATTTCCTTTTGTTTAGAACAAAATGGTACCATTGTTACCAAAGGATTCACTCATCATAAAATGGAAAGAAAATGCCGAACAGATACTTGATAGTTTGTAGTCAATTTTTCGTAAAATTGACTACAAACTCTCCAGTCTCCAGTATTTTTGGTGTGCACGTTACGTCACGGACGCCATGTTGGACAAATTTGACAAAGGATTTTGCTTGTTTGCAATTAAAATTTCATCCAACATGGCGAAAATTTCTTTGTCCTTTAAATTCCTTGAGAGATTGGTTGCACACCACCTATTGTGTATCACAAATGGAGAAAAGTAGCCATCCACTAAGCTACAACAATAGTAGGACTGCGGGTCAGTGGGAATCCTGGCAGGGTTCTAAATCAAGCGATTACATCATGCCGAAAGAGAGTCTGCAGAGAGAGTATGCAGACTGGTTACGCTGCTATTCTTCGATTGCCAGCGACATTCTCTTCTGTGGATCCGATATGATCACCAGCACTGTTGATGATTACAACCACGAACACTACTGGTGATAATACCGGATCCACATCTTTCATCTTCAACGCCTTGGATGCATTTGTTAGTGGTGAGTGAGGACAGTTTAGAACAGTTAGTTTACATTACGTTCTTCTTAGTGTAGTAAAACTTCACCAATAAGGGAGAACGGTTTAGAACTGATAAAGCTTTCAATTATAAACAAAGTTAGTTTAGTTTTAACCAGTGCTTGATACGTCCAGAGCTAGACTGATCATTAGATTAGTATATTTATTTTATTTATTAATTAACTTCGCCAGTATATATAAAAACTCCCTATTTACAAAATTTGGTAGGATAACTGCACGTTAACAGCATATTGACAATTACTGTCAGATATATACTGTGTTTAAAACCTTTCTAAACTTATTTTCGCAGGGAAAATGCTGGGCATTTCGGATATGCTCGATCAGTTTAAAAACTATTTACTGGACAATTTCCAAGACGATTGTGCATTAAAGGGGATTATGGCTGGTGTTGTTTTGGGATCTCTCGGTACCTGATGCTAATGGCTTAACAACAAAAGCAACAACAAAAACAACAACAACAACGACAATTACAGTTGTCAATATTCCGTCTTTTACTCAAGTCTAGTCCTATTGACCAGTGGTCGGCTGCTCGGATTCTTGTCCTCCATCCCTCTCTGCTCCTGGTGATGTCCACCGTCAGTTCCAGTCTATTCATCTCTTTTTGGTTACTCACGTTCTTTGTTCCTCTTTACCTTCAGCTCCATTATGTCTCTGACCGACCTTTCTCCACCTCTTGTTCATACCATCTCAGCCTTGCTTCTCTCATCTTTTCTGCAATGTCTACCACCTCACATCTTCTAATATTTTCATTCCTCATCTTATCCTTCAGGGAAACCTCTAGGATCCTTCTCAACATTCACATCATCGCCCTTCTCATCATATCTTCATTCGTCGCATCCTCCAGAATCAGGGTTCGAAATAGCCACCTGTTTACCTGTCGATTCGAGGTGATTTACACAAACAACAGGCATAAAGACTTCTTACCTCTTCCCTGCGACAGATTGAGCAAATACCTTATTAGTGCGGAGTATGTAGATTGGAGAGATGACAATCAATAACCAGTTTCTTATATCTTCAACAGTAGTGGAAACGATTATCGAATACTTTTATAATCTATTGAATCACACTTTTGTTGAAAGGAGCTTGGAGAAGTACATAATAATAATTGTACAGGTTGAATGATGGAGGAGACAGGTAAAAAATTTACAACATGTCACCATGGGCAGGTAAAAAATTAGGAACATTTCGAACCCTGAGTATTCAGCAACGGTCCCAGCACTGTTTAGTTGAATTAACATTTCAGCTTCTTAGCATTTTCCTGTCACAGATAACTCCAGCCAATACTTATTGAAATATTTTTTTCGTAGCCTCTTGCAGTGGAAATGGCAACCACAACAGAGCCAGCAGAAAGCAACAAGAGTGTTGTTTTGGAGGTCAACCATGTAGTTTTCGAATACCCAGAAGAGCCTAGAGAGGATATTTCTGAGCAACCAAGGTGACAACCAAGACACCAACGACAGAAATGGTCAAGTCAGTAATCTTGGAAATATCGGAGACTGTCATAGACGGTGAAGAACCCGCACAAGAACAAACCGAGACAGAAATTGCCGCCGTGGCCGAAAGCAACCCACCCGAGGTCAACCCACACACTATATGCATGGAATGCTTATGATTACCAAGGAGGTGGTGGAAGAGGGAAGGATAAGGTAACTGCTATCTTGAAGGGGGTTGGAGGTGTGGCTAAATAACTTCTATATTGAAGGGGTGGGGGACGATGCAGTAACATCTGTATGGAATGGGTGGGATACAGAACCTTTATAAATTTCTGCACCGCTTATTTGTATTATAGTATTAACCGAATACGAATGGTTACACTGTACAATGTTTAGAAACTGTTAGACTTTCTATCAGATAGAATATTGGGACCATGTGTTTACTATACGTCATATTTAACACTTGAAATTTTTTTAATTTTGCACGTCTATATATATACTGTTCTCTATACATGAACTTGGAACCCAATCAAATTTCAAAGCTTACGTCATACGTAAACCCCTGTAAACCAATTGTAAACCCCATACAAATGAATATAAATGAAAATACTAGTTACTCAAGAATATCTTACTTAGATTAATTTTCTTAATTTAAGAAATGTTTTCTTAAGACAATAATTTTTTTCTTTTAATTTTTCTTGACAAGAAATAATTTCTCAAAATAAGAAAAATAATCTGAAAATAAGAATATATTTCTAGGCTATAGATTTTTTCATTGTTTATACAAGAACCGTAGTTGTAGTTGCAAATTTCCGCATTGGAAAATTAATATTTATAAATTACAAATCCAACAAAACCTCCACATGACAAAAACCACGCGGACAAAACCCTCACAGACAAAACCCACACATTTTAAGTAAAGTATAAAAACCTAAGAAAAGTTTTTTAATACGCTCGCATTTTCTGCTCAAAACGTGAGATTTCAATGAGTGATGGCTCAAAAGATGATTTCGCTTATAAGAAAGCTATTTGTATCGACTTTGCAGAGATGGACGCAAAACTTTGGAAGAGATCCTCCGCACTAACAACATTCGATATTTTTTTTAAAAACTCAGAAGCCGAAATGTGGGGTTTCATCTCAATTCACTGATCTATATATATGTACTTGTATTTATAGATTTAATTGACGACTGGGTACGAGTCAGGGGTTTCAGTTTCTGAATTCAGTAATTTGGGGTTTTTGAACGAGATAGTAAGAAAATCTATTTTAAGTATGAGATTCGGGATTAAGAATTTGCCGACGTGTAGCTTGTCGACATTCTGGCGATAATCTTTCGCAAGATAGAAACTGAATTGGCCTTTCATTTGATGTCGTCACCGTCGTGCTGGCGTCGTTCCTTAGTGTTTAAGCTCTCTATATCCTTTGGACCGTTTCGCCATACTTCAATTTTGATGCAATATCCTTTCTGGCCTTTCACAATGGTTTAAGCATGTAGCAATTTCGTAGTTAATTTATCAATTCACGCTATCTTTTATGATTTTCTGTGGGAAAGAGAGGTCTTTCTTGATCTCCACCATCAGATGATACTGGCGTTGTTGGTGAAATATTTTGTTTCAGTTTATTGCGAGCTTTATCGTATGTAAGTTCCTTTTTAAGATGACTTGAAATGAAGCCACGTGAATCTGATTCCACCACAGTTGTTTGTTTTGTAACACCTGCACCATTGATCCGCTGACCATCCACGACTTCAGTACCATTTAGAAAGTTCGCTTCTTCATGTCTCTAAAAATATATGATCATTAAAGTTAGTACCAACATTCACACGAAACAGGACAAATTCGGAACCGTACGCAAATTTATCCGATTTCATTTGTTCACATTTGACTTGTCCCTTGTGAACGCGAAAGAAGAAATCGTGCAAATTTGAGTACGGTTTCGAATTCATCCGGTCTCGTGTGAACGAAGCTTAAAGGTATGTTTACGATTTATCGGGCCGATTTCAGGTTTTGCCGAATGTTAATGACGAATATTTTCAGTTGATGATGTCGTCAGATGACCTTTGCCACGAATTTTTCAAATATCATTAAGTGCATCTGAAATCGGCCCAATAAAATTAATCGCAGCGTGTAAACGTACTTTAAGGTTTCTGCGATTTGTCGGGCCACAGTGGTCGGGCTCATTTCAGGTTTTGCCGAATGTTAATGACGAATCATTTCAGTTGATATAATGTCGTCAGATAACGTTGAGTGACTACATATTTCAAATATCATTAAATTGGATACGAAATCGGTCTGACAAATCGCAGTGTGTACACGTAGCTTCAGTAAACCATTTGAAGAATTACTAATGCGCTTACCAGTATACACGCATGATAGCCTCGAATTCGATAGCCTCGACTGAATATAACATTCAAAATAAATTAAAGAATGAAGTCGAGGCTGTTCGTGTAGAATGGTAAGCTTAAGAAATTCTGCAAAATTAATAGTCTATAAAGACGATACTTTAGCTTAGTGAGGTGCAAGAATGCATTCTACTTTTTCTATACAGGTATTTTGTTTGACAACTATTCATTAATCAAAAAGGTTTGTACAAAGATAGGTAAGATAAGAAGAGTACATGTATCTATACGTCACGTTACTGTTGCATGTGTGTGGTTGTTGTATCAACATGTTGCTGTTGTTAGTGTTGGTAATGCTCAATTGGCGACTTCAGAGAGCGATGAAATTGTCAGTAATGGTCAATATAATCGTTCTCATTCCGACATTCAGCAAAAATGGTAAAGCGCTAGCATATAGGCGTAGGAAGTAACTTCAATTTGAAAAAGGCACTTTTCCATTGTTTTATCTGGAGAAAAGGGTACTTTGAAGAAAACTTGGGGGCACGTGCCCTCTATGCAACTGCTAGCTAACATACCTGGACGCCGATTGATGAAGGGCGAAGGGGAAGTTTACCGTCAACTGGCACTCTCGTCGATATATAAAGCACACTAACCAGTGGCGTCATTAAAGTGGAAAAAATAGGGTGGGCAAACGAACGTCAAAGGCGCGAGAACATCTAGGGGTGATACTATGTCCCCGAAATGCCATTTCCTACATTTTGCCTTTTTTGTGTTAAGAATTTATAAAATTATATACTTTTAAAAGAAAATAGATTTCAGGACTTCGAAAGTTTTGCTTTTCATGCATATTATAAGAGATAAATAAGATAAAGTCTGAAAATCAAAAGAACTTTCACAGTTATAATTTAACTTGTGCTTCACGAAGACATGGACACATGGCTTGTACTCTCCCCAATGTTTTCTCCACGGATTTGGAGAAACTACAAAATCTGTCTTGGAGGAAACTGAGGTGGAACATGTCCACCCCAGTCCACCCCGTGGCGACGCCACCGACACTAACTTAGTAAGGTATGCAATAACGTTATTTTTAGTGACAAAGTCCTCTTTTAACAAGATTCGTCTTTAGTCAGATGAACTCTCGTCGCTAGCTCCCAAGTGCAGTAGATACGTTTCTCATGCGAACTTTAGGGCAAAAATAAGTGGGGTTTTAAGAAGAACGAAGCAATTTTATTTATAGAGTATTAAGAAAAAAACCTATTTTGAAGTGTATATGCATAATTACGCATTTCGTGCATGAGCAGGTGTTTTTTCCTCCCGAAGCAATTATAGAAGACACAAAACAATTTATTTTCAGCGCATTATTTAAGATTATCACGATAGGAATCACGTTTTGTACTTTTAAGGAACGAAACAATCAAAATTAAGAAATATGTTTGTCATTTTTACTTTAAACATATAAATTTATAGAAATATACTCAAGCACCAAAATGAAATGTAGCCCTGCGTGACTGCTTGTTTAGACTTTAGACTAGTATATAATTTGCATCCACAATTACTTATATATTTTTAGTACCTTTCATGTTGTTTTCCTTTAATTATGTCTTAACTTAAACACCAAGAAATGTTTCCATTTAAACATCTCATGGGGACATGAGTAATGTTTTGTCTTCAATAATTTCAATAATCAAAATAGTAACTTCAATTTTTATTATCAGGTCGTCGGAAGGGTTTTTATCGATACAGTTTTCATATTCATGAGCTGGTGACCTGGTATCAGAGTCAGCTAAATATCAGAGTCAGCTGAGAGCAGCTGTTTAAATGGGCCGATCACGAACAAAGTTTACAAATGATAATCCATGGCATCAATAATAAAGGTACGTTTTCTGTTTAAACTGATATTTGTTAATTTCTAACATTTTTAAACATCTCGTATATAATAATTAATATATAGGCCTACTGATGCTTATTTCCATGTGTTTGAGTTTATGAGTAACTGATATGAAAAATGTATTGGTATATAAACTTGTTGTATATAGTTGATGAAATGTAAGAATCTCTTATAGTCTTAGAGGAAATGAAGATACGTATTTAAACTATAGCACAGCTTCTAAGTTTTAGAACCACGATTTCACTGATTACAGATTGTTTAAAGAATATATCGCTAACATATTTTGTCAATTGGTTGTAAGGAATTGGAAACAAACATATTAAGGAGTAAGTGACTGTATTCAAGTCCGTACATTGCATGCATGTGTTCAGTCTGCATGAATTGTCGTGGAACATATACACTATAATTGATATGCAGTTTATTTCATTGTATTAATATAGAAATACTATATAGAGTTGCTTTGCCAGTGGGCTGTCTATACATAAAAGACATAAAAGGTACATCTATAACATGTCTGACGATCAGTCGTCAAACTAAGGCTTGGCATGCAATCCCGCAAATAATTTCTATAATTTTTTGCAAAATTTATATGTATGGTAAAAACTATACAGACTATAAATGCAGTGTGTCATAAAAATACAATTTCTCAATAGAATATACAGTTTATTCCATGTTATACTATTTAAATTATTCACTCATCTATATAACCATTGGCATTAATAGTAATAGTACTCATACATTTAACTTTACTTATTGCATTGCAAATAGTCGTAAGTAACTGAGCTAGTATATATTGTTAGAATTATTATTCGGCAGCTCGTTCTATGATTGTGCTATAGCCTATGCTTCTCGATAGCTTTTATAATATACTACGAGATTATTCTTTGTGCGTTAAATTAGAGAATATAGTTTTACAGTCTGAATAATAATATCTTAAAATTCGTAACCAAAGTTTATTTATATAGTATTGGGTCTAACACGCTTTCACATCATGTATTATACCACTTCTTGGGTACATTGAAAACTGTGGTATAAGTCTTCTTGATTCTTCCAGTTGATCATTCAGTTTAATTCCCATCCCTTCTGTCTTCTGCATGTATGGTTTGCCATTCCATCAACCACTCTTTTTTGTAGTTTCTTTTGTGGCAGATTACAGATCCCTATTCCATTTTGTATTTGTTAAAAATATTGAATCCAGTAGACAAGTATTGGTTAATTCTAGGCAGTGGCAGGCACAGGGAGAATG
This sequence comes from Trachythela sp. YZ-2020, assembly GCA_016169945.1. Classification (NCBI taxonomy): domain Eukaryota; kingdom Metazoa; phylum Cnidaria; class Anthozoa; order Malacalcyonacea; family Clavulariidae; genus Trachythela; species Trachythela sp. YZ-2020. Next base: position 2,175,617 of record JADLSH010000369.1, read on the forward strand.
GGGGATCCGGACCTCCTACTTTTCACGAAGGCTACTTTAATTTGTAATTCCAAATCTGCGGAGAAGGTGTGGAGTGGGGGTAAGAAGACACTTTTCAACAGCCTTACAAGCCTTACAGCTGAATTGTCAAGGAACCCGACGTGGACTCCCCACCCAGTCAGTGTATGCTGGCCATGCACGTCTTTGTTCTTATTCCTTTTCCATGATCTGCATTATGTGTCATTACACCAAGTATTATATACCACCTCCTGAGCACATTGAAAACTGTGTTATCAGTCTTTTTTATTATTCGCTGCCACTCTTGCAAGATGGCAAAAGCCAGAACATCTTGATAATATATATTTTCGGATTCAACCTTTATTCAGTGGGTCTTCTCATAATCCGTCTTATGATATATGAACATGAACTGCATGAGTTTGTCTATGTGTTTTAGCAATGATACAAGTGAATATGGAGATCTTGCATGACCACACAAACTTTGATGATGAAGGACGGCGACTCACATCCATATGTTTAACACCACACTGTAAGTTATTGTTGACGTGATAATATATGGTTTTTGCAGCTTATTTAAGTATGAACCATTTTAACATTGTTTTCTTTAATGTTATGGAAGCCGCCCATCTTTGCGCTTAGAGTTATAATTCTTACCATTGAGATATCCTCAAAATAACTGAATACATCTTTTCTACATACTATTTCATACTTTTTAACATGGGGTGTTTGCAACGTTATCTTGTCAAAGGGAAAATAGACTAAGATCGTTTGGGCACCTGCAGGGAACGAATGATGGAACATTTGCCAAAGATATCATGTCCAGAGTGGTAATTGGTAAACGAGGAAGACCTTCGGAAAAAAGATCAGACAACATCAAGATAGACCATGAAATTTGACAGCAGATGTTGCAAAAGATAGAAATCAATGAAGAAGGAAAATTTGGTCGACTGATCATGGTATATAATTGGGATGAAGGTCTAAGGCAAAGAAGAAGTTATCCTCTGAGATATATAGATGCTTAGAAATGAAGTGCAAGCATGTATGGTTGACTGTTATAGTATAATATCAGTCATACTTGCATGGTTCAGTTGGTTGGCAATGAAGCAGTTGTAATAATAATGATATTACATATAGTGCAGGGAATGATCGAAATTACTTGATGTGTATAGTTATTAATATAATAACTATGTCCTTGTTTATTTTTGTTTCTAGCTATTTCCCCCCTGTATATAGATAAATTGCTTGGAATTCTAACTAGTTCTTAATGGAATTTCCTTCTGTAGTGAATGTATTTTCACTAATATTGTTTTGATATCAGTGAACTCAGCATGCTTTCGTTCAATATAAATCATTAATCACATTTTAAATACATTTGATTTAAAATAACGACAGCATGTCGCTTTTGTTTAATGAGAAGAAACTTCTTGAATAATGACGTCTAAACTATATGGGGAACATTGCTATAACATATTAACGATTATAAAGCCACAAATTATAAAGCCACAATTATAAAGATGAACCATCCTGCGATATGTAAGCACACAAAACGAAATTTCATCTGATCGTACTGTTAGATTAATTGAACTCTATTTATCCTCTATATGAAAAATAATTGTTTGTCTAAACGCGTTTGTATCTTACTATCTTTAAATTGTATTTTTCATGTCAGACTTAGTTAAAGGATGCATTTCATGTCCGTGTATGTGCCTTTTAGAGTATTAATGAAGTAAGTATTGCATGACCAAATTATTGCCCCAACCGCAAAATCATATTTCTGATAAGCAAATACTGTCTCATCATTAACTTTGTATACATTCGACATTGGTGTTCGAAATTTGAAGATTTCATAAAACAAATCTTTGTCATTGAGGATATCTCATGTATCTATCCAAATTCAGGAGTCGACTCACTTGCTAAAAATTAATATCTGAGTGTCCCTGCGTACGTATCGGCGACCGTAGCGGCGCTGAACTGTTGGGACACGTGCATCCGATTGAGAGTGGGATGCTCGATTGAGTGTCTCAATATTTTTCGTCTCAATCAAGACTTAGTTACCCATAAAAAGCCGAAGATCTGATTACAAAAATGAACGTGCCTCGTTTGGACCCCGCCCCTTCCCCTCCCCGCGCCCCAAACCCCCGCATTACTTTGATAATACTTTCGAGGCGCTTTCTCGGCCAGTGATTAACGATTAACGATTAACATTTCTATAGCGCAAATTTACATGTGAATATGATCAAATGCGCTTTACATTAAGTGTTACGCTTACCTAATTACATACTTAGCCTATTTTATTTTTACAACGATTGTGATATTACCTTATTAACTGTGTTTATCCTAACCCACCCTGTCAACTTTCCCTGTGGGAGGAAACCGGGGTGCCCGGAGAAAACCCACGACTTTCGGCAGAGCGTTGACCGACTCTTTTCACATCAGTCCGTTGCGAGAATCGAACCCACGAACTCAGAGGCGAAAGGCGCTTGCCCTGACGACCGCGCCACCGAAGCGTGATCACGCAAACTCTTATATAAAAATACAAGTGTTCTATCAATAACGCCATTGAATATCAGCTGAATGCTTGGTCTAACCACAGTCTAACAGGAGTTATATTGTGCTTGGTAAGTAACCGACAACAGGAAATTTCAAAGTCCAAACGCGATTAAAACGTTCAGGTAAGGTAATTCATTTTCAAGCATGATTATGTTTTATTTCACGTAGTTAAATGCATGTTTTATTGATTATTAAACTGCTAGCAGGGTTTTTTTCCTATTACTGCACAGTTAAACTTAATTAAAATTCAGATGTCGGTTGCTTTGTCAATTATCGCAATTATGTGTATATTTAATTGCTACTTGCTTAAATTGCGCATGTAAATGTAATAACTGTACTGATATTGTGCTATGCTTAATATCGTATGATACCCCTGCTTCCTAACTGGATCACTCAGTCACCTTTGGATTAAGAATTTGGATATAAAAAGTCAACGATAACCCTAAAGGTGAGGTTATGATCATGCGCGCCTAAAGAAGAACTGCCTAACAGTCGTGGAGTAGAACAGTTCACGGAAGAAAGACGACGTGTCTGAAGCTCTCAGAGTTTAATTGTAGCAAACAAAGTCTGTTTGCAATGTCTTATAATTCTATAAAAGATCATATTTATAGTGTTTCGTATGCTGTATATCTTGTAACATTGGCCTTCAATGTTGCTCACTTGAATTTGATCAGAAGACAGGACGTGTATTTGTGCACGTGCACTGTGGGATATTGCATGTTTTGTGATTTTTATTGCTCACTTCCGGAGTTATTAGGACAAAGACCCCATCATAGCATGGGCCTGGGGACAAGACCCCATTATTAAGAAAGGGGTCGGAATCTAACATTTCGGTTGCTGAAGAAGAATGCAGTATATTTACCGACATTGTCATTATATAAGCTGATGTAACAGAAGGTGAGTGGTTTAGGCTATTCCCAACGTCATGGAAATGAAATATCCTTATCTTCGGACACGAGTGATTAGGCAAATTAGCATTGGAGAAACAGTTCTCTTTGAACGAACTTTTTCGGCATTGCAGGTAAAGATAGTCTTATACGATAAAATTCGGTTTGGAAATGCACACAAGTCAACAATTTAAAGGAATCAGAATGAACATTGTTTTGTTTGTTGCAAATTTTTCGATATAGCTCTTGCTGTAAATCAACGTGCCCGTAGACGTGGTCTCTGATCAGGATTACAATTTTATATGTTGCATGTTTGGGTTTCTTTCAAGCAGTATGAGGTATCATTTCTCCTGTTGCCCTCGGAATCAGACTCGTGAGACCTGGGGTTTGCTATTGTTAGGACTTATTTATAGCAATTAGCATTTAACGGAAGTAATTTACCGGACGTTTAGTGACGTAGCTATTGATTGACAGATACTGTGTGGGTAGCGCACGTGTATTGTAACGAGAAATATATTTTTCACACAGTTGAGATTATAGTTTTAAAAAGGGCAGATATAACGAAGTCAGATGTATGTTTGTGTACAAATAAATATGCAAAGTGTTCAGACATTATTAAAGTAAAGTTATTTTGTAGTGAATTCCTGTTTTACTGGCATTAAAGAGCACAAAGGTAACACTATAGCCCGGACAATGATCGAGGACGAGCCCGTATCCTTCTGCTCATGCAGAGTTGTTATATTAGAACGGTATCGATGGAAGGGTTAGGGATTGGGTAACTGGTAAGGTAAGAGTTAGAGCACACTGAAGAGTAAAGGTTAGGTCTCAAACGATGTTATCATAAATTGGGAACACGACATTACCCTGCCGAACCATTGGCTTGTTCACTTCTAGCAATGGATCTTGAAAAAGGTTATTGAAAAACTATGGCATCTCTTGGTTGAATTAACATTTGTGTCGCAATTAATATATGGTGTAACCTCGCAGGCTATTGTCAATGATATAGCAGAAGTCTAACATCCCTGTCGTTTTGAAGTTGGTACGTTGTGCGTAAGTAGGATGAGACTGGAACCCAGTTGCGATATACGCATGCGTACAGATAACGCATGCAAATCCTGCAACAATTTGCAGCCGTATTTAGTAGCGAAGAGAGAAAAGGTGAGGACTTTGGACTTAGGCAGGAATAACATCTTTTCAGGCAACGGTTTGCAGAGAAAAGGACAAACAGAGACTAATTGTTCAACTTGTCTAAAATTTATATCAATATTCAAATGCTATATAATACGTACAGCAGTATTTACAATAATATATATGCATGCAAAGATTTGTTACTGCCTCATTTGAAAAGTATATTTTCATTAATCTATCAAAACCATAGTGTGTCATATAACTATAAATCATCATCTTTGTATATGGATGACAGCTCACAAGAATATGTCCACTTTGTTGGCAGATGACGTCATCTTTCCATATAAGGAGCCACGTTGCTCTTTGTCGAATATTAAAACGTTGGGTCGTAAATGGAATTGTTAGGGATTGCATTCACTCACTTAAACCAGAGTAGCGAGATCTTTAAATCTGTTAACCTTATATAGACGGCTTCACAAATATTTTTTAGATATATAATCTTTAAGTAATTACATCGCGTAAACGTCAGGTATTACATAACCAAATTGACTTCCTTCTAGTACATGGACCGTTATAAACAATAAAACAATTATACAAATAAAAACGTGTTGTGCAAAAGAATTAGATAGTTTGATGGGTGATAAGGACATACACAATGCCAATGGCGAACACTTTGCGCGAGTCAGTGTTAATGGCTACAAGTATTCCTGGAGTATTTTCCCGCACATGCAGAAACTAATGAACCACATTGGTGGCTTAATTGGTATATCCTAAACATTCGTATAAATCCAAGATCCTGTTAGTGTGCGGTTATAAACTTTCTGAATAATCCTGTCGAATATGGACGACTTCACTGGTCTACATGCAGTATAGACTGAACTTTATACAAGGGTATATATTTCTTGTAATTGGTATATTGACCAGATCAACTTGCGTGTGTCATGAGGTCCGACCCCAATGTGTGAGTGAACAAATATCTGATAACTTTCTTTAAAACTTTGCAAGTTCAGAAAAAAGATTTATGATCTTGTGCTGTGGTTTAAGTGAAACGTTATTAACAATATAGATCTGGTCTCGACTAATCTATTTTTGGGGGGTTTAATTTCTTTAACTATAAATATTTCACAATATTATTTTCATTTACAACAACACTATATACGGCCTCGGATCGAGAATAAAAATTGCTTTCCGAAGTTAAAGAATTGTGGAGGGATGGTTATTGTCTTGTGACATCAATTACTATCTAACCAGCCCGAAACTAGCGATATTAGGTATCAAATTGATAAATGACGGACAATGAAAATTGACAAAATGATTGCGAAAACAGCCACATTATTTTGTGCTGTGACTTGAATAGGAAAATTCCACCCAGAAACATGCAAGGCTATAATATACACAATTGATCATCCATCGATTGTTCAACCATTAAATCGTTAATCGTTAAAACCATTGATCGATTACAATCGGTGCAGCTCTACAAGATTTGAATAGTGTGCTAAAACTTAGACAGTGTTTTGAACAGTGCGTTAAAACTTAGATAGTGTTTTCAACACGGTGTGTTAAAACTTATGCAGTGTTTTGAACAGTGCAAGAGTCTTGTGGTGGAACGTTTGGTAAAAGTTCTAAATCTGTCATTTGTTCACATGTTGTTGTATTACTGTCTGTTGTGGAGAAAAGTATACTAGCAATACCACGATATGGTCTTACTCTTTCCAGGAATTCTGACTTTGTGTGAAGCCATCGATTCCATCTTGTCCTTATCGCTTGTCTAACTGCGCCATTAAATACGACATAAACAAGGCAAGCTAGAGTCCCCTAAATATTAGAAATTTGGTTTATAATCACTGTAGTTTAAACATGTTTCAGTAATTTTCATTAACAATACTATATATACAATAAGAAATGGTTGGTTTATTTTGTTGTTGTCGTTGTTTTTCTCGATAAGTAATTTACCGTAAATCCTTTATTGCGCTCCCCTCTGAAATAATCTCTCTCTAATAAGCATATTTCTAAAGGAAGGTAATTAAGCTCCCCCATTTTATTACGTCCCCCCCCTCCCCCTCCGTCACAAGAAAGAAACACATGTGTATTGATTAGACTTGTTAAGTGGTCTGAAATTTCTTTAAATAAGCCCCTCCCCTCAAACTGCATGTCTGCAATAGATAGCCCTCAGGCCGGCGCCTTAATAGAGGATTTGCGGTATAATTACATTTATATGTGAGTAAATCCGTTGTTCTAATATTTATATATAATTATATATTCTTATTTGTTATTCAGTATATAATCCTTAATATGCTGTGTTAGGAGTATTTCATTAAATATTGAAATCATTAAAGCACTTCCAAACTTCAACTCACCTGCACTGGGTATAGTATCCTTATAAGGTAAGTGTACCATTTTGGTGCATTACTCGGCACATACAGTATCATTAAATATATAACACCAAATAGAGGCATCAAAATTAAAGCAGCTTTTATGCCTTTCCTTAAAGAAAGAAAAAACAAAATTTAATTAGTAACCCAATTTTTGGGAGACTAGGCAGACAAGCATCCATTATGAAACGTCAATGTTGCAATATACCAATCTGACGGTTCCCCAACTTTTATTTCATTATATAATTCTTAATTTTCGTGAGACATACTTTACACTTGTAAAGAAAATATATAAAGCCATTTAAATTAAGTTAGCTCTACACTGAACGACAGTAACTTACTTGAGTCGTAGCAGTTCAGACGTTACTGATGTCCGTAGTTTATCAAGAAGAACGTATATAACGTATATCAGCGTCGCGAAATTGATCTGAAAGAAAATTTTGCGTATTAGGATTAAGGTAACACTATATGCACAGTTTTCTACACACCACCTCTCAAGCAAATATACCAAGAGCCTGGATGTATATCTGATATTTTGCATAGGAATGCTGTATATATGATTCTTGTAACCATTTTCAGCATTAAATCATGTAATATACCAAACTTTACACTGTTCATTAACTTTATTTCCCATATTTTCTTTTTTGCAGATTATGTGGCAGTGTTCAGTAGTTAAGAATAAGTATGCGAACTTTTTTCAAAACTTAATAGCTACATTAATAGCTACAATGCAGTTATCAAGGGCGTAAATCATGGGAGGGACGGGGCGGATGTGTCCCCCTCCCCACTTTTTGAACATTCGTAATATAATCTATAATACATTATGTCTATTGGCTGGCTCCGTCTCCCCACTTTTTGGAATGGATTATCGCCTTGGATTATACTGTTCTAATTATACTGACAAAATAGATCAAGTCAAAACACGTCACACATAAAATATAATATTCACCAGAAGCATCAACGTCATTGGACCATAAAGAATGAACATATAATATGAATCTTTTTTCGTACTCCAACACCTGAGAAAATGGATTAAAACATTACATGTATTACCATGCACTCCTCGTAATTTCAGTACAGTGAAACCCCGTCAATTCTACTGTTATTAAACGGTACCTAATTTATAAGGTATGGGTAAATATCAAGATTTTTTGGGCATCTCGTTCGATAGAACTAATAGTAGGTGTTTTTTGTAGATGGAATACTCGAACGAAAATTTATATACATTTTTAGACCTATAAACAAGGAGCAGTTGCGAAAAATGCAACTTTAGGCCCTATGGCAGGAATCGAACCTGCAGCCTCCTGCGAACCTCCTGGTTAGGTCTAAAAATGTATATAACTCACTCATTTTCGTTCGAGTATTCCATCTACAAAACACCTCCTACCTTTACAAGTTGTCTTGGCGTATTGCAAGAACAAAAATAATGACCATATAATAGAGGCAACCGTATTAACGAGGTGGCCGTAAGGGCGGCGGGGTCTCACTAGAACTATATAATACCATGCATATAATTGTATACTGCATGCGATGTTTTAAAATGAATGAAAAGTGCAACAATTTGCTAACTATACTAGTGCATGAAATGAAGCTGTTTAACAAGGTTGGACGATAGAGGTTTGCAATTTAGTATTAACGGACCAACAATCCATGTTTCACTTCTCGGAAGGACATTATTTCCTGTATCATCAGTAAGGGATTTGAGAGTGACGTTGGATGCAAATTTGAGCTACAGTATGATGAGCATGTTACAGATGTTGTTTCTAAGTGCATAGGAAGTTTATGTCAAATAAATGGAGTGAAGCCCGTTAAGAAGCTTCAAAGTGTGCAAAACTTCGCAGCGCATATTGTCATGGGTTTGAGAAAGTTTGACCATATCACGCCTTCTCTGAAGCAGCTTCGTTGGTTACCAGTCAACGTTGCTTTGCGCTTTAGAGATACCATGCATGTTAGCCTTTAAATGTCTCAACGGTTGCGCTCCTGAATATCTATCTAGAAGCTTTATTTCAAGATCGCAAATACACGACCGTGTCACAAGGAACAAAGACATGTTAAATATTCCTTTTTACCGTACTGCGACAGGCCAACGCTCTTTTCAGTTCAGAGCAGTAAAACTATGGAACGACTTGCCCGACCATTTGAAATCAGAGAGAGATAGCAAAATTTAAAAATGCTTTAAAAACTATTTAACTGAAGGATGTTTTTAGATTTTAAATTAGTATAGTTTTAAATTTAGATACATTTTAACTATTGTAATTAATATCTGAAAAGCCCTTTTGGGAGATGTTAACAATTTTTTAATAATAATAATAATAATGTTCATGACGAGTAGTTTTATGCAGTCCAAAGCAGAAAATGATTGAGAGGTAAAAACGACCATGCAACAGATATGCAAAATTTTCTTACATTTTAATTTCTGTGTCCAGGACATTCACCATAACAGGAACATAAATAGCAAACACTAAAATGGCAGGAAATCCTAAAAAAATTGATCATTGTTGATTTTATTGGCAATCTTCTTCAAACATTTACTGAAAATTCTTGTAGACATTAAGCTTTAGTGCTTGCGAATACATTTCATTAAATGATTAAATAAAGATACATGATATCATGCATTATTAAGTCATTAAGCTGCATTAATCATTGCGAATATTTGAAAACACAACACCATATACAAACACAATTTTTTTCACTGATGTGGATTGCCCTGAGACATACGAATCGTTTTGCTCACGTATGAATATCACAATACCGTCAATCTTTCCTGCAGGTATGACATTTTCTAGAAGAATGCATGAAAATCATCTTACCCCATCCAAATGCAAAGAAACCACAAAAATACGACTTCGCATCAAAGGTACGGAATAAAAGCTTCAATAAGAATACAGCTTCATTCAGCATCCACGTCACTTCCGATAGAGCGAAAAAACGGTTTAGTACCCAGCACACGTTACAGGCCGTCTAGATAAAACAATTGGAAAAGTTTTATCGGCAGGCAGTAAGTTATGCAGGTGATAATATTGTAGAGCTGGTCAATTTTCATAATCGATTACAATTTCTATCAATAATCGATTGACATTATTGAATAAATCATGCCACATTATAATTGTTTGTCGATCCTTTAAATGAATGTTCTATTGAATAAGTCCAATATGACAGCCAACGAGAGTGTGGGTATTATAAAAAGAGATGACAACATCCATAGAGATGAAAATTATAACAAGTTGTGCATGCTGGAGATTAGATACGGTATGCAATATCGCACTATCACTGCAGTTTTAAAAAGGCCAATGTTATTGCGGTGTCGCTTTGCTGTTACCTGTTGGTAATTATTCGTTATTATATTGATAGAAATATCTATTAATAAATTCATGGAAAAATTCATTCGGACAAAGCCGTACAATATTGATAGAGAGAAAAATTACTTGTAATAACCCAAAACTTACCCGATCAAGATCTCCATAATGATCTATGAAAAACGTTACAACACGGAACAAGAAAGTACAGATGAGATTCTTGTGTAAATTGAAGCGAACATTCTTTCTATCCCTATAACAAAGACAGCAAATAAAATTAAGACGTTGGTGCATGCATCATTTTAGGTATGATGTTCTGTATAAATAGACTGATATCTATATATATACACTATATACTCTAAGATAAAATGGTCGGTCATATATATATACTGTAGACTTACTATCCTGCAAACGTGAGGACGACGGTTGTCAATTACAAAAAAATTATCATAATTAAAAGCACAAAAATACAGCGTTGACATGATAATACGTCTTAAATCAATTCGATAGTTTATACAAGAAAATATTTCAATACAATATTGAATAATATATTTCAATGAGCTTGCAGGCCTTCGTCCTTCCGTTGGCGTTCATGCTTATACTCGAGTGTGAGTCACAATAAAATGTTAAACAAAAAAATAATCCTGACTTACATGAAGTAAAACAAGATAAAGAGCGAAGGTATCATGAACGAGAAAGATATCCAGCTAAATGTCACGTAAACTTTGTCTTGGTTCGTTGTTAAATCCTGAAGAAATAGTAAGAATTAGACATAATTTAAATCCAAAACCATGCATGCATCGAAGAGCACAGGTGACATGCATGCAGGCTTCCCAGCTTACGGATGAGTTGAGGGTAGGGTAATTAGGTTGGGTGACAGCCCAGTACTTGAATATTCTGTAAGAGTCTCTCCTTGGCCCGGGAGCCTCATTTTCATGAATTGTGAGCGAATTAAATTTCGTCTTGATTCATAAGAGCGAGGTTCTCAAGTGACAAAATTGTCGCGGTTTATCGGACAACCACACGCTGATCAATCGACATGAAATAGAATACTGTTACTGGAGATGGGCGAGCTTATAGCTCAGATAGAATGGTTAATTGAAATAAACTACTTCTTGCTGCATGTAAGAATGTGTCTCCAACTACCTTTATTTCTTTGCTTGAAAGTCTCGTACATTCAATTATCCAGTTCAATTGAGAAAAGTTCCACATTCCATTTTTATCACAAAAAGCTTCCAAAGAAACTTAAATGAGAAATGCAACATATAACTATATTACCACCGTTTAGAAAACATTTTTGTCGCATGCAAACCGCTGTCGAAACTGAGTTTTACAGTCTCCAGTATAGTAATAAGATTTCATGGAAAAGGATAACTGGAATTGTTATTCCTGACTTTACTTTCTATGAATGGAAATAAAATGACCATTTTCAGCGAATTTGAATCATAATTTAGAAAAATATGTATATATGATAATACCCTGCAGATAAAGTAAGATCTTTATGCATGTTAGGAAAAATATTTGCTATATATTTTCATTGCCATTATTATTATTCTTACAACTAAAATTACAACTGTAATTCTAAGGTAAAATATTATTCATGGGTATGACTATTTTCTGGTAAATATACACGAATTTACCGTTGGTATAAAAGAAAAACATGGGACAAGGTGTTGTGGCATTTTCTCCTGCACACGCTTTATCCCAGCAATCTGTTGCTGCTCCAAACGTACGTGGACATGATGGTCTGCCTCCACCTAGATAAAATCATGAGATGACTGGTTAAATGAGACGATTTTCGAGTTTCAAAATAAAAATAAGTGAGGATCTACGCTATAACTGATAAAATTCAATAAATAGCAGGTATTAAATAATAGTATATAAGGTAAATTAGGTGTTAAAATATGTATATGTATATTATATATAGAATATAGATTTTAGCTTGAAATTTCCATCCCCAAAAAATCATTAACATCAAATAATAGCATTGCCGCGCGTTTTTATGTTTTACTGTGAAGTGGTTTGAGATGGTCTCTTGATAGTAGTGTGATATAATGCAGTGTGGTGTCTTTTGGAGGGGTATAGTGTGGTGTAGCATTTTATGGTATGGTATGGCATGCTATGGTATTATGTGATGTAATGCGGTGTAGTATAGACTGTTGTGGTATTCTATGGTATCGAATGATGGAGTGTGTGGTGAGGTGTGTGCATGGGACGGCGTGACGTGGTATGGTATTTTATAGAATGGTAAGGAATGGTATTGTATGATTTAATGCGGTGTAGTGCAGTCTAGTGTGGGATGAGATGGTATGACAATGGTATGGTATGGTATAGTATGGTATGGTATAGTATGGTATGGCATAGTATGACATGAATGATGTAAAATAATATATGGTGCAATGTGGTTTGGTATACAGGTATATATAGTATTGCGCAGTGCAGTGAAATGTAGTGCAGTGCAGTGTAGTACATGGACAGGGTAGTGTTTTATGGTATGCTATATGGAGTAGCGTAGTAATAGTATTGTATGGTATAGTATACTGTGGTGTGTGGTATGGTATGGTGTTGTGGACGTCGATCGTCCCATATCATGCATGTGTGATAAAACTAATTGTTTTAGTTGAAATAATGATTGCCAAGACGCTATATTCAATGCATGAGTATACTACAACTTACAACTGCGTTCATCTTTCATTATATTCGACTTGTTAAAACATTTTTCTTTTCCTTTTTCTCTGATAAGATTCCAATCCCAATTCCCACAACAAGTTTCCAAAGGCTGTGTAAGATGAAAATATGCGTTTTTTAATTTTAAAAAGTTGAAATTCTTCTTCTTTGCACAGCAATGCATTCTTCTAAATGGTGCTGATCATGCTTATACGTCGATCCCTTGCATATATCCCTTGCATATATCCCTTGCATAGCGAGTGTGCACAGAACGTGATATAATTTAGTGTATTAATTTTATTATACACAATCCAGACAACGTGTAACTATATATACGCTATTATTAAAAGTAACAAATTTAGGCAACCACCTACACCGTTATACTGAGGAAGACTCAAAGATTGTTAGTCTTTCTAACCTCAAGTAACTTGTTACCTCAGTATAGTTCTTTATTACGCTGCATGCACTTAGTACCAAACTGCTATTAATATAATTACCAGTGGATATACATGAAGTTAATATTGCCAATAGAATGCTATAAAATGCCATCGGTTAACTGAAATTTATATAATATTCATACATTGATCTTCATTTATCATGAATTCACACGTGTGAGTGTAAGATTATTACAAGCATGAAGTGAAAAATAGAATTTCATCACAAAACCTAGTAACCTATAGTATATAGCGAAAAGTTTGGAATATGCATGCATATACAACATATACATGCAGTATAACGTTCATATACATTTATTTAGATAAATTCAATACCACACGCACTATGCACAGCAGAGAAAAACATTTGTATTTGTGAGAAATGAGAGGTAAGAATGCTCAACCTTAACATTTTCATTCAATAGAATTTATAGAGTACATGAAGATGTATACATGTATATTAATTTCACTTATAAAGCAATTGGATTCAATGACTAAGCTCCAAATATGTATATATACAAGATAGTTTACTAATTTACTCACCATGAAAAAGAGAAGCACAAGAAAAACAACCGTTCCAAATTTTCCAATCATGATGCGTTTTCTTTATACTTTTACAAGAAGACACTGAATCGCCTAGAAATGGAACTAATTTTATAAAATTCCCGAAACAGCTGCATGCAGTCCAACCGTTACTAGTATTTATCTCTCAAGACGCGTGCAGGTAAACATGTGCATGTAAATATTATACTCTTCGTTTGCATATGCGTCGTTTTTTGCAATCAAATGATACCAAGTATTAACGTCATGCGTGCATTTTACCGGGTGACTTTCGTAATTAAAACCCCGCGAAATTATGCTTGGTATAAAAAATTTTCAAACCCTATTTGTCTATATAAAATACGGGAACTAAAGCTATTAATTTGACACGTTCGCAAAGTGTTGTTAATTTAGATGAAAATCAGTAAATGAAGGTTTTAATTCAGCGGTATGTGATATAAAATTTGATAAAAAGCTTCCCAATTAGAAATAGGCCACGCAGACAGTGATAACAAGCAGTGTAAACAGGAAAAATATAATCAGTGAGTTTTTTATATTAAAACTTGTTACGATTGCATATAGTTAAACACAACCTGAATTTCAATAAACCTTCCAATTATATTGCGTTAAATTTCCAAAAACATGCAGTGGTTTATAGAAAATTGGATAACAAAATTCTTATATAACCACCGCACCTATAGCGGTTTGAAAATTTGAGGAAGAAATTCCCTCGATTTGCAGACAAAAAGTCAAAGATTCATATAAATGAGCCAATGCCACCTATATACATGAGTGGGTGATTTACGAAGTACATCGGACCTCTCTATATACGAACGCTGCACAACAATTAAAATGTCCGTATTATAGAGAGGCTGCATGTTCGTAAGGAAAGTTCGACTGTATTTATAGCAAAGAATATACATGCATGTATACATATAAACGTACAGACTACAGAAGCATGTACGTTTTTAGAGCAACGCTTTGCGATAAAGTAAATTAATTAAAAATATATATATAAGCTCGGTTGTCATCTCGTATCTAGAAGTACCAAGCTGCACTGACGAGGCGTTGGACGCCGAAACATGTCTGCAGATAGTACTATATATATGTGTATGTATACCACTATAGACTACAGGGTTTCAGACGGCAATGTGATGTTATTTAGAGACCTGGTTCCTACTAATGATATGCGTGCTTTGTGCTAAATTAAGTCTCAACATATCTGTAATGTGATATTGTATATGTGGTTGTTTTTCATATACTAAGCATGTATGTGATATAGTACATGTTGTAAGCTTGGATATATAGTGAGTAAAGATTGTTCTTCAAGCTTTTTGTATTCAGAAAAATCATCTGAACTCCCAATGCCGAACCCGTGTCTCCCGATTGCTTTTCGATTGCCGATCTCTTTTCGCTTACCTCCATAGACTTGCTCCAAGTCTGTCTCTTAAAATAGTTTTCATTGGGGAGTTATAAAGGATTGGGAAGTTAAAGGATGGGGAGTTATGAAGGGCGCACGAAATTTGGGCGGAGGAAATTAAGGCGGGCAGCGGGCGTTCTCGTCTCCCGCCCGCCCGCCTTAACTTCCTCCCGCCCGCATTTTCGTGCGCCCTTTATAACTTCGTGCGCCTTTTATAACTCCCCAATCCTTTAACTCTCCAATCCTTTATAACTCCCCAATAAAAACTCCTTTAAGAGACAGACTTGGAGCAAGTCTAGCTTACCTCAAGGTGTCCACTACAGCTGTTTCGTCGGCAATAAAGCACTCTTCAGACTTCAGGTAGTGTCTATCTGATGATCAGGTAGTGTCTACCTTGCACGAAACAGCTGCATGTAGTGGACACCTTGAATTAAGCGGCGGAAACTAATATATATATATATATATATATATATATATATATATATATATATATATATATATATATATGCAAACCGCGCGAGAGGTCTTTATCTGATTTAAAACATCGAGGCGCAGCCGAGTGTTTTAGATCTGACAAAGGCCGAACTGCATGCAAGGTTTGTATATGACTTCTAAAATGACTCGTTTTGTACGCTCACTGGCGTTGGAATTTTGAAGATTTATGTTATCTATGCTGTAAAAATTGAAGGAGAAAATTTGAGCAAGTCTATATCAAATATATAGATCCGCTATGGGTCATGCATGCATATGAAGTTTCCATGAAGGATTGAATGACCGCGCAGCGGAGTGACGGGAAGAGTGAAAATACGTTTCTTTCAATCTGCCAAAACATGGTGTAAGTTCCTTGTAAAAGCTACAAAGGAGTCTGCAAAGGGGGGAGATTATTTTAATCAGAAAATATTTTTCTATATTTGACAATCAGCCAGGTCTCTCTATGGTAGACAAAAGTCACAAAACGTTGTGGTATTTGTATTACTGTTATTTTTTAACTCTATATCAGGATCCTTACTCTGTTTATATAAAGGACAGACTAATTTTTGAATAATCTCATGATTTATCATAATCGACAAATGTTACAAATTATAACTGCTGAAAAAATCAAAATGATTTGCAGTATTGTTTAAAATGTGAAAAGGTAATTTGCGCGGCATGTGCTGTCTAGCTTGTCGGTATACTTGAACAGATAAAGAACTCATGCAGTGAGAGAATATTAATATTGAGAAGTTCTATATTTTATATATAGTCTCATGCATGCATGCACGTATATAAAATTCTAACTAATATTGATAACATGCAAACAATTGAATGGATTTCTTCTTATTGATTTCAAATAGACTTTTGATCTTGTTGATCACACAATCTTACTTAAAGTGATGGTTTACTTCAATTCATATCTTAGTGATCGGTATATCAATTAACGCACCTATTTCAAAAACATAGCTATTATCTGATATGCGCCCTGTTAAGATTGGTGTTCCTAGCTCAAGGAAGTATTCTTGGACCCCTTCTTTTCATCTTATTCACCAATGATCTTCCTTTGCAACTTTCACACTCAGATTCTACAATGTTTTCAGACGATACCACCATACTCACAACAGGCTCTTCCATTCATGAATTAAATGTAAACCTTGTTGCTCAGGATCTTTCAACATGAACTCAACAAAACCGGATGGTGGCTAATATATCCAAAACAAAAACCATGCTCATGCATGTCTGTCAGTAAGTCTTAATTAATGGTAATGAGCTAACACAAGTGAAGCAAGCTAAAGTACTCGGTGTAACTCTTGACAACAATAGTAGTATACAGAAGAGGGTTCTAAGTCAGGTGGAGCAGGTGGAGCAATAGCGCTCCACCCATGACGTCATAGGAATCATATTTCATACTAATAATTATGTTTATCGACGGATCCTAGCAACCAGCGGGTAAGAATAATCACATGCACGTGAGTTCTTTTTTTTAAGATACAACGTGTAGGGACTTTTCTAATCCCAGAGATCCCGTTTCGAGAATACACTTGATATGCGTTAAGTCTCAGCGGAATACAAGTATTTTAGAGTTCATTGCAAAGACATTTCTCAGGAGCATTTCCTTCTCATACCGTTTCAAACGTTTCCCAAAGATTAAATACTTATAGCCCCCCAGGCCTTTTTGGTGGACTTATGGCTTGATGACTCGATTTCGTGAGTACATCCTTTCCATACCTCTCAGCGACCCCAGATAATTTGTCCTTCCTTACCCCACATTATAATAACAGACGTATATATTGATAAACACACGAACTTAGCGTTATCTAAACTTATTGAGTAAAACTCTAACGATTGTTATTCGCTATAATACATGAATCACACACCGCTTTATAATCGTTCATTCACACTGTTCGTATATACGCTCTTATTGCAATAATCATACAACCATATTTTCCTTTAATCGTATTACATCTGTTGAGTTATACGTATTTATAGAGTAATGCTGTAGTGTCCATGAGCTAGAGTGCTAACACCGTCATATGGACTTAGAGCGATCTTATTTAATTTAATTGAGTAAATTTCATGACCGTCACTACGAATCTGATTCATGGAAGCTTTTGTTTGCGTCTTATTGAATAAGCAAACCTTATAATTATCATGTCTTATCTGTTTCTTTGTGACTGATTTCTTGACTCCTTTAGCTGTTTTCTTTTCTACTGGTTTGTTGTTTTCCATATACAGGATGGAGTACATCTTCGGTCGAAGATCGACAAACTCTTGAATGGGGATGCCATGCGTTTCATCTTTCATCTTGCCAAGGACTTTCTTGTTTCTAATTCTAAAGTTGTGCAAGGGATGATCGTGTGCGTATTCCGACGTGTCAAATAGCTCTTCATCTTCGAGCATGTCTTTATAGATATCTGGAGTTTTAACTTCATAACACAAACTATCGCTATCGGTGAAAAGTAGCTTGACGTTAACATCGTACTTATGCTTCAAAAGGGCGAAAAGGGGGGTAACGCTGCGAAAATGTATACATTTTCAGAGCAAAATATTGTTGCTAGGATTGGCTGCATGCATAAATTTATTTATTTTAGTATGACAATTTACACAACCTAACAAGTAGGTGGTGTATTACAGGTGTGGGAAGTTGAAGGGGGATCTGGGGGTCCTCCCCCAGAATTATTTTGTATTTCATGAGTCTCTGTGGCTTGATTTCCTGCATTTTCAGGGACAATTTTTTATATATCCCATCTAAACGGAGCCAGGTTTTGTTGTGAGAATACCATAACTTTCCTCTAAACTCAGTTTCCCCCCCCCCTTTTTGCTTATATTCTGGGCAAAAGGGACCTTCACTGGGGGGGGGCAAAATAGCTTACTGGGGGGGGGACACGGGGGCTGGGGGGGCTTTGGCCCCTGCAGTACATTAGTTAAAAAAAGCCCTGTTTCGCCCTTTTGAAGCATAAGTACGATGTTAACGTCAAGCTACTTTTCACCGATACCGATAGTTTGTGTGATGAAGTTAAAACTCCACATATCTATGAAGACATGCTCGAAGATGAAGAGCTATTTGACACGTCGGAATACGCACACGTTCATATCCCTTGCACAACGTTAGAAACAAGAAAGTCCTTGGCAAGATGAAAGATTAAACGCATGGCATCCCCATTCAAGAGTTTGTCGGTCTTCGACCGAAGATGTACTCCATCCTGTATATGGAAAACAACAAACCGGTAGAAAAGAAAACAGGTAAAGGAGTCAAGAAATCAGTCACAAAGAAACAGATAAGACATGATAATTATAAGGTTTGCTTATTCAATAAGACGCAAACAAAAGCTTCCATGAATCAGATTCGCAGTGACGGTCATGAAATTAAATTAAATAAGATCGCTCTATAAGTCCATATGATGACAAACGTTTTATTCTGGATGACGGTGTTAGCACTCTAGCTCATGGACACTACAGCATTACTCTATAAATACGTCTCAACAGTCGACAACAGATGTAATACGATTAAAGGAAAATATGGTTGTATGATGATTGCAATAAGAGCGTATATACGAACAGTGTGAATGAACGATTATAAAGCGGTGTGTGATTCATGTATTATAGCAAATAACAATCGTTAGAGTTTTACTCAATAAGTTTAGATAACGCTAAGTTCGTGTATAATTAATCTAAGTTATGTGTTTATCAATATATGCGTCTGTTATTATAGTGTGGGGTAAGGAAGGGTAAATTATCTGGGGTCGCTGAGAGGTATGGAAAGGATGTACTCACGAAATCGAGTCATCGAGCCATAAGTCCACCAAAAAGGCCTGGAGGGCTATAAGTATTTAATCTTTGGGAAACGTTTGAAACGTTATGAGAAGGAAATTAATGCTCCTGAGAAATGTCTTTGCAATGAACTCTAAAATACTTGTATTCCGCTGAGACTTAACGCATATCACGTGTATTCTCGAAACGGGACCTCTGGGATTAGAAAAGTCCCTACACGTTGTATCTTAAAAAAAAGAACTCACGTGCATGTGATTATTCTTACCCGCTGGTTGCTAGGATCCGTCGATAAACATAATTATTAGTATGAAATATGATTCCTATGACGTCACGGGTGGAGCGCTATTGCTCCATCTGCTCCACCTGACGTAGAACCCCTCTTCTGTATACTACTAACAATTTAACTTGGTCTAAACATATCGACAACTTGTGTTCAATTATTAAGTTTTGTTGCGAAGGATTAAACCTTTTTTAACTAAAGATTGTGCTGTTCGTTTTTATAACTCCTGTATATTCATGCAAAAAATAATTAACATTTTTCTCATATGTAAATAATAGTAATGTCATTATGTTATGTTTGTAAATATTGTAATATTGTGAGAGCCGTATCTTAGATAATTATTATGGTTAAAAAGTTTTACTACTACTATACTACTACTAAACTACTACTACCACTACCACTATATCACTACCACTACCACTACAACCACCACCACCACTACCACTACCAACTACCGCATGATCTCAAGTATCTCAAGAAAACAGGTAGGAATTTTGTTTGAGCATGCGCGAAACTCCCACGAATGCGCGTGTAATTTGCGGGACTAAAGAAATGTGTATTTCACGCAAAACCAAAACAATGTGGTCTATTAAATATCGGTTATTCACTACAAAACAAAACAGAGCAGAATAATGCGTTCGAAATGGCGTCTGATCTCGCTTCTACCAAGGGTCAAATTCAAACTAAATATATACCTACATTTCTTGATATTTTACAAGGCCAGCACTTTTACACCGCTTCCAAAATATCTTAAAATTTATTTTAAAAGTGCAAAAATTTGGTGGCACAACCTTTAATATAACAAAATTCGTGTTTACGGAATCAATATTAAACAAGCCCAAATTTTTTTTTTTTGAATTTGAATTTGAATTTAATAACTTGAACACTTTTTTGTAACCTAAAAGGTTAAATTACAAAGGTTCTAACAATATATAGATACTATAAGGTGATTACACGATAAATTAAAATGTATACTAAGCTAAAAATTGTGTTACTATTATGTACAAATTATCATAGGCTAAAGTCGCTAAACTTATTTTGTTTTAAAATCATTTGTGGTATAAAGGAGTTTTTAAATCGATCCGTTTTACACGCATACTTACTATATTTGTCCACAGGTCTCAAATCGTAGTTTATTAACTTAAGTTCAGGGAATAGTTCAATCAAGTGGTCACTATTCTTATTTTTCTGAAAGAATTGTTCACATAATTTTTCACGGCGTTCATGAAGTGAAGTGAGGTTCGTAAGGGTTAACGCTTCACTATAATTTAATGAAGATATTATTATTTTTAAAACTCGTTTTTTAATTCTCTCAATGTGATCTCGTAAATAATCTTGAATATTATAATGCCATGCCTAGCAGGCATATTCTAGTATTGGCCTGATCACTGTTATGTAAATAGTTATCAATGTTTCCATCTTCGCATTGGATCTTCTTTGTCCGATCAGATAAAGAATATAAAGTTTAAGCAAGTTTAATGCCTTAAGCCCGTCTTCCAGTCGCATCGCTTATCACAACATTTTCCTTTGTCGCGGCATCGCTTAACGCAAAAGCGATGAAGACAAAGGAAAAAATCGCTTCACGCGAACAACGGGCTTGAGCCTGAGTGTGTAGGAGCGGAAAAGGCGAAAATAAGTCTTTCACCTCCATAATTTTTGGCTGCCAGCGCGCCTTAACTCTCCTTGCAACGCTTAAAACCGCCAGCTATATACGCAGGCTACCTAGTTAACATAAAATGAGGTAATAATTTAAAGATTAAGTTTTAATTTTTAGAACAATTGAAAGCATCACGGTTAATGTTGAACGTTATCCAAACATTTCTTCAAACTCATGCATGACCAGAAACTCATGAAATGACCAGAAACTCATGAAATGACCAGAAACTCATGAAATGCATGGTGACTGCATGATATACAACAATACATATCTATTTTTCAATGTCATGAGTCCGCAGAATCATTTTTTGAGGAAATGAAGAATATATCAATGCATATACGTCAAAAATCCAGAAAATTATTTTACAGTTTTCAAAAACCATGCAACATTAATTCATCCGTCACTGCATGGATGTATATATATATATATTATAAGAGTCTGTAATATATACACATGCCGAAAGATATAGTAATACTAATACGCAAAGCTGACGGTGGCAACTGGCAAGCGCATGCATGAGTTTTGAAAAACCGAAAACCCTTCTGCATGAATGCTGTAAAAAGTACTACGTCTACAACTATACAAAGCATTAATTATAGATCACTGTTCAGCTGTTTCACACAAGGAGAACTGAAAAAAACAAACTAACAACCTAAATAGTTAAAATAACAAACAGACGGAACGTACTTGAGAATTGCATATGTTTCCTCAACGCCAACGGACAACGAAAATGTGTGTATTGATGGCAAACCTTTTTACTGCTATATATATATAGTACATACAAATATGGCTCACTTACCAAACTTATATAGCTGAGATTAAAAAGCAATTTCGAATGCCAAACTGTTGGTTTTGCCACTAAATGTTTGCTGTCAAATGTTCAACCTATAGAGAGAAAACGTAAATATATAAATTGGTCTATTTATGATAATTTATTAAAATTGTCAACTCGTAAAGTGAAGAACATATTTTAATATAGTTTCTATTTGAAAGTTATAGTAACTTAATTCGTACTCGAAAAAAGAGCAAGCAAACTAATACGAGAATGTATTGCACAGGAGTACTAAGTCATGCAGACTTTGATCATTTAAATTTTAATGTTTGAAAAAAAATTATAGCACAAACATCTTTTATCACACTCAATATTTAACCAGATGTGTTGCTAATGTCTGTACACTACAACAATAATGTCTTTAGACAGACTGCATGCATGCTCGTTATCCAATCAGAAAGCAGTTCCAAATTCGTAGCAAAAAGTTAAGATATTTGTTAGAACCATTATCTAGGGGTTTGCGAAATATTAATCCATTTTTAAAAGTTATCTCTCTAGCTGTGATGACATTTTCAGTCAGTGGAAACAGGCGAAATAGCAAGGAGCACTAGGGCATCTTTATGTATTGCCGTAACAGAACACCTTATATACGAAGTGTCCGCATTTCAACATTTTTAGCTCCGTTGCTATGGTGATGCCAACACGTGTTTCTAGGGCTGAAGCCGCATAAAAACAATCAGTAGGAATCCAAAAGGATAAAATGCAGATATGACTTTTAAATAACGATTCATGACAGCATAAGCGATCCGTCCGTTCTTCAGTCTATATCCGCGTTTTACCCTAACCCTAAGCGAATCTGCATAGACGGGAAATACGAATCACCAAAATTTTGGGCACCTCAGAATGTTGAAGAATTTTTGACGAACGAAATTGAATAATATCAGAAAAGTGAGAAGCAGTCTACATGCTGCGGGTTTGTAGGATCAAACCTCCTGAAAAATATAACAAGGACTTCGACGTTTCGAGCGAAGGTCCTGGCCTTCGTCTGGATGTTTCACAAAGGGCCTTCGCTCGAAACCTCGAAGTTCTTGTTATAATTTTTAGGGGATTTGCAGGGGCGTAACTCGACTTGGGTCTAAACATTAGGGTGGTGTGGGTTCGTTTTACCCGGCGAAAGGGCGTGGTCAGAACATAACGTAAAGGAGTCAACCAAAACCAAACCGGGTTTATGGGGTCCCCCATGGCCATGACGTTTGTGGCACTGCAGGAATATAGAGTACCGAAGGCACGAGGCCACTAGGGGGGTATGGGAGCATGCTCGCACAGATTGAAATGTAGAGCCTCTGAAACGCCATTTCATGCACTTTGGGGGAAGATTTTATAGAATTATGATGGTCAGAAAATGTCGAATATTAGATTAGAAAATTTTTCAAATTGCCCAAACTGGTCTTCAAGGTTCTTTGTTCTTACTCAACATGACTTGAACTTACTTTTACCCTACCAATATGGCAAACTTGTCCTACAAAATGCAATTGGTTAACATTGGGAGCACCTCACCCCAACCCCACCAATCCCCCCACCAGTCACGCCCCTGGTAGTTTGATCCTACAAACCCACAGCATATCGTTTATTGCTACCTATATATGCCAGGGACGTAGCCAGAGGGGGAGCCGAGGGAGCCGCGGCTCCCCCCCTTCGGTAATATTTAGTGCTAATACTTACTGCAAAAACAGGAAAAATGCACCCAGATATAGCCACAACTACCTTTAATCCCCACAGGCTCTCTTGAAAAAGCTCCACTACTGTCTGATATATGCACGCTGATTTATTGCTAATACCAGTTAACATAACATCGCTCTATGATCCGAAATAGCGTTAGTAAGTTGCAATGAAAAATTGGCTCGTGTAACATGGCCTTAATATAAACTATAGTAAACAATAAAGTGAAATAATTCTTATATGATATACATCAACAAACGAATAACCTCATATACACCCATGCATACATGCATATATGCATATATATATATAGACTCATACATATAGAATATACTATAGCTACTGAAATTATTACTACTTTTCCACATGGGATATTTTTCACATTTTAAAGACGATATGATCCACCAAGTCTAAGAGTTTTATTAAGTGTCTTTAGCCACACGCAAGTGGAGTGATAGCAAACCATTGGTTAAAACGTCCTTTTGGAAAAACATTCGTCGTCATGAATTCAATATGGACAAGATATTTTCCATCTACTATTTTCATGAGTTCCTTTGCTTCCTCTACCATCGGACTGTCTACAATTGCCGAGTTTGGCGATGACAAACCACATTCACGAATTTCTTCAAACACTCCTTAAGAGGCTGTCTCCGTAAAAACCTCCTGCTCAATATGTGGCTCAAAAATAGATTTCTCTCATACTCTGGTGTTTTGAAGGTCTATCCTTGGGAACAACTAAAATCGATTTCATTTGACTCAAATTTCTGTTAAATTATTTTTGGGGGCGATTGATGTTCGATCGGCTGGTGACCAACTTGAACTCCGAATGAGGCAAAATTCGACACATTTTCACCGCTATTTTTTTAAATCAAATTCATACCTAAATTTTAATATTTTTGCACAGAAATATGGACTTATCCTTCTACTTTCGTTGGTGATATGACTTAGATAATTATTCTTTTGTATAAAATAGAAAACAGCGCAGTTATTGACCCTCCTGCCACGGTAACGGATATCGTCTCAAAATATACCAACTTTGAAAGCTTATTTCAAAATCGTGGCACTTGATTGGCACATGACCTTAGCTTTTCTATAAACTACTAACATTAGCTAGTCAACACAAATCGCCAATAAAATCTTTCTGCTTTAGCATTTGACAAAAATGACAAGCGCTCGAACTTTGTAAAATTTGAAAATGTGTCGAAATCGAGCATATTTAACGGTAAACCTAATTATTGATATTAACAGATAAAATCACCTTACACTACACGGAATGAAGCTTGATTATGTAAATATATGTCGTTCATCATTATTTTTTGGCTTTGCGCTTGAAAAAAATTGTTTGAGTACAGTTTGACTTCAAGGATAGAGTCATTCAATGCCAGTGTCTTCTGCGCGCATCACTGCCATTAGAGGCCTGATTGTCACATACGAACTTCGCTTTGTTCGCTTTGTTTACCTCCTGTAAATAAAATGTCTATGTGTCTTGGGGGTTTATTAACAATGTTCAATCAAATTAGAAAACTCAGAATTAGTCATAATACAGAGTTTTCATCTGTTTGTTTACGTTAAACTGTTAAGTTTCGTTAGAATGTACTAACCAGCACTTGTGGTGTCGTGGTCACCACGCTTGCCTTTCAAGCTGGGAGACCCGGGTTCAATCCTTGGTCGGACCTCTACTCATGGTCTTAAAATAATTGAGGAGAAAGTGCTACCTTTACATTGACATCAGTAAATGGTTAGACTTTCGCGTCTTCTCGGATAAGGACGTTAAAATCGTAGGTACCTCGGATCCCCTATCAATTGGGTAATAGCCTGTTGGGAAATCCGCTCACCAATGAGTGAGAAACTCAATAAACTAAACAATAAACAATAAACTAATTAAATCTCGGGGGAAACCCCTGGCCGAAAGAAATGTCTCGCTGTGCGTAAACTAGCCTGCGTGGCCGGCCCTCGTTGAAAGGGAAAAGAAGAACAGGGAATGAGGGCCTGCAAGAAAACCCAGCTTTCATGACTAAACGCCGTTCAATTTTTGAACGTAGAATTTGATTGGTCAACACCAAGAATTAATTGACATGTTTACGCACAAGCGAAACATTTCCTTCGGTTTGGGGTTTCCCCTATAATCCAGCTGCATTTGTATTGGTCAATTTTAATGAGCCTTTATTAGGCGTTTAGTCATGAAAGCTGCGTTTTCTTGCAGGCCCTCATTCCCTGTCCTTCTTTTCCCCTCCAACGAGGGCCGGCCACGCAGGCTATGCGTAAACATGTCAGTCAACACGATGAAATGTTTCGTTGCTCTCTGGCTTCTCTTTCTTCGTATTGCATTAAATAGTAGTCTTAGTATTGCACCAGGTTTTTGTGTCTACAATATTGTTTTTTTCTGTACTCATTCATATGGTGTTCACTACTACCACTACAGCCGCAATTGGTGGTCACGCAACGTTAGGGAAACCTAAACGATTTCGGCAGACAGTAGATTTTATGTTGACAAAATGAGAGTCAGTATTCTAAGTAAGCAATAATGTATAAATGTTCCTTTTCTACTTCTGAGTGTGGAAAATTCCGAGACACAGTAGACTGTTCTTCAAAGTTGCTGGAGTGTAAGGATGACATAGTTATCACTTGCAAAGTTGTCACCCTTCAAAGCTTGTCGGAAAGAAGAAAGATACATAAAAAAAAAAAAATTGCGTGTCAAAATTTAAAATCGTAAACAAAACGATTTATTTCGAATTATAAAACCTTAAACACCATTAAAAAACAATTTTAATACTACAGGTGTAACTGTTAATTTTCAAACAAAGTTGTTTTGTTGCAGTGAAATTGACGAGCTAAGTTGAGCATGTTCACGTAATGAGAATTTGTAAATTAATCGGAGTTAAAAAAATGCTTCGGATGAGCTACGACTATGTTGCAAATCAGCCCAGGAAAAGCTAGGCTGGTTGCAAATGCTACGTAAAAAATCTTTTTTAAATAGTAACCGGATTTACATATTATTTGCTTCACATTTTCTTTTTTACTTCTTTGAAACTTTTTAAACTCTTTCGTTTACAACTATTCTACATATTCTATTAAACCACTATTCTCTGTTTTGATCTCAAGAAGCTCATCGGCGGAGCCGGTGTAAATAATAAAAAAAGGTAAAACAATCCAATTATTTTCTACAGCGATATGCACTTCGTGTTTGAAGAAACTGAAAACGGAAAAGGCCACCAGTCATGGTGAAGTAGCAGGGAAAAAAAATGACGAATCAAGGTGTGAAGGAATAATAAGATTCTCTGTAGCCTACCCAAACTCGTCTACGAGGAAGCTTAGCCGCCACTGATCTCTATAAATTAGCTGAATGTGTAAATTTTCTTTCCTTAAAAGCGCCTGGGTACGATGCTGATAAAATCTACTGTCTGCCGAAATCGTTTAGGTTTACCTAACGTTGCGTGACCACCAATTGCGGCTGTAGTGGTAGTAGTGAACACCATATGAATGAGTACAGAAAAAAACAATATTGTAGACACAAAAACCTGGTGCAATACTAAGACTACTATTTAATGCAATACGAAGAAAGAGAAGCCAGAGAGCAACGAAACATTTCATTGTGTTGACTGACATGTTTACGCACAGCGAGAACATTTCTTTCGGCCAGGGGTTTCCCCCGAGATTTAATTAGTACATTCTAACGAAACTTTAACAGTTTAACGTAAACAAACAGATGAAAACTCTGTATTATGACTAATTCTGAGTTTTCTAATACATAGACATTTTATTTACAGGAGGTAAACAAAGCGAACAAAGCGAAGTTCGTATGTGACAATCAGGCCTCTAATGGCAGTGATGCGCGCAGAAGACACTGGGCATGAATGACTCTATCCTTGAAGTCAAACTGTACTCAAACAAATTTTTTCAAGCGCAAAGCCAAAGAATAATGATGAACGACATATATTTACATAATCAAGCTTCATTCCGTGTAGTGTAAGGTGATTTTATCTGTTAATATCAATAATTAGGTTTACCGTTAAATATGCTCGATTTCGACACATTTTCAAATTTTACAAAGTTCGAGCGCTTGTCATTTTTGTCAAATGCTAAAGCAGAAAGATTTTATTAGCGATTTGTGTTGACTAATGTTAGTAGTTTATGGAAAAGCTAAGGTCATGTGCCAATCAAGTGGCACGATTTTGAAATAAGCTTTCAAAGTTGGTATATTTTGAGACGATATCCGTTATCCGTGCAGGAGGGTCAATAGCTGCGCTGTTTTCTATTTTATACAAAAGAATAATTATCTAAGTCATATCACCAACGAAAATAGAAGGATAAGTCCATATTTCTGTGCAAAAATATTAAAATTTAGGTATGAATTTGATTTAAAAAAATAGCGGTGAAAATGTGTCGATATTTTGCCTCATTCGGAGTTCAAGTTGGTCACCAGCCGATCGAACATCAATCGCCCCCAAAAATAATTTAACAGAAATTTGAGTCAAATGAAATCGATTTTAGTTGTTCCCAAGGATAGACCTTCAAAACACCAGAGTATGAGAGAAATCTATTTTTGAGCCACGTATTGACCAGGAGGTTTTTACGGAGACAGCCTCTTAAGAAGCGCTTTTCCAACGTCGATATTTTCACAAAACAGAGGACCAATTTTGTAACCTTCCTCTTGAAAGAACGCCATTCTGATGGCGTATTCAACCATTTTTCTAAAAACTTGACCCGGCTGTATCCAAACACATCTGTATCATCAATCAATCAATCAATCAATCAAATCTTTATTTAAACACGGTGGTTTCATCAGGCTTTACAATAAGTTTTAATCTACATTAATATAACATGCAATAATAAAATATACCTAATTATGTTGGAAATCTATTTTACATTATACCTGTTTTCCATGAATGCCGTGCCTATATCGAATATGATCTTTCAACATTTGTCGAAATTCATTCAGAGATTCCGCTTGTCTTATATTGCTGGGTAAGTTGTTCCATAAAGCCGCACCACAAAAGCTAAAGCTATTTTTAAGTCTCGAAGCAAGTAAGAAGTTACATCGTTGCGATATGTAAATTTAGAACATATATATTCGCGAACGAGGTTATAGATTTAAAAACCATCAACGCTTTTTGAATTTGACATTGTATGTTTAGATTATCCTACCCTAGCTTTTCCAATAAGCTATTGGCATCGGCGTCAAAATTAGAAAAGTCAACACTCGTGTTGCACGGTTTGAAGTTTCTGAAGTTTATTTGTTAAAGTTTTACCACAATTTCCGCACAGAATATTACAGTAGTCAAAACGAGGCTGTATAAGACCTTGATAAATAATGTGCAATGTTTTCAATGAAACAAGTGACCTTAATCGCTTGATGGCACTGATACCTGAAGCAATTCGTTTTGTCAATTTGTCGATATGAATACTCCAAGTAAGATTTTCGTCAATTAAGACACCAAGTGACTTTGTTGTGGAAACTCGATCTAATGGTATTCCATTTATTTCAAAAGTAGGATTTTCAGGAAAAGTACTTAAACGTTGCCTCGACCCAATTAACTATCAACCTTTTATTAACGTTTTCCAAATCTTCATCAAGATGGAACTGAATGGTACTCATATCGTTACCAGCGTATGTAAGATGAGTATCATCTGCATACATTCTGGGATGCGAATTAGACAAACAATTTGGTAAATCATTAATAATAAATACCAGAAACAGGAGCGGACCTAAAATCGGTCCTTGAGGAATTCCACACTTAAGAGTACATTTCATAGAAAGTGAACGATTAACTAAACATTTCTGCGTGCGGTCTTCCAAATATGACTTGAACCATTTGAAGGCAACTCCATGAATTCCATAATTTTTGAGCTTACACAACAAAATCTCATGGTTGACCGTATCGAAAGCCTTTTTCAAATCTAGGAATACTACGGCATCGACGTTGCCACGATCAATATTGTAGGCCCAACTATCAGTAGCCTCAAGTAAGGCCGTAACCGTTGAATGCAAAGAACGGAAGCCCGACTTGCGATGAATTAATTTTGTTAATATGCTTCACTTCACAACCATCTGAATATGATCCGAGTGAAAATGTTAAGATCGTATATTCCCACAGTCCAGCGGGAAATCATTTTCTGTGATTTTTCAACCTTTCTGGCCATCTCTGGAGTCGAATACCCGACTAAAACCCTAAATACCTCGATATACCCGATAAAATATCAAATATCCAAGATATATGAGCCGAAATAAATTTCGTGCGGATTTTACAAACGTCAATTCGATACAGTAAGTCAGCGGATGTCCATGTGAGAGTAGAAATTAATTCAAACACAAAATTTAAATAAGCAACGTGAAACTAAGATGAAATATTATTATTATATATATATAATACAGATTATTTCAGGTAAGAAATGAGAATTAGGGTCAGAATTTACTCTTAAAATTGATCAAAAAGCGTACTGCCGTGTACCCTTGTTTCATGATGATGTGCCGATGTACAATTACCAATATGGCAATGTGCATTTCTTTGCCTTCATAAACTATACTCTTGAATAATTTAATTGCGTCAAACAGTAAGCTCAATTTAACAAAAAATATAAAAGTATTTTGTTCCAAATATATAGTTGAGATCATTATATATTAGTTGATTAAAATTGATAAATTTATCTACGTTTCTAAGGAAATCAATGAGGCGCATTTGGATCCGTTTAATTGTAAAACGGGGGTAATTTATGGTTAATTTTATGTTGAGATCTATATATACATGCATTTAATGAATGCTGCAGGCTGTTCATACAACCGCTCGTACTTCATAAAGTTTAAATACAATGTTATGAGATTTCTTTGTCATATACTAATAGAAATATTAGCAGAAACAATTAGTTTAAGTGAAAATATATCCAGAAAATATTGCAATATACGTCGTTATGGGGCCATATAATTGTATTTGCTTGAATAATTGTCGGCGAGACGAAAAAGAGAATTTGGTGTTTCCAAGATAACATTTTCCGCTATCTTATTTGATATATGGAAAAATTGTCCAGTGGCAGCCGTGCTTTTGCGAGCATGAAATATTGTATTGTTTAGTATAGTGTGTATATGCCATATTGACGCTTTAGTGAGGTAAGATGGTAACATACAAAACGCAAACTAATCACAAGTTAAACAAATTATTTTCAAAATTACCAAAGTATTTGCCAAAGCAAATTTTTCCAAGGCTGTACCGAACATTAATAACGCTTTATGCGACTCTTTTACGGTTAGGTGGAATATATATAAAGAGAGACCATGCATGCATACTGACTGTGCATGAATAATATATACAGTATAAGTAGTAAGTAATCTTAGACTTAGCCCACTATATAAAAAATTTATATTAGAAGAAAAACACGAGATAATAACCATGATATCTTGTATAGCAACTGCTAATAAATAGAACTGAACTGACACGAGTTTTATAATATACTACAGCATGCATGTAGTGACTGTTCCACAGGCTATTTATGCACGAATGATAGTACCAGAAATGGTAGTTTAAATTCTAAAAATTTAAACACAAAAGGACGCAATCGATAAAATATATAAAAAGAGAAAGATTACCTTGAAAATAACGGCTCCCCACAAATGTTATATATTAACATCAATTTAAAAATCATTGACAATACACCATGAAATTGCTTCGAGATATTTTTGCCTCAATGGAACAATGTGTTATCCAAGGAATCTTTAAGTATATTGAAGTTAGCGGTGATTTTTCTTTAATTACCGAGACGGTTGCTGCATGTTTTGGTTAATGATTTGCATTTAATTAGAAAAAAAATGCGATTAGTGCATGAACTGTGCGATGCATGTTGTTCACACGCTACTACTATAAGCCTCAATTTGATGTTTTATGTCATATTTTATTATTATAGGTGCATGATGCATGTAGCCAGAGCAGTATACGCTGCATGTTAACATTCGTATTGCTAATTCTTCTGAATAAAAATCATAGATATACAGACGAAGTACTTGGATAATATAAACCAAGTCCAAGTATAATCAAACAAACAAGCAGCTGAGCTTTGACGAGTTATGACGTCATTTCTAGCGCGGTTCAACAGGTATAAGTCAATATCTATGATGTATAGAGATAGCGTTAATAATGGCGGCTGGTCACATGTGGGAGTATCCAGATGGCAAAAACATTGTTTTTTGAAAAAAAACATTGTCTCATGCATAAAGACACGAGAGGAACAAAGAAATAAAAGTAGAAAACCCACGAAGAAAAAAAATTATGTGGGATAGTGCTATAAAGACGTAGTGAAATCATATTAATTCATAGATTAATTCTAGCTCTTAAATATAAGTAAATCTTGGATGTGCATTATACACTATATGCGTAAATTAAGATGAATGACGTTTTGAACAGGATGAGCAGCTAGTTCCAAACTCTTTTGTTTTTGAGTAAACAAATTTATATATTTACATATTAAACGTATGCTGGCGTCTCTGCATGCATGTGTCAGATATGTGTTTGAATTTTGATATCTGAAAATCGTTAAGAAAACTGCGGCGTTTGGAGCAAAACCGAAGGCTCTTCGTCAGGGAGTTAGCAGCGAGGGTTGACACGATCACGTGACAAAAATAAATCAACAGATCACTTGAATCACATGCTTCAATCAAAGAGTAAAAACAACATTACAATACAATGAGGTTGAGCATGTTTGTGTTATCCGAATTCAATTATTGTTTTATTATTATTTATTTAAAAGATGTTAACGTTATAGACATCCCCACCTGTGGGTAAAAAAATGACGAGTTCTCCCAACGATTTTGAACGTCGAAGTAAGGAAAGAGTTGACTTTAAAATGTTTGTATAGAAGACATGGAAATCAATTTTTCTAAGTAAAAATAAGTTTTAAAAGTCTGTTGAAAGAGAAAATAGACGAACTATATCTTCTACAAACATTTTAATTTGTAATTGCCATTGAAATGTCTGCTCTTTTCTTTCAAGTATATACGTAAAAAATATTTCAGAGCCTTTCGTCGTAGTTTTGGTTTTTATTTAGTCTTTATTTTCTAAATTCCGCGTCCCTTAAGTCTGTGAACGGCCGAATGCGACGCCATATTGTTTTTGTTCGTGTTTAGCATGACGTCATATGTGTGATATGATTTTTTTCATATCACACGATATGACATCAAGTCATGCGATATGATGTTACAACTCCATGTTTGGCAACCATTGATTTGACCTGACGATTTTATCGTTGGCTGTTAGCAAATCAGAAGTCATTAATTATTTTAAATACATAATAATAGTGAATAAACTATGATTGGATGAGGGAATAAGATCAAGTTAATTAAAGAAATACGCTTTACGTTTTGGTGATAGCCTTCTTTCAGGCATTGTCACCGTACCGGCCTGGTCTTAGTGACAATGAGCAGATTTTCCAGGCACTGACAATCGGGAAGCCACAGGAAAAGAGCGGATTTTCTTTTATTTAAATCTCATCAGTGTCGTTACCACTCATTAACAGTATTTTTAACTCACCGCAGTTCATCTATTTTTGCTATCTATATTACTAAGCATGAACAGGTTCAGCCAATCAGCGCGAAGCTAGTTAAACGTGATTGGCTGATCAGATGAAAAGCTGTCAAATGTCAGTTAAAAGCGGTCAAATGACAAGCATTAAGGTTTTACGTGAGCATAGATAAGGTTTAATCTCGAGTGTTCGTCCTTAGATGTATACAACAGTTGTTTGTAAAAACAGATGCGAAACACAAGATACTTTTAGTCAAGGCGACAAAACACATCAAAGAGCAAACAACCATTTTCAGTCTTGTGTCCGTGCGAAAAACGGCAATCAACAGTACGATTCTACATGCACTAGCCGAAAACTGAGAAAACAAATGTCAAAAAATACCAAATTCATAACATCGAATAAATGGCTCGCATAGTCATAGACTATTAAAACATTTTAAAATAATGAAAAGACAAAATATATTCAAATCAGTTTATCCTACCTGCATGGTAATGTTTGTAGTTTACAACAAGCTTTAGATGAAAACTAATCGCCGTAACTTGAAAAACCCGGTCCGAATATTAGACATTTGCCAAAAACGTGAAAGCGTGCATGCTCGGTTGAAGGTTCTATTCAAAAAGAAATGTCATTATTTGTTTTGTTCTAGTTCAATCCCACCCCCGTTTCCAAATTTTCACTCCTAGATACGTCATAAACAGTTTATTTTTTAACCAATTGGATCACTGGAAATTTTTTGAAAATATGACGTAACTATCCCACTGGCATCCCACATAAAGACAAGAAATTTCTCGCCAAAACCTCGCAAATATATGCAAATTTCTCAGCTCTCCGGCGATATTAAAACAAAATTATTTTGTGAGTAGATAGTAAAATTATCAGGGTTTGATATGTTATAATTCTTTATCATGTTTTATTTCTAAAAACAAAGTATTTTGCTATTTGTTTAAGTCGTATGTTCGTAAGCCAATAGTTGCAACCTTATGTTTTCATTACTATTCAATGCAATTCAATATGGACGGCGCATGCGGCACGCGACACTGTTAAGTGGAATGGGGCGAGTTTTGCCTCGAGTTTTGCCACAGATCGACATTTAGACAGCATTCTACACAAATTTTTGGGCTGCCTATGATTTCTTCTTCGGTCTTCTCCGCAGATCCTGACTGCATCGTGGGTAGGTAACACATGTTTGCTCTAGATATTATATATACGAGAGTCTGCGGAGGAGAAGAGCATTATTTATCGAAAGATTAAACCCGAGAAGCAAGAAAAAATCCGTTCGTACTCTGCTCGTCATCTGATTTAAGAAAGCTATACTAGATACGTCTTTAAGATGTCATTATTTTAAGGTTTACAACTAATAACGTGTTCTGTAGCATGTATAGTATACTAATTAAAGTTCAGTTATAAACAATGTTTAGAATAATACACATCATTTATGGCAAAACCCTTTCTCCATGAAAATAACCACAGTATAAGTTAGGGAAAATAGAATGCAATACATTACCGTGAAAACACGCACAAATTTCCATAAACGTGAGAAATTTTGTCGTCTAAATCATGCTTATTTTCTAATAACTATTATATAACTGATTATAAGTACAGTTGATGGAAAAACAGCGTAAAGCTTGTGCATGGTTTTGCGCTTACAAACTGGCATACGGAAACTGATCTACTGAATCTTGCTGCGCGAGTAAATTTCAGGCCTAGCCAGGGGGGATACCAGGATAGCAATATTCTCAACCATATGCCAATACATAAAATTCCCAGCTTTGGTCTGTTTGCCTGAGTGCTTTGTCTTCGATAAATGTGGGATACTTTATCTTAGACTACTTGTACCCCCCCCCCCCCCCCCATGCAGCAGACTTTTACGGACGACGCCTTTAGGTTGACTGAAGATACAACCATGACAATAATTTTTTAACCGTGATTCGGTCAATAGGACATTTAGTGGGTATTAATTTAGACTTTATCACAACAAATGTTGTTACTGCAGATTTTTACTGTTCATCATTGCACATTTTACTATTTATCACTACACAAATTGGTTATCACTGCATACAAAAATATTAGGTATGCCTGAGCAGGGCCTGGAAGTGCCTGAGTACAGTGGAACCGCGAAAGTCTGAATTAATCTTGGGACTTTATAGAGTTTAGGACGAGCTGTGGAACGAATTTTATCGCTTTTACTTTATAAAGCATAAGAAGAGATATATGATCGAAGAAAGTAAAATATAAGGCAAGTTTGTTATAATTGTTGATGTATTTTTGCTCTAAAAACTATTGCTTTATATACATCCTATATTTTATGTTATCAAAAAGCTCTAAATTAAAAGGAGAGCGAAATCATTTTTACAAGAGAATTGTACATTTTCAACTGATTTCATTTCAAAAAGGAATTTATCGGTATAATGCAGATTAGTTTTAATGAACTTCTCGAAATATACGTTTCTGCCAAAAAGACGTCAATATGACGTATGTGGGGGGGAGGGGGTTTATAGGCATGACATCTTTTTTTCTCAAAATATATGCTTGAAAATACTGAATTAAACTCTGAATCTCATTTGTATTACAAATGTTTGAATAACAAACCCCAAGTGTATGACAAAATGCGCAGTTGTATAAAGCAAAAGTGTCCTATATAGTCCTTCAAGTTTTCATGAGAAACGTTTATGCCTGTGCGCTATAACTAGTGTACTTTAAAAACAATGCAGAATTTTTAATTCTTTTTGGCAGAAACGTATATTTGACCCTTCCCTAAATAGGCTAAAAAGAAATTTATATTTTGATCGCGTTGCCACAACTTAACAGTGCTTCCACTGCTTGAAGCAATGTTTCCATTGTTTATTCTTAAAATATTAATATTTCCTTCCAGTTTTCCTTCCAAACTATTACATTTACAGTATTATAATTAAAATTTTCTAGGGCACATTTGAGATGAACGGATACACTTAGTATTTACGTCAAGTAGTGCATTCATATGGCGATACTGATAGCCTTTGAGTGCGTCGTGAAGAGGGGGATGAGGATTAAATTCCGTTTTCCCAGCCAAAATTTTGTCTGAAACACAGATACGCGACTCGGCCGCTGATTCACCGAATCCCATTTCCAGCTGCAAAAATGCTAGTGCAACTGCCATTTTTCCAGTCAAAGAATTAAGAAATCCCAGCTCTCGTAGTCTCGCTTTACCCCTTCGGCTTCACGACCCTATTCTGACAAAGTTTATTCTGGTTTCGAGCAAGTCATCCTTTGCATAGCAGATTTTGCGACGAAAAAGTTTAATAATATTTGGGAATTGTCGTTGTTTTGCTGTGGCGAGGGTTTGCTGCATCCATGTATTTAGTGAATCAAGAATGGAGCATGAAAATTTTGCCGTATTACGGACTGACCGTATTAACAGAATATAAAGATAAGTAAATGCATTGTTTTGGCGGTTTGCTCGGACAAATGGCCGTATTAATGAGGAGGCGTAAAAAGGTGTTCCACTGTACTGAAAAAATCAAAATCGTGCATGTTATAGAAAACAACATACGCCGCTTCCCTATATTTTGGAGCGCGGGACCGGTATACTGTGTGCATAAAACTTGATATTGGCTTGACAAACAAATAACAGTATGGAGACAGCAGATAGGTTATGAAAATAATCTGCAAGCACATCTTGCAAACATGTTTAACATGCATATTGCGACTTATATTAATGAGGTTTTTAGACGTGTTTATGTATTGAAATTTGAAATTTTCTTTTAGCTTACCTGAAAAAGAAATTGGTATCCTGGTTCAATTTTTCCACTACAATGCTTTCGGTATAATCATATCCCTTCAGTATCCCCTTGTCTTTCTTCTCTAGAACCACAAAAAATAAAACCTTACTATATTCGAACATAGATATTTCCTCCATATATTTTTTATATTTGTCCCAAGATAAGAACTATAACGTGAAACTTATCAATTAGTTACGCAATGGTCCTTATAAATTCAGAATTGTTTAGTCTTAATATGAAGCCCACAAAATAAGATATTTATGCATGAAGTGACAAAAGATAATTACATTTTCTCCATGACCATGGCTATGCATATAAGATTCATGAACTTGTGATATACATGCACAACACGTTAGGAAAACAATTATGATATTATGAATTGAAAGAAACACTTAAGATGTTTATAATTTAAGGATTACCTCGTCCAAACTATGGCAGTCTACCCATGTTTGTTCCGCCGCACTTCAGTTCTTGAATTACACAGCAAAGACTATCTAAACATTGACAGGAAATAGTGGCAAAGAATCTTATATGTAAATAATAGCGCAAAAGATTGAAATAGCGATAACTGTAGGAAGATATAATTATCCACTTTCAACTATCGGACTTTATCGCCTGGATTAATATTTTGAAAACCCCATAATGAGTAATTTCACAGTCTTTATCAGCGCATCGCGTTTTTTCAGACGAGAGAAATGGTTTAATTGCGTTCGCACCTTTTCGTCACCTTTACTCTAGCCCGGCTGCACAAAGCCGAAATAAAAACAACTTCACACATTGATTATGATTTAATATCCAAGTATTTTTATATACATGCTGTATCATCTCAGTCTTTCTAAAATCCACTAATTATTATAGGATTTTATATATATATATATGCCGTATATTGAACAATAATGGCTGTCGTATATTGAAGAGGATGTAAGTTGTGAAATGATTTGTCTATTCCATATAATCACATTCATTAATCATCAATCATTTCTCGCCTTAAAACAATGCTTACGAAATTGATGAAGTAAATTCAAACCAATTGAAGTAACGAAGAGTTGAATAAAACTATTTTAAAATTGAGAGTGATACTGCATTATAGTACAGACTATACAGGAGTACAGATGCCGTGCTTAAAGCTGGGGAACTTTTACAAAACACAGAAAATGTCAGTGGAATGAACTCTTTTCATTTCCAATTTTGTCCCTAGTTCGTATAGAGATTTATCAACACTGCATGCATACAAGATGAATATTAACATGCGTTGCGTTGATAATGTATTGAGTATTGTATATATTATATATATACTTTGGCATGAAGCGGTCAGATTGCCCCCTTTATATATATCATGTAATGATTAGGTACATAACATGTGCGTTAATATAACTTGTGAAAGGTTTTCCTAGCTTATTTATATTTTGCCACACTATCTCACAGTTTTATCGGAGATCCTCAGTTTTTGGCATGCAAAGAACCATAAATAAGCTCTTCAATTCATGACGAAGCAAAAAGATTAACAATGAACAGGAGTTAAAACGCTGAGATGGTAGCAACGCAGACCATGCAATTAAATTACGCTGCATGCAATTAAATTACGCTGTAATATGAAGAAAAAAGGTTCTATTCTTCCTGATGCCCGCTGTATGTATAGGTGTGAGATAACAGCCGTCAGCCGGTTATATATACAGACTATATTTGTATTTACTGTCTGCATGTATGTGATATATTATACGTATAGAACAAACAAAAAGCGTTATTATTGAGACATCAACCCCGACATTATTATTGTTATATACATCCAAGGTGAAATGTAGCTCGTTAAGATACATTAAAGATGACTAAAGAGTAAAGTATACTCAAATATAGTTGTCTACGTTGCTTGTCTTTTATATTATAGACCTTTTAATATGCTGCCTCTTTTAATAATATTAATAATGCCTAAATTCATCACCGGAAAGATGCATATATACACTCCCATCACAAGCCTTTTTCCATTTATACATGATAAATATATCATGAGCATTATTTTATATTCTCTATTTCAGATTAAGACTAGTCTTCTTAAGATGAATGATTAATAATTTCCCCTCTATTTGAGAAAACATAATATGAACATCTGTTGCCAAACCCGCGGTATAAATTCCACTGTGTATATTATATAGTATATTTCTTTCTTATTAAAGCAGTCAAATACTCAACATCACTTATTTATAGATGTTGTCTTTTGATTGAAGAGAAAATATTCATATTCGCGCTACGTGTGGGTGTCAGTGATCATGCACTGCCAATATTAATCACACATCAATCAAATGTCCAAATGAATACTTCGTTGAATGGTCGACTATATGTATACTAATCGAAGGTAAATCATATTTCTCTTTTTTATATACCAAGTGTTCAGACTTCAGAGTTTCATGCATGGTGAACACATTGAAGTTATATATATGCTCTATTCCGAGCTCTCTATTTCCTTATGTATATGCTCAATCTTTCTTTGCCTCTCACAACTAATGATGTTTATATCTTTAGCTCATTATTCAAGCGGGCATTTGGCAAACATCTGTGTTCTGCGTTATCTTTAAAATAATGAGGGAAAATCGAAGTCGAAGTGAGTCAGGTTATTCGTTTTCACCTCCCAAAATAATCAAATATTAATTAAAATTTGCCATTTGGTACGCATGTTTCCGCTATAATTGAAGATGCGACTGAAAGTGCCGTGCCGCACAAGCTGCTTTGATGGTATTAATGTCAGGGACCTGGCTGTTCGTCGAGACATAGTCTAACCCTTATTATAATATATGTTAGGGTTAGGGGTTGGGTGGGGTTTGGGATTAGTGTTTATATAAATTTGTATAAGGGTTAGATGAAGTCCCTATCTGGCTGTTTGCCAAAAGGATCGCAGGCTCAGGGAACGAGATTGGACATAGGCAGAGAGACAAGCTCTGGCGTCATTTTTCACAGATTGTATTATAAGCATATGGATTGAAATCCATATCACTTGAAACAAGCGTTTTCTTGGTTACCGGGTGAACATTTCCCCATAAAAACATAGAGATGAGAACAGTCAAAACAACTATTAAATCGTCCCAGCAAGCGGGATGAGATTTTCTCATATCATTAATACAAGGCAAAATTAATGTCGCCTGATCGCCTCCCGGGCTCGTCGATACTTAACCTTTGTCGCCGCATAGGTGTGTGACTGCTCCAGTGTCGCAGATTGGCTGCATGGTAACATACACACACACGCACACACGATAGCAATCGAAGTAATTTGAGATATTTCAGTTTCTCGATCAATGCAGTCCAAATAATTTTACGTCACACATTACATAATGACCCACAAAAATCTTGAAAATATATGTGTTTTTATCCAATAAATCCATTTGGAAAATATATACTTTATC
This sequence comes from Trachythela sp. YZ-2020, assembly GCA_016169945.1. Lineage (NCBI taxonomy): Eukaryota > Metazoa > Cnidaria > Anthozoa > Malacalcyonacea > Clavulariidae > Trachythela > Trachythela sp. YZ-2020. The sequence goes on from JADLSH010000369.1 coordinate 2,216,235, forward strand.
AAAAAGTTTGTCTGAAAATGCAGGAAATCAATCTATAGCGGAGGCTCAAAAATACTCCTCCCAAGAAGTTTGGTCTAAGTCTTTTTTTCTTGATCCCCGCCGCCTCACTGCCTTCACTGACGAATTCGTGCAAAAAAATTAATGCTCTGTAGGCTGTATTAGATTTCCAGGTACAGGTGTACCGTATTTACTCGTTTGAGCGCCGCGGCGCTCTTTAAATTTTCAGAGCTTCAGATGCGGCGCTCATTCGGGAGCGGCGCTCAATTGGGGACGGCGCTCTTTAAAAAAAAAATTTATTTGTGAATTATAACAAGAACTTTTAACAATAAAATAAACAAGTTTTAAATGTCTTTGTCACTAAATGTCCCCATTTTGACGGCGGAAAGTTTTTACACTGTTTAGTGCGGCGCTCATTCGGGGGCGGCGCTCTTTAATGTACCACAGAATACCAGTGCAGAGATAAACAGTAGCGTAGCCAGCCCGCCGATTTAGTCCCGCTATGCAAATTTGTTCGAGTGTTCATTGACGGTGAAAACAATGAATTTCTAAAGAAATGAATAATGATAATGATTTGAAATTTGCATAGCGGGACCAAATCGGCGGGCTGGCTACGCCACTGGAGATAAATAAGCAACGGTTTATCAAATTGTACCAGGATTTGGTGTGTCATGTTGTGTGATAATACTGTAGGATATTGCTAACTTAATTTAGTGAAAGGTAAATACTAAAATCAGTAGAGCATACCAGTGGTGTAACCAAAGAAACCAGGTTTATCAATAATTTTGAAAAATAAATTCAGTTTTTCAATGGTAAAATTGATTCCTCTGTGTGATTCCTGTATAGTAATAATGTTGTGTTGCATAGAAAAGTAGTGATCAACATAAATTATACCGGTTTGCAAACTTATTTTTAAACTTTCGAATTTTACAGGCATTTAATATATGCGGGGAAAAAGTATCAAAAACATGAAATATTGAAAATATTCATTTTTTGTTTTTTATATGTCAAATAAAACTAAAACTAATATATATTCACAAGAATAAAGTATTAAGTATGTTTCCTCCAAATTTTATAAGATCAATAAATAAGACTGGTGTTCTGTGGTACCGTGGTATTCTGTGGAACATACACCTGTATGTACTGCACTGAACAACTGCAGGATAAGATATATACAGATCTACTCAGTGCTTCATCGCTGTTTAACTACTTTAACATTTGCCTTAATTTAAATGTTATCTTTTTTTGCTCTTTGTGCAGTTATAGACGTTCCTTAAGGTGATCTTGGACACTGCAATTTGAAAATTTTTAAAAACAGTCATTTTATACATTATTAACCCTTGCTATTTCGTTTCCTGGTGTTATTTTTTAATTTTCTAAGCGGAAAATGCGTAAATATTAGAAAATAGCTGCATAATTTTTATCGCAAAACGTTATATTCCAAACTTTAAACTCGATTTTCCCGTGACAGGTTAAACTGTACTCGGGACGCTCTACAGCATTCAATATTTGTCCTAATGACATGAAATTTTCAGGATATGATCAGTGCAACTGACTCTATAATGCAAACCTCTAAAATTGTATATATCAAAAATAAATATTTTGAAAATTCTGATTTTAAATTTGGATTTTGGCTCAGTCACAGTTAAATATTTTTTTACTACCAATGTTGCTATTTTTTAAATATTTTTTGAGGTTCACAGTTTGGATACATATGTTGACCTCACTTTTAACCTATTTTTTTCTTCTAAATGACTTTATTTTTCTTTCAATCATGTCCCAAGCAAGTGCTATTTATCGCTCCCTGGGGGTCATTTCTTGGTTACCATGGTAACAGCATATGTAGAAGTGTGTGTTTTGGTATCAGTAATGGGATATTCTATCATATCCAACCAAAATCTCTTTCAAAATAGTTATATTAAAAAGTTTGATTTCTAGTGTCTAAGACCACCTTAAAATAGTCACTGTATACTTATATATGCGATGCATTCATGCATATAGCATAAAAACATATAGAAACGATATATAATTCCTTAACACCTTCGTTCACCATACTTACCCGTTTGGATGGTGAGATGTTAGCCCTGATGACCGAGGGGTGGCCTGGGACGACTACTGTTACTTGGACTCAGGTTAAGATCCATGCAAGTGGTATCTTGAGCTGACCACCCCTTCAAGAGCCTTCACACCAATTAAATCAATTGGTGGAAATGCAAAACGAAATCACGAAACAACAATTAAAAAATAAATAAATAGTTTTGTTAAAACACGTTTGCTTAGCACACAACTGATAACTGATGCCGCACGCTTGACCACTCTCATGTTACATACCCCCCTCGGTCATGTGATGTGTTGACATATCGACGCATGGTTATCTAGCTGTTAACCTTGGTTATTGCATAACCTCATGAAAACTCGTTATGTAATATGTGACGTAAATTTTGTTTCCATTGAACATCAGAAAACTGATTATTTCACCAAAAAAGCACGAAACGAAAATCTGTACGTATGTAAAGCGTAACACTAAGGTATGTTAAGGTATGTTAAGGTATGTTAAGGTATGTTAAGGTATGTTAAGGTATGTTAAGGTATGTTAAGGTATGTTAAGGTATGTTAAGGTTAAAATGGAAAACGGGTTTAACAAGAAGTTACTTCTTGAACTTTCGCACAAATAGGAGAATAACAAATTCCGCTACAATTTAAACAACTATAGCCATATGCCTTAATTTACTCCTGACAAAATATGATAATAGGAGAATATTAATTATTAGTAAAATTACATCGGTGATTATTGAAAATTCTCAACGCTGATTGGTTGCGCTACCTCGGATTAATACGCGATAATCACCTAAAGCGTTTTTAAGCCGCTTTTATCGTAAATATTCAATTAAAATATTTTTGAAATGCGCATTTTTTATTTTTTTCCAAATAATCACCTATGTAATTTTACTAAAACAATTATTCGCCTCAGGCTCGGTGAATATCGGTGAATAAAAACCTCGACTTCGTCTCGGTTTTTATTCACCGATATTCACCTCGCCTTCGGGGAATAATTGTTAAATATACGGGTTTTCTCGTCGATGGCCATGTTAATTTATGTATTAATAATTCGTTTATCCTTATCTTTCAAATCTTATGTCCTCAATCTTGCGTCCAATTATATTTTTATCATGGTCAACACGTATTTTAGGTCGCCTGAGATAACTTTTTAATAGATAAATAATTTCATTATAAATACTTTATATCTTGCGACTACATCATATCTGAGATAAATATTTATAGAAAAGACATTTCATTAGGACTTCATATATAATCACTGCATCGTGTGCTTGAACGAAAATTCAAAGATTAGCATGCTGTAAAGCAAGGATGTAGTCAGTTATGATGCATTTAATTGATTTTTACTGGGGCCTTTTTTAATTTTCTTTCAGTATATCATTCCTTAGAACAGATGGAAATGAACTTTATACATAAACGTCCTGGAGGTCGGTATAATGACTCGATATGGACATATATTTCAACACTTAGCGACGTTGATATCAGTTGAAACGATATAACTTCTGATAGATGTACGAGTAGATTGAATGCATGTCAAAGATACATGCATAGTGATTTTTAACCTGAGGGCTGAGATTTCAGCCTGGCTGCATGAAAACGTGACAAACTAAAACACTAACATAAATACTAGGCCTATATTTTTTCGCCTTATCGCCCGCACGTCTCTCCTCCGCCCGATTTTCTCTTCTAGCGTTAGTATCGCAGGGTGCTAACTGAAATGCAGGAAATGCAAGTTATAATTTTAATTGCATTCAGCCAGGATTATAAACCCTTTAACCGGATTGTTGATCTATATTATGGGCAAATAGAACGTGTTTCTAGTTTCGAAGTAAGCTCTGTTTTCTGTTAGTCTCGATCGTTATCAGTCTACACTTCTCGGTAAAACTTCACAAAAATATTTTCTTTTAAACCCAGTTCACCCATCCAGGACAACGCATGCAGTTTTATTATTATCGATGAATTTTTATCGATGTGCATGGGTGCCACCTCGTACCCAGGCTCTTAACGGCGAAGGGGGGGGCGCAAAAGCCGCAACCTGCACGGCTCCCAGTTTCCAACTTACAACCTACAATCTCGTATACACACTTATAACTTCAAATTTACTTTGACTTCGTCTTCCATACAGCATGCAGGGGCTTCGGTGGCGCAATCGTCAGAGCACGCGCCTTTCACCTCTGATATCGTGGGTTCGATTCCCGTTGGGGACGACTTACGATAGCTATGTGAAAAGAGTTAGTCAACGCTCTGCCGAAAGTCGTGGATTTTCTCCGGTTTCCTCCCACAGGGAATGTTGACAGGGTGGGTTGGGTTTACCCCTAACTGGCCCTTCCACCGTAGCTGTGCTCCGTGATGGCGAGCAAAAGGTGGCTGCCATATGCGCCTAGAAAGCCTTCGACGCGGTCACGTTGAGCTGTGTCCTTCGCAATTCAGCTTAGCTCTCAGCTGCAAGTAATGATAATAAGCACCCCCCCCCCCCCTTATTACTATATACTGCAGGCTATTAGGCTAATGCATATATAAGGTTTAGGTGGATGGATATTTCGAGTGAAATATTATATACAATATTTTAGACCTGTCGGAGGACTTAGAGTTGCATTTTTCGCAGCCGTTCCCAAATATTGTATATAATATTTCACTCGAAATATCCATCCACCTAAACCTTCTACATCAATTTCAATTGAGTGAGATGCAGAAAAAAACATCTCGTAATTTACCTTATCACAACCCGCAGTACCCGCATCTATATATATACATGAACTTGTGGTTAACGCTTGGCAACTGGACCCTGCAGCTCAGTGGTCAGAGCGCTGCACCGTGATCGCAGGGCCGCAGATTCAATTCCTGTCGGAGGACTTAGAGTTGCATTTTGTAGCCGTTCCCGTTCAGGTCTAAAATATTGTATATTATTTTTCACTCGAAATATCCATCCACCTAAACCTTCTACATCAATTTCAATCGAGTGAGATGCAGAAAAAAACATCTCGTAATTTACCTTATCACAACCCGCAGTACCCGCATCTATATATATACATGAACTTGTGGTTAACGCTTGGCAACTGGACTCTGTAGCTCAGTGGTCAGAGCGCTGCACCGGAATCGCAGGGCCGCAGTTCAATTCCTGTCGGAGGACTTAAAGTTGCATTTTCCGCAGCCGTTCCCGTTCAGGTCTAAAATATTGTATATAATATTTCACTCGAAATATCCATCCACATAAACCTTCTACATCAATTTCAATCGAGTGAGATGCAGAAAAAAAACATCAGTCTCGTAATGCATATAAATTATAGCCTTTGTCTCAGTTTCTCAATTTAATTTTGATTCAGTTTCTTTTCTAAATTTAGACCTATCTTATCTTATATACAGAGGAGTGTGGGCGGGAGGGCAACTTCGTACTCAGGGCCAGTCTGCCTGCGTTATCTTAAATATGTCGTGGGTAGCGAACACAGTGCATGCATGCATGTCGTTGACTGAAAAGCCAAGCATCTTACAAAGGTGTAATTGCTATAGCGAGAGTCAAGGTATACTGACCAGGATGTAAGCCTGCATGACGGAAAATTTCCAGTTACTTTGAGGAAGGTTGGGAAAAACCAAAATCCTACCGGGAGGAAGGTTAATTGAAACGTTTTGTGACTCCTCTCAGTAACTGCATTAGCCAAGTATTCATGCATAAATTATACATGCACTAACAACGCATTCAGATATTCTAATCTTAGTTCGGGAAAGCAAGACAAAACGTTTGTAAATTTCACATCCAACTTTTATCCAAATTGAACCAAAATTTAATCGATTTGTCCTTGGCCTATAATAACCATTAGCGCCACAAATTTTAGTATTAAGATGTTTTATTTTTTTTAGTTGTCATGCTTACAACTAACACACAAACAAACCAGTGAAAACATAACCTCCTGGCGGACCTGGCGGAGGTAATAATGGAATATAAGCTTTGTTAAAAATGGTTTACATGTCCAAAAAGACAAAAATAGGCAAAACGATTTGCATGATCAAGCAGAAATCATGATCAGTTTCGTTTGAAATTTCTTTTGTTTGCCTATATAGGCTTAAGGCTCTTTTCCACTCATGTTCATGCATGTAATTAAAATAAACTGTCGAGCATTGTGATTGGATGAAAGTACTCGCAGCGAGCTTGCGAGTTGGATTTTGCGACGAGTGGAAAAGAGCGTTTAGTTTATAGCACCAGAGGATGCAGCGAAGCGTGATATAGAAGATTGAACAAAGGCAAATATAAACAAACTCTTGTATTCCTGCTCATGCTTATCTCCATCGTATGAACCAGGCTTATGTTTAATCCTTTGATGTTTATATATATATATATATGTTTAGAGAGCCAGTATACTAAATTTTCCGTATTTGGAATGTGTAAATAACGAAAACGAGCTGATGCTCGACCTCTGAAGGCGAACTTGAAACGAGGTGCTATTCAGTAGAGAGAATAATAATAAACTCCAGTTTCTTGCTTTGCTATGGGTCAAAACGTGCAAGAGGTCTATTAAGATATTAGGAAGCCTTTATCTTAAAACCTCAACCATGATTATAGCATTCCGTGAACTGACACGATGGTGCATATCTCGACCATACGTCACACATTTGTCACAAGTTTGAACTCAATTGCTTAATAAATGAATACTTCCTGCACATATATACCGAACGAAATCGTTGAGTGAAATATGTTATTGAAGACTCAAGTTAGTCAGATGATCGACCAGATGAAGATATACCAAAATATTAGCCACAATATATCTATACTATACAAAAAGGACACGTCTCTATATCGTAATTGCGTATGAAGATATTTATACCATGCATATTATGCTTTTGTGCCGAAGGGTAACTGGCCACGTAGAGTGACAGCAACAGATAAATATATATACTGCATGTATAACATACAAACTCTTTATAATATCTGTACGCTATATATATCACAACTATAACAATGATGTATATACTAATATCAGACAAGATCCGTTGATTCCTTGGTAATCAAATGTTCAACATTTACAATCTAAGCCTAAGGCTATAGCCTAACTATAAAATAAGGGAAGAGTTAAATTGCAAACCTTTTCAGGCGTTCGTCATTGATTAGGAATCCGTCGCTCTTTTCCTCGTTGTTCTTTCAGTTATAGCTATAGTTCGCGATGTGTGAGCTTGAGATATCAAACACTATGTGATGTTATTGAGTCTGCAAAGAGGAAAACGCAAAAGGTGTAAAACTACTTTGTCCCAGCAAGTGGTAAAGTACGTATTAACATTATTGGTTATCGAATTTCCTTTATGTAAGTTCATTCGTACGGTATCGTCACCTGTCATAAGCCAACATACCGGCTCAAATAGTGCAGTCGATAATTATTTACTTATATATATAGAACTCAGGAAATGAACACGAAATACTAGAAATATTCCGCGCTGATTTTTAGCATGCAGCAAAAATACCTCAGTAAAATCCATACTGCAACACACATGCATGCATTATTTGTGATTAGACTCAACGAGAGCCACACTCGTCGTAGACAAATAGGAGACAGGAACATCCTAACAACATGACAGAGGGCGAAATGAAAACGAAATATCTACACTAACTATTTGTCTATTTTTTACCTGGAATTTTTATAGAAAGCTGCGTAAAGCGTCCCATTGAACAACCAGACATGTTTACATGCCGGCTGGTCATTATATACACATTAACGGCTCGCGCAGGAAACACACTCAAAGATACACTTATACAATCCAATTAAACTGCAAATGTTTATACGAGGCGTCCCGTGGGATAAAAATAAAGATAACTACCGCGCCATTCCGAATTCAAAAGCTCAATTAGCATCAAGGAAAAGTTTTTCAGAAGTCAGTGAAGATTGCCGCCATTTACAAGACTTTGAAAATTATACGACAGCCGCGAAGTTATGAAATTGTAAAATAGTTTAAAATGCAGTCTGCTGGTCCCCATGCGATGTTGTAGACAATTCTTATTCAGCGGAACAAAACCTTGCAACACATATTCATTATTTACTTACTCTGGTAAAATAATATGCTGTGGGCTCGCGGATCTATTGACTTTAAAATCGAAAGACAAAAAGTTACATGCATATTCATCAACAAATGCATTAAAACATGTTAGCTTACAGTATGTTGACTAATAGATTTTTACGTGCGCTGATAATGGCCCTGATATTGACTTTGTCTAGAATTTCTTGATAAATATTGGTACGATAGGAGGATTAATAAATAATAATGTCTAGTTCGTAATGAACATAAAATGCAGGTGTAAACACTTCTATTCTCAAAATGAATAAATGTATCTCCAAGGAAACCTGTATACCACTTCAACTCAAATGATTGAAATTTTTAATTTTTCGATCAATGATTTTTTATCTTTCCACATATCGTTTAAAGTTTGAAAGTGAACGTTAAACTATTGCAAGTTATTAAAATTGGGGTTAAATTTTGAAATTTTAAGTTCAAATATTTATTAATGAACTTGTTTGAACTGATCTCGGAATGATAACGGTTTCAGATAAAGTCAGAAATAGCTGAAAGGTTTTGCAAAATTTATGTCGATGGATGATTGAATTACAGGTCCTTTATTCACGATCGTAAATTGCCCCAAAAATTGAAACCCAAGCCAGCGCTAGGAAGCGCTAGGTCTGGGTCTACTAGTTGGCTTAACGGCTGAGCATGCGTAGATAGTACATGCTGAATAGTTCTGAATATTAATGAAGCGATTACGTCATCTACTAAATTATTTCAAGATATAGTAAAATTATTGGTACAATTTAAAGTAAAGAAAAGGCTATAAAGGCCTAAAAGCAATGTTACGAGACTCAAGCATAATTAGAAACACATTTATCTTACAATTTGAGCCACAATTTGTTATAAACACGTCCGATCTAAGTAAAGCAAAACAAAAAATAGGCATAGTCATAGAAATCAGTATTGAACGTGGATAAGAACATAAAATGGCCATTCTATTAGGATGAAGATAAGGGTACTACAAGTATTACACAAATATGTTCTTGAAAACTTTAAATATTTATAACTTCTGTCACAAAATCAAGCCGATTGTACACTCCTAATGCGATATTGTCTCCAAAATTTTCTTCATATTCCTATACTCCTTCTTGGTTGGTTTATCACAGGTTCAGTGTGCAGGTTTTTGTGCTGGTGTGAAAAAGAAGAATTCTTTTTGGGTAAATTGTCACTTTTATAAGTTTTCAGATAGATACCGCAGTACCGCGGAGGTCAGAGTTTTGCACCATCACGTGACCAAATTCTATATATAATCTTTAACGTGCAACCTATCATCAAGCTGGCTGTTAAACTTGTTTTGTATGTCATTATAACTGTCATTATAACAAGTAGTCATAACAAATTTTAAGTCAATACAATTATTCCCTCGGGAGTTAAAAAGGTTTGAATAATTCGTATTGCTGACGTCAGCAATATTTTCTGATGCCGTTAAAAGCTACGTTTTTTTCCAAACCTAACGCGAAACACTCAATTTAGCTTTTAAAAGCAATCTATAGTATCATAGTAAACAGAATATAAACATTTGTTATAAAACGCATCAAAATGCTTAGCGGGCGGCGCTAGGCCCTTCCCGATTGTGCTAGCATAATTTTCAGCATAATTTGGCTTAACGAGCATATTTTTTGCATTTTTTCAAGAAAAGAATTGCTAGCATAATTTAGTAATTTTTCGCTAATTCATCTGAATTTTGGTTGTTAATTAAAAAGCAAAACTTTTCATATTTTTGGTGCTCATGCAGTGTTAGTGAGTTTAGGAAAACTATATTTCATCTTTTATTTCCCCATAAAGTCAAAATAAAGTACGTTTTACTAATTTTATTATCTGATAATCCGATACGGTCATACGGAAATACAAATCTGAAAGTGGAAGCACTGGCTAATTGAAAAAACAAGATGGCGTCACAAAATAACTTACAGGCCACACAAGGAAGCACTAACGAGGCAGGGAATAGGCCAACCCCTGCACAAATTGCCCGAAAGCGATCGTTAGAATCCACTGGTGCCAAGCATTTTTTTCAACCAAATGAGCATAATTTTGAAAAATGAGCATAAATTTGAGCATAATTTTGGGAAAAAACAAGCATTGCTATGTGCATAATGTGCCAGTTTTACTAGCACAATCGGGAAGGGCCTAGGCGGCGCCCTGACCACTATACACCGCTATATACAGATACATAACATTTTTATAATAATCCCCACTAAAAGCGCCCATTTTCTATTGGGACACGCCCATTTTAGGTGCCTCGCGAATTTAGATGCCTCGCGAATTTAGGGGCCTCGCGAATTTAGGGACCTCGCGCATTGGGAAATTGCGGTGATTTGCGGATAAAATTGAAAACAATTATTTAACAATTTTGTGTGTCTTTGAATTCAAAGGTTTTCATAACGAGGGGGGGTTGGGGGCCTCGCGCTGAAAATCTGCCACGGGCCTCGCGCGACGTTAATCCGGCCCTGGCATGTACGTTCTACATATAACTGCCCTGTCCCTTGGTCTGGAATTAAAAGTAATATTGGGCAGCGCCACGATTTTATTTACATTAAAAAGTGGTTAGTGGTCAGGAAGAAGTCCGCCGTCCGCCGTATCCGCTTTTTATCCGTATCCGCTTTTTATCTACACCCGTTTCACACCGTCAAAATAATGCTGGTTATAAATATAATATTGTACAAAACAAAATACGTCATTCTGAGGCCAGTGAAATAACCTTTTCCTGTGTTATTTTCTTATGTGTATAATGTATTAACGTGATTTCTATTCTTAATGGGGCCGCAGTAATTGGCTCACGCTGTTGCGATTCCCAGCCGTTATATTTGTATGTACAAGGCTAAGCTATTAAAATAAAATAAAACTCGTGATGTAACTTGTAAGCCCCCAAATATTTAAAACTAGACGTATTGAACCATTTGAACGTATTGTAATTCACCTTTTACGGTTACTAGTTTCTGAAAATATGCCATCGGATATTTTCAGCCCATAGCCAGCCGAGCGGCCTATTATATTAACTATATCAATCTGGTACGATGTAAACATATAAAAGTTTTGCGATTTAATATAAAATATTAAAGACTGGTATTACAACAAATATCAGAGCGACAGAGCGCAATTAACATTTCTACATTCAGAAGCTATCTTCCGTTTTGATTGAAATATACCTGATTTAAACTTTTCAATTTACACAAAAACGCATAAATTGAGGAAATATCGACAGTCAATCGTGAACAACCAGAAACGTTTGGTTTGCTCCGTCAATAGCCACATCATCGCGCTGACTAATGCGACTACTGGTAAAGCAATAGACGCAAAAAGCGCGGGAAATTTCTAGACTGAGCCCGCGATGTCATGCAATGAATGCTCAGCGATTTGGCTATTTTTCGGTAGGGACTTCATGTAACCCTTATCGAAATTTATATAACACTAATCCCAAACCAACCCCGAACATATATTATAATAAGGGTTAGACTATGGGGTTAGGATTGGGGTTAGGATTAATATACATTTCGTGTAGAACTATTATTCCCTTTGTAGTATTAACATGGAGGATGAAAGATTGTGTGTGTGGACATGGACAGGACTTCAAAAGTGATCTTAAATGAAGTGTAACTGTCATAGGCGTACGGACTTAGAAATTTAGGGGGGCGGACGTCAGTCCGCCCGACGAGCACCGAAGGCGCAAGAACTCCTAGGGGGGTCCGGGGACATGCTACCCAGGGAAATTTTGAGTCTCTAAAATGCCTTTTCCTGCGTTTTGGGGTGAGATTTTGTGCATGGAGCGGGTGAGGAACGAAGAGAAAATCTTAGTTTCATTGTTTATTGAATAATATTTGTTTCATTGTTTGTTGGAAAGTCCAAATTGATTTCAGGTAAACATTGCCCGACTAATTAATATTTCTGACTAAAATTGAGGTCTTTGAAAAACTCACGAGTGCATGTTATATCCAAATTTCACGAGAAACCATGCTATTACTTATTAATAATATGCATAAAAATGTTCGAGACAATTATACTTTCAACTTACTAGCTTCGGGCCTTCGGCGAACCGTCCACTGATATAAAGTTTTCGCTCCATTTATTATTATCTGTATGAACTGAACCATGTGGATTTCTTATAAATTTCATGTAAACTAAATTTTCCACCTTTTAAATAACTTTTAAGTCGTCATTTTCGTCCCGAAAATTCAAATTAAGTTTAGGCGAGCGGGCGCCATGTTGTTTTGTTTTGATCAATTTGCACAGACCTAGCTCAGTGTTACAGATTTTTGCACTGTATTACAGAAAATTGCACTGTTGTTACAGATTTTTGCACTGCTGTTTGGGATTAATTGCACTGAAATCAACCAATCACAGTCGAGTAATATTTTTATGTATATTATTAGTTTCGCAAACATTTGCACCGACTAGTGTCTGATGAAGAACTCATCATGAGGTCTTACGGCTCAAAAAAATTGGCGAAAAACGTATTAAATGTATTTTTGAATGGTTTTCGAAAATATTAACATACTACTGTAGTAACAGTTGGAAATTGGAAAGATAATTCAAGGTAAAGTCTTTTTGCTGCTATAGGCATTTTATTGAATGTTATACCTGAATATGTCAGTTTTCTTTTTATTATAAATATATTTTTTTAAATAATGAAGATTTTCCCATACCTTTTTCGATGATAAAAACTAGCTCTTCCATCAAGCAAACAAGCATTGCAAACACATAAGGACTCAGAGCCATGCAGAGGAGCGAAAAGACACCTGGTGTTTTCCAGACTAGAAAGTTCTCGCGTATATATAAGTTAATATCATTGCACTTGCACCCGCCAGCAGATCTAAAAATTGCAATGTATAATGTATACCTATATTTAATGAATTATCATACATAACAATTGCAGTGAGGGCATGCATGCTCCTTAAATGGCTCAAATGCATGGTCAGTTTATTTCAGCTACAACTTTCAACTATATCACTCCACTATATATATACTGTACATGCATGAGATTAAATTATATATTATATACGGGTGGGGCAAAAAAAAGTACGACTGTTTGATTTAGTATTCAGCGATGTCTAACTTAAATTTTGATATATGCCATGTGCATTTTCATGCAATATTGACTGAGATAACTGCGTTTAAACTTGACTAAACACTTTTGGAACTGTCGAGATTAGCTAAAAACGGCCTATTAAACTAATTTGATAACCGTTACCATTTTATCGTAAGTATTATTTAAAAGAAGTGAAGTTGAAGTTAGAAATGTTTCTTGAATAGATATGCTCTTTTATTCTAACATTTGGCCTTCTAACTTCAACTTCACTTCATTGAAACGAATACTTGCGTAAAATGCTAATGCATGGTTATCAAATTATTTAATAGGCCATTTTTAGCTAATTCTCGACACTTCCAAAAATGTTTACTCAAGTTTAAACGCAGCTATCTCGGTCAATATTGCATGGAAATGCACATGGCACACACCAAAATTTAAGTTAGACATCGCTGAATGAAAAGCAACTTGTTTAAGTGTAATAGCTCTTTTAGTGTTTAAGTTATACTAAATCAAACAGTCGTACTTTTTTTTGCCCCACCCGGTATATTAACGCGATAGTCTTCATTGGCAACGGCAATTCCAATGGCTATATGTAAAATTGCCCCATACTGTATATACCGACAAAATACGTGCACAAGCTCTATAAGCTGCCTGAATATAGTTGGCCCCAGCAGGACAATTTTTCATATATCTATAGAATTTACATCAAACTCACAAAAGAGCGGAAAAGTACGAGTATATAGGAGGTCACAATACTAATTCTTATCAATTTATGATCCCTTATTGCTTTCTATTTCGAATAAAATATCTAATAGGATTCTAATACTTGCTTTATAGTAGAACAGAGCCGAAAAAACCTCAATATAATAACGATGACTAAAGTACTACCTTTTTATGAATAAAATAAACACAATTTTGAGTCGCTGCATGATGTCGAGCGGCCAAGTTATTGAAATTTCATGAAAATTGCAACTAATGAGTAATGCATATTATAAGGCCTATATAAGACAATAAAATAAATTACAAGTGTATACAAAGAGGCAAGTTTGACGTCACGGACAATGCGAACAAGATCAAAATTTTAGACTTCATAACTCATATCAAATTAGCAACCCATGTGTTTAGAAATTCTGACACCTATAATTTATAACTTATAGGAGCGCACCATATTTACATATATAAATAAAAAGGAAGTAAATAAAAAATAGAAAGGTCATTCATTGAGAACTTCTTTATGATAAACTATATTTCTAAAGCCTTAGCCTCGTGAAAAAGCATCTTAAAACGTGCAGATTCTACGTGTTTTTCGTTCATTTCTTTAAAAAGAGTCACCGGGTGGTAAACGGGCTGAACGAAGGGCTCGAAACTCATCTCGGGCTCATTTTATACAATTTTCAAAGTAACGGTCTTGGGACCGATAGTGTAATTCCATCCTTGGTCCACGTAACAAGCAGTGGCGTCGCCAGCGTGAAAAACGTAAGGGGGAACAAGCAAGGGAGGTCTGGGGGCAGGCCCCCTGGAAAAATTTTGAAATATTAAGTCCTTGAAATGTCATATCCTGCATTTTAGGTTAACATTTTACATGATCTGTTCGTCATGGATCTTGATCGCCGACAAAAATTGCTAGTGTGATTCAGGATTTAATGAAAGATTTTGGATGGATATTCGCATGTAAAGGGAATTTAATTTGAAAAATTGGATAAGTGTTTTTTATTAACACAATGCAGAAATCAGATTACAATAGCAACTCAGTAGTATAGAACATAGCCCGGCTATATATACATAATATACTTCGAACACATGCAGCACGCGAAAATAAAGAAATGGCTACATGAGGCAACTACATGTAACCTATACTGGTCTCACGCTAAAAGGATATAGCTGCGCATTTAGCTATACCGTATATAGAAGCTACTAGAAGCTGTCAACCTCTATTATCATTATAGTATGCCTACAAATGCACCGATTTAGAGAATTACAAAAGGGATCTTGATATTGGTCACAAAAATATACCCAAGCCTTAATATTATTATGCCCTGCATGGATTATACAAATTAAGTTGCCTTGCTAAGCTACAAGGTGTAGGATATTAGACCCAACTACTGCTTTTAATCACGAAACGTACGTTCATGCAATTGCAAAATTTAGATTTGAAGAGACTACTTCTGTTTATCCAAATTACATTCTACCGATGTAGTCTATACTGTAGCCGTCTATAGTGTAGTCTATAGTGTAGTCTATAGTGTAGTCTATAGTGTAGTCTATAGTGTAGTCTATAGTGTAGTCTATAGATATATATCAGGCATTTTTATTGCCTGCATGTGCTTATAGATTTCATTAAAAACATGTTTTATATCACTTTATGTCTGGCGAGATTATCACATAAGACTGAAAGGAACATATATAACTACTAAATGATGATACTAAATTGCGATAAGATAGATCGATCACTGACAACAAATGTAAACTATACTGCACAAATCTCAACTCAACATCGCAGAAGCACTAACCTTTTTCATTTCATTTCAATACAAAGAGATGTTTTTGAATGAGAAATATCATCAATGGGTAAGATCTATCTGCATGTATATTCAAGCTGCTTGCTTCAACACGTATATAATTAACATACAGCGCTCGTTTTATAAATTATTTTCCAAAGTGAGAAAATGTTTCATTGTCACAGCGGTAGAACGCAGCTGCCTCAAACGACAATTAAAGATCCATATTTGTTTTCAAAAAAATGTTATGAACGACATTTTGCAAACATCCGTACACCATGTTATGTTTATGCTAAAATTGTAATCAAATACCTTTGTGAAAACTGAGAAATATTTTAAAATTTCAATGCAGTAGAATCTTGGTTGGTTAACCACAAGAAAGATATTTGTAATTGGACTTTACGTTCTCTAACAATAGTGTTGGAAGATACATCCAAAACATTTGTTTCAACATTAAACATACAATTTCTCCATTCATGCTTGAAAGGGAAAACAATATAAGCGGTATTCTGCGTAGTTGAAACACAATGAATAATTTAAACGCAAATGAAATATAAAACGACAACACGTTCTGAGATGCAAACAAAGTAAATATCTTTGAAGTTCGTCATTTTTTTCTTGAAACGCAAAAGAATGCAAATATATACTAAGCCCCCTTTAACAATTGTCCAAATGATTTCGCATTTCGAGCCGTTCACACGCGCATGCATGGAAGCGGACGAATTCGAACAGTCGAACACATGCAGCTATAAAATACGCGTACGAATTTCCATGCATGTGAACAAATGGAATCGGGATACGTTTCGACTTCGTCCAATCTCGTGTGAACATAGTCTAACAGTTACACGAAGATTATACTAAGCTAAATTAACAAGAAAAAGGATTAGAGATTTATTGAAATATACAATTTATAGAAACTATAGTCGATAGGTTTACCATTTGGCATATTTTATTTTTATTTTTCTTACCCTCGATCGAGGAAATCTCGTCGTACGTTTCTTGTTCTTTTACCCTCCTTGTAAAATGTGGGCAATCACAGTCCTTTGTTGACAATAATAGAAGAAAAGGAAAATATATAGAGAGAATGAATTATTTTAATCAATCTATTATTATCTAGAGCGATTTTATAGGCTTTTGTCTATTGCTATCAGATAATATTCACTTTAAGATCAATAAACTATATATGCAGGTGCGCGCGAAAACGAGGCCAGCCAGATAATATTTTTAGACTTGCCAATTTGAATAAATAATTAATAAATGAACGTCCTATAGGCTATAATATCTAATGAGGTGATCCCATCTCATCTGGACGTTCAATTAGACAAATGTAAGCAGGAGTGAAGCGAAACCGACAACAGTTAGCAAGAATGACTCGTTCGTCGTTAATAATTCAAAGAAACATAGTACAAATTCAAAGAAGCGCGTTTAGTGTACGTAGTATTTCACAATAGGCTTCGGAACTGACAACAGATAGCAAGAATGACTCGTTAAAGATTTGAAAACGTGGAGCAAAAGCCATTCGTCAGGAGATTAGTAGTCTGCTACGCTTCTGACGGAGGACCTTGAAACGTTGAACTGTTGAAGACGAAGTGTTTTTCGATAGTTCAGAGACGAGTTTGACTAATAGTCGAGGGTCGAGGGTAATAGGTCGAGGGCGAGGGTAATAGGTCGAGGGCGAGGGTAATAGGTCGAGGGCGAGGGTAATAGGTCGAGGGCGAGGGTAGAATGTCGAGGGTTGAAAACCATATGTCGAGGGTCGAAAAATGCATGTCGAGGGTCGAAAATAATATGTCGAGGGTCGAAAATATATGTCGAGGGTCGACAAAGATGTCGAAAATAAAAAAATATGGCGAGAGAAATTGAAGAAATCTCTATATCTTTTTATGAAAGAGGGGGCAAAATTTCTATATCTTTCTAGATCTTTATGAAGGAGGGGGCAAATTTTAGATACTTTTCTTTAGTACATATACGTATAACAATACTGATGCGATATTTTCGCGCAGTTTCAATTTGGACAATGGACATGGACAATGCGAAATAAATATTATACATGCATGTCCTATAGAATAATTTCTAATTAGATTTCTAACTATCAATATTTTGTGTCACCGTAGCAAACATTCACACACGGGTTATCTTTCGCGCATGTTATTGCAGTAAACGTTTTCGCACGGTCTTCGTGAATTCTAACTGAATGCTGCGCGAAGTTAAATACAAGTAACTATATTTTAGCTAAGTTATCTATCTGCATTCTATAGAGGGCTGGGTAATATAAAACCAGTTCAAACCTTTATCCAGACATTTTGTCGTGTGATAATCAATACAACAAAATCGCAGCAAAATGATATACCCGTAACACTGAAGTGTCGCGCCGGATGTCGGGATTTGCATATTTAGTCCTGTATTATAAAACTTGCGAAAAATTTTAATTCGAGCCTTACTTGCGATCAAGTTCTGGTTGACGCAGTATACAGTGAGTACGCACAAAGTTTCTTTAAAAATCTTCAGTTGCCGCATCCTTGTAGTTATTAAATGTCTGGATAAAGGTTTGAACTGGTTTTATATTACCCAGCCCTAGTAGAATGCAGATAGATAAATTAGCTAAAATATAGTTACTTGACACTTGTATTCAAAACGTCGCGCAGCATTAGAATTCACGAAGACCGTGCGAAAACGTTTACTGCAATAACATGCGCGAAAGATAACCCGTGTGTGAATGTTTGCTACGGTGACACAAAATATTGATAGTTAGAAATCTAATTAAAAATTATTCTATAGGACATGCATGTATAATATTTATTTCGCATTGTCCATGTCCATTGTCCAAATTGAAACTGCGCGAAAATATCGCATCAGTATTGTTATACGTATATGTACTAAAGAAAGGTATCTAAAATTTTCCCCCTCTTTCATAAAGATCTAGAAAGATATAGAAATTTTGCCCCCTCTTTCATAAAAAGATATAGAGATTTCTTCAATTTCTTGAACTTCTCTCGCCATATTTTTTTATTTTTGACATCTTTTTCGACCCTCGACATATATTTTCGACCCTCGACATATTATTTTCGACCCTCGACATGCATTTTTCGACCCTCGACATATGGTTTTCAAGATATGAACGTCTATATTCAGTCGTTTATATCGAAAATTACTATTTACCCGCCAAATTTTACATGATTTTGAGAATGGTAAAATATATAGTATTATAGCCTAGACCTAGGGTGTATAATTGTACTAAATTGGACACAAAGTTAAAAATTTCGAGCGATATATAATACATAAACATATATAGACATATTTAAGGCCTAACTGGAAGAAGTTTCGAAAAATGCAACAATAGATGGATGTGATGTCTAACGGGATCTAACATTTCGATAGCGCCGATTTCGTGGTTTCAAAGAAACCGCTTTCTGATATGAATGTTGAAAACATTTTGTCTCCCACAACGTTAACGTGGGCGAAATCGCTTCAGCTGTGTCGCATGCTCTATGACTATATTGCTATATAATAGCCATAGACATAGTTTTCTAATTTTACATTGCAATGCATACACAAGCAAAATAATACCTCGGACATTAGCCTGCATGAGGGCAAGGCTACTAATTCCGTCTGGCACTCCGGCTATATTCAATCACATGCACCCTGCAGGTAGTGCAGACAATGGCGAAATCAAAAGTCAGAAATTAGCCCGATATAAATTCCTATAACTTTGACTATGTTATGAGTGGTTTTATACGTTATGCACATGCATTAAAAGTACGTCCAGAAAATTTGATAAGTTGTGGTTGTAGTATTAAATCTTGATCGAATAACGCAAGAAACAATGGCCAAGGCAGCGAGAAATATAAAGCAAGAATATATTTGAATACCAATAAAGAAACGGCTGGAAGAAAGAAAACAACGTCATTTAATAAATCAACGAAAAGGATTCGCAAGCAACTTGATTAGTACCTCCACCTTGCAGATTTATTCAAAATTGGTGGAGTTAACGACCCTAGTCTAGCCTAAGGACAAATCAGTTAAATGTTGCTTCAATTTGGATTAAAATTGGATGATAAATTTACAATAGTTTGTCTTGCTTTCCCGGGCTGAAAGAGAACTGAAGTTGTAATTAGTGTATGTATAATTTATGCATGATTACTTTACTTAATTTGCTGGCGGAGGGAGAGACCGAGTGAAATATAGCCCTGAGTACGAGGTTGGAGGTACGCAGTCTCTCAACCTCGTTCCCAGGCTCTTACCTGGTTCCACAAGAGTTAAGAGCCAGGGAACGAGATTACGTAGTCTCTGAGTGCCTTAAAGGTTTTTATCTGGTGGTCTTGAGGTACCTGGGTATTTATTAGACTTTACCTGGCCAGTCTATAAATTCCAAGGGAAGCTTTCTTCTCTCCTCAGTGGTGGTGCCCTAGAAATCTGAACACAAATTACTTCAATTCTTATACAAGAAATACATTCAATGCAACCCCCCCCCTCCAAAAAATGAAATATGCATTTCATGATTCCCTTGAACAAACTATTTTTATAAGTTATTTTATTATTTCAAATTTAATCTATTTGTTTTTGTAGAAAATATCCGCACAATAATTTAGTTGACTTCTCTAAGAAATAAGAACGACTAAAAGGGGTGCACAGACGGCCCTGATGTACGAGACAATCGGGCGGCTGTTATTCGCAGGCTAACCCTGATGGATATCCTAAATAGACTTTACCTCAACGAGCTTGATTATGATGCATAATAGTATACCACAGAGGAGTATACCACTACTAACGCGGCAGTTGCATATATTATATCTGAGTGAAGTAATTATATGTCTGTAAAAGAGCAATTTCTAAGGGAAATTAGAAAACCGACTACATGTGTATATAGATGTGTTCGGAAGAACAATTAGAGAAACAATTAGGAAACACCTGCGACAACTCTATATAGAACCATTATAAGTATATTAATAGTGTACGTGGGAGAAATACATGCATCCACGATACGAGCCTCAGTGTTCAGGAAAAATAAGCTATTTCTTTAACGTGGGGTCCATATCCTATACGTTATAGGTAGTATTTCACTATAAGCTGATGTGGTTTGTGTCTGCAGCACTACCTGAAAAATATTAAGAACACTTGGACGTTTCAAGCGAAGGCCCTTTTCGAGGAATCAGATTGACCTCCTGACAAAGACATTCACTCGAAGTGTATTTAATCTTTATCGGGTGGTTAAGACATAAACCAATTAACACTGCAGCTCTTTCACTTCATATCTTTGTTCCTTGAAAAAAGATTGTCAACGCAAGTTCTTTGCCATTTTCATAGAAAACACAATATTCATTTATTTAGAAAAGCTTTCAACCTGCGATCTCCCAGATCATTATCAGTGTATATTACTGTATTTGCACATTGATATAACCCGGGTGGCTCTCTTTAGTATTTGGTTTCATTTCTTCAATCATCCACACTTATGTATGTTTGTACTTATATACAAACCAGTTTCACTAAAAGTCTCCAACTTTATGTTTTGTAAATGCGTTACAGAGGCATTTCCATGCCACTACTCATGCATGCTGGCAGCAGTTGTCAAAGTTGACCTCAAGAATACATGCTGATGTACTTACAGTTCGCGCCTTCGCGATATAACGTTTCCACGAAATAATTCTTCAAAATGGCCCAAGAAGATCTTACTGTTCCTTTAACACCTTTGAAGAAAAAGATAGAGTTTGAAACATTTTCCTTTGGAGTATTACACTTCTGCAACTGTCTATGCACGCGGTACTGAGACTTCAGCTACATTAATTGATCTCATTTTGATAAATGGACCAGAGAACATACTATCGACTGGTGTTATTCATCTTGGAATTTCAGATCACAGCTTCGTTTATGCTGTGAGGACAATTCAAATTGCCGAAATTTAGTCCCATTACTAAGGAAGTCCGTGATTTTAAACACTTTTCAGTTGATGAATTTCGTACAGATCTACTCCAAGTACCTTAGGATCTGATTTTTTCTCTTGACGACCCCAACACATGTTGGATATTGTGGAAATCATTTTTCCATGAAATACTTAATAAACACGCACCACTTCGACACAAACGAACTAAAGCAAATCAAGTTCCCTGGATTGTGCGGAATTACAGATAATGCGGAATAGAGATTTCCACAAGAAGAAAGCAATTAAATGTAACTCTAGATTTCACTGACAAAAATATCAGAATTTACGCAACAAAGTTAATATAGAAATGAAATTAGCTAAATCCCAGTTTTATCATAGCGAAATCCAAAATTGTGTTAGATCAGGTAACCTTAAAAAGACCTGGTCGCTGATTAATTCTCTTACTGGTAAGAATAATAAATCTACCAATATATATCAATGAAATTTTAGTAATAATAACAGCACTATATACTGATTCAAAAATCATCGCCGCTGAATCTTTTAATGATTATTTTGTTAATATTGGACCTAAATTAGCGTCTGAGGCGAGCAGCGAATTCCAAGATGAAGGCATGCCCATCAATAATAGCTATTCTTGCCCCATGTCAAATTCAACGTTCTATTTTTCACAAATTGATGTTGAAAATGTAGCTTTGATACTCAGTAGTAATTTAAAAGCAAACAAATCTACCGGGCTGGATAAAATACCAGCTAAAATCATCAAATTATCATCAGATATTATCGCTCCGTCTTTAACATTTATTTTCAACTTATCACTTGAAACAGGTATCTATGTTGATGACTGGAAACGTGCTAGGGTAACCACAATTTATTAATCCGAGGATAAAAGGAATGCGAAAATTATCTGCCGATTTCAATTTTGTCAATTGTAAGCAAGGTTTTTGAGAGAGAGGTGTTCCGTCAGGTGTATCGTTACCTCTCTGATAACTCTCTGCTCTCTAGATTTCAATCAGGTTTTCGCCCTAAACATTCAACGTTATCGGCCCTAATACAAATGTGTGATGACTGGCTACAAAACATGGATGACGGAAAATTGAATTGTGCAGTATTTCTTGATGTTCGAAAAGCTTTTGATTCTATAAATCATGAAATATTACTAAATAAAATGCATGACCATTTTGGTGTCTTTGATACTCAATTAAAATGGTTTGAATCTTATTTGAGCAATAAAGGGAGCAGCAATGACAATGTACGGTCAATGGGCAGATATCGACACCAAAAATTAAAAGATTATATGTGGAATCCCGCAGGGCTCGATTTTGGGGCCTTTGTTGTTTCTACTATATATAAATGATATGCCTAAATCGTTAAAACATGCTACTCCATCTCTATACGCTGATGATGCGGAAATCTTCGCATCTTCTAAAGATTGTGATGAGCTTGTAGCAAACTTAAATTGGGATCTAGAAAATGTCCGCAAATGGATGTTGCAAAATAGGTTCACCCAAAGAAGACCAAATATATGTTTATTGGATCTTCGTATAATATCAAAAACAATGTACCAATCCCCAGGACTGAAAACTTTTTACATGCCTGGGTGTTGATCTGGATGAAAGACTTAATTGGGAAAAACATATTGATAAGATTTGTGCTAAGGTTGGGGCTGGAATTGGAGCTATGAGACGGATAAAGCCTTTCGTACCTCCAGACAGGGACGCCGGAGAGGGGGGCACGGGGGGGGGCAAGCGCCCCTCCTGCTCTTTCTTAAGGGGGGCAAGGGGGGCAAAAGTGCCCTTATAATATAAATTAAACAATAATAATACTGGCAAAGAAGAGAGAATACAGCTGTAAATTAGACGATCAGTGCATAATGGAAGCTATTGTTTTCGTTCCGTACTTCTTTAGATCTATATTTGTACATAGAAATAACAATTAAATGAGTTGAAATTTGAAAATCATCAAAATCCCATCGAAAGGGCGTGACAGCGAAAAATTTTCTCGACTGCCCTTTCGTTCGCATTGCCCCTGCCAGCCCTACTATCGCTCCGCCGTCCCTGCCTCCAGAAACACTAAAACTAATGTACAACGCTCTGGTGCAACCATATTTTGATTATTGCAGCCCTCGACTTTGGAACAACTGTGGAATTTGTCTCAAGGATAAGCTTCAAAAATTTCATAATCGCGCGGCGAGAGTGATAACTGGGTCCACCTACGACATTCGATCTGTTGATGTGCTTAATATGCTAGGTTGAGAAACTCTAGATCAAAGACGTAATTATATCAAATCAATGTTTATTTATGTATAAGATAATTAACGGCTATGCCGCTCCAAATCTAGAACAATATATCATTTCGACTGTACAATAACCTTAGGAATCGTGACACCGATTTAGCACTCCCTAAGGCTAAGTCTAAAAGGGAATTTTGTAAAAGAAGCTTCAAATATAATGGTGCTATCCATTGGAATAACCTATCCATGAAATATGAAGCAAAAAATGCCAGAAACATTTATTCATTTAAGGTGGCTCCCTACAATTTTTTGAAATGTGGAAAATTTACGATTTAGATCAAACATTTTAAATAATATTTACTTGTTACAAAACAAAAATTGTATGACTTATGTTGAGCAACATTCTAAGAGCTGAAAATTGTTTACAAAAATGAGGTCATCACCGTTGCTATAGTAACAATGACGTTTCAATATGGCCGATATTTTGTCTTTTGTCGCACTTTACTCTAAAAAACGCCTGGATGAATCGTTTTCCTGTAGAAAAATAGATTATCTGAACAAGTTGAAAAAAATTCTGTAGGGCCAAAAAATATTTATAACGAAAAATGATGTTTATTAATTTTTTAAGAATTTGGCTCTACACAATCTCGTTTAGATGATCTATTGTACTAGTCGAAAATGTTTTATAAAATAAGAAATAAGGGTAACCGGGCGTTTTTTCGAGTAAAATGCGTTAAAAGCTAGAATGTCGGCCATATTGAAACGTCATTATTACCATAGCAACGATAATGACGTCATATTTGTGAACAATTTCCGACTCTTAGAATGTTGCTCAATATATGTGGTACAATTTTTGTTTGCTAACAAGTAACAGTTCTTCAAAGAAAACCTATCTAAATCATAAATTTACCATATTTCAAAAATTGTAGGGAGCCACCTTAAAATAATTATAAAATCCACAATGAGTTGAAGCTGACTCATCCTATAAATTAAGTTATTAGCTCTGTTTTAATGTAGTTTGTATACGTAATTTATGTGTTCTATAAAGTGCAGTTTTATCTGTTGTCATGTACCTCTTTTAAAGCACGCCCCCCATGAAAACCAACAGAAAGTTGATGGGGCCATGCAGCGTGTCTAAATAAAGTATTATGTATGTATGTATATTCCTTCTCTATATAAGCCGAGGTTTTCACTACCGAATTTCTTTGACTTTGAACGAACCGATATTTTTATATACAATTAGTTCCAGCCGAGACTCCGCTCATAAACCAAATTACACTATTAGCTATATACTATGTCTATATATCCTCAAAATAGCTGGACTTATATACACATGCATGATTTTTCGTTGTAGTATATTCTTGATAAACTATCCTCATGGCTCGTATTATTGTTATATTATGTAGTACTCACTAAAGTAATAATACTGTTGTAGACCCTCAGTATTCCTATACTATACAGACTTACACTATATATATAAGGCTAAGCCCCTATTTATATGAGTTATATATATCTAGGGCTGGCTCTCCTAGCACTGTGCGAGATTCCGCGTGTTAATTCAAATCCTTACCTTATTAAAAATTGTTTTCCTATAAGTCAGGCGATACTGATCTCGCTATAGAGGCTTTGCACCATCACGTAACCAAATTCTAAAATCTTTAACGCGTAACCTAACGCTGTTAAATATGTTTTGTAGCTGTCATTATAACAAGTATTCATAATAAATTTCAATTAAGTCAATACAATTATTCCCTCGCGAGTTTAAAAGGTTTTAATAATTCGTATTGCTGATGCCAGCATTATTTTTTAATGCCTTTAAAAACTACGTTTTTTCCAAACCTAACGCGAAAAACTTAGGTTAGCTTGTACAAGCAATATATAGTATCATAGCAAACAGAATATGGACATTTGTTACAAAACACATCTTTTCTTAAACATTTGTATTTTGGCGGCCATGTTGGATGGCATCCACCTGCCATAACAAATGTCCATATTCTGTTTGCTATGATACTATATATTGCTTTTACAAGCTAACCTAAGTTTTTCGCGTTAGGTTTGGAAAAAACGTAGTTTTTAAAGGCATTAAAAAATAATGCTGACGTCAGCAATACGAATTATTCAAACTTTCAAACTCGCGAGGGAAATTTGTATCGACTTGAAATTTGTTATGAATACTTGTTATAATGACATACAAAATTGTTTAACAGCCAGCTTTATAGGTTGCGCGTTAAAGATTTTAGAACTTTGTTACGTGATAGTGCAACACCTCTATTGTTAGTACCCGAGATCTCGCCTAGTAGCCGTAGGGCTGGAAATTTCCCATATAAACGCAACAGGGCTGAGTAAAAAACCTGCCGTATCTGTGTCAAACTCCGCTTTTCGAAGTCATTTTCGATTTGAATATTTAGTTTTTGGAACAATATTCAATTGTCTGCTGGTCTTTATTCGAAAATTTGTACGAGGTGAGAACCAGCCCTACTGCCTGGTAGGGCTAGCCCTTCATGCAGGGCTCATGTGAACAAGGGCTGAAAACCAGCCCTATTGGTAGGACTAGCACAGTAGCATTTCATGTAGGGCTCGTGTGAACAAGGACTGAAAACCAGCCCTATACTGCCTGGTAGGGGTAGCACAGTAGCATTTCATGTAGGGCTCATGTGAACAGGGGCTAAGCTTGCCACTTGGCCTTCCTATAACACTGTTAATGGGGTGTGATATATTCATGCAAATAGAAAAGTAAAATCTACCTCACCTTACTATTAGGTACGGAACAGGGTCAGAGACAGAGTAGCAATGGCAATGCCTCTTGTCCGATAACGGAACGATTAACCTCTAACAAAAACGCTTCTCCAACCAGGCAATGTTACTGCAACATGAACTTTGCACGTACGGGCTAACAGATTCTTACAGCCACAGAAGAAAACAGTTTGGTTTAACAATTTAACATATTTAGAACTATGTCTATGTATTGTATTATGTGAGTCTATGATTATCTGTCGGCGGGTTTATTAATAAACCCCAATGCCAATGGGAATGCGTAATGAGCTTTAAGTGGGTCTTTATTAATAATGCAACAACTTTATAGGATGGATTCAGAAAATGAAGTGTACGATCGAAATACTTGTAATCAACAGTATACATTTTAAAAAAAGTGATCAGAAAATCAATTTAAAGCCATGATCCTTTCTACGCGTATACGAAGCCGAAAACGA
Organism: Trachythela sp. YZ-2020; assembly: GCA_016169945.1. Classification (NCBI taxonomy): domain Eukaryota; kingdom Metazoa; phylum Cnidaria; class Anthozoa; order Malacalcyonacea; family Clavulariidae; genus Trachythela; species Trachythela sp. YZ-2020. The sequence continues at coordinate 2,243,170 of JADLSH010000369.1, forward strand.
AATATGTTCGTAGACTCAGTCTCAACTAGCTGTGTTTATAAGGTCCTTAATTGCGCATTTGAGGGTATTAATATATTATTTAGACTTCGTTTATTCGAATGGCAGGTCATCAGTTGCTTTTAGTTTTTAAATTTACAAATAACGCATAAAACCATATTGTCCATAATTTAAAAAGCTTTTAAAAGTTTTAGCCTAATTTGCATATGATAATAATGGCTAAATTAAATAGAAACAAAAGCCTGCATGTATAAGCGTATTTATAGTTCCCACCTGTATAGCCTGGTTCACACGAGTGAGATGAGCATTAGCAGAAATACAAAAGTCTGAAAAGAAAACTTTCCCTCTAGGGCTTAAAAACACAAAACAGAATGTCGCTTCCTTTCCTTAACACTAGGTCTGCAAGATATCTTGTACGATTAGCTCTGTTTTCTGTGCGCGAACATTGCGCAATTGACCAAGTAAGACAGCAACTGGAATAATTATGGCAATGTGCGTCTTGCGCAACGCACATGAAAACAATGAATACAGTAGTGAAGTTAAAACCTATAAAAAACAACTACAAAGCAAATCAGTGCGTGGATTATTACTGTCATTATAAAGGCAAAAACATGGTGAGCGACCTGACAGTTCGTGCCCATGCGTTAAACTGTCAGGGGACCGCCAACCTGCTAAATGCGAACATTTGTGTGAGCCTTGCCCATGCGTTAGCCTCACAGAGAACGTAAATTGGTGATTAAGTGACACGTACATTCCTAGTATCTTAACACGCACATTCCTATATAATATCAGGTCTTGCCCTTGCATCGACCTGACAAATTGTACTAAGTCCGGAATGTTTATCAACGGGCAGCCATAATCAATCCCTCCAAAAAGCCCAGCCTGTATAGGCGCAGTGTCTGATGTAAGTCACGGGCTAGGAGCACAGTAGGTTAACATGTACATACAGGGTCGGAAGTAATTAGTATTCAATCATTATAGTGAGAAATGACGTCATACAACCACCGGAAGTAATTAGTATGCAAGCAGTCATAGTAAAAAATGACGTCATTAGGGTGTGCGCACTTATATATCATGTCGCGCAACAATTGTTGCGCAACATGAATATTAATGAGTTATGACGGATGTGCGCACTTAGGGGGTGTGCGCACTTATTATGTTGCGCAACAATTGTCGCGCAACACATGAAAATTAATGAGTTGTGAGATTTTCACGTTTTGAACAATTTTATTTTTAAAACTTTGAAATAATATAACGTATTTATTAGGAAAGGTACTATAACTTTTAAGTGTTTGTATATAAATATAGTTCCCTTATCAAAAGTGTTTTGTTTGATGTTCATCGATCCTCTTTAGAGATGTTTTATATGCTTCGACCTCGACTTTTGCACAATGTCGTTTTGTATTAAATTACACACAACAATTTAGATGTTTCTCTTAATAAGTTTTGGCTTTATTGTTCGTTAGCCATGGTTTCTTTACCAAAGTCTCGGACCGTAGACTCGTCTTCGTGCAGATTCACCCATTTTATATGGCCTGTAGATTGGTGCCTTATTTTGACAGGCCAATAATGTTCGTCGTTGATGTAGACACCCGGATGGCTAGGATAAACACTATTGCGCGACGATTTATACATCTCTATGATAGCATATCCTTTGGGAATGACACGAACGGTATCGGCTTTGTCGGTGTAGTTTAGCCACTCGGGGATAGTTGCATCCGACCAGGTAATATACCAGATGATGTTTAGGTTGTTTTCTTCCAAGCTTGGTTTCGATGCCAGAGACCGGTGTGGGTGTAGTCACTTTAGTTTGGGTGGTGAAGGGATAAACATGGCAGTCGCCAAATAGGCAGTCGCTTGAAATGGCAGTCGCTTGAAATCCATACGAAATGCTATCTATCATTTGCTCCAAGAATCCGTCAAATACTTTATGATCAATAATAAATGCTCGAAATTTTGACGTTAAAACAGGCCAAAAATTTGCTGATGGCCATAACGGTACGACTATCGTCGTTGTTGTTTTCTGATGCCACATGTAATGCAGAGTTCTGGAAACAATCGAAACTGGTGGAACGGCCCAACGAATCCTCATTTGCCAGGTTTTGAATGAAAAAATCTGTGTTAGCGTTCCAAAATCTTGAGAAAATTCGCTGCAATTTAGAATTGTAATAGTTTGCAACGCAACCACTGTATGTGGTTCCCATAAATGATCTAAATAGGCGAATTTGTAGTCGTAATTTCCCAATCGTCAGGATCGATAATACGACTTAGGTAGTCGGCTTTAGTGTTTAAATCTCTTGGAATCCACTGTATATCCAGGTTAATAGCATTTTGTAAACATAATTAAAAATGCGCACAGCTATCTCATGTAACTCTAAGACTAAGTGCATGCTTCCCACCTCAAATATTTTAGCCGCTGCTTGATTGTCAGTAAACCATTTGACGTGCGAACCTGGCTTTAAGCATACTGTAAACGATAATATCGCAAATTCTGACTACAGCAGCTAACTCTCTCCATGTGGAGCTTTTAACACTTTCGTGTGGTAACCACATTTTGTGACAAACAATATTCTCATTCATCTAAAACTAATGCCTCATTCTGTGTCCTTTGTATGGAATGACAACCAAAAAGATACTTTGAGAGAGTTTATGAACTCGAATGAAGTACAAAACAAATTGGACACATTGTTTCTTCCCACTACAACTTCTGAAAAATCAATTGATGTTAATAGCTTTTCAGAGAAATTATGTGACACATCTCAAAAAGTGTTAAATATTAAAAAACAAAATAAAATAAAATAAAAAATAGAAACAAATTAAAACAAAAATGGTATGACACGAATTGTCATACTCTTAAAAAGAATCTGAGAAATTTAGGTAGTCTACTCACGAAATATCCGAATGATGTATATCTACGACATTTATTTTTTGCAAAAAGAAAGGAATATAAACGTATTGTTAAGAAATTAAAAAGACAATTTCATAATTCCATACTAAATCAAATTGAAACTCTATCCGAAAACAATCCTAAAGAATTCTGGAAACTAGTAAATTCTATAAAAACACATAAACGTAGTAAGTCAAACGAAATACCATCATCGGAATGGTTTGACTATTTTAAAAATTTAAATGAGATAAACTTCAACACTGAGAAAATTAGCAGCGAAGCTCAAATTGTGAAGGATTTCAATATATGGGCCACTTGTAAAAACGATACTCTCGACACACCAATCTCACCTGAAGAAATATGCAAGCTATCAAAGAAACTAAAGAACAAAAAAGCCAGTGCTAGTGATTCACTGTCCAATGAGATAATTAAGACAGCGGTCGAAGTTCTACCTTCTTATTTTGTAAAATTGTTTAATACTATTCTATCCAACGGTGTCTTTCCATCACAATGGTCTAAAGGTTTTAATGTCCCAATACATAAATCAGGAAACACATTTGACCCGAATAACTATAGAGGAATATGTATAGGTAGCTGTTTGGGAAAATTTTTTACATTAATTATGAATACACGTCTAACTGAGTTTTTGGAAGAGTCCAAAATTATGAATAGATGTCAAATTGGTTTTCGGAAGAATTGTAGAACTACAGATCATCAATTAGTCCTAAAAACCCTAATAGACTTTTATAGATCAAAACGAAAACCAATCTTTGCTTGTTTTATTGATTTTAAAAAAGCTTATGATAGTGTATGGAGAGAAGGTCTTTTCTTTAAACTTATCCAGTATGGTTGTAGTAAGAAGTTTAACCGTTTAATACTAAGTATGTATTCTTCAGTTAATTATTCGGTTAAATTGGATAAGGGAAATACTCCTTTCTTCAAATCTTTTGTTGGAGTAAAACAAGGTTGTAATCTTAGTCCAACTTTATTTAACATATTTATAAATGATATACCAAATCTATTTAACAGCTCATGTGCCCCAGTAAAGTTAGGTGAAACAGATCTAAATTGCTTACTTTACGCAGACGATTTAGTATTACTATCTGAATCCAAGTCTGGTTTGCAAAATTGTCTGACAAAACTTGAAAGATATACCAAGAAATGGAAATTAAACATTAATCTTAAAAAATCCAAAGTTTTGTTGTTTGGAACACCAATTCAAAGATATAAATACTTAACGTCAAATTGGTTTTTTGAAAAGAACGCTTTGGAACAAGTGGATGAATATTGTTACCTAGGAATAACACTTCATTTTTCAGGAAATTTTAAACGAACCCAGAAAGTCTTATATGCATGGTAAAGCACTGTGTGCATATCAACTTTGAAAATGTACGAATCAAAACACTATTAAAACTTTTCACAGCAATGGTAGTACCAATTCTATTATATGGCTGCGAGGTTTGGGGTCCTTACTTACTGGGTAGAATAAACTCTTTCGAGATGTTTAAAATGAAAATCTTCAAAATAACGAATGACGTAGAAAAATTTCACCTAAAATTTTGCAAAAATATTTTAGGGGTTCACTCAAAATCTACAAATCTAGCAGTTCTAGCAGAAATAGGAAAGGTACCCTTACAAATAGTATACAAATAGCTATACCTTTATAATAAAATATTGGTTACGCATCAAAAGTACACCGTTCAGAGATACTCTTGCTGGTCAAGCGGCAAGAGTAATGTATGCAATTTGATTCACAACCAATTTCATTTGCAAAATACTTGCTACAACTATGTGACGTAGAAGTTAAAAACTTTGAAAATTTCGCAATACCATCAGATATGCAGGGGAATTTTTGCCATTATTTGAAGAGTAAACTACATAAATGTTTTACTGATTACTGGAAAGAACAGATTCAACAAGGTGGAAATATTGGAAAATTAAGAATTTTTAAAACATTGAAAACAAATTTTGGAATTGAAGAATATATCTCTCTTCAGTTAATAATTTTAAACACCGTCTTGAAGCTGTTACAAAATTAAGAATTTCAGCACATAAATTACCTGTTGAAACTGGTCGATATAACAGTGTTTCATACAATGATAGATTATGTAAACATTGTGATCTAAATGGGATTGGGAATGAACAGCATTACCTATAATGTCATGTAGTAATACAAAGCTCGTCGATCTCAGAACAAATTTTATTGCTAATCTTTGTAATATAAATAATTCTTTTTCTTCATTCGCTTATCAAGATATATTTAAATATGTTATTTCTATGCAAGACAAAACAATAATGTCTTGGTTGCAAAATACTGCTTTGACATACTAACAGTATGTGAAATGTTATAATAACTCTTGTAGTTTTAAGTATGAAGTAATGTAATTATGTATGTGTAGTTTTATGAATTATGTATATGTATCCTATATTAGCTATAAAGGCCGGTTTACAGTTCGCGCGAATTGGTCGCGCGAACTGGAGAATTATTCGCGCGAACATAGCGAATCGGGTTTACACATTTTAAAATTCGCTCGAAAATTTGCAAACTTGCAAAAATCCTGGCTCTTGATTGGCTAAACTTTAATTCGTTCGCTGGCGACTGGCGAATCAAGTAGAATGACGAAATTTGCCATAAATAACCCTCGCGCATGCTCAGTGACAAATTCGCTCCTTCGCGCGAACTGTAAACCGGCCTTAAGGCTATATACCAATGGTGGTATTTTTGTAGATTAAATATGACATATATACCGGGTGGGGCAAAAAAGGTACGACTGTTTGATATAGTATAACTTAAAAACTAAAAGAGCTATTACACTTAATCAAGTTGCATTCAGCGATGTTAGTTACTATGCATTCAGCGATGTCTAAGTTAAATTTTGATATGTGCCATGTGCATTTTCATGCAATATTGACCGAGATAGCTGCGTTTAAACTTGAGTAAACAGTTTTGGAAGTGTCGAGAATTAGCTAAAAATGGCCTATTAAATAATTTGATAACCATTAGCATTTTGCGCAAGTATTCGTTTCAATGAAGTGAAGTTGAAGTTAGAAGGCCAAATGTTAGAATAAAAGAGCATATCTATTCAAGAAACATTTCTAACTTCAACTTCACTTCATTTAAATAATACTTACGGTAAAATGGTAACGGTTATCAAATTAGTTTAATAGGCCGTTTTTAGCTAATTCTCGACAGTTCCAAAATATTTTAGTCAAGTTTAAACGCAGCTATCTCAGTCAATATTGCATGAAAATGCACATGGCATATATCAAAATTTACGTTAGACATCGCTGAATGCAAAGAAACGTGTTTAAGTGTAATAGCTCTTTTAGTTTTTAAGTTATACTAAATCAAACAGTCGTACTTTTTTTTGCCCCACCCGGTATATATATATATATATATTCATCGATACCAGCGATCCGCAACCGGTATCGCTAGCATCAGAGTACACAAAACAACTTGGTGTTTTATACAAAAAACAATTCCGTTCATTAAACTCTCTCAAATTATCTTTCCAAAAATATATTTATTGTATGCAAAAGTCGTCTAATGAGAATTCAGTGTCCCACGTTGATGCGCTGGCAACTGACAGACTACAATGCCTGGTCACGATCCTCGCTATGTTACCTATAAAGGCTGATTTCCATTCAGTGCAAAATGTCGCGCGATCGACTTTTTGCGATCGTTTTCTTTTGAATTGTGAGCCCAATTCTCGTCTTGGCACAATACTCAAAGTACCTTTACGAGAATTCCACGTGAACCCCAACCAATCTATGGCTTGTGTTGGCTCCCATATTGATTTTTCATCGTTAGGGACGAAACCTGTACTGATAAGGTCCTTCTTACAGTTTTGGCATTATAATCGCAAGTTTGTAGATTTTTGTCTATGGACCAACCGTCATCCAAAAATATTGGTATATTAATACCTATAGCAGGTATCTCCAATGCTTTTCTAAAGGGTTTTACCACTTTTGTGAGGATGTGGGACCGTCGATAGGCCAAATGGAAGGACAGTGAAAACATAAAAAGTTTCACTTTGTGAATTTCTCACATTTCTTTGTGAAAACGTCATCCACTTGTAGCTGAATATACCATCAACGGCGAAACTTTGTTGCATGTCTCCTCCCAGAAAGATCTCGGCGTGACGGTTTCATCTGATCTCAGATGGAATGCACACATTCACGAACAGGTGACTAAAGCCAACCGTATGCTCGGTATGCTTAAACTTGTAAGATTAAGAATGTGACTCTAGGCGTTGTCTATACCTTACTCTGGTGAGGTCTCATCTTGCATATGCCTCACAAGTTTGGAGTCCACAGACTATCACCATGTGTATGGAGCTCGAACGAATACAACACAGAGCAACGAAGTTCATACTGACTTTGCCCTTTGATACAGACACTCCATACAGAACTAGACTCGCCTCCCTAAGGATACTACCCCTCTGCTACTGGCACGAATACCTTGACATTCTGTTCCTGTTTAAATGCACACGCGGCTTCATTAAAATCTATATCCTGCCTGAGCAAGTTGACAGCCTGTCTTCAACAAGAAATTTACGATCAACTAACAACTCCCTTATTACATACAACATCCCTAAAGTTAGAACGTTATGTCACCAGAACAGTTATATGGTACGAGTGTCGCGACTATGGAATTCTCTCCCAGATGAACTACGTAAACCAGACATATCATTTTATAATTTCAAATCACGTCTATTTGATTACTATTTCTCAGCAACATTAACAGTGTTCGACCATGAAAATCCGCAAACGTGTAAAGTGCCATAAAGCGAGTCAGTTTACTGACACTAAGAATGTTGTTTTTAGGATAGACCAGTGAAAATTGCAATATAGTTCATTCTAGCTAATGAAGAGCGCGTTTTTTCAACATTGACAATCATCTCACAAACAACCGATCCTTATTGTTCTACCTAATCTATTATCTGATCGTTTCTACTATTCTTTCTGCAATGCGCTCTCCACTCGGTATGGGATGTACTATTTTGCAATCTTGTTTCATGTTTGTACTGTATATATTTAAATATTTCAATCTAGAATTAATCTCTTTTTACCGCTCGCATGAATAGCAACTGATAAAGGGTTGACTACGTGAGGAGGAACGGAAGTCTGGGCATAGCTTCATGAACAAAATCTGCATGATTTTCTGCCGATTTAATATTATTCTTTTAATTTCTCAAAAGGCAATTTGTAGCCTTCTTCTACGACGTCAAGTATAAATTTACAGGGTTCGTGCAAGTTCCCAATAAAAAGATGGAAGGACTTTTCAAGCACTAAAATGAAATTTTTCAAGGACTTTTTGTTATCTTGCAAACAAAACACAATCCAAATATAAGAAAAAATATAGTGGACTCTGATAAAATGATGGCGGCTGAAAGATAACCATAGTAAAAGAATGGAAGACAAGCGACTTTCTTACAGTATTTGCTAGATAAAATTACGAAAATATCCTCATTAGATAATTATGTTCTATTTTGAATTAACATTGTGTGATTTTCAAGCACTTTTCAAGCACTTTTAACAAATTTTGTATTTTCAAGCAATTTTCAAGTGCCCTTGAAATTGATTTTTCAATTTAAGCACTTTTCAAGGAGTTTAAGGACCTGCACGAACCCTGATTTAAATGCACCAGTTGCCTTCCAAAACGATAAATTTCTTTTGAGATTCCCTTTCACATTTTGAGTTTTCCCTATCTCAAACTCGAAATTTTTAGAATATATTTCGTTTACATGTAACAATTCATCGTTGAATTCATCTGGTTTGCTGTAAGTATATCCACTTTGTGTTCCGTATTGGATCTGTCTGTTGTTCCATTCCATTTACATTGCTTGGCCCAGTGCAGTGACGTGCTGGCAGGGGGGGCCGGGGGGCCATGGCCCCCCCAGCGAAGGTTTTTTAGGGGGCGCCAAAACATAAATGGGGCGCCGAAATTGCACAAATCACACAAAAGCGCACACAAAAGCGCGCACAAAAGCGCGCACAAAAGCGCACACAAAAGCGCTAGTCCGAATTGGAATTTTGTCAGATCCGATGAGCTAACGAGAGAAAAAGAGTTTGAGATTGTTAATGATTGATACATTATCGTTTATCTGATAAAACTTATCCGATAAATATTAGCGATTTCCGATATGCCAGGTTTTCTTATGTTGGCTATCGCAATATCGCATTGCTTACTACCGCACTTCCTCAAACACTGTTCAAAGTGCCAGTACGCGCGCTTAATTTGAGTTCTGTTAGTCGGAATACGACTTATACGAGGATTAAAAATTCACCAGCCTACCTAGAACTACAAGCATTACTGTCCAGTCTGTAATATCTCAAAGGATGTAAATTGTTAATTGTGAAATGTGAAGTGATTTGGCTTACGATCACTGGAAGTTCACCGTCTACTTCACGAATAGTTCGCCGTCTACTTTTCTTTGTTTAAGGAAAAAACTAAGTCCTCTATGAATGATATATTTATTCAAACTCCTGAATGTGTTGTTTCTTGCGCATTTTTATTTTATACGATGTTTTATAATTCTCAGAATTCCGTCAAATCGCCACCCAAAACGCACGAAATAGCATTTCATGGACTCTAAATTTCAAAATTTTCCCGGGGGTGCATGCCCCCGGACCCCCCTAAAAGTCTCGCGTCTACGACGCTCAACCATACACATATTACAAGGGGGCGCAAAATTTCTACCTGGCCTCCCCTGGCGAACACAAGCCAGCACGCCACTGGCCTGTATGGTTGCATCTGAAACATCGGTTGTAGACTTCATTAGGGCTTCTACTGCCTGAGAAAAACTTCTCTGCGGTATCAAAGTTTAAGTTTATAACTTGAAATAAGTGTATATCTTTGCGGGGGGGAAGGACTGTAAACAGTTCAGTGAAGGATCAGCAAGTGAGAGTGATATGGGTGCGGCTGAATAGCAGATTTATAAGATCTGCTAACAATGGAAATCGCTGAAGTACTTTACAGCATTGTGCTTAGCACAATCAATCTATTCATACCAGCGGAAAATTCATTTGGTAATTCCTACCAGCAATTCGAGTTTGGCGAAGTGAAAAATATCGAATGCAATATCAATATCGGTATTATCAATATGGATTTTTCCGTTACCCGTTGGAATAATTTGTTACATGGTTCGTCCACGGTTTATAGACTGGTTCGTCTGAGGCACATATAGAACGATTCTTGACATCTTGTATCATTTAGTGGCAGAAACGAAGATATTTTGAAAACTGAAGCCATATATGTGGAAAGCAGAATATGCTTTATTATAAAAACACGATATCATGTTGGTATTACGTTAAATTAGTTAACGTTACATAGAAATGTTTGTCTATTTTAATATAATATAAACTCTCTAAAAATCTTTAAAATATTGTTTCTAGATCAGTCAATAGTCGTCAAAGCTAAACGGGTCATTTGGAGTCAAGCATGCAGAACGTGGTTGTTGATTTCTTCCATTCTGGTTTTCCTTGACGATCGACCGAGCACTTGTTCGTATCCTACCCTCGGATTTCGCTCGTTCTCTTCTTTTCTTGCACGTGTTTGTAATTTCAGCAAAGGGCGATGACTGCAACACATTTTTACGTTTTCGACCAGTGGGTTGTACTCGAGGAGATGACATAGGATCCAAGACAGAAGGTGAACCGCACTCTTGAAGACTTTCAAGAATCGCTCGATTAAGTTTTACGCGTTCTGCAACAGAAGCACGATATGAATCGTTCATCCCACTTTCTGATGTATACCCACTTTCCACGAGGGTGTCTTGTTCAGCATCTGATAGTCGCTTGCATTTTCTGGCCTTGATTGGTTCTTCTTCGTCATTAAGCTTTCTTTTTCTTTTAATAGTAGTCCCACTAGAATCCACATCTTTACTTCGAACAGCAGAAAGGGCATCTGCATTCATACACGTAAGAAAAACTTGTAATTCAGTGTTCTCAACCTGGTCTTTTGTTCTATCTTGAACCATGTCTTTACTCCCCACGCTACTTGCATCGGTAATGTGGTGTCTCAAAATCTCACCTGATGGGTCAGATTTAAGATCAAATACATTCTCATTATCAGCATCACCATCAGTGTGAAACTCTCCTATTCGATCAACAATGTGGTTTACATCTTTAGAGACACCACCGAGAGATGAACCGAAAGACGAATATATACGCAAACCTGACGGTAGAAATTCGATATCTTCCGAACAAGAAGAGCGTACACTGTATTCACCATCTAAATTACATGGTGAGATTGGAGAAAGTTTGCAGTCACCTACAACACTTTGTCTTCTTCGAGCACTTCTTACAGTCACTATACTTTCCTCTTCAATCAGAGCACCAGGACACATTGCAAAATGATTGCCGTTGGAAACCTTCTTGGTCGGTGTTTTAAGACGCGGTGAATCTTTGGAATGTTGTTGATCTTCCTCTCTTTCAGAAAATTCACAAATAGTTTTGTTACGTTTTCGGTTGCTTCTTCTTAATTTATTGTCTTCTTCGTTTTCTTCCTGCTGACCGGACTCTTTTCTCCCATTGACACCCGTTTCATAATCTATGGATTTTCTACTTCTTCCCACTCTGTCATTGTTTTTGTTCTTCTCATTCTTTTGATTTTCAGCTAAACTATCGTCAGCATTATCATCAGATATCGGTCTTTTCAGTATTGTTGTTTGATTACAGTCATCTACTTTGTTAGCGGACTCTCTTTTCGGTCGTTTTGATTCATTGTTATTTTCTGTACTGTCCTCATTCTTGGTACTTGTAGAATATCTAAATGTATTTGCTCTATTTAAATACTGGTTAGATGTCATGGATTGTTCTTCGCTTTCTTTCAATGTAGCATTACCTGATTGGTCAGTAAAACCATTGGAACATATTTTCCCATTGGTTCTCTGACTTTTTAATTTATTTTTACATTCAATTTCATTATTGTCCTCATCTTGAGATAATTGGACTTCAGGGTGTTCAGCTTTATTTTTGTTTTCTCTTTTCCTTGTAATGGACAAATTTAAAATAGATTTTCTTGTTGTTCTTCTTGGCGAAATACGCTCATTCTCCATATCTTCTAACACCGTGTTGAAATTATCAAACGTCTTATTTGAACCAGTGACCTCAGTTGCTTTTCTTTTGTTTCTTCCAACATCTTTGCTGTGTTCTTGATTTTCAGTATTTTTCAACACATTTGGCGTCTTATCGCTATTTTCTCGCTTACGACTTGCCAATAAAATATGTTTGCCTTCACTCGGGAATGAAAGATTGGAAGAAGCTTTTTGCAAACTTGTAACTGGCCCTGATTTTGGACTTTCCATCTCTTTGGCGTTAGGATTGGATTCATACACTGTCATTTTCACTCTCTTCGTCGGGGAAATACTGTCATGACCTTCACCCGCATCTCCTATGAGGGACGTCTTCTTCTGCCGTTCTTCGTTGTTGTTTAGATTTTCTTTACTTGGTGGTGTGTGGTTTGAAACTTTAATCTTGTTTCGTCGGGAAATGTGAGGTGATGACAACAAAAAGACATCATCGTTCGGTAAATCATAAGTGTCCTCGCAACTGTAAATCACAAAAGAACATTAATTTAAACACGGTACATCAAGAAATGTGAATTAAAGTATTACAGTTTCAGCACTGGATAACCTCCTAGAAAAAAATAGTTACTGTACGAAAGTATAGACCATAGTTAAATAGCGATTTCGCGATCTTTAGCTCTGAAATTTGTAATCTACTCTATTTTACAAACTACTAGATATACAGTATGCGGATTGTACTGTATACAAGCATGTAAATACGTAAATGGATAGGAATATACCTTCCAACTACACATTCCTTAGAACACTTTAAATTGTAACCATACAGTTCAAACTTTATATTAAAATACGCGTTAATAGAGAACACACCTGACAGATAAACTGTTCTTTTCCTGAACAGGAGCAATATTTGGAGAACTGTTTGATTTCTTGAGATGAACTTCTTTCAGAAGATCTTCAATTTGGAGACCTTCATTAATTGCCTTGTCCAAGCTTACATAATTCGAATCTTTCCTCGCAAACTCTTTGTGTTGTCTACCCTTCAAGTGCTAAAAAAGGAAAAATATTCAGGGCGTCTATGTAAGATAAGACGCATATATACAGTATTATTATATACACAAGCTCTGGATACGAGGTATTCTGCAATCTGATTGGTTCTCTACTAGCAGGATATTAGCTCTTATAATATAGCCAACCACAATGCTGCAATCTGATTGGTTGTCTACTAGCAGGATATTTTGTGATATCCTACTGGTAGAGCAATATCCTACTAGTAGGGAAAAAAACAAAATGGCTTCCAGATTTGTATTAAAGCATGAATGATGAAGAAATTGGAGTTTTGCTTCAAAATAGCACGCCTAAGAACACAAAAAAGGCAACAAAATTTGGAATGAAGGTTTTTGACGGTAAGCCAAATGTAAATGTGTATAAAATTTATACTTAAAAAGAAATTACGAAAAGTAAACATGTATCGCAAAATAATCGCTTTTTAATTTGCATTTGCCTGATTTGGCCATAAAAACAAAACAAAACATGAAAACATCTTTTATTTTTCGTTTAATTTTATAGAATGGTTTACCAGCTCAAGGCTATATTATAAGTGAAATATTATATTCGCTCTCGTCGGATATCGAAGCGCCTCGTTGACTATCAGCCAATATCCGACTCGAGCTCATATAATATTTCTTACATATCCTGCTAGTAGAGAAAAGTAGAAAAATGGCTGGCAGATTTGGACAATTAAATGAAGAGGAAATTCAAGTTTTACTTGAAAAAAGTACGCCAAAATGTTCTGTTCATATCCAGAGCTTGTGTATATAATAAAACAGTTATTCTACTCACTCTCGTCGTATATGACTGATAGCCGACGAGGCGCGATAGCGCCTCGTCGGCTATCAGCTCATATAACGACTCGAGTTCGTAGAATAACTGTTAAATATACAGCATTCATAACGGTAATAATCCAGTATACCTTGCTCCTGGCAGTGGTAATGTTACAACGTAATCTAAGGTAGTCTCAAGTGTTTTATTTTATAACTTGTGATTTCATGCAGATTTGCGCAGTTTTGATAGAGAAACGATAATCCAGTACGTGGGATGACGGTTTTAAAAGTTCTCTAATTAGGCACGAAATCAATTGATTACAAGATTTAAAGTTCATTAACTTAAGACTATGTACAGTTTATAATAGAGTTCTATTTTACACCTAAAATATACTAACCGTATCCAAGTCAGAGTATCGTACTTCACAGCATTCACAATACCCATGTTTAGGGCGCTCATGTATTGGAGGTTTCCTACAGAAAGTACATTGCAACATTTTGAACTTCTGTACCTGCATAATTATTTATGCATGCGTGTAGGTAGGTTCTCATTAATAAACTATATTATAGTATTATGTGCTTGTATGTTTGTACAATAAAATGTAAGAAACAGAAGATAGGATGTTGTAGAGACGATTTGAGACAGTGTTCCGGAGAGACAATTTTCCCAGAGTAAGTCACTCGTTCTTCGGTGTAGTACGACTACCGACGGTTTAAATTTTGTTGTAGTATTTTAAATTATTATAGAGCGTAGCAGTATAGCACTTACTTGACATTTCCTTCTCCACTTTTTCGCTTGGTAATACTGTTCTCAGACGATCTTCGTCTGGGTGGATCAAATGGACAAACATTTGAACTGTCAAATGTAATCTCTGGCCAAAGTTTAAACTCGTGAACAAGAGGTCGATATTTGAATGCTAGATCTTCAACTTTGATGTAGGTCTCTTGCAATGCTACAACTTTTGGAAGTTTTGTTTGAGATACACGTTTCGAAGGTGATGATGTTTTCTCTTTTGCTGCATCTTGCTGTTGAGCTTTTAACATCAACTGAGAAATCCACTTCAATACATGATCAACGTGAAGAACATTTACACCCCATGTAGTGGCAATGGTCAGGATATCAGTAGATCCTTTCTTAAGACCAGCAGATCTTTGTGCAATTGATTTCCCTCTCATGGTACCACTGGGAACTTGGTTTTGAGTATCCAGGCCTTGAGGAGAATCTGTGCTCATTGGCGACGCCGCAGCATAATTTTTCACTGATGAGCTGAAGATTTGAAATTACAAGAACAGTTGTAAATGGGAATTGAGATTTCCCTACACCTTTCCGTATTTTTTTTGTAAATATTTGTTATTAAAGTATTAACTTAGTTATGACTTAATATAGAAAAATCATTACTAAATGTGAAAACTACAGTACACTTTCACAGGCAACTACAGTACACTTTCACTGGCAAGTATAGTTAAAGAGAGTGGGGGTCCTACGTCGGGTGGAGCGGAGCACCGCCCATGACGTCATTCTATGAATAATGAGGTGAGTAACTCGGTGACGTAACCCGGTGACGTACCCTTTGAGGTGACGTACCCAGGTTACGTACCCACGTTTCCTTAGGAAGAGGTGACGTACCCAGGTGACGTACCCTTTGAGGTGACGTTAGGTATAAACAGAGGATATGCTACTCGGTATATTGTTCACAGCTTTCACAGAGAGAACTTTACAGTATATATTTCTTGTGAGAAGATTTGCTTTTGACTCTAAAAGACTTGCTTTCGTGGGAGCAATCATGCCGAGAAGATTTCCTCGGACCTGTCCGATATGCGGCCGGCCTCATTTAAAGAATATCAGTACACATCTTTTACAAGTTCACGGTTTACAATCCAAGGAGAGACGACACTTCCTTCAGCAAGCCCAGGTGTCGTCATGGCAAGAATCATATCAGTCTCCATATGCGGACTCCGAAAAGCCAGGAGAAAAGCGTGTAAGCCAAAGTGCACACTCGTTGCCAGCTGACTGTCCTCTATGTGGAAAGAAGAGTTTGCTAAGATTATCCAACCATTTGGCCGGCGTTCATAAACTTTCCCGGGAAGATAGGCAGCAATACCTTACTCAAGCAATATTAAATGCATTACGGAATAAGCAAACCTTTATAATTTCTCTGAGCTTCACGCGAATGCAATGAAGCATGTTCCGCTTTTCATGTGCTTGTATGTCCATGTTTCGCTTGGTCACAAATATACTATGAAATCGAAAGGACTATTAAAAATTTATTGGACTATGTTCTTCTTGCTTGGACATAATCTTACATTGTAATTACGTTCTATTTTGATAAGGATTAAAAAACATTCTTGATGTTGCCTAGATTTGATAACGTCTTAAATTGTAAACTCCCAGGTAGCTCAGTTAGTAGGGCGTAGAACTGTATGGGTTTAGTTAAGCTGTAATTCTATGGTCGCAGGTGCAAGTCATGTCTAGGAGAGATTGTTTTAAATGGCTTGTGGCGAGAGTCGTTGGTGCGCCAAATAGCGGAGGCATATTATAGCTATATAATATACGAGTATAGCACCGTACAGGTGCTCATTTACGGGACCTTGTTGCGGGACATATTTAGCAAGTCCCGTAGAAGTACTCATTTACGGGACCTTGTTGCGGGACATATTTAGCAGGTCGTAAATGAGTACTTCTACGGGACTTGCTAAATATGTCCCGCAAGGGGCTTCGGTGGCGCAATCGTCAGAGCACGCGCCTTTCACCTCTGATATCGTGGGTTCGAGTCCCGTTGGGGACGACTTATGATAGCTATGTGAAAAGAGTTAGTCGACGCTCTGCCGAAAGTCGTGGGTTTTCTCCGGGTACTCCGGTTTCCTCCCACAGGGAATGTTGACAGGGTGGGTTGGGTTTAACCCCTAACTGGCCCTCCCACCGTAGTTGTGCTCCGTGATGGCGAGCAAAAGGTGGCTGCCATATGCGCGCCTAGAAAACCTTCGACTTGGTCACGTTGAGCTGTGTCCTTCGCAATTCAGCTTAGCTCTCAGCTGCAAGTAAGGATAATAAGCACACCCCCTCACGCAACAAGGTCCCGTAAAGGAATACTTCTACGAGACCTGCTAAATATGTCCCGCAGCAAGGTCCCGTAAATGAGTACTTCTACGGGACTTGCTAAATATGTCCCGCAACAAGGTCCCGTAAATGAGCACCTGTGCGGGACTAGCTATAATATGCCTCCGCTATTTGGCGCACCAACGACTCTCGCCACAAGCCATTTAAAACAATCTCCTAGACATGACTCAGTCCTCGCAATTTTCGGCGGCAAAAGGCAATTGCCGCCGATAATGCCGCCGAAGATTAAATTATCGGCGGCAATTTTTTGCCGCCGACGAATTTTTGTGTCACTGATGATGCTTCACTGCCTTCTCAATTCGATTAATTCTTCCAAGTATGAACATATGATTATGATTTTAATTATTTGTAGTTCACTTCACCGAAAGTGAACACTACTATTTTTGTGGCTTATTTTAAAATACATCGAAAGTAGTTCTGATATACTTCATGTAACTTCAAGTTCCACCAAACATACACACCGCTGGCCACGTGTAACGACGGGTTTGGTTTCGTCCATGTGCAACAATTTTAGAACAACGTCCGTAGTGTAACAAAGTTAAAACTAAAAGATTGATAGCTGGTCTCAATGTTATTGTGTGTGAAACAACGTTTCTTCGAATATCAAACACTTTTAATCAGTAGAGTCAAGAGAATACTATAAAATAATTCAGTTCTCTGTCAAAGTCAGTGTCATTTTATAAGAGACAAAAAAATTGCCGCCGAACTGCCGCCGAACTTCGAAATATCGGCGGCAATTTTTTGCCGCCGAAGATTTATCAAAATTGCGAGGACTGATGACTTGAACCTGCGACCATATAATTACAGCTTAACTAAACCCATACAGTTCTACGCCCTACTAACTGAGCTACTGGGAGTTTACAATTTAAGAAGTTATCAAATCTAGGCAACATCAAGAATGTTTTTTAATCCTTTATTCAAAATAGAACGTAATTACAATGTAAGATTATGTCCAAACAAGAAGAACATAGTCCAATAAATTTTTAATAGTCCTTTCGATTTCATAGTATATTTGTGACCAAGTGAAACATGGACATACAAGCACATGAAAAGCGGAACATGCTTCATTGCATTCGCGTGAAGCTCAGAGAAATTATAAAGGTTTGCTTATCATTCCGTAATGCATTTAATCTTAGTTGAGTAAGGTATTGCTGCCTATCTTCCCGGGAAAGTTTATGAACGCCGGCCAAATGGTTGGATAATCTTAGCAAACTCTTCTTTCCACATAGAGGACAGTCTTTACGTCTTCGCTGCACTTTTGGTTTCTTAGCTGGCAACGAGTGTGCACTTTGGCTTACACGCTTTTCTCCTGGCTTTTCGGAGTCCGCATATGGAGACTGATATGATTCTTGCCATGACGACACCTGGGCTTGCTGAAGGAAGTGTTGTCTCTCCTTGGATTGTAAGCCGTGAACTTGTAAAAGATGTGTACTCATATTCTTTAAATGAGGCCGGCCGCATATCGGACAGGTCCGACCGTCCGAGGAAATCTTCTCGGCATGATTGCTCCCGCGAAAGCAAGTCTTTTAGAGTCAAAAGAAAATCTTCTCACAAGAAACATATACTGTAAAGTTCTCTCTGTGAAAGCTGTGAACAATATACCGAGTAGCATCTATATCCTCTGTTTATACCTTCGGTTCAAAGGTAACGTCACCTCAAAGGGTACGTCACCTGGGTACGTCACCTCTTCCTAAGGTTACGTGGGTACGTAACCTGGGCACGTCACCTCTTCCTAAGGTTACGTGGGTACGTAACCTGGGTACGTCACCTCTTCCTAAGGTTACGTGGGTACGTCACCGGGTTACGTCACCTCATTATTCATAGGATGACGTCATGGGCGGTGCTTCGTGCACCGCCCGCTCCATCCGACGTAGGACCCCCACTCTCTTTACTACTCAGGCAACTATATAGAGGTTCGAGAATGTGAATACATGTTCATCAGCTAGTGCAATTTATGGTCTGGGGACGGTTACCTGTTCATTTATTTTGTATGTGTTTTTTGTTTTATTACTTCAAGAGTCTTATCGACTTATGCCTGAAGAAAATCTTTCTTTTTAAAAAATGAAACAAATGAAAATTGCGCCCAAAATCAGGGTTCTGCTCACGCCACGGTGGGCGGCACCGGGCGGCAGCGCCCAGCACCCAGCAGTGCCGCCCGGCACTCACGCCATAGCGGACTTGTCGGCAGGGGGAGAGGGGGTCATGCCATCAGGGCTGCAGGTACCGGCACTCACATGGTCCTGGGCAGAACCCTGCAAAATACAGTACGAATTGAAAAACACTATAGGAAAATCCAGGCCTGTCAGGAAGGAAATGGTCTCTTACGCTTTAATGACATATGACCTGATTTAAACTGATAGCAGGCATATATATGGGCTTCCAGTGAGTATAAACAGACTGAGATTGACATGTTCATGTTCTCCTCTCTAAAAAGGAGGCGAAGTGAAGAAATACGTAAACTGGTAGATACATGCACTGCAATATCAAAGAAAAAGCAAGGTAAGCAAGGTAAGCAAGACTGAGAATATTGGGCTAGCCTCATGCCAAGAAAGAAGAAGAAATAGCTTAAGGGTATTTCATCTTGTGTGTTGTACCTTCTTGTTCGTGGTATTGGACTTGGTGTTCCTGGACTGGGTATCGATTGGCTACTGGGTGATTTTCCACATTCTCCACGACTTGTCACAAGAAAAGTTACTTCTTTTCGAAAGAATTCTTCAATTGTCTAAATATCAAATGAATATTTGGAAATGGATGATACTGTAGGCAGTGTAGTGTTTGAACTGTAGAATTTACAACATTTCTAATCTTAGCTTAAGAGTTAGGTAAATCCTTTTCAACAGGAAAAATCTTTCTGAACTGTAACAAGAAACTGTAACAACAGTTTGTTATTGATTTCATTAATTATGACAAATATTTATATGTTATTAAGTTATACTTTGTAAAATATAATTCAATTTGAACCACCATTTGGAATGTTACAATAAAGTTATGTAAAACTGCATGCAAACAAGAACACCAACATAATTTCATGGAAATGAAGGCTACCTTACCCCACCAAGTTGGCCAATTGTCTTTTTCAACTGATTTGTATAACGGGAGCCATTAAGATCAAGATAAAATAACTTTCCAGCAAGAGGTCCAGGCTTCTTTCCTTTGAACAGAAAATCTAATTTACGTTTTCCTTTAGGGCTGAATTCTTAAAAAGGTAAAAAAAGTAATAAGCATATTTACATATGCAGAACTACTACGGTTTATCAGAACTAACTACAGGTGTATATACCACAGAATACCACAAAAATTTACATGTTCCATATCTTTTGTCAAATATAATTATATAATGTGGCTTCTAAATATTTTTTAGTATAGTTTATCGATATATTTTTTCTTCCTGGGGGTTTTGGGGCTAGATTTCAAACTCTAATGTACCACAGAATACCAGTGCAGAGATAAATAAGCAACGACTTATCAAATTGTACCAGGATTTGGTGTGTCATGTTGTGTGATAATACTGTAGGATAATGCTAACTTAATTTAGTGAAAGGTAAATACTAAAATCAGTACAGCATACCAGTGGTGTAACCAAAGAATACTAGGTTTATCAATGGTAAAATTGACTCCTCGGTGTGATTCCTGTATAGTAATAATGTTGTGTTGCACAGAAAAAGTAGTGATCAACATAAATTATACTGGTTTGCAAACTTATTTTTAAACTTTCGAATTTTACAGGCATTATGTGGGGAAAAAAGTATAAAAAACATAGAATGTTATTTTTTGTTAATCCTGATTATTTTTAAGAATTTTTATTAAAATATTTATCTTTTGTTTTTTATATGTCAATTAAAACTAAAACTAATATATATTCACAAAAATAAAGTATATTATATGTTTCCTCCAAATTTTATAAGATCAATAAATAAGACTGGTATTCTGTGGTACCGTGGTATTCTGTGGTACATACACCTGTAGCTAGAACTCTGATTTTTCCAGTTTTTCAATTCCAGGAAGAACTGTGAAACCAGAACACTAATTAATTAACATCACAGAGAGTGTATCACTAAAATATTTTGGTATGTAGGCTAAAATATTTAAGAATATTCAATATAGTTAAACTTTAACATATTGAGGACTTTATGCTCATTACTTTGCTCCAATTTTATGGAGAACAGCCCCAGCCCTCAAAAAAGGTCAAAATTGAGGTCGGCAAAAAAATGCCAACCTAAATCTGACTCTGGTCGGCACCTCTCGGCATTTTTGAGGCAAGCACTAGTAATTACAAAGTCTGACAAAGTCATGCAGCCGTCTGGTGTCACAGTTATAAGACCTGGCACGGAAACATGAACGAACGCAACAGCTTTTTGAGCTGCTATCCGTAGCTAAAAAAAATTTTTCCACTGAGAAGAACTGGATTGAGTCGAGGGCTGCAGCCCTTGCCTTATGGCAAAAGGCCTGTCTGACAATGGACAAAGTAACATACAACCATAAATGGTTAAATAAACTCAGTTCCAGTTCCGGCTGGATTCTATTTCAAGTTCCGGCCAGATCAGTTCTGATATGTAGGTCTGTGTGAAACTCTGGGCCAAATTTCATGCTTTTATCCGACATGTCATGATAATTTTGTTAAGCTGCCTGACTAAGAAGCTAGCGGGACGCAAAACATGGTTGATATCTGTACCCAAGGAAAAGTCAAGCCTACAGGGACCGGTTGTACGAAGGCAGTTTAGCTTAAACGGTGGATAAGCCAAAAGTAAATAACACTTTCACACATTTTGTGAATGACTGAACTTAAACCTTATGCACTTAATATGTAGTTGCTAACATAATTGTTCTATTCAAGTTGAAAATTTTTAGCTTGGTTGTTCGATGAATGTATAGACTTGATCGATATTTACGATTTATCCACCGGATAGGCTAAACAAGCTTCGTACAACTGGCCCCAGATGCCTTAACCATTCGACTATGTGGATTCGCTATTTTGCTTGAAATCTATTGAAATTTATGTGGTACGATTTTAACATATTGAAAGAGCGAGGAAAATAGTTGTGTCGACAACATAGAAATAATAGATATCTATTATTTGCTTCGACAAATAGCGTTTACACATTGGGATCCGGTGTCGGAGAATAAATGTATGTGAATGCTTCTCCCAGATACTGGTTGTGTCTGAACTCTGAAATATTTTAACGAAATCCTTAACGTTTGTCCAAGTTCACCTTCCCATAAGGTCAGATTTTTCGTTTAGAAACTGTTCGCATTCCTTCTTCGAACAATTTGGAACACCAATGAAGCATTGGTGAATTACTAGCAAGCATTAATTTACCATTCACATCACAGCGGCGACAGAACAATTAAATGCCTTGCCTGTTTAAATGTACACTACAGCCAACTAGCCAAGCTTGGAGAATACTGAATATTTATGGCCATACATGCAATACACTCTCTATAAAATAAGTACACCTTCTCTCAATGCTACATTCCTACACTCTTTTACTTACTGTATTTGTTTTTCAGCTCGTTACTCGAAGGAGTCTTGGTTCGCCTTGGACTTCGTCGCTCACGATTTCCAAGTTTTGGTTTGGCGATATTTACATTTGTCCGGCGAGTAGACATCATTTTTGTGAATATTCTTATTTCTTACTCCAGGTTACACCAAATACACCAATTTAAAATACGGTTTAAAATAAGGCCGAAGCGAAATATTTCGGCAAAGAAAAACGACAATACACAATACAATGACAAGAATTTGCTAAAGCGTGCCTGTTTAGAAATTATGTTTACGCGGGAAATACCGGCATTCTTCGCGGCCATTCACACCATAGCTAGCCCAAATTTTATATAGTTATATTTGATTGGTCCAACAGAGCAGGGACGCTAAACGGGCGGGTTTGCCCGCTGCCCTTCACTCGCGGGGCGAGGGGGCCGGCTAAATGAAACCTTTTGTGATTGGTTTCCTCAAACAAAATTGATCAGTGTTTGACTCGTTCTTTACAAAATCCATCAGAAAACCTGTTCTTATTCAGTAGCGAAAATTTCGGTGGGGTGGGGGGGGGCAACTCCCGCTTCACCTTTACGGAAAATTGACAATTTGTCGGAAATGTTGACCTAAAAAGGACTAAAAACGGCCTATTTTGAGTGTAAATGGGGGGGTAACGCCGGACATTTGAAGGTTTTGTCGGAAATTTGGGAGGCTTTGCCCCCCCCCCACCGGAAAGTGAATTTCCGCCACTGTTCTTATTTGTACGGTTCGCACCGATCCAAGATAATTTTTATAAAGATGCATTGCGCATTACAACCCTGAACTCTTTAATGTTTTCCAAGTGGACTAGATAAAAATTTATTCATTAAATATTCTCTATTGAGTATGAAAATTAGTCAATAGGCATTTTAGTCCTTACAACCACAGTTAATAGAAGGAGACTTCTATTCTGTGTTACAACTAACCCATTGAATTAAAGACACGGCCAAGACACGAGCTGCCTAATGTTGTAATGAGTTAACTCCCATAGTCTCCTATATAATCCAAACACAATGATCCTGCTATGCTATGGGTTAACCAACCCATTTGATTAATCATTAAAGCCACACTTAGCTATGAGTTATTTGAGGGTAGGCCTTTGTCTAACCTTCTAACGAAGGTCCTTCTGCTTAAATACTTAGGAAGGGTAAAACGGGTTTCTATTTGGAAGTAATAATCACTGCCCCATTTTCGTCCATGATCACACTTTTATTACTCCCAAATAAAAACCGTTTTCTCGAAATACTTGGGGCAACGTTTTCGCTCGAAACGTCAAAGTGTTTTTAATCTTTATCATGTAGTTTCAACACAAACCCACAGATTATTGTAGAAGACTGCCGACACTGAGAGTTTGGTATGTGTGGCGTTATATCCAGTCAACTTTCATGCAACTCTTGTTCTCGTTTGACCGGGGCATGAGAGTTGAGAAAACTCTTATGCGAACTCACGCTTGTCAACTCTCGTCAAATCTCATCCTCGTCAGGGGCTTTAAATGCACTTGTTAAATTACAATTGTCTATATATCGAGTGTGGTGTGTTCTATCACACAACTTTGACAATGTTCTCTTATAAATTCATATGTATCCAACGTGATACTGCAGTCTTCAACATTCAGATAATGAAGTAAGCAACACTGCGCAACAACGGCACGTATACCAACATCGGTAAGATTACGACAACCCTTGATACTCAATCGCTTCAACTGCGGGCAATGGATTCCTAAGGCACTCAATGTGTTGTTTGTAATCTCACATTTGCCAACATCCAAAGATCGTAGCTTGAGGCAGTTCTGCGCGACATACACCACCCCTGCATCCGTAACACCAGCACAACTACGTACGTTTAGATAACGCAGGTTACTGCAACCTTTGGCGATCATTTTGATCCCAGCATCTGTAACAGCACATCTCATTAAACTCAAGTACCTTAGTGATGGGCAATACCTGGAGATTTCTTTCAGACTAAAATCTCTCACTTTATGACAATCACTGATGCTTAGTTCACGAAGTGAGGTACAATGACTTGCAACATGTTGCATGCCTACATCAGTGACCCTCGGACAACGCCTCAAGTGTAATGTTTCCAGACGTTTACACGTAAAACTTAACGTTCTTAAACCTAGGTCATCCACAGCAACGCAGTCACTGATGTCCAAATAAGTAAGTCGAAAACATGTGTCATTACTTGACTGAATATTAGTAATCATACTATGACATATACTGTTGATACACGAGCAGCCGCGTACATCAAGCCAAGTCAAACTGAGGCAATTCTCTAAGACACTTTGAACTCCACGATTCATGACACAAGGACATGCTAAAATTTCTAGTTTCTCTAAATCAATGCAATACTTTGCAATATAACTGAGACCTCTGTCCGATAGACATTCACATTGAACAATTCTTATATACTGAAGTGTAAGACAAAGACCTTGAGTACTCCGTGCTAATCTGGAAAGAATGGTATACAAAACTTTGTCAATTTTGCTTCCAGAATACTTCGAAATTTTCATACTTCGCCACAATTGTGGGTCCCAACAAAGCATATGCCATTTCCTGCAGACCCCAGAAGCCATACAAAGATACTTTGTGGATAAATAAGAGAAAATGCTGAGTAAGATATGTTCCGGGAGGCTATTTACGTCCATTGGTGTTGTCCTACGCTCAGGAACAAGATGTTCATTTTGGAAAATACTTAGACGTTGTCTTAATCTCTCTTGAAGAGATTCGTTGTTTACCTTTGGTTTTTCTTTTGAACCTTTCTTCAAGAATTCCTCAAAACTTTCAGGTTTAGGTTTGAGATGATCATGATGTTCATTCAAGTTCCCTTGATCACTGCTATCGTTACTCTTCTCACTATTACCTCCAATACTGGTTGAGTAATCACTGGACCAGAAACTTTGATCTGATGAACATCGTTTATCATCATCATGGACTTGATATGTAGATGTAAACGATCCTACAGCTCGATGCGGACTGCGGGAAGGAACCTCGTCCACAGATTGTTCAACGAGTTCTTCGTGAAATCCATTTGTTTTCGTGAAATCTTTCTCCTTCTTTGCCATCTGACCTCCACCACTCAATGCAAGACGTAAACTTCTTCTGTAATTGTCAGGATCTCTCGTTGCTCTGGAAGGTGATTTACTCGCGCCTCTAGTCAAAACTGGTGACTTACTCGTTGCTCTAGTCAACACTGGTGACTTACTGGCAGCAGAACTCTTTCCCCCGCCATCTATAAGACGTTCTCGTGGTTGGATGCTTAAAGTCCTCTGAGGTAAATTACTTGATGACATCCGACCTTCATCTTTGTTTCTGGAACTCGGGTCAAATGTAACTCGGTGTTTCCTTGGCGTGTGGACCTGATCTGGACTTTTAAGACAACTCATAGACATATTGTTGTTCCTGTCGTCATTTGGATATATATTGTTGAAAGATTCTAAAAAGAATAAAAATGGATAATTTTATTAATTATTTTCAAAACAAGAGACTCGTACGCATTTATACACGAGAGAGTTTCAGATTCAAATGTCACAAATTTAATTCGCCATATAAAGCCAGGATGATGAAAAATCCAGAGCTACGTAAGATATCTAATCTGCTTCTGAAGCCAGAAGTCTGCAAACCAAGACGCAATTTTCCAAGATTTTTTCTCCCTCGGGGAATGCGCGTGAAAAATGATACTTCCGATTTCTGATCAGATAGATGATCATGAACATGACCAAACTTCCTTAGGAAACCTAATAAAGGTAAGCAATGGTAGAAAAGCCAAAAGAAGGCCAGAGATGGCCTCACACATGCTAGGAAGGCTACGGAATCGTACGGAAAGTAGGCAGTATAAAAGGGCCCTGTTAGGGTATATTCCGACAAGAGATATTGTGTTAAAACGGCGACATATAGGAAATAAAAATGCGACAGACGACACAAACTTTGTCCAATTAACTGTGACAGCGACATCAAGAAGGTGGAAAACAATAGCTAGATTTGGAAAGCGACATAGCAACTATTTTGAAACTGTGACATTACTAATTTTCAAATTTGGTAATGTAATCTACACATACTGGTTCCGGTGTCACAGCGGATTTGGCCCCCCCTCAAAATGGCCCCCCGGGCCATATCCGCTAGCGGATATGGTCCGGGGGGGCCAAATCCGCTAGCGGATATGGTCCTATGGGGGTCCATATCAGCTAGCGGATATGGTCCCCTCTCGCGGATTTGGACCCCCTCGCGAATCTATCGTATGGCATATTAAATATCGAATGAAAACGTTTTGAATCATCTTTACATCTAACAGAGAAAAAGTGTACGAAGATTTTTGGGATTAAAATGTTCCTGTCAATTTTCTCGCGGTTTTGGACTGCAGGAACTATATTTTGCTGCAACCAAAACTGCATTTCACTGCCAAAAATATATTTCACTGCCACTATGATATATTTAACTACGAGAAGTAGATTTTATTGCAATCAGAACTATACATAGTACAGTTCCCATTTAAATGTTATGTCTCCGTAGTGGGAAATACAAAGTTGTAAATGTTAACAGAATTTAAATAAACTTATCATTTCAATTAAACTGACGTTTTGAACGCAAGTACGCAACCCGAAAGAAATACTAGCTAATACTTATCTAGAAATAGGCCATGTGCCAGCAATTACTCTGTTGACAATTGTCAATTGATTGATTTTTTCGGTGCCATTTTCCCGTAAATTTAATTTCCATGCGCTTTCACTAGTGGTAGACAGAAAAATTTCTCTTAATTCTGCTTCGGTCCTGGAAACGATTACTAATCTGTTATTTGTGTCTGTTTCCGCATTAAATACCATGCCTACAGTTACGTAAATTTTAACTTTCAATTTAGATAACTTAAATGGTTCTGAAGATAAAAATGGTGATCAGAATACATATAAATACGCGCGACCATTGAATCGAACCAACTCATTGTAGTTGTTATTTTGCGGTGATACAGCAGTATATTTTCTAACGTGGTCTTAATTTCAAATTTACTACCGGGTGTCCCAAAAAAAAGTATCCGTGTTTGATTTAATGTAGCGCAAAACCTGCAACAGATATTTCACTCAGACAAGTTGTACTGTATTTAAAAAGGGCTAACTTAAATTTTGGTATATAACCCTTGAATTTTGATGCAATATTGACCGAGATACAGATGTTGCAAGTTGCGGTACGTTTTTAAAATTAGTGAAAAATCGAGAAAAAACGGCTTATTAAATTGATTTGAAAACAGTTGTCATTTTATCACGAGTATTGTCATTTTCAATAAAGTTAACTTTAACTTCACATTATTTCCTAGTAGATTTACTATTTTGCTAGTCTTTTGTAACCCTTGGGAATAAAAATGGAATAATAATACACATTGAAATAAAATTTAATTAAAAACATTGAAGACAGCTTTGTGCATGAGGCAATTGTTTTGGCATGTGAAACTTTGGATGAAGAACTGATCCAAAATTCTTTTGGCATGGTTTCCAGAGCAAGACGGTGTATTCATGCGCAAAGATGAGAATTTCCAGATGATCAAATCTTGATCTTTGGAACAATATCGTTGTACATGCGCATTCTTTTGACCACATAGAAGTATTTATCAAGTCTAACCAAATAGACATTTGATGGGGCCGTTTTATGCTAATTTTAGCAATTTCAAAAATGCTTACTCAACTTCAAACATCTGTATCTCGGTCAATATTGCATCAAAATTCAAATGTTATATACCAAAATTTAAGTTAGCCCTCTTTAAATATAATGAAATTTATTTAAGTAAAATACATGTTGTAGTTTTTACGAAATATTAACTCAAACAGCGATACTTTTTTTTGGGACACCCGGTACTTAACTTTCGTAAATGTTTGTTGCCGTTTTTAATCAAAACGTCAGATATTTAATTTTTATGCCAATATGGCAAAAACTGTTTTAACCGAAGAAAAATGTTCAGACAATTACTCTAAAACCAAATCATATGCAGCTCAAAAATTCTTGTAGACTTTTGCGCGAAAACTTTGTAAACAATAATATACTTATTGTTTACAAAGTTTTTGTCTGCCTATGATTTCACAGGGGGGACCATTTCCGCGGAAGGGGGTCCATATCCGCTAGCGGAAATGGTCCGGGGGGGCCAAATCCGCGGGGGGGGGGGGGCAAATCCGCTGTGACACCGGCATCCCTGGACGCACACACAGAGAAATTTTGGGGCCTGGGGCAAAAACAACTTTGGGGCCCTAGCAAGCCCTAGCTATTTTCCAATTTCCATCCTTAAAGATCTTTGGTGTCATGTGCTTGTTTAGAAAACTGATTTTCATAAACTTGATCTTCTGGATTACATTCTGAAGTCTTTAACGGTATAAATAACATTCTCAATCTGCATTCAGTGCTAAAATTATTTAGGGGGTCCTGCATTCTGAGAGACTATTTACAGTAATATATAATTATATATGCATATTGCACTTCATTTCTATTTGGCGGCCCCCTTTAGTTGGGGGCCCAAGACAAATTGCCCCCTTTGCCCCAGCCCTGTCCCTGGTTACTGAACAGAAACCATTACTGAAAGTATTTACTGAAACAAAACTTGTTTTGAAAGTATCAAGGAAAGGAGTAAAGAAGATATTTAATTAAAGGTCCAGTCACCACACATACAAATGTCAAAACTCATTTACACTGTGGTCAATTGGCACAGATAAAAAGGCACCTATACCAAATTGATCTGTGCTTGGTCCTTTTAAATAAGTAGTCTGGACACTCTCTCCTCCACCAAGGCTTTCTAGATATTTTCTAATAAATTAGAAAGGTGCTAGAGGGTAATGAGGCTGGCGAGGGAAAGGCAAAAACTTAAGAAAAGCTTCTGCCAGATTTGTGAACAAATATGGCAGCAATCAATATTGCAAAAGCAAAGATTTTCTTCTAGCTTGGTGAGATGGAAAATTTTATTGTTCAGTTTGTTGTAGTCAAAACCCCAGCCGTTAGTACAAAACTTACAATGTCAACAAAAGGATATAGTCACAAATACAGGGTTTGAAATTTGAAATTTTCAGCACTATCCAATAGGTTGCTAGCAACTTGAAATCTGGTATCCACCCAGAAAATCTAGTATACCACAGTATTTGCATTTCAGGTTCTGGTCAATCTGACTTCTGTGGAGGAGAGAGATTTGTTTGTATCGATCCAATGGATACTGAGCTTGATGTAATTTCCAGTATCCAAATTCAAAATCCAGTATCCTGTGGATATTGGGATACTGCAAATTTCAAGCCCAAGCAGAAATGAACAGATGGTTTGGATATTTTAAGGATTACAAGAAATCACCACTTTGTAAAGATATCGCCTCAAATCCGGCAAAGTGTTTGGCTCCCCATTCCCTCATGCGTCGCCCCACAATTCCCCATTGCACATCTCCTGCATCCTATTTTCCAGCAGTTTACCTAGGTATGTCTCTCTCGCTTCTCTAGCACATGGGAGGCTCTGCGGAAAGAGAAGTCTCAGAACACAGCTAAATTTGATACACTGTGCAATTTTTTGCTAGAAACCTCTGCTCGCAGTGTATTTTTCACTGTGTTCCACCAAAAATTGAGTGTGGTGTAAACAGGCCTTCAGTGAACTAAAAATTATGATATGTGAATAGATTTTAAAATGCACAGAAGCATCAAATATACAGCTAAGATCTGTTAGTGGTAGCTGGTAGGTTCTATTAATATTCCCACGTAACAGTGCATTATAAGATCAACATATAGTTTGCTCAGAGCACCTACACTTACTTGAGTGGAATGAGAATGGTTGATATTGTTCAATTATAAACCAGAGAATGTCTGACTCTATTTGCAAGAACACTTTGACTGCCGCACTTAACAATCAAAGTACCATTTATAACGAACTTTGATATATATAATATTATACAGCACTTCACTGACCACATGAAACTGCCCAGCACACAGCACACTGGCAGTGGACCAGTTTTAATGGATTTCATCCACTAAAACTTATTAACCAAACGTGTTCTTTGCATGTCGAATGTCTCCTGACCTTAAAATCGTTATTTAAAATTCTCGTTGAGTCATATATGACCATTTAGACAGCATATACATTTACAGTCTATTCATTTCCCCTTTGGCGTTGTCTATTTTAAAACATTTTAAACATGTTTATTATAATTAAGGAAAAAGGCTATCATGGCTAAGCCATTGGCAATTATTTCTAAATTCATCTGTTTGTAATACCATTTCCGACTAGGAGGGCACGTAAACAATGTATTAAAAGTAAATAGAATTCACAAAAAAACATTGGAATTTTATGGCAGACATTTTGCCTACAGCTCGTTTCACAAAGTCGCATTACAATGTTTCTTAGACAGGACAACATAGAACTTCGATAATACAGTCAAAACTGAAAAGCATGGCGAATTGTTCTGTCTAAGCTTGTCGTCTTGTCGACACTACGGGACTTATTTTGATATTTATCAGCATTTTTAGTCGCCCTTCGGCTTCGTACAAGAAATGTCAATAAAGTACAAAGTTTATACAACAGTATTTGTGTCACATCGCTAATCGATCTTTGTACATGTACAAGAAACAACAAAATTCTTGCAAATGAGCCCATTGCCATAACAAGTTCAAATTCATATTTTGTTATCCTATCTTGACAATCTTGCCATGAAATTCAATTGACTTTATAATCTCCGAATCCGAAAATCCAAACAAAGTAAATGTCGCAAATTTCGATAAAACATTCCATTTGTATCAAATAAAAGCGACCTATTGTTTCAAATTATCGAATTCTGTTACACCTACATTGTATTTTCCTTGGGAATGCTTTATGCAGGGTAAAGTAAGACTCAAAGCTACAGATTTTCACTCGTATTGTCGCAGTTCAAGTCGTTGCATAAATGCATGGGACGTTCCCTGACAGTATTATTTATATACATATATATTGAGATATTATACCTTGCGTATTTCTCGAAAGCTTCTCTTGACTTTGTCCCATAATTTGTCTGCCACTACTTCCGCGAACACATCGTTTTTCTGCTCAAAATTTTACGACAAATGTTTTGCATTTTATAAAGTAATCAAATAGCTCTTGTTCCCGTCGCGGGTCATATACGTTTGTTTTTGAACTCATTTAGTATAATTTATGTATGGTTATATATTAACCCCAGGTAAAATAGTGATATCAACCATCAACATTATTTACCCTACTATTAACGCTTTCCTTTTTGTAACAGGGAGATTATTTTTAACATTCTCCTTTTAATTTAAGGCACTGCGTTTTTGTATTACTGTAGGAATTCTATCATTTTAATCAAATATTAATTATAAGAAATAGACTGAACGCCTTAAACCAGAGATTTTCCCACGGCATTTTTGAGCCATGCGGCTTTGAACAATGTTTAGTTGGAGGATGAGTGTTGAAAACTATACACGCGTGACAAAGAGGCGTTTCTGAGTTCAGGAAGCAGGTGGCTCAAGCCATCTATAGTAAAAGTTATCACTAAATTGCACGCTTACTTATAATTCAGCAATGATATCTTGCAGATAAAGGTTATGAAAAAATGAAATATGGCCTACGGGGAATCTGGCTGACGGTGCTCAAAAACTACTATGTCTAGTATTGTCTACGTTTTAGCTAAAAGTCTAAAAGTGCACAACAATTTGTTCACTTTATTTAAAGTTTAAACTATCATTATAAGCGCACTGCCTTAGTCCATAAATATTATTATGCATCAAATTTCTGTGTAGATACCACATACAGAGCGATGTCAGTTTGGCGCCAATACACTCGTTGTTTGAAAACGTGGCGCGTGGCACATATACTGGTTGTCACAGATATGCAGAAAAATTATTGTGGTACAAATTCAACATATTGCTGACTCCGATAATGGACCCATTGGCATTCAGTTGGAATGCTTGCAATGAATCCAATGCTCAACTGCATAGAAATCTGTGGAAGAATAAAAACACCACGTAGTGGCTGCATGCTTGTGCGGTATATGTTGTGGTGGCCAATATTAGTTAATGAAACGATAGCGTGGTTTTCCGGTTGTACTTGTGTGGTACTGTGATATAAAATAGCATAATGAATAGCTGTAGCTTGTACAATTTTACACCGGAACTCAAGCAATTTATTGCTACACTGAACACGCACTTGGTAACGTATTATGGCCTGTTCATATGGTCTCGCCTACTTACCTATGGCTATGATCTCGCCGATGAAATCGAGAAACCAAATTTTGAAAAATCTATTTCTGTTTGCTATGATACATGCTTTTAGTTATGAATATAAGATGAAAATGTATCAAACTCGTGAGTCGTGTTAATTATAATTCAGTTTAACATTCTACGCAATTCTGGCATCGGTAGATGGAAAACATAGGAAACAGCGGGGTTTCCAAAACCGTGGCAGCATGAAAATTGTCGATGATTGTTATGCGAAGGAGCTAATGCGAATAAGCAAAGGCCTGTGACCTGCAGGCTGCAATCATGGGAAAATGTTGATATATGATATTTGTTTGCATGCAATGCTCCACACTTTACAGAGTAATTAGTATTTATGCAGGAATAGCAGGATCAATGTACCGATATTTATTCGTCTTGGCCATAGGGCCCAGAGTGCATTCGGTGTAGTCTAATCGGAAGATCTTCGGCGTAGAGTTACAGTAAGCCTTGGCGTACTGGCGCACAATCATCTTTCCTGGCGTAGTGGCGTACGCTGTTTTTAACTTGGCGGCGCATAAATACCAATAAAATAATAAATACGTCAAACGATTCAAACGGCGTAACACGGTAACAGGTTTACGGCCCAAAATAATGTCACTAAACGGCGAATGACTTGCGAAACATGTCTTAAACATATCTTATTGATATTTAAAAACTAATTACGATTTAAACTTCTCAAAAATGGGCCTAAAACGTGTGGAATTTTTGCAGAACTGACTCATACAGTCATACGCCCTGGCGTGGGTGAGAGTCGGAAGAATGGGCCAGGGTGGGATGTTGGCGTAGCGTTGCGACTGCTTTGGCGTATCTTCGGCGTAGCATTTACACCGAATGCACCCTGGCATAGGGCCTCGTTTTCAATATTAAGAGCCTTTTCTCTTGGTATCGGTAACATATTTACAAAATCATACCGTTATAATAGATAATCAAAAGGATAATCTAACATATAATCAAGGTAATCTGCATACAATTACATCATCAAAGTCCAAAGTCTCAAACACGAAAACGAGAGTCTATATGAGGTCTTTCCGGGATGCTGTATTTCAAAACCCTTTTTGCATTTGAAGGCAAGCCAAAGCATCAACCCATAACTCATATAAAAGCATAATACATTATTTTTTCTGTTTTGGTAATTTCTTACGATTCCAAAATTAAATGGCCGTGCTCTATTTGGAACAATCTATACCTTAATAGTCTTTATAGTTATTACTGGCTGTCAGGGGCGGCTGGCTACCTCAGAGGGGCCCGGGCAATCTGGGGTAGAAGGGGCCCCGCACCCCCCAATTGATTTACCTTATTTTTTTAACGACACAGCTATAACCGGTAGTGCTTCACCTGCCTAGATTTTAAAGCGGTACGTTTTGAGTCATTCCTTTTCCGAAGCCCAATGCTTTTTATAAAAGAACAAATACTACACAATAATAAGAGAGCACGGAGGCCCTCACGTCAGCGCGAGATCCATGAGGTTTATGCCGCTTAGGCACATATGATTAATCTGGAAATGCTAGCGTTTATACATAACGTTAAGGCCCATTTCAAGGGGCCCACAAGCAGGGGGCCCACCGGGGTTTTGCCCGACTGGTCAGTCCACCCATGCTGGCTGTACACTCTGCATGCTTGAAAGATTAATTATTTTACAAACCGACAAATGTATTGATAGATCTTGTTATACTTTACTCTTATAAATTTTTGGGCACGCTTCTCTCCCTTTCCTCTCACATACGCATGACCAACTGCATGATGAAGGCAATGTGATTTGGAGAGACACGTAGTTTGATGCCGACAAGACGCTCTATGGAGCTATGGAAAAAGCATAATATAACTGCATTGCTTCAATTGCTTAAATTTTGCAAGTACGGCATGATCTTCCTCTTCAATCTAGACTTTATTGTTTATCCAAACACACTATATATCAAATGGCGGAGTAATATTTTCAGAAATTTATAGATGAATGCGTTGTTGATTTCGGCATGTAATGCATGCTATAATAATATTAAAAAAACTCATTAATAATTCATGAGGAAAAGACAAAGGAAATCACTACCGTGTCAGTGGTTTTATATGTGATAAAAAATCATGTTAATTTACATAAACTTTAGCTTTGATTTTCTCGGCTTAGACAATGTTTATTTTTAAAATTACTTCGCCAATGAACTCATAAGATGGGTCGTTTTTTAAGCCATTTAAAACACTCGCAGTTCGTGCTTTATCAGATATAAAAAAACTCGTGCTGCGCACTCGTGTTTTATATCTGATAAAGCACTCCTGCTCGTGTTTTAAATAGTACTGACATAATCTTTATTTACGTGTCAGGTGAATTTAGTATTTCTGCTAATGGAGGACACAACTAACTAATACTATAAAGTCTAGATTGCGGGGGGGGGGGGGGTGGTCGCCCCCCATCCCACCGAAATTTCCGTCACTGTAACCATAGCATATATAGCATAGTTTATCTTTAACCAATGCAAATGATATACATTTCAAGGCAAACAACAAACTCGCACGACGACCAAGTATGATTATGTAAATATAATGATCAACTTGTGAATTGTGATTTCGTTCCTCAATACTAGATAGTGAAACGTCGCAATAACTCAGTGAATTGTTGGTGGATTTCGTTCAAAAAGCTACCAAAAGCAAGAGCTTGATTAGGAGAACAATTTAATATGTGCTTTATACACTAAAGAAGACATTAAAGTCTTAAAAAAATTAAATAATTTTGGCAAAAAATTACGTGATCTATGCGTAAAAATGACGTAATTTTGAATTTTGTGGACAACCACGACTTTGTCCACTCAGAGGTGTTCACTATTGGAGAAAACACGCGAGGGCCGAGGGTAATTCATAACTCGGTCGCCGGGCTTCTGCCCCAGCTAGCGACTAATTACTATATAATTATAGATCTTGTCGGGCATTGAAACGCAACAGATTCTTTAACTTATAATATAGCAACCTCGATAATATAGTGGCAATACTCCAATAGGTAACTCAGACAGGTTATTCATCAACATAACTCATCAGTCATAAATCAAATACATCTCCCAAATATTCCACAAAATATGTTGCCAATAAGACAGTCAAGTCAAACTAAGCTGATATTTTAGCTCCGAAGCGTTTTTGGTCAGAACTATAAAGATTCTTCAGATGATCATATTATCAAATAATCATTACTGTACACCGTTCAAGAAGTCGCTGAGCAGGATGACAATAACGGTAAATTAAGTACATTCCCTTCAATAAGAATGAACATATCCGAACAATGAGTGATAGGAATTCAATGTTATTTCACTAAAATACCTCCTATATAGCCTTTATCAGCAAGCAGTGACAGATAATTAAATAACTGCATGTGATTTATTGTGCCAATTAATAAACTTATCACGCAAATACAGCGAGTTGGAGTGAGGCAATTGATTGGCAACAATGACAATTGTTGATACAGAAATCTGTCGATCTTTGCCGTCCGATGGTTGGTGGATGTTAAATGGTTAAAACATTACACTATAAAACCTTGGAACTGGAAAAAAGCATTCAAAATGTGCGCTTAATTCCTCAAACAAAAGCCTATATGGAAGATTTGAGATACTTATTTATGCCATTCACAGTAAAATCGCGTCAAAACCAATTTGAAATTCAACTCCTTTAACCGTATATGGTTGAAGTAAACATGAATTCTTCAGTTCAGGTCATGTTAATTTATCTCCAATTATGGAATTATTTTAGTGCAAAGTCCAAATGTGAAGATAATTTTAGGATAATATTGTGTTCCAAATGACTACTTGAATGGGTAGCAATCAACCACATATCTATTCGCACCCGCCCCTTATACATCCAAGGACGCTGGAACGACCAAAACGGCAAAAGGTCATGGGGAGAAGATTCTAGGTTATCACGGCGGTACACTAATTTCTGCATTTTGCCATAGAAAGTTCTGTTGGAAATCATAAAAGCTATATGAATTGGTCTTTAATTTATATAGTTCTAACTTCTTCCACAAGGTTGTTAACTCAAAATAGGAATGATCTATATTTCTAAATAACATATTTCCCTAAAATAAAAAGGGCATGGTGAAAGGTAAGAACAGCTCTTCCCCCACCCAGTTGTTACTGCCTGCATGAATAAGTGCATAATATACAGATTTCGTAAAAGAAATGCGTATCATTATAAACAATTCAATACTTGCCAAACGAGGCGGTGGTAACCACAATTCTTAAAAAGGGTTAAACAACAACACGCTGTGCCTATGGGAAGCACGGGTGGCAGATGCGTTAGCGCGCTGTCTCTTACCTCTGAGTTAAGCCTGCTATACTGCAGGTCGAGGGCAGGGATTTACCTAGGTTGGGTAACGTCCTTGTGCTTGATAAACTCATGCATGTAAGTAGGGATTGGTTGGTTCTCTCTAGTGCTTCGAGGAAATTCTCCGGTTTTCCTCCCTCACTAAAAACGAACCCTTAGGGATTAACCTTAACTATAACTAACCCTCGGAACCTTTGCCAATTGGGTTGTAAAATCTGTTATTGTGTTAAGTCTTTCTGTCCACCTAAAAGTGGTAAACATTACATAACATATTATGAAAATCAGTGAAAGAGTAGAAATTAAAGTGTTAATTGATTATACTCCAATTAACTTAAATCGGTGAAATTGCCTTCATCATATTACATAGCCATATATATACATTTGTACTGTATATTGTGTGTGCACTAAATCTATTAAAGGTAACATTCAACGTCATTCTTGAACCTTCGGAATATTTAGTGGGTGGTCTATAGACTATAGATTATCTTACGAAACTTATTCCAAAGTTGCAGAATAGGGCGATCCGTACATAGATGCTTATGAATTATGATTTCTGGACAAACAAAAGTGCATGTTTGAAAGATTACTAGAAAAAAATAGAACGTTGGGAATAAACAGCTGTGTTAACGGATAGTTGGATGAGAGGAATATAAAAAGTAAATACGTATTCTAGCCATGGTATTAGTCATGTATTTTATCGAATATCGTCTGAGTTCTAACAACTTGTCCGGTGTCACGTAAACGGGGCCTCAATCCGACAATAAGAATTAATCATATAACAAACGGCAAGAACGTGAAGTCAGATCCAGCCATATTTTGATGTTTTAAATTATTGACAGGTCAATCTCCCAATTAAGACATTTGTAGGCAATCTTTGCCTTTGGACTTTATATGATCAGAATTTTTGCAATGTCAGTAGATCATGTGACCAAAAAATAACAATGATTGACTATATAATGAATCGTTCATGAGCATGAAATTGGAATCCCTAGCTCAAACTCTGTAGTTCAGGAGCATTTCACTCAACCAGACAATATTATTCTGTCACGTGAATGGCCTTTCAAAACCCGGTTAAACACAGCATCAAACACAGGTGATTGTTCATCAACACTAGTGACTGTTGGTTCGTACATTTCAAAAACTCGTTCTGCGTGTATATTCGCAGTATCGAAACACTCGAATTTCTCGAAAGCAATGATATACTTGGGCTTTAGCGCTCCAAATCCATTTTCTTTCTCGTGCTTTGATATCACGATAAAACACTCGAACTCGTTACAGGGTGCGATAAAACCAGATTTTCATTTGTGCATTGGTACTCCAATGATTATTGCCACGTACCTGAGCTGATACAAACTTAGGACTCAAGGTGTACTTAGTCACAGTTGTCTGAAAGTCTCATTCACAGTTTCATTCTTAACTTGAAAATACCAAGAAGGAACACAACACAAACAGAATATGCGTATAAGCGAGTTCTGTGACTAAGAGACATGTCCGACTGCGAGATGTCGAATTTACAAATTGGTCATATGGTACTGTACAAGTAAAATGTGAGTACGCAGTAGTTATAGTCCTGTGCACCTGCGTGGTACTTGGCTGGAAAAAAGAAGTACCAGACAGTAATACTGACGTACCTCTGGTACGTAAGTACGCGAATTATCGCACTCTAAATAGTACTTCTAATGTACAACTGGTTTTTTTACAATTATCTTTATTTTCAGTATGCAAACATACAAGGAATATCTCATGTAGGCAATATAAATCACACAACTATAATGCATGCAGATATCAAAACTACTTAATTTATGTACATATAACTTGCCTGAACGGCTATTCAAAATATTTTACAGGAACAAAGATGATTCTACTAAATCTTATCAGTTCTCCACTTCAATTCGTCCAGTGAAAGCAGTCACATTTACTCAATGAGATATTCTGGTTATACTTCGTCCAATAGATTAGTCTGGTCAAGTTATTCTAATTGGATAGCTTGAATATGTGAACATTTCCATTTGGACGTTGTCGCATTCATTATTTCATCTTCTTCAGTTTCGCCAGGTATTTCTAATTGCTCTAATTTATATTCACCGACTTGTTCACATCCTGCATCAAACTGAAACTTCCCTGAACCGACTGTCAAGTCGTCCAGAAACTTTCCAAGGAAACGGTGATTGGAATAGAGAATCTCCCCAGATCCCTGACGTCTACCGCGCACCCACATGCCTAACAAGAACAAGAAGAATAAAGTAAGCTCAACATTGCCATTTGAATGACAAAACACAACTTAATAATTACCATGTCACATATGTGCACTAAACAGTCGTACAGCTCGTATGAAGCAAACAGTTCATCTATTCACTCATTACTCAAACCACGTAATACAACATTTCATAGTTTAAAGTGAAATCCAGTAAATACCTTTATATTTCGCGCCACTTGCTGCATACGTGTACGTCCCTTGACCATGTCTATGATGCTCGTACCAGTCTCCTTCGTAGGTATCGCCATTCATGTAGTAATATATTCCAAATCCATTCCTTTGATTATCGATCCAACCTCCTTCATAGCGCGAACAATCTAAAACAATACACATTTTTATTTTGAAGTGTATCTGACACATAGTTCAAAGGTGGCTAGCAAATACCCATTTCCAGCCGACAATTTCAAAAAGTATAAAATAAAACAAATTCCGAAGAATTGCATCTTGAAAATCCAAGATATGGACTAAAATCAAGACAAAAGTTTATGGTGGTATTTCGACTGTGTGGTGTTAATTATAAACGGTATACCTGAAAAGTACTAAAAACACTTCGATGTTTCGGGCGAAGGCCCTTCCTCCTGACGAAGGCTTGAAACGTCGAAGTGTTTTTTATCACTTTCAGGTAGTTCAGACACCAGCCATGCTTATTTTAGAATACCCCCTGCACTAGAACCCCACGATTGATGCGAAAAAATGTTGGAAAAGTGATGCTATAGATATAGTCAGGGAACGCAATTAGGGGTCCAGCAATGAAATCGATTGTAATTCATACCTGGATACCAAAATGTGCCATGTCCGTGTCTCCGCCCCTTAGAATACTCTCCAACATATTTCGCAGAATTTCTAAAACGATAAGTTCCATTGCCATGTCTTTTCCCGTATTCATATTTTCCTTCGTACGTGTCGCCATTAGGAAATGTTGCTTTGCCTACACCATGTCGTTCGTCGTTGTTATTGCGACCACCTTCGTATTCCTAAAAAATATAAAAGTATAAACAAGATACAAAGTTAATTTAATATCTAGTCAAAATCAGTTCACACGATGGGTTTTTGTAACGAATTTTGGATCCACAGTTGACCTCTCCCCAGTCGCCTGATGAAAATACCTTTTGCTATGTGTCTTACTCATAGACATAGCTCATTACCATGGCCATGGGCGGAGATCCGGGGGCGGGGATCAATATTCACTCGGGGAGTCAAATATTAGTGCCAATCCAGAAGCTGTGGCAATATTCGCAACGAGTTGATAATTTCAATCAGTAGGGGAAAACATTAAACTTCCTCGAAAATCAAGTCTTCCCAAACGACGGGTTTTTGACTATATATCAGTTAGCTGAAGCAAAGAAACGACAAAAACAAAGCTTGGCCATGCAGACTACAAAAACTGTCGAGCTTGGAACAGTCAGAGAATTTAGTCCAAGCTTCCCAGTCAACTTTGATCATTCTTCTGTGTGAACATCAATTTACTACTGACAGTACTGTATATGCGAGCAGCGTTCTGTCACCGAAGTTGTTGAATGTCGCTAGATTTCTATGGCAATTACAAAGGCTGACAATTGTAAGGGGAAGTCAGCCTTAGGCTTTAGAAGATTTAGATTCGAAATATACAGTTATAAATATAAGGCTATAAAGTTTTCTAAATTTTGGGCATCTTGCTCGATAGAAATGAATGTTGAAGGGTTTTTGTAATTTTCGCTCGTGACAATTAATAACTCTTCAACGTGACAATTACAAGGCTTCACATTTTCTGTCCTTTGTCTTTGACGTTATGCCGCTTAATACTAAGAAATATCTTATAGGTCAAAGCAGATTCAAAGTTTCCGTAAACATTTACATGGGTTTTGGATACCCAGAAAGATCAACCTCGCATAATAGCTTACCACTTGGCTAATATACACCTGCTGTAGGAGAACAGCAACAAACAAGCTTATGAGAACCAATATTTCCTTTTCTTGCTCAGAAATAAACAAGCTTAAAACTGAATCTTTCAAAGAATGGCAAACAATGAGAAAATATAAGATGTTTACTTACACCAATGTTAATGCCAGGATCTTCCTCAAATTCATCAGAATCAACATCAGACATGACTACAGCTTGATCAAAGAAAAATAACGAGACAACAAACCCACAAGTTTTCGGTGTATTTTCACTATGACAACGAAGTGTACACCAAATTTACATATGTTTTCAAATTTGCAGCATTAAATATCTGAAAACAAATGCATACACGCTAAGTAGTCCAATGGGAGTAGTCATTAATGCATTTAATTGTAGTGCATGACGTATATATACGTATGTGGCTCCCGGCGCAAATGAAGCTGTTCACCATTAGTCCAAGTAATGACACTGCACATCTATAAATGACGTGTTCTGAGTCGGGATAAAAGAGCAGGTGGATCAAATGTATAAATATCTTGAGTGGTTCCAGCTAGCGATGAATAATATTCTTGAGGATTATGGGTCAAACTATCTGAAAAATATAGAACTTCGACGTTTGCTCAGCAGAGTCTTTCCAAACCTCGCGCCACCTCTCACCATCTTGCAACTTTTCGAAAGTAACTAGAAAGCATCTGTACCTGTGGAAGAGAGAGAGCGCGAAGGCCCTGCGTCTGGAAGTTAGATGAAGGGTATTCCCTCGAAAGGTCGAAGTTCCTTTTCAATAGCGTATTGTACACCTCGTGTTTAACATTTAACCTACCTTATAACATAATAGGGCCATTTATACGGGAGAAAATAAGTCGCGACTTACATAAGACGCAAACACACTCGTATAAATGGTCAAATTCTAGTAAGTCGCGACTTACAATAAAAACAGGGGTTTAGACTAGTCCACAATAAGTCGCGACTTATTGTAATTTGACCATTTATACGAGTATGTTCGCGTCTTATATAAAACGCGTCTTATGTAAGTCGCGACTTATTTTCTCCCGTATAAATGACCCTAATGTGGCTTACATGCATATGTTAACTTTTACCATCATAATTCAGCGAATCACAATAAAACATCATTTTCCATAACTTATTTTAACAAAATTAAAAATATTAATACAAAACTTTAATTACGTATATACTTGTAAAAAACGCCTAGTGTTGTATGTGAAATTGATGCGTATTATATACAAACATGAATGCCAGTGGCAACATAGTCAATCGAGATATAGTCTGGAAACTCAGTAAACTTCAATGTGCACGTCTGTAATGAGTTAAGATTTTATATTGAGACCTCGTTTATACACTAGAGCAAAGGATTCCGAATTCGCTAATAAAAGTATCCGGATTCGAGTATTCGCATCATTGGATGATTGCTTCCTTATGCAAAAAATTCATTGTCTTCACCGTGCAAAGTTTGCATAAACATGAACAAAAAAGTAGAACAAAGACTTTGGCCGAGTTTCCAGACCATATCGTGATTGACTATGGTAGCACTAAATGTATATATTTACAAACTTTAACTTTTCATCAATTGTTCATTATTTCCTCACTATGTGATCTAATTTCTTGTTCTAGCAATTCGTCATCCTGAAATACAAGAAAAAGGAAGTTTATATACTGTATACATCTACATACATCAACTTAACACAGCGTAGCCAAAACAACCACATGGGTGATAAGGAGACCTAATATACGGTTGTATTCTTATGTTTTGGGCAAGAACGTTGTACATCGAAGGCCTGTTCACACGATCCGATTTGTCGGATCTGATTCTCCTGCTGACGTATGTGATTCACACAATACAACAACTACATTTTTCGCCAGGAATGAGCCAATGGCCTTACGCTTGTCAGCAAATCCAGTAAATCGCATGCGTCAAGAGAATTGGATCCGACAAATCCGATTGTGTGAACAAGCCTTTAGGGTTGTGATTGCATGGGGTCGTGATCAAAGAGAAATATATTCGTGCACGAAACAAGAAGATGCAACTTAATATTTGCTGTACATCTCAAACGTGGTGGTTCAGTACATAGTATTCTACAATAAGATGTTGCGGTTCGTGTCTGAACTACCTGAACAAAACACAAAACAAAGAAGAATAGAAACACCATATGTATTCATAGCACACTGAGTACTGTACTTCAGCATTTCATATTTTACTAAAAGCAGCATATTTGCCAGCATTGAGGATGGATCTAGTCTTACAAGTTGGGTAAATAAACAA
Organism: Trachythela sp. YZ-2020; assembly: GCA_016169945.1. Classification (NCBI taxonomy): domain Eukaryota; kingdom Metazoa; phylum Cnidaria; class Anthozoa; order Malacalcyonacea; family Clavulariidae; genus Trachythela; species Trachythela sp. YZ-2020. The sequence goes on from JADLSH010000369.1 coordinate 2,286,452, forward strand.
ACACGGTGTTCCCACACAAAAAAGAACAAATTATATACTGTAACATGCCAGGTTTTGTCCAGGACTTTTTAGGACCGTTAAACAGCCCAACAAACTTATGCTGTGAAAGTCAGAGAAAACTTTGGACTAAAAACTCTGGTTGTTATTTACTACACTTACGTCGACTTCATCCTCGCTAAATTCTTCACCACACATGTTCGCATCTGTGTTAAAAATATCTAAGATTTTTCGCTGGCTGTAAATATTAAATGTATAAATTGTAACTCTTATCAAATCACCCATTTTACAGGTATATCATGTCATGTGCAATGGCCAACCTCGTACCCAGGGCCCGCCCGCCCGATTTCCTTTTTAAAAATCGGGCGGGCGGGTCCTGGGTACGAGGTTGATACATGGCCATTGGTATCTACACAGTAATACCTCTCTTTAGCTAATTGTCATTTCTGAAAACTAATGAGACGTTTCTGAAGTTGTTAAACCTCTAAACACGCGCGCTCCTGGTTTTAAAGGCCGTTTTCCACTTCAAACGTATCGTAACGTACCGTAGCATTTTCGTTTGTCTCCAAGTCATTAGTTCTACCCGAGTGCTCAGGAAACAAAGAAATACGCTACGTTTCGCTACGATACGGTTGCAGTGGAAAACAACCTTAAACTTTATAAGGTACAGCACCCTTGCTCATTTATTAAACCGAGGATCATGTCGCGGCAGCTCAGAAGACCCCCTCCCCCGGAATTGGACGAAGGTTTCTAGCTAAAGAACGAAGCAATCTCATTGTTCTGAACACAAAAGCATCGGTAAGGAGCTAATGAAAATCACGCTTCCGAGAAGCTGCCAGTTCGTAACTTCGTAATGCTGTTTAACACATATTTCGAATAAAATACCAAATTGCAATGCACCCTTTAGATAACTACGTCACGAATACTTCCTTATCAATTTACTCTTTAGGTTCTAGCCAAGTCCATTGGCATTAATGAGCACACTACTGTATGTTAATTTTGAACTACCGTAAACCTACAGTATATAATTATTTGGTATACCGTACTTACTCGTTTGAGTGCCGCAGCGCTTTTTAAATTTGTAGTGTTTTTGATGCGGCGCTTATTCGAGGGTGGCTCTCTTTAAAAATTATTCTATTTGTATCTGCCTTCACAGCGGAATTGCGCTTTTCCAAAATTCTGGAGTGAGAGTTCAACGACAGAGCATTGAAATATACGCACTTTGAACTTAAAAACAATGTAGTACAGGATAGTAAATGTCCGGGGTATACGTACTGTACTGTACTACGGTACTGTACTGTACTGTACTACGGTACTGTGCTGTGCTGTGCTGTACTACTGTACTGTGCTGTACTGTGCTACTGTACTGTACTGTACTGTACTGTACTGTACTGTACTGTACTGTACTGTGCTGTACTGTGATTTGCTACATTTCGACTCGAATTTTCTTTTAATGTAAGCTTTTTTAAATTTCATTCTTTTAAATAGGTGAAAATATACTGCAAGCAGTGAGTCTAGAGAGTAATTCTCTTACATTTCTTCATATCTTTCCTCTTTTAAGTGAGTTTTAACATTTTCAAAGTTTTTGATATCTTTATCAACCTAAAAGTTAAAAATAGAACGATTTTGATAAATTTGAATATTTGATGAAGAAACTTGGCTAACGAAAAAGAATATTACCTCCGATGAAAATCCAAACTCTGACCAATCATATGTCATGATCTCACTACCATTTTTCCTACAAAGTAAAGTGTTCCAGTAATTGTGTTTGAAAAGTTGGAGGTACGTACTTGTATGTAATATTTAAAGCACGACTACGAGAGTTTTACCACTGTATAAAACGTCAGAACGTGATAAAATTCAATGTAGTTTTAATAGTGATTTATTTTTTAAGAGTCTGTCTGGCTGCGCAATATTGAGTCTGCGCAATTCAATCTAAGTTTGTAGTAAGAAAATTGAATGGCTGTTTTGCTATTAATAGTATATGCACCTATTTAGCTATTAAACAAACCTCATTTCATCCAATAAGTTTCCATAATTTTTTTGAAGATTTAACAAATACTTGATTGGAATCCCACTTTCACAAACCTAGAACATAGGAATATATACATTTTGAACAATTGTAAGGTTATACTGTAGAAAAATTTGGCTAACTCTGTTTACATCGTTGCTATCCAATTCACAAGTTTGGATAACTGACATGCCTAGTTACTATTGTTCAAGTTTGCAAAAAACTTAGAATAGAACAAACTTTATTAAGGTAACATTAGAATTACTGTATGTATAAGAGCTACCCTGTATTCACTCATGTTGATTTTCTTCTAAATGCTTACAGTATAGTTACCTTAGTTTGTTCTATTCTATGTTCTCAAAAACTAGAACAATTAATAGTAACTAGGCATGTGAGTTATCCAAAGTTGTGCGGAATTGGGTATTAACAAGCGTTCAGAGAATAGCATAATCTGAAAGTAACATGAACAGAACACAACTTAATTACCCTTCCTCTTTTGGCAATTCTTTCATGACATTCTTGAGGAACAGCATTAAGATAAACTACTACATCTGGAAATGGAACTAACTTTAACACTTGACTTCTCAACCTGCAGTAACGCTCATATCCTAAGAAATAAATTTGGAAAAGTCACAAAGAATGTGATGTCATTTGACTGTCTAAGCATCTGAACACTGCATGCATCTTCTTAATTAAAGAAATTATCTAGTACAAACTGTACCTTCTTTAGATATATTACCATCTCCATAACTAACTGTTGCAAAAACATGATCACTGAATAATGATCGATCAAGAAGAACACCTTGACCTAGGCACAAAATGAATTTTAATTCATTGCCAAAACTTGCAATTTAAATTAACCAATAAACGTGCAGCATATTCCCCTTCACCAGTAAAATCGCCTCGGGTTAACAAAGTATGACATCTAAGGGAGCAGGTTAATGGGTTAAGTTTGAGGCATAAACAGCTTTAAGGACTGAAGTTTTAAGGAATGAAATTTTTAGGGACCTGATGAAGGCAGGCCGGAGTATGTTGGTAGCTGAAATTTTCAGACAGAATATTTTGTGAAGTGCTTGCCACTAAGACAACCTTTGGGCATTGATCTTACAGTGTTAGGACAAGTATTTGACAGTACATTGTCTTAACAATTATAGCTAATATCAAATAGGGAAGCCTCACATAACGATTTGGCCCACGAGAAACGTCATATGGATGTTTATCTGGAGACCCCTCCCACCCAGGGTTCTCCTTATCAGGTGGTAACCGGTAAAATTTACCGTTTCCACAACTACTGATTACTGCCTGGAGAATCCTTGAGTTTGTGTAAAGGCATTTTGTTGTAAACACAGTTTTGTGTAAAACAGTGGTGTGTTTTATAATTGATATGACGTTATATTGTAATAATCTTTAGAATTCTATAAAAGCTTAATTCCCTCAAAATGCAAGAAATGGCATTTCAGAGACTTCAGATTGCAAAATGTCATGCCTCTAGCGCTACAAGACACTTACTTGTTCAGACACACCTTTTTACCTGCCCAGCTCACAACTATGGAGAACCCTGCCGCCCACCTTGGAAATGTCACACATAGTTTTCGACATTTTATTGTATTATAAACACTGCAAAAGCCTAATTTTTTCAAAGAATACTAGCCTGGCTATAAAACCGGTTTGATTTGTGTCACAGTAAAAGATATAAACTTGTAATACTTATCAGTATTGAAAACCATCTGTTGGTGTTGCATGCTTTGTTTTCGCCATGTATTCAAAAAATATTTTCAAAAATAGCTTTTTCAGATGTTCTCTTTTCAATTTTAGGTTTATGGATGAGTAAATATACTTCATGGAATATATATACTTAATATGCTGGAGTTTAATTGTTACAATTTGTTTTTGTTTAGAATTGTTTGTGGTATTCGATAATTATGTAACTTTTTTCCTGAAAAGTTTGTGCTTGTCCTTTATCAATCAAGTATCAGACATTAAAAGATTTTGAACTTGATCATACATAAACCGGTGTTTGTATCAAATTGTTATGATTCTGAAATGTCAAGACTTTTAAAAAAGCTATCGAATTTTTTCACAATGTTACACAGAGAAACGTCACAGCCGCCAAACCCCAGCAACATCCATATGAAGTTTATCGTGGTCCAAATTGATATCTGAGGCTTCCCTTACATGCAGTACATTGGATTTTATAACCATGCAGTGTTATACCTGATTTCATTGCATGTTTAACAGCTCTCACATACATCACACATCTCTTTCGAAATAACCACAACTGCATCTTCAATGCATACTTCTTGGGCTCTTTGTAGAATTTTGTCAAATAAGGGTTTCTGTTTGTTGGTTCAAGAAAAATTCTGTAATTCAGCTTTCTTCCCAACTGGCATGTTAATGTTGTTTTCCCAACTCCAATATTTCCTTCTACAATGATGACATGACTTTGTTTTGGTGGACTCTTCCTGCTTGATGTCTCAACTGGAGGCATAACTTTACTAATGGTTGCAGTCCTTACACACTTTATACCAATCATGTTAAGCCTACAAATACATATGATTATTGGTTTGATCATAAGATAAGAATCAATTGCACATGCAGCTTACACGGAATAAAATAATAAAACAGGACAAATAAACATGGACAGATAGTTTGGTTAACCATTGATATGAAGGCGTCTTCCTTTGATTGTAAACCGTCTTGTGTAAGAAAGAGTTAAATAATAAAAGTAAAAACAAGGTTCAATGGGCCTTAATACCATACTTAATTTAGCAACAAAAGGGTCAGAATATGTTGGCAATCTAAATTCACCAAGTGTCAAAAGAAGAGTTTGAAAAGCTGGATATGGAGGGTACTTTACTCAAACATACAAGTTGGATAGGGATGGCCAAGGTCAGATATATCTAGGTGCTTTCTTGGTATATGAGCAACTAACCCTAACCCCTAACACCTATTTTGGTTGCTCATATACCGAGAAAGAGGCGATATCTAGTAGTGGATAAATATAGAGATCTTGCCTAGAAATCTAGGCCCTCCTTTTAATTTAAAGGTTGAAATAGCTTGTGGAATCTCAACTAGGGCCAGTCCTTCATTTGGGCTAAGGTAAACACCATCTTAGGGGCCACATTCAAGTTGCAAAGATAAATGTCAAAATAACGTTTTGGGTGGGTAGGTGGTCAAAACTATTATGCTGTGATCTTACCATAAGGTATGCTATACTTGACGTTTTCATGGCTGTGTGGGTGGGTTTAGATAAAAACGTCAATTTGATGTTTTGTGTAGAAACTTGAATATAGATGTGGCCCCTTAATAGTGCAAAGGATTTGGCTTACTTGGCAATCTGGGCTAGCCCAGTTCCCATGTTCAAGCTCATATTGGTAGAGTCCACTCTACTGAATCAGAATAATTATGCAGGCTTGAAGAGTCAACTTTTATATCGCCTTATATTGAATATATATACATGTTTCCTTACAGAGCTATCTAGTATTTAAATATAAACGTTAATTTTATAGTTTAAATGCCACTTTAAATTCCCAAAATGCTAAGCTAAGCAATTTTAGCATACACAGACATATTAAAGATGCTAACACCAACTACCCCGTAGTACAAATTAGTACAAATTTAATACAGCTAAATACGATGGCTACATTTTCTGTATTTAATAATATATCAATATATAACAAATCGTTTCAACTGTTCGTTTATTAACCAACAAACCTTCTGAAGCAACAACACAAGCTTGCCATTTTAATACTTTATAGAACGAGAGAGAAGCTCGTCGTGTGAATAAAAGCATCAAATTTCTCGTCAAAAACACCCTTTTTAGGCTTGCCACGAGTTCCATATCAGGCATGAAACAGTCATATTCGAGGTCATGTACTCATGTCTCTCAAGTTATTTAACTTTTCTGGCAGTATTTATTTCAAACCATGAAGTAAAGCCTGTCCTAGCTAGGCATTCCGCCATATTTTCAAATGGATTGAGTACGATAAAACATCAATATTAAGTAGAATATTTTATTGGTTAACAAGAAAATTCAAACTCACCTAAATTGCCTCCTTCCAAATTTCTTTCCCGCTCAATTTGAGCAACGCGCCATAAACAATTAACATTCAATTGTCACGTGATCATGACGCATCGAACAGCAGGGCGCCCCCTGGAGATCAACGGCGATTTTTCTGAAAAATATTTCACGCTTGCAACTTGTTTTGCGACCTACAATGCAATTCAATTACGGTTGTTGGTTGTCCTAGTTGAGGGCTGGTCCTTTTCATGATTGCTTGAATCACCAAAAAACTGCGAGGCCGAAGTTGCAGGTTGACCAAGTGTCCAAGTTGCAGGTTGGCCTGTTCATATGCCAGCCGGGCTGGCCCGCTTTACCGGGCTGACTCACAAGATGCGAGATCCCGTCTCGTATGTTGGTTTTATATGTTTTTGAGATTTGATTCACATGGGAACCGGGCCAACCCGGTTTTCCGGGCTCCCTTTTGAGCGAGATCCCGTCTTCCCGGGCCGGGACACTTAGTGTCACACAGTCACAGCGCATGCTTTATCAAGAGATAAGAGCCGGGGAATGCTTTAGCGGCCTAAAAACAAGTCAACACAAGTAAGGAATTAACGAAATTAAGCCTCCAGCTGATGTAGTTGCCGACAATAAAAATAGTGTTTTTCGAAATAAATTTCGCTTTCCCGCCAAAATCACACGGGAATTTCTTGCTAGCACTTGCCGGGCTAGCCCGCCTCATGTGAAATTAAACAATTGACAAACTGACCCGGCAAAGCGAGCTATAGCCCGGCTCATATGAATAGGCCCCAAGTTGCTGCAATTAGGCATTTCCCGATTATCCTCGGCAACTTTTCGCGTTTTCAGGTTTACTGCAGAAATAAACAACTAATTACGGCAAAATGGAAAGTTCTAAAAAGCCCTAGCTCCATTTTCTGATGTTCATTTCTGGATTTTTATCATGTTTTCATTACAGTTGCCAAGTGAATTCAGTAAAAATACGACCTTGACCCCCCAAAATTCCATGCTTCTGTCGTCTTCCCAGCCGGAAAATTCCAAGCAGCTGGGATTTACCTATTTCTTCACAGAGAAAATGGGATATGTATTTGTGCAATGGGTTTGCACCAACAACTTTGGAAGGAAAAATTTGGTCCGGAAAATGGGATTGAAGTTGAACCCCTCCCCCCCCCCTTCACAGCCCTCCTTTACCTCTTTCCTCATGGAAAGCGATCTACTTAAAACGTTTTACTATTTTGTTCCAATTTCAAGGAACTAATCTTAAGAAGTATTAGCAATTAATAAACTAAAAATCTATATAAATTACATCATGTATGTGTCAAATTATCGTGAAATTTAGGTAGCAAGTAGGAGCAATTTTTGAATTTTTGGCACAATTTTTATGATTTTAGGAGCACAATCTCGAAACCTCCTTCAATAATTCGGCTGTAGTTCAGATGCCGTACGTAACCCAGGTATATGTACTTCTTATGATACCATTACACAGATCTTCAGAGGCTGGCTTTCATGCAACGTAGGCAAGGACGATTGAAAACATTGTACATCGCCGACTGACTACATGACTCACTGACTGACTACATGACTCACTGACTGACTACATGACTCGCTGACTGACCGACCGTCCAATTGACTGACTGACTACAGAAAGACTGAAGGAGCTAGAGAAAATTGGTGGTCTTGGATCGCAGATCATCTTCCAGTGACCATATACCACCATATACCTACCGATACCTTATACCTTCCGACCTTATAGTAAGTAGATCATCTGCTATCACTGGTACTTTTTATGACGTGCCCAAGTACATACATACATACATACATACATACATACATACATACATACATACATACATACATACATACATACATACATACATACATACATACATACATACATTATTCAGCTCACTCCCCATTGCATTTGGGGCTTTTCAGTGACCGATTACATCAAGTATCTAGCTTACCTATATTATGTATTATTTGTGATATTACTTTCCTAATCTGTCTATCCTAACCCACCCAGTCTTTACCCAGTCAACTTTCCCTGTGGGAGGAAACCGGAGTGCCCGGAGAAAACCCACGATTTTCGACAGAGGGTTGACTTACTCTTTTCACATGAGTGTGATGAGTAAAGTCCTCAACGAGAATCTTGCTCTGACGACTGCGCCACCGAAGCCCCAAGTGCAAGACTAGTACTTATCAGAAGTCATTCCTAGTTCGTGTTACTAGGACATGGAACACAATGGTTACCGACTTTGACCTCAGCATGGATAACATCAATTCTTATAAAACTGTCTTAAATAATTATTATTACGCATCATTGGCCCCAATTAACGTATGACCCAGAACGTTTAAGACAATTTGCTGTAAATGTAATGCATCGCGAAGCTTAAAGCGATCTATTGCATGCTGCTTTTAACAATTTTACACTTTACTATGAATAGATTCTTGTATCTGCATATTTTATTGTAACATATACATATCTATATCTTCTTATATACCGTAGATGGGTCCACAGTAATTGGCGATAATGCTGTTGTGGTCACCCTACCGTCTACTTTTTGTAAATATAGACGGTGAAGCTAATAAATACCAAACACTAAAATAGCTCACTTAGTTACTTTTCATTCTTTACTGTTCACTGTTTTACCAGAACCTTAAGATATCACTGTACGTACTTCGTTTTCAGTAGGAGTAACGAGATAAACGGAGATTACGATTTAACTAGTTGCATTTCGTATTCTGTGTTCAAAACTCAGTCTTTTGATCCAAGTAGGGAAAATTGAAAAGATTTTCAATTTAAAAAATTTAATGAAATTCATTTAATATAACATACATAATTGACACTGAACTAGATTGTCTAAAAAGTTCTATTTCTAAAATACTAATTTTGGGATTTGGTTAAAAACTTAAAATACTAATTTCGTCCGGTAAAATTCTAAAATGCAGCCAGCTTTTCATGTTTTCCTGACTGACATTGTCATTATGTATTGTGTTTTATGCATGACAAAATTTGATTTTGACCGCATATTTATACATACCAATTGCTGTAATAAAACTATTAAATAAGTATAAATAAAGAGACAGCCTTTGTATCAAGGTTGGAGGCTAGGTCACATAGCCTTGCTACGCGACAATCGCGTGGGTTTCCTGCGTTATACACGCGGTATAAATGATAATTTTCTTGCTTTTCGAAAGCGCACTTAATTTCTTTTGATGATATTTCCAACACATGTTTCCTCGAAGTGGAAGTGCTCTTAACTTCAATGAATATTTCTACACCATCTCCTTTGATAACAATATCATATGGAAGTCCTGACTCAAGGCGTTCATTGACCCAAATAACTTGATTATTTACTTCAATGTTTTTCATCAAGGTGTAGACACATTCTTCTCCCCAACGACCGATCTCTTCAGCGTTAGCACTTTGTGCTAAAGAAATCAACTCAGTTCCTCTGAGTGCAGTACCCAGATCAACTTCCTCCAGCTCAACTCTGACGTCATTAAGTTCCAATGGATGAACATATTGCGGGCGCGGTTGACGAGTGGCGTCATCATAAGGACCTCTTGCTGGGGTGCTGGATATGTTGTGGTCGCTAACAATTGAATTCAGTTCTGCAACGTTTGGTTGATATTGTATTACTTGTACTGCAGGCTGTGAATAGCTCTCATCTGATGACAGTTGCTCAGCCTGGTTTTCAGGCTTTATCGCCACATTGGACAGCGCCGCAGGGTCTGGGGATAGCCTGGGATCATGCTGTGGTTGAGCTTGCCAAACATTCAGAGCAGGAGCGGAAACAACTTCCATATTAGGGCTGACATAAGCATCCGGTGGAGCTGGCGGGGGCCAGGCTGCTAAGACTTCTTCTGTGGCAGGATTCTTGTTTCTTGTTCGGCCATTTAGTATAGAGGTACCAGGAGACTTCGGAGGCCAACATTGAAGTCCTCTCGGTTCCCCATCCGTCTCTTGCATCCCTATTATAGGTTTCTCAGATTCTGGAGAGATCATAGAATCAAGAGGAGGGAGAGTTTCATCAGGTGACTCAGTTGTCATGGAGATTGGTTTTGGTGGCGGTTCAGGAACAATCCATTCTGTAACATCATCAGGAAGAGAGTCCAGCTCTTGAGATTCCATGTAGTTTTCCACATCATCTTCCGATCTTTGTGTCAAGACATGAAGAAAATTGCCTAAGTTCCCAACATTCTCTGGAGGAACAAAAAGCTGTGCGAGTTCTTTGATGATATCTTTCGCGTCTTTGAGCTCACTGTCAGTCACATAAAACGCCAGGGAATTCATATTTTCAACACCACAAGTTTTTTCAACACCACAAGTTTTCTTGATTGATACCGTCATCTTTGGATGCGTAGATAGACGGTACACAACTTCTATTTCTTTAGCGCCTAAACATTGCGCATTGGAAAGAGTAGCAGCCATTCCTGACTCTTGATGTTTGTCGTGGTGGTCAGGATGTTTCCAGTAGAGGAACCGTTGAATGTACGGAATCCAGCGAAAGAGGAACAACTGTAAGGCGGGACATTCTGACACCAAGTTTGAAATTATCTCCGAAGACACACATTCTGAGAGATTTCGAATATCACAAACTTCTCTGAAGAATTTCACAACGCTTTTTCCAATGCGGGAATTTTCATCCTCCTCATTCGAGAATGCTTCATTTCTTTTTCCTTTGCGATGTTTTGGCTGCAAACCCATCTTTACGAAGTGAACTTTTTCCTCGCTAGCTTTCATCTCACTCGCTTCATTGTCTTTCTTCTGGGATTCAATCTCTCGGAACAATTTTGCGAGAGATTTATCATCACAAAACAACGGCTTCTCCTCCAGTGACACCCACTTTTCCTCCGTTGTTGGAAACACCTTCAAATTTAGAAGCTGACTCTTGACAAACCCCGTAGAATCTTGGACCAAACACTTTGTCGCAATTACGTCGTAAACTCGCATCATATTATCAACAATGGGTCCACTTGCCATTGAACTCTGAGAGGCGATTGTCTCCAGCAAGTTTAGGTACTCTTTCAAATTTGGACTTGCGTCGATTCCAAGAAAACCAACAAAGAAACTTTTAAGAAAGTTTGGGTAGTAACTGTTGAGCATTCTTCGAGGATCGGTTAAGATTAATGTCTCCTTCTGAGACACTTGCATCAAGTTTGATGGATCTTCCCAGTACATTCGTTTTCTGGGCAGGAAAGTTCCAAGAATCTTACGAGAGGTGCTTTCATGTGGTGCACGAGAGGTGTTATCAGAACGACTGGGTACAAACACTACAGATTTATTTTTAGTAACATCTTCCAGGTATTTATTCCTCTCGTCGCTGTTCTTGATCTGAATTTCCAGGAATTTATAGACATTGGTGATGTGTTCAAGACTTGTCGAGAAACCACCGTCCTCATTTCCAAGACTTTCATCAACCCACTTCATAAGTTCGGAGACTAAAGTATCAAAGTTCACACTAGTTCGGATCCCCAGAGCTTTTAGGAAATTCTCATTGACGAGAGAAGGAGTAGCATACAAAGCGTGGTCACCAAGCAAATCGACTACTTCCGGTTTGGGCATAAACGCATCGCGCGGACAACATCGTAGAGGCTTGGAACTAGATTGAGAAGATCTGGTTGGCAGCCATGATTTTTCTTTGAGGTTCAGGAAGAAAGATGAAAATGTCGGTCCAAGAACTTTCCCTTGTACATCATGATATGGCACATCCTTGGTGTATTTTGAATACATCTCATCCCAATGTTGATCAAGTATCTCAGCCAGTTTCTTCAACTCATCATTTGAACCAGAAGACAACAATATTTCAAGTTCACTTGATCCATAATCCTTTATTATGTAACTGCCAGTAGCTTGACACCAGAAGTCGCTGAGGGATGACCACACTGAACTGGGCTATATAAAGAAAGGATTTCCCCCAGTTAGATTTATTTGATTAATTTGTTAATAAATTTTAAACAGAATATAAACACTTGAAGGGATTGGTTACATGGGTAGTTAAATTCTAGTGTGATTTTGTAAAAGTAAGTTAAATGTACATGTTGAGAAAACACAACAATATTTGGACTTAGCATTTTGTAATTAGTATAGGTTATCATGCGACCACACTCTACTAAACTGTGCCGTACCGTACCATCATGTTTTTGTTTGACGTCGTGCTGTGTTTTACGGCATTGTGCATTCGTCTTTGTGCAAGTGAACATGTCTGGTTTAAGTAGGTTAGACTACATGTATCTCACAATTTCTTCCAAAAAATAACTCACCAGGGTGGACTTGCTCAATGTAACATCCTTCCTTTCTATCGCGAGGAAATGAACAACACCAAGTGCTGATAGGAATTTCTCCCAAGAGATACGTGATTCTTTCGCTGAAGTAATGTAGCTATTATCAACAACTGTCCACGGAACACCTGGGGAAACGAAATTGGGAATTAAGAGAATCTTCTTCAAAAAAGACAGATTTTATGAGTGAGTCTAATGTGTATACTCCGGTAATATCTCATTGGAGAAGCAGTAAATGGTGTACGGTGGGTTATGTGTCTCCAGAAAAAAGTTTTGTAGGTTTTCAAGCACCTTTAATTAGTCTGACAAAAAGCTCTCATCACAAGTCAAGCTCGGTCAAGCATACTTAGGTCATGTAGAGTTTGACAAACAACTACCAGCTTCTACTGTAAGAAAACCGTAATGGCTTTGTGTCAGACATGTAAGAATGTTTACTTTCATTTGTTCAATTGCTGTGTTTCACTAAGCGCTATCGTGCAGCAGATGCTGTCAACAACACTTCTGAAGTTGACCATCATTTACGTACTGCCCCGTAACCTTCACTGAGCCCTACCAATACTGGGAAACTGTAGACAAGCAGCACTAACTGTATCTGCTGCCATCCTATTCATGCAAGAATTTCGATAATTCACAACAGAACTTACTTGGAAACTCCTTTTGAAGGTTCGTTTTATTTCCATACTCAACAGTAAAATGGACAGGTTCCAAACTGGGGTTGACAAATCCTGTACTAGTTTTGACCGACGCACATGAACGCAGTTCTTGCAGGTTACATACAAGTGGGTCTAAATCCCACTGATCTTTGATGTAAACAATATAGCTGAAAATAACATCTGGATGGCTGACCTGAAATATTACAAGACAGAGCTCAATAATTGAATTATATAATCATCAGCTCATCCAAACAATGTGGTTTAGGCATGGAACTAGCAACAGAACAGTCTGACTCACTTGTTTCTTAGTGCTGTTCGAGACTTTGTAAACATGTTTAGTGATAAAAGACACAAGTCCATATCATATTTGGGAAGACGTACAGTGAATTAGTGAAATATATTTCACGAGATATTTAGTGATTACAATCTTAAAATGGATTTCTATTCGAAAGCAAGATCGGTCAGACCAATTCTACAAAAACGGACCTTCTGCAGATTAGTTCCAATTTTTCCGGTCAGAACAGTCGCAACCCCAAAAGTTTTGTATTCCATCATCCAATTTGATCGATCTGACAGGTCTGACCGTGTTAATGAAAAGCGCATGTAGCAAAGCCCCCGCTAACCATCCGGTCCTTTTACGATATTAAGACGAGTTTCAAAAACAAAAATCATGTCTCACCGGTTTGTTTTGTGCTGCCTGTAGGGCAGGTATGATGTGGTGTTTAATGAGATCACGTGACGTTAGACACTTGACTTGCAATCTTTCAAGAAGTTTTCTCACTTGAGATCTTCCAATATCGTCCAGACTTTCTAAGATCAGTGGATGTAGTGAAAGCATCTGTCTATGTACGATCTCAGCTGCTTTCCTCGAAGCTACAAACCGATTAGAAATGATGAAACTGGTCAATTGAAAATGAAAGACCTTAAATAAAACGGTACTGAAAGTTCATTTCAGTTCATTTCAATTCAGAGATCGTACCGTTTCCCCCCGGCTAGAATTGAGCGACAAACCGATATTCCTATATATTCACGGTACTTAGTTGGTACATTAAGTATGGTTGGTACCGGTATGGCCATATTAACGTATATCTAAGAAAATATGACTTATATTTTGACTTTTTCATCTTCAGTAGCAAACATTTTTACCTTTGGTTTTTGCTTGTTCACCTTTGATTGTGTCTTGAAGCGGTAGGAATATAGGTTGACCAGAAATTGGGGTACACTGTCCTTGGGAGAGCGGGAAAATATTAATCTGAGCGATTTCCTGTAACGTCTCATCACTACAATCTCTCTCGCGTTCCAAACACCGATAAACACTGCATAACCAGTTTGCAACCCACTGTGCAAACTCCTTGAAGAATTCTGTAGTGTCGTCTTGTTGAGTCTCCATGTTAAGTTTGACTTCGCTGGCGATAGTTTTGCCAATGTCAATCAAATGTTGACAAGATACGGTTTCAATTCCTAGAACTCGGCGCAGTGGAGCATGAAGGTATGATCTGAGGTCAGGATGTAGGTAGTACTTGTTAAGATAACGGTTGAGAATCTGGTCACTGATAAGTTCCTCTATCAAATAATCTTCAGCTACTACAACTTGAGATGGAAAAACCCATTCGATCTCAACTTCACTGTCTCCAGCTGCTTCTGAGCGATCCGATTTACTATCGATGTTAAATGTCGAGTCATTGGTTGAATATTTAGTAAGGACAGGGATACATTGTTTTCGAGATATTCCCTCGAGAATGGTTTGTGTTACTGGTTTGAAGAAATCCAAAATTTCATCCTCCAGTGGGATAAATTGTAACAGTTGTACAATCGAGGCCACACCAAGGAAACATTCGTGAGCCTACAAAAGTATTTTTTTTAATTGTTTTGTTTTCGTGAAAACACCACGATATTTAATTACTTTGGGTGACGCAAATTCACGGGTGCGAGAGCAAGTTGCAATTTGTTTTTGGCCAACGTGCTGTACAATTGATGGCTTATCATCCGTTTACACGTTATGAGCTAATACACTACAATCAGAGCACGCGTTATATACATGTTATTTTATAACTTGTCATCCTTAACATATTTACCAAATTACGTCGCTAGTCGCAATATAAAAGGTTCTGAAGCCAAGAGCTTAATCACGAAAGTGAGGCTTTTTAGACAAACCGACGTACAGTACTTTACATACCAGAGTGTATTTGTCTAAGCTACCTAATGAAGACAAAAAAAACACTTCAATGCTTCGAGCGAAAGCCCTTCGTCAGTGCAAAAACCACCACAACATTTCACGTTTACAAATTGCGACTTGCGATTTTCTGAACAAATTTACGAATGAACTTGCTGTTCACCTTAAAATCATCAAAAGCTTGAACAAAGAGCCTGGCGATTTCCTGACGAAGCCATTGATTCCAAGCACTGTCCCTATCCACGTCTTCTCTTGATGAAGGAACGTCAAAGTCTGCTTGGATAATGAAACGAAAACCATAACTTCGCAAAGGAAGGAATGCAAACACTGGTTGTTGAATTAACGACTAAAAAACAAATGAAGAAAGTTAATCAGCAAAATGTTTAATCACATGTGTTGTCTCACCATGCATTGTCAGATTAACTATGAAATATTTATTATATACAACGGCACGCTGAATACACATATATGACAGGAACAGTGATAATTCACCTTCGCCTGAATGAAGGCTGTGACATTCTCCAAGGATATTGCAGACTCTGAACTACGTGATGGTAAAGGAAATGCTAAAGCTATCTCTGTACTTTCAATATCTTCTTTCATCTAAAAATAGAACATCAAATCAAAGAAACTATGTTGAAGACTTAAGCTTTGGTGACGTTGTTACTTTCTGTTATTAAAACGCGATTATATCGGCTTCTTTGTTCAAAAACATACTTCAACATATTTCTGATATCCCCACGCTACGCAAGGACCTATCTAAGGCGCGAGATCTATTGTTACTTACAGATGAAGCTGAAAGTTCTTTCTTCACAACAAACCACAGGTCCACCCCATCGGAATGTCTAATTTCAATCAATTTGTCACCACAATCACGTCGAAACATCTCACGAGTTGTGTTGGAAACCTGCAAGCAAAACAACAACGACGCATATTTAGTATTCGTACCCTAATCGTACTCTAAATATTAACCGTTATACCCAACCCGATCTTATAATCTTAACCCTAATCCTCATTCTAAACCTTAACCTCACTGTTACTTTTCTGAAACTAACCCCAATCCAAAGCCTAATCTTAACCCTAATCCTCATTCTATTAGTGCCGCAACTTGCAACAAAAGCTGATTTCAACGCATGTTAAGCAGAAATGTCTACGAATGTTGTCTCAGGTTTGGTTACTTATGCGTCAACATTTTCAATTAACATGCGTTGAAAGCAGCTTTTGTTGCAAGTTGCAGCAATTTTGTTGCCCGTATTACTCTGCCTTTATTCTCCAACCTTAACTTCTACTGTTATCTTACCCGGATACTTACCCTAATCCAAGACCTAACGCTAACCGTAACTCTTAATGTCAGGTAAACGTAACTTGTTCAGGTGTAGGCGCATGCAGTTAAGCACTGGGCAAACTACAAAACAGAGTTGCGGATACATTGTTTCCTAATCATATTTCTCGACGGCGGGCAACTAGGAAACATTGTCTATTGTCTCCACAACAAAACTCATACTACCGAAACATAATTTCTCTTGATTTGCTGGAACATATTACGCAATAATGGTGGGAAAATGGGAAAACATTCGAAGAAACACCGGGATTTTCAAATGTTTCCGAAATATATATAATGTTTCCAAGTTTATCTGGAGCATTGAATTAACAGACACATTATATTGTGATATTACATACCTCATCATGTATCTTAATCTGCCTCAATCTTCTTAAAAACAACAACAAAGACGGCTGGATGTCGTGAAAACGAGCGATCAATGTTCTTTTCTGAGCATCTTTCATTTCTTCCTTCAGTGGTAAAACAATGCGTGTTGTCCAATCATTCAAAGCTGGGTTTTTTTCTGTCTTGGTTGCACACCAGTGAGGCAGGATGTAGCCTGTTGGACCACTTTTAGCATCAAATTTGATATGATATCCATTTGAATGAACCTCTGGAGTGTCCGTTATCCTGAACACTGATTTGAAACCAATTCCTTTTTGACCTTAAAGAAAATTAATGAAACCATGAGTATACATAATAATATATATAATAAGTAAAATTTTACAAATATGAACACATATCTAGAGCAGCAGTTCATTAAAAACATTCCCAAACAACAATGTCAAAATCAAAAAAGACAAAATAGTGGACGCATTTCTGCAGAAGCATACGTTAACGTTTACATGTCCATTAAGCGAGATCCAGTGCATGGTGGTTAAATTAACAGGGGGATTTGCCGCTCCAGGGCATAAGAGCGAGCTTGAGGGTTCTTATACATACTTATATACGTGGTTTGAGAAACAAGTCAAAGTTAATAAAGTAACATATACAGTCATAATGTGACGATAAAATACCATTTACTATGTTACATGCCTGTTGATTGATCACACGGAAAGCATTATTAAACATGGCAGAATAGAACCAAGGGAAATAATTTCTGTGATTATAATTCATAACGCTTAATCTTATATGGGGGCTCGACGAAAAAACAGATAATATCTACCGTTCAACTATAACGGTACATGATATGGATTCACGGTATTGCTTAAAGTTCGCTATAGTTTAACATTACGTTTTCACTTCCAAATTCCAAGCAAATTCTCAGCAAAATTTTTTTACTCGGCAGAAAGTACTTACCGATGTAACCATAGCGTTGCTTCCCTTTGGTGCTTTTCCCAACATCACATAATGCACGGATATTTCTTTCTTCAAATCCAACCTCGTTGTTAAAAACTTCAATTTTTTCAACATTGACAAAGAACGCAATAGAAGGAGACGACAGATTATCACTGTAGCGATTATCATCAGCATTCTGTACCAACTCAAGCACAAAGTGAGTGTCCTTTGAGTACAACTCACTGGATAATCTGTGTAAACCACGCCCTTCTCGTGATCTTTGGTTTTCCATCATTTGTCTGTGTTCAGGAGGAAACTCGATACCGATACCAAACTCATCATGACGAATGGAATCAACCACAGCTTGACATTCTTGTTCTTTTGCACTCGTAATTGCATCGTTTTCTGAGAAATCTGCATGAAAATCCCATAAAAAGTAATATAAGATCGAGGAGAAAAGCTTGACACGTCATTTGACGTGATCTACGGTAGAGTATGCCAGGTGAAGAGGTATTATTCGTCTACAGATAGTAGGCCACAGAAATGACATCATCTGTTCACCTATAGTAGCTATGCGCCATGGCTAACAACCAATCAAAACTATTAATTCAGATATTACCTGTGGTAACAGATTCACTTATGTCATCCTGATCTATTATCTTTTCTTCAGCAACAAGACCATCCTTAGCATCAGTGAATGATTCCTGAGAAAGGACGTACAGTCAAACCTGTATTAGGCGGCCATGCGTCAAAGTTCCAAAACTATTCCCTATAATTTACCGTAGATTACCTCTCTATTAAATGGCCATCTCTATTAAGCAGCCACGGCCACCTACAACTGGTCCCAATTAGTGTCTCAAACGGCCAACCTAAATCTCTACGCACAATCTATGCCGTAACACGCCCGAAACTAAAACTTGAGCTAAATTAGAGACTTTAGAACATTAAATTGGTGTTGTTTTGTTAACTACTTGTTTGTTATTTAACATTTTATTTGTTACTGTTACCAGTGCTTTGGAATTAAAAAGGAACATTTGACCACACCCAAGGCTCACTGTTGACGTTCCTCCATTAAGCGGCCACCTTTTTTAAACGGCCACAAAGCCATTCCCCAAGGGGTGCCGTTTAATAGAGGTTCGACTGTACAATGTAGGATTAAGATGCTAAATAGTCACCAATCAGCGGTCATTCACCAGTAGAATCACAAAGCTTTTAACAACGAGACCATAACATGATGCCTCTATACCATATACTACTTTAGGTGATTTAATCCACGCCTTTTTCTGGTAAGTGTACTCTATCTTATGAATTTCGGTTTAAGAATAATTTTTGAAATCCTAACTACAATACCTTTTCCACTTGATGATTCAAACTTTCCAGCTTCTTTACTTCAAACTCCTCCGCTACAACGATGACGTCTGTCGTTTCCTCTTGTTCCTCCTCACGTGACTCAATAAACTCAAATTTCCTCTTAAAATCTTGCTGCCAATCCGAAACACCAAAATGAATTCCAAAAGAATGAATCATAGATTTCTCTTCAAATGTTTCACAATATTTCAAAACCAAGTCTGGCGTTTGAGCGTTTCCAAAAACAAATTTCAATGGCTCAATGAATATCTAAACAAAATAATTTTATAGATGATTATTAGATGATTATTAGGTGATTATTAGATGATTATTAGATGATGATTGTTGTTGTTGTTGTCGTTGTCGTTGTTGTTGTTGGGTAAGACTACTAATAATTACGCCTAGCTTCCCCAGGGCCCTTGCCTACCTGTGTACTTGTATTATATTATATGTTAAATTTTAAGACGGTATAATTGTGATAAAAAGTCCGACATTACCTTCATGCCCAGAGCGTAACGCATCAGTGGAGGGACACGTGATAAACATTTGATTGCAAACTTAATGACGTATTTAGTCGATTCCTCAATTGTTTTCGACTCTACATTCAAGGATAAGAATGCTTCTTTCATGTGACTGGCTAACAATGCTAGAGGTGCTTTCTTCACTCCTCCGTATTGGAAAACCAACGATACTAAATGACCTGAAGTTCCAATCACATCACCACGTTTTGCACACTTCAAGAAAATATCTGTCGAAGTCATACGCGTTATCCGTAGTAACGATCCTGACGATGTTTCTATGGCAACGAGGTCACGTGGATAAACCTTATCGTTGACTTTGGCTGGGTTATGGTCGGTTGAATTATTTCTGAGAAACGACTTAAGGTTTCCATACATAGGTTCAAAAACTATGTGCCATTCAGACCATGCTACGAAGTCTTCCAGCAATGGTGTTTGATACAAGCACGTGAGAACATTATCCACATCTTGATAACCCAGGACTCCAACATGATTTGTCCCTTTATGTTTGCCTTTGTCAGGCCCTTGCACGTAAATAGTTTCCAAGGTATCAGCTACTAAACATGCTTCATAGACCACTGGTGTTTTACCATGCTGTTGACTCCCTTGTTCACGTGCTCGGGCAATCAAAGCATCCAACGACCTTTCATCCAGGTTAGTACTCAGGTTCCTGTACTGCGCACGGACAGCTTTGTGTAGTTTTGTCTACATTGAAATATAGATTGCAATTGTTATCAGTACATTAAGTATAAGATTATTTTCCAAATTTTATTATTCAAGCTGCTGTCACAGGGTAAATCATGACCAAATATTTTTACAGATTAAAATCAAGAAGAAGAGATGTGATAAAGAAAACGAAGATGAAAATGAAGAAAATTAGAAGAAATTAGGGAGTTATGTGTTGAAGTTATTCGAAGTTGATGTTGAAGCGAAAAAAATATTAGAAACGGAGAAAAACGCACGAGGAGTAGGAGAGAGAGGATAGGAGAATAGAAGAGGAAAGAACGAGCAGAGTGGATGGATGGATGGACGGACCGACGGATGGATGGAAGATTAGATAACATTATTTTTAAATTGTTAGCCTTGATGGACTCATAAGCATTGCACAATTTATACATAAAATTGACTATTCCTCTTTTTTAAAAAGGAATACCCAGAGAAAAAAATACACATCGTGTCACTAAATGACACATCATCTTCAAAAAACATCTTTGGAGCACTAATTTCTTAAACGTGATAATCTCTACTTGAACCTTACCTTCTCTGAGTCAACACCACACTGTTGTAAGAGATCAATAACGTCTGATATCCCTACACCAAGAGCACTCTCATCTGGCCGGGCAGAAATAGGAATCAGAGTTTCTAACTCCTTGTGTTCTGAGAGAAATTGAACAAAAGAGCCTTGACCAAGATCTCTGAATGTTGTAAATCCTCTATAATGATCAAGGACACTATCTTCCACTCTTGCAAGCAGTTTTAAATCAATGGATCTTGACGATTTTCCAACTAACCACCGTTTTACTTCACTGAGTAGTTCCTCTATAGATATGAAAAAATACTTTATAACTTTCTAAATATAATTTTTTGTGATGTGTTTTGTCGCTACAATGTATACTTTTCTTACGAATACGCGTCTGTGTTGTATTAAATATATTTATTATATAAACATAAGTGTTATATAGAGTTTTATGCCACTGAGAAAAATCGTATTTAAACACACGTAAAAAATACGATATTTTTACGTGTGAAAATATCATTTTTGCAAGCCAATCAAAAACCTATTACTATTTGTGTACTATTTACACATTTGTTTTGAGTTTCTATATGAATTGTCGTGTGTTTATAATTTGTTTATAAAATAAACAGAATAGTACATGGTTAAAGAGAGAAATAAATTCCATATTTCCGCGCAACCATGTAATATTCTCTATATTATCACTCGCTTCGCTTCGTGATTGCATATTCAATAAAACCCGGACGCTTATGTTATAAAAATTACTTACTGCACATATAACATAGATCTTGTACCATATTAATTGGTGTACTGCATTATTTGTTTTGTACCGTGCGTGCTCAGCTCTATACATCCTCTGTGTTCCTTTGTATACAGTAGTTGTAATTTCGATGGCTTGAGTTATTTATTCATTTCCACTCAAATGACACTTTGTGCAATAGGAAAGATTGTTTTTTGTGTCAGAATTACTTAAGTCTATATACTTGTACATGCAATATGTTTCGGTAGATATTGTGCAAGTTTCAAAAGATATATTATATACTATAAACGTAGACTCACCCTGCGTGGGACAGGTGATATCTCCATCAGGATTATCATCATCTGATTTAGCCTGCAATGTTTCTTTAACCACATCAACTGTATTCTTTGCTTTATTTTCTTGTGGGAAATCATCCACAGGCTTGATCAGATCACGGCAAGCTTTATGTAATGCTAACTGAAACAGTTTGCGGCTTGGCTTGTCAGAGTTGCACATCATAACAAACTCTCTGACCTTCTTCTTTGTTTTTCCTTGAAAGTACTGTTCACAATATGCAAAAAGTTTTTGCAATATTTCAACTGGTGAAAGATCCAGTAATTTGTTTACCAGGGCATCAGGATCGTTTATGGTAGAACCAAGTACTTGTTTCTTGATTCTTGGTATTTGTTGTTCTATTTCTTCAGCAAGTTCTTTCATCAGCTTTTTTTCTGCTTCTTTTCTGTTTGCACTTTCAGCAGAACAACAGCTCTTAATGCTCTTCAACAACAAACGATATCACAAAAATCAAAATATGAACTACCCATGCATTTATCTACGTTCATATGGTTATATGCTTATTCCACCATTACTTTTTATGTATTTATGTTTCTTTCTTTTCAACTTTTCTTTCTTTCTTTCTTGCCTTTCCATTTGTATTGTATTCTATCTTTTTCATATTTCTTCCTTTCTTTTTTCCTCCATTTTCCTCCCTCCCCCGTTTCTGCCTGACTGTCTCCCCCCCCTCTGCCTGACTGTCTCCTCCCCTTCTGCCTGACTGTCTCCCTCCCCCCTCTGCCTGACTGTCTCCTCCCCTTCTGCCTGATTGTCTTCCCTCCTCTTCTGTCTGCCTGTCTCTCCCCCCCTCTGCCTGACTGTCTCCCCCCCCTCTGCCTGACTGTCTTCCCTCCTCTTCTGTCTGCCTGTCTCTCCCCCCCTCTGCCTGACTGTCTCCTCCCCTTCTGCCTGACTGTCTCCCTCCCCCCTCTGCCTGACTGTCTCCTCCCCTTCTGCCTGACTGTCTTCCCTCCTCTTCTGTCTGCCTGTCTCTCCCCCCCTCTGCCTGACTGTCTCCTCCCCTTCTGCCTGATTGTCTTCCCTCCTCTTCTGTCTGCCTGTCTCTCCCCCCCTCTGCCTGACTGTCTCCTCCCCTTCTGCCTGATTGTCTTCCCTCCTCTTCTGTCTGCCTGTCTGCCTGTCTCTCCCCCCCTCTGCCTGACTGTCTCCTCCCCTTCTGCCTGACTGTCTTCCCTCCTCTTCTGTCTGCCTGTCTCTCCCCCCCTCTGCCTGACTGTCTCCCCCCTTCTACCTGACTGTCTTCCCTCCTCTTCTGTCTGACTGTCTCTCCCCTCTGCCTGACTGTCTCCTCCCCTTCTGCCTGACTGTCTTCTGCCTGACTGTCTCCTCCCCTTCTGCCTGACTGTCTTCCCTCCTCTTCATTCTCTTTTCTTCTTTTTCATTCATTTCTCCATTCATTTATTCGTTCATTCATTCATTCATTCTTTCTTTCCTGTTTCGCTTCTTTCCTTTCATGTTTTTATTATTTCATCCATTCCCTCTCCTCGTGCTTTTCTGAAACACTAGGGCCGGTTGTCCAAAAGTGGATTTGCCTTAACCCTGGACTAAAACTTAATCCGTTACTTTCGTCTGATTAGCCAACCATTTTAGTTCAAACGTCACATAACAAAACCCTCATTTGCTCACGGCAAAGTTATAAAGAATGCAGTTAAACTGTACAAGTAGCGTCTCTAAATTCCCTTCCTCACTTTTCACTGATCCGGGATTAAGCTTATCGACGTTTGAAAACCTACGCATGTGTCAACACTGATGCTTCTTAAAAAGTAAGTAGTAATTTTTTCTGCATGCCCACAATGGGTCTTACCTTTATTATCAACCCAACGCTATCTATTTTAACGCCAAGTTCATACAGCGTTTCACAGCTCATCTGTTCTGTTAAATACTCAAGAAACTCAGTTATAACAACTTTGTTTGACCAGCCATTCTTCGACATAAACTGTTTTAAATATTTCATAACTTTCAGAGTTGTGATTTCAGGTGGGTCTAAATTGGATGGAAATCTGAAATACTCGTAGACACGAGGATGTTTAACCAGAGGACCAACTTTCAAGTCTTGATAATCCTGAGCTCCAGGGTAAAGGTTGGCCAGATATTTACCCAGTTCATGAAGAGTTGACACTGAACGTACCATCACAAATGCTTGGATTGATGCATTGATCTGGAAATAAAATAGAGAGTTTAGAAAATACTTCCTAGCGCTTTTTTAGGGAAGGTATGGTGAGTTATCCCATCTTTTCTGTCCGTCCACTAGAAAACCCTGGGAATAACTTATTACAATGTTACTAAATTATCTATTTAACCTGTGTCAGATTATTGAAATGACCATACGTATTTCTCCTGTTCAGTACATGTCATGTCTTCATTTTTATTAACATTATTCATTATTAATTGAAAAAGTCCTCAACTGTTTATATAGGTAACAACCTATCCAAAGAGAAGATAGCTATGAGAGTTGGTAAAGGCTTGTAAAACACATAAAACGTTTTCATCCAACGTGGCTATTTAACCTCATTTTTCGGCAACTGCCTCTCATATTTCTCACTCCGATCCCTTAAAGACCCTGAGACCAAATTTCCTCTAGCTTTTACTTAAGGCCATGTTACACGAGGCAATTTTCGCTGCAACTTGTCTCGCAACGGCGTTGCATTGCAGGTCGCAAGGGAAATTTCCTCGTGTAACACCCCTATTTTGCAACTTGTGTCGCAACGAAAAATTGCGTTGCAAGTTGCAGAGAAAGTTGAAGCAGCTTCTACTTTTCACGCTTGCTCACGAGAGCGTGACACCCCTGCAACTTGTCTCGCAGTGTTTGTCTCGCAAAGAAAAAAAAAAACAGAGTGACACAGAACCTGAAAAAAGTGTGAAGTCCGCTGTGCATACGCATTGTGCATTGCCAACACAGTGCAACAAGCAAAACAAGTTGCACGTCTGACGTCGTGTGCAATGTTTTTTTCCAGCAAACATTGCGAGACAAGTTGCAGCGAAATTGCCTTTTTAAGCCCTAGAGGGAACGTTTTATTTTGTATTTCTGCTTATGCTTATCTCACTCGTGTGAACCAGGCTTAAGACTTAAGGCCATGTTACACGAGGCAATTTTCGCTGCAACTTGTCTCGCAATGTTTGCTGGAAAAAAACATTGCAGGTTGCAGTGACACGTCAGACGTACGCAACTTGTTTTGCGACCTGCAATGTTCCTGCAATGCGTATGCACAATTTTACAGCGGACTTCACCAATTCGCGGGTCACTCTGTTTTGTGATTGGTTCTTTTCCCAAACATTGCGAGACAAGTTGCAGTGGGGGTGTCACACGCTGCAACTTGTCTCGTAGCGTTGCGAAAAGTAGAAGCTGCTTCAACTTTCTTTGCAACTTGCAACGCAATTTTTCGTTGCGACACAAGTTGCAAAATAGGGGTGCTACACGAGGAAATTTCCCTTGCGACCTGCAATGCAACGCCGTTGCGAGACAAGTTGCAGCGAAAATTGCCTCGTGTAACATGGCCTTTAGTTATAATGGCATGTTTCACCATTATTAATTAAGCATAATCACACCATTAAGCACAATATCACATACACCTTCTCCCAACTCATTTACTTTTAAGTTAAAACAGTGGCGGACCCGACAAACCTCCCATTTACACTCAACATAGGCTGTTTTTAGCCCTTTTTAGGTCATAATTTCCGTAAAGGTGGGGCCCCCCACCCCGAAATTCCCGTCACTGAGTTAAAAGGGAGCTTAAGCAAACAGAAGGAAAACGCGAAGATGACGGCTATCAACATTGAATCAACATCAATTTACCATATACATGCAGGGTGTATCAAAAAGGTAATCCAACTTTTATAGCGTTTTGTGGTGCAAACATTTGATTTTTCACATTAGTAAAGATTTGGGTTTTAACTTTTGATTGACACCTCTTAAACTTTCCACCTCTGTGCACAATTAAAGCAGTACATAACAAAAGAAAACGCAATTAATTGTATTGCCAAACAATGAGCCTTAAACAAAAGTGTGACAACAATCAATATTTATGAAAAATTATATAATGTTATTTCATATGTTGGGCTTTCTAAATTAATATTCATGAATTTTAAATTTCCAAATGGGATATATTTTCAATAACAAGCTAAAAGTCTGATTTTTGTTGCTGTGTAAAACTTTTATCGATAAACTCAATATAAAACGCAAACAGACATGCTGAGTAAAGTTGGATTACCTTTTTTTGATACACCCTGTAATACAAAAGAAATGAGAAATTCAAAGTATTTGTTGCATGTGGTTTAAGATGTCGTTCAGCCGTCCAGGATTTGTTAGGACACATTTTAGCGCCCTCCAAGGAGAATCGTTATTGGCGAATTATGGCCATATGCGAGGTGCAAATCACTCCTAAAAAGTGATTTTTCTGAAGCCGTGAAGGTGTACGAGATGTAAATCAGTCATTTGCCCCTCGGCCAAATGGGCGATTGTTTTGGAAACCGTCAAAACCGTCAACCGTCAAAGATATAACTACGGAAGAATGGCAAACTATTTAGCTGTATAAAAGGCATTTTCAAAAATATACGTTAAAACCGCCAGGAGCCAGCTACCGCGTGTAAATACTGGTTTCAAATTTTGCTGAATAATTGACAAAAGATTCTTCACTGGAAATTTAGATATCGGACGTACATTTAGCGCTAGATGTCCTCAGGCTCTAACCTAATCATTTTTCCAGTGGACACACATCAACGTTGTTAAACTGCTGGAGAGGGGGGCATGGGGGAGGCAAGTGCCCCTCCTACCCTTTCCTAAGGGGGGACAAAAAGTGCCCTTTATTATAAATGAAACAATAATAGAACTGCAAAGAAAAGAGAAACTAGACAATCAGTTCATATTGCCAGTATTGGGAAAGCCAATTTTCTATTCTTTTCATTCTGTTCTTCTTTTTATCAATTTGTACATAGAAATAACGGTTAATTTGAGATCATCGAAAGGGCATGGCTGCAAAACATTTTCTTGACTTTTTACCGATGTTCACATTGATTCCCCCCAGCCCTGCCATCACGCCAGTATGCCTGACTGCATGTTCATGATGTGCATGACAGATGTACATGGTCTATGCTATAGCAAAAATTGGGGGGAGAGTAATTGTATATGTTTCTCACTTTGTCCTTGCCCAGACTATATAACAGAAACTATGCATGCCTCCTTAATTATTTATAATATTCAACATTAATGGCCATGTTGTATACCATGCATATATCAAATTCTCTGTTGGGGGTTATTTATTTCAGGCATCTTGAGGGGGCTTAGTGGAGAGGGTGGCTTAAAGGAGGTGGGTGGGGGCATAATATAGGCGGGGCTTATTGATTTAGCAAGAAACAAAGTAAGTAAAAAGGCTAATGTGAATTTCATGGCAAAATGATAAATCTAATCTAAAATCTAATGATAAAATTTAATCTGTTTTTTTTGTTGTCAAGGGCAAAGTTAATAGAGGGAGACTTTCTCTAAAAGGGGGGGGGACTTATTTGGTGGGGTTAAATAGAGGACTTGGATGGTGTAACCAAGTAACAAACTGTTACCACATGTAATGACAAATATAATTTAAGGTATTATATGGTTAGATTGATCAATACTCTTTGCTATTGTATGAAAGTTTTGGGGGCCCCTATAAATAGGGCTGTTCATATGATCCCACTTACTCACCTGGTGGGACATATATTTCCATGTGGTCATATGGAGTTTTTCATCCCGCTTGCCAAGATGAAATTACAATGTAGCTTATAATTAGCGCTTGCAAAACTTGTACATTTCATGCATGCAACACAAATATTTTAACGATTTTTTTGCAACAAAAAGCATTGATGCTTGTTTGTAAAACAAACATAAAACTATTAATGTAAAAATCGTGAAAATAAGCGGCAAAATCTGAAATTTGGTTTCTCGACTTCATCCCAGTAAGCGGCTGGCGTGTTCATATGGAAAACTTTTCACCAGCCTATAACCTATGGTCTTGGCTCACAGAGGCGGGATCTTGCCAAGCAGGCCAGCGCGCTTTCTCATATGAACGTGAAGCAAGATCATAGGTAGGCGGGATGTCTCGGTAACCGGGATCATATGAACAGGCCCTAACTTCTTTATCCTCAATGGCCTTCCGGAAGGGGGAGAATCAGAAAGACATTACTAAGCCTAATTGTGCCAGTCACACCATCCAGCCCTGATATACATCTCTCAATCCATCAAGCTTCATATGGACTTCCCATCATATTACCTCACGCAGCTTTCTTAACAGCTCTTTTATTCCTGGAATATCTTCTTCTTTGCGATAATTTCCAAGTTCCTTTACTCGCTGTACTTTAAATCTTTCAAACAGCCTTTTAATAACCAAAGTAACCTCAACATAATGATCTTTTGATAGTTCATCTATTATTCTATCCACCTCATTCTTGACAGCAGCATCATTTGGCACATCAAGTGCTTTTGAGGATGAACGAACATGGTTGGTCATGTGAATCACTTTGGGTTGCTTGTATGGCTGATATTCAGTGGCTGCAATTGGTTGGGCAGGCCGGGCATTTAAACTTGGAAAATGGTTTTGATATGCATGAAATGCCATTAATGGTTGCATTGGTAATGTTGGTAAAGCAAAAGCACTTGAAGATGTCGATATATTTGGGTCAGTTTTTATTGAAGTTGGCATATTTGGCACCGTGGAAACTGGCGAATTTGGTTCGGAGACATTTTCAGTATTAACTGAGCCACTATCACTTTCACTATCATTCTTACTCTTAGTCCTCTTAGACTTAGTCTTAGTTTTATCGGTGTTTTTATCAACCGGTAACTCAACAGTCTTTGCATATTTTCTTTTCGTCCTAGACTTGATAAACGTAGCGCTTCCTTCCTGAATGACTTCAAAATCATCACTCATGTGTTCCTTGACAAAATTTGCAATTTTCGTTTTTCTAGCGATTCCTTTACCAAAATGTTCTGCATATTTCTTCCTGATATTACCAGCATCTATTTTCCCACTTTCGTTGGCAACAATAATTCCTATTCCTTCTTTAATTTCAGCAATTTGTTTCTGTTTGTCTCTGTCATGACCGCTTCGAGCACCTGCCATTTTGAAACTGCAACTGTAAATTAATTAAACGACTCCCATTTTCATCATTTCATGGTCTTCTTAGAATTTCAGACTCTATTTCCAGGAAATTAGTTAAAAGCGGAAACATATTACTGTATTGTTTGCATTGTCACTGGTGTCACAGAATAAGTAATGCTGGTGCAGTTTTACAAAACGAAAGCGGAACCCAGATTTTTAAAAATACCGGGGTTCAATAGACAATTTGCATTATAGACTAAATTTTGTTCTAGGCAAGGAGAAGGGAATCAAGCACAACAGCTACAAAGAACATAATAAGATTAGTAAAATTGCAATGTTTGGTTAAAAAATGTTGTAAAATGCGGAAAATATAGCCTTGCAAAATTTGC
Source organism: Trachythela sp. YZ-2020 (assembly GCA_016169945.1). Lineage (NCBI taxonomy): Eukaryota > Metazoa > Cnidaria > Anthozoa > Malacalcyonacea > Clavulariidae > Trachythela > Trachythela sp. YZ-2020. The sequence continues at coordinate 2,315,836 of JADLSH010000369.1, forward strand.
AAATTTTGTATACTTTTGTATTACGTGCGGAAATTCCTACCACATTTCGATCCAAATGGGGAATTTATCGGAAATTTAGAAGGTTTTGTCGGAAATTTAGGAGGCTTTGCCCACCCCTCCCCAGTCCCCCCAACTATACCGGATTTCCTCAACTGCATCTTGACAACGCCGATAACAGTTGAAACAGCATGGTACAAATTAGTCTCCCTCGCAGCCGGTACGTAGTATTTTTTGCTTTAACGTCTGCGAAGAAGGCTAGGTACAAATCTGCTCCAGATTTGTTACAACTTGTGCGTTTTTACCTGTGTAGTATGTTGCAACATAGTCCCTATAATACAGTGTCTGGAAACGCGGCAAACTTGAAAGTTTATAGCCATGTCCGTGGGTTGATGTTGAGGGTGTACTAAGAGTGCACGTTTGTTTTACAAATGTTAATATTCAGCTGCACGGAGTTTACAGGCTGCTTCCTTCATTATGCTAAGAGAACAATGTGTGTATGAGCGTGAAGGTGCACAAACATGAACAAAAACATAGAACAAAAGCTTTAGATGCGTTTACAGACACTGTTATAGGGACTATTGTTGCAACCAGGTGTAGGGGTACTGAATCTACGCCTACTCACTAGACAATCCCACAGTGGCATAGCCGTAGAAACTGGGAGGAGGGGAGGGGGCAGAGGGGACGTATGCCCAAGTCTTTCTCTACGTGCCATTTTTCCCTGATAAAAATTGAAAAGTGCCCTTTTGCTCCTCTACTGACGTTGCTTCCCACGAATCCCGTGAAATCACACGTGAACATACACTAATTTTTACCATATCGTGAGCTGCTAGCTTCCTCCGCAACAACTCTTCTTTGGAAGCCTGGTTTCCATTTAGTCGTAACGGTCACTATTATATCGGGGTGGCCGATGTAATAGATTGTCAACTTGTGGACTGTCTTGCAAGAGACAATATTGACTCACACAATTTGACATCGTCGAACTTGACTTGGTCACGACAGTTATCTCAGTATTAGTTATGACCAAATGCAAACCAAGCGAGAATATTTCTTGCACAAATATTTCAAAATAGTGACTGGGTGGCATGGAGAACAAGTAGGATTTTCAGAAACAATGAAAAGACAATAGAACATTCAGATCACTAAATCGTGACTGGATGGCACTTTACGTAAGGCAAAAACAGCATTCTGTTTCTGGTCAGTGGGTTTGTGCAGAATTGACGTGACGACGCGGCTTTTTTTCGCCCTTTTTTTTTCTTAAGAGTTAATAAGCAGGCGCTTTTTTGGATAAATGGGTGAGTATTTTTCTATTTTTTATAAAGTGTATAGTGATTTTTTATGCTTTTAATGCTAAACTGTCACCAAATTTGCAGGTTTATATGTGCAGTACTTCATTTGGCAAGGATATTGATGGACCGTATTTGCAAAAAAAAACGTTGACGCCCACAGTTAAAAATGACGCGCGCGTTGACCAGAAACAGAAGTTTTTTTGGGCCTAATACTCAAATGCTAGTATTCAGCCCTTATTGTTTGGCTTCCGCCACTTTGGGTGGATAATTCCACTGGGCAAATTCAAACTAATTAAAATGAAATCCAACATGGTTGAGTTCTAGACATGTAAAACAGCCAGCTTTGTGTCACGTGACCGTGAAAGCAATCTATACTTAAATTTATCCAACGTGACGAAAATATCTGTCTTTGAATCCCTTCCAACCATTGTCGTCCAACATGACCATTTCCGAGTGCGTCATGTTAGTGCAATATAGTGGAACGACATAAAACGAGACTTGGAGGAAGTCTAGAGGAAAATGGAAGGGGGTAGGAAGACCACAGTAGCATCAAATTTGATTAAATAGCTCCTTTTGAACCAGCAAGTGAATCAACTAGAATATAGTAAAGAAATGGCTAAGGGGCCCTGCTTAAAAAATAGTTAAGAGTCCGCAAATTGGATCATGCATCGAAAAGATGTAACATTGATCTTGTATTATTTCTTCTTGCTCAATGCTGGTCCATGTTTCTCAAGTTTTGTGAGGACATTTTTGAATCACAAGCCTCATATAAAATACAAAACATGATATTTATTTACACTACATTTCACTGGACACTAATATAATTTCTATAAAGTATAAATGTTATATATTTACAATAAATACAAATGACAAACGTATGAATGTCAGACTAAAGACTTAAGTTTCTTCCATGGTTTTTGAAAGCGTTCGAAAAGCGCTTCACGTACTGCTGCGGTTAGTTTCTTCATGAGACAAACAGCAGTTGCAACTTCAAACCATAAATTATAGAGTAATATTAACTGTAGATTACCAAGCCAATCAAAACGACCAAATTCTCCCATCAAGTCGAATGTAGTGATTCCTGTAACACGAAAATATTTCGGTTATTAGATACATCAGGGTTAAAGCCGTTGATTTTTCTCGCCTTTGGCATTGCTATACGTCGATTCCAGTAAGCATTTTATATGGTACTACACATTGTGGTCAACTTCAAATGAATTGATACACGGCTGTGAACGACCAAATGGTGCTAAATGTTTCCATGACATGCATTTGCCACCAAATAGATTGGTTAATACATAAAGGGAACAGATTAATCACTCCATTGACCACTAAAGGGAACAGTTGACCACCATGTGCTGCACGATGTGCTGCACGATGTGCTGCACGATGTGCTGCACGATGTGCTGCACGATGTGCTGCACGTGTGCTGCACGATGTGCTGCACGATGTGCTGAACTGTCACACTCAGTGAAACCCATATTCTATGACAACGATGTTGACAAATGGATGTTTGTCAGAAAGGCTCAATTACATGTGTTCTTACCTAACATTCTTGCCAGTACGGGAAGAGCAGAACTGAGAACAAGCAAAACAACACAATTTGCTATTACCTACAAGTGTGGAAAACAAAGAGATAAATATATAATTAAATTACTTGTGTATGTGTTTGCTTCCCAGGGCCGGTTGTATAAAAAAGTAGTTAATGTTAACTACAGTTATGGCGAAAGTTAACCAATCAGAATCGCATATTTTGGACTTAACTACAATTTAACTACAAAACGGGTAGTTAATAAATAGCCAAGAGTTTTATACAACCGGCCCCAGAAAGACAGAATGTTTTCGAGGGTAGGCAAACAGGGGAATATTTGAGAAAACTGATCCAGATTAATAGATGTTTCCGCATGACAACTGCGTCCCCAGAGCAATATTAAATGTCGTTTTGTACAAAATGAACGGAGCGAGGGAGACGCGTATAATGGGTTTACATGAACCTTTCCCAACAGACCTTCGCGTGTCGCTCACCCATAGCAATACTTCATGTAGCAATATCATATAACCTACAACGTATATAGTGCCTGGGTACGAGGCTGGTAAGTTGGTAACACAATGTCTTAACAATTAAACAATACAGTACCTGTGTCATGGGCGTATTTTTTACAATTGGTGTAAGTTTCGCAAACCAAGGAAGACTATAAAATCCCATCAATGATGCAGCCATGAGATAGCTTATACTGGTTAAGAAATAAAAATCAAGTTTGCGTTGAACATATTGAACATTTTCCTTCTTTACTAAAACGTCTTCCCGCGAACAAGATGTGTGCTAAAAGGCGGGTCTCACTTCGCACTATTGCACAACTTGTCAGTCGATCGATCAGAACAAGAAAAATGTTACTTTTTCACATTGTATAACTAGCTTTTATTTAAGTATTTTATTTATTGTATATTAAGCTTCTATTTTTAAGTATAGTGCTTTAGAGATTCGAGCACTGATAAAACTGATAATTTCACATGTGAGATTATTTATGATAATGTGAAAATTATCGCTTTTGAAGTTTATGAAAATGGATATTTTATTTTATTTTATTTTGTTTGAAAAGACTGTCCTTTATATAATAAACAGAAAAATACATGGATGCTTGGAAATACCAGATTTATTTCTCGTGTTGAACATGATATCTCACTCGTTTGCTGCGCTCACTCGTGAGATATCATGTTCAACACTCGAAATAAATCTGGTATTTCCGCGCACCCATGTATTATTCTCTATTTATTTATTCCGCATTGAAGGAACAAATTATTTTTATTATATTCTGGTATTTCTCTACCACATTTCTCTAAAAGATACAAAATGAGTATGATCTCCAAGACTGCTCCAAATTTTCCCATCATTGAGGAAGAAACTTTCCCGATCACAACTTCCTTTAAAAGAATAAAACAACAATATGCTTATATGCATCACATCTGTCCTTTCTATATACGTCATATACAGTGATGCATATATACCAGATAAAATACAATACACTCTTATACAATATACGACCGAAAATGGTGGAAAATTTCTTTGCGGTCCATATAGAAGGAACGTGGAACCGCAGCCGATTCTGAATGCCTATTGTTTCGATTTTTTGTTGAAAAACCTAATTCCAATTGTGAAAATACCAGAAAATACCACATTGGTCATTTCGACAGTACGCACGATTATTATACTACAGCCACAATCATTGTGAATATTTGTTTTTATGTTTTCCAGAAAAGTGTTTAAGGCAGATTCTAGGAATACAATGGCAAGACAGAGTGACGAACAAACTAGAGAAGTCAGGCAAATGGCAGATATCCAATCCTATCGGAAAGAACGGGATAGCGATCATGCATAGAACTGCGCTTACATGGACACCTGAAACGAGGCCGATGTAAAACAACATGGAGGCGGACAGTTGAAAAGGAAGAATGAAAGCAGGGTGAAAGAGCTGGGATACACTGCAGCATAAGGCGTTGGACAGAATCAACTGGCGAAGGAGTATCGCGGCCTTATGAGCAAAAAAATCTGAGGCGATCATGGTATAAATATATACAATATACATACCATCTCCGAGTACATTCTAATATATTTCATGCAACCTTTTACGTATACGTACTGTACTAAAAGTTTGTCATTCTACTAGTGAACATACTGTCTATTTAATACAATACAATACAATACAATACAATACAATACAATACAATACAATACAATACAATACAATACAATACAATACAATACAATACAATACAATACATCACTTACTGAAGCCCTCATGGGTAATGGCTCGTCCATCAAAAGCAAGCTCAAAAAGTTCAAAGCAACCATTGCCATCGAAATTGCCTGTTAAAGATAATATACGATTAATTGGAAGAAAAGTAATCTTGCAAACAACAAAATGATGATTATAGGATCACAGTTTAAAGTGGTTGTCTATTTGATCAGCAGAAAACTAAATTTTGTCATGCGATATACGAGATTACGTGTTTGATTGATAGCCAAACGTCAACACACGATCGTTCCTTCTACATTAGTAATACATGGTTATATTAATAATGAGCCACAAAACAACTCACAGTAAGCAGTAGAAGTACCAGAAAACATAATGGATAAACCAAATTTCTTTGCCATGACGACGCATCACGGCGACGTTCTAATAGAAATATAAGTAAATAATGTACAACGAATATTGGAAGTTCACGCATTAATTGGCAAATCAAGACGTATCTGTGCTCATTGGCTGACTGACCGATCTACCAACATTCACAAATAGACCGAAGGACGTAATGAGAAATGATGATTGATGAACTGACTGATGGCACAACTGGCAGATAGATCGATAGACTCGTGCATGACCGTTCGGCTCCTAATAAAGCCGCAGCATCCGCAGATCCGAAGACCGACAAATCTGTTGACTAACTGACATACAGGAATCTTACGCTAACACTAATCCTTGTGACGTTATTTCGAGATACTAGTATAAAGAGTAACCCTGACAAAGTCTTGCTAAGGGTTGTAAAGTGATGCGAACAGTAAAGTATGGTTGCAAAGTCTATAGTAAACAATTCAATAACAACATGGGTGAGCAAAACACTTGATGTCAATGCTGTCAAAAACTACAAAATAATAACCAGTGTGACTGAGCACTAAATATGATCACAGTTTCAGCTAGAGTATGCTCAACATCAGGAATCAGCATGCATCTTTAAATGAGGGTAAAATATTTATACTAGATCTTTACTGTACCTAGCTTCTTTCTTTCCTGTTCCATTTCATCTAACTGTTTGTAGGATTCCTCGTGATCAACGGTAGAACGACTGCCGCCATTTTGTATACCTACAACATTCAACGTCACGACATGCATTAATAATATGTGCAATAACCAGTTTAAACAACATGAGCAAAATATACCCAGTATATAGTTGTCTAGATCAAAATGTTTCTTTGAGGGATATTGTGAACGATAGTGAAACCTTATTGGGAGCAGCTGCTAAATTCATTTCTATCAAGGTCTTATTCCCAAGACAATATTTCATCTATATATTTCATAGTGAAAATCTTGGTTAAGTTAAAATATATAATCTCGTCTATCTACCCCGATTCTCCACACGCAAGTTGACCAAAAAGTGCAAAAACACAATGCCTATTAAAACAATTGACCTATTTCTTTACATACCTGTACCATTAGGAATGACACCTGTAGATCGTTTTCTTATAGTTTGCTTCAATTTTTTATTGATTATCTGCCTCTCCATCTTTATGATGTACAACTCCTCATCAATATCACTAAGAAACTGATAATAAAGAAAAGTTATTTCAGAATTTAGTACTGCATGAGTAGTATGCTACTCAAGGATTTCGCTAAGATGGGGGTATTGGTGGCACCGGCACAGTGGTAAGTCTATTCACTTTTCATCTCTGCGACTGACAGGGTTCGTACACCTTCATAATTTTAAAAATCCAGGACTTTCCAGGACGTTTTTCTGTCCTTTTCCAGGGGGTTTTCAGGGGTATTAGAAACAAGACAAAAATACTTTTTCCAAAACGTCGACAATTTATTGCATTTTATATTATTTAGATAAACATATTTAACACAAGTTCAGTTTTCCAGGGTTTAGTTTGAAATTTCAGGACTCTTCCAGGCGTTTCCAGGATAAGAAGAAAAATCCAGGACTTTCCAGGATTTCCAGGGGCCGTACGAACCCTGGATTGAGTTCAGTATGTAGTTTTCTGATTATTAATTTCGCCTCAGTCGCAGGTGAGAACGTGCTTCCAGTTTCACCCAAAGACCGTCCAGTATTCTCCAGGAACTGGTAGAGATTCCTTGTATTTCCGTCGAAGTTAATTCGTTGAATTTAATACTTCTAAATTTTACTAGACGGAATTTCGAAGTTAATTTCTGTCAATTATACGACGACACAAATCGAATACTTCGACAAAGTCACACTTATAACGTGATGCGTCGAACCATTTAAGACGTAAATTTCTCTCGAATAAACAATTCAGCAGCAGTAAATTCAACAAGCAATAAATACCTGAGGTTTCACAACATATTTTTCTAGTACGGTAAACATTCGAGTCAAGCCAACTGGTGTGAAAACTAAACAAGATAACAATTGATGTAGCGAAACGGACGCATTGCGTTACGCCAAAATTCAGTACCTTCCATACTTACTCAACAAAGAGAAAACTCCAATACATGAAATACAAGAATAAATAAAGGGTAAATATGGTAACCACGAACCTATAAAACGAAAAATATCTATGAAATGATAATGCTCGAGACGTTTGCACATGACATTCGTCTTGCAATTACGTTAACGTGCCAGTCACTGTCAGACTACCCCGAAGGGGATAGGGAGACAATTTGGCTCGAGCTTCCAACATATAGGGGCAGCTACTTGAGAGAGGCCCTAATGTTGGGGTTTAAGTCCTCCTCAAGTTGAGGTTCGTCTCCTTCATCTCAAATATGAAACACAGCTGTAACTGCCGTTTTAAAACTATGACGTCTTTAGGGCATGGAAAATGTTTGTCTTGGTCCCGGGAAATTTCTCAGTATCCCTGCTAAGTTCCAGAAACATAAAGAAACAGGGCTGTCACAAACTTGCGGGAACTATACATGCCTGTAGAAAAGACCCCTAGATGTGCAGGTCAAGACAAAAATGTTTTAACCAAACTGGATGTGTTGTCTTGTATGTCTTCTACGTTTTATAATGTTTAGAGTTCTATACAATGTTTCTCCCAAGACGCAAGAAATACCATTCCAGTGACTCCAGATTTCAAAATACTGTGGGAAAGGCTAGCCCTCGACCCTCCCCCCCCCCCCGAACCATAGGTATGTCTCGAGCATGCACCACCTTGCGGTCCATGTTGAAATTTACATGTATTTTGCCAAGGGAATATTTTTCTGCAGGAATGGTGCTATATAAAAAACCCATTGTCAAAAATTAACTACTATGTACGTTATAAAATAACCAGTGACAACTTACTATCCTCATTCTCTGGACCAAACACATTTTCACTGTTAACAATTCCCAATGCAACCCAAACAATACTTGTCACAACAATAACAAGCAGCCCCAATACAACAAAAGTTTCATATATTCTTGCTTTGATACCCTATAGAAAGAATGTTTAATATTCAGTGCCTACAAATTCAACGACGCAGTAAAATGTTGACACTGCCAGTGGCTGACACAAAGGGAGGAGGGGACAAACGGGGGCGACTGACCCCCCCCCCTACTATGTTACCTTAAAGTCTCTGAAAGATAGCTAATAATATTATTATTATAATAATCTTTATTAAGGAATGCTTGAATCACCAAAAACGGTGTTTTTCATCAGGGTCCTTATACAATTAAATATTATGGTACTACCAATATTACAAAAAGTTATTTAAGTTATTAGTTATATAATTTATACAAATGTTCAAACAATCAAAGTTATAGCTATATTTTAGAATTTATCTAGACTCGCTTAAAGTCACGGACGTTAAGTGATCTTAAATCTAAATCTATTTTGTTCCAATCCTCAGAAGCCCGAGCAACTACTGTCTGGTGACCTCATAATCGTTTCGCTCGTGGTTTACGAAAGTTATTTCTATGTCTCGTGTTATAGTTGAAATTGAATGAAATTGTTCGTTGAAGTTGACTTGAAATGGATAATCAATGTAATGATTAATACAATTATATAAACATGCAATGGTGTTGTTGTCTGATCAACTACGTAACTTAGTTATGATATCCTAAATATTTTTCTGATATTAAGAAAATTTGCATTAAATTTTGAGCAAAAAGGTTTGAGTACTAAAAATTTACAGTTATTAAACGGACGGAATATGTTGGCAACCTAAGTCGCAGTCCTAATATTTCGCCAAGTACCTGCCATTGTACACTGTATAGTGAAAATTCAATCTAGTTGTTACCTTTTTTGACCCAGCAAAACCTTCAGACTCAATAAAGAAATATGCAAAAGGAATGGCAACAAACAACGACAGATAAGAACCAAGAAAAATCAAATTCCAAAACCCTACATGAAGAAACAAGGCAAAAATATTAACTAGGTGTTCGAACACGAGTAGAAATCCACGTTGACTTAGAAATTGAATCATGCTTAATAAACACACCATACGTACAAAAACTTCGCTTTTTTTTCATTTTACTGTAGGTTAGGATTTTATTGATATGGAAGCAAAGAATACAACAGAGCTTATGCTGCCATGTAAAATTATGTTTTGTAATGAACATGCATCTATTTAACTCAATCTAAGACTGACTTTCTCAAAGAATGTTTCGTGGAAAACATTACTGTACTATATATACCTTTACTATACGTACATCAAACATATAAAGTAGTGCAAAACAAGTTTATATGTTTTGAAAATCATAGAGAAAAGTTATCACAGTTTTATGGCTAGCAATCTCGCAAAAGACATATCAGTGAGTATCTCTAGTGTACATACCATGAATAAGAGAACTATTTAACCATTTCACGTAATAGCTGCTTTGATACATCAACAGAAGTTCATTGCTTACAATAGAAACTGGCAGTAATAATGCAGCACCAATTGACACACTTAGGGTAAATGTACACAGCCACAATCTACAAAATTTAAATTGCTCTTGTATTAATATTATCTGGATCACCATGTGCCATGTGCTAAATCATATACCATACCATACCATCCAGGTTAGGTCTAAAAATATGTATATAATTTTCGCTCGAAAATTCCATCTACAAACACCAACAACATACCATAGCATACCATACCATACCATACCATAGCATACCATACCCATACAATACCAAATGATGCAAAACAACAAAATGCAAAATCCAGTCTGCCATATTAATACATATATGTCACCAGGATTCAAACATTTTCAAATGCACTTACACGTGACTTTTCAGTTTCAAAGGCTCTTTGCGGCGGCGCGTTAACAGACACACTCTTAAACAGCAGGCTACAGTACTTCCACATTGCACAACATTGATTATTCATGTATCTTTATGTATAACACATAAAATAAGTCAAATTGACAAAAACTTGTACAGAGCGAAATTTACTTACGAAATCCGGTAAACCCAATCATCTTCAATATCTACAAAACAGAGTTAAATTAACAATTTTACACACAGTGACACGGACAAATTTAAGGCTAAAGTTTTAAAAGTCCTTTAAATTTTGTACTACAGTATGTGTACGACCGATCGCCAATCTATAAATGTGTTTCAAATTCAGAGAGAAAAATCAGATCCAGAGAGATGCTTAAATAAAAGCTACAATGCAACCTTAGTGTCTCTATTGTTAAACAAGATGCCTGACTTTGCATTCATCCGGATACGCACATCAAATTTTGTTAGTGAAATAGCGATGTGGACATGTTAGAAAAGAGTCGGAATACGACCCAGATAAAGAAACGTGGCACATCTGGCCCGATGGAAAATTTATCGATGGGCCTTTTGTATATGGATAAGAAATGGACCCCAAGAGGCCTTTACCAAACCACTAAATAGCCCCGTATTGCCTCGTTTTCCGTGGCTTTTCCGAACAGTCACTCTAGCCTAACATGTTCCACTCTAAAACTGTGTAAAGGCAGCATTGTTTCTGTCGGTCAATTACAGGGCTTTTTTAACGTGCAGTTCTTCTATTTTTTCGATTATTTTAAATTCGTACAAAAAGATATTCTAGTAATTCTCGATTTTCACTGCAAATTAATATTTTCAGACCTACACAAATCTATTTACAACTTAGTTTAGTTTATTATGTTTACCACTCTGAGGTGGACGGGAAGCCTTAACAGGTTTTGCAACCCAATTGACAAAGGTTTCGAGGGTTAGTGCCTAACGAAACACTAACGAAATTTCAAGAAACTGGATATAACGCTTGTTTATGTTTGTTAATGTTTTGAAATTTTTTGAAAAGCATATATCGTTTTCAGAAATGAATGTAAAAATGCGGAAGTAATTAGACTGAAAACGGGTGCAGGCGTTGCACGCGTCTTCGCCATAACAAAGCTAGTGCCTAGTGGTTATAAATGGAAATTGTAAACAAAAAATTTCTAACATATAAAAAGCCTATTCATTAATGAACAAAATTGTAAAATTGATATTTTCAAGGTGGGACACTTAAAAGAATAATCTAAATTAAAAACGAATCACAAAGCCTACCAGTACCAATATCTACGACTACGGTCCACGTGGACAAATACACATCCTGACATGCAATGCCATATAAATGACATTGAAGATCAATGTTGCGTTCTTTCGTAGTTTTATACTCGCATCTTTCGACGCCAAGCTAATCTACGTCAGTACGTGTCATTTTTCGATCAGACGTTACGGTAAAGTTCTAGGTTGGAATGAAACATGGAGAGGGTCGAGTCTTCAATGCAAACTTCGCGTATTTCCTCTACAGCGACAGCGTATTAAACTCTCCGTTCGTTTTTAATCGGTCAAAAACGAAACGCTACGAGCTTACGAAAAATACATTTTTAACACATATCAAACGAGCTTTGTTCAAGGCTGACAGGATTAAATCCTGAAAGTGTCAGGCACATCTCCTTTTTTCAATCATGCGTTTTATACTGCACAACCTGCACACAGTCCTTATGATAATTGTTTTATATACACATATTTCTTACCTAGAGCAATGACATCCCTTCTTTGTCGAAAAATATTGATTAGACAATAAGAAACCACATACAGGATTATAAATGTCAACAAAAATATCTGCCAAAACAAATGGAAAATTCATGAATAGCCTGAATTTCAGATGGCATTTCTCACTTTTTTGTGATGAGCTTATCTATATAAACAAGTGAGCATTAATGCAATTGATGTTAATGTACCAATGCGTCTTGGCACCATGTAAACATGCAATCATCACTGCTACATCATGCCTTGTTTTACCATTATTTTATGCAAAACTGGGTACAACTAATTGATGATCAAAATTTGAGTTTAACATCCAATAAAACCTTCAACTATGCAATAACTGGAAAAAAATTGATTGTCCATGGCAAGGGTGCAGTCTGTGCACAAATATTTGAAGACCTTAACGGCATATTGGGGTATTTGCACAAATGACATTGTTGTTCACAACAGACATCTGCCAATAACAACAATACATGACCATTCTTTGCATTTGTCTCAGCGTAATACAGGTTTTCACTGGGGAATAACTGGCATATCTTTAACATGGAATGCACCCTGGATCTACTGTATGTTTCTATACCAGACTGCATTCCATGCACTCCACGCCGGAGATCTCCGGCGTGAGGTTACAAAATGTTGGCGTATTGACGTGAGATCACTAAAAAGAAGTGATAAGTGTAACTAAGTTTGTGTCTGAGTTCATTGTCATATGTATATTCACAGTATAACTTCAAGAATATGATGTTAACAGTATTTAGTAAAATTACATAGGTGATTATTGAAAATTCTCAACGCTGATTGGTTGCGCTACCTCGGATTAATACGCGATAATCACCTAAAGCGTTTTTAAGCCGCTTTTAACGTAAATATTCAATTAAAATATTTTTGAAATGTGCATTTTTTTTTTTCCAAATAATCACCATGTAATTTTACTAAAACAATTATTCGCCTTGTTAAATAAAACACACCAAATTAGCTATTTTCACATGGATTTTAGTCCCCAAAATTGAAAATCTCCAATGTATTGGAGTGAAGGATCGGTGTATCTCCGACATAGAGTTTACATGGAATGCACCCTGGTTTATATATGGTCCCTTAAATGAACATTCCACTGTATGCACTTATTCTGCTTCATCATTCTGATCTCATATACACTATTACCAAAACCGCGGATGCTTCCTGTGGTCGTGTTATAGACAGAGTACGTAAAGATAGTAAAGTTCTGCTGCATATGACTAATCCAAGAGAAAAGAGTTGTGAAATTGGTAAAGGTGTCTGTGTTGCAAAGTTTTCAACTGGAGTAACTGAATCAGCAGTAGTGAGCCAGTTGTCAACTTCTTCGTAGAACTCTACAGATCGGAAAGAAAGAGTGGCCTCAAAGATTAGAGAAATGTCAAACAAAGCTGAGCTCACAGAGCACCAAAGACATCGGCTATATAAATTATTACACGAGAACACTGCAGTGTTCTCAATGGCTGCTGGTGAACGGGATTTGACAACGGAACTTGAACATGAAATTCCAACATGTAATGCGACACCAATTCGACAGAGCTCAACGAGTGGCGTACAATCGGTTACAAGAAATTCAAGACTTCGTGGAAGATGGGCTACAAAAGGACATAATTAGACCAGTCCCTGGGCAAGCCCTTTAGTGCTTGCCACGAAACACGATGGCACAACTCGCTTCTGCGTAGACTATCGCAAACTTAATGCGGCAACAGTTGGAGATTCATATCCGATTCCAAGAATTGACGATAGTCTGCGAGCACTTGGAGGAGCTAAGATATTCAGTATACTTGACCTCACCAAAAGCTACTGGCAAGTTCCAGTGATTGGGGAAGATAGACCGAAGACCGCGTTTATTTGTCATAAAGGGTTGTACGAATTTAATACGATGCCGTTTGGATTAAAAGGAGCCCCAGCAACATTTCAAAGATTAACGACTACAGTACTGGGAGAACTAAACTGGAAAATATTACTCATTTACTTGGACGATATTATTGTGTATTCACGCAGCTTCGATGAACATCTGGAGCATCTACGCTTAGTCCTACGCAAACTGCATGAAGCTGGGTTGAAACTTCGTCCTAGTAAATGTACATTTTGCCATAAAGAAGTTCATTACCTCGGACATGTCGTGAGCAAAGATGGCGTTACACCAGATCCTAGGTTGCTTGCATCTGTTTCTACAACAAACTGACGCGTAAAGTCGGGGTACGCAAGGACAGGAGTGGTCGACAGCTTCTTTTTTAGTCGTGAAAATGCTTCTTCACATGCCTCATTCCACGAGAAGGACACACCCTTTTGTGTGAGTTGGTTCAATGGATGTGCTAGTATGATGCCATTCCCAGGAACCGTCGTAATTCTAATATCGACTTTGGCTCCGGATAACTTCGAATAGCACGTACTTTTGCAGGGCCTCGGTGCAGTGCTTATTCAAGATGGGCGTGTTATAGAATATGCATCAAGAGCCCTGAATTCGGCAGAAAATAACCATTCTGCTACTGAAAAGGAATGCTTGGCTGTTGTTTGGGCAATTCAAGAAAGATTTGGGATGTATTTAGAGAGATCTCACTTCAAGGTAATTACGGACCACAAACCGTTGACATATCTCCAACGACTGAAAGAATCGCGAGGCAAGCTTGCAAGATGGAGAGTGGCCCTAGATAATTTCGATTTTGAGATTGAGCACCGACCTGGCAAAAATATGGTTGTTCCAGATGCCCTGTCTCGGGCACCTTGTGTTGGATAGTATTTGAGGAGCTAATCGCGTACCAAATGACTGATGAGGACGTTAACACACTAATAACATGGGTAAAAACCAAGAAAAAAAACAAAGAATATTAGAAACCATGTAAGTAGTTTTATTAAAACAGAAGGGAAAGCACTGAAAATAGTTAGTGGTATTCTGGTCTTGCAAACGAAAGTTGGCGACCAAACGAAAAATCGAACGGTAATTCCGACAACGGAGGCGGTGACCGTTTTGCGAGCCCTCCACGACAATGTTGGTCACTTTGGACCAGACAAAGTTAAAGCAAGTGTGAAAGCTCGGTTCTTCTGGTTTCGCTGGGCGAGAGACATTATTGAATGGTGCAAATCATGTGAGGCATGTTTGAAACGGAAAAGTCCAACAGTCCCAGATAGAGAACCTGTGGGAATGCTTCCAACTCCAGATAGGCCCTTCCAGTGGTGGCATATGGATTTTGCGGGAAAATTGCCGAGGACAGCAAAAGGCAACAAGTATATTTTTGCATTAACAGATCCATTTAGCAAATGGACAGAAGTATTCACTGTAAAAGATCAGACAGCTAAGACGACAGCAGACATCCTTTATCAAGAAATTATTTGTCGATTTGGAGTTCCCGAAGGATTGCATACGGATCAAGGAAGAAATTTCGAAGCTAAACTTATGAAAGAGCTGTGTCATAGATTCAAAATTAAGAGAAGCAGAAGCTCTCCTCTGAATCCTCAAGGAAATGGCCTTGCCGAGAGGACAAACCGCACTTTAGCAGAGCGTCTCACTGTGGATATTGAAGCAATAGATCAAAGTGATTGGGATGATAAACTCCCCTCTCTGTTAGCAGCGATGAGAACAACATTTAATAAAACCACTCGCGAAACACCATTCTTGTTAGCCTTTGGTTTTAACGCTTGACACACCATCGATTGTGTTCCTGATATGACAAGACTTGATGGGATCAAGAAAACCTAACCTTTGAAAGAAAAACTGGACTGCCTTCAAAAGATCCGTAAAACTGTGTGTGAACGTATTCTCAACAAACAGGATGAACGCCAACGCCGACAGTGTTCCAAAACAAGATTCCATCCTTTGCAGGTGGGGGAAAAAGTGTGGATATTCAACCCACAATGGGGAAAAGGTTTGGCCAAAAAGTTAGTAGGAGAAAGATGGAGAGGACTGTATAAGATTGTAGAGAAAATGGGTGATGTAGTATTAGTTAATATTATAATTTCTTTCCATCACAAGAATGCAACTTTTTCTTCGACTTTTGTAACACAGGAAGTTTTATTTTCATGCTCTCATATGTTTTAAATGGAATACATGTTTCATCTGCTCCAGTGTCCATTTTGAACTGAACATTTTGTCCATCCAGTTTCAAATCTACTTTCCACTGAGCGTTGTCTTTCGATGTGACTTCCCCGAGGAATTCATATTTTCCATACTCATCACGATTTTCTTCGTGTATGTCTGACACAACTTTACTTCGGCACACTTTGGCCCAATGTCCAACTTTCGAACATTTGTTACATGCAGAATTTCTCGCAGGGCACTTTTCCTTAGTATGAGACGGGTTTTTCCCGCATCGAAAACATGTTTGTTTACTTTTAAAGTCGTTTAAGCCTGACTTTCTTGTCGCTTTATGGTAGTTCTGTTCTCGCCTTGATTTATCATACTTGGCAGAACGAATTGAATCTATATCATTGTTCAGTGAACCAGATTTGCTTCTCAATTCACTTTGCTGTCTTTTAACGGCGTCAGTTTCTCGAACAATATCTTGCGCCTTTTTTAATGTACTAGGTCAGGGTCTAGTTGAAGTCTTTGTGATACATTTCCGTCTTTTAAGCCAACAACAATGCGGTCACGGATCATTTGGTCGTGCAAATCTCCATATTCACAATGTTCAGCTAACACATGTAATGCGGTTATAAATTCTTCTACTGATTCGTTAACGTTTTGTATTCTCCTATTGAACTTAGCACGCTCATATATTATATTTCTTCGGACTACAAAATATGAATCAAATTTATCCTTGATTGACTTGTATTCCTTGAGCTGCGTTGCGTTTAACTTAAACGAGTTTAGGATATCTTCCGCTTGATCGCCCATAGTATATATCAAGGTGTTTATTTGTGTTACTTCGTCTTTCTCGTTCAGTTCTGATAGCGTTCTGAATCTTTCGAACCGTCTAATCCAATTCGGCCACGTTTCTCCTCTTGAAAAGTCAAAAGAATCCGGAGGTTTATACGCCATAGCCATACTTTCAACTTAAAACCGCCGCTGCCACCATGTAGTGTTTTTGTCTTGTATTTAAGACATGTCCTTTTGTATTTACAAAGTGTTCTATTTATACAATAAGTTGGGATCACATTAGTAATACCTGTATGTATACATAATTACATAAATTATAATATTAACTAATACTACAGGTGAAACAACATACAAGGTCCGACCAACCACGAGGGAAGAAAGACCGAAAATAATCAATCACAGACGGTTGAAGAGACATAACGAACGAATATCCCACCTAACAGAATCCGGGACAGATGAAGAAAATGGAATGACAACTGATGAAGAAGGAAGTGATAACGTTCATGCACGGGGACAACAAGTTGCAGTACGACCGCAAAGAATAAGAAATCCACCAGCTCGCCTCACATATGGAGTGGGAGGAAAACAAACAGAGACCATGGGACAATCGGACAGTGATTATACAGACAGTAATTAATTAGTAGATAGGATGTTGATAAGTTGACGTTGTTTTCGTGATCTGGGAGAGAGGAGTGTAAGCAGTTAATAAGTTAATGAGAGACAGATGGTGATTGACATTACTTTGAGTTGAGAATATATTATTACTGTTGTTAAGAGTGTGTGTAAAGGAATAGTGGGATATATGTGTAAATGACGAAATATATATATTGAAACATTAGAAACAAGATCTAACATGAGATTAGCTATAAATAATAGGTTGACATTTTAACATTAATAGGTGTAGGAATGTAGTCACATTCCTAAATGCTTTGACACAAAAACAAGGTACGTTATTTCGGGCGATAGGAAGCCAGGAAGGTTTTGGTAATATTGTTTATTGAACGGAAATATATATATATTAGCAACAAGATTTTCAGAACTATCAAGATATCAAAGTCCATATTGTTCTATATATTTATACAGTCTTTACAGTACAAATGTCATTTGCGACAAATTTAATAGCACTAAGACAACAAAGACTATCTATTTAATGGTTGTTATTGGCTACAAATATCTATACACCAGACGGTTGTCATAAACTTACCGTATACTCACGAACTGTGCCGTAAAACAACCTTTCTTCATCACTACCATCACTACCGTCTTCCATTATATGAAACACATGACGCAATTACCAGCAAGACGCCGCAAAACGCGAGCTAAACAGCTAACAAATATCTCTCACACCATGAGCCCATTACCAGAAAGACCGCCAAATGATACTTACATCGTTTTCAAATGACCATGTAAATATTCAAATTTTCAAAAACTAAAAATATCTTTCAAATCAAATGACAGGCTAGCTACTAGACTGCTCAAACATCGGTTTTCACTTGTTTCCATCTATCAAACTGACGTTACGCAATTTTCCCGATTTTCATATTCGTTTTTCTTGATTTTTCTTCATCAATTTGGTTAGGGTTAGGTTTTGGGTTAGGGTAGGTTTTAGGGTTAGGGTAGGTTTTAGGGTTAGGGTCAGTTACAAAGTTTTTAACTTTACTTCAAAGTTGAAAAAATGACGTAACGTCAGTTTGGTAGATAGAAACAAGTGGCGACCCAATACATCAGCGTATTGGATATTACGATATTTCTTGGATATAATGGGGTTTTCGTGGGACATTTGTGTGGGTACCATTGACGGATACATAAGAACACAAGATGTTTGAATTTAGAAAAATAGCCAAAGAATTGAAGAAGTTTATAAAATTTGGTCAGCATTGAAGTTAAAGACAAAAAATAGGATCTTTAGTAATCAAAGAAGTGTAAAGATAATAATTTAAATTCTAGTTCATAAATATTTGGCAGGTCTTTTGCAGTTTTGCAAACGAACTTCATATCACTTTTATCCTATAAAGTCTACTAATATCAATTGTTAACCCTAGCGGGATACTTCATGTTAGGTTCAGTATAAGTAATCACTCGACACTCGTGCACAGAATGACTCGTGCAACTTTGTCTGACTTGTCACTCGTAAAATAATGAAAATATTTAGTGTTGGATATGTTCAGAAGAAAATTTTTGAAATCGATAACGTTATTGGGAATACGTGGAAGAAATGGTGAAAACAAGCGGAGGATAGGACATTGCTTGCAATGTGTTGGCAGTGTTGCCTTGCAAAATATATTACATCATAATTATAGGTCTGTATGTCATTTGGGCTATTACATTTAATACATTACCCCCTGTCGAGGCCTCGATTTCCCAGGGGGTTAATTACTGAACGAAGAAAATGTGAGAAAATTGCTGTTTCCAGAGGGGTTAAGGTGTAAAAATGCACTTCCAAAGGCAGTGGTGGATTACCCAATAGGCAGAGTAGGCTGAAGCCTACAGGCCCGGGCTTTCAAGAGGCCCGTGATTTTCAGAGAATGCACTTTTTATTAGAATTGTTATTATTTTTTAAGCAAAACGGCCCCAGAAAGTGGGAAATAGCATTTCCGAGACCTTAAATTATAGGCGTGAGATTGTGAGAATATCATCCTCAAGGCCCACAAATTTTACTTAGCCTACAGGCCCCGTAACTGGTAATCTGCCACTGTCCAAAGGAGGTTGAAGACTCTTCCAGAGGGTCATCAGTTACACAGATTTTTTTGCATTCCAGAGGGGTAAAAATCATGAAAAGCAGAGGTCCTCAACAGGCCAGGGTGCATTCGGTGTAAATGCTACGCCGAAGATACGCCAAAGCAGTCGCAACGCTACGCCAACATCCCACCCTGGCCCATTCTTCCGACTCTCACCCACGCCAGGGCGTATGACTGTATGAGTCAGTTCTGCAAAAATTCCACAAGTTTTAGGTCCATTTTTGAGAAGTATAAAGTCATTCGCCGTTTAGTGACATTATGCCTGGTCAACAGGGGGTGTTTTTTAATGTAATAGCCCATTCAACCTCAAGTCCTCAGCCTCATTAATTTATATATTTGTTGAAACTGATTATAGATATAATATATGTATTAAAAACTAAATATTGAATATTTGAATTGCTAGTTACTGTACAATAATTATTAGTTGACTGTAGTTGATTTTATCACACATCTTGACATCTTTATATCAATAGATACAGTACTGCCTAGAAGTAACTTAACACTGCGGTTCGGTTGAGGTTTGTGCGGTTAGCGTGTGAAGTTTGTGTGATTAGCAGGTGCGGTGTGTGCGGTTAGTGGGTGCTGTGCGTGTGGAAAAACCTCTGTGTGTGACCCGCGGTTAGCCGCGTATTTGTGTTAAGTTACTTCTAGGCAGTACTGTATGTACATAGTTTATTGGCCAAAATTATGCAAATTTACATGCACCTCATGCATAGTTTGCATGAGACAGACATTGCATCATGGTTTCTGTCTTATCTAAGTCATAAATGAGTTGATGTTGACCATGCATGATGAGCTTCACAGTGCTTTCCAACTCAGAAAATCGTGCGCGCGGACAATCGCGCGCGCAAATCATGCTGGGCGCGAGATTATTAGTCTGGTTATTTAAGAGGCGTTAATGTAGACCAAACAATAACAAATCAAGTATGATGTGTCAAATCAGCTTTATAGCTATTTTAGCAAGCAAGAGTTCTTTAATTTTTAAGTTAATAGTCAGGAGCCGGTTGTATAAAACTCTTAACTACTTTTTAACTACCCGTGTTGTAGTTAAATTGTAGTTAAGTCTAAAATAAGCGATTCTGATTGGTTAACTTTTGCACTAACCATGGTTAACTTTAACTACTTTTTTATACAACCGGCCCCTGGCTATTTAAGACACAAACAATTAAAATTTTAGCGGTTGATAAATCGCCCCTAGAGCCAAGCCCTGGCTTCAGAATGACTGGTCAATACCATAAACCTCCAAATATTTCTAACTTCCCCCTGAATATACCCCCCAGGTCTATAAGCTCATAGGCTTATAATTAGACAAGAAAAATTATATTTTATTACGGTTTTATTATTGTTTACATGATTTACAATAACTGTTATAATTGTACTAACACAAAATTTCATCCCTATAAAAGCCTCTCGAAGTATATAAGCCCATCCATGTATAAACCCATAAAGATGCTTTAATCTTTGTAATATTTCTTGAATACTTCAAAAGTTGTCAGTTGCTGTTTACTTTATATCAGCAATTGTATACATTTCTCTACTACATGTATAGTTTGTTGAGAACATGCTGAATTATGAGTATATGATAATTGCCACCACTGTGTTTGTAACCATTAATTTGGTTCTGACAATGAAGTAGCAAGAAATTTTTTAAAACGTATACAGTTTAATATGTTTTGCAAGCTCACAAAGTGTGTGGCCATGCCCACAAATGTAGGTGGCCTTGCCCACAATGTTTTTTGATGGCCAGTTTTGCCAACCTGGCTAAAAGCACGATACTAGGCCGGGTGTCCAATGTGAAAGTTAAAACCTAATATGGTTGTTTTTTGCAGATCTTACTCACAAACAACTTATGAACAACACACAAAAACAATTGATCCTCATATTTTTGTAAAGAATGAATTAAGAGATATTAATAATGCTATAATAAATGTAAGTATTTAAGATTAGCATACTGTTTGAGATCATAATAATTTTTGTTATTGAGATTGCTTCAATACCATAATTTTGCACATATTAAAGAATGAATTCAAGGGGTGTAATTTACTTGCAAAATCTTTGTGCTCCAATTTCGAAACCTTGCCCAATTTGAACTAAAATGAAGGTCAATATTGAAAATCAAATTCCATATCAATAAAATAACAAAATCCTAATACAATAGAAGGCCCTTGGCCTTGCATTAACTCAAAATTGTCGGCAAAATATCGCAATTTAAAATTCCGTAAATTTGCATGCAGTTACTAACAAAAGCATGCCAGCTTTCTGGCCCTTCTCCACATTACAAATATATAAGGCCAAAACAAATTCTGTTTCTGGTCAGTGGGTTTGTGGAGAAATGGGGTGAGTATTTTTTTATAAAGTGTATAGTGATTATTTTTGCTTTTAATGTTAAAATGTTTAATGGAATAAAATTTTTATTTAAGAGTACTTCATATTGCAAGGATATTGATGGACCGTATTTGCAAAAACAACACGTTACGCACACAGTTAAAAATGACGCGCGCGCTGACCAGAAACCTAATAGATATTTTCGCGCTATTTGCCTGATATTTTGTTCTGCAATTAAGTGACGAGCACTGATGTACCCTAACTTTTCTGCAGTTAAAATGGGTTAACAAAGTCCCCAGAGTTAATGACGGTTACCATTAAATGGCAAGGTTCCATATAGCATTTCTTCTATATTTTTCGTAGCCATTTTCGTAGCCCCAATAACGCTTGCTGCTTTAGGGTTAACAGAGTATTTTCGAGCACAGAAGCATATTAGGTAAGACGTATTTACAAAGAAATTGTGAGCGTAGCCCACGTTTCTCTCTGTCAACATAGAGACCTTACGATTATATGACGGGAACGTCTAATTACTGAAGCGAGCATGCCGCCAGACGTTGTCGTTCCCACTAGAATTCAACCAATTATACTTGTAAACGCTCATGGCTCTTTACCCGTTGCAAGTTGCAGCAAAAATTGCCTCGTGTGATATGGCCTTTAGTGTGCTTATAGTTTGTAAACTCCAGTCATGATTGTATTACTTTTGGTAAACTGTTTCGGCATTAGGAAGATATTTTTTTACCTTCAGCATCACCGAACAAAAGCAGCTTCTAATAGTGTCACTCGTTGCATGCTTTTACAGTAAGCGTTTGTTTTGGGGAAAATTTGGTAGAAAACCCATGTTTAGATAATAACTATTGAGCAATATGAGTTATAGGCTAATTTCAGACGCCAAATTGTTCATGCGCTGAACTTAGTTAGGTTCAGCTGGTGTAAATGAGTTCAAACAATTAAAAGTTTAGGTCATTTACATTAGATTCGGCACATGAAAAATTCGACATTTGTTGCAGGCCTTATCTGCATGTTAACAATAAGAAAACAACGTTCCACAAAGTCTCACTTGAACCTGTAGCAACTTTCCTTATTTTCCAGGAGTTAAATACACCACTAGAACCACTGAAAACCATCACGCAATATTATTTTGATAGTAAAGGGAAATTGTTCAGACCTGCGGTAATTCTACTTATGGCTACAGTATGCAACAAACATTTATATGAAAACCCAGAAAGGTACAGTAGTCAGATGTATTGGACGTAAGTGGGGGTGAGCTAATTATCCTTACTTGCAGCTGAGTGCTGAGCTGAATTACGAAGGACGAAGTCGAAGGCTTATTACTTTTACGCGCCTCTGGCTGCCACCGTAGGACTCATGCTTGATCAGGGAGCACAGCTACGATGGAAGGGTTAGTTTATGGCTTATCCAAACCCACCCTGTCAACCCTGTGAGAGGAAACCGGAGTACCCGGAGAAAACCCACGACTTTCGGTAGAGCGTTGACTGACTCTTTTCACGTAAGTGTCATGGGTCCCCAGCGAGAATCGAACCCACGATCTCAGAGGTGAAAGGCGCTTGCTCTGACGACTGCGCCAGCTCCTGCGCCACCGAAGCATTTGCGCCACCGAAGATGTGTCAACCGGGCGAGATGCCTAAAATTTAGAATATTTACCCTTATAACACAGACTGGCATCGCATTGCCCTTGGCATCGCCCTGCTATATATTATTGTACTCGTGGTTAGCTAACTATGCATTATGTGCGCATGTGCACGACTTTTCCAGGTACTTAATAAAGAGACAACAACTAATTGGTCTTCCTTTTGCAGTTTACTATCAAATGCTCAAAAGACGATAGCTCGAGTTGCTGAGATGATCCATACTGCTAGTCTGGTTCATGATGACATCATTGACTTAGCTGATTCCAGGAGGGGAAAACCTGCCACACATCATATCTGGGGAGAAAGAAGCAGTTTTAGCAGGAAACTATATCATGTCACGAGCAACTATATCATTAGCTAGACTTGGAAATACTGAAGTTATTCAACTATTGGCCAGAGTTCTAGATGATTTAGTAAGAGGTATTATGAGGTATCCTATTCACTCTTATATCATTTAAATGCTTGGTTACCTTTGTTCCATTCTACTTACGTTTAACAATAGAGAGGTTCAGATTTGACTTCCGCTACCGCCACAATGAGCCAATCAGGCGCGTTTAATCTACCCGATTAACCAATCAGATGCGTACTGAGCCAGTGAGGTAGCGGTAGTGGCAGTCAAATCTGAACCTCTCTAATGGTAACTAAGAAACGGTAATAAACATGCGTTAGCCGATTAGGTCTATTGCTTACGTGAACGATGTTTGCTTAAAGACTCAACGCCTTTTTGACATCAGAATATCAGAAGAGGTGCTGCTGTCAAAAGTTCCGATAAATATATGATGGAAATTTAGATAAGATGACATCTCGAGTATGTGCTACAGACAGTTGGGGTGTTGGGACCACTTCCTGCCCCTGGTTTAGGTCTTGTGGGCATGGAAGTTCTTAAGACACCGATAGGACCAAGAAAATTCAACTACCTCTCAATTATATTTATTGGCCATTAAATACATAACTGTAACAATTCTTACGATAGTGCTTACAGTATAGTCATAATATATAGTACTCAATGACAGGTATTCTCCAAGTTTCATGTACTGCAAGATCTACACTGTCGGTAATATATTAGAATTTAATTTTTTATGTTTCAGGTGAATTTATGCAAATGGGATCGCGAGAAGATCCAAATGAAAGATTCACACATTATTTAGATAAAACTTTTAAAAAAACTGCAAGTTTATTGGCGTATACATGTAGATCAGTAAGTTATTGTTTGTACTACTTTACTATTGTAAAATATACCCTTACCTTTATTTTTTATGGGCTAGGTGCATGCCTCATCATGCTAGTGTATGCTTATCTCCTTAGCTGTAGCTAGGCAACCTGGACAAGACACGACAAGATGAATTACTCTACTCATTGAGTAAACTAAATTAAGTTCGGTTATGAAACTGTGTAATATTTATCATCCAGGTTGCTGTACTAGCAAATGGTTCTGAAGAATTACAAGATCTCGCTTTCCAGTACGGAAAAAACCTTGGCATGGCATTTCAGGTTAGTGTTGTAAAACACTGCATGGATATGGATTCTTGGTTAAAGTTATATTTAGCTATGTTAGGTACAGCGTCAGCGATTGCCGGCCTGTAGTTTAGGGATTTGAGTTACTTCGATTCTGGTCGGAATCAGGTAAGCATAACGAGCCTGACCACCAAATGTCGGCACCTTATCATACCGAACACATTGTTCGGTGCAAATTGGAAGACCGACGTTCTCCAGTTGTCGCATGCAGGAAAGGAAAAATATACACTCGGATAATTGTAGTTTTCTAGAAGCTGAGTACTTCACCAGTTGGTTATAGGTTAGCTAAAGCCTGGTTTCCATTTAGTCGTACGGTCGTGACCATATTGATCAGGGTAGCCGATGTAATAGAGTGTCAATATATCTTTACCTTGAAAAGACTTGCATACAGATGACACGAAAGACAAGATAGATCCAGACTAGATCCAGACAGGGTCATACCGGATTGAATAATCTCATTTTATTTGATATTCTTTTTACATTATTTCAAGTTGGTCGACGACGTCTTAGATTTCAATTCTACTCAGGAGGTTTTGGGCAAGCCAGCAGCTGCTGATCTACGTTTAGGTCTTGCAACTGGACCAGTATTATTCGCTAGCGAAGAGGTACAGGAACCGAAAATTTCTCTTTGTAACGTTTTGTGCATGATCATTACGTATATAATATTTCAGGGGCCGGTTCCATAAAGCTCTTAACTATTTTTTAACTGCACGTTTTGCAGTTAAATAATAGTTAACTCTAAAATAAGCGATTCTGATTGGTTGACCTTTGCGTTAACTATAGTCACCTTTAACTACTTTTTTATACAACTGGCCCCAATTGTCTAGTTTTAGTGAAGTATGGCCTTTCCTTTTGTCAAATCCTAACCCTGTACTCCTGTAGGAGAAATTGATAACCGATCCTATACTTTTACGCGGTGAATTGTGTCGCTAACCAATCACATTACAGAACATATTTTTCGAGTCGCTTCGTTTGAAAAAGATTCGCCTAGTGGCCAACGGGTTTTACCAAGTATTTCTGACACCAACTCGTGAAAACTTACAATTCAGTTGATCCCTGGACTTGGATAACAATTTCTCTAGAATGAACAACGGCTTGTATAAATCTTTTCTTAACTTAAGGGTTTGTGTGTATATAATCACTCTGGGACTGCAATATTTGCCGCAAGCTGCAGCGCCAATTTTAAATAAAATTGTGTACTTTATTTTATGCACAGTTCCCAGAGATAACTGCGTTCATAATGCGAAGATTTAAAGGAGAAAATGATGTGGAAGAAACATATGAATTAGTGAGACAGGTACTGTATGTATTTTGATGTGGCAACTAGGGCGTTGCTTTTGATTTCTTGTGGCTAGATCACGCAGCGGACAATGCAAACGAGAAAGTGTTAAAAGTCTACAACAGACTTGCTACAAAGTTGTTCCAACAAGCCGATATTAGGTTGTCTCCGCAATGTGTTGCGCCACTGTTAAGCTTTCGAGTCAACTGGGCAGAGAAAAAGATCAAATCCATATTTACGTGCACAAGAGCTGAACAGTGTTTGAACTCTATTTCAGCGCCATCATCAGGGCAATACAATACCATATTCCATCATTTCCATGGGTGTCAGTGGTTGGGATCCGCGGTAACCCGGTTACCTGCAAATAACTTGAGCTAACAAACCTGGATCAGAAGATCTACCTAAAAATCCAACACTGTTTTCTCAACATATTAAGTTGATTCAAGGCGGATTTGAACAATCATATTCAGCGAACCGCGCTGACGCTCTACCAGTTGAGCTATCGAGTTAACTATCTTTAGTTACTTAAACTTTTGCATTCAAATATTTTCAGAGTACTGGCATAGAGAGGACAATGAGTTTAGCAAGACAACACAGTCGTGAAGCAACAAGACAACTTATGAAACTTCAACAGTCTCCAGAAAGAGATGCTTTGGTTGAACTTACAGAAAACCTTTTGAAACGTGAACGCTGATTAGAAATTGTGTAAATATTGATATCATATATGTATATGATGTTTTATTTTATTTAGATGAAATTATTTTAGTATTCTATGTGTTCACAAATATAATTTTTTAAAGTTTAACATGACCCAGGGAATGATCTCTATTGACCTAAATGGTCTTTGGACTTCTGGAAAACCAGTTGGGGGAGGTGTGCAGGATTGCCCCCAGGCCATATCTAACCTGCACAGGTGTGAGTTACATTTACATTTTGTAACAACCCAAAGTACGTTTAACGACGAGTGACGAATAAACAACATCGTTTAAAACTATGTTCGGGAGAAATGGAGAATCAGTCAATCGATAACGTCATTCGTCGACCTTGACTGGACGGTACTTCTTTGCATTTCTTCTACGACAGACATATGATTAAATTGATCAGGATTTAAATTAAATGTCTTCAATAAGGTCAGTTTATTTTCGTCATCTGTGCCATAGTATAGTTGCATTAGATTTGCAATGAACATGGCTTCATGGGTTGCCTAGAAAATAAAACATATTTGTCACAAGTTGGCAAATACTTTTGTATTGAGGTCAATATTGGTTTGAATTTATCTTTGCAAGCTCTTAGGAAAAAAGTTGACAGCACGAGGCAACTTTGACAGTGAGTACACAGGACTGTGGCGTGTTATAATAAGATTTTGGTTGTTGTTTTTCCAACGGTGTACCATGGGTCATGTACTTACAAGATGGTTTGTATCCACTTCTCCAACCATTAAAACAATTCCTACAACGGAAAAAATCATTGTCCTTCACGTCAAGGAACAAAGGGATTTAAACAGTGTAAAAAAATGGTCGCTCCCCAAGACCAATTTCGTGGAAATCGTGTAGCATATGTGGCTAGAAATGAGGATGATAATGACGGTGGTGAAGGTGATGCATGATGATGATGGTGGTGAAGGATGATGATGGTGGTGAAGGATGATGATTATGAAGTTGATGGATGGATGATGGTGGTGGTGCAGGTGATGCATGTTGATGATGGTGGTGGTGAACGATGATGGTGGTGAAGGATGATGATGCTTTTGGTGAAGTTGATGGATGATGATGATGGTGGATGATGGTGGTGGTGCAGATGATGCATGTTGATGATGTGACTTAAACACATAATGTACTTGTTTTAGACTACGTTCATACGAGACGGACTAATTCGGAACCGTTCGGTCACACGCGCTCGAATTCGTGCGGTTTTATGTGTCCCATGTGAACGTAATTGGCAAATTCGTCCGTCATTCGTAATCGTGCAAAATTTGAGTACGGTTCCAAATTCATCCGTTTTCTTGTGAACGAAGCCTTAGTGATAGAATCATGCATGCACCTCTCATGCATTTAAAATATATCAGAACGAAAAAGAACAGCACCTTTGCTTTCTTTTAGTTCTGTAAAATGGGTAAAAGCAATGAGCCACGGGGAGTTCTCTCCAAGCGTCTAAAAATGAAAACCAATACACACATCAGTTAACCAACGTGCCTCGTATGGATCTCATTTCGTATGGTAAGCCCTAGTTTTTCACATGAGCCGCAAATTTGTTCATAAGTTAGAATTCATAGTTCATAGCTTCAAGTCTGCCTATTTAACTTGAGAGTTATAATGGCCGGCACGCGAAAATGCGGGCGCCTTTAAGCAAGTGTAAGTTGCATGAGTATAAGTAATTCCTTCCCTGGGTTACCACGGCTTGGCAATTGAAAGCTAGTTAAATATATAGTGTATAAAAGGAGAACAAGCGTAGGGCAGAGTGACGTACCTGATAATTTATGACTGATGTTAGGTAACACTGATCATCTGAAAACTCTCCAACCATCAATTCGTATCCTTCATTGCGTGGAATGGGATAGATAAACTGGAAAAATACTTCGATATTTAATCTTTCTGACTATTGTTATTCAAGACCAATGTTTGAAAATATCCTCTCCTAGGATAAAGTCCTGACAGAATATACATTACTTACGATTGGATATTGTTTAGCTCTTTCTTGTATTTTATCATACATTTCAGCCTATAACCATACGGCATTAAGATTTAAATTTTAGAAAATGAAAACACTAAGAACTGAAAAAAGCTGATTAGCAATTGAACTATTTTATACATAGACGTGGAATATGACTGCATGGCCATGTGGTTTTGAATACAATTTTACAGAATATTTATAACGTATGTCTTAACGTACAGGTATAACAGCAGAAACAGAATCCTTGTCCCCATGATAGTTTCTCCAGAGCTGTAGCAGATTGAAAAAAAATAAAGAAAAAACGGTGCTAAGATACCTTAATTAATACTCGTATTTAAATTCGCGCCGTATTAGAATTCGCGCTGTATTATAATTCGCGCCGTATTAGAATTCGCGCATACTATAGGTGCGAGAAATTGAAACTAACCGAAAAATAATCCGCGCGAAAAGGTTTTCTGCTGTAAAATGTGCGAAAAATAATCCGCGTGTAAACGTTGGCTACCGTAACTTTAAATACTGAAAGTTAGACAATTATGACATTATGTATATGTATTAGTCATTGCCCATTGGATTCGTCGTTACCGATACGTAAAGAAACTTTCCTGCTCATCTTTTTCTTGGGATTTTTCGGTTCAGGTGGTAACAAGCAATTTCATGGAAATTTTAAGTATGCAAATATCATTTTAACACAATGTGATTTTCTAGTTTTGCACCGTTTCAAGGTGCGCGAAATTATATCGCGCGAATTTAAAATTCAAGGTGAGCGAAAATTTGTAAGACGCGAATTTAAATGTACAAGTAATGTATATAACCCAGGTTCATCCGATAAAGGGGGGTGCAGTTTTTCCACCGGAGGCAACTTTTGCTACCACTGCAAATTGCATAAAAATTATAAACGTCCTCGAAACGTTCAGTATTTGGTTGATGTTGACTGGTTGCGTGAGTAGTATACTACACTCTAAAAGCACTTCTGTCAGTTAAAATCTGAAAATAAAGCACTATTTGGATTAAGTTAATCTTCTTGTATAAATATCCTGGTTTTTTATTTATTGTTGGACACGTCTAACCAGGAATTTTGGTTGATATACAACCAGACACCTGGTTAGAATTTAACCCCATTCTGCTTAAAATCAACCAGGGTGCTTTTAGAGTGTAGAACTCCTATTAAATTCAGAATTATTTCGTCTCATGTTGAAGATTCAGCCTTAAAAAGGGGTTGCTAAAATGCATGACAAAGATTGATCCCGTCTAAACTGTTACCTCTTCTATTGTACTAGCACTTTCCTCTTTAACTTTCTCTAAATGCATTATGGCATCCAGACCCTGACGGAAGTAAAAAGAAAATCTGTGTGAAAATATTGCATTTAGATCACAGAGCGACACGATCTACATGAGACCGTTTACATGAGACCGGCACGAAGTCAGAGTGGCAAGATTTTCGTTTCGTTAAATTCTCCTATAGTCGTTGTTACATGGGACTTGAGTAAAATATTGGTCAGACCGGTGCGAAGTCATCTCGCAAGCTAGACCGAACCAACGTTCTCACCGAAACGAATATGGAGCGGGATGAATGTAAACAAAAAATATTGTCGGACTGGTCTGGATTTGGATCAACGCTGATAACACACAACTGCAGATAAGGTTAACAGCGATGATTATGGATTGCATTTTAGAAATACACGAAAGAAACTAAAGAGATTTCCGACCATGCCTCATGTAAACATGATGTACAAATTCGAGTTTCATCCAATTCAATTCAATTCAACTCAATTCAATGCAATATATTTCACACTATTTCAATTTGATACTATTTACACTTTTTATAATTAATTACAACAATGAAAGTTAGAGAGAAGTAAATATATTTCAGAAAGATATATTACAAGTGTACGATGGCCAAAGCAGCAACAGCTTTCGAGTTGACTTCGTCCGGGTCCAGAGGTCCGGGTCTATTCCCTGTCATTATATTAAATTCTAAATTTTGGGCATCTCGCTAGACAGAACACAATGTTCAGGATTTTTTCGTGGATGGAAATGGAATATTTAAGCTCTTCCCGGTAGCAGTTACGAGAATGATTCTAGACTCTCTGGCAGGAATCTAACTTGCGATTCCGGGGCAGTGCCAGTGCTGAGCTGATCACTGAGCCACAGTCTAAAGGTGATGTTACACGGGACAATTTTCAACGACGATTCGTAACGCAACGCGCTGCTGAACCAATCAAATTTCGTGTAACATCATTTGCACTTCAAAGGGAAAGATCCTGAGAGAAGAAATAGCCGTGATGACAAGAAACCTGCTGAAGTCATGTTATCATCCATCCCTGCTTGAAAGCTATACGTCCTGCAGACTCATCCCATTAGACAAGAATCCTGGAATTCGACCAATAGGAGTGGGGGAAGTGCTGCGTCGAATTGTCGGCAAGACTATAACTGCTTTTTTGAGGGGGGAGATTAAGGAAGCAGCGGGGCCATTACAAGTCTGCGCTGGATACAGTGCAGGAGCCGAGGCCGCCATACATGCCACGAGCCACGTTTTTGAAGAAGAGGGGACGGATGGAGTACTGTTGATCGATGCGACCAATGCTTTTAATCAAATGAACAGAGCGGTAGCCATGCACAACATCCAGATAACCTGCAATGAAATGTCCATGTACATAATCAACACCTATAGAAGCCCTTCCAGGCTATTTATTTGTGGGGGAGGAGAGATCTTGTCGCAGGAAGGTACCACACAAGGCGACCCTCTAGCAATGCCCTGGTACTCAGTTAACACATCCATCATGATACAAAGCTTGAGACTGAATATACCAGAAGTCAAACAAGTATGGCTGGAGGATGACTCAGCAGGAGGAGGAAGACTGGTACAGTTATATAATTGGTACAAGCACCTCGAAGAGGAAGGAAATAAATTTGGTTATCTAGTAAATGGATCAAAGTGTTGGCTCATCGTGAAGTCACGAGAACTGGCAGACGAAGCCGAGCGGCTTTTTGGAAAAGAAGTTAATATAACAACAGAAGGAAAACGTCACTTGGGAGCCGTTATAGGATCCAAGGACTACAAAGACGAGTATTGCAAAGATAAAGTCCAAGGATGGAGGAAAGACATCGTAAATCTCGCAGAAATTGCAAAAAGCCAACCACATGCTGCCTACATTGCCCTCACAAAGGGATACAAATCGAAATTCACATATTTCATGCGAACAATCGAGGCATTTGAAGAGTATGTAGACCCGGTACATGAAGCCATCAATGAAATACTCCTCCCGCCACTTTTTGGTCAGGAAGAACCCCTCCCGGATGAACTAAGTAAACTCATGACTCTAACACCAGCACAAGGCGGGTTGGGAGCACCTGATCTGAAAGCCGAAGCCTCGCAGCAATACGCAGCCTCAAAACTAATCACCAAACAACACGCAGAGACAATCAAAGGGCAAAGCGCTTTTATGGAACCGAGTGAGCAGTCTATAGATGATCGGAAGAGAATGCAGCAGACAATCAAGATGGAGACTGCTAAGTCAAGAATGAATAGCATTGATGCATCTCTGTCCCCAGACGTACTACGTTTGGTAATGCAATCAAGAGACAAGGGTGCGAGCTCTTGGCTAAATGCTTTACCACTCAAAGACCAGGGCTTGGCCCTTAATAAGCAAGAATTTAGAGACTCGCTGCAAATGAGATACAATCTGCCTCTGCATGATCTACCAAGCCATTGTGCTTGCGGAGATCGCTTCAACATCAACCATGCCCTCTCATGCAAAAAAGGGGGATTCGTGGCGCAAAGACATGACGGAGTTCGCGATCTACTTACCTCGTTACTCGGTAAAGTTTGCAAGAATGTGGAAATAGAGCCACATCTCCAACCTATCGACAACGAAAGGTTCAATCTAAGATCTGCGATTACAAGCCCTGAGGCGAGATTGGATATGAAGGCGGGAGGTTTCTGGTTGCGTGGAGCTACTGCATTTTTCGACGTAAGAGTGACGCATGTAAACTCAAAGTGTAACCAAGGCCGGCCAACGGAGACGATTTTCAAGGAGCACGAGAACGAGAAGAAACGGAAGTACCAACAGAGGGTTTTAGATGTTGAAATGGGCTCTTTTACACTTCTTGTTTTTGGGACAAATGGCGGAATGGGGAGTGAATGCCAAATATTTCTCAAACAACTGGCCCAGAAACTGTCAGAGAAGGATAATGAACGATATGCAGTTGTCATAGCGTGGTTGAGAACCAGAATTTCTTTTGAAATTTTGAGATCAGTGCATGTAAGTGTCAGGGGGTCAAGATCACCCTTTTTTAGAAAGGAATTTGAAGTTTTAGACGATTTTGGACTAAACGTCAAGGCTGCTGGAGTCTTTTAGAATTTTTATCATATTTTAATAATATAGTTTTAAATAGTTTATAATAGTATGTATTCTGTATTCAAACATTATTACTGGTGAGAAAGGAACATTATTAGAGATGAGAAAGGAACATTTTGCGTAAATGTACACTAACATAGTTAATATTAAGTTGTATAATTGTAATTTCATCTACTATTTTTGCACTTCAAATCGTCGTTGAAAATTGTTCCGTAAACATCGCCTTAAGGTACGTTTACACGCTGCGATTTGTCAGGCCGGTTTTAGGTTTTGCTCAATGTTAACGACGAATATTTTCAGTTGTGTCCTCAGATGAAGTTTGCCATGTTGTATTTTTCAAATATCATTAACGTACATCTGAAATCGGCCCGACAAATCGCAGCGTGTAAACGTACCTTTAAATGACCCTAGAAGTGCTTACGTCACACAATTTTCAAGAATATAAACATTAGGTATATACAGTATATGCAACGCAATGTGGGACACATGTAGGTCAATCATTGATTGTTTGACAGTGGAATGACAAAAGGAGTTCTCAGATCTATTGTATATATATACTGTATCAAATGTACCTTTTGACCATACAGTGACCGTGATCCACTTCGAGAATTTGGACTGATTGAGCTTTTCTTCTAAAACAAAGAGGTGAATAGTTGAAGTGACCAAATATCTCATGTGACCTTTTTATAAGCAAGGAGCAATGACAATCAGTAAGAAACGAGAAGGAGGCTTAATGTCTACGCTTGTCTTTTACCTCGTTCAATTCATGCACTGTGTAGTTCTTTGATTATAATTTAGCCTCAATTAATTGCCTGTAAGAAGAGTGTTTCCAACTAGACAGAGCTCCACCTCCCGGGTACTCTGGTTCAGTCCTAATAATTACCGCCCAGGCCGTCAAATTACAAGGAACGTGTAGTTCTTTTCGTATTTTAAGGGATAGCTCTAGCTTTTACCGGCCTTTACTGTAGGT
Source organism: Trachythela sp. YZ-2020 (assembly GCA_016169945.1). Lineage (NCBI taxonomy): Eukaryota > Metazoa > Cnidaria > Anthozoa > Malacalcyonacea > Clavulariidae > Trachythela > Trachythela sp. YZ-2020. Next base: position 2,350,132 of record JADLSH010000369.1, read on the forward strand.
CCTTGAGAGAACTGTTTTGAACTGATAAATCTATCCAGTATAATATATATATTATGTTTCTTGTAAGATTTCTAGAACACATAATCACAAAGCTTTTGAAACATCAACTAACTAAATAACCAACCATTCACACAACAAACCAACCAAACAAACAAAATGATCAACTGCATATTACATCAATTTGATGTTACCTGATAGTGAAACAGAAAACTGACTAGAAAATGTGAGCACTGTAGTCTGTACAATTTTAATAAACTTATTCCTATAATTCTTATAGGAATAAATTATACTAAAAACATTAAAAACATGTTTATTCTATTTTTCTGATGGAAAAAGCTTGAATATATTGAAAATATAAGGTATATGCCACAGTCAGTACAGTGACAAGCAAACATCAACATTACATTGTTTTAGTTCATTATATTACGTACTTAGATACCTTTTGAGATTTTGCTTTAAAATCCTCAATCTCTTGATCCAGAACATTCTCATAGAAAATTGAAGATGATGCCTTGCTTTGTTCTGGATTGTCAATGCTATAGTTAAATGTAATTGACAACTCACAACATGAATGAAAATAGATCAAACTAATGTATATGTCAAATAGGGAGTCACAAGAACTAAAAATCCTTTTGGATCATTGATATATTCCTATTATATACTACATTTTGGAATATTTGACCTGTATATATATATATATATATACCATATTTCAGTAAACTTGGACCACAGGGGCTCTGAGGGCCTCTGTAGCCTGTATACCACCTCCCACCCTGCCCCGCTCCCATCCAGAATGACAAGTATATACCAGACTGCTAACTTTGCTGCATGAACTGAACATATTCTGTGCACATATTAATTATGTTGCTAATTTTTGAAGTTGCACCTTTTTTGACACCCAGTACCACCTAGCTGTGTTTACATTTTGTCTCGTATGTGACATATATGTGTGTACATATTTTGCAAGAAAAATATTCTGTGCGCTGTTAACAAAGACTTAGCATCTGGAGTATATAAATACCATATTTTGGTATTTATACCAAATCCGGATCTCAGCAAAATGGGAAAGCCTGGATAGTGGTGAGCACCTTAGCATGTTTGGCTTGCCTCCAAATATAGATTACCCTTTTACTGTATACTTCCTGATCAGTAGTCCCACTCTGGAAAGTTTCTATCGCCCAACCGAGATATCGGGCGCGCAATTTTGATTTCTCTATATCTTTACTATTAAATTTTCGAAATCTCGGTTGCGCGATTTCCAAACTTTCCAGTCAGGATCAGTACCACAGTGACACTGCACACACCTTTGACTGCCTTGGGCACGTTTGATTTGCTCTGCATATTTTTCAAAAAACGGATTAGAAATAATATCTTCCTTGTCAGTACTATAACAAGCAGCAGGAAATGAATTTGTGTTTATTCGTTTGTTCCTTGTTTGAAGCAGAAATTGCCTAAAAAATATTCCAACTCCTCTACCGGCAGCCATATTGACTTTATTTAACTAGTTACCATTCCCAATGCACGACATAAACAACTCAGCGCCATTTTTCAAAAATATTTAAATGATAAAACGAATATACTGACAGTGCTTCCCATTTTCCTTCAAAAATAGCTGCAAATTGCTCTACTAAACGCAATCTTTTGAAGTTGTACAAAGAAAATGATTGAAACTGTCCGCCAAAGACAGCAAAATGCCGTTGACTTCAAGAGTTGCTACGAAAATCTCTGTGCTTTACAAGGTTCTTGTCCGTTGAGTGTCGTTACAGCCAACCTAGGAGACGAAACTGTCGACTGTAATGCGGACAGAATTCCGCTGCAAGACTGGAATCCCATTCTTAACGCAACTAGAATAAATAAAAACTTAAAGGCTATTGCTTTGAGAAGTTACTGGCAAGAGAAAATTAACACTGGGCAGTCAGGTATTTATTCCATTATCGATTATAGTATCCCCACTCCCCAGCGTATCAAATCGATGATCGATAAAATCGATATCATTGGTGAAGGTTTTTGTGACCTTATTGATTGATATCGATTATCAATAACAATCAATAGACTAAAACCCCATACATATGAGCAAGTTTTCCTTAACAAGTTTTCTTTGCTTGTGTGTATGACAAAAAGTTGACACGTTTTCCTTGACAAGGAGCCTTGTTTAAAAGCTAGTCATACCAGCTTTTGGAACAACGAAAATTGTTCTTGTGTGAGACCCGACATGGAAAACTTGACAAGGAAATGTGCAGTACACCACTGCAGTACAAATTGCTCATCTGTACAGGGCTTAATTATATTCGATTGGTATCAATTATCAAGAACAATGGATGAACTAACCGCATTCAATTGGTGTTGATTGGTATTCACGAAACTAAAACCTTGGCAAAAAATGCTATGACATTAGACAAGATTTAACTTGATCTTCAATTCCTGCCTGCTAAAATGCAGATAAATGCCCACTAGAGTCTTAAAACGTTGCGCCAAAACACCTTAATCAAATTTTATATTATTTAAAGTTCATTTAATGAGAGTTGGCAATCAAACTGCTTCAAACCAGAGGCAAATTGCCATTGATTTGTTTGGATGAAGGTTCATTTGAACAAATATTAGTTGGTGATGTCATGAAATGATATTGTATTGTTTACTGTGTATTGTTCAAATATCTTTGCAAATAGATCTGAACATAGATTACCTCTAGGTAAATCGCAGATTATAAAAATCGAATAAGCCATATATCTTAACCAGGTTCTTTGTGCTGTAAATCAGTGATGTCTGCAGGGTCTGAAATACCCTGGTTTGGTTTTGGATACTAAACTGTGAATGTATCAAACATTAGTATAACATGAAATGTCTCTGGTCAACATTCAAGATACTGTAAGATTTAGTGTATAGAGGTTTGCTGAAGGTTTATAATATTATATTAAATTCATGATACCAACTTGTTTACTGTCTATTTGTTGACTGAACATTGTGTTTCCTGTTGTTATTGTTACTTGTAATGCTCAGTGAGATGGTCAGGAATGCCAAAACATACAGTAACCAATATTTAGTGGGATACCAGATTCTCAGGGGTTGGACACTGAAAAATAATTTATATTTCAGACCCTGTGTCTGTGACCCATTGAGCTGCAGTGTGCCCAAATATGCCCTACTTTGTTATTTTGCTCTGTCTAATGCCAAATGATTTTATACTTGTCAAGGGCATGCTAATGGGTTAATACAACTATCTGCCATGGGTTAATTATCTTTATTATATAAACATAAGTGTTATATAGAGTTTTATGCCACTGAGAAAAATCGTATTTAAACACAGCTAGTGACAATTTAGTGAATTTACGTAAATTTGATCAGATGCAATTATTAATAATAAAAATGTGTTTGTAAATGTGTGTGTGTGAGAGGGAAAAGAGTAGACACATTATGGTCCATTGGTATTGTGTGTAAATCCAGTGGTAATTACTGAGAAAACATGCACACCTCTCCTATGTAAATAAAAAATTTAACCTCCTCTCCCTTTGAGTGTCCTGGTACATTTTACTATTATCAGAGATGAATTTCCCACCCCTCGGTCCCCTCCCCCTCTGGACAGAGTCTAGAACTTTTCTGAACCCCCCTCTCTAATAAGCTCCCTCAGGGATGGATTTACTGGGGGGTGCAGGGGGTGCACACCTCTCCCATGCTTGGCCAAGGGGGGTGCAGGGAGGGTGCAAATTCCATATCAAATCTGAATTTTGGATTTGACAGCCCTGGCATTTATCAAACAAAAATCAAGTATCTGGCCATTGATAGGCCTTTTTGACCATCAAGGCAATCTTATTTTCCAAAAAAATTCTGACATGATGACCCCCCTGACCCTGCAGGGTGTCCTTAGTGATGATTCACTCTGCCTCGTACGCCGGCCACACCCTGCTTCATGATCAGCACCCGCTTAGCACCCCCCCCTATCAGATCATGCTGGATCCATCCCTGAGCCCCCTCTCTAATAAGCTCTTGCTTTAAGAGAAAGAAATGTATGAACTCCCCGCCCCCACCTTTCACCACAAAGAAACACGTGTGAATACATAAATTATGTTTACTAGATTAATTCTATTAGTTCACATTTTGTACTTCCTGCCTTTGGGCTAAATCAAATTTGGCGCTGACTTTCCCACGCCAGTTTGTCATTCGCTTCACGTGCAGAGGTACAGTAGGCTAGCCCAGGAATCACTAGTAAGAATTTCCAGTGCAATTTTAGCGGATATCTTTTTGGCGTACCTCCCAAAATTACTTTGTTTTAGCTCTATTTTCTAGTTTACACAGCTAGCTTCTTTTTTAAATGCATCTGGCGGTTGAGAAACATAAAATAATAATAAAAAAATGAAAAATAGAATACAACTAGTACAGATGCGATTAAATTGATCGGCCATATTCACAGCAATAGTAGCAAAGCCTACGGAACTTCAAACGTCGTTTCCTCTTTGGCGTACCACGGCATTAGAAATATGACAATTGAGAAACGTACAAATGCATTCACATGCATGAGCCCGGGAAGCTGGGATCTCGCCTTGCTCAAGCGGGAGTCCAGCAAATCCTCAAATTCCTTTGAGGAGTCGGGTTCGAATGTGAATCAAATCTCGAAAACATAAATGGACATGCACTCGCGAGCCGGCCCAGCCAATATCAACATGCCTTGAGTTATATATGTATATATTATTTAGAATTTGTCAGTGGTTTGAATACATGTCGTAAAAAGACGCCGCCGATTAGATCAAAAGATGTCACATATAAACTATGCCGGTAAGTCAGTGAATGCGCTAAGAAATCATTTTACTAATATGGATGTGAAGTTTTTAATAAGTCTAACTAAGTAATTTTAACATGTCAAAGTAGATTAATTTTTAGATTAGGTAATTTTTAGATTATGTAATTTTTAAATATTGTATTTGTAGATATATACTGTATATTTGTCAGGGCCCCTAAGGATAACAGTGTATTTTTCACTAAGTTGGTTAACCTGTTTAAATAAAGTTTTACATTACAATGTGTGCTGAGCCCGCACTAAAAGCCGTACTTGCAATTTATTATTCTGCACTTATTTCTTAGTTTGACTTTATTACCTGTCCAAATATACACCTGTCATTTATTTCAATGAACCATACGAGGATATATGTCCTGGTTACTGTTGTGTAATGCAACTGTCAAGGGTTAAAAAATAGTATTCGTTCTGTGACCACCGCATGAATTAAGGATTAAAATTCCTGCATAGCATCAGAGTATTTTTGTGCTAAATATAGCCATACATACTGCCTGCTTTGATCATGGTCTTAAATTTATGGAATATTGACTGTCAATCATGAGTTGTACATGTTGGGCACATAGTGAGAGATGTGTGCTAGTTTTTCTGCAGTTTTTTCAAGTTACAAATTAACCTCGCCTAAAAAATTATATGCAGCTGTTTAGAATTTCTGCGAGTATGCTGGACTATTTTCCACCCCTATTGCAATATATCCAGAAACTATCATGATTTTATTACAGTATAATTGTCCATTGGATGCGTATACGTATGTTGTCTACATATTTATAATCTATTCAAATTTTAGCATTGAATTATTTTAGGTCTTTAAAGGACTGCCTGAGTGTTACAGAACAGTTAGAGGTTTTGATTTTACAAAACATTGCTTTGAGGAGTCGTGATCTTAACTGTCTATCTAAGGTATTGCATGGCATATAGCATTAATTCCCTAAAATAAACATTGCATGTGGACTACCGTATTTACTCGTATTTATTCGCCGCCCCCGAATGAGCGCCGCATATTAAAATAAACCTTCATTTTGCACGTTTGCGCAATTGCCAGTTGCATGATTTTCATTGTCAAATATAGAAGGAGAAATTTAATTTGTTTTGTTTCTGTTCGTATCCGTCTTTATTGGCAAACATGCATGCAGCACCCTCGTGATTTTGGGAACGTAAAGTTGGTGTATATATTATCTTAACATAATGTCACGTACTGTACCCGTCTGATACACGTATATCACAGTTTTACTCCATGTTTTAATGGTTTCTGTTTATTATATCCAGGGGCTGTCTAGAAACAAAACCCTTAAACATCTTTCGTTCGAAAACTGTCAAATTGGTGACAATGGATTTGAAGGTGAGATGTCCCTCAAGTTCCCTCAAGTACAGTCCTGTACTGCATGGTCATCAACATCGCAACAATATATATTATCATGATCACATTTTGACATTTATTCAATATTTTTAGTCATCAGCTTGGCTATCAGAAACTGTTACTCTTTACAATCCTTAAATTTAACTGGCTGCTGCCTGACATGGCGTGGAGCAGAAATGCTGGCAAAATTAATTAAGGTACTGTATGATATAGGAATTTAACCTGCATGAAATTCTTATGAAACCTTACAGTATACATAACTGAAGTAGTAGTCCTCAATAAATTCCCCAAACACGACTTGTAACAAATCAGTTCCTCACATTACACGAACGTCGGTAATCCTTCTCTACACTTTTTTGTTTCTTTGTGCCATCCCTGTGCAGGTTCTCATCCCTGTGCAGGTTCTCATCCCTGTGCAGGTTCTCATCCCTGTGCAGGTTCTCATCCCTGTGCAGGTTCTCATCCCTGTGCAGGTTCTCATCCCTGTGCAGGTTCTCATCCCTGTGCAGGTTCTCATCCCTGTGCAGGTTCTCATCCCTGTGCAGGTTCTCATCCCTGTGCAGGTTCTCATCCCTGTGCAGGTTCTCATCCTGTGCAGGTTCTCATCCCTGTGCAGGTTCTCATCCTGTGCAGGTTCTCATCCCTGTGCAGGTTCTCATCCCTGTGCAGGTTCTCATCCCTGTGCAGGTTCTCATCCCTGTGCAGGTTCTCATCCCTGTGCAGGTTCTCATCCCTGTGCAGGTTCTCATCCCTGTGCAGGTTCTCATCCCTGTGCAGGTTCTCATCCCTGTGCAGGTTCTCATCCCTGTGCAGGTTCTCATCCCTGTGCAGGTCTCATGTTTATATGGCTAAAATCTCTCTTTTTAAGTACAATAATTCATTTATGTTTTAATGTGGTTCACTTATAAGCGCTGTTGTGCAACAGATGGTCAACGGGCTGTTATCTGAGTTTGTAATTTCGTTATATTAATTGTACTGTTTCGTAGTTGGTAGCAAATGTTTAAAAGAGGGAGATTAGTTCAATTTTCTTACTCCTATAATTAGGCCCCGTCCACACGTAGCCGGATAAGTTTGTATCCGCAAATATTTTGAAGCGGATTCAAAAAGTTACGCGTCCACACGTATCCGGATTCATTGCGTTTTCGACCGTCCACACGTATCCGCTAAAACGATACGAATACGCTAGAAACGCTAGAATCGCTTACAGAGCATGTGCTATCGAACTCAGCGTAGTGTTATTAGCGTGTGTGGATTTACATCATCATTTTCAAAAAGTTGCGGTTACGTTTGTATCCGCAAACATTTTGTTCCGGATACTTGTGAACGGAAGGCGTATAACCGCAACAAAATGTTTGCGGATACAAACTTATCCGGCTACGTGTGGGCATGCAGGGCCTTAGTGTCAACATTTTGAGCACTGTTACTGTACCAAAACATTCTGTCGAGAATTCGCTTGTAGATCTGATCAATTCTACAAAAACACTAGCGTATATTATTATTTATTGATAGTATCAAGCAACAAAGAAACATAGTTTAGTATGGCAAGACAGTCTACGTTATCGTGTACCAGATTTAGATCGGATGTCTGGGTTACGAAGAATTACTGTATGTAAGAACAGTTTGTTGGGTGACAGAGGTGTTGAAGCACTTGCTGAGGCTCTTAAAGATGATCTGTGGCTCAAAGGTAAGTTACAGTATGTATAGGTAACAGTAGGAACTGCCATTTTTCTGGAAAAGACCTGGACTGTGTTCCTTCAGTTGAGATTTGAACGCCCTATATATTTGATTTTAAAATCTTTATCCCAGTACGTGTTGTTTTATCGGGTCGCCACCAACCTATGATATGAACAGATTTTGGATTGGTTGACTATAACAATAAAACACAATTATTACACTAAAGAATAGATTCTCTAAAGAACGAGTCACAAACACTGATCACTTTTGTTTAAGCAAGCCAGTCGCAAAACCTGTTCATTTTAGGTTGTTATTTACCAAGGTTTTCTCCAAAACATGCTACTGAAGGTCAAAAGTTACTGTTTGCAGTAGTTAGTTATGAATAGGTTATGACCAACCTCGTAGGTTGGCTCCTGATTTTTTAATTTAAGATTAGAAAACCAATCAGATTTTGCCAAGAAAACAATGTGAACCTCAGTGTGGCATATACTGCAATATACAGTATGTACGACCAGAGTGGCGAGCGTGGAAAACCTAGTCTGGCACCCAGGGTAGCTGCTGCCTAAGTAGGTTTGCCAGTTGGCCAGTGCAGTACTGCTAGTCTGACTGAATGCTGACTATTGTTACTAATACTAGCCCTACTATAGTCTAGTATAGTTACTACTTTGCAATGCTTTATTCAGTGTTTTTCTTTCAACCTTCCTGAATGCCAGTAAACCTTCCTCAGGGGTGGTACCCCGCATATACCCGCAGCTTTTTTGTAACTCTCTTTCTCTTATACTTCCACAGCTCTAGATTTACAACAATGTGGCATATCTAATCGTGGTGCCTTAGCATTCCAGTCCTTATTGAGGTGTAATAAATCACTCGTGATCGTGGATTTGAGAATAAACCCATTGATAGGTAAGAGGAATATTGAAACTCCGTTATCCTGCCATAAATATAAAGCCAAACATGGCGGATTCATTCGATCGTATCTCTGGCTATATATGTCGGTCGTTTGTACACAGGGCTCATTAAAATCTTTTAGTGCCTTCGAGTAAAATTCATAACTTCAAAATGTGCCTGCAAAAATGCATAATATTTTAAGTGTTGAGAGCTAAATATTGTTAAAATGTCAAGATTTCGTAAAATGTGCCTGCACAAATGACAAATGTATAATATGCCTGCGAGCAGCGCTCGCGTGCTCGCGCATTTTAATGATGCCTGCTTATACAGTGTATCGAATAGACCGAACTACCTTATTTAATTTATACTGGATATATATGAAAGAATTATACGAAAAAGACGTTTACTGCATGTACCCTAATTGTACATGTACATTTTGTACATTTTAAATCAGTTCACTTAATCTTTTCCTGCATAACATTTTTTTACCATTTTTTAACAAAAAGTTTGAAATCAACTACGAATCATCAGAAACGCTCGCTACCTTCTCGCTACCACTGTTGGAAAGCCACTTCCTTTTTTGTTTTTGGGTCTTAAAAAAGTGTGCTCCTCTACAGTGTACAGTATATGGAACATGTCAGTAGGCCCCTAAAACCTCCGTTTTGTTGTCCCAGAGCGACAATATGCATGACCGGGTTAATATTTGCTGCATGTTTTACTTAAACAGAAAGAGATTTGGTTACGTCAATTACCCAACATGTTCTTGTTAACGCTGGTCGAGGAGAAACTGAGGTATTTATTAGTGTATTATGTTTTCTGAATACCAAGTCGTGACATGTATTTTGGCAAAACTGCAGTAAATCAGGTAAAAAAAATAGAACGATTTTTTAAATTTTCTTTTCACTCAATATCCAGTATCCTTGGCTTGGTATTCAAGGAACAAGTCCTCCTGGAAGTAAATTAAAGAAGACAAAACGAAGACGATCAAGAACTGGCGTGACAAAAACTGGAGTGTCGAAGTAAGTTTAGCACTAGAGCACATCTCTCAATACTTCTAAAGTCAACTACGACCTGTTTGAACAAGAGAAGAACGAGACCAATATTAAGATTTATGATTGTGGGATTAGAACGCGGGTAAATGATATATGAGATGACGCTACTCCGAATGGCTCTACGCCATGCAAGCTGAAAAATTGATTGACCGCGGTTGGAATCTCTCAATTCCTTACATAGCCCCAGCGACCATATCTAGAGTGTCTTGATATATAGCAATTCAGACAATTGTAAGACAATTGCATTTAACAACAAGGTTTCAGTCAACCTTGTACCCAGGCTCTTGAGTTTAGTGTAAACTTGTTTACACTAAGCCTGCTTGAAAATGTTCTGTAATTTTTTACTAGCTGAATAACTAGCTGAATAACACTATAAACGCAATATATTTGGCTACATTGTGCGAACATTTGTGTCAAATCGTGCAAAATACAGGGTGTCCCGAAAAAGCCCTCCCCCCTTAAATCACGGCACCAATATTCCAACCAATGATTCCAACTTGTCCAAATTATGGAAATTATAGTTTACATTTAAAGCATTTCAATCCTTTTACAGTAGTCTTATTAAAGCTAACGTAGTAATACCACAAAATATAGTAGGAACATTTTTTCTTTGGGACACCAAGCTGCATATATAATGAACGTCTCTCTCTTGTTAACGCTTCTCTCTCGTCATGTCTAAAGTAAAGTCTTAATGCCGGCCGGCCAGAGCAACAAGGTAAGTGAATTGATGTTTTATCTTTTTAGGGTAAAGAGATCCACATTATCGTCCAAGACTACTAGAGGACATGGTATTCCATGGAGAACTGCTGCAAGAGTTGGTACAAACAGGTCAGGAAATTTGCGTTTTTGTTTTCTATGGAATTATTCATTCATACATACACATGATAAACAGACAGTTATATATAGACAGATCGCCGAATCGCGGCATTCTATAAATCTGTATAACAAAAAGAAGTAATACACGATTTTATCTGTTTTAGACATAGAAGCAATAAGAGATCTTGGCCATTCACTGAAACACGGGTATAGCAATTAGTTTTATTTTAACTTTAATCAGGGTTGTGTATACATGCCTGATACATATATTCTTTTTTTAACAAATGACTTAAGTTTGTTTCACAAAGCTTTGACAAAACTCTATCAGCGTAAAGGTCCTTTTCTGAGAATTGAGAGCACGGGCAACAATTGTGTTTCTGCCACAAGCGCAGAGGCCCTGGGTACGAGGTTGGTTTCTGCTCAATTATGTCAAGTGATTTTAGTGACCTGGATAGTTAGTTGGATAAGGAGCATCCGCTTAATGGCGACGCGCAATCAAAAACATGTGTTTGAAGACAAATATTTCGACTGTTTAGGATGTGGTTAAAATTGTTGAGGAGTCAGAAAGAGTGGAAGAGAAATCAGAACTAAGGAAATCAGAATTACTTGAAGAGGAACAACCTACCAGCTTGTCAGGTAAGGCAAAATAAAAGAGGGTGCAAATCATCTTGGTGTTCAATTGTGAAGGACGCAGCTCAAACGTGACCGATTCGAAGGCTTTCTATAGGGCGCCTCTGTATGGCGCCTCCTGTAGGGCGCCTCTGTATGGCTTGCTATAGGGCGCCTCTGTATGGCTGCCACTATACAACCCATGTCTCATAGCAGAGCACATGCATGATGCAGCTACAGTATCAGGGTGTTAGCCAGAAAGATTCGGCAATTGTGAATGATATTGTGAAGTATATTTTACCCAGTTCTTTTGAGAAAAGCTTTAAAGCTGAGAAATCTCATATTTTTAATAATTTCTTAGTTATTAAAAAATAATAATATTTATTTTGTTTTTGGCAGATCTAAATTGTGAAATTGCTAGCTAAACGTAATTGTGAAAACGGCGTATAACGCCGAATTTTTGACTGTAGCTAACACCCTGAGTATGGTGGAAGGGTTAGTTTTTGGTGAGGGAGGAAAACCAGAGAAAACTCTACTTACATGAGTTTCATGGTTCTCTATACCATCGACCTACATAATCCAGGGTTAAGTACTCAGCGCTTATGGGCAGCGCGGTAACCGCATCTGCAACCCGTGATCTCCATTGCATGTACAAATGTACAATCATAAATATATAAATATTCATGTTATTTTATATTATATACATATCATCATATAAATGCAATCATAACTTTGTTCTCAGACCAGACTCTACAAGATATGCCTGAAAGAATACGACAGTTAGAGGTATAATGACTCCCAAAAATTTTAGGAATTATAGAAACTTTAAGTAGATTACCAATACCACTTGGCTTCTCTCCATTGTATGTCGCGCGAGATATAAATGCAATCGCGTGCAAAGTTGCTGCGAAACATCAGATATTTTCGCGGAGACAATTGATATTCCCAGTATGATTTGTTATGACTTTCGTGTTCATACATGCAAACTATATTCTGCCGAGAAGTTGATTGAATGATGGGATACAGGCGATAGTTTCGGGGTTTGAGTTGATGTATTTGACGTCAAGTATTGTATCTCGTATTGGTGGGTTTCAGCAAGCGCGTTACACGGCGGCAGATTGTGGTCAAGAACTGTTGACGTTTATACAGTCTCTTGTATAGGAGCAAACAAATTGAACTATACATCACTAAATTATATTTCTTCACCACCAAATTTCAAGTCTGCTACATATAATGAAAACAATTAATTGCACTATATTTTCTTACCCTGATATAACTGCCAGTTGGCAACCATCTGCAGCATGGTAGTTCTTATAGCGAAACCCACCTTTAGAACGCCGTGTCGACCGGTATCCTGACCGCCTCGGGGTTTTCCGTCCATGCATCGTTGACAGTAACGTAGTTTCATGCTTATAAGCTGCCGCCCAATGCGAGATTTGTTCGTTTTATAGATTGAAGTTGAGTACCTAAAGCATCGTCTGAAAGAGGAGAATCGCACCAGAACTGTAGAATCAGAAAAACTCCTTGAGGTAACAATTTTTAATGCTTAATTTGGCATGTGTAAGCAACTAGAAATTTTAACAGTACGGATTGTATACAGTTGAGCCCAGCTATTAACGGACACCCCTAGCCTAGTTTCTTGCCTTCAAGATCCGAAAGCGGAATTTACGGGCGAACGGCTGGGCTATAGAAAGCCTAGCACATTTCGCAAATGCCTAACACCTGATGCCAGACTATTCCAACTTGGCATTCGATATCAATAAAAGCAGATTAATTTATGTTGTATTATAAAGTGTGTTTGATATAGAAGGGCAAAAATGATTCCTATATAGTATAGAAGGGCAAAAATTATTCCTATAGTATAGAAGGGCAAAAATTATTCCTATATAGTATAGAAGGGCAAAAATTATTCCTATATAGTATGGAAGGGAAAAAATGATCCCTATATAGTATAGAAGGGCAAAAATTATTCCTATATAGTATAGAAGGGCAAAAATGATCCCTATATAGTATAGAAGGGAAAAAATGATCCCTATATAGTATAGAAGGGGAAAAATGATTCCTATATAGTATAGAAGGGAAAAAATGATTCCTATATAGTATAGAAGGGCAAAAATGATCCCTATATAGTATAGAAGGGCAAAAATGATTCCTATATAGTATAGAAGGGAAAAAATGATTCCTATATAGTATAGAAGGGCAAAAATGATCCCTATATAGTATAGAAGGGCAAAAATGATCCCTATATAGTATAGAAGGGCAAAAATTATTCCTATATAGTATAGAAGGGCAAAAATGATCCCTATATAGTATAGAAGGGCAAAAATGATCCCTATATAGTATAGAAGGGCAAAAATGATCCCTATATAGTATAGAAGGGCAAAAATGATTCCTATATAGTATAGAAGGGCAAAAATTATTCCTATATAGTATAGAAGGGAAAAAATGATTCCTATATAGTATAGAAGGGCAAAAATGATCCCTATATAGTATAGAAGGGCAAAAATGATTCCTATATAGTATAGAAGGGCAAAAATTATTCCTATATAGTATAGAAGGGAAAAAATGATTCCTATATAGTATAGAAGGGCAAAAATGATTCCTATATAGTATAGAAGGGCAAAAATGATTCCTATATAGTATAGAAGGGCAATAATGATTCCTATATAGTATAGAAGGGCAAAAAATGATTCCTATATAGTATAGAAGGGAAAAAATTATTCCTATATAGTATAGAAGGGAAAAAATTATTCCTATATAGTATAGAAGGGTAAAAATTATTCCTATATAGTATAGAAGGGCAAAAATGATTCCTATATATAGTATAGAAAGGCAAAAATGATTCCTATAGTCAGTGTTTTACAGCGCCCTGCTATATATAGTATAGGCTGTATAGAAGGGCAAATTTGCGAATTGTGCATGCTATAGGCCTTCCCGCTTCCAGCCACTCCCCAGGCTTCTCACTCCAGCACACCAAGCATTGCGGGAGTGAAAGGCCAGAAACTAGGGTATGACACACATAGCTCTGGTCCTAATGTTAATAAGATACTGTCATCATTACCCCTATTAATCAGACACCTCTTTTAGGCGGACGCATGCATTTTCAAGGTACCGGTTGTTGGCTTAATAGCGGTTCAACTGTAATATTTTTGTGGCTTTTAATTAGACCATCTCTATAGTATATGAACTCAATTTTTACGTAGAAATGTGCATCTTAATGATATATATCTCCCTATAAATTTGCAGCTACAATTAGAAAATAGAAGACTTCAGCGTGAAATTGATTTTTTAAAAGCAGTAGGCTCGGTAAGTTCCTGAGTTTGATAACGAGGGGTGTATTACAAGGTTTTTGTATATATGCATGATCACGTTTACTGGGGTGACCCTCTTATAGGAGATTGTCGCTTATATACACATTTGTTTGCGAAGGAGCACGGTTAGTCCACGTGTCGATATTGTATATATATATATATATGTATTGGGAACGTGGGAATAATGACATATGTACGTCTGTTTTTATCTTTAAGATTTCTGGTGATCATGGCTCTTCCCATCAACCACAAAAGCGGGAACAACGTCGAAGTTAGTGTTCAGTTTTAAGTTTACATATTTACCAAGAGAAATATATATTAATTAACCCATTAATGTGCAAGACCGTTCCCTTGACAATTATAATCGTCTGGTGTTAGACAGAGTAAAATAACAAAGTAGGGCGCATTTGGGCGCATGGCAGCCCAATGGGTAAACAAGATGCATTGGCAGATAGTTTTGTTAACCCATTAACATGCAAGAACCTTCCCTTGACAAGTAAAATCGTCTGGCGTTGTATAGACATAGTTCGGAAAGGGGTTTTACCCCCTTTTTTTAAACTTTTCATCCCCCCCCCCTTTTACAACAACTTTTTTCGGAGAGCAAAATTTGACAGGTTGACACCTGCAAATGGTGCAGAATTAATATTAAGGTTGTCTGGTTGTGTAATATCCAAAGAAACTTCCATCAACAAAATAATCAACCTGAACTCGCTTGTTCTACAATTTTTATGACAGGTTTTTTTGCTCACCCCCCTCCCCTTTTTAGATCAACCCACCCCTTTTCTGTAACCCCCCATTATTACCATATGATGGGGGGTTACAAAACTTACAAAGAAAGGGGGGGGGGTTCGAACTACGATGGACAGAGGAAAACAACAAAGTAGGGCTCATTTGGGTGCATTGCAGCTCAATGGGTTAATACCAATGACATTTATATTGTTGTAACAATTATATATAAAGTAGTCTCATAACCAAACTGCCTTCTTTAGTTTCACGAACTGACTTACTGGACGACAACGTGTTGGAGAGTATCGAAACTTCCTTCAAACAATTCCATGCATTTTTGGACATGTTGAACGGAGCTGAGTATGTTTCCTCTTTTAAATTCTATAGTTTATAGTCATCTCTGGAACTGGTTGATGTCAGAAGCATAACCAGGGTTGACGCACGGGTGTGGGAAATCGTCAGGATCCCCTGCCCTGTATAGCTAGGTAAATCCGATGAACTACATTAATCTTATTCTACTGTGCCTAACATTGATCACAAAGTTACTGCTTATTAATGTGTGGTTTTACAAACTTTACAGTAACTATACAGTAATATAAACTTACTACCTATAAACTAACCCTGGCGAATTTATTTTTGTTTAATATCTGTCGTCACCATACTTACCCGTGTGGATGGTGCAGACGCGGTCAGCGAATAGTCTAGGGATTTGAGTTACTTGGATCCAGGTCCGAATCACGTGAGCATGTCCAGTCAGGACCTGACCACCAAAGTGATATTTCCTCAAAAATGTCACAACTCCAAGTAAATGAAACTCCCACAACCACGAACTACATCCCAACATCCACACGGTCCTGACTGATGCTATGCCAAGTAGGGACAAGACCCCGTTTCTAAGCCATGCCACCACAGTTAGCAGAGGGACCAGACCCAGTTGCTACGATATACCGCCACAACTGAAAGTAGCAAAGGGGGCAACTACCAGTTGCTAAGCTATGCCGCCATAATGCAAATTTAGCACAGGGACCAGGTCCAGTTGCTAAGCTATGCCGCCACAACTGAAAGTAGCAAAGGGGGCAACTACCAGTTGCTAAGCTATGCCGCCATAATGCAAATTTAGCACAGGGACCAGATCCAGTTGCTAAGCTATGCCGCCACAATTGAAAATTAGCAAAAAGACCAGACCAAGTCACTAAGCTATGCTGCCACAGTTGAAAATTAGCAAAGGGACAAGACCCAGTTGCTAAGCTATGCCGCCATAATTCGAATTAGCAAAGGGACCAGACCCAGTTGCTAAGCTATGCCGCCATAATTCGAATTAGCAAAGGGACCAGACCCAGTTGCTACGATATACCGCCACAACTGAAAGTAGCAAAGGGGGAAACTACCAGTTGCTAAGCTATGCCGCCATAATGCAAATTTAGCACAGGGACCAGATCCAGTTGCTAAGCTATGCCGCCACAACTGAAAGTAGCAAAGGGGGCAACTACCAGTTGCTAAGCTATACCGCCATAATGCAAATTTAGCACAGGGACCAGATCCAGTTGCTAAGCTATGCCGCCACAATTGAAAATTAGCAAAAAGACCAGACCAAGTCACTAAGCTATGCTGCCACAGTTGAAAATTAGCAAAGGGACAAGACCCAGTTGCTAAGCTATGCCGCCATAATTCGAATTAGCAAAGGGACCAGACCCAGTTGCTAAGTTATGCCGCCATAATTCGAATTAGCAAAGGGACCAGACCCAGTTGCTAAGCTATGCTGCCACAATTGAAAATTAGCAAAGGGACCAGCTCCAGTTGCTAAGCTATGCTGCCACCATTGAAAATTAGCAAAGGGACCAGACCCAATTGCTAAGCTATGCTGCCGCCATTGAAAATTAGCAAAGGGACCAGACCCAGTTGCTAAGCTATGCTGCCATAATTGAAAATTAGCAAATGGACAAGACGCAATTGCTAAGCTATGCTGCCACAGTTGAAAATTAGCAAAGGGACCAGACGCAATTGCTAAGCTATGCAGCTGCCACCATTGAAAATTAGCAGCAAAGGGACAAGGCCCAATTGCTAAGCTATGCTGCCACAGTTGAAAATTAGCAAAGGAACCAGACCCATTTGCTAAGCTATGCTGCCACAATTGAAAATTAGCGAAGGGACAAGACCCAATTACTAAGCTATGCCGCCATGTTCAAAATTAGCAAAGAGACAAGACCCAGTTGCTAAGCTATGCCGCCATGTTCAAAATTAGCAAAGAGACAAGACCCAGTTGCTAAGCTGTGCCGCCATGTTCAAAATTAGCAAAAGGACAAGACCCAGTTGCTAAGCTATGCAGCCATGTTCAAAATTAGCAAAGAGACAAGACCCAGTTGCTAAGCTATCCCGCCATAATTCACAATTAGCGAAGGGACAAGACCCAATTGCTAAGCTATGCCGCCATGTTCAAAATTAGCAAAGAGACAAGACCCAGTTGCTAAGCTATGCCGCCATGTTCAAAATTAGCAAAGAGACAAGACCCAATTGCTAAGCTATGCCGCCATAATTCACAATTAGCGAAGGGACAAGACCCAATTGCTAAGCTATGCCGCCATGTTCAAAATTAGCAATGAGACAAGACCCAATTGCTAAGCTATGCCGCCATAATTCACAATTAGCGAAGGGACAAGACCCAATTGCTAAGCTATGCCGCCATGTTCAAAATTAGCAAAGAGACAAGACCCCAGTTGCTAAGCTATGCCGCCATGTTCAAAATTAGCAAAGAGACAAGACCCAGTTGCTAAGCTATGCCGCCATGTTCAAAATTAGCAAAAGGACAAGACCCAGTTGCTAAGCTATACCGCCATGTTCAAAATTAGCAAAGAGACAAGACCCAGTTGCTAAGCTATGCCGCCATGTTCAAAATTAGCAAAGAGACAAGACCCAGTTGCTAAGCTATGCCGCCATGTTCAAAATTAGCAAAGAGACAAGACCCCAGTTGCTAAGCTATGCCGCCATGTTCAAAATTAGCAAAGAGACAAGACCCAGTTGCTAAGCTATGCCGCCATGTTCAAAATTAGCAAAGAGACAAGACCCCAGTTGCTAAGCTATGCCGCCATGTTCAAAATTAGCAAAGAGACAAGACCCAGTTGCTAAGCTATGCCGCCATGTTCAAAATTAGCAAAAGGACAAGACCAGTTGCTTAGCTATGCCGCCATGTTCAAAATTAGCTAAGGGACAAGACCCAGTTGCTAAAAGCTATGCCGCCATGTTCAAAATTAGCAAAGGGAGAAGGCCCAATTGCTAAGCTATGCCGCCATGTTCGAAATTAGTAAAGGGTCAAGACCCAATTACTAAGCTATGCCGCCACGTTCGAAATTAGCAAAGCGACAAGACCCAGTTGCCAAGCTATGCCGCCATGTTCCAAATTAGAAAAGGGACAAGACCCAATTGCTAAGCTATGCCGCCATGCTCGAAATTAGCAAAGAGACAAGACCCACTTGCTAAGCTATGCCGCCATGTTCGAAATTAGCAAAGGGTCAAGACCCAGGTTCAGAGCTATGCCGCCATGTTGGAAATTAGCAAAGGGACAAGACCCAGTTGCTAACTGCTATGTCGCCATTTTCGAAACTAGCCAAGAAATTAGACCCAGCCGTTAGGTCTATGCCGTCATCTTCGAAGTAGGATTAAACCCAGTTGACGAAACAACTGACAAGCGAAGCCGTTTTCCATTCTTGGAACGTTTTGCATGTTTGAATCAGTCCGATAAGCCTAGGTAAGGGACTGGGGGCCATCCAGGTGAATCAAAAGGTACATACCGTCGTATATAGGCAAAAAATAGACTCGACCACTCCATATCAAGTTAGCGCTTGATGTGTAAGCGTATAAACCGAGAGCGTTTGCTTGAATGACCTTTCCACAAGCAAACAACCGGCGCACAAGATAAAAGAATGCCATTTTAAGTCGCTTTATCAATAGCTTTGAAACGCGTTGCACTTACATCAGATGTTTGGGGGGGGGGGGGTGTCTTAATGTAAAATAGTCGTCAAGGTAACGTGATATAACGAGAACGTTCCAACTATTAACCACACAGCAGTGAATATATATCTGCCAAACTATTAAAAATTTCCTGTGCTGAACGCAAGCCAAACGGTAATGCTAAATCAGTAAAAAACTCATTAATAATTCATGAGGAAAAGACAAAGGAAATCACTACCGTGTCAGTGGTTTTATATGTGATAAAAAATCATGTTAATTTACATAAACTTTAGCTTTGATTTTCTCGGCTTAGACAATGTTTATTATTAAAATTACTTCGCCAATGAAGTCATGCACGAGTGTTTTATATCTGATAAAGCACTCCTGCTCGTGTTTTAAATAGTACATAAACCACCTTGCCAAAACGTTCTTGACCAAATTACGGACGGACGAATGCACTGGAATTATGCGATAAGCACTTTACCCATTACCGCGTCCGGCTTTAGCAATTAGCAAAATAGCATCAGAAGCTTTGGTAT
This sequence comes from Trachythela sp. YZ-2020, assembly GCA_016169945.1. Lineage (NCBI taxonomy): Eukaryota > Metazoa > Cnidaria > Anthozoa > Malacalcyonacea > Clavulariidae > Trachythela > Trachythela sp. YZ-2020. The sequence goes on from JADLSH010000369.1 coordinate 2,369,832, forward strand.
AATTATGTAAGTGTGAATTCCTCTATGGCCAAAGGGAAGATAATCACGGGAAATGAGATTAAACGTTAGCCACACTCACGCCAAAACGACTTAATTGTAAATTTGCTAATGGTGGCACTGCATTAGGCCCAAAAACACGACTGCTTGACCTCTACCGTAGCCTGCATCGCAGACGCTTACCTTCACATAGCGTCTGCTAATTGGAGGAATAATTCTTGTTCTGGCACGTTCTTGGGAAAAAATCAAGGTCGTTTATTTCAGTAAGGGGCGAGATTTCACCTTTTCCTTTCACTAGATTTCGATCGTTTCCTTTTGACAAAACAGTGCAACAAAGAATACACTCTTCGGACGCCATGAATAATTCATAATTAATTATTTAAAAGCGGGAAATAATTATTTTCTCAAGACCCCCTCGATCCATTCACTCCCTGACTCCCATAGTTTTGCGTGGGCGTAAAAACAAAAACAAATTGGCCTTGGCATGTATTCTTCTCCCAGCAGAATAATACCGCGGTTGGCTATATGTTAGCTAATGAGCAATGAGCCTGCTTGTCACTCACTATATCCGACCCTTGAGAGCATGAGTCGTGCCCAAACTGCGCGCGGTTCCTATGATATTAACCTTGGTTACTATGTAACCTCATTTAAAACATCACATTTGTGCATGAATATTGCGTCTGGGTTAAGAAAGAATTCGGGACTATACATGTATATACTGTATATAGGCTTTGAACATACGAAAATACATACTAATACATCAACGTTTCAATGACATTTCATCTTTTAATATCCTCTTTACGATTGGAGGAAGAATTTTATTAATCCCCCTCCCCCCTCACAGCTATGAATCACATATGTATTGATCCGATTTATTCATTGAAGATTCATATTAATTTACTGCATTTTTTACTTAATGCGATTCGGCAAAATCAAGAAGCCTTCATGTCCTATCTATTTAGCCCCCTTAAAACATGACTGGAATAAATAAGCCAGCGGGGGCTTAATAGAGGATTTACGATATGATTAAATAAGTACCACAGTTTTGGCTCATGCAACTTAAAATTTGTTCTCAGCTAAGTACGCTTGTGTTTTTCTCTGTCTCATATAGATTACAAGATCTACAAACATTATTGGATCAAATGCGGTTGGAAAAAGCAGGTTCAAAAGATGAGACATCTAATACAAGGACGTAGCATTCAAAGAGAAAAAGAGGTAATATTGTTCGGAACAGGATTTCTATACAGATTATACTTCGTTGTTGTTGCATGTGAATAGGTAAGCGTTGCTATAACCAGTGAATTTAGCGACAAACGTACCAATAATGAAGATATTTTCATTGTATTAACATAGAGCTTATTAATATTTAAAACAAAATAGAAAATATCACTCCTATAAAATTACTCCAGTAATGTGCTTCCCATGCATTATATCCTATTGTAGAGCATGTGGCTTATGGCTATAAGCCTAAATAGAGTCGCATATGGACAGTTAAAGTTTTGAGGGCAAATAACTTTATATCTGCATGTATTATTTAGTTGTCTTCTATTATCTTTTATTTATTTATATATCTATTTGACTATTTATACAATTTATTTAAAAACGGTAGCCCCTTCGCGTAATGCTTTTTTTTTCAAGACCGTTTGTTTAAATAATAAAAAAAAAAATAAATACAAATAATATATATACTACTTTTTCACACAGGCCCATTGGTTACCACAGGCCCACCACTATTTATTATATACAAAAAGTGAGAACAATCCGCCACATAAATGTTGTCAACCATCTATCTCCAAATCAAATCAGCAATTACTAATTAAGGTAAAGTTTTTTTTGTTTTGTGTTGTTTGTATCTATTGACAACATCATTCATTTTGTTTTTGTGCCGAAGCGCCCTGTAGGAAAAAGGAAAGGTTCTTCATAAAGTCAGTGCTAGGTTTCCTAAATAACGTTTACGGTCATTGTCTCTTAGTTGATAGATATCATTATATGTTTAAATTTAAACATCTGGTAATTCACCTTGAAGGGCCTTAAAAGTCATCATAATTTCACGTTTCTTAAGAATGTTTTCAATTGGTTCCCAGCTTAAGCGTTCAAATATTTCCTTAGATCTTACTTCATAGTTTGATCCTGTGATTACACGCGCAGCCCTTTTTTGCATTTTGTATAGCTTTTTAGTATGTGTACAACTACCATCACTCCACACATTTTGATATCATAACCAACCAATCACAAAGCCTGTTTAAATATGTTCGAGGCGACTTGCAAATTTTTTGTTCGAGTGCAGTCCACCGAATATGAAAGTTTTTTAAATAGTATAAATTTATGGCAATTTCCTCAAAGTATATTAGGCAGCCATTGTTTTACTCAACTTTATGATCAAACTTGTTTTTAATTACAACGATTTAAGCATGTTGTGTGTATAAGGTCCTACTGATTAGCAACTTTGAGCTTCTGACATTTCGGTCAATGTATTAGGTTGCCTTGCAAAGTTTTAATGATATAGAATAAGTTGCACCGTCATGCATGCAGAGTTTTTTCTGATTATGTTTTTACGGATTATGTTTTTACGGCGTGTATTTTGACTGCTCCTTAACCTCTTGTGAACATATGCTCCTTGTATATATAAGCTTTGGAGACATTTTATTGTCATCTAAAGTTACAAGGTGTAAATCAAATTTGAATAGTCTTGTATGAAGTGCTATTTATACTGACCTATAGAAGAAAATGACTTCAGTTTACCCATTTTGACCTCAAACATGCATCCAGTTGTTTGATTGTTCTGATAAAATCAGTGTAAACCCACTGCAGGGTATTTTGTGTGTTTGACAATAATCTGTTGGATACGTCGTCAACATGACCATTCATGTGGAGAGTTTTGCCAATGTTGCTTACGATATATTGTTCTTAGTATGATTCACTGTAAGTGAAATGAACCATTAATATTTATTTACAATTATATCCTGCTATGAATGATTTATCTGTTTAAATTACATGCAGAATAGACTGATTTGTTAAAAACTTGGGGCTAGATTTCATAGCCTTAAATATTTTTTAATTGAACATTCTGTGGAACAAACTCTAATGTACCACAAAATACCAGTGCAGAGATAAATAAGCAACGGTTTTTCAAATTGTACCAGGATTTGGTGTGTCATGCAGTTGTGTGATAATACTGTAGGATATTGCTAACTTAATTTAGTGAAAGGTAAATACTAAAATCAGTAGAGCATACCAGTGGTGTAACCAAAGAATACCAGGTTTATCAATAATTTTGAAAAATTCAGTTTTTCAATGGTAAAATTGATTCCTCGGTGTGATTCCTGTATAGTAATAATGTTGTGTTGCATAGAAAAACTAATGATCAACATAAATTATACTTGTTTACAAACTTATTTTTAAACTTTCGAATTTTACAGGCATTATATATATGCGGGGAAAAAGTATCAAAAACATATAGAATGTTATTTTTTGTTAATCCTGATTATTTTAAAGAATTTTTATGAAAATATTCATTTTTTGTTTTTTATATGTCAATTAAAACTAAAACTAATATATATTCACAAAAATAAAGTATATAGTATGTTTCCTCCAAATTTTATAAGATCAATTATAAGATCAATAAATAAGACTGGTATTCTGTGGTAGGCCTACCGTGCATGATATTCTGTGGTACATACACCTGTATGACCCTCGGCCGGTAATACTTTGCATTATATTATATATTCTATATCTTTAAGGAAAATAAACATTTTTATAACAAAGACTTCTTATCAAAGCACAATGCAAGGAAATTTACCCCCTTTGAATGTGTCTATATATGCTATGTACAATATTTTCGTCTATATATCTATCATGTTCTATCATACGCATGTCGTGGGTGGTATTTCATTGCATTCTCTTATCATGGCCAAAAAAATGTGTTTTATTCATTAGTAAACAAATGAAGTGTTAAATACTCTATTGAGTATTTCTGATCGCAACAACGTTGCTAAATCTTCATAAGTTGCCGTGTCTATTACCAACTCTGTTTTTTTCACTATTTCTAAACACAATGTTCCCATCTTATTTTGAAAACAAAAGGTATTTTATCTGCCACCTTTTAATGATTATGGGAACTTAATTCCCACGACAAGGTCAATATTGAATGAAAAAGTTATCTCTATTTGAAAGCAAACTTGTGGTTTAATAGTTTTGAAACGTCTGTTTCCTGTTTATCTTGTGGTTTTTGCAATATAGTGATAAAATAACCTGATCTTAAAGTAGAAATTGCTTTTATATTGTTTGCTGCATTATATAATCGGTTTCATCTTTTTACCAACGAGAACGGACACAATTTACGCGGTAAATAGTGAGTATGTATCTTGAACGTGCATTGTTCACATATGACAAGAGAGCGACGTGCTAACAGCCTTAATATACAAGAGATTAATGTTTTGTCCACCTACATGGTATAAATGAACAAAAGATTAACTCCGCAGTTGGAAGTTTAAAGCTTATGCTGAGCTTCGCCTATAGCGCCAATAAACGTTTTGATGCTGGTTTAATTAGATAAACAAATTGTTTTGAGAAATAATTAATTAGTGAGCTGATTGTGTTTTGTCCTATCAGTAAAAATACAGCAGCTTTAATCACGGTATGGCGGCAAGTGGCAGAAGACGGAGTTGTAAAGGCTATTCAACAAATACAATGTTACTAAGTCAGAGAGTTGTATTGAACATTGGTGGTCAACGTTTTGATACGTACTTTGGTACACTCACTGCTATACCACATACACGGCTTTGTTGGTTAGCACAAAAACATCCATTCTCACCCGAGTATGATCACGCAAATGAGGAATATTTCTTTGATCGTAATGCAGTGATATTTAACGAAGTGCTAAATTATTACCGTACAGGACAACTCCACTGCCCGACTCATATTTGTGCCTCGCAGTTTGCGGAGGAGCTCGCTTTTTGGGGAATCAATCCACAAAACATGGAGCCATGTTGTTGGGTACACTACAAGAACCATATCAAAAATGAAAAGTCTTTACAGTCTTGTGCTAAAGAGAAGAAGGAACGTACAGTATCAATAATGATTGATGTTCATCAAGGAAATATGCAAGCTTCAAGTGAAGCGTGTGTAGACAAAGTTTCTGTTCTGTGGAAGAAATACAAGAAAATAGCTTGGACGGTTTTGGAAAAGCCGAACTCAACAACTACATCAAAGGTAATCATTTTTATTTATGATACAGACTATATTAGCCAAGATGGATATTGAAAGATAGCAGGCGATAATTTTTGGATTGCTCTTTCTGTTAGAACTTGAGTCGTGTCTTTTGATACAAGTTATATCTCAGCTAATTTATTATACAGTAATAATGGGAAAAGCCTATATATAGTTTACATCGTCGTTTACAATGGCAACACTGTAACATGGTATTGTTGTCGCAGCTCTATACAGTTGCATGCTGCATGCTATATAATGAAATTTTTTTTTTTTTTTGACAATTTTTGAAACGTCCCCTAATGAATGATCAGGGGGGGTGGGTGGTAGGAAATGAATAAAAAAAAATAATATAAAATAGTGATTACTGAGTAGTGTTAGTGTGCCTTACGATGAGATATATCAGATGTTTAAAAGTGTTTTAAAAAACAAAAAGTCATTGATATATCCTATCTTGCCTGGTTGCCTGTTTAAGTCATTTGTGTCTGTCCCAGGTGTCTCTCATCTGTGATCATCTTAACGTATACCTTTGTCCTACTACGACGACATCAGTATGTTCATTCGCCATTCATATATTGAATAAAATTTCTTGCATTTCAAATTTCCATATTTGGCGGGGGGGGAGGTAAGCGTTTAATCCTAATAACTATAGCAATGTAAAATTAACAACGAAAACATGGTTGTAGGTGCCGGCTGCATGACCCCCAAGGGCTGACCACATATAAGCATTTGCATGTCAATATACCGTACGTAACAGTGAGTGGGAGTGAACGGTCATTGATGAGATACAACTATAGTACTGTAGTCTGTACTCGGGGCTAGGAAGTAAATCATGAATATTTGAGTAACGGTTTTATGATTGAATGGAATCAATAGAATGAATGAATACCAAAAAATGAATGAATAATTAGAAAATACGTACGACGAATATTTGAAATGAATAATTATTCCGCTTTCTCGAGAAACACCTGCCACTTTGTATCGTTGTGGTGGACAAGCAACAAATAATGAACGGTACGGGATATATTGACACTTTAATAGGGTTTAATAACGATAGATTAAAAGGTTTCAACTATTTTTTATCACGTTACGATGTATTTGGTTTCGTCTAGCCTCCTCCAATTCAGACATCTCGTGATCAACTCCAGCGCATGTTCAGAGCAAAATATCAAAGTAGCATACAAGATTTAATACTCATTACAGTCAACAGTAGTCAGTGCGGTAACAATAATCAGACATCAGTTATGTTTTTATCTGGATTCATGTGAAGATTTGATTCTCAACAGTCGTGTGCATAACCAACCTGGCTTTTTAACAAGTTTTGTATGTCATTATAAAAAGTATTCATAACAAATTTCAAGTCAATACAATTATTACCTCGCGAGTTAAGGAGGCTCCCTACAGTTTTAATTCTGTAGCACGCAAATGTGCTCTAAGGTCCATTATTTGCTCAGTTTGCAAGGTATGGTCACGAGACTTGGCCACAATATTGCGGATTACGAAGAACAAAAATGTTTCTAAATATTTACGTTGCCATGGTAACAACGCGATTTAGAGATTGTCGTATTTTTATCTTCTTGGCTTAATTTTTTGGCTTTTCCTTCGGTAAAGCTTTTTTATTTTTTGCACACGAGCACCTAAAGTACAAAGTATTGAAATATGCGATTTTAAAAAAATTCCTCGGACCCGAATTTTTTTAAATCTCAAAAAAACATTTTTTTGCAATAAAAAGAATTCGGCTCCAAGGAATTTTTTTAAAATCGCATATTTTATGCATTTTGTGATTTCTGTATCGTATGCAATTACCGAAGGAAACAGGAGAAAAATGTATTTATAGTTTGTGTGTGACATCAGAAAAAATCAGGATTTCATTTTTCACGCGAGACAAGCCCTCGAATACCCACGCGTGTGGACAACGAAATTTTGGCGCAATCGTGATTCGTGAACTCGTGATATAAAAACTATAAAAGGTTTGTTTATAATACATAAACTTCGTTTGTACTTTGTACAACTTTGTACAGCTACAGATCCCGCGACACAGAATTAAAACTGTAGGGAGCCTCCTTAAGAAGATTTGAATGATTCTTATTGCTGACGTCAGCATTATTTTCAAATGCCGTTTAAAACTACGTTTTTTTCAAACCTAACGCGAAAACCTCAATTTAGCTTTTAAAAACAATATATAGTATCACAGTAAACAGAATATAGTCATATGTAATAAAAATATTTTTGGGCATCTCGTTCAATAGGACTAAATGTAGGTTTTTGTAGATGGAATATTAGAACGAAAATTTATATACATTTTTAGACCTAACCAGGAGCAGTTGCGAAAAATGCAACTTTAGGCCCTCTGGCAGGAATTGAATCTGCGGCCCTGCGATTCCGGTGCAGCGCTCTAACCAACTGAGCTACAGAGTCCAGTTGCTGAGCATTAACCGCAAATTCGTATATATATGATGCGAGTGGTGCCAGTATAAGGTATGGGTCTACAAAACACCTACTATTAGTCCTATCGAACGAGATGCTGAAAAAGTCTTCATATTTACCCTAAAGTTGCATTTTTCGCAACTGCAACTGGTTAGGTATAAAAATGTATATAAATTTTCGTTCGAATATTCCATCTACAAAACACCTTCTACTATATGTAATAAAACACGTCTTTCCTTTAAGGTGGCTCCCTACAATTTTTCGAAATATGGAAAATTTACGATTTAGATTAAACTCTTTGAATAATTTTTACTTGTTACAAAACAAAAATTGTATGACTTATATTGAGCAACATTCTAAGAGCTGAAAATTGTTCACAAAAATGACGTTTTACCGTTGCTATGGTAACAACGACGTTTCAATATGGCCGACATTTTGGATTTTAACGCACTTTACTCTGTAGAAAAATAGATCATCTGAACGAGTTTAAAAAAATTCTGTAGAGCCAAAAAATATTTATAACGAAAAATCATGTTTATTAATTTTTTAAAAATTTGACTCCACAGAAATTTTTTAAACTTGTTCAGATAATCTATTGTACCTGACGAAAATGTTTTATGAAATAAAAAATGGGGGTAACCAGGCGTTTTTTCGAATAAAGTGCGTTAAAAGCTAAAATGTCGGCCATATTGAAACGTCATTGTTACCATAGCAACGATAATGACGTCAATTTTGTGAACAGTTTTTAGCTCTTAGAATGTTGCTCAATATATGTGGTACAATTTTTGTTTTCTAACAAGTAACCGTTCTTCAAAAAAATTCAATCGAAATCATAAATTTACCATATTTCAAAAATTGTAGGGAGCCACCTAAGCATTTGTTTTTTGGCGGCCATGTTGGATGGCATCCATCTGCCATTGTAAATTTGACCAGTGATGTCTGGCACTGCAGGCAGGCTCTACGTGACGATACGCTTTCACCACAGCGCCCTGCTTCCAACTCACTAAAAATGATAATGACTAATTTCCAAATCTTGGTTAATATAGTTATTTATTTAATTAAATTGCATATTTGTTGTCTTATGATAATTTTTATATCTTTAATAAGAACATATAAAGCTAACCTTCACTAATATCTCATTATATGTAAATGACGTCAATATGACGTCACTTTGATTGCATTGCTTTATTAAAGAAAATGAAATATCTCAATAACGAAACATGAAAATAAAAATCTTTAAAAGACGTTACTCTACACTTTTAAGGGTTATATCTTTTGAGGTAATAAACAGTCTCGTGTCGTGTGCACTTTAAAAAACTTTAAGATATTATTTTTCTTGCAGGTCTACGCCGTATTCTCAAGTATCTTTATCATGTTAATGTTATTGCAATTTTGTTTGCGTAGTTTACCGCAATTCCTTCATGATCAGAACAATATGTACATACTGGATAGAATCTTTGAAATATCTTCTGTTTATTTCACACTAGAATTTCTCGTACGTGTCTTGTTTTCCCCGAGTAAAATGAAATTTCTCAAGTCATTTATGAACTGGGTAGACTTTGCAACTCTACTTCCGTATTTTTTGAGCTTTATATCAGAAGACGAGAGAACAGTTTGGCTGATACCGCTTAAAGCGATCCGCTTATATCGACTGTTCAGTCTCTCAATATCATTCCAAATTATGCTCAAAGCAATTCTCGCAAGTGTCAATGAGCTTATCCTTGGCTTGGGAACTATAATTATTCCAGTGATCATATTCTCGTGTTTTATCTACCTCGCTGAAAAAGACGCAAACTCGGAAATGTTCAGCAATGCTCCGGAATCATTCTGGTGGGCTATCGTAACCATGACAACATTAGGGTATGGAGATAAAGTACCAGTCACTGGACTAGGAAAATTGATTGGGGTTATCTGTGCACTATGTGGTGTTGTTATTATAGCACTACCAATATCTGTTGTGGGAAATAATTTCTGTTTTCTCTACACTCAAGCTCGGACCCGTAAAAAGAAACCTTCAAAGGAGACCATTGCCTCAGCTGTGGCACATATACCATTGATTAACCTTAGAGTGTTGGGATCAACCGCTGATACTAGTGATAGCGAGCCTCTGAGTGGTGATGACGTAGATGATGATGTAATTCGTGACGTGCGCAGGAATAGTTTGCCCAAAACTCGACGCAAACTTGTCACAATCTCATGATAAACGATTAGTGCGACATAGCCTCCAACGCAGAAAGCTTGGTTATATCGTCTTGGTTATATCGTCTTGGTTATATCGTCTTGGTTATATCGTCTTGGTTATATCGTCTTGGTTATATCGTCTTGGTTATATCGTCTTAGTGGTTATATCGTCTTAGTGGTTATATCCTCTTGGTTATATCGTCTTGGTTATATCGTCTTGGTTATATCGTCTTAGTGGTTATAGCGTCTGCATACAATCATTTAAAGTATAAAGTATATAGAAACAAACTGAGCATACTATTGAAAACAAGTAAAAGGAACTATTATCAAAATTTTTTTAGAAGAAATTCTGCTAATTTAAAGAATATTTGGTCTGGGATAAAAGAAATTATCAACTTGAATAAAAAGGGTACACGAGGTATCCCTACGCATTTAAAAGAAGGCGATTTAGATATACGAGATCCAAAAGAAATAGCAAATAAATTTAATAAATATTTCTCATCTATTGGAATGAGATTGGGTAATTTGATTGATCCAGTTGACAATTCGCCTCTTGATTATATGGATGTTTGTTATCCAGATAGCCTCTTTCTTTCCCCTGTGACTAGAGAAGAGATCGAAATTGAAATAAGCAAGTTAAATACTTGCAAATCTACTGGACCTTATAGCATCCCAACAAAATTAATGAAAATTTTGCATACCAGTCTAAGCAAACCGCTAGAAATATTATACAACTGCTCATTTACAACTGGAATTGTTCCTAATAGATTTAAACTGGCTAACATAATTCCAATACATAAGACAGGATCCTCAAGCTGCATGAATAATTATCGACCTATTGCCTTGTTATCAATATTTAACAAAATATTAGAAAAGTTAATGTACAAAAGATTGATAAAATATATTGAAAATAGAAATATTTTATTTGAGAATCAATTTGGATTTAGATCCAATCATTCTACCATTCAAGCTGTACTTTTAATTACAGATAAAATTCAAAAAGCAATCGAGAATAAAAATTACTCCTGCGGAGTATTCTTAGACTTAAGTAAAGCATTTGATACTGTAAATCATGACATTTTATTAAAAAGTTGGAATGCTATGGTGTTCGTGGTGTGGTTAACAAATGGTTTGAATCATATTTATATAATAGAAGGCAATATGTGTCAATAGGAAGTATAAAATCAGATGACGAATATATTACTTGTGGTGTACCTCAGGGAAGTGTTTTGGGACCTTTATTGTTTCTTTTGTATGTTAATGATTTTAAAAATTGTTCTGAATTACTTGATTTTCATTTATTCGCAGATGACTCTAATTTGTTCTATTCACATAATAACTTAATTGTTCTTGAACAACAAGTGAATATTGAGCTAGACAAGGTTTATAAATGGTTATGCGCAAATAAATTATCTTTAAATATTGGGTAAGACAAACTTTGTGATTTTTCATAGTTCTCAAAAAAAATTAAACTATATACCTAAATTATTTATAAAAAACATGTCTGTGAAACAAGAGGATTCTATAAAATATCTAGGTATTTACATCGATTCCCATTTAAATTGGAAAGCACAAATACAACATATTTCAAGAAAGATTAAAAGGAGTATTGGAATATTATCTAAACTACGGTACTATGTTACACCACAAATACTTCTACAATTATACTATACACTAATATATCCTTTTATCACCTATGGAATAGTTGTATGGGGTAATACATATAATTCTACTTTGCAGCCTTTGACTTTATTACAAAAAAGAGCAATACGTATCATAACATTTTCGAAATTCGACGAACATACTGAGCCTTTATTTAAAAAAACCGAATTATTAAAACTTTCTGATTTGATATCTCTTCACAATTCTTTATTTATGTATGAATATTACAATAACAAGCTCCCTTCTCCATTTACAAGTTTCTTTATACCTGTTAAAACGAGACATAACTATAACACTCGACTTGCTTCCAAAATGTCATATTGTTTACCTTTAATTAGAACAAACTATGGAAAATTCTCTATAAGATTCCAAGGTCCAAAAATATGGAACGTTTTAGATGAGAATTTAAAAACTTTACCAAGATCCCAGTTCAAGAAAAAAATTATGAATAATATGATAAACCTCTATTAGCCTTAATTGATGTATGAGTTAGTACCATAATTCGTATTGAATTTGCATTTTTGCTTCATTTTTTATACTTTACGACCTTATAATGTCTCAAATACATTGGCGGTTATCTGACTCGATTAACAATAGTTACTTCAGATAACCGGTACCATACAGTTTAATTAAGAAATGAAATTTTATATATTTGTATTTATGATGGTGCTAATAAAGTCTTTGTTGTTGTTGTTGTTGTCTTGGTTATATCGTGTCATGTTTCGCGCACAAAAGGGTAAATTTTGGTTTGAGATTGGAGCCAAGAGAAATTTATTCGTGCGCGAAACATGTCGTGCAGCTCGGTGTCAAAAGGCAGAATTATAATACGCCATGTTTTGTAGAGCAAGAGGTGGTCACATGGGATTGTAAAGGATAATTGGTCTGCTTTAGAACCACTGCTTTAGAAAGACGTCTACGCTATCAAATAATCTTGTCAAACGATAAAATACTGTACATATATAGGGCCAGCGACTCCCGTAGAAGGGCCGACCACGCTGGCTAAAGCTGGCTACTGTAAATAGGATGGGAGATTCTAATCTGATAACCATGAACACAAAGGATGACCCTCATGTAAAGAACAGCCGTACCATGTAAAGACCTGCCTAAAATATATCTATTCGGCTTTGCATGTTTGTTTCATCCAATTATTGCATCCAGTTATCTGTTTTTCGATGAAATACGGATTGCTCATCTATAAGAGGGAAGATTTTATATTAATGCGAGGAGCCCTACACGGGTACACCCGTTTTCCACAAGTCTATTTCATTTTTTCGTGCGAAGTGCATCAAAAATAAACTCAGCAAAAATCTCAACAAAAGTCGCGACGAAAAGTAGAATCAGTTATTTTCGACTCGCTTCGCGCGAAAAAATCGCCCGCAGGTTTTTAAAATTGAACCGTGCACAGACAGTACAGTCGCAGAACTGATCCTTTCTCGTTTTATTAACATTGTCATTCATGAAAATCATAACAAATCGGAAAACTAAATTGTATCATGTGCGCCTTCAGTAAGGTTGTCCTGAAAATTGTCTCCAAGAGCAACCCTTTCGTATATAAAATAGAACTCCATACCGCACTTTTACTTTATTATTAAAATATTTTTTACTCCTGTCTTCAATACTATATAATTCATGTTTTATTTTTACAGTACCAGACAATATACATGTCATTTTAACAATAGCATTACATTAGATGTGGTGTATCCTCACTGTTACATTTGTCAACTTTACTAAAACATGTCTAAAATGAGGTTTTCATGATTTAAACTTATTCAGTTAATACTATGACAGCTTACTTTTTTCGAACATTTTATTTTCCCATCATGATGATTACTTGATAAATGACTGACCTTGCAATACATTTGTTCCATTGGTTCTTCCTCACCACTATTAAAGGTCAAAGTGACACCATTGGCATTGATCGTATCTACAGGTCTGCCATTCATTCCGTAACACGAATTAGGGCCTGCAAATTTTGCTGACATAGTTAATTCTTCATCCTTTTTCACAACAATGGATGAGGGCAACATCACATCAAAACCAGGAATACCATCTTCATCAAGCTCTGTGCGATAACTACCACTTACCATGACGTCATTGACTTTCAGTGTGACATTATATTGACTTAGATCTCTGTCACCAAAAAGGCGGACACCATGAAAAATTACGTCATGATTAACCTTAAATAACAACTTGTCTGGGGCCGGTTGTTCAAAGCTCGATTAGCGCTAACCATGGGTTAAATTTTAACCCACTGTTTTGGGATATGTATTTCCGCATGGCCGTTCATTTCAAAACTTTAGAAAACAAAACTTCTATTGATCCTAAAAATATTTCTGGAAAAACATATACAACTTTATAAACAAGCTGTTGGGAAGTTTGATTTGAAGATTTTCGTTAAGCCAGGGTTAGGCTAACTGGCTTTTGAACAACCGGCCCCAGGTGTATAATTCCATCTGTTTGGTGTAGGATTTTGTACGTTATTAGTTGGTAAAAATGTAGGAATTCTTTTGGAATTGGATCTTTGTCTTGTTTTCCACTTTAGTAAATCTATTCCACTGAATTTTCCATAAATCGGAACAATTTCTTCTGGGGCTTCGGTGGCGCAGTCGTCAGGACAAGCGCCTTTCACCTCTGAGTCTTGAGTTCGATTCCCGCTGAGGACTATACTCATCGCACTCATGTGAAAAGAGTAAGTCAACGCTCTGCCGAAAGTTGTGGGTTTTCTCCGGGCACTCTGGTTTCCTCCCACAGGGAAAGTTGACTGGGTGGGTTAGGATATACAGATTAGGAAAGTAATATTACAATTGTTGTAAAAATAGATAATGTAGGCTACGTACATAATATAGGTAAGCGAGATACTTGATGTAATCGGTCACTGAAAAGCCCCAACGGGGAGTGAGCTGAATAATGTATGAATGTATGAATATACAGTCAGCACCCAGAAGAAGGGACATTTTGTGCAAATTCTTGTTGTGTCATGGAGAGAAAACATATTTCGTATACAGCATCACCTAGAACAGACCTTCTGTTTCACCAGTTATTTCGCGACCTTGTTTTGATAATTGAACAGCACACCATCTTAATACAGCTTTGAATAATGCAACTTCCGATACATTCAAGTAGTCCCGCTTCAATATAGCGGTCAGTGACGCTTGGCTGATGTTATTCCGAAGCCTTCAGACGAAACCGACTTGAATAGTTTGTGATTCCACGACACACCAGCTTTTCACCAATAACTCTTTCTCATCAAAACACATCGCTTGTTCTAGGACATCCAAAATATTCTCCGAATTTAAGTTTTCTTTAAGAAATGCAATACATTTCTCTGAGAGCGAAGGCCGATATATTTCTTAGACAAATAAATCACAGACAGGACGTTATCAGCAGTCAAAACACATTGATCAGTCTACAGAAATCGCAGAAATTCCTCCAGACTTTCTTCGTTTGTATCACTGAGATGAACGAATGAGTTTTGTTCTGCTAAATGGCCATACACCGTGGCATAAAATACAGCACTGCTTGTCACCAATACGTACTTATGAGCTGAGAATTTCTTGCTTGATCCTTGGCATGTAAACCCAATATCGCTCATGAAGGAATTATTAACACAAGTGCGAATTACGTTCAAATTTTTGCTGTGTTCGTAGAAGAAAGCGGAAGTAACTGCAAAATGAAAGATATAATTTTATAGGTAATATGCAGGATAGGTATAATATGATAGTTACAATACTCGCCACCAAATCAACAATATAGGTTATGCGTGTGGTTGTTCTATGCGTTACGAGCAAATACAAGGAGCTACAAAAGTAGGGGGGAGAATTCCGTATTTCAATAAGCAATTTTGTCTGGATGCAGCAAAAAGTGGAACTCCAATGACGAGCAAAATAACCTGGTTTCTGCATGTCAAATCTTCCCCAGAACGCAGGAAATACCATTTCAGAGACAACAGATTTCAAAATTTTCTGGGGGAGCAAACCCCCAAAGCCAGCTAGATTTTGTTTAACCCCCAACCCCACCCAATCTTCCAAACGAGATTATATGTTGAGACGACTTCGCATTATGCCAAAAATTCATGTCTTCACCGTACAAAAGAACAAAGAATTTGAAACCATATCTTGATTGACTGGCCGGTATCCACAGTTTAGTGGCAATGTTGCTTTGCTGAACGCGCACAGTTTCCGTCTTTCCGAAAACCCAGAATTATATATAGAGAGTTAATAAAAAGATCTACGAAGCGGCAACTCGACGACGCGCCTTCGAAACAATCATTAACTTTAAAGCACCCGAAGTAATAAAAAAGTACAGGCCTCGACAAAATTCATGCAAAGATGTTTAAAATTGCTTTTCAAATATATCTTCTTCCTTGACATATATATTTTCAATCTGTCTCTTTCGCATGGGACTTCATAGATGATTGGAAAATATTGCCAAATGAACCTTGCATGCCACCTTGCCAAATGAACTGAAATCGATTAAAAGTATAAACATTTTCAGCACACTATTCCTGACGTGCTAAGGTTTCTCTTGAGTTCACTCGACCCAGTCTTTATGTGTTTATATAACATGATTTTACATTCGTTGATATAATAATTTACAAGACGCTTGCTGTAGCTATACCTCTTTATACAGCCAAAAGAGCATAAAAATAAAAATATGTACGAAGTTGTCTAATTTCTAAGAAATCGTGTAAGTAGATTTTACGCAAATTGAATTTACGTCTGACAAGATGAAGTGAACCTCAAAGTGAACAGACGCAAAATTGTACTTTGAATATATCATAAAATATCACATTTTCTATGGGCTTTATACCGCTAAAACTAGCATAAAATATCTGTACTGCATAGTCGCGTCTCTAAGCAATCCAAGCAATTTCTGAATTGATATTGTGCAAATAGCCCAAATATTTTCTGAATATTATACGCTAGGCGGCAAATGAATGCCTATTTGTTTTGCGGAAAATGGATAAATAGGGGAAAATAGCAGGTTGTTTGAAATTTTATCCCGTAGCAACCACCATAGCAACGACATGTTATTGGAAAATCGCGAGCATTGGAGCATTTACGAAAAAGTTTTTTTCTCCAAATGAGTACCCACCTACCCCTCCCTAGCTATATAGTTTATTTCAAATTACACCAAGTACAAGTCGGTTATATTTAGGCGGGAGAGGCGTTATAATGGCGTGAAAGCAAATTGTATTCATACTATATATTTTGTATAATTACGGTTCCACTTCAAGGCTATGACTGATTGAGGACATCATGTAAAGTCCGACGAAAGTCGATCTGCCATAACCTTTCAAAGAACCGAAGGGTTAAACATTGGTGTCTTTTTAAAGACGGCAACGGCGGAGGTCACAGCTGGGAACCAAACTTAGGTGTTGAAATAGTGCGTGATAAACATTTTTCAAAAAATCTAGCATGGCATTTTCATGATATATATGCCTACCTCTCCCGTTTAGGATATGTTTGGCTATGTGACTTCGACCCCGAATTAGTCAACGTATATTTTGTGAGCATTTGAAAATATAGGGGAGCTCCATGTCCAATTTTTCATTTGTGCTTATAATATAAGTAAATAAAAGCTTATTCAGTTTTCAATTTTGACCTAATTAGCAGTACGCTAAAAACGATATCCCCTAAAGTAATGAACCAAATGACTTCAAATTTTCAGTGAAGCTTTGTATATACCTTATCTATGCTGTAAACTAGGAAGATCCTAGTTCACAGCATACACGTCATATGTTGGTTCCTATTTTTACCATTTTTGAAGATTTGTCATGTTTGGTTGTCTTGTAATCGTTTTTATCGAGACACCATTCTTTGACTGCTGGGGTAATTATATTGGTAAACATGGCAACCATAATTTTGAAAACTGTGTCATTGGTCATCATTTGATCAGAGGAATAATTCTGGGCAAAAAAATTCTCATTGAAATAGCCATTTTAAAAAAATAATAATTTGTTGTGGTGTACCACCTTAAACCTTTTGTTCTATTGTATTCTCTTCTAGCGCTATATAAATCATTAATTCAACCGTATTTTGATTATTGCTCCCCGCTGTGGGACGATGGAAAGGTTTTAAAAGATAAATTACAGGTGCTCCAAAAATTGGGCTGCATGAAGGTTATAACTGGAGCAAAGTTTGATATAAACTCATCTGATGTGCTGGAAGGTTTGCAGTGGAGCACTCCGTCGATGTTAGGCGCGATAGGTTGAAAAGTGTGTTTTTGTATAAGATCCTTAGTGTGCACTAAATCCAAGGAAAAGCTTTGTTAGACTCAAGGCTCTTTTCCACTCATCGCAAAACCAACTCGCAAACGCGCTGCGAGTTCTTGCATGTAATTAAAATAAACTGTCGAGCATTGTGATTGGATGAAAGTACTCGCAGCGAGCTTGCGAGTTGGTTTTTGCGACGAGTGGAATAGAGCCTTAAGAGACCTTAGTAGGAATTATAATGTGCGTAACATTGATACTGATCTAGCACTTCCAAGGCCTAACACTAATTTTTTGAAACGGAGCTTTTAAGTATAGTTATTAGTGGTGCAATACTATGGAATAGTCTTCCTCAAGAGGCAAAGAATGCAACTTCGCTCTGTCAATTTAAACGAACAATCGCCACTTTGCCTGTCTAATACTTTCAATACTATATTTATAGTCATCTTTTTTAATCTTTATTCATTTGTAAAAATTATACTTTTTTCATATTGTATATAGTTAGCTAGTACTCATATATACGCCCCTCCTGAAAATCAACTCTTCGGATAGTTGTGAGAGGCCAGCGTGTTTAAATAAAGTGTATTCATTCATTCATTCAATTCAGGGGTATCCTCAACAGCGTTGTCATTTTTAACACAACCCGCAATGTTAAACTAAGCATTTTCACGTCTTTCGAACAACGTGAAACTGTGAAAGCTTGTTGCGATGTTAAGGTCTAGTTTATATAGCAGACACCGCATCGTTTTTGCCGAACGTAGCTGCATGTTTGTAAGGTTATTTAAACGGTATTTTTTACGGTTAATAAGTCGATACAATTCTTTTTCCTGGGTTGAGGAGTTGTGAAAAATATTGCTGACGTCAAATGTTGTTTTAAAATGCCGGAATTCGGTGCAATTCGCATGCAATCGACGGACACTGTATTGTCTTCGCTGGACTGAGTATTGGAACCTGACTTGACTTAAGTTTTTCCTGTTTTGACTGTAACCTGGCTGACGACGATTATGTTTCTGAAAACGTTGGTATAAACACTGTTGAGTGCGCAAATATTAAAAACATCCAATATTCTAAGCGGAGATTGCGAACTTTTTATTAGAGAAATGTACTTTTAAGATAAATGCCTGAATGGCTCAAAATATAAGTATATTTTTATCTTAATATAAGATCAGTGTGGAACAGCCATTTCCATTTTCCTGCAATGTATGATAATTGCTGAAATAACAGCTTGAACTGAGATGAAGAATTACCGGAAGTATTACCATTTTTGCGTCTCGACTGCAAGACATGTCGAAGCCTATCATTTTATATAGAAAATATGCTCTAATTCGTGCTCTCTGCATGGGGAACATGCAGAGTTTCATAAGCGCTCGTCTAGATTTGATATGATTCGTTATTTGCACACGCCAGTCACCCTATATTTTGCTGGATCACTACTTGCTTTCCATATAATGCCAGTAATTACATTTACTGCGTATTCTAGGGACATTATAGGTATTTTATAGGGGCCGTTTATATGATCCGGACTAGCAAGGCTAAGCGAATTGTAACCCCGGAATAGATGAGGTTCATTTCATGTCCGGCGGTAAGGCGGATAGTCATAAAACGACATTTCACAATTGGTCATGTGACATAGGTGTGTCAATTGCAGAATAAAAAAGGAACATCGACATTAAGTACATGCACTTATCGCGAGACTGCAAGGAGGCTAAACACTTGCTGCTGAATAACTACACAACATTCAGTTTTCATTTGGACACACGTAATCTTCCTTTCCTCGTTAACCAACGTTGTTTTGTATAGGTATGTTATATATTTCGCTGTTTTTAGTATATTATAATATTTGTGTGTATTATAATGAAAGGAACAAATTGGAGAAGGAACAAAATACAGAAGAAAGGCAGTAAATATAGAGTACATAAGTTTTTGTAATGTCTTTGTGGGGGAACGCTACTGTTCGAACTTCAATATGAGATATATCGTCTTTTAAACGATGTGGAGCAGTGTATATAATAATAATTACAATCTATCTCTTGACGAGACGTATATAGTCTGAATATTTGATGTGGGTTTTTTTCATTTTACGATATTTCGAGAATTTTTCAGAAGGACAGTTAAATATATATATGATTGCTATATCAAAAATTGCTTAGATGTAATTGTCCATGTATGGAGATGGTAGCCTTTTTGAGCGAAGGCCCTTAATTCGTAGCTATATTCGTTAGGACTTAAATGGCAAGCTGATAATGAACGGTCGTATTATACTAGTGTTTACGGCATTCTTTCAACTCGTAACCCGCGGTAGTTTATTACCTTCATTGGTCCACGTTTTATTAACCATAAAGCATATAAACACACAACAAAAATATATTGTTGTGGTTTGTGTCTGAGGTTTACGCTTCGTCTTCGACGTTTTGAGTGAAGATCCTCCATCAGGGGCGTGGCGACCGGGGGACCGTGGGGATGCGACACCTCCCCCCCCCCCCCAATAATTCTAAATATTAAAAAGTTGGTCAAAAATGGTTTGTTGTTGGTCAAACAATATTGAGAAATTATGCGTTGAAAAAATTCGCTGAAATTATAAAATGTGCAAGTACAATAATTCTAAATATTAGAAAGTTGGTCAGAATCTTTGTTGTTGGTTAAAATATATATTAAGTGAAAAAATACGTTCTAATTTTCAAATGTTATGCGCTCCTGAGCACGTAAGCAGTTGGTTAATAGACCATTAGCGCAGAATTACTGGAGTGTATATAACATACACGCATAGCCTCAAGTTCATTCTTTGATCCTTTCTATTTTATGAAAAGTTAAAAAATGCTTTGAAAAACTATTAAAAACAAGATGGAGTGCCAGGACAATAAAGGCAATTGAAAGCTGCTTGAGCTAGTTACGAAGAAATTTCATAGTTAAATTGTAATTGGTAAACATGCTTGTTAGCAATGTAACAATTATAACGATTTCAGAGTTGAAGTGATATTTGTGTACTGAGTTAAAATTATATAAATACACATATATGGAAATATGGAGCAAAAGTCTGTACTGGGGTTACTGATTGATATAATGATATTCTCCTCATTCTTAATGTTTTTGACAACGTGTGAGGTGATTTTGGTCAAGTTACGGTTTACATTAGAGTATTTCTCTATAATTCAAGGGAATTATTGAATTCTTTTGATGGAACTGTATAAGATAATGAACTCTTGCCGTTTTCATTTTCCCTTGTTTTTTTTTATTATTTATGGTATCTCAAACTTGGCTGTTATCTTAAACTTGCAGCTGGTATTATACAATAAGCTGCTCAAAAACCTAGACGTTTCGAGCGAGGGTCCTTCGTCAGGTTTATGCTTGGCCATTGGTAGCACTACCTGCATGCATTCTTGATGGAGGGGCTTCGCTCGAAACGACGAAGTGATTTTCAGACATACCATGGCAATATACTTATGAGTTATGTGTAAGATCTTTAGGATAAATTAAATGTGGACAAGATAGTATACTGCTACCGTGGGTTACGCGCTACTCAGAGAAAAACACTGATATACGACCAACCTCCTGATCAGGGGCGAACTGCTAAGCCGCTTCTAACGTTCATTATATATGTAAAAATGACTTACAAATTGTGTATACATGATTTTCACCAGTACTTTTAGGGTCGCTCACAAGAGCTTGCTTGATGTTGCCACCAAAATTGCATATGTGTAATGTGCATATTACTGTATTTTAGCCCTTAGTTTTTCAACTGGTTTTTTCGGCTTCGTTCCGTTTATGATAGCTTCATTGCCATTGGACCTACATGATACGTTGTGAATACCTCAGTTTTGTTTTAATGTGTCCAATAACTAGCAGATAAAATAAGCCGACTCTTCTCACACGTAACTCGTGAGGTAAAATTATAATCCAAAGCTGCAACCTATGGCTATGCAGAAATCGAACAGTGAATCATCAAAGGCAGGTCGTTGTAGAGTTCTATATAGGCACTGATGTAAACCATTGTGTCACCAATTGGTTGATTTGCTTCAAATTACAAACTCTTAAGAAATTGCAACTTTATTTATTTTGCTTTCAACAGAAACAAAATATTCTAGTTCTATTGTGTCAATATGTCAATATGTAAAGCACGAATGATTTTTGAATGTTGAATACTTTGATACGTATATTAACCTCCCGATTTCAGCTATATATACATGTTCTAAATTTCAAAGGCGAATATATTTTGTGAATTTTGTGTCAACACCTACGACTGAGCAAGTTGAGGTTTCTTATCTCATGTTTATATCTTAAAATATTCGTAAGTCATTCGTTAATTACTTTTAACCGATAAGAGACAGAGTAAAATACTAAAGTAGAGCGCATCTGGGCGCATTGCCATGCAGCTAATGGGTTAACAAGAGACACTGCATGGCAGGTAGTTTTGTTAACAATAGACACTGGCAGATCGTTTTGTTAACCCATTAATGGCAGTACCCTACCACTGACGAGTAAAATCGTCTGGCGTTTAATAGACAGAGTAAAATACAAAGTGGGTCAATAATACATTTTGAGATTGATTCTTGCGCGCTATCGTTTTTGCAATGTGTGATGCACTGTGCATAGAGATTGCATGCATGTGGAAGCTTAATGTTTCTTCTATATCGAACAGATGTGGAAAACGTTTCGAATTGAGAGTTTTTGAAACGGTATTTCCCGCATTTTGGGCGTACTGTGCAGTGGAATAAAAAAACAGTGTGTTGACTGCGCTACAAAACACGCTCGTTACAAAACTTCCCCGACGAAATGTGAATTATCCCCAAACGGGAAGCCTAGAGTTCCCCGACGGGGGGGGCCTAGAGTTCCCCGACGGGGGGATCTGTAGTACGGTTCCAAATTCATCCGGTCCCGTGTGAGCAGTGCCTTTATTGACATGATTTGGTCTCGATAGCTGAACAGAGTTTGGTATTGACTGGTGCAATTTGGTTCACAATGTAAGGTTTCCTGCCATATGTCCTGAAGCTATAGGCCTAGATTAAAATGATTTTTTTTTCTTTTTAAATGACAATTTAAATGACATTTTCTTTTTTTACAATAATTTCCGGCGAGATGGAATCTAACGATCGGAAATGAGTCTGTGGACAAAATAGAAACAAAAGTTTATATGACTAGAAAACTACGGCAAGCCGACAGGCGACAGTTTCAAGAAATATAAGAAAAAACATTCCGAAGAATAAGGTCGTCTTGAAATTCAATTTATGAATTAAAACCATAATTAAAACAAGTCTGATGTGACTGATGATTGACATTGTCTGATGATGTGAAATAAGATCGAAAATTTACAATCTCAAAAACTTGTCTTGTGAATTTCAAGATGACCTTATTTTTGGAATCTGTTATTCCTTATTGTTATTTTCTATGACAACAACATCAATAATCTAGCTTGACCTTGTTAGAGATGGCGAATGGTAAAATCCGAGACAAGGATATTTTTGCGAGCCCGAGATGCTTTTTTGCCGATTTCCATTGTGAAAATCCGAGACTTCGAGACCCTGTTTCGCGAGACTCCGCCTTTATGAAGGACCATTCTCCCTCCCTCTTGTTATTATAGTGATAAATGCTGATTGCTGTTTATAGTAGATTAAACTAATATATATCAGCAGCCTATAGTCCGCAATGCCCATGGCATGCAGGCTCTCCCTCCACTGTTCAGTGCGTATTGTTTGTTCCTGGGCTTCAGAACGACAGGGACTAGGCTGATATACCAGAATATATTATCTCACTCTACGTTTTGAAGAGGATTTCTTCTTGTGCAAAAGTATCTAGTCGTAGATAATTATTGTATGTTGAGTATTAGCCTTTGAGGGACCTATATTATTCTGAAAAAATCGTTCAAGATATTTTGGACAAATCGCAACGTTAAATACAGGATGTATCAAAAAAGTAGTAATCTAACTTTAGTATGTTATCGTGCGTTTATTATTTAGTTTATATATTCACTTTTTTCATACAAATAATGATCAATCTTTTACCTCTCAAATGATACCTTCATTGCGATAAAAATGGCCAAATATATACGATATACGAATGAAACTTGCCGGTCGAAAACGCATTTTTCCAGCCTTGGGCTTGGGCTATTGTCTGCGGTCTGCCTATTGAAATTATTCTCATTACTATAGGATAGGCTATTTATCAAGTCTTGGTAAATTTAAAGAATGGTTGAAACATTTTACGAAACAGGAAAATTACAGACTGAACTGGCAATGCTGACCGTTGCGGGCAACCATCATTTGGGCAAATGGTCGAAAATTCGAAGGAAGGTTCGATTCCAAAAGCAAAGGTGGAAAAATATTATTTCGACCACTCTTTTTTCATCAGATCCTATATTGGGCCATTATTGATCGCAGTGATACCAAAAAGGTGTCATTTGGCAGCTAAAAACCTGATCCTTATTTGTGTGAAAAAGGTAAATCTCTAACCAACCAAATATTATATTCGCGCGATAGCATGCTAAAGTTGGATTAATGTCAAGATTTTTTCTCGGCATCTCGTTCGATAGGACTAACAGTAGAAGGTGTTTTGTAGATGGAATAATCGAACGAAAATTTATATACATTTTTAGACCTAACCAGGAGCAGTTGCGAAAAATGCAACTTAAGGCTCTTTTCCACTCATCGCAAAACCAACTCGCAAACTCGCTGCGAGTTCTTGCATGTAATTAAAATAAACTGTCGAGCATTGTGATTGGATGAAAGTACTCGCAGCGAGCTTGCGAGTTCGTTTTTGCGACGAGTGGAAAAGAGCCTTTAGGCTCTCTGGCAGGAATCGAATCTGCGGCCCTGCTATTCCGGTACAAACACCTACTATTAGTCCTATCGAACGAGATGCTGAGAAATCTTGATATTTACCCATACCTTATACTAGCATCACTCCCATCATATACACGAATTTGCACGAAGAACGCTCAGCAACTGGACTCTGTAGCTCAGTTGGTTAGAGCACTGCACCGGAATCGCAGACTCGATTCCTGCCAGATCAAGAGGGCCATTGCATTTTTCGCAACTATTCCTGGTTAGGTCTAAAAATGTATATAAATATTGCTTCGATTATTTCATCTACAAAACACTTTTAATTCTACTAAAGTTGGATTACCCTTTTGATAACCCTGTGCAGGAACCACTTGGGCGAAGTGCAGAATATGGATAAGGATTTGGCGATTGTTAACATTTGATATACTTTGTTTCCAAATTGCACTCGAAACTATGCCATTATTGTTGGAATTTTATTAAATATTTATCAAATATTTTTGGTTCAGTTTTAGAGACAATACGTAACAATGCATAATAATTCGACGTCTAACCACACGAATTCCGAGGATGAGGGCATTGATGTGTTAAAAGAACACTTCAGAAAGACACAACTTGTTCCTTTCTGCATTATAATGGTTGTTGGTATTTTAGCGAATACAATGGTCATTGTGAATGGTATCCGAAGACGAAATACAATCAGACATTACAGTAATTATTTCGTTTTAAGCATGGCCTTTGCTGATCTAGGAGTGGTCCTTATGCAGGTTCCTCTCGCCATTTTTGAACACACATTGGGAATACCAAATATAAGTCAATTTACATGCAAGTATATCATACCGACACGTGAAACATTTCAAGGAGCAGCCATTTTTAGTATCTCTTTATTGGCTTTCATACGTGCACGTCAAATGATGAAGTACCCAAACAAGCAAGTGTCGAAGCGTACGTGTGTAATTTTGGTAGTGGGAATATGGCTGATGAGCTACCTCTTGTGTACTTTGCCTTTGTATTATATTTACAAGGTTTATCCTGATGGTACTTGTGATCCAGATTGGAGTAACAACAAAACCGTTATGAGGGTATACATTACTTTGGTGTATTGTATGATGCTTTCACCCATGGTCGTAGCCACTATATCGTACACTTGTGTCATTATGAAGATCAGGAACATCTTTAGTTCAATTCCAAATGAGAGGTTGAGAAGAAGAAATGTTACAATGTTACTCATATCTTTGATTGTATCATGTTGGATAAGCTACGTTCCAATAGCTGTTTACTTGATGCTCGAAATTTACACCGATGTTGATTTTTATGGTTATTATGGCTGGTCAATTACCTCTATATTTTACGTCGGTGGGTCTGCACTCAATCCTGTTCTGGTCTTGTTGACCATGCCTTATGAGTACCGCCTTCGTGTGCAATGTATACGTAAAGCACGTGTTCATGCGCCACAGGACCCGCCGCAGTCTGTTTTGCCTGTAGCTGTTACATATAGCCTAAAATCTGGTGTGGAATCTGATACATGATAAAATCTGCCAATGGCAATGACCTTACGAATTTCAGGAAATTAACCACCAACTTTTCAAGGCAATAATCTTACTTCATTATTCCTGAAACAAGTCAATACATCCTTCCGGAAAGTACTGTGCATTGTCTGTAGAGCCTCGTTCTCTTGATTGATACCTCGGCATTAGAGCCGTTTATCTCGTCACTGGTAACGTAATTATATAAAGGTCTTTCATACCATTCACTATAACTGTATGATCATTTGTAATTGTGTCGCCAGTAACAAGATAAAGCGCTCTAAGCCTCTAAAGTCAGTCTCAATCACGAAAACGAGGCTCTATAGCCAAGGCTAAGTACTTCCGGAAAGTTGTATTGCCAACGAAGCAATTGATTATACGAGAAACTGAAAGAAAATTTGAAGGCCTAATTTCACAAACGCTTTCGCAGTGAAATGAATTAAAGCATGCGTAAAAAAGATAAATTAGGCTGGCGCTAGAACGTGGAGGTGTACAGGTATACATTATATAAGTTTAAGCGCCTTCGTACAAGCCGTCGTTCAGAACTACGAAGACGTTTTAATCTAATAATCTTTTTCAGGTAGTTCACACACACATGCACGGCCGAAACTAATGCAAATGAGCTCAAAGAAAGGGTTTAGGTCATTTCGGCTCATGAAAAGTATAATTCGACATCTAAAGGCAGATTTTATTTTTTCAGTATAGAAAATTGAAAATGTGACTAATTCCCAAGCAGAAAAATGAAAATATCATGAATTTACATTTTGAAAATTCATAAAAACTTGTACGAGCCAGTGCAATAGGCACGTCCAATAGGGGGGGGGGGGGCGGGGTGGTTATGTTATGTATAAAGAGCGTTCTTTTTCCGCAATATATTTTTTATTTGACGAAATTCATGTTGAAATGCATGCACAGCGTCATGCAAAGTTTCATCATGGAAATGTATACTGATCGCGAGATTCTTGTCGAAATCAGCATTCAGAATGTTTTTTTATTAAAGAGGTATAAACGATGATTCAAATGGTTTAATTGTTCATCACTTTCATCACCAGGCTTTGGCCCATATATTTAACAATAACTCAAAACGAAAATGTTTATGTAGCCCTACACGAGTTATGTCTGTGATTATATATATAGGGTTAGGGTTGGGGTTAAATGATACATTTCGTGTAGGGCTACATAAAGAACCTACCGTAAATTTGATAACGTCCCATGAACTGAAAACGGATCTGCAGAACGGACGCGTCCCTTGCACCCGTTTTCAAAATCTCAACATGCAGGTTTTATGTCAATTCGAAATTCAAAGAGTTTACTGTTAATCCTTCAAATGTGTGTTTCCTTATCAAGATTATTAACTTTGTAGCCTTCATGTATAGAGTTTGGAATTATTCTCAAGATATTTTAGTGATAGTTATTGTAAAATACAAAATTATAATATATGACGCTATGTAGTCTAGCGCAAGCGGTTTGACATACAGTTAAATTATGCTTTTTCATGCAAACTTTCAAAGTCATTCACGGGATAGATTTCTGGTGTGATGCTTTGATATTTCTCTTAGTTTGTATATCTAGCTTTAATTTCGGTTCAATATGCTCTTCAGGTATTAAGTATGGTTTAAAATGTCTTTCGTTTACTTTGTTCTTAGTTAGCGTGACATAAAACTGACATTTCAACTCAAATTATTTTAGGGCAGGTCGCGTAATTTTGAAAACGGGTGTAAATACTTTGTGTAAAATGACTTATATGTAATATATTGATCTTATAGAAACTAAATTCGTATTCGTTACTTGATCCAAATAACCCTATTATCTATATAGTTATTGTATAGAACGCTGTAACTAAAAATACAAAGAATTGCATTGCATATACATGTTTTGTTATATTTTTAATTTTATATATAGTAAAAATCCGCACAAAAACCACTGGCACTGCTTTTTGACGTCGGGCTGTATGGTGGTTCTTATCTGATATTGGGTATACTAGTAAGAAATAAGACCATAATATGCATATATAGCATATTGGTTAATTATTTTTATAGTCTATAGACCTTTATACACGAGGTATAACATCAATTATTGTTATTTAACAGCGTCCGAATTTGCTTATATAAATTGTATCCTTGTTGATTGTTGGTATTGTTGAAATATTGATTCAATTTGCATTTATAGTAATGCATATTGCATGCCTAGCCTCCATGAACATGCATGCTTCCTACTTCAACTAGTCCAATTTGTCAGCCCTGTGGTCAGCCTGACGTAGTTCTTGTAGCTATATTTTGAGAGCTTAAGCGGAGAAATTACAGGCTGTAATCTATTTTATTTTTCGCAAACCTGAGACAGTTTTACTCAACAAAAAGGAAGTCTTTTGGTACACAAATTATCAGTGCATGCAGCATGCCTCATGAACTCAAATCAGTTACTGTAGTACATGCATGCAACATGTCCCAAAAATGCCCTCAATCAATCAACTTTTTTCATATTAGCCACAAATACCGAAAAAAGTAACACATACATATACATGCATTGGTAATATAAATATACGTGGCGAGGGGACCTCGAGAAACCATAAAAGGCTTACGCGCGAGGCCATGCACCGCGAATAAATATGTTAGCGTGCAGTTAGACGTTTAATAGAAAACAATTACGAATGAAAATTATATACTGGAGCTTTTTATTGCATGAAGAAGGTAGCGAATTCCAAATTTTAGGACCTGTCCTTGATAAAAAATTGTAATTAAATTGTTTAATTAACGACCAGCGTGAGGCCGTTAAGAGTTTGACTAGTTTCTGGTATTGTAACCGTGAACTTGATTATTTGTTAAGAATAGATTCGAAAGAGAAACTTGTCGATGATGATAGAGGAACTTAAACTTAGCAATCTGAAGAGTGTTTACTTTAAAAATATCTAATAGTTTTAATTGTGCAAATAAAGGGGCAGAATGAGCACGGTAATCTGAATTTGTCATGGCACGTATACTGCTCTTTTTTTAAGTAGCCATGCAGATCCGGTTTAAACTAGTTACATACGTTGATGACCAAACTATGTTACAATAATTAATATATATGGATAAATTAAATTAAAGACAGTATAGACTATAGTATAATGTCAGTTTTGTCTTAATAGACAAGACGAAGCGAGATCTGGAGATTATTCCAATAGACTTAGAAATTTTATGTTTCATTTGCATACATGATCAATGTGATATTTCCATGTAAGATTCTCATCGATATAAATGCCTAGCTAGGAATTTAACAACTATATACCCTCCACTGTCTATATTTTGTAGTATTACTACGTTTATAGAGGTTCATTAATATAGAGGTTCAGGGTTATATACTGGATTTAATAACTATCATGTCAGTCCATTGATATTTGACTGAGCAAGAGTCACTTCATTCAGGTGCATGGTATAGCCTGCGTGGCAGGCGTTCTACTGTGGGGGAGGGAGTTATGTTTAGGGAGCGAGTTTTGTTTAGGGCGCGCGCTTTTGTGCGAGCGCGCGCGAGGTGAGAAGAAATTAGGAAATAGAACGCCTGTCACGCAGGCTAGATGGCGACACCATAATATTCCAACTACCCCAAATTATGGAAATTAAGTTTAAATTATTCCAATCCTTTCGTAAGGGATTTTTAGTTATGATACATGAAAAGCATAAAAATGAGACGGAAACCCTGGCATGAGGAGGAAATGAGACGGAAACCCTGGCACTCCAAAATAGAGCTGCTAGAGTCATAATGAACTTTGGAAATGATATTTCTGGACCAGAAGCAATAAAAGCGTTAGGATGGGAAACTCTTGAGACTCGACGACGAAAAAGCAAAAAAAAAAACAAAAATTTTTTTAAAAAACCTGGGCTCTCTCTCTCTCGCGATGTTTTTGTTTGAACAAAAATAAATATCACCTCAGACCTCCACTTCTGCTACTCTCTCTGCCTGCCTCCTCAAAAAAAAAACTGAAAAAAGTAAAGTTTAGTCATAAGATGGAGTTTGGAGAGGAGCTATTCTCTGGAATTCTAATTCGGATACGAATTACATATTCAATAAAAATTCAAAATCATTTCAACTACCTAAATCTAAATTTCTTTTTTAAAAAATTTCTTAAATTCTTTTCTCTTTTTTTTTATATTTTTATTTTTGCCTTTGTTTGTGTTGTATTGTGTTCAGTATAGCGTATAGTATGTGTGGTTCATTGTAGTATATGTAATGTATGTATATAATATATATAAATATATATATATTATTTAAAATATGTTATTCGCACGTTTAAAGTTGACTAAAGTAGCGGAGAGGCTAATGTGAAGTTTTTTTTTTAACTTTTTACTACTACTACCCAAAATTTGTTTTTCCATCATTTTTGCGCTAAAACAGCCAATTCAAGGCATTTTTAATATAGTTTTAGAGTAGATATAAGCGGCCTTTTAATTATTTTAATTATAATCTCGTGTAAAAGTACTAAAACTAAAATACTTTTAACCTATAATTTCCATAATTTGGACAAATCACAATATTGGTGTCGCCACCTTAAGTGATTCTAGAAGGCAAATGCATGTTATTTTCAATATCAATAGACTTACATGATATGTTAGTTATTCAATCTATTAAGCGTAGTAATACCACAAAATATAGTGTGGGACATTTTTTGGGAACCCATAATAATTTTAGTCTGAGCGAACGCCATTAGTTTTTCCCGTCAATGGGAGAACCTTTTCAATAGAAGTGATACTGTTGGTCCCTAATCAAGACGTGCAGAAGACGCATTGATCCAAAAGCCGAGAACCATGGGAACGAGGATACATGCATTGTTCCATAGGCATCATGCTATAGGCAGAGATCACCTATCTATTCTGTCACGTGATCGTGACAATATATATATTTTATACTGCGCTTTCCGCCTAGCGTGTCATTCGCTACTGTTCTTATAAAATGACTAGATGGATGAGATTGAACGTGAACTGTGCATGATTGATAATGCATTTGCCACCATGATTTGCCACATGCATGGTGATACCAGTGGGTGATACTGGATACCCGCGGTAGGTATATTTTTAGGACTGGATCAAAATTAATTCACTTCACTTTAATTAACTAAAGATTTATGAGGAGTAGATGCCATTTCAAAACCTCATCTTCGGACTGGACCTGATTTCAACAGATAGCTCCAGTTCCCGGATTGAAACAAACTGCTCGGACTTGAATTCCGATCCAGTTCTCAATTTCGGATTTGAAATATTACTTCAAACAAAATATATTAGACAAAATAAACATTTAATTATTATTAAAATACATTTATTTAAACTCATATATATCTTTATATATCATGTATTCTCATATTTACAACGCCAAATTATAATAAATTGATATATATACAACAACATAGGCGACGGAAGCTAGCAGTCTGAGGGAAGGCATCGATCGCAAAGGTTTGGTCACCGGCACTACAAATCCCCCTCCCTCCCGCCTCCCCATAACAAACATCCGCCGCCCATGTACCAAATCAACGTATAATTGCCTATTTTCTATGTACAAATTACTTAAATTTAAATTGTGATAAGTCCATATTACAAATTACTTAAATTTATATTGTGATGAATAATATAAGTAATATACTCATACACACGAAAAATCGCGTATGCTGTTGCAGACGTGCAAATTAACGCACACAATTTGTTCAAGTATAACTTGATAGCATGCAATATGTGTTCGCACTGCTTGTTCCAAACTGTTCTGATAAGTCACTCGTGAACAAGTTGTTAACATATTGTTAAATGGTGGCATGTTGGTATCAGCTTTTGTAACAAATTGTTGCGACCAGTCTGGTGGAGCTTGCATGTCGTAACAAGATGTTATCATGTAGATACAGGTAAGTAAGAAAGTGGAGGTGGTGGGGGGGGGGGGGCAGGGGTGTTGATATATCATCTTTAATTGCAACTGAGAGCTGAGCTGAATTACGAAGGACGCAGCTCAACCCATGACTCTTGTCTGTTCGCGGACACAGCCACGCAACCCACTCTGTCAACATTCCCTTTGGGAGGAAACCAGAGTGCCCGGTGAAAACCATGACTTTCAGTAGAGTGTTGATTGAGTGATTACATTAGTATCATGTCTGATCGCGGACACAGCCACGCAAACCACTCTGTCAACATTCCCTTTGGGAGGAGACCAGAGTGCCCGGTGAAAACCACGACTTTCGGTAGAGTGTTGATTGAGTGATTACATTAGTATCATGAGTCCGAAGCGAGAATCGAACACACGATCTCCGAGGCGCACGAAAGGCGCTTGCTCTGACGACTGCATGCGCCACCGAAGCCCCTATATATAATACAATCATAGTGATACAATCTGGCAGCAACTGCTAGCTATGAGTGTATATATGCAGTATAGACCGTATCTGACTTGTATGCAGTTCTAACAGCACACTTGACTAAATCAACCTGACTTGATCAAAAGCTTGCATGACATGTTAGCAAGATGTTAACTACTTGTTTCAGTTGTAGCAACAGCCAGGAAAAGCAGTGAGATCACATCTTATCAGGGGCGGATCTAGGGGTTGTCAAACTAGTCACGCGACTAAGGTAAAAAATACATAGTCCAGTTGTAATATTTCATGCAGCGGCAGCCAACAGTGAAGTACTTAATATTAAAATATACTCCAGTTATCAGTTTCGTGCAGCGGCCGAGCCTGCAGTAAAAAGTCAAAATAGCGGTTATCTGCGTGAGTTTTGACTAATCTGAGGCGGATTCTAGCCATTTGATTGGTCCATTTGAATTTTGACTAAAGTTTGCGGGGGTCTGACTCATTTGGGCAATATTCGAGCTTTCTGATCGGCTGGTTAAGGAAATATTCTCCTTTCTCATTGGCTCGATTTGACTAATTCGGGTATTCAGCAGCGCTCCTTGGGGTATTCAGCAGCGCTCCTTGGGGTATTCAGCAGTCTTCAGTCAATACGAAATGAAAATAAAGTCTTTCTGATTGCTAGCTACTTGACCGCAAAGGTTCAAATTGGTTTGAGGATCGAGTATAATGCACACTTTGAATACAAGATCTGTCCAAGATGCTATCAATGACACCGATATCAGTCTGTCGAGAGATTTTGGCGCAGATATTTTCATACCCAGAGTTGCTCGTCAACAAAATAAGCGATAAGGTATTAAAAGAGATCCTATTTATATTGGTTTATTGTCTGATACTAATACTATCACTGAGTATTACTAAGTTCAAAGTGTGTCTATTTCACGCCGGTAAAAGCCGCTTGGCTGAATTAGCATATATTTGCGGTTGGTCAAAAGGTCATTTAAATTATTATATAGTCGTTATATTGGCATTTGTTGTAATATTTGTATCAGCCAAGGTATTGCGTATGTATTTTATCGACCGAACCAAATATTAATACTACACAAATTGTTATGTCGAAATTTTGAGTCTTTGACCGCATGGTTTGGTGTTACGCTGTTTGTAATACGATATCTATCAGCATAATATATGCAGTTCTATTCACTTGACTAAATCAACCTGACTTGATCAAAAGCTTGCATGACATGTTAGCAAGATGTTAACTACTTGTTTCAGTTGTAGCAACAGCCAGGAAAAGCAGTGAGATCACATCTTATCATACTACATTCCCGAGGTCATGCACTGCAGTACCAGTCTAAACTTGTTAATTGTTGACAAATTGTGAGGTTTATACGTGCAGTGTCTGAGATGTGTGTTTGTATTTACAATTACAGGAAGATCAACATACATGCAGTTCTGTTTCAACGACCAGAGTTTTATATAATATTCTGACTGCTGATTATTGCATGCAATTATAATATATTTGTACTAGCTGTAGTCTATATATACAAAATGTTTTTGTTTATATGCAACAAACATTTAAAATCTATAATTTATGATTATTTACATTTAATATGTGTATTCTTTATCGTTTTATTGAACTCACTAAAATTCGCTATATGTTTATGTTGAGTTTGGGTTTTGGTCGAGGGTCAGAGGTCAGAGGGTCGAGGGTGGAAGGTCGAGGTCGAGGGTGGAAGGTCGAGGTCGAGGGTCGAAAGTCGAGGTCGAGGGTCGAATGTCGAGGTCGAGGGTCGAAAGTCGAGGTCGAAAAATTGATTTCATTGGTACTGTTGAATATTTGAGTAGAATGCTGAATGGTGTAAAAACTTTTAAAAACTATACTTTTGTCAATTTACAGAACTTCTTTTCGTAAATATTAACACGAAATATTGATTAGTAAGTTAAATTAATGATACTAAATTTAGATTTTATAATTGTTGTTAAATTGACAAGGCCGCGGTCATAACTGAAAATAGTTATGAAAATAGTTATGAAAATAGTTATGAAAATAGTTATGAAAATAGTTATGAGAATAGTTATGAAAATAGTTATGAAAATAGTTATGAAAATAGTTATGAAAATAGTTATGAAAATAGTTATGAAAATAGTTATGAAAATAGTTATGAAAATAGTTATGAAAATAGTTATGAAAATAGTTATGAAAATAGTTATGAAAATAGTTATGAAAATAGTTATGAAAATAGTTATGAAAATAGTTATGAAAATAGTTATGACCGTGGCAATTTAACAACAATTATAAAATCTAAATTTAGTATCATTAATTTAACTTACTAATCAATATTTTGTGTTAATATTTACGAAAAGAAGTTCTGTAAATTGACAAAAGAATAGTTTTTAAAAGTTTTTACACCATTCAGTATTCTACTCAAATATTCAACAGTACCAATGAAATCAATTTTTCGACCTCGACTTTCGACCCTCGACCTCGACATGCGACCCTCGACCTCGACCTTCGACCTCTGACCCTCGACAAAAACCCAAACTCCAAATCACATTAAACATTGACATTAATTGTCATTAATTTATTTTCTTCATGAATTATATAATGAATCAATATTTTTCTATTTGATTCATATTTATCATCCTTATGAAACTGGGATACTTTGAAAAGAAGAGTAGAAATATAAATTAATTTTCTGAAATATGAATAATTTTCATTTTTCACCTATTTTCCAAAACAACCAAAAACTGACAAAAATGAAGACATTTTAATTTAAAAACCAAAAATGAGTCGGTTTGCATGTAGTATTGCAGATGGTACCGAAATCGAAATATAAATAATCTTATAAATTTTTCACGTCTTGTAATATTCCATATCTTGCCTCTTGGACATGCTTTTATTTCTCGATTTTTGTTTTAATTCTTAAAATTGTCGATTGGTTCCGGCTTTTGGACAAATATCCTACCAACTTTAAAGTTTGTTCGTTCACGGGGAACCTGCAAGTTTAATATCATTCACGTTTTCTTCGAAACACTAGCAATAACAAGTTTGTAGACCTATTTTTAAAGGCAGGATGAGCGGGAGAAGAAAAGGCATGTGTATAGATGGTTCACAAAGAAAACCGAAATTATCATAAACAGAGTTGAAAGAAACTCTTCTTTTAAAGGATTCTTGTACATATACTAGAGAGCATGCAGTGGACGTTTTTGTGAACACGCACTAAACTTGAAATCGAGTACAGCAATCTACGCAGCTTCATGTGTGATTAGCAAGAATATTTAATGGTTCGATTTTACACGGGTGACGTCCGTGTTGACAAAAACGTAGACTGCTTAGGATCTGGTTTTCCTGAGATATAAGCGCACTCTTCTAACGCGCGCGTTACCATGAAATGAATGTCTTTAAACTTATTGGACCACATTTCGGCCTTGAAAACGGATAGTTGACTTCACGATTTCTTTTTGTACTGCATTCGGTTCATCTACGCCAATACGTCGTTGTCGTTTACATTCAATGTTGAAACGGTAATCTTTGGGCATAGCAAGCAATACTAAAACAGGATTGAGAGCGGAGCCACCGAAATATAGCACTGTAACAATCTGCCAAATTAAAAAGCCCTGCTCTATGTCACTGTAGATACCTATAAACAGATATACAGCTAATGGTGTGTAGCTTATCCAGCATGATAAAATCACCATGATCAATAACATTGCAATACTTCGATTTCTTTTTGTCAATCTTTCGGATTCAGGGTCGGATCCACTATGAAAGTTAGTGACCTTCAGGATGATAACGCCGTACGAGATTGTCGCCACGATCATCGGAGAGATAAGGATGCAATTGATTATAGTTATGTGGACCCTTAATCTTAATGTACTATGATATGTTGGATCACATAAGCCATCCTCATTAATTGAGTAAACATCATATAACGAAAGAGTAAAAACCAGGAAACTTATTATCCATATCCCCGCCACAATCCGCTTACATGTCCTCTTTGAGAACTGGCTAAGAGAATTATTCGTCATCACTTGGCGAACGCGTAAGATGGCTAACGTCGTGATACTGAAAATAGCAGCTCCCTGAAATGTCTCGCGTATTGTTATGATATAAGTACATATGAAATTACTCATCCATTTAAATCCCACAAGATACTCGACAAACATCAGAGGAATTGCAAAAACCACGACACCCAAATCAGCAAAAGCCATGCTTAACACAAAGTAATTGCTAAAATGCTTGATCACTTTTCGTCTACGGATACCATTGAATATAACCATAGAATTTGCCAGAAAACCAATACCAAAGACAATGCTTAAAGGAACGACTTGGTTCTTTCTAAACTCTTTACTAAGGAACTCGACGAATTCGTCCGAAGCTTCTGTCGTATTATTGGAGTGAATGGACATTTTACTTGCAGCGTTTTTTCTAAAAACAAAAGTAATGTCAATGTTTATAAGTATATGATAGTTACAGAGGAAAGAATTGTGACAGCCTTTGACTAATAAGTATGGTGTTTGTCAGTCTGACAGTCTGTTTAAATTATCTTTAAATATATTTCACATAATTTACACAGAGTGTGGTTGCCCAATTCACACGCGAGCCTATGATACACGTGCTCAACAACTAAGGCGTAAGGCTTATAGTTTCTGGTGAGAGAGGATAACCGAAAGACTATACCAAACAGTGCTTCCATTTTCAAAAATTGAAAAATCATTTTTTTGTCAACAGCTGGGAAATTCCTTTACTACTTCATGTTAGGAACACATAATAGTTTGTGTTAAATAATTAGATGATGTGAGGGTTAGGCTTGGGGTTAGGGTCAGGGGTTGTGTTAGGGTAAGCACCACCTAGAATAACTACGTGACATATCGTATATCCGCCGGTATATTGGTTCAAAAACTGTTTTGTGTTCCTTACATGAAGTAGTAACCGGAAATTCGTTGTCGCTGTGCAGAAAAATTGCTGGCGCAATACTTTACACGAGTGGAATTTTTTCCGGTAATCTCACTAATCTGTGCGTTTTAAGGCCTCGCCTCTTTGAAACGTTTTAATATCGATATATAGAGTTAAAACTCAATTGAAACACATTTTAAACCATCTGTATTTTGTATAGTATATATTTTTAGTCGTGTTAAGATTGAATTTCTTTTTGAACCCAAATTTATACTTTGTTTTTTTATTCGACAAGGCTGTCAAGAACGATTGGCTTGAGCCAAAGGTCTTCCTGTTTGTGTCTTGATTATTTTAATTTATTTATTGCTGTTCAAACGAGATATTCAATACACTAGAGACGTATAGTAGAGGGTGGTAAAGGGTATTTTCATGAGCCGTGAATTGCCAATATTTGTTCCCGTGAAATGTGAAATGGCGGATTTTTGTGTCGTGAAACGTGATTTACATCCCTAGCCGTAAGCCGTGATTGCCGGTAAATTTTGTTCGTGGAACAAAAATCTATTTAAGGGAGCGGTTATTAAGTATGTGTCGTGGAGGGCCGGAGGCTATTTTATACAATTTGAAAAATGGTTTGTGCCCCACCCATGCATTAGAGAAATTGTTTGGCACCCCCTCAATTATTGGAAAAATAGTTTCATAGCCTTCCTTGAATTTTTAATAGATACATATAATACTGGTGTAATCCATTATATAGTTGCTCACTATACTACCTTCTTCTATGCCTATTTTTAAAAATTATTAATAAATCTAGTATTAATATTTAATAAAGAAAACTGTCATATATTTCGAATTGGTTCAAATGGTTTATTTCACTCATTAACCGGCAGTACTCTACCACTGACGAGTAAAATCGTCTGGCTTAGACAGTAAAATACTAACGTAGGGCTAATTGGTTAACAAGAGACACTGGCAGATAGTTTTGTTAGCCAATTAACTGGCAGTAACCTAGCACTGACGAGTAAAATCGTCTGGCGTTAGACAGAGTAAAATACTTTAGGGTGCATCTGGACGCATTGCATGCCAATGGTTAATACTGGCTGTAGTTAGTATTTATACTAAAAGGTATTGAATTCTTACATAGAAATTTGAAATTGTATTCACTTGAGAATTAAATCTATTTTCAGTAATATTATAAAAATAGGAACTGCCAAGTCAAGAGAGAGTGGAGCACTATGAAAGATGCATCCATGCCCCTTATAATCTCTATCAGGGTGTATAAAAAAACACAATCCTCGATTCAAATAATGTGGATTTTGAAAAGAATATAGCAGTAAAGCTTTCCAACGATGGGTTACTTTTTAAATGTGAAATATTGGTTCGCGAAAAATATCACAAAAATAAAGCGGCCCTGAAATAGACGAACTCATTTCGAACTGATTTTAGTTTTCAAATGCCCGCTGCTTCCTATGCACCAACTTATTACTACCTTTTCATACACAACGGTGCTGGTTTAAACAGTTTAAGCTTGCGGCCACCAACTTGCTAATTTCTGTTTACGTTACAATTAAGAATTAACATACGGCGCTGTTCGACGGGCAATACACGGAGATTATTTTTATTACTTTCTGGGATCGATTTAGGAGTATAAAGTAAATTACACAGCTCAACATCTTTTAAAACGTCTTTTAAAGACATCTTGGTACTTTGTTTCGCGTGAAAACAACAATATTAAAGTTTAAATGCGACTATTAAATAACTTACTAATCAATATTTCGTGTTAATATTTACGAAAAGAAGTTCTGTAAATTGACAAAAGTATAGTTTTTAAAATTTTTTACACCATTCAGCATTCTACTCAAATTCAACAGTACCAATGAAATCAATTTTTCGACCTCGACTTTCGACCCTCGACCTCGACTTTCGACCCTCGACCTCGACATTCGACCCTCGACTTCGACCTTCGACCCTCGACAAAAACCCAAACTCTTTTACCTTTCGTGAAACGTGATCCATAACCCCCCCCCCCCCCTTTACCACCATCATAGTACATTTTACTTTGTCTTTGAAATAAAACTTGAGAAAAATAGACGTTATCAAGCAAAACATCATATAAATAAGAAACATGCAAAAGCATACATCAAGATTAAAAAAATATAGAAGGAAACCGCGCGCTCCTCGAGAAAATTTTGGCTAAACTGACGCATGCGCAACAAATTTCCCAGCTGTTTTTTTGTCCTGATTTTCACCGAAATTTCCTTCAAATTTCCTTCAAAGATTGTCACGACATTAAACAGAAAAAAATGGGAAAATACTCGATTTTGGATATAATATTTCCTTGCCTGCATATAAATACCCTCATACTTTTCATAGCTAGCCACCTGTTACCACCTGACCATATATAAGGTGTCTTGTAAGAGATTAACAATCTATTTTAATGGCTATTTTAATCTCTGGTGACATTTGGTATATTTTCTATTTTTTCTTCTAATTTCCATCGTTTTTCTGAAATTTCCTTCAAAATTATATTTCCTTCAAATTTCCTTTATTTCGTCAAATTTTCCTTCGCGCTGATACCAAACAAACTCTACTTACAAGACCTAAGTAAATCCCCTATCCTCCAGCAGTGGCCGGTTATATAAATATAGTATAGTTAAAGTAACTATTGTTAGTACGGAAGTCAACCAATCAGAATCGTTTATTTTAGACTTAACTACTATTTCACTACAACTGAGACGGGTAGTTAAACGGAAACGGGTTAGATCTTAAAATAATGTATATATCTACTCACTTGGATTATCCACCAAACCCAGTATTTTAAGTTTTATGCAACCGGCCTGTAGTAGTAGGCTTAATTAACTCAGCGGTAAGGGGCAGCGCGCTATCTGCATCTGCTACCCTAAAAATTATTTTGTGTTAATGTAGCAGTGACTGCAGTTCCGGTGGTTCACACGTCTAATTCAATTTAATCAAATTCCACTACATTATAAGACTATTCAGTACGAAAAGGAAAAATAAAAAGACTGGAAAAAGAAAGTAGTATATTGTGTTAAAAAAGATGTAGTGAGGAAGGACTAGAAGGGAAGGAGATACATAGCTATATAGTTCACCAAAATGAAGAAGGGAAAACAAGAAAGAAATTGTAAAAAAAAAGTAGAAATTAAAGGATAAAAAATAGAATTATTACAGTAAAAGAATTAAAATGTACAATATTAGTTCAATTCAATCAGTTCACATGCACGGGGTCTGTCTTGGTCGAAATCTTTTGATTTTAATGAGCTTATCCAGTTATCCTCAATTTACGTAAGAAACAAATATATGTTGTTATTATGTTTTATTTCGCCCAAGTAAATAACAGTTTAGTAAAACAATTAAATATTTACAAAATTAGGGCTAGGAACCCTACTAGAAACCATAAGGCTTTTGTTTAAGGTCCCTAGATAATAATTTTAACTAACTAATAAAAATATGGACTGCAGTTCGAATGTTTTTTAAGAAGATAGGAAAGAGTAGTATAAAAAGAATAGTGATATACTATCTATGCTATAATAGTAAGCCATATTACATTTATATATAGTACATTAAAAGAAGAAATAAAGAAAAAACATAATGTATATTTACATTCAACCATTTAACATTCAACCATCTTCACTATATAACGTCTAGAAGATTCGACGAAGTCTTCCCGGCTTTATCGTAGTAATAATGAAACCGATCAAAACTAATTATCTATCGCTTATATGCCGCTCAAAATGTAAGTTGAAAACAAATCCGGCTGACGTTAATTCTTCAAAAGATTGATAAGTGAAGTCTAAAAATGTGCGTAAGTTAAATGTAAAATCATTGTGCGCGTTTTTTTGCGCGATATATATATACAGCGCCCTGTGATAACACTAAGCAGTTTGCGTAAATAGTTGTCTGATATTATACCGGCAATTCTGGATATAAACATTTATTTTAATTAATAAATCAATAACACTATTGATGTGCAAATTCTTTTCAAGTTGATTGCACATCGGTATCTAATGGCAACGCTTGAAATGCAAAGAATGTTAATAAACAATGCCATTGAAGGGTAAGGACACGGCCATCAGAATTAAATTGCGCAATGACTGAAACAACGCAGGAATTTGCCAGGAAGAGTAGGACGAAAATATACACTAAAGAAACAATCAGCGATACAAATGTGTTATCTCTCACAAATTAATAGCAAGTTATGATCTGAGCACAAACTCGCGCAAAATCCCCACAATTGTTTCCATATATTTATGCGCAGCTGTGTAATATTGACAAATTATAGAGTTTGTCGGCTTAATTCAGTGCGATATATTTGTATTAATTGTATGTCTGAATCATGAAATTAGGTATTTCTTTTGTAAAACTTGACATGCTACAAAACCTTCAAATTTCCGACAAACCCCCATGTACACCAAAAATAGGCTGTTTTTAGCCCTTTTAGGTTATAATTGTGCGTGAGTTGTGTAATGTATATAAATTCTTGAAAAATATATACTGTATATAGGCTATGGCGCAATGCTTATAGGGAAGTTCCTTTAAAAACGAAATGATGTGATTAAACAATTTCACTTTTCACTTTAATGCTCAATTTGTGTTGTTTTATAAAAAGAAAATAGAGTGGTTATATTACTTATATATAGCTTTGCATTCAAGTGCCATATTTGTTCTGGTGTCTATAACAGGAGTAACTTTAAAATACACCCAAGTTTCATTCCTTATTAATAATATTCTTGATATTTATATAGCCTCTTCCTATTGATTTTTTATTACGTCCGCCAGGATGTTATGTATTCACCGGTTTGTATGTGTTTGTGTTTGTATGTTACTATGTTAGCACGATAATTCAAACAATATTCAACATTTTAATACGAAATTTGTGTTA
Organism: Trachythela sp. YZ-2020; assembly: GCA_016169945.1. Taxonomy (NCBI): domain Eukaryota; kingdom Metazoa; phylum Cnidaria; class Anthozoa; order Malacalcyonacea; family Clavulariidae; genus Trachythela; species Trachythela sp. YZ-2020. The sequence goes on from JADLSH010000369.1 coordinate 2,411,903, forward strand.
AATTAAAATTAGTTCGATTTGGAAAAAATTGGTTGAGAAATTTACAAAAGTAGTTTGTCTTTCTTTGCCGGGCTGAATAGAATTGAATGCGTAATTATAGTGCTGCATATAAATTATGCATGAATACTTGCTGGCGGAGGTATGCAGTGTGCCCTTTAGTTGTATATTATGTATATATTGAACGATCAGTTCGTTTGAAGTCGTTTAACATGCACCACTCGCTATCGCGAGTTATTGAGTTTTAAACCAGCACTCGCGCTACGGCTACGCGTTGGTCATTCTAAAGTTAGTAAAACACTCTTGTGCGCGTTTACTATTAAACAACACTTGTCAATATCATAAATAACTTGCAAACCTAAAGGAAATAAACACCGTGTCGTTGCATGCATGTCTTGATAATAAATGTCAATAAATTTATTGTCCATATATATACATGAACGTCCATACACTGCATGTATGAATGTATGATAAACGTCAATAAATACTTTCTCTTTAAATGCAGATTCTCGGGTTTGTTTGAGAAGCTGTCATGCATCATGACTGCATGCATGCAGTATAGTTGAATGCGTACGTATACGGTATACGTATGAAGAATAAACTTCATAAAATTCTCAATTATACCTTTATCTAATTATTCCTCAAATAAATTCAAGTGTCATTAAAATAATTCTCGAGTGTAGCCGGCAAAAACAGGCCCGTATATCAAAAACGATAAAAAGAATCCTGTATATTCCCGCAGATTACTGTAATTGTAAAACATATATATATGACAAGACGTCAAGAGTAAGAATTTTCAGCGAAATTATCCGCGAATATTCTAGCCTATATATACTAGCCTAAAGCAACAGTAACATTTCATCACCGAGTAAAGTGCTTTCAAAATTGCGTGACCAACGTACTTATAGCTGAGAGTACGGAAGTTTAGTGAAATTTTTGCTAAACTACGAATTTACTGACTTTGTAAAATGAAATGGCGATATACTGAAGCCCTCCATGCATGTGACATGTTTTCATTTGTTCCCGATTATTAGTTGGTATAGTTTACTGAAATATTTGCAAAATTCAACTTCTGACTAAATGACTATATATAGTAACATATTATCCTCTTTCTCTCCTCCTCAGAGGCTTTTTAAAGAATTAATACGTATCGTCTATATATACAGCCAATTCAATTAAGGTTGTCCTTTCAAAAGCGTAAACGATAAACTATGAGCGCATGCACAATGGATGATGGGTTATTGTTTATTTAGACGGCCAGTAAACTCGAATTTTTTTCTTTTAAACGATGTCAATAGCTAGGCATATAGAAAACTTACGATAGAAAACCAACTTGCTACAAAAGCTTTGAGTTTAATGACCTAAATAGGCGATATCCTATCATCGTTTGATCGCTCAGAGTTTACGGTTCACGCTTTTGGAAAGACAACCTTTATTGAATTAGCTGTATATATATATAGTCAAATCTGCAGACATGCAGCTGTTTCGCCGTTCAACGGCTCGTCGGTGCAGCTTGTAACGCAGTCTAGATGCGAGTGACTTCGTATTTATACACCATACTCTTGCCCTCACCAAGCGCATGTGGTACAATACTCAGACACATGCGCATCCAGACATGCGTATATATATATACATATATATATATATATATAGTCAAATCTGCAGACATGCATGTTTCGCCGTTCAACGGCTCGTCAGTGCAGCTTGTAACGCAGTCTAGATGCGAGTGACTTCGTATTTATACACCATGCTCTTGCCCTCACCAAGCGCATGTGGTACAATACTCAGACACATGCGCATCCAGACATGCGTGAATATATATATATATAATATATTATAAGGTTAATTGGTGGCTATAAGCTATATAATGCAAAAGCTCACTTCCCTTGTGGTCGTTTGAGCACTCTGGCCCCAAGACACTTCACGCATGTCTGGATGCGCATGCATGTGTCTGAGTATTGTACCACATGCGCTTGGTGAGGGCAAGAGTATGGTGTATAAATACGAAGTCACTCGCATCTAGACTGCGTTACAAGCTGCACTGACGAGCCGTTGAACGGCGAAACATGCATGTCTGCAGATTTGACTATATATAATATAGATTTTCGCTTACCTCAAAACTTGTCTGCAACAGCTAGCCTGTTTCATGTTTCAGGATTCTTTTACAGATGAAACAGCCTGTTGCAGACAAGTTTTGAGGTAAGCGAAAATCTATAATTTGCTCTAACTATATGTTGTCGAGCACTCTTTGCCTTTCGTATAGACCTAAACCTACACGTATATTTTTAATATATATATAAAATAATGGTAGTAGTTATAATAATACTTTCAAACAAAGTATGAATGCACAGCTTGAAAAGTGCATGCTCAACCTCTGGAGTTGCATGTTACTTTATTTTAAGTAAACAAATATATATATGTATATATATACTGTATATATTTCTATAAAGGAAACTTAGGATATAAAAATATACAAAGGAAACTCATCACCCGTATAGCGGATCTATATATTTGATATAGACTTGGTCAAATTTTCTCCTTCAATTTTTACAGCATATAGATAACATCAATCTTCAAAATTCCAAACGCCAGTGAGCTTACAAAACGAGTCATTTTAGAAGTCATATACAAACCTTGCAGTTCGGCCTTTATCAGATCTAAACCTCGGCTGCGCCTCGATGTTTTAAATCAGGTAAAGACCTGTCTCGCGGTTTGTATATATTACTTTTATATATATATATATATATATATATATATATATATATATATATATATATATATATATATATATATATATATATATATACACAGCGCAATTGTGCCTTTAAATATAGCCTCTGCCGAGGAGAGAGTGCTGACCCACTTGGTTTATGATTATGACTGCATTTCAAAATTTTTCATTTTTGATACGCGTATCTCAATCGGGAAAGAAACTTACTATAGAAAGTATATTTAGTGCATTAATTATAAAATAATGCTAAAATATAGAGATTTTAGCCAAAGAGAAAACGATGTTTGAAGTGTTTTGCTTATTTAATTTCTGTAAATATATGGCATAAATTTTATAGCACATTAATATAGTTGTATTTTAATTTACAATTTTTGTGTAAACTAGAAAATAAAGCTAAAACAAAGCAATATTTGGATGTACGCCAAAATATATTAGGATATTAGGTTTTGAACGCTTTTCATCGCAAATACACGATATTGCCTCCTATTAAAATAAGCCCGAGCATGTTTAAGTCGCTTTAATATTAGGGCAAATGTAGTTTACTGAAATATTTGGTAAACTATAGTCTATAGATTACTGACTAAATGAGTAACTAACATGCAAATATGTCTGTCTGTAGATTAAGCTTCTTAAATTAACATAAACGACGCAGACATAAATGACGCAGCGGAAATTTTCGAGTTCACAGAATGTTCAAAGAGACGCAAAAATCTATCTATCTTTGGTTTCGTACGAATTAACAAGCAAGTTTTCCATTAGTCTTGAAAGGACTTTCTTTACATTTTTTATATGTCCGTGACCGTGTACACGACTGAAATGTACCAGGGGCGTGCTGGCGTCTTCAAAAGGATAACGAATGAGAACTTATGTTGGGGCCCAGGTGCAGTTACGGGGGGGGGGGGATTGCGTGGTATTACTGACGGTGATTTAAAATAGACACATTCACCTGAAATTAAGATTCTATAATCTATATATATATATTTAAAATTCTATATATATTTTCTATTTTTTCCAATTTATGATTTTAGGGGCCCATCAACGAGTTCTCGTCGTCTCGTCCCTATAGCCAGCACGCCCCTGAAATGTGCAGCGCTCCATGCAATCAAGCAATCTTTATTTGTATCCTCACAGAAATATTAATTACAGTCTTGTAAAGCAAAGCGCTCCGGCCATGGGTATTTGAGCGCATGACCTCTGCGAAAGAAGTAGTCAGAATTCTAGAGGTCCAAGTAGTACAACTATATATTATAAAAAAGTGTAAGTGCTCGAATCAACAATTCAACAGATATACTTGTCTATACCAACATATAGATACAGGAATAGATATCACCATAACAAAGAACCAAAGAGTTTAACTCTGTTGCTATGTTTAAACCTATAATCCCCCCTCACCAACAAATTAGGACGCCGCTGAAGCTCCGAAAGCTTTTGAGGAATTTCGCACGCAGCCTAAATACATACAGAAATCCAACGTTTCTTGCAAAACCGAACCTTTCGTCAAAACTACAAATCCTTTAAAACATTTAGATGTGTCGCTGATGAGTTTTGAACTGTGGCTCATATCAATGGCAATGCTGTTGAGATATGAAGAATAATATGACCTGTGAACCTTCTCTTAGAAACTTAGAAATTGTAAAAAATAAATCAGAGAAACCTCATAAAAAAAGTCTCGGCAAGACATGATAACAAAAGACAAATATTCATCCAAAACATTCCGTGTCCATCACGAATCTAAGAAACGCAAATTGTCAATCTCGCTATATCACACGCCCGCTCTGAATATTATCGCAAACTTTAAGATATTATGCAGCTTGCCTATAAACTATTATTTTTTGAACATGGCGAAACCGTTAATTTGTTAATTTGAGCATTCAAACGACTATAATTGTAATACTTGACTGGCAACTAGCGGTCAACTGTGCGAAATATTGCTAACAGATATTCACAGTACAACACTGTATTCTCAACGTAAGGCTGACTAAAGACGGATTTATACATTTACATAATATTCAGTTAACTGGGCTGACATGAGCTCTATCGATATTTAAGCGAATACATATTTAAACGCAGAGATAATCTCGCAACTCGCTATAAACACTATTCTTGCGAAAGCATTGAAAAGCTGTTTCAAAACCCGAAAACAAGTAACTTATTCCCTAAAGCAACTGGGATTTCAATATTCATTCAATTTGCATTCACTGTTTCCCGAGAGAAAGAATTTGTCACAAATCGTATTGAACTACATCGCGTGACGGAATTTACATAAATCGCGCAAAGGTATTTGGCATGCGCTCAGATTGTTAATGTACAAGTATATGGTTTTGGTAATGAAAACAAATATAAGTGATTAAATAAAATTGTACATAATAGACACGAACGATATTCTCGACCACTTGTAGTTGTGCTTAAATGAAGATTAACTTAAACATACAGTAGTTTCCCGTTTCCGTTTGTGAGTGCGTTTACATAACATAAGCGCATTAAATAACCGCGCATACAGACATAAAATGCAAACTTGTTAGGGAGATTTACATTTTGTTTCAGCGTAAAGTAAAATTCATGTACAATTTAAATCATTCCGGTTTCGTACAACCTTTGCCGGCATATTGTTGTGACATGTCAAATGAATGCGAAAGTCAGAGACATTAAGCTGATATTCTCACCTGATAAAGTACAAGAGTTAAAACGTAAACTTTATTCTTCCTTCGACGTCTGGTTAATGTGACTTTCGGCAATATGAAGTTCGGTAAATCAGTATATATTTATTTTGGTATTTCTCACTCTTTCCAACCGCACCTACTCTTTACTGACTAAGTATTTAGACAGCACTGTGATTATAAGAGGCCAAGTTCATGCACCCCAGTGTGTCAAAACGCGACACCTGTCATTGTCTTTATTGAGTTAGATGGTAAAGAATGCGAGGTATTTCCCAAAAAACAAAGCAATGTGCGCTATTAAAAATGTTATTAGTTATATACGCGCTCTATTTTGTTTTCAAGCCAACTTAGGTAAACCAAAAATACGAATTACCTTCCGAAATACCAGAAATAACCCTGGCATGATTTGGCCACCATACGAACCAGGAAATTCGGTAGATTAAAGCGAAATCTAAGAGTTCTGCTCTGATTACATTACATATTTCTTCGTGCGTAAGAAATAAAATTCCAACTATAAATCACGACGTCTGAACTACAGTATACGTACATTAAACTATCTTGTCTGTTATGTCAACCTTGTTTTTGGCAAACTATTTTTTTAAAAGCATTTCATCCGTTTTGCTAGACAAGTGAAAATAAGATAACATTCCTTTCTTTTGTACAGACAAGTAAATAAAAGCACAGAATCGAAAACGTGGGGAAGCAAAGTTCTGGAAAGTTCTATTTAATTCAATTACATGGGATCTACAATGAACCATACGGCGTGTTTTTATCGAAACAAAGTGGGGCATGTTTCTACGTTTTTATATACATGAAATGGCGTGTTTGAGTAATAGTGATTCTTAGAAATCGTCATGCAGTTCAAATGTTACCGAATACCTCACAATACTGTCAATGCATGGTATCAAAGAATGTTCTTGTTACTTGTCTCTTTGACCACGATATCGGAACAGCGGGATAAAAATCGAAATTGTACAGCACGTTTACAATACATAAGAGCAGCCGGAAATAATTTCAGTTTCCTTTGCCTATTTCGAAAATGCAATCTAGTATTGTTGCAAAATTCAGACTATGACCGAAACGAAATCATCCCGCTCTGACTTCGTCTCGGAGTACTCGGACTCTCAATCTCGTGTAAACGGGACCTTAATAGCTAGTTCAGTCCAGATATTTATACAACATAAATAGGGAAGGGCTATAGTTCGAGAAAACTACAATATTTCTTGAAAATGATGCTTAAATCCATAAAAACTGTCTTATCATCCATGTCACGTGGTAACACAGCATGGAAACAATTCAAAACGTTTCGCATCAAGTTCAAAGATGTTATTTGTTTTTCAATGAAAGTCAACAGGAACCGTTGCATGAATTATGGCGCCTTAATTTTCATTGGTGTCACTACTATTATTCAGATCCAACTTGGTAAGTCGCCAGAAGACAAGTCTCAATTAAGGTTAATTGCAGCGTAGAAATAATCGTCTGCAGACATACATAAATACCATTAATGATCGATAAGTCAATAAACAATTACGAATTGGTCTAGATTGATTACGTATTCACGCTGGCATACATACATATTTTTAGCTTTGTCTTATGTAACAGCAACACCAACCGAACACCAACCGTAATTGTAATACGGTCATAGTAACAATAAAACTAAATATAACGTTGCAGTCAGGGCCGTACCTAACCCCTAATGGTTGGGGGAGTGCTGATGAAAAATTTCCGAATGGATCTCCGAATTTCCGAATAACATTTCCGAATCAAAATCATTCGTTCACAGGTGATTACTGAGCCTGAGATAACTTACGTAAAAAATGTCAGTTTCATGGTAGGCGATACGCGGCAAACTCCTAAGATAAATTATTCGCATTTCGGGTCCCTGAAATGGTATTTCCTGCATTCTGGGAAAACGTTTTATAGCATTGAGAAAGTTCTAAACATCGTAAAACACACAATTTCAACTGTACATTTCAGCACTACAGGGTGTATAAAAAAAACTGAACAGATTTGAAATCGTTCTCAATTTCGGAAAGCAGCTCCTGGTATCAAGTTTTTGATATATATAGATTCCTTGGGTACTTACAATAGTAGAATAAAGAAAAAATGTCTCGAACACAAATTGTGAAAACCAGGGCGGGTGTATTTTCCAACCAACTAAAAATGGCTTGCGCGCGAAATTTAAAAGCTTTAACTGTATTTTGAGTTTATGGGTGGGAAATTTGTGGGGGTTTTAATTACAGTACAAAATTTCAGACAATTTGCTTTAGTTTAAGCCCTTCAACTCTTCACGCAAACTTTCATTCTTTTCTAAAAGATCAGCTTTTGCATGCTTAAATAATGCCTTGACCTAATTTGCATATTGCCAGTTCGCTTTTGCTCCCATGGGACATTTAATTCGAATTAGAACTTTGCTTCGGAAAAATGTTTCTCTTATGGCATTTTTACACATTTCATAATTTATAATTTACAATTTATACTGTAGAATAAATTGTACAACAACATGTCAACATATCCTCCATTTCGCTGTGAACAAACGCGCGCCCTTCGAAGCATTTCAAAAACAGCACGTCTTACCAGTGCTATATTTTGTCTTAGGGTATTCATCTCGCGCCGAATTCGTAGCTCGAGCTCATCAAGATTTTCTGGCGGCGTTTCGAAAACCTTGCTCTTTAGATAGCCCCAGAGAAAGAAGTCAAGTGGAGTGAGGTCTGGCGATCTTGGTGGCGGCCATTCCACGGCACGATTCAACGTAGACTTTCGCAAAGTCCTTTTCAAATAGATTCAACGCAATAACTCGATCTCCAAATAACTCCGTCGTCAAGCGATTCGTGACTATTCTCCTCCTATGCGGAGGTCCTGTGCCCACCAAATTCGTCGAAACTGGCCATTTCTTCTGCCGCGATAACGAGGCAATTGACTATCTCAGCTCGCCATCGATTAGTTCTAAATAATCCTCCCCATCGATTTTGTGTCTAAAGAAAAACGGACCAATACAGTCCCGTTTCCCATTAAACCAACCCACACCATCAGCTTATGCCGGTCGTCATTTCGCACATATTCGAAATTTAAAGGTTGCTCACCTCGTGGACAGTATTCTCGAATATTGTGTGTGTTTACCGAGGCATTTAGGGCAAAACCGGACTCGTCACCGATAATGAAATCTTCGAGAAACCGGTCGTTCTTGTCAAAAAGCCACTCACAAAACTGCACTCGTCGCGGAAGATCACCAGGAAGAAGTTCATGCCGTTTTATCATCTGATAGGGGTGAAAATGTAAATCCAGTCGAGTTATCCAGTTGAATGTGGCAGATGACAAACCAAGGCCGTTTCGACGACAGCTAATACGCATTTCGGGCGCTCCTCACGGGCTTCTAGCTGAATTGCATTCCGCACCGCTTCAATGTTCTCCGCACTTCTTGCAGTCCTTTGACGACCAGATCTTCCCTTGTTTAAATTTAAACTGGTTCCCGTGATGGCATATTTCCGTACATTACTGTAAACTAGTATCCCACGTGAAGGACAGCGTGCATTTGGATACTCTTGTCTATATCTTTGCAGAACTCTGTAAACGTTAGCATTATTTCGATAGTACTCAATTACAATAAAAGCTCTCTGCTGTGGAGTGAATTGTGGCCTAACCATTTTAAAATGTTGCCAAGAAGACAAAACAATGCGAAGTGTTTTAGAACAGTGAATTCCATAGAGAAACATTTTTCCGAAGCAAAGTTCTAATTCGAATTACATGTCCCATGGGAGCAAAAGCGAACTGGCAATATGCAAATTAGGTCAAGGCATTATTTAAGCATGCAAAAGGCTGATCTTTTAGAAAAGAATGAAAGTTTGCGTGAAGAGTTGAAGGGCTTAAACTGAAGCAAATTGTCTGAAATTTTGTACTGTAATTAAAAACCCCACAAATTTCCCACCCATAAACTCAAAATACAGTCACAGTATAGAGACGACCAGTAGGGCCACTCGGCCATGCAACATGTAGCCGGCTTTTTATGCAAAAGTATGCAGTTTACTGGCCAGAAAAGTTAGTCCAGCTTGCTTATTGGCCAGAAAAAGCAATTGACTGGCTGCCAATGCGTAATGAGCGGCCACACAAAATTTCAAATGAGACTGGTCGTCTCTATACTGTGATACAGTTAAAGCTTTTAAATTTCGTGCGCAAGGCACCCCCCCCTGGTTTTCACAATTTGTGTTTAAGACATTTTTTTCTTTATTCTACATTGTAAGTACCCAAGGAATCTATATATATCAAACACTTTATACCAGGAGCTGCTTTCCGAAATTGAGAGCGATTTCAAATCTGTTCAGTTTTTTTATACGCTCTTATATAAAACATTGGAGCTTGTTAATATGTTGACTCGTGTTCTTTTTCAGTTTGGCGACAATCGCAGGTCATGATCGACCTAAGTGTATTTTAATGTTATTGAAACTCTGCCGCAGCATCTATTAAGTCCTTTATGTCACATTCATTTGTCATCTTTGACAAAAGTTCCAACTTTGCATCAAAATTAGAATGATCGAATGGCCGCGTTAGAAAGAATTCTATAAATTCTATCAATTCTAGCTTATCCAGTTCTTCAACTAGATATATGGCTGCAGAACAGTATAAAGGGATTTTTCTTTCTTCAAACAGTTTCCAATTTTCAGTCTATATCGCTATAATTGCCTTGGACCGCAATTTCCGTATTTCCGAATAAATAAATCAATGTCACGTTTCCCGAATTTTGTAATTTTAATTCTGAAAATGAAATTCGTATTTAAATTTGAGTTTGGGTGTTCGAGGGTCGAGGGTGGAGGGTGGAAGGTAGAGGTCGAGGGTGGAAGGTCGAGGTCGAGGGTGGAAAGTCGAGGTCGAGGGTCGAAAGTCGAGGTCGAGTCAATTTAACAACAACTATAAAATCTAAATTTAGTATCATTAATTTAACTTACTAAGCAATATTTCGTGTTAATATTTACGAAAAGAAGTTCTGTAAATTGACAAAAGTATAATTTTTAAAAGTTTTTACACCATTCAGCATTCTACTCAAATTCAACAGTACCAATGAAATCAATTTTTCGACCTCCACTTTCGACCCTCGACTTTCGACATTCGACATTCGACCCTCGACCTCGACATTCGACCCTCGACCTCGACCTTCCACCCTCGACCCTCGACCTCTGACCCTCGACAAAAACCCAAACTCTTTTATAATACATATAGCATGTAAACAAACCACCATCGGTTGGTTTGTTTACATACGGACTTGACCGCCACTTTAACCCAGGTTAGTCAACTAAATTAATCAATACAGTTATAAATTATATAGATCAGGGGAGGGTGGTCGTCTCGCTACCGTTCGATCTCACTTTGTCGCTGACTTGAAATTAACTGAGTTAAATCTAGTGTATCTGAATGTATCTAATAATAATAATAATAATAATAATAATAATAATAATAATAATAATACTTTATTCAATATTTCAACATATACAATAATAATAATTTAATAACTAATAAATAATATATCCTAAAGGTAAGTATCTTAGTGTTTGTTGATCTGTACAGTATTTTTAAAACTTTGTAAGCAAACTGTGTACAATATACCTAAAATAACTAAAATCATTTATACAGTTTAAAATGTTTGAGAGGTAGCGCCTGGTCGTTCTCAATACTAAAATCAATGTTCGATCTCACTTTGTCGCTGACTTGAAATTAACTGAGTTAAATCTAGTGTATCTGAATGTATCTGAATGTATCTAATAATAATAATAATAATAATAATAATAATAATAATACATTTTTTTAATAATAATTTTTTTTAATAATAATTTTTATTTTTAAAAAATTTACAAAATTTAGGTTAAAATTCATTATTTAAAAGAAATATATATTTTGGTCTATAATATTTAAAAATTGTCATTTGGTTCAAACAATCCTTTAGATAAAAGGTTAACAACTTCTATTATTATTTATTTAAAAAATTCCTGGTTTCTGATTGGCTAACAGCCAACTGTGAAATCGTCATATCAACTCAACAACCTCGTGTCCAGGCTCTTTACGCGGCGACAGCTTGCCAAATATGGTCAAGCGAGTCAATATGATAATTATTGACGCGTCAATATATGCAACTGACGCTGCAAGCGACGGGGAATATTATGCAATATTGACCTCGCGCATTTCGTAATTCTTGACTGTCTAGCACGCAAGATATTTTTAATTTTTTAAATAAATAATAAAACAATTATTGAACTCGGTTTTCGCGTGATATGAAGAATTATCATGCCCTCAGTTTTGTAGTCCAGCTACCGGCTACTAATAATTGGTGGTAGCCGGGCGTTGATTTTTTCTAAGTGTCGAGTGAATTGTTTTATTTGTATATTGCGCGCTTTACGTTTCCAAGGTGTTTTCATTTTCCGGTTTTTGTTTTAATATACTTTATTTATATGTAACATTTGCAACAATTTTGGTCTTATTTCATATAGTTCCTACACGACAAAATCAACGCCCGGCCGGCCACCAAGAGGTTAGAGGTAGCCGGTCATTTGGGGGTGGTAGCCGGTCGTTTTAATTTGAATTTCTATTGGTAGCCGGTCACATTTTAGCAAAACAAAATACAGTGGACATTTGGGTGTGGTAGCCGGTCGTTTTAATTGGAATTTATTTTGGTAGCCGGTCAGTTTTTGCAAAACAAAATACAGTGGACAGCAACGCCCGGCTACCACCCAGAGGTAGCCAGTCATTTGGGGGTGGTAGCCTGTCGGTAGCCGGTTGTTTTAATTGGAATTTATATGGGTAGCCGGTCAAATTCTGGACAAACGAAATTTAGTAGACAGTTTTGAAAAAGAAACAAAGCCGCTGGGAAGAACCTAATTTTCACTTCTATAGTTTTTTTAAATATTTTATAATCTTATTGCAAATTCCATTCACTGTACTTAGGGACCGGTCATTATTTATGGCAGGGGTGGGGGCTGAAGAGAAAATGTTTTAAAGCCAAAATTTTTTCCCACCCCACCTTTTTTGTACCAAAAAATTTTTTACCCCATATTTTATAGAAGGTTAAAAAATAAATTACCCCACCAAATCATCAACCTTTTCATAACAACCAATATTAAAAATTCGATTTTCCGTTATTAAATTAAACATTCAGTTTATTGCACTAAGCACTCGGTCAGCCTTCTCATTTTTTATTTTACCCCACCCCAGACCTGCCTAATTTTTTAGTTACCCCACCATTTTCTCTTCGGCCCCCACCCCAGCCATAAATAATGACCGGTCCCTTAATTATGGCCGTGCCCTTTTTGTTTGAAAATATGTATAAGTCCAAATAATAAACAACAACCAAATAATGAAATGCGTATAACGGAGAACGCATTTATATTGGAATAAAATATTTTGAAATGCTTAATTGCCGGAGTGTTTGTGCACGTGTTTGATACATTATTTCGTTTAATACATATTCTGTTATTAAACAATAGCCGTTATGCACCAATACTTTATGGAAAATCTATGCAAAATAGCGTCTGAAGTATATTGTTAAATTGCGAATAAAAGTATACCTATATATACTTCTCGCTTTTAAATGCCACGTCAACATGCCAGTACTGTGGATTGGAAATCACTTGAAGGAGCTTTCGACAGACCATGCAAGGAGACTTCATTTGGAAAGAGACATAAATGACTTATACCAATGTCCTGTAACACGATGCGAACACAATTGATTTACGAGTTGCCGAATGCCGAGGTTGCAGAAAGCATGTTTATGGAAAGCACCCTTGGTATAAATATTTTGATAAAAAACCAACAGTTATTTCAAATGCTGTCGAAGAAAAAGCGAATGAAATCACATAAAAAACTAAGCATGCATGCATGCATGTTGACAGTTTCATGTTGTTCTCCCGAAAATGTTTTTTTTCGTTCCCTTTCGGTCTGGTTACAAAGTACGACTGGGGGCGGTAAATCTGTAAAGCAATCACAAATTTCAACGACGTACACGGGCTCTTAAGTTTATCACATTTTGTTGTTCTTAAACAGGCGAAGACGAATCTTAGAAACTAGAGATTATTTCCTCGGTTCCTCAAAATTGTTAACGGGTTTCCTTGATTATCTCCAAGGTACTTGGAAAATGGGAAATTCTGGGCAACTAGGTTACATAACAAGCATATCTGAGCTGTTAGATTTTCGTAAGTTTAATTCGCCCTCCAGTCCCGAACTGCAAAATTTCTCTGTTACGGAAGTTTACATCAAGAGAGCGAGAAAGTGTTTGGCAAAGGAAATGAGATCCCACTGGACGACAGATCTTGATATAGAAACACTTGAATCGAGAAGGAGTTGGGCAACTTTAGCTGAGCTCCAGACTGTGATACCTTTCCACATACCACGACATACGATTATATATTGGACGAATGCAAAAACAAATTAACTGTTGTCAGCGCAACTAATCTTACATTCGCTACTCGCTTTCTAGCAGTATTCATGTTTTTTTAAAGTTAAAGTTAAAGGCTGTAGGCCTATGACCTATCTCCATTTGAGTGTTGATATGTTCGAGAGTGCGAAACGAAATCAGGGAATGATTGATCAAACAACATTCAAAACCGCAAAAAAATATGGGTTTGACACTATTTGAAAAAATATGCATGTGGTTGATAATTACGTTCGCTATGTTAGACCATTGTTGCAACCCAGGTGCGAGTATCTGCTTGCCAACCGTAATGGTATACAATTCCAAAAGTTAACAGAAATTTTAAGTATATTATTCTTTCAGGCAATCAGGAAATATGTCCATCCAACAAGATACAGGCAAATAATTGAGACTGAGGAACTTCTCAATGTAGAGGAGCAGAAGATGGTCTCTGAAGATCAAAAGCATAGTTCGAATGTTGCACGAGTACATTATCAGAAATTGCGTTCACGAGATGTACCAATGAAAGGGCGAACATGTATGGGAAAATTGCGTGGCTTACAAGGAGCAGAAATGGAGATTCGCGTTCAACAATTAAAACAAGAAAGTTGTTCCGACGACGAGATAAACCCTAGCACCTCTCCAAAACCAGGAACGACTCGGCTTAATCTTTGTAAAGAGAAACGGAAACTCATGAGATTCACGAAAGAAGAGGACGAATTTATAAGAAGGGGTATTGAAAGGTTTGGCGCAAGATGGTGTTCAATCCTACGACATCCAGAATATACTTTCCAATTACCTGGCAGAGAAGCAAGAACACTTATTAGGTTCGTGCACTCCAACAAAAACTTATTTAGTATATGCATGCATATTTGAGTGAATCTTGTATATAACGTTGCTTTACCAATATTAATAAAATTATATTCAAATTCTATTAGTCTATTATACCTTTATTGATTTAATTATTGGAAGATTGGACCCAAAAAATAAATGCATGCTTTCATTCCTGATGTTCCTTCTTGCCTATGATAGTAGCAGATATAATGTGTTTCCCTTTCTATCTATTTGATAATTCAAACCCATTTCAGCTATACACTAGACTATATAGTTATACACCAGACTGCTTATATAACACTTAACAAATGTTCCAAACTGAGTTTGGAGAGGAAACATGTATTTGTTTCTATCTCGCGTTCCTCTATTGCACAAAACTTTAGTTCCTAAAATAGGAACGTGTTTTAGTTCTTATTTCACATTCCTCTATTGCACGAAACTTTAGTTCCAAATAAAGGAACGTGTTTTTCTTCCTATTTCACGAAGCGGAACAAATCGTTCCTAAACTCTGAAAAGGAACAAATTGTTCTGATTAGGTTTTGTTCCTCTGTGAAGGGAATAAAGTTTTTGTTCCCCAAACAATGTCGGTACTAACCATTCCGTTGCATATCGTTCCGAAAACAAAAACAAATCTGCTAAGCATAAACGACTAAAATGCGATTTTCCTCTCTCGTTCCGGTAGCATCTCTAATGTCCTAATATTGTGTCTCATCACAAACGTTATTCATGCATGTTAACGGCAATTAGTGTTAAAATTCTACAACTAAATTGCTCTAAAGCAAAGAACATTACTTAAATCAGAACAAATTATATGATAATGATAATTGTCAAAAAAGAAGCTGAAAAGATCGAGAAGTATCAAGATTTGAAAGGAGCCCTTGGAACAATTAGTAGGAACTTTAAGTCGTGGGCTTCAAAGATCGAAGTGGGCGAACATGTTCATGTGATGCAAAAAGCTCGTATCTTAGGAACAGCAAAGATCCTTAGAAGAGTGCTGGATATCTATAAGGCCAATGGTTTTGGCCCGATGTTTAGGTCTTATTAACTACCAAGACGAACTAATAGGTGTGAAAAGAAACAATAATAATAATGTTAAAAGACTACAGAAAACATATTTAGTTTTTGCACTCATGCACATTAAATGTTCCTTGCATTGCCGCGAAAATTCATTAAAAAATTTTCAGTTCCTAAGTTCTACAGCCGGTAAAACATTAAAAAGTTGAGAGGCAGTGTCTTGAAAAGTTCCGCTTTCTAATGGTACTTCTACTTGCGTTGTCACGCTTGGTCGAAGAAGCCTCTCATTTGATTTGATTTTCAATGGAAGGTATGCAGGCAATGGATTCTGATGTAAGGCTTTGTGGGCCATTTTCAACATTTGCGAGTCGCGTCTCTCCTTCATTGGTAGCCAGCCGATACTTATTAGTTATTACATCTGTTACTTTAGCGTAGGTACCTTTCACAAAACCAGCACAGGCATTTTGAATGCATTGAAGGAAGAACCAGACAAACTTGCAGCCCTATAGACTGAACCCCTCGTCTACATCTTAATTCATTCTTCACCAATTGAGTCATTATATGATGTTGTTTGTGCTTTATTCATTTCGCATATACTTAGACTATAGCTTAGTTATACTTGTCCAATGATAAAGATACTCTATGAACAACATCGAATTAAATAAAACTAAAATTATCATATTTAATAGAAAATGAAGAAAATCATTGTAACAAATAGATTCATATTTCAAAGCTTATAAGGTATCAATGTATATCTTTTTGGTTAGTAATTACATCTTGGAATCTCCTGGAATTATGAGAGTACAGTACTATCTATACATATTTCCAAATTCTTGCAACACTACGTCATTATTGACAGACCAATGGCTCACTGCCAAAGTTGTCTAGCACTAAACACCCCTAAACTATGGTCTGTTGATCGGACTATAGTGACTTCTAATATAGATCACAGTCAATAGAATAGAGATGGTTACGAAACTTGATGGAACACAATAGAGTATGAATGTACGATAGGTTCATCGCACGTCACGTGACGTTCGTATTGTGTATTTTCGTCCAAACAACTAAAATTGTGTAATGTCACGGATGGGCAATTGGACAAAATCATTGCTATTGGCGGATTGAGTGAAAATACAATGTACACGTGGCGATGATATTTTTGCAAAAACGTCAGAAACCAACATATAGATAATGATTTTCATGGACGGTTTCCTAACCATCTCTATTTTACTGACTATGTATAGACAAAACACTAATTCACTGCAGGTTATACCTCCAAACAGCTAGTACTTATATTTATCTGCTAAGAGGACAAAGATTATCAGCAGGTAATCAATAGACCACATCAAGAGCCACCATAATAATGCATGAATGAGTCTGGCACGGGCCAAGAAGATGCTCAGTTTGATGCTCAAAACTGAGCACTGATCTCAGCAGACAGGATTGCTAGGTGTAAAAGTTTTACAGGAATGTTATACGTTTGAGCCTTTTGTGAATACTTTTCAAGCAGTTACGACATATAAGAAAAGCTAATGACATTGCGCTAATGCTGGTGAATCCAGAAAGTTAATTCGTGCAAGATAACAATATTTCAAGAAATTTTAAAAAATCGCAGCAAACTGAGCGTACAAAATGATCGCGTCTCAGCTCCAATAAACTATTCGTAGTCACATGTGGTAAGCTTCACGCATCAGTCTCTCAATTATTATTTTAATCATTATGATTTAATTAAAGTGGTACAGTTTGAATAAAATACGGTAAAACAATTTATGACAGGGTAGCTCAAAAGCTAAGACCACAAATGGTAATATTTACAATGAGTAAACCAGAAACTCTGCGTGACCGGCGCCCTGTATTGTTGTGTTAACCTTGAACTTCCCAAAAATAAATATTCTTAATCAAATAACATGCATACCTGACCTACATGAGAATTTATATCAATGCCAACATCCCATTGTTTCATTATGCTGATAAATTGGAATGTGCACTCAGACTCAGCCGAATATACAGTAGATCGACATGCAGCTGTCCTATTGTTCACCGATTGGCAAAGTTAAGCCAGTTTTCAAGTCCACTAAGCGAATTTGTTCGCGCAAAGCGAAGAGAAAAATAGATTTTGGCAATATGCTTGGTTAGCGAAAAAATTTGCGCAAGTGGTTCCTACTTTTTCGCGGCGAATTTTTTTGCTAATCAATCACATCGCTGAAATTTGTTTTTAGATTCGTTTCGCACGAACAAATTTGCTTAGTATAGAAAACCGTCTTAAGGAGGCTCCCTACAGTTTTAATTCTGTAGCACGCAAATGTGCCTAAGGCTAAGGTCCATTATTTGCTCATTTTACAAGGTATGGTCACGAGACTTGGCCATCAGATTGCCACAATATTGCGGATTACGAAGAACAAAAAATGTTTTCAAATATTTACGTTGCCATGGTAACAACGCGATTTAGAGATTGTCGTATTTTTATCTTCTTTCTTAATTTGTTGGATTTTCCTTCGCGGTAAAACTTTTTTATTTTTTGCACACGAGCACCTAAAGTACAAAGTATTGAAATATGCGAATTTAATAAAATTCCTCGGAGCCGAATTTTTTTTATTGCAAAAAAACGTTCTTTTGAGATTTAAAAAAATTCGGCTCCGAGGAATTTTTTTAAACTCGCATATTTCAATACTTTGTATTTTAGGTGCTCGTGTTCAAAAAATAAAAAAGTTTTACCGAAGGAAAATCCAAAAAATTAAGAAAGAAGATAAAAATACGACAATCTCTAAATCGCGTTGTTACCATGGCAACGTAAATATTTAAAAACATTTTTTGTTCTTCGTAATCCGCAATATTGTGGAAATCTGATGGCCAAGTGATCATACCTTGCAAAATGAGCAAATAATGGACCTTAGAGCACATTTGCGTGCTACAGAATTAAAACTGTAGGGAGCCTGCTTAAGCTCAGAGAAGCGGAGCAGCATCCTCGTTCCTAGGCTCTTGTAGGCGGAGCAGCCATAGTAACATGTTTGTCGCTATGAGTAAGGCAGCTGCTCTCATTGTCTTGTGCACTGTGGTGGTTCTGGTACCAATATTCACTGGTATGTGAAATATTGGTGCCAGAAAACACCAATATTTAATGCATTATAGGTGTCCATGTAAACTTATACAAAATACTAAGTGAGCAGATTGCCTCAAATAGGTTTACACTTTACACATTTCCATCAAACTGTACGTTAGTCAGTGACTGAATATCGATAGTTTGAGCAAGCCTTTATTGGTATATTTATCTGATATTCAAATACAGGCCAAGCCTTCAGCTGGAACATATAACACGCCGTGTCTCACCTGTTCTTTTTTGTCTCGTCCACTAGTACATGCATGGGCACATATCACTTTGTCTTTGCACATCTATGGCTTTCAATCAAATTTAATGAACAGTATATGCGGAATATAAAAGTTTAAAAAATGTCATTTTGGCAGGTTGAAGACAGTGACAATTCTAGATTCCATGGAATACTTTGAGGTTTGGATCAGGCTTCTGCGAAACTCCTGAAAAAGTTCCGAAAATTCCTTTCGTAAATTCCTTCGTCTCTATTGTTTCTGAAACTCTGCATGAAGAAAGACGAAGGGTTTTGCGAACGTCTAGCAATCTATTAAGTGTCATGTCAAAACATAAATCTAAGTACACTGTTATAAAATATAAGTAGAAAAATGCTTGAAAGAATATATACAATCTATGAAGTTACTGTTTATTTTATTAGTTATATATGGTCATAATTCAATCTTAATCTTATACACGGTAGAGAAGAAGCCATATCCTTGATTCATCGTTTGTATTATGTGTGATTTATTCGTTTTATTGGACTTCATTGCTGCTAAAACATGATTTTAATTTTGGGAAAGCACCAATTGCTATAGATAAATATACAGTTTGTATCAAGCTAAAGCTTCTCAAAATATCTCACTCCGACTGCGCAGGATGATTTTACTAATGAGACCTCGGTTTGACACGGAAACAAGCTCAATATTGGAATTAAGGACTGAATCGAAGATACAGTATTCAGATCTCAAAATAATGATAATACTGATTCAGTTGGTGCCACCTTTGTTCTTCTATATTAAGAAGATGCCTTTTAATCCAATATATAAAATCTGTTTACTATAGCTGAAGTTATTTTTATGTGGACCTGATGCAGGAACTAGGTTTAAAGCATAAAGCTTGCCTTTATAAGCCCAGCAAGTGAAACACGAGATCAACTAGATAAAGGTAATTATATATCTCATAATAAAGGTTGTTATGTAAAAATACAGAAATAGCCTAGTACTCTTTTCTTTGTTGAAATTCTGAAGACCTATCATTAGACATTTACATAGTCAACTGCAATATCCATAGATAAATTGTTTTGAGAATGTTTTGTCTATATATACTTTTATGATGCGCTAGTTTACCATTAATCATTATCTGGCAAAAACACAGCTTTATCAGAATTTTTTAATGAACAACAAAGGTTTCCTATTAATTTATTAGAATGCCAAGGTCATGACTTAGATGTTATCGAAGTTTTATTTTCTACAGCAAAATGCCGGTATTACTGATAAAATTACCACATCCTAAACTGGTACGTAAAGCATGTAATTAGGGTCAATCCCCATCGGGCCAGTGTACTGATTGTGGATTACAACTCAGACTTATTAAAAATCATACGATGTATACTGATATTGAAGGAATGAGACTCCTATCGCGGTCAATTAGACTCCCACATTTGCCCGGTGTGGAGCCACTCAGGGTAGAATCATTTAAAATTAATTTACCTGAGTTCTAACACCACAATCATTACATTTAATTATCGAAAATTTGTTCGAACATAATCAAGACAGCTTTTTATCAACCTAGATGATCAAGTCATCTTTTTAAGAAATATCTGCAACAACCTATTGTGGTAGAACCTGTTGAGGCACAAAATAACACTGAACTACCCATTGTGGTAGAGTCCATTGAGGCACAAAATAACACTGAACTACCCGTGGTGGTAGAGCCCGTTGAGGCAAAAAGTATCAATGATCTGTCCATTGTGGCAGGGCCCATAGAGGCACAAAACAATGACGCTAGAAATGAAAACCTAATTTGGTTTATAAATTATGGAAAAGAGCTTCAAGGTCTTGTTATAACTGACAGAGATATCGAGTGTCACTACTATGACATTCATACAGCACTTTTGAATACATTTTTGATTTTTTGAATGATAGTTATGCTATTTTATTATTAAAAGGCTATATGATAGCCCTGATAAAACAAACATATTTTTTCTATTTATTTGACTCTTAATGGTATGCCTGATCCTAATGCCACTGCTGTTGTCATGAAATTTACCAATATTCTGGGGTTAGAACAATTTTTGTTTTCTCTTTCAACAAAACTACATATCAATTTATTTGAAATTGTACAAACCTGTCCATTTAACAAAAAGTAATGTTTCACTGCAGACAACTAAACGTGTTAAAGACTGCGTATACCAGAAAAAAAGATGTTCAGGGGAAACTGAATATGATAAACAAGTAAGACTTAAAAAAGCTAATGAGAATAAAAAAAGAAAGCAGTCAGAAGAAACTGACAGTGAGAGTAAGCGAGTACTTCGCGAATCTACCTCGTGGAACTTCGTGTTGGCAATGAACAGGCGTATTGCGCATGCTCAGTGGACTCGCACTTGATTCCTGGCGTGCGTCATCAATGAGGCAGCACTTCCCTTGCGATAATAACTTCTACAGGGTGTATCAAAAAAACTGCAACCCTTTGAAATCAGATATTTTTAGAATTTGCATGATTCAGCACTAATTGATCCCAAGGGTGCGTAAACACAATATATAGCTATAGAAAGGAATTTCATGCTTGGGGATGTACAGTACAGCTATACAGGGTGAGTCAGAAAAAAGTGATGCCTTTGAAATTAAATACAATAGGGTACAATAGATTCTTTGAAAGAAAATGCAAATATGAAGTTCAATTTCAAAAGGTTCACTATTGTATTAAATTTCAAAGGCATCACTTTTTTCTGACTCACCCTGTATATTGTGTTTACGCACCCTTGGGATCAATTAGTGCTGAATCATGCAAATTCTAAAAATATCTGATTTCAAAGGGTTGCAGTTTTTTTATAATGAGTGTCTGGATGGCATGGAGAACAGTGGGAGACTCAAAACAAACAGAAGACCATGGAACATTCCGATCATGCACTGAATCGTGATGGATGGCACTATTGTTATGTTGAGTGTTATAACAAAGTCATAAGATTATGATATTTTAAGAACAATACCAGCAAGACAATAGATTTATCTCCAGGCGATTGACGTCATCCTATAGACAACTGTCCGATTAACAACACAAAGGAGGTCACAATAATAGTTTTTGAGAATTTAAGATGCATAATTATTTTAAATACCATACGGTCCGCTTCAGTGAACAGGCACTTAATTAGTTGCGGGGGCACTGTGCCAGCAACTATAGGTTTCGGTTGACATTTTTACTTCTCCGTACATTCCTGTTAGACACAAAATGTAAAAATCCCACTGATCTCTATAAAGCACTACATGGATCTTTACACGCACAACCTTTGCTAGTCTTAAAGTCTTCGTAAGTGTATAAAATATATATTGGTGGTTTTGGAAAAGAAACCCATCAAGAATTCGCTGAGTATCGCGACGTTTCACTATCGAGGAACGAAATAAATTTTGTATTTAATTCGTCGAACAATACAAGGGTCAACTGTCAATTGTGTATAAAAACACCGATTTCCCGATTCGAATGTAAATATTAACAAGAATAATAGAGTGAAACGTTCATTAGAGCTTAACCATTTCGAGTTTCTTTTAAAATGGAACGAGCTGTGTGATTTGAGAATCTAAAATTTAAGATGCTATCATATAGTACTATATAAATATAAATTGCTATATTATAAGTATTTTTATCAAAAATCCGATAAAATTCAACATTTAGGCAATGAATCATCAAAACCAAACAACTACGGCTTTCCATACACAACTAAAATACACAACTTTCAGTAACTAACTTTACATGTATTACGCGTTTAACCATTGTTTAAACTGTCTTGAATCGACTTTTGTTTACATAAGGAATTTTTACAGGACTCACAAGAAGGTGTATTCTGACAAAAGCCTGATACATACTCAATAATACAATAGAACCAAACGGTAGTGGCATTCCAGCAATCAGGTTCGCCTTCAATGCCACAGAAAGAACTGTTAAAGGTTGCTGAAGCATATATGGTTGAAGCAATCATGATTTGCTACATACACGAATGATACACCTTTTGTGTTGTTGCATTGTTAGTTTTTCTGAGAACGACTGATCGACTAAGAAAATTTAGGTCATGGCAAAAGTAAAGATATCATTATGAAGTGAAGAGGACAATGGAACTGACTAACCAATAAGAGAAACGATCAATTAAGATTTGGATATGATATTCACTTGGAGGTGAATTACTCCGAAAATCCTCGTACACTTGCTCACTGAATAGAATTCAAAGAATCTTCAAAAAAATAAAAAAATCCTGCCAAATTTGTATAATCCTAAAATCCCCAAATCCGATACATTCCCATAAACCCTAAAAATTCCAGAAAATGAGTAAAAATCTCGAAATCTCTTGCAAAATCCCTTTCAAGTCCTCAAAATCCCAAAATCGAACCAAAATTAAATGTCCTTTTTAAAATCCGCTGAAAATTTCGCAAAAACCCAAACCCTGGATATATTCCTCCCTCGTATGACACCCCTCGTATGCACTGATGCACAGCTAAGAGCTCACATATAGGGAAGAATTATGCAACCGATGTGCACAACAAAAATGGCAAACGGAAGTGGGTAAAAGTCGAAAAAAGTATTGTTGTAAAAATTCAAAGGGTCAGAGCGTCTTTCACACGGGCAAATATTCAAGATCGAGGGTGTATTACTCCGAATCGAAAAAAGCGTACAAGGATTTTTGGGATTTCAAAATCCCTGCAATATATCCAGGGATTTTGTGATTTTTTGTGAAATTTTCTGGGGATTTTAAACGAGATTTTTGCTCGATTTTCGAGATTTTGATACGATTTTCAGGGATTTTCAGGGATTTTATGGTAAATTTAGGGATTTTATAGGAATTTTCCGACAAATTTTGACAGGATTTCAGCATTTTTTTGGGATCTCTGAGGAAGTGTACGAGGAGGATTTTTGAAGTAATACACCCCTCGTTCAAGATTTTGTGCATCTAGCTCGATAGAAGATATCATAGATTAGAGTGTCTTTCCTCTATATGCGCGTCTCCATGGCGCGTCTCCTGTACTTGAATCTATTTTGGATATATAAATTTCGTTTCTAGTGGACAAGCCTTTCTAGTGGAGTGGCGCGCTAAATCGACAAATAAGCGAAAATTTCGCTTGTTGTGAAGTCTCTTATATAATCAGATTTTGATTAAAATCTGGAAGGACAATGATAAAAAAATACTTTTGGAAACTTCTTAGGGCGATGAGCAATATGCAATAATTTTCTTGTGGGCGGCTTGCTGGCTGTGGCGGCCGGCGGTGCCTGGCGTACACCTGGTTGAGCTGGCGCAGCTACCCGGCGGACAAAAATTACGGAATGCACACTGGATAGGCTATTATATATAGCTACATATGCGCGTTTCATTTTATCGGTTAATATGGACCAACAGCAGAAAACCACAATCCTGTACTTGCTGCAGTCATTAAGTCATAAAGTCATTCATTCTAAATAGAACATCCAAGGCAAAAATTGAAGATTGCAAGAACGCATATAGTCAAGGTGAAAATCAGGACAAGTCACTTTGACGACCCAGGTTACTGCCAGACACTGGACATGCAGCATGGGTTTATCTAAAAATTATAGGATACTTCCTTTTTATGAAATTTTTTCCTTTCTATGTTGCGCACGTCGACACGTTATATAGTGACCACTCTCCTCCGCAGAGGCTTGCGAGCTTTAAAAAAAATATTTAAATACTTGGCAGTGTCATATAGTATCGCAGTAAACATGGATTTCATGTGATTTTGAAATAGATGTTTGAAATAGATATTTGATTTTGAAATAGATGTTTTGTGACACACCTGGTACATTTAATAGCTCGTAAACAAGTTTTCACTGCTGCTTGCTGATGTCTAATCCTGGCAAACTATGCAAGAGTATGCACTTAATTAAACACATCGCAAGCCTGTCCGCAACCTAGTATCTTCTGGCATACACACTGGGTCATTGCCATTGCCAATAATTTTGTTTACAATCTACTGAATATAATTTGGGTTGCATTAATGTCATGTTTCAAGAAGCTATAGAATAATAAAAAACTCCGCAGCATGCCCTACCTTGCAGGTACCCTAGTATATAGTATATTTGAGTCTGTCAAAATCAATCAAAATTATTCTGCGAATTCTCTCTTTTATATAACATCTGCGTTCCCACCTAGCCTATACGCATAGACCCAAACTCGCTTCATGCAGTTCTCACCCAGTTGTCTGGAAATTATTTTATCCTTCCAGCTGCACGCATCAAGGCGACTAAAACGACTATACTAACTGGTATACCACTTAACAATATAAACATTATGCCCAGTTTGCTCAGACTGAGTTATTTTGCTTGAGGCATTTTAGGACTGCTTTAATAAAGAAATTCGTAGGAGGCTAGGAGCACTGTCGGCATGATTGTCTTGATTCGTTTACTGATTGAGACGCATTCTAATTACCTTTCTATACGCGTATGTACATAAAAAACTATCCCCTCAGATGGAATGTTGTCAAATGCTACATAAATCGCGAGTCGCCGCCGCAAATGTTAATGAGAAATATGTGGTATCATTATAATTAATATAACAATATAAAGTTCAATACTCCAAGGTCACACACCATTCTCACGAATATCGATCTAATCTTTGTAAATATTTCGACAATGTGCAGAGACATCGATATATTTTGTCGTTTCATGCATGACGAGCACTCTTTGCGTTTCCTAGACCTAAACCTACACGTATATACATATATATGTACATGTCCAGATATACGTTTTCGTTGTTTCTGAGACTTTAAACATCACTATATATATTTAATCCGCGATGTTTTTCAATATGCACTATATATATAAAACCATGAGATAAACAACTTTCCTGTAAACAGGAATTAAGCGACAACAAAAGGCTATACAAGACAAATTCTCATGCTGTGCTGCACTCGAAAGTTATGGTAGAAATTTCCGCATTATATAGCCTACTGTGCCACAGTGTAGGAAAATACGCGTGCGCGTTTTGTCGTAGGCTACAGACGGACGTTTTGCGAACTTTTTAGTGAGCAGTATAAGAACCATCGTTTAGTAAGTTCAAGACATCCACAAATACACAGAAACAACTGTCTCCGCTTTTCGATCAATGAAGAAAATTACAAACAAACACTAGCTAGATAGCCAGGATTTTGAATGTAGATTCCTTGGGTAAACATATTACATCTGTAGGCGCGTGAGCTTCTGGTAAGTTAACCCAATCTTACATCGGGCGAGTTTAGGAAATATTTAACATGCACTTTCCGTGTGTGAATCATTCACCAATGTTGCGCGATCGCCGATGTGCTGTTCATAATCCCCAAGTGCGCTTGGTGATCACGCGTCCGTGCATGCAGGGGCAGCAGAGAAAAGCCAGGTAAAAACAACAGAAACATAAAAAAAACATCAATATAGATCACAAATATTTCGCTACATGGTAATAGATATACTCTAGAGATCTCTAGAGTATTGCAAAACATACCTAGTAAGATGCACAGGCTGAAGGAGTGGAGAAGAGCAATATAGTTCTCTGAGCACCAGACAGATAATGTCCTTGCAGTTGCAGTGTAATTATATCTCCTATATATAGTTGCGACTTTACACAGGCTACAATCTCCAATAATCGCAAGCTATATCTTATCACCACTATTTCAAAGTTTCGTATTCTTTTGCACCGGTCACGATTCAACAATTGTTATTGATATGTTGACATGTTGTTGCCGTATTAGATAAATATATAGTTCGTTACAAGTGGGCGACCTATTGTTATCGACTATGTAGTACGTGCATGTCTTATGCGCATGCTCTTTCAAGCCAGAATTTAGATTGCATAACTTTACGTACCCGAACTTGAGTAGGGTTTATATACAGTTTAGTCTCAGATAACATATAATAAAATGATAAATACGGGAAAGAGCAAAGCCCTTTGTGTTCAAAATTTCCAGGAAGCTATCTTTACTCCGGAGTGATTCAATAGCTATTGTTATAACTTGTGCAAATCTGCAGTCTCATTTTAGACAACAATAATCTTTTGTTATCTGCATGGTTAATATAAGTAGCACGATAGGGATTACTATCTATACAGGGTGTATCAAAAAAACTGCAAATACCATAATTTGTATGCACGAGATCATACATTAGAATTTCAATGGCTGTGCAAATAATTACGCTTCTGGGATTTGAAAATACGTTTCCCAGGGGTATCAAAACAAGCACACAAAGTGAATTAAACTTATGAGTTCGATTACGAATGGCTCAGTTTACGAATGACTGCTGTCGAGTTTTGAGTTTGGGCGTACTTTAAAACAAGAAATACTCTTTGCTCTGTTGTTAGCTGAGCCATTCGTAATCGAACTAATTTTAATTCACTTTGTGTGCTTATTTTGATAGTACTGCACGTGGAAACGTATTTTCAAATCCCAGAAGCGTAATTATTTGCACAGCCATTGAAATTCTAATGTATGATCTCGTGCATACAAATTATGGTATTTGCAGTTTTTTTGATACACCCTGTATAATATTATATGCTATATTGCGAACATTTCACGTGTCAAATCTGACTGGTGGTACTAGTTGACAACTTAAGAAGAGGAATGTGGTCAATGCTTGTAAAGAAAAGTAAGATTTATTTATTTATCAGCTTTGCCACAAATGGCTGGGCAACCTCAACAACGTACAATTATAAGCCAATTATACCGAGAACCCTTGGCTATATAGCTATATCACTGCAATATATCTCAATGGTAAAACGTCCGTTAGTGTATAAAATAATTTAAAGTATTAGTATATAGCAACATATGATATGAGATGGGTAACAGGATGAACGTAATTCAACTTGAAGAAATTCGGTTTTCCATGTTTGTGGTTTTTATGAGAAAACAGTTATATTCAAAGATAATTTATTTAAATGAAGTAGTTAATTAGTAACAGTCTTCAATTCACGAATACCTAAGATGTTTTAATTTCTGGATAATAGTTTTGCCAACGTATATAGTTTGGCTTCAACCTTCGCTGCAAGAGCTCGGGAACGAGCTTGCAATTAATGAGTGTACAATCCAGTGTCCTGTATAGGGTACAAGATTAATGAATGTATGTCATACTTTGTCGTAAGCAAGATTGCAATATGGTCATCTTTGTATAAGCTTTGTACGTATAGTCAGTGAAGCCGACCTCACGGGTTTACAACTTACAAGGCTGGATCATCGACACAAAAAACAGTTTGTTTTTTTGCGATGCGAGCGATCCGTATATGAGGCCGTACGGACCGCGCGAGATTTAAATTCATAGAGCCAATGTTTTTGTTTTTAAAATTATATCAAAATAAATAAATTGAGACCTTGGGAAATATTTCCCTATACGGACCTCCAAGCCGGTAAATAACATATTATTATATATATATATATTGTATCCCTATCACTAAATATCACCCTGACAAACTTTTACAAACAACATCAAGACCAACAATAACAACAACTTTATTAGTACTGTTGAGACGCCAATCAAGGGCGAAAATCCATCTCAAAAAGTGGGGGAGACGGAGCCTGCTAACTAGTTATGGAGGCATGTAGCTAAGACGTAGAACAAAGACTGAACGAGCAGTGAGAACGTCAATTAAGAAGAGCAATGCTATGGATGTAACAATTTTACTGCGTGTATATATTCTTGATTTTGTTATTTTTGTATATATTAGATATATCGGTTTTTGTTTTTTTTAATTGTTGAAATTGCTTTCGAAAACGTAAAAATTGGGCAAAAGTTAAGAACGGCATTAAATTACTCACTTTATAAAATAAATTTAAAAACGTGAAATGCTAATTTTTTACATGTGAAACGTGAAATGGCTGTTTACATCAGTACGCCTCTCTATCACGTGATCAGTAACGTAATAGACACCTTCCACTTCTAATAATCCACTTATTTATTTATTGGATTACATAATTACATTCCATGAGTGTCTCACATCTGCTTTTCTATATAACATTTATACTCTCTTGAAACCTGCATACTGTTACTGTATATAGATAGTGATGAGCTCTTATATTTTTGCTTGCAGTCATGGATTGCCAGATAACTTAAAACATTATGCATGTGCAATTAAACGCACTTGAGACTTGAGAGCTATATACAGTAAGTCCCCGCATATAAGAAACCGACAGTTTTCAAATCAGGCTGTTCAGTTTCTTATATGCGAGACAAAGTTTCAAACAGAGGCTGCCAGTTTCTTATATGTTAACAAGAAACTGAGTTATATGTGGTAGCTTTAAAGTAAATAAATCAGTGTGAAATATCATACGAATTCTTGAAACAGCATAAATAGTATAATTCAGAAAATTCTTAAATAAAAAATATAGGTTACATAAACCTGATATTGTTACACCTGATGTTCTAACAACCAGGACCTAATAAGAAAATATTTATGCCACAAAAACAATAACCCTAGTCAATTCTATCAAATTACCATTTATTTTCTTTAGTTCAATTCAATTTTTTATAAGCAAATTCTCACTTTTGTTGACATTTTAGAAACCAACATTTTGAAAACAGGCTGTTTAGTTTCTTATAAATGAGGAATAAAAAGGTGGGCTGGTTTTTAAAAGTTTTTTAAAACTTTCAAAATTATTGCAATTTCTAATATTGTCAGGTAACAAGTTCCACAAAGTTGGAGCAGAAACGCAAAACGCTCTGAAACCATACGTGCGTAAATTGTAAATTTCACACACAAGGAGAGTCATTTGATGATGATCTTAGTCGTCGCTTAATTTAAGCACATACGGTTTTATAGTCAATTCTATACTACTACCTCAAGATCGGTGTTCTATGATCGTATCGATTAGATATACTAACTATAATCTAGCTAATGCATTTTGCACACTTTGAAGTTTTTGAAGCAAATGCTGGATAGACCATAATATAATGAATTGCAAAAATCAAGCCGCGAGCTGACTTCGGCAAGTATTTACTTATCCGGCTAATATTTCGTAAATGGTAAAATCCTGCCTTGCATATTTCAGCCAGCATATTTCCGACATAGATTGTCGTGGACGGTGCCGAGCACTCAGAATTAATAATTCGGTCTTGTCTCTATTCATTTTGAACTACATGTTTGACGACATCCAAGAATCTATGTCGGAAACACAGGACATTTTACTAGATCTAAATTGCCATCCATCGATGAATTAAAGACAACCTATATAGTTGAGTGTCATCGGCATACAAATGAAAATCCATATCATGTTGTCGAATAATATCAGCCAGAGAGGATCTTTATTATATATTCACATAAGTTAATTTAACTTCACATAAGTTTTCTATAGCTTTATTTTACATGACGGGCGGAAGACAACTATTATGTTTACTTTTACAATGTTTATACACTATTTACATAAATATCGCTTTACTGTGATCGGTCAGATAGTCACCAAATATGGTTACAAGTCTCTCAATATATCATTACAACTAACAAATGAATTGTCTCTGTTTCGCAGGGTCGGTACGTACCTTTATGAACAGGCTTTGTGATTGGTTGGTTATGACAATAAAAGACAATAAACTATAGAAATCGTCTTTCTAAAGAACGAGTCATCAACACTGATCACTTTTGTTTCAGAAGACCAATCACAAAACATCTTCATATTAGGTAGGTACATACTGGTTTCGCACCCTCTCCCTCGTCTTGGAGTGCTACTTAATTTGGACGTTGCCACGGACGTAGACCATACTTGTTTTACACTCGCTGTATTCTTTTGATAATATATTATTAATACAAATACAAACACGAAGAGTCAACTATATAAACAAAATACATTACATTACTGTGAAGTGAATTTAACTAGGAATTTCAAAAGATAAAACTACCGATTGAGAGTACGACTTACAATTTTCGTGAGCCTGTCCGATTGCTTAATAAGTCCTTTGAGTCCAAAAAATCTATGAATGTTTAGCAAACTATATAACAATATTACTATTAGCTCTGAAGTCTTAACAAAATCCTCGCCTCTCCTTTCCTCATGCATGCGGTCTATCCCAACTCAGGCTGTAGCCTCGAAACAGTCTCTATTATAATAACATGAATAATTAACTAATTACATAATACATAAGAGCACAACTTAACACCCCCCTTGCTCGCAATGTCCTAACTTAGCCTACTCCTATTTCACAACTAATTACAGATAAAATGTTTGAACTTATCCATCCTAACTTTACTTACCGGTTTTGTGAACATGTCTGCTAAATTATCCTCGCTTGCGATATACCTTAGGCTTATTGCACCTTGCTGCACTTCGCTCCTTATAAAATGGTATTTTATGTCGATATGCTTGGACCGCTTATGGAATGCTGGATTCTTTGCTAACTTGCGCCTTGGTTATCAGCATTAATCAATACATTATTAATTGCCTGTAATATCCCTAAATCAATGCACAACTGCTTTAAAAACTTACCTTCTTCCACAGTTTCAGTAAGTGCAATATATTCGACCTCACAAGTAGACAGTGCAACAGTCTGCTGTTTCTTACTTTTCCAGGACACCAAAGGTCCTGATTCTGACAGTTGAAAACAATAACCTGAAATACTCTTTCTATCGCTAACACAATCTATCAACTCCAAAGGGTGTTCCATTTTTCTGAACTTTAAACTTAGAGTAGACGTTCCCTTCAAGTACCTAAGAACATGCTTTCCTGCATTTAAAGCTGCTACCGTAGGTTTTGACATGTGTTGAGATAACTTCGTAACAATGTGGCACAAATCTGGTCTAGTACCTGTCATGACATAAATAAGGCTTCCAACAACAATTTTAATTAGACAAGTTTACTCTTTACGACAGATTGAATCCATACTAATATCAATCAAATCCAAGGACAGATAGATAGTTTGTTTAGGCTTACATTCACCTTTTCAATATAGCGAGTTTGGTTCATCTCTATCATACCATCGGGACATTTGAACTCAGTACCTAAGAACCAATGCAAGATCCCTAAATCCTTCATCTTAAACTTCTCACTTAAATTTCCCTTCACACGTTGTAACAAGTCGGAGTTACTTGCAGAAATAATTAAATCGTCTACCCAAATAATCAAGATAATGCACTTACTGGCATCACCATCAACAAACTTATGGCAGACACAAGGATCAGCAAGGGATTGTGTAAACCCTTCCTTCGTCAAGTAGTCATGAAGTGTTGCATTCCAGTTCCTACCGCTCTGCTTCAGACCATACAGAGACTTATTGAGCTTGCAAACAAGTTTCTTACCATTCTTCCCCACCTTTTCATAACCCTTAGGTTGTTCGACAAAGATATCACAATCAGTGGGGGCATTTAGATATGCTGCCTTAACATCCATCTGTTGGACAATCATATCATTTTGCACTGCCTGCTGTATTAATACTCGAACTGAGCTCATCCGAGCTGTTGGTGCAAATGTCTCATGGTAGTCTACACCTGGGAGTTGGGAATAGCCTTTCGCTACATACCTATAGCCTTATACGTTTCCTCGTTGTTAGGACCTGATTTAATTGTACACCCATTTTCCGCCTACTATCTCACGGTTGGGTGGGAGCATGGTATGTGTAAATGTTTCATTACTTACCAAAGAGTCAAATTCTTCATCCATTGCCTTTTTCCACCAAGCTGAATCTGGTGAATTTACTGCTTGTGAATAACAAGCTGGGATGTCATTCATCCTATAGCAATAATCTATTGCAAAATTTGCAGTACTATCAGTAATACTTTCTACAACATATTCACTTAGGTAAGCAGGTTTGCTATGAGTTCTGGTAGGATACCTTACTGCACTCTCTACTGGTGGAATAGCAGGTTCTTCATTCTCATCAGTTCCAGATTGTTGCTCAACATAAGGTATATTACCGGGTGAGTCAACCTCTTCGTCAATTTGACGGTTCTCTTTTTCAAATTCAGTTGAATAAAAAAATTTAACACATCTTACTCGTTCAACTTTCATGCTATCTGGATAGTACACCAAATATGCAGGGCTATTTTTGTCATACCCTACAAAGATTCCCTCCTTCCTCCTAGGTTCAAGCTTCTTAAAACCTTGCACATAGACAAGACATACTGCACCAAATACGTGCATGTTATTCAGATTTGACTTTATGCCAGTTAAGGCTTCATAAGGAGTTTTTCCCAATCTATCATTGAAACATCTGTTCCTTATATATGCTGAAGCCATCACAGCATATGCCCATAACATTTTGGGCAACTTGGCTTCTAACAACAAACACTTTCCCATATTAAATAAGCTTAGCCAAGCTCTTTCTGCTGTGCCATTTTGATGGGGTGAATATGGGGCACCCGTTTCATGTTTAATTTTGTTTTCTCGGAGTAGAGACTTAAACTTCTGCCCGGCAATAAATTCCCCACCATTATCACTTCTGATGCATTCACTTTAGTTGCTTCTAGTAACTGTTTAGTAGCCTCGACCGTATCACAATATATCATGATAACACCAGAGTAAATCATCGACGAAAGACAATGTATAGTTAAAACCATCCTTACCGACTGGACTAATTGGTCCGGCTAAATCTGAGTGAACTAAATAAAATGGGGCATTGGCTCTCTTATCAGGAGTCCTATTTCTCGACTGGGTCATCTTACCTTGTGTGCATACTTTACAGTCCACCTCCTCATCACTAGTGATCTTCATTCCATCTACAACCTTTTCAAGCTTACGAATATCTGGAAAATTACAGTGCCCTAGGACTCTATGCCATTCTAAAATTGTACCTGCACTTTTCTCGCTCTCTTCGTAGCTACGCAATGCGACCCCTTTAAATCATTTTTTCTCATTTTGCACGGAATGAAATAAATTTTACCATTTTCTGAAAGGGCATAAGGTAAGGGAAACTAATTGGTGTGGAAAAATTAGCCAATATGGCGGCCGACTAATTAGCAAAAAAATGACGGTACGCGGAACATGATATATTGAGATAGAATAACTTTAATATCACAAATTATATATTTTTGGAAAGCTTAGAACATAATCTAGTGCCTGACGTTCTTTATTTTTTTATAAATCCTTTTTTTAAAAATCTGTACGAAAATGTAAATTTTACTTAAATTTTCACATTTTTACTTGCTAATTAACAGGTAAATATGCCATAATTAATTACTTATTAAAATTCTTGACTTTTGAAAAACGTCAGGCACTAGCTTAAGGTATATACAATATGTATGCCATCAATCTTCTACTTCAAATACTAAGAAAATGTGGTGTCACAAAAACTACCCATTATTGTAAATCACAAAATAAGCAAAAATGCAATTTAAAGTTTCCTTTCATAATCTTATACCTTAAAAAGCTTCAGAAGCTACCTGCTTCATATGTTACCCCTTCACTTGCTTCAGCTGAGTCCAAATAACTCTTTCGCTGGTGTCTCAGTGATTTTCTCCTTTTCTTCACCCTTTCTGTGGTCTTTTTGGCCGACAGTTTAATTCGAGTATAAAATAATATCATCAGCGACTGATATAGCAAACCATTTTAACTACTATTTTACGACAGTTTCAGATGTAATAAAAGATAGCTTCGGTTTTATTAATATTACTCTGAACTTTGATAAACTGACTCAATACGATTCAGGACTACCTCCTCCTAATGCGATCTTCAAAATACCACGATATCAACCGACAGTATTTACTTATGTATTAAAAATTCCAACTAATAAGGCAACTGGTATGTCGGAATTAGCTGTCTCTTTTTGCGTCAGGAATTACCAGACTTGCTCCCTGCCTAGCTAACTTGATAAAACAAATCATTTCCTCGAAAAAATCCACAACAATGGAAAAGAAGAAAAGTGATTAACTTTTATAAAGACGGAACATGAATGACGTGTGTGTGTAACTATCGACCAATCGATTTTTTGCCCATATGCTCTAATTTGTTGTAGATCATGTTCACGAACAATTGTTTATTTATCTATCCTATCCGCACATGATCTATATTATAATAGTCTTCAGAAGACAAGACAGTACTGAGTCTGCTTTAGCTTTCTTTCTGCATCGCTTCTATTTAATCTCGACAAAATCGACAAAAATCATTATAAACGTTGATTTTTCAGTTAGTTTTAATAGCATTTGACATGGTTTTGTATTACTATTTGAAGATTAGTAGAAAGATTTACTCGTTCGACAAGGATGTTTTGTACTGATTTGTTATACGCCTCGGAGTCGGACGCAATTAGTTTTTTACAATAGGCAATCTATCAATATGCCAGTACTATTACATCACAGGTTCCACAGGGTTCCATTTTTGGGACACCCTCTTATTAACGATTTAACGATGATTTTGCTTGCTATATTTTGCTCTACTTACCTCTGGACTGGCGTCTTCCTTCGTTTCAAAGATCGAGGAATAAATGAATCACTTTGCCTTCAGTCTCAGTAGTGGGCTCAAATCTTAAATCTAATCATTAGTCATCTAAAACTCTTACGATCTAATTGATGATTCTAATACGGAATCCACGATTACGGAAAAGATTAAATATAAACGATTATATACTTGATATTCAATTGGCGAACAAGTGGACCACTTTAAACTAATAGACGCTGTACTTGCGGGATTTGAAACTGATGAGTTTTCGCAGAAACTATTGATCGTTATTCAGAAGCTTATTTTGAATTTAGAGCTTTTTGGGGCTTATTTTATTGTGATTAAGTTACTTTTTATTTATGCAATTCCATGATTAAATATGAGTTACTCTATGCAGATGTATCTTGGCAGGGATGAGTAAGTAAAGGAAATTCAATTAATATGATTTTCAAAGAGTTATTATGCGATGTGCCAGAGTTATTCTCGTGCGACATCCTCGACACAGCAGTATCGACTTGTTCCAACCTCTAGGTTTTATACCTAGGTATGTGGAGGCCGTTGTTGGGCTGATGCTCGTGGCATATAAAGATGATACCATAACCTGTCCAGATTTACATCAGGATCTGTGTTCTGATTGAACGGTGATCAACATAAAAGAAACACTTTGCCTGCAGTGTATACAATACTATTTCCGAACTATGCTTTTCAGTAAGGAGGCTGTACTTAGCGGTAGTTACTAACCTGTGCTGGAACTACCTACCTCTTAGGTTACGAACCTGAAGTTTAAGTTTATATTATAAAGAAAGAATTATAATTATCAAAAAGAATTAATCCATTAACGATAAGATTTTTATAGACAATATAGATAATCTATTATAGATAGATAATTGTTTTATAGTAGTTATAGCACATATGTTATGTTTTTTTGTTGTTGTTGTTTAGTTATCGTGAGGGCCTGTGAAAGCA
This sequence comes from Trachythela sp. YZ-2020, assembly GCA_016169945.1. Classification (NCBI taxonomy): domain Eukaryota; kingdom Metazoa; phylum Cnidaria; class Anthozoa; order Malacalcyonacea; family Clavulariidae; genus Trachythela; species Trachythela sp. YZ-2020. Next base: position 2,448,105 of record JADLSH010000369.1, read on the forward strand.
AGTTTAAAAAACTATTAAATGTTTGAAAGTGAGTGGCGTCGCAGACTTGGGCCCCTTTACAAGTAAAGACACCTGGTGTTATATCCATGTCTTCAAAAATCTTCAGAAAGGATATATCTCCATCATTAAACTTCAACACAGCTAAACATGTTGCCAGTGCCACAGTTTCTTTCTCAACATAGGTTGTCTTAGGGCATCTGTCCCAAATCCATCCATTCAAGCATTCATTGACATTTTGCATCAAGCCATGAGTGCATTTCCCCAATAGTTCTCTGCTACTCAAACTATCAAAAATTGGTTCAATTAAGTCAACAATGCATTTAGGAATTCCATTCTTGTGCTTGTAGGACTCTGGATCACTCTTGTATCCACACCAACTATCTTCTCCATCAGGGCAGAGGTGATGTTGTGGATTATCATCAGTGGATGCGACATGGTACAAAGAAGGCTTTATAGCCTTGGCCATTTGATCAACATCATCCAGATTCTCTCTTACTGCCAGACCATAGTAGTTTTGCAAAACATCTATTTTGCCATCTGTCAACCTTCCCTTGCCAGCCAAGCCTTTTCCATCACGAAGTTTCACGCCCTTATTAGTATTCTTCAACTTCCGCAACCTGCTCCCGGCTCGTTTCTGCACGTGACCAATGCATTCTAATTTATTAGGTATGCACTCATCTCCATAAGGCTTCCTATCAACAATGCTGTTACAGGTAGATGAATCGCCATCTCCTAGCATATTCTTGTATTTGAGGCCTCGTGTAGCGCTCGATCGTTCGAAAATCCTAACAGCGCTAACCGTTTCCATGTTGTTTGCACTTCCCGTATGATTGATCTTGCAACGATGGTTAGCTTTCCACACTTCATATTTAGGATCATTTTGCTTCTTTTCCCATTTTTGACACTGTTGACATTTGTCAGATATCACTTCTACATCAACACATTTCTTTGTGTCCAAAGAAATTGCAGTTACCACGCCATTGTGTGACGCATGTCCTCTCTTCTGCCAAGTACCATCAAGGGATATTCCACACTCTCCTTCCTCATTTCCACTTATCTCTTTAACTTTCAATGCACTAGCGTTCATGCTATCATTTGCCAACTGTTTAACAATCGGCAAAAGCTTTTCATTCTTGATCTTCGTGAAGTTGCGTCGAGTTGGTGGCGAAGGCATATTCAAAATCTTGGTAAAGGTTACCATGGCATTGTGCCCTCTACCAACTTCCCTGAAAGCCAGAACAGATCTTACATTTATTTCATAAGAGCGCCCTCGTTTTTTTGATGTATTAAAACAATACTTCCATACACACTCCGGACTTTTGCATTCCGTAATAACATAGTGGGAAAAACCATTTTTCTTCCTCATGTCAATGTAAGAGTTCGTGTTACTTCCACATTCAGGGCACTTCAAAACATCAACAAACACGCCAAATAACACCGATACGTCCATGAATATTGTGCCTTCCTTCACAACGTCTATATTTTCTCCATTACCTCTATAATGCGCACTTTGGTCACCTATTTTGACACCAGAAGGACCAGGGTTTTAATCATTGAGACCGCCTTCTTTAAATTTCTTCGCCGGTTTTCTAGGTGTAATTCAGTTTACTCTTTTTCTGCCTCTATTGCGAGGATTTCCCATTTTTATGATCAGAATAACAAAATAAAAGGATTATTCAACCAGAAATAGATACTTTTCATGTAAAAAATGCGAAATACCAAAGATTATTGAAGAAAATTGACGCAGTTGTTAACCCCAAACGGACCAATCACAATACAGCAAATCGATGGTTTTGGGGCATTTTTTGAAGCGAATTGTGTTGAAAACTCGTTGCTAAGGCGAAAATTTCAGGACAGCATCAGTTTTTAGCGTTTTTCAACTAGATAAACCAAATATTTTATAAAATGAAGTATGTAATCACTAGCTAGAATAATTTAAGATATAACCTAAAATTTTAAAATTTATGACCACCTGACCCGCAACTCGACCACGCTTCATTTGTTTGCATGTGCAACAATCGCCGAGAATGTCTTGCCGATGCAATCTTTTCCAGGACCATCGCTTCAGGACAGCGCGTCGCGCACAGCTCACTTCTTCTTTCTTTCTTCTATGTGTCCGTCTCAGCTGTCGTGGCACATAGTCGCCCCGTATGACATTTTTCCGTCTTCTTGAGCATTTTCCGTGTTCCGTATATAGCGGTATAACTCCTTGCCGCCTTTTTTAGTAGACGCTGCATAATACTGGTGTACACTCGCCTGCTCTCCGTCGTCTTCGCGTATAACTCAGCGTCTTGCTTCTACGTCTAGGCACTGGACTCCGCGAAAGCATCTCCGTTCGTCGACGCTTCGGGTTCTTTATCACCTGGCACGAATACATCGTGTAATTTTTGCAGCCTCGTCTGCGCCAGAAACTTGACGACTTCCCCCAGGCACAGTTCATATTTGTTTTCATCGCCGTTAAATAATAGTCCCCTTCTGGTTCTGGGCCCATAACCTGTTGGGTTTGTGGCGGTTGCCGGCCATTCTTTATTATATAACAATTTAACTTCACATACGTTTTCTATAGCTTTTAATATTTTACATGACGGAATCATTGTAAAAGTGTTAGTTGTCTTCCATATACACTAGCTATTTACATAAATATCGCTTTACTGTGATTGGTCAGATAGTCACCAAATATGGTTACAAGTCTCTTGCTCTCTATCTATGTGTAACTTAATATATCATTACAACTAACAATTGTCTCTATTATAATAACATGAATAATAAACTAATTACGTAATGCATAAGAGCACAACTTAACAGCCCGAGGTATGACCTTCCACCTTAACAAATTGTTTACGGTCTGATAAGTATGATGAAAAACATTTAAGGACTTTTCCTTTGAATCCAAACTTTTTTTCCAATCGGGAAAGTAATATTTGATGGTCCACAGTATCAAAAGCAGGCGATAAGTCTAATAATAGCACTGATGAGTATCACCGAACCCTGATTGTCCAAGGCCTGAAGAATATCATTTTGAACTTTAACTAAGGCAGTTTCAGTGCTGTGATTCTTATAGGCTGATTGATATTCCTCATTTAGGTTACTGTCTTCGATAAAATAATTTACTTGGGACGCAGCAACCTTTTCCACAGCCGTAAACAAGAATTTTAGGTCAGAGATTGGACGAAAACTTGAAAAATCTTCATCTGGTCTTTTGACGTTTTCTTCATTGTTGGTGACAGGAGTGCTGTTTTCAAATTAGATGGAATGACTCTTTGATCCAAGGATAAACTGGCAATGACAGTTATCACGGGAGATAAAACATGACCACATGTCTGGTATTGGATCCAAGTCGCATGATTTAGAAGGCATTTTATCGAGTAAGTCACCGAGCTGTTCAGATGTCACAGGGGCGAAGGTGAAGCACACAGCTTGGGTCGAATTCAGGGTGTAATAATCAAATTCAGTGTTATTTGACGATATTTGAGTCGATAAAACAGAGATAATACTAGCTGTGGCGTGCTGGCAGTGGGGGGGGGGAGGGGGAGCCGAGGGGCCATGGCCCCCCCAGCGATATTTTTAGGAGGCGCCAAAACATAAATGGGGCGCCGAAATTGAACAAAATCACACAAAAGCACATACAAAAGTCGCTAGTCCGAATTGTAATTTTGTCAGATCCGATGAGAGTTTCAGATTGTTGGACCGACATGCCAGATTTTTTTGGTAATGTTGGCTATCGCTAGATCGCATTGCTTACTACCGCACTGCCGCAAGCACTGTTGAAGTGTTGTAATTATCTCATCATAGAATTCCGTCAAATCTCCTCTCAAAACGCAAAATCATTTGCCAATTTTCCTAAATCACTACTTGATGGAAAATGCTTCTGCGCAACATTTTATCCACCATGCTAAATAAATTTCTTTGATCAGAACTCAAATCATCAATTATTAAAATCACCGTAGAAAGTCATTTTGGAACGAAATATAAATTCATTGACTATAAGGCACTACTTTACATACAAATCTCTATCAACAAACTTTTTAGAAGAACGTCAACGTCTTTCATGTTTCCTTTTAATAGATCTCTGCGCATGAATTTCCTCTGTATACCATGGAGCGAAATCACACAACGCGGTAACAACCTTCCTCTGTGTTGGAGCATGAGCATCCAACAATGATTTTAACACAGATTCATAGTACTTTTCCACTAGCTCATTAATTGGCAAAGACCATGTTAACTCGGACATAAGCAATGATCTTCCAAGGTCCGCACAAAATTTTTCATAATTTATACCTTTTAATCTGCGAAAGCAGATTTCTCAATTAAGACTTTGACATTTACAGAATAATGATCAGAAATAACGGGATGGTTTATTAAAAACAAATTACATCGCAGCCCGCCAAGGCTGAATTGCGTATATAATATATACAAAATATAAAGCACTAAGAAATACTTTTATAATAAGTGTTAAATTTTAAGTTACTAAAATGTTATCTCTGGTGAGTGTTATATTATACTATTATGTCCCTAAACGTTCCTGAAAGTGTTCCTGAACCGGTTGGTGCGGTAGATTGGTGCATCAAACAAGCGATTTCTCCTCAGATTGTACGAGGGAACGTGTTTAGGCGGTAACAAATGGTGCAATTTGTGATTGGAGTCTGATAGCATCGACTCAAAAAGCTTCTTACAATGTTCACGCCTTCTATCCTTTAGTGAGCTAAGGTTAAATAACTTCAACATGTCCGAATACGGTACGCTCGGAGATATGATGGACAGCGCGCGCTTCTGAACTTTCTCTATAGATTGTCGTTTATGAGTAGAGCCTAGAGCACCGATTAACATGTTGCTCAAGATTGAAAGAATGAATCATATCCAAAAATTTAGCTGCGTGCAGGTTACTCTTGTCATCTACATGAAAGTTAAAATCTCCAGTTATAATAATTATCGAGAATAATTCGTTCTATAAAATCTCTAAATTCAGTAAAGAATGTTTCACACGACAAACCATTTGATGTTGATGGCGGTGGCCTGTATACAACGATGACTCGGACACATTTAGAAACCTTCGAAACCATATCTATAGTATTCAAACGATTTAAACTGCTTCCGGGAGTTAAATTTGAAGGCGAAGGCTTTTTTGTATATCAATACAACTCCACCTCCTCTGGGTTTTCTAGCGACATGCTTAGACATAATTTGAGGGAGTACTATCGTTTAGGCTATATACTCTATAGCTTTTCTAATTCCAATAAAAATTGTGACGTCGCAGACATTAAGAAATTTCTAGACGCGTAAGTCCTGTTAACCCTAACCAGGGATTATTCTAAGAGAATTTTACAACTCCAGTAAATTAAGAAATCCCAAAACAATAAAACATTCTATATATATATAGCTCAAGTAGTTAAGGTTGTTTGTGGACACACCTACATTTACTGAAATAGTATCGTATACGATATACATTTACAGCATTTTCACCCGTGCTCCTATATTCAAGTTTGGAGAGATCCGGCGGCATTTCCAAGTTCAGTGCACAAGAAAGTACACGACACAACAAATATACCATCGGCTTATCGTCGAGGACCGAGCCTCACCAAATGGTCCATGTAGGTGTTCGTGCGCACCTTCATGTGCACCTTCATATGCACCTTCGGTGAGACCGCTGAAAGTAGCTGTACTACAATCAGTTGTTAATATTTTTCATTTAATTAAGTAACCTAGTGTCTGAATTTCCACATCAACCCTCCAACTTACTGGAAGCAAGTCACCTCGGCAGACAATATTTTCAATTCCGATTTTGGTGATTCATTTTCATATGTGTTCCGGAACAAATGGTCCTAGCTATGTCAAGGTTTATATGTGCTATTCCTTGTGAATTACTTATTATCATGTTGGATAAAACTATGGTATAAACAATATAGTGTATACATCTTTTGTTCAAATTAGAAATAGAAACATAAACTAACAACTCCAGTAAATGCCATTTACACTCCAGAAATATTTTTACAATTCCAAGAAGTGGTAGCTAGCAAATCCAGCTTAGAATTATCCCTGACCCTAACGGGTTATAAACTTATAATAATATAATAGCAAAAGCAATATGGCTATTATTGAAAAATTAAGTTAAAACCAGCCGAATAGAAAACAAAAACTAAAAATGAAATAACAGTGCCGTCGGAAGCAATTTGTTATTGGGGGTCCCGGGTCCCAACCTAGGGGGAGTGAAGTATGCTCCCCCCAGGAACATTTTGCATTTTCAAAGTCTCAGAAGTGCATTTTCCGTATTTCCTGAGAGGAATTTTTATCATGGTTGTGAATTTTTTACACCTAAGAATTCAAGATTTTGTAACACACTTTTTAACCTTTTACAACCTCATCCCTATAAGTTTTGAAAAAATTCGCTCCGTGTACAATTACAAGCATCAAAGGTTTTGTTCCTATTGATATATACATAATGTCAAAGTAACGACAAACTATTACAGATAAGTTGATTGTATTTGGCTCTGCAAGAAAACATACATAGTATGAAAAGAAGTAAAATCCTGGAATTGACGGCCTTGAATAAACTAGAAAAAATTCAGAAAACGAAAACATCTTAGCCTAAGCCCTAAGATTTAGGATCAGATTTAAATATAGAACATTTAAATTGTTATAAATTGGTTTCTCTTAGACCACCCCCAATATTCTCACTCCATGACCAAATTTGAGAATGATGACTGGACAGGATTTCAAGTGTGTTTCAGTACTTGAAATCTGGTCCAGTTCGTGATATGTTTTGAAATGACATCTCATGCTCGCAAATCATGATCACAAAAACTGTAGATATAGTTATTTGATAATTTTGGTCTAATTCTAAAACTTAGTTAATTTTGATCTAACAATCATAGGATTCACCTAGCCTCCTCCGCAGGCATCTCATGGATCACCAGGGTAGCTTGGGTCAGTAGAATTTTTCCTGGCCTGGGATGACCTAGCTGTGAGCTGTGACCTCTGAGCTGTGACGTCTGAGCTGTGACTATCCGGCTAACTTCTACCACAGAATACTATACAGAAAGTCATCTCTAGATTGTTTTTGCGTAAGCGCTATTCGTCATCGATTCGCCACTCAGCAAGTGCTTTTGCTGACTTGACAATAGTGCATTGACGTCAAGTCAAGAGCTTACACCAGTCTTGTTCGGCCAAAACTTGAATATGGCTGCTCAGTGTGGAACCCCTATACCAAGAGGAACATAGATAAAATCGAAATGATCCAACGTCGAGCTGCTAGATTCGTTTTTAATGACTATTCTAGAATTAGCCACGTTACTCCTTTGATCGACCATCTGGGTTGGGATTCCCTCGAACAGCGCAGATTACTGCATCAAGCCACCATGTTCTTCAAGATCCATCAAGGCCTTGTTGGAATTAATCTTCCTGATGAAGTGTCTCCTTTAAATAGAGCATCAAGGCTTCCTAATACCTCTCCATTCCGCCAAATCCAAAGCAGTACCAACGTGTACAAAAATTCTTTTTATCCAAGAACAGTCATCATATGGAATCATATCCCATTTAATCCCTCCTTTAAATCAAGTATCCCAAGTTTCAAGACTATCGCTATGTCTTCAATCAAGTCTTTCACAGTTTAACTTACTAATGTTTTGTGTTTATATTTTGTTATTCTTACTGTTGTTGTTGTCATATTGTTGTTGTTGTTGTGTTTTGTTTTGTTTTTTTGTTTTTTTTTCTTTCTTTGTTCAATTAGAAAATTATTTTTATATAGCAGTAAATATATTCTACATTTTAATATATACATAATTATATATGTTAATTAGTTAAATCCTCCTAGTATAGTTTAATACTGTTTTAGGAGTAATTCATTAAAGCATTAAAGCATAGTATTCTCTGGCTTCTAGCCTTCTACTGTAAAATATCCGACACCTTACGGAAATTTCCGAAACCGATCATCGTTTGGAGGATGTGTTTTACGAAATCTAGTCATTTGATCATTTCTTCCAGCAAAATAAAAATCGATTGAACGGAAACGCTCACACGAGTGATTCAACGTAGTTGAAAAACTCGAAAACATGAATTATTTTAAAGTTATTGGATCAATATTGTTTATTTTCTTCTCCCTAAACGTCGCGGAAGCTGGCAAAGGTATGACATGAACGATATTTTAGTACATATTTCGTCGGAAACATGTAAAGTGCATCATTCACTGTGGCATGCAATTTCAATTATTAAAAACATCGTTTTTAAAGTACTAACAAATCTGCCCAGGCAAGCGGCGACAAACCCTCTGCTTTTATAATTAACGTTCTTGGTGAAACTACTTGAATTGAGTATATAATAAAAGTGGTTATATTTGTGAGTAGCTTTCTCTCTACACTGAACATGTATAACAAGAGCTCTTTCTCGATATATGAGCAACCGAAATAGGCGTTAGGGATTATTAGGCTTAGTTTGGGGGTTAGGGTTAGTTGCTCATATATCGAGAAAGTGTCATGAAAAGGCTCTGTGCCAGACATGTGCGGTGCACAATGGTGTTTGTTGGTTTTGTTTTGCCTGAATTTTTACTCAGTTTTCTAATTGTTAACTCATTGGCAACAGCTGCAAAACACACACATTGTTCTATGCAAGAAATGAAACAAAGACCATTGAAATCCTTAGAACATATTAATCTTTCCAACGAGGGTCTGGTTGCCATCAAAACATAGCCTATGCACAGACGACAGACATTACTCTCGATCGTACAAGAGAACGTCTGTGAGTTGGGTGAAAATACCTTATGCAGGTCACGTGGAATTTCCACATATTTGTGGAAAGACATCTGATTGGACAGCGCTTAACTAGTCTAATTTATGACAAATCAAAACATTTCATTGGTTATTAACTCTCGCATATTATAATTAGATAGCATTAAATTATTGTCACCTGACTACCGAAATCATTAAATTCCTAATTTAAAAAGCCAGTGTAAGATACAAGAACGGCAACGTGCTATTTAAAAAGCCAATCACACAGAGTTATAACTACATGCTGTTCACATGTACCGTACATGCTGTACAATTCCAACAAAAACAACATTTCTAAATCTATTAATAAATCTAATGTTTGTGAAATGTGAGATGATGGATGTGACCAATTACATCAAGTATTTCGCTTACCTATATTGCAGATCATTGACTTACCCTTTTCACATGAGTAGAGTTCCCAGCGAGAATGAAACCCACAACTCAGAGGTGAAAGGTGCTTGCTCTGATGACTGCACCATCACAGCCCCAGTATGGGGCAAGCAGAAATAAGCAGAAATATATATCTTTATAATTATAGGTTTTTACTGCATGTGTGCTCCACTGATTAAATTTGTATTTCATTTTGGAAGTAAATCCACTTTAGTACAGCTGAACAGTACAATAACCAATGCCAATTTGTCAATCTTATAGTGAGTTGAGCTTTTATTTAACTAGTATTTTTTTCTTTTTTCAGCAAACTGCACAGCTTTGCAACATTGTAAACCATGTCTTAATTATAATGAAACAACAGTAAGTAAACATTGCTGTAATATTACAAGTGGTGCTGTATGAAATGACATACAGATGCATCATACTTTGCAAGGATCAGGTCATTTAATATGGCCAGAGAACTACCTACATTATAATACAGTTGAACCTCTCCTCATGGACACCTCTCTAATATGCATGGACACCTCTCTATGGTCTCTAATATGCAAGGACACCTCCCTAATATGCATGGACACCTCTCTAATATGCATGGACACCTCTCTAATATGGACACTTCTCTATAGTCTCTAATACAAACAGCTCTATAATACAGACACCTCTCTAATGCACACACCTCTCCACTATGCGTACAGTAATACCCATAGAGATTATAAAAGAATAGAGAGGGCATCCAATTGACATATGTTAGTCTAGCCTCATCCGCAGGCATCTCTTGGACCAGTTCTAGTAGGTTGCGTCAGGTAGAAAGTTGGGGATATGCCTGCCAAAACCCGACATTGTTGAGCTGTTTTGCGCGTCTTGCAGCGATTTTTGTCTTCAAGGTAGGTACGTCGGGAGGATTTTGAAATTCAGAATGGCGGATTGCATAGAATGGAGAATTTATTTTATCTTTAAGTTCAGCATTTTTGGACAATTTAAACATGTATAAAAGACTTGGTTGAGGTTTTAAAGGTTTTAGAATGTTTGTCGGGACGCACTTATAATTTTCATGTTCATTTGTTGATTATTTAATTTGTATTTTTCGTGTACTGTATATGCTATATATATTTGATGCTGTAATCTTTTAACAGGCATAAAGGTAGATTTGGTATTGCTATACAATGAAAACCATTAAATTTTAAATTATAAATTTTTTATGAATCACATAATTATATAGTTTGTGCCATATCTATTAAAAACTCTACTCTGTCAGTCTGTCTACTCTGATTGCTTCATATACATAGAAACCAATTCAAACCACAAGGCACAAGGAATTTTTTTTCTTTCTCTTTCTCTATTTGGCAGGCACAATTAATTAAATATAATATGTAATACTATGTACAGTTTTGATATCTAAGAAGAAGATGGAAAGTAAGTTAAAGTATCATGAAAAGTATCATAGTACAATTGTACAACTCAATATATTGTATGCCTGATTATGTTTTAGAGGACAGTTATAAATGATGTAAAAAAATGAGACAAAATTGTGTCATTCATAGCATTTCAATATTTATTATAAAGAAATCGATAATAAAATAATAAATTTTAACAACAAAGGCAAGGCAATAATATAACAGAGATGGCGGTTCAAGATGGCGGATGCCAAAAATTAAAAACTCTCAAATATTTTTAATTTTCATTTTTAAAAAAAATTTTTTATGAAAAAGAAAATTTTTGGATTTTTCTTTTTCTCAAGGACACATTTCACATGAAGCGAAGTTATATTTTCATAAAAGGAGTGCATTTAACGTGAATTTAAGCGATTAACACCGAAGCTCAGTGGAACCAGATTAACACGAAGTTCAGGGGCCTGCAGGGAACCAGATTAAAACACCGAAGTTCAGTGGATAAAATTTCCTTGTTTATTAAGGCAGCATAGATGGAAACCAGAGAAAATCAATACGTCAGCCAATGGAGCAAAATATGGGGTATTACTTAATGCCCTTATATATGTTTAAAATTAACCCACAAACAATTAGAAGGTCTAAGTGAAGAAAATAGAGAGTGGTATTGTACACTTTGTTCACCAGAGATTATAAATATCAAATGAATGCAGATCACACCACAAACAATGACAACAGTGAACCATCTCATGTTATCAATCGGCGTGTGGAGATACCTGGTTTAGACTCTGATGAGTCTGAGGACAGTGACAACAGTGTGCCATCCTATTTAATCAGTCGGTGTGTGGAGTTACCTGGTTTAGACTCTGATGAGCCTGCGGACAGTGATAATAGTGTACCGTCTCATCATATCAGTCGATGTGTGGAGTTTATTTTAGACCTTGATGATGAGTCTGTGGACAATGATAATAGTTTAACAACTGGAAATACTGTTGATATTACCCCCCTTGCAGCTAGTATGCCTTCAGGACTCAAATTTTCTACGTGGAACATTCAAAGTTTGTCATCAAAAATAGAACAGATTAGATTGATTTTGGGAAATTCAGACAAGGAAGCTGCAATAATTGGTTTTTGTGAGACATGGCTAAAGAGTGACATTTCAGATGAAAACATCAAGATATCTGGATATAAACTCATTTCTCGCCGTGATCGCCCTTTCAACAGATGGGAAGGAGTATCAATATATGTAAAAAGTGATCTACCAATAGATGACATACCAGATTTGCGACATGATAATGTCGAGGCTGTCTGGATAGAATTGAAATATCCACATTCAAAGCCAATACTGATTGGTACAATGTATAGGACACCAGATGCTCTTGTTGAATGGTACGATCTTTTCTGTGAAATGATGGAAAAAGTGTGTGCAGAAAATAAAGAGATTATCATGTTGGGAGACATCAATTTGGATTATTTGAAACCCCAAGAAATACCACGCAAATGGAAGGATACTATGGATATGCTCCATCTCACCCAACTTGTTGAAGAACCGACTAGAGTAGCCGAAACCTGTGAGACTTGCATAGATCATATCTATGTGAGTAATACTGAACATGTAAGATCTGTGTCAGTGCCACATATAGCACTGTCAGACCACTTTCCTGCAAGTTTTACCAGAAAACATCATGCTGCATATCACAATGGAAGACATACGACCATTAAGTTCAGATCTTACAAAAACTCTGATGAGAAAGCATTTGTTCAAGATTTGCACTCAGCACCATGGAATATTCTTGAAACATTTGACGATCCGAATGATACTCTTGATGCATGGAAAACTATTTTCCTTGATATAGTTACCGTCATGCACCATTAAAAGAAAAACGTGTGAAACGTGACAAACAGCCAGAATGGTGTAATGATGAGATAAAAGAAGCTATGTATCTCAGAGATAAATATGCTTCAAGCAGGGATAAGGAAAACACCAGGTATTGGAGAAACAAAACTACATCACTAGTGAAGGAAGCAAAAACATACTATCAAGAAATCATAAAAGCAAATCTTCATGATAGCAAGAAGTTATGGGAGATAATACGAGAACTTGCCCCTACACCGGATTGAGACTGTGTATGACTATATTGACTTAGAGTTATTTGAAACTCACAGTTGAGAAACTTCACAACATGCATTTTACATTTTTACTTCTGTAGTTCTGTACGTACTGTTTTATATTTGAAAAATGCACTAGGCCCGAAGTGTTTGTCTAGTACTTTAGTTTTCTCAGTGCTCAATCTCTTGTTTGGAAATGTTCCAGGACTTATTACAGTTGAAAATACAGGATTTTATCCCATTTCACCATTAACTGTACGGTACATATATTCCCATGTTACTAGCTAATTTACCTGCTCACTCTGTCCAATAACCCAATTGTCCATCTCCCCTCCCTGAACTTATTTGTTTTGTTTCTTTTTTCTTTCATAGTCTGTTAGTATCTAATTCTTTGTTTTAGAGATTTTCTTCCATTCGTTCTTTCTTTGTGTTTTTCTTTCTCTCCTTTTCCCCCCTCCTGGCCTGCCCATCCCAAAATGTTTTGGGAACTCAAAATTTTCTGGGACCAAATTGCCCGTGGTCCGATACTTTTTCTACCCCTGGGATGCCCCCTCTATTCTTTTATAATCTCTATGGTAATACTCATGCTGACATTCATGATTGCCATATATTGCAATGCCTATAAAAAACCTCCATAGAATGGACATCTCTATTATGGACAGTTTCCAATATAATATCCCGAGGTACATAATTCCCATATAATGCCTATTAATTTAGGAAACCTCTATAAAATTGATACCATTCTAATACAAACACTCACTGACTCCCTTCAGTGTTCGTGTTTGAGAGATCTGACTGTAACTAGGGACTGAGAATGTTTGTTATATATTATTTCTCATTATATACATTTATTGAAAGCTAGCATAAGGTAGTGGAGACCAACTTTTATGAAACAAACTGAAAACTGGATCGCTGTCTTCAATATTGTAATGTACCTACTTTATAACAGTGAATGTAAACACTTCAACTTTATGAAGACTTCTAAGGATTAGTGATCAGTGTAGCACTTGTTTCACTGTTTTTTAGTATATATAACAAATATTTATAGCATAGGTGACAGATATTAATTCAACTGCTTATAATATAGTGTTTTTGGTGTTCATCCACTGACGAATGTATAAAGAAAGATGGGATTCTTCCGAAAGGATGTAAATCAGTAGACTGGCGATATTTTGATAACTGTACAGGTGTGTTTTGAACTGAATGTCTTTCTATCATGTCCGCCGTGTTAAGTCAGAAAAATTAGCCAAATTTTGTTAAAGACCAGGGCACATTTCATGAATACTGTTAACTCACAGTGTTTAGGCATGTTTGAGCATGTTTTAGCATCTTTTTTATTGTTACATATTACAGTGTTATGTGATAACAATTTACTTGTGTAAGTAAAGAGTTGCTGTGTGATCTGTGATTTCCAGTACTATGTACAGGTGAAACAATGTGCATGTGTTTTTTGAAGTTTATTCGTTCACGCAACCAGGTTTAACATCACATGTTTTTGCTCGCTACTGTGGTCTTAGTAAATGAGTACAAAGCCCAGTCGAATTGCATTCACCACCCAACGTTTCGACACTCTGGTCTGGTGTCTTCATCATGATGATCTAAAGTCACGATGCAGCTCTAATGCAGTGCTGCTATGTTACCTAAGATCAAATCATAAATTTAAAAAAACCTTAAGTTTGAAAAGCGTTACTAGCATTGTGCTTCTTTAAGGTGGCTCGATAAAATTTTCAAAAATTCAGGTGATCAACACTTTGGACTACAATTCACTGGACTACAGTTCACTCTGATATCAGTGGCGGACACTTCGCGAAATATTGGGTGTGCGAACTTAGGTTGCCAACATATAATCATTTTTTGTTGCTTCAAATCTCAGTTCTTAAAACCTTTTTGACTTAAATTTCATCTCATTTTCTACTTAAATTGTAGTCTATCAAAGTTTTTGTGGTTGTAAAATCATTAATACAGCTTTGTTACAGAGTTAGTCAGCTATCATTCAAAGGCTTTGAGAAATTATTGGTGGGGGGGCGATTGCTTCCCTTGGCCCCCCTAGTGTCCGCCACTGTCTGATATATAACATATATTCATTCTGATACATTTTTTCAACTTGGCTCTTGGGTACTGTATGTGAAGTATTGCAATGCAATTAAAACAAAAATTGCCTCGTCTAACATGGCCACAATAATAGCCACATTCAGTGGCACCTTAGGAGTTTCACAATTGTCTTAGCCTGCGTGGCAGGCGTTCTATTGTGGAGGAGGGAGTTTTGTTTAGAGCGCGAGGGAGTTTTGTTTAGAGCGCGAGGGAGTTTTGTTTAGAGCGCGTGCTTTTTTTTGAGAGCGCGCGCTAGGTGAGAAGCTAGGGGGGGAGGAGAAAAAGCGAAGGGAGAAGCGAAATCCTATTCATAAACGAGACAAGGCTAAAACAAATACGACTGGAAATTTTAGTAACACCTCTTAGACGGCCGGTCAGCTTCGAAAAAAGTGACTGTCGATGGCATTTTTTTGTTAGAAGCTGGAAACCACACTAAATGCCATCGGATTGTGTTCACTTTGACGGTGAAAGTGGTTGCCTTCCGTAATTTTTCTATTTATGTACCGAAATTGGAAGGTTTTTATAACGACATTTCGACAGATGGGAATCCATTTAAAAGCAATTTTCGATATCATGAATTTATTGTAATTGGTTCACTACCATCAATATTGCAATATTCATTGTCAACTCGCGCCTAACTGTAAATACGTGGCGTGCATATAGCATATTAAGACAGCAATGTTTCAGGTCGTAGTTAAGTATTTAGATGGGCGATTTTCTTGTTTTTTTTCCGGAAAAACCTATTGAACTGTATTGCAATTTGCGAGTTCCAGTTGGAACTTGCTCGGAGCAATTAGCCAATGAATATTGCAATATTGATGGCAATGTTGCAATATACAGGGGAACACAACATCCGGTTTGACTGTAATTAGCATGTGCAAATTCCTCCTTTTCTTAATTGTCATAACTCAAAGTGACATGCTAATGAGAAAATGGTATTACTATTACACTTGTTAAAATACCTGTATGGAGGCGAGTTTCAAAATAAGGATGGATTTATTAGGACGAGTGGTTACCCAAAGGCTTAAATTCGTAAATTATTGCGTTTAATTTCGAATATTTACTGATTTTGAAGGTCTATGTGTTGTAGTAAAACTACGTGTTTGCGCCAATATGCTGTTTTTCAACCATTTACATGCCAAAACTCGACTGGCTCAACAGAAATATATGGTGTTACACGGGTGGCAACCGGGCGTGTAATACTGATTCGTATGTAATCTAAACATATGTGATTGTTGCCTGTCTGTAACACAACAAAAACATATTGTTGTGGCTTCTTTTTGAAAGGTCGTGTTTTGATGTATTTGCGCCATGTTTCTTATTAGCATATCATTTTGAATTATACGAAAGAAGATTACCCGAGCTTTACAAATGTTAATTAGATAGTCAGCCAATTAAAATAAAACACTAATATAAAATACAGCATTCGACAAAAATCCCATCCTTCGAAATGTTTTAGGAAAAACCTTCAAATTTTAGCACATAAATAAAACATTACGGTTGGCAACCACTCTCACCCTCAAAGTAAACACTATCCTGAGGGTAATTGATAAAACTAGAATAGTGAGGCGAATAGTGCGAATAGTCGACGAATAGTACGAATAGTCCGCGAATAGTCGACGAATAGTACGAATAGTCCGCGAATAGTTGACGAATAGTACGAATAGTCCGCGAATAGTACGAATAGTCGACGAATAGTGCGAATAGTCGACGAATAGTGCGAATAGTCGGCGAATAAAAATCTGCGAAAAATCGACGCAAATATATATGAATATATACAAATATATATACAAATATATATGAATATATCCACATATATTCATATATATTCATTAATGGGTTAAAAATTTAAATATGAGTTGCGTTTAACGATTTTTAGGGCCTGTTTCTATGATTTTAGCTAGGTGGAGCGCGAAGATTTCATCCCGCATCGCTGGTAAACTATACGCTATATTTGTCTCCGGAAAATAGTTTCGTGCGCGTCCTCGGAAATAAAATTCTCACAACCTGCTCGGATAGTACTTTATTTATAATAATATGGGGATTTTATTGCCTATTGACTATGTGATAGTACGAAGCGGAATATTATGTTCTCTACGGCAACAACATATACAATCTCCTACGAGAATTACTCGTACAACATCATCGCTAGTTGATGTTATTCTCACATATTCTGGCGATAACAAGACATTAGATGCAGGAGTCATACAGCTTGGTATTAGTGATCATAGTCTTGTTTATCTGTGCCGAAAGCTCAGCATCCCTAAGTATCTTAAAAGGCAATCGATCAAACTAGGATCTACAATTTATGACAAGGCCTATAAGAAGTGTAAGAACAAATTAAATATAGTCTCATAAAAAAGACTAAAGAAGAATATTTTAAAACAAAGTTAAGTAATGCCAAAAATAGCAAAGAAAGTTGGCAAGCTATTAACGAATTGTTAAATAAAAGGCCTAAAACTACACAGATTAAACAATTGAATATCAATGATCGAGTTATAACAGACGATGATAAAATTGCAGACAGTTTCAATGAATACTTTTCAACAATTGGTTGCGCGTTGTCTGATAAAATTATAATATAGGTAATGATATTGATCCAATGAGCTTCGAGACTCCTGTTCATGATAATTCATTTAACTTTACAAGCATTACAATTCAAGAAACAATAGATGCACTAAATCATATTAAATCTAAAAAATCTCCAGGGCTTGACGGAATCAGTATAAGACTACTAAAAGATGCAACCAATATCATTGCTGAGCCATTGGTTAACATTTTCAATGTATCTCTTCAAAGGGCGATTTTCCCTGACGATTGGAAGCTAGCGAAAGTGACTCCAGTCTTTAAGGAAGGAAATAAGGTTGACTGCGGAAATTACAGGCCAATATCTGTAATTTCTGTCGTGGCTAAACTTTTTGAGAAACTGGTATATCAACAGCTAAGATCATTTATGACATTAAATAACATTCTTGTGGAGCAACAGTCTGGTTTCCGTCCCCAACATTCTACGGAAACTACGCTTCTTAGCTCCACGAACGAATGGCTGTATAATATGGACAAAGGTTCACTTAGCGGAGTTTTATTTCTGGACCTTAAAAAAGCTTTCGATACTGTCGATCACCACATCCTCTTATCGAAGCTTAAATTATACGGTATAAGAGGGACTAGCCTTAAATGGTTCGATTCATACCTTAAAGACAGAAGTCAAATTTGCTCTGTGAATGGCAAGATGTCATCTGCTAGAGAAATAAGATGCGGGGTACCACAGGGCTCTAACCTTGGTCCTATTCTATTTCTATTGTACATTAATGATCTTCCCAATTGCTTAGAGTCAACTAAAGCAAATTTATTTGCTGATGACACAAATCTTTCCTGTGAAGGGATAAGTCCTCACGAAATTGAGATCAAACTTAAAAGAGACATTGAGAATGTTCACAGGTGGCTAACAGCTAATAAACTCTCCTTAAACATGAAAAAAACTGAGTTCATGATACTAGGATCAAGACATCGCCTAAATTCAATTGAAAATAGCCCAGTACTAACATTAGGGGGAAACAATATCAAACGCGTTTCTGAAAAAGTCTCTTGGCATGATTCTAGATGAGCAACTGAAGTGGGACAAACACAATGATGCACAATGTAAAGTAATTTCAAATAAGATCGCTCTTTTGAAAAGGGCAAGATCATTTGTCCCTAGAGAAACTTTAGTAAAAATGTACAATGCCTTAGTGTGGCCACACTTCAATTATTGTTCAACAATCTGGAACGATGGGTCTTGCTCGATAATTAATAAATTATTTAAATTACAAAAGAGAGCTGCGCGTGTGATAACTGGGGACACGTACGATGTTCGTTCCACACAAATACTAAATAATCTTAATTGGCTTCCAATTGAGGAGCTTTTAAAAAAAAGAGAAGTAATAATGACATTCAAAGCGTTAACTGGTCGATTGCCTCAATATCTTGCAGAACTGTTTGCAAAATGTCAAAATAACAGTTACAATTTAAGAAGTAATCAAACTAAATTAGCGCTCCCCAAACCTAAGACAAATTTCCTTAAAAGGAGCTTCTCGTATAGAGCTACGAAGTCGTGGAACGAGCTTCCAAGTGAAACCATCGAAAATTACAATAAGCTATCAATCTTGTCGTTTAAACGGCGATTATATAATTAGGTAGCTATAAAGTTGTTGTTAATAATACTGATACTTTTGTAAATAGTCTTTACTTATTTGTCTATATATATTTTGTATTTCATAGTTTAGTATATACACATGCAGCCCTTTGAAAACCAGTACTGTAAATACTTATCCACGTGTGTAAAGATTTTTAATTAAAGATTAAAGATTAAAGCCTTTGATGTCACAATATTAAGTGTAATTGATTTATTGGGAATTTATGATAAATTTTTGTAATTTTTGGCCAGTTATTAAAAAAATCCTCTTGATTACACTTGCAAGTAATTCAATTCTTAAGACATGCAAAGCAGTGCTGTAGAAGAGGCGGCGCTGTGGGGCGAAGCCCCCTTCTTCAAGCTATGGGAGGCTGAGTCCCCCTTCTACTTTCGAAAATCAATATTAAAGGTAATAACGTAATAATCAATATTAAAGGTAAGGGAACTATTAAACAAATATTAAACAAATATTTAATCACGAATGTTTTCACGATTTCATGTTCGTCAATAGAGCTCCCCCCCCCCCCTCCGGTAAATTTAGTTCTACAGCACTGGTGCAAAGCCTTGTGTTATTCGTCGACTATTCGTACTATTCGTCGACTATTCGCGGACTATTCGTACTATTCGTCGACTATTCGTACTATTTGTCGACTATTCGCGGACTATTCGTACTATTCGTCGACTATTCGCACTATTCGCACTATTCGTCTCACTATTCTAGTTTTATCAATTACCCTATCCTGAGACATTTTGCGTAGTTTCATGCTTCTAACAAAAAAATGCCATCGACAGTGTTTTCTTGACACTTTTTTCAAGCTTGGCCGTCCGTCTATCTTCAAATAACCAATGAAAAAACGCTGCGGAAATTAGTGATGATTGAGCGCTAACGCTCCGGAAATTGATGTTAATTAATGTGCCTGAACATCGCAGGCAGGATAATTTTTGTCTTTCAATGCCACACGGAAAACCTGATCTTTTACGCTCTCTGCCGATGCAAACAGAAGTTGTGGTGGATTCTGAGATACTTCGGCTAATTTCGTATCAGTAAGTGAACATGCAGTCATTCCAAGAGACTGTGCTTCAGCAATCTGGTCTTAATACTACACGATTGAGTAGCGCCATCTAAAATCTCTAGCTTCGATTTGGCTATTGTAAACACTTGAAAGATTAAGCTTTTCCCAAAGCCCGTTGGCAGAACAGCAAGCACGTCAAGACCAAAATGCAGCTTGGTAACGGATTTTTGTTGTTCCGACTTAAGAATAATTTCATAACCTAAACGCTCAGATAAATTATACAATCCCACCTAGACTTGCTCCAAGTCTGTCTCTTATAGGGGGAGTATATTAGGGCGCGCGAAAATGCGGGCGGGAGACGCCCGCATTTTCGCACCCCCCAATAAAAACCCCTATAAGAGACAGACTTGGAGCAAGTCTAAATCCCACCATGCGGTAAGGTGCAGTTGTTTTCAAGCGTTTTACCGATTTGTTGACAGATCTCACTGAGTGTTGACGCGAAAGCGCATATTAGCCAAAGGAATTTAACCGAAGGTTTTGGACACAAAAGTCTCGTTTATGAATAGGATTTGGGCAGGCGTTCATTTCGCCTCTCCCTTCGCTTTTTCCTCCCCCCCCTAACTTCTCACCTAGCGCGCGCTCTCAAAAAAAAGCGCGCGCTCTAAACAAAACTCCCTCCCCCACAATAGAACGCCTGCCACGCAGGCTACCATTGTCTATACCCAGAATTTTCTTTGACCTAAGTAACATATTGTTAATTCATGTATTCCTATACAATTTTTGCAGTGCCTGGCTATGTATGGGTAATTGTTTTACCTGTCCTGGGTTTCGTGATTCTTGTCGCTATAGCCTGTTGCTTTTATTGTTACTGCTGTCGATGCAAGCCAAGCAAAAGAGGGTAAAATGGCATATTTTGTTTTTATACACACTGTCTTACAGTTTAATACTGTTTGCGGAATAAATGTAGTATTATCCACAAAAACACATTAACTTTACTCCAGCTTTACTCTAATATATTTCAAAAATCGTAATATTACCACTCTTTTATTGATGTAAATCTCAGTCGGGGGCTGTTGCCCCCCCCCCTTATCCCGCCCCTAGTATCCACAAATAATTTATTTCAAAATCAATTCCAATTTTCCTCACTCATTAAACAGGTAAAAATGAAATAATAATTGAAAAAAAATTCGTGCCTTCTCTCGCAACAAGGTCAAGGCGTATACAACTGTCTAACTTAGACAACTGTCTAACTATCGCACGACTCTGACACGACCTTAGCTGATGATGTAGTAGACCCAATTCATTTTTCCCCTGGGTAAATGTGTGTACTGTGCGCAACCTCGTACCAAGAATCTTACCTATACTAAAAGGTTGTACTGCACGTTGTTTTCACGCATGCTTTTCTTGATCGTTTGACTACTACAACTATGATACACTCTCACGATTCCACCAAATAATGCACTGATTTAATGTATCATTGCATGGTTTCAGATCCAACAATGAGGAGACAAAGTTTCATCGCAAACGAATGGAGCTCAAAGAAAAACACGCAGACAGGTAAAGTAATGAAGGAAAGAGACTCTCTCAGGCGATTTGTTTTGGTAGGGCGGCTGTAAAGTCTAATTGCGGCAATGAAATTATAGGAAATGTTTTGTGAAGACATGCATATAGCTGTGTGGATATAGACAAGGGTTATTACTTCTTCTGTAGAGTGTAATACCGTGTCAATCTCTTAACGATAAGTGCGTATTTGTACATTGCAGACGAGCCGAAAGAAAAGTGAAAACAGATGAAATTCGCAAGAAATATGGTAAGATAATTTTAAATATGCTACAGTGATTTATAAAATGATATTGAAGGTTTCTACAGTTTAGTTATTTAGCATAGACGGATTTTCTGGGTGTGGGTGTGTGTGTGGGGGGGGGGCACCCCCCCAAAATATTTTGCACCCCCCCAAAAAAGTTTTCCCACCCCACCTAGAGAAATTTGCACCCCCCCCAAAAAATGTAAATGCTCATTGGGATAAATGACAGTAGTGTGATTGAAATAAAGATTTTGAACTAAGTAAGACTAAAAACAAGGATTTTGAACTAAATAAGACCAAAAAACTCAACATTTTCTGGGGGCTTCGCCCCCTTAGCTCCATTGGCCACTGTGCCCCCAGACCCCTGCTGCAGCTTCCTCGGCGGCGCTACGCACTCTGTCGCTCACTTCCCCCCTACATTTTTGGCACCCACCCTAACTTTTCGGCACCCCCCCCCCCCAGAGCAAAATCTGAAAATCCGTCTATATTTAGTATGATCATCAAGACGGTTGATGTTGTTGCTTACTGTAGGACTTTATAATGTAGAAAGTTACTATCTTTCTAACAAAGGACCGTAATCTGATTCTCTTGCATGAAATGTCGGACTACTCGTGATCTGTTTCAATATTTTTAACAACATACAGACACAGTGAAGACCTAAAATTTATTTATACTTTCATTTCCCTTCCGTACTCAGGATTGGATAAAGATGATGTTGCTGGTTCAAGCAGATACCAACAATTTGAAAATGATCCAGAGGCTTAACGCAAATCGTTTGGTAAAAATGTACCCACGCCATGTTTTGATAGCTTCATGTAATATGCACGAATAATGTAATTAAATGTATCACAGTAGTGTACTTTCATAATTTGTTTAAATACACGTGTAGTATGTCGTATATACATGTAGGTACTGACTGGAAACTTTGAAACCTGCCAAACAAGACTCCAGTTTGCATTACGCTACAGTAATAATTTCAATTACTTTCTCCGAAAGATGTATACATTCTGGTTTCATAATACCATGGCAAACCAGTTCTGATGACCTTTGGCCACTAATCTGAAAATAGAACTGAACAAACTATCTATTGTGTCGCATGCTAACTTTCTTCTAATAACAATTGCGTATTATGGTAAGTAATTATTATTTGGAAGCTTTATTTAAAGTTTGGATGACTTTTATGAACAAAGAGACATAGTAATGGCGGATTTCTATTATTTAACAATGTTTAACTTTAGCTTCATATTCTGCACTGGTGAACAACTATCCAGTCGTCTTTTTAGATCAGTGACAGTTTCCTTGCAGTACCTCCACTACCTCGATATACTATGGGGAAAATTACCTAATCAAATGTTGATATCCTGCTGAAGTTGTTACACATTGAATATTTTCGACGATTTTCTGTGAAAATTGACTGATTTAATCAATCATTAATGCAAACTTTATGAAGCCATCTTAATTCTTTATTTGCCAGATGAGTTTACTCCCGAGAACAAAAATTCCATGGTAAAGAAAGTGTTAAGGTGAATTAATACGAGAAACAAAATGCCTACAACTGGCAACAAAAACTAACTTCAACAACGCATGTTAATATTGTTTACGCATAAGTTTCAACACACAGGACATCCCAACTAACATGCGTTGAAAATGCTAAACCTTATTTAAACTAACAAGCAATAAATTGCGCAAGTCAACATGAAACCATGAACTTTATATGATATATATTCAACAACATGTATAGAAACTGGGAGTCATAACCGTACAGTATAAGACCTTTTTACATGTAGCCTATATCCAACCCTTCTTGCTTGATATCAACTTTTTATCTAATTCATAGTTCTATAATTTAGAAGTAGCTGAAATTTAATCAATTTAGTTTTAACGATTGTTTCCGCAATCTAATAGGAATACAATTTGTGATTAAATTAAAGGATACTTTAGTTAAAAGTTGTACTTTATTCTGTGCGTGGTCTGCATGTGTACAATTTTATCAACGGATCGTGTTTTTACTTCCGAGCAGATCATGTGACAAAATATTATATTTAAAACGGAGGTTTTGTTTTTGTCAGGTACACACGTAAAAATCTCACAACTTGTCAACAAGATGTGTTCGCAACAAGCTTTTAGCAAGATTGTCAACAAGTTGTAACAATGTTGTCATTTTATCAAGTTGCTACAATGTTGTTACTCACAACTTGTTAACAAGTTGTTGAATTGCAGGACGATAACAAGTTGTTGGCACAACTTGTAACAAGTCTGTTGAGTCGACAACCTTGTAGCAAGTTGTCAACAAGCTGGGAGTGCGGACACATGATAACAAGTTGTTAAAACGGGCAACAGCATTGGTACAAGTCTGCTGCAGGTTTGTCACAACTTGTGCGTTTTACGTGTGTAGCCCAATAATATCTCATGACAGACCTGTATCTGTGAAATACTATAATATCTCACGCTGCATTCAGAAATCACGGAATTGGATGAAATACCGTAAAAAATCACATCGACACGTGGTACAAATGCTGTTTTTTATTGGACAATTTCAAGTTGAGGTATAATATTTGAAAAAAATCCCATTTCCTAAAAAATAACCTAACCTAATTTACCTAACGGACACCCACAACGGCAGTGAGTTCAGGCCCCGATTATTAACTAAATATGTAATTATTCAGCATTGTTTTCTAAAACCTCTTAATAACGAACACCATTTTTAGTACAAATTAAAATGAAAATTTGCAAGTAAAAACTACCATTATAACGGACAGTCCACGTAAATATCTGTGTGCAAACTACGTACGAACTCATTGTTCGGCATGAATATAGGCGGCGGAAGATATGTATTATTGGAGCTAAGTAGGGGGTCTGGAGGAATCCTCCCCCAGAAAATGTTGAAATCTAGTATCTCTGAAACCGCCTTTCCTGCATTCTGTGGGGAGAATTTCATGGAAATTTCAACGCTACAAGCTTTCATCTCGAGTACTAAAAACATTATAGTTAAATAATCTAATATTCAACATTTGTTATATAAACATATTTAATAGACAATTTGCATTATAGACTAAATTTTGTTCTAGGCAAGAAATAGGCTACAAAGAACATATGTATTATTGGAGCTAAGTAGGGGGTCTGGAGGAATCCTCCCCCAGAAAATGTTGAAATCTAGTATCTCTGAAACCGCCTTTCCTGCATTCTGTGGGGAGAATTTCATGGAAATTTCAACGCTACAAGCTTGCATCTCGAGTACTAAAAACATAGTTCAATAATCTAATATTCAACATTTGTTATATAAACATATTTAATTGAAAGACTGAAACAGGGGGAGGGTTTAGCCCCCTTTATATAATTTTTTGGTTTGATTATTCTCGGCGGAATTGTGGCTTTCCAGCCATTTTCTAACAGCTGAACTTGCCTCCCAAAATTGTACTGGCGGTATCAAGGATGATAAGTGAGTAACAGACATGCTGGAGCGTGATTTTGAATACACCCTTTCAGGAGCCTTTCTTCGACGAAGTGATGGAATGTTTCGAGGATCACTGAAAAATTATCGGTAGGATGTAATTATGTCTGTTGTGTCGAATTTAAATCTCTTGCAAAGTGACATGACATCTTCCTCGTCCTTGAGGTCACTTTTGTTGACAGAGGGCTTCAACTTGATTGAACAATGCTTTCTTAGATGAATCGATCATCATTCTTTGGAGGTTATCAATCAAACCCTGTAGAAATTGCTTTCGATTGAATGATTTGTATCCACTACGACTCTACGAGATTGAAATGACTTGAACTCCACGCCTTTAAAATCTACTTCTGAGGAATCACAAACATTCTTAAATTGGTACTTTGTTTCCAGAGAATCTGTTATCTTTACCAGTGCATTTATCGTCCATTGCAAGTAGTCAGATGCTTTAAGAAGTGTGGTGCAACATTTCTGTAGTGACTATGACAATATTGAAAGTTGCCCAAGGCAATCCTTAATGATGGCTACGTCTTCGACAAACTCAATCGTTTCCATTCGTTTCACTAATCCCGCATATGTTGCTTTGTGCTTGTCAGTAGACTGTGACAGTGGAGAACAGGGGAATTTCGCCAAAATGATCACAGCACGGAATGAGGATGCAACCCATCTTGTTGTCAAAATGTTGTTGACTTTTCGCAGTTGGACATCAAGTTCAGCAGCAACGCTTTTCAGTTCTCTTTGTAGTTTAGCTGACTGAGAATAAATCGCGCAAATCTTACCAAAGATATCTTCAATAGGTTGGATACCGTCAACAGCTTTTATTGTATCTGATACCGCTAATACTAATCTGTGATTGAGGCAATGCCACAACACAATTTGAGGATACTTTGACTTGAGTATTGTCGCAACTCCTTTGATTGCACCCATCATCACTGATGCGCCATCACTGATAAATGCAATCAAATTTCTGGACAAGTAATCGTCGTCGATTCCGTTACTTTTGATCGCATCTAAAAGTGATTCACAAATTGAAATTGCATCCTTGACCCCCAAGTTCAATGGTGTTTAAAAAAATGTTAACTGGGGACCATTTACGATCGACCTAATTTACACAGCAAGACAAGTAGCTTCGTCAATTATAATGGCGATCTTTTTGTTATTTCTGGTGCTTATTAAGATGCACATAAAAGAATATTTAAACTCATCTGAATTATGAAAGTGGTCTATTATGTTGTGCAACAGACAAGCCAGTTGAAATCTGAAGTTTTCTTTTTTGTCGTTCTTTTAGTATATTTGCTTGCGGTTAAGTGAGCATTACCCTTGGCATGCTTGATTATTTTTTTCTTAAGTACTTTTGAGCTGCAGACTTTTCACGACTCTTTGTTTTGCATGGGAAACTTTACACTCGGTCCACTCTATTCATATCGCTTCCTTGTTCAGCATGCAATCCAGAGTGTCAACGTTTCTACATTCCCGACCACCTATCTTTCCATTTAAAAATATTATCCAGGGGTATGCCTTAGTAAAATAATCCGGTTGCTTCAGCTTAACAGTCCAACAGAATGGTGCACAGGTCTGAGATGAAGGTTCACAAGGGTCCAGAACTTCGTTGGAGTCCTTACTATTTGGAAAACCAGAAGAGCTGGATTCGCCCAATTCGTTTTCAACATTTCTTAGGTTTCCACCGAATTTCGCATGGTCATTTTTTGTTTCAGAGTTTTCATTCTCCCTGGTCACTTCCGTGGATAATGAAGCACACGGAACGTCGGAAACTGGTCGGTTTGCACTGAGTCGCAAATCTGAGCTTGCAGATCTATATCTGGATTAAAATCTTCAACCGGGAAGTTCTTACTTTTCTTTGCCTTTGGCGTAAAATAATCCAAAACAGATGCACATTTGACTCTCTTTGACATTGGATTTATACACAGAGTGACAGATCGAGAATAGTTTTACTGAGTCTCAAGCACTCTCAAGTTCCAGTACGCCACATCACAGATGGGTGGGCTCCTCCCCCAGCGCCCCTCCTCTTCTACAACACTGGATGAAACAAAATAAAATCTCTAGAAAGCGGAGTAGCGGACTGCGAACACCTCCAAACGAGTCAAAATTGAACAACGGACAGCAAGCTAAAGCGTCAGTTGTCCGTTGTATGAAGGTTCCACATTGTATTATGGACTGGTTTAGCCTGCGGTGGAGACGCACATTTCTGTTGCAGGTGGTCAGTGACATAGCCAGATGGCCGCCCCCGGCCCCTCCCCACCGGCGGAGTTATCGCCCCCCCTAGGAAACATTCGGACTAATACAAATCCCTATGTTGAGGACTCGTCTGAAGAAATCGAGGAAACCAAAATGATATCGATCTAAAACGTAAAATGTGGAGTGAGGTGATTGATTATTCTTAAATATAACCCTTTACATAATCATTTATCCACTTTAATCCCTTACTAAGTTCGCAATCGTTCTGATTGGCTGATAGTGATCCAATTTTAGGACAACTAGATTTATTGTCAACAGCGACAGAAGTCGTCCTGTTTTGTTTACATTTTCCTAGCGTTGTTTTATGCAAGTAGAATGGATTTTATGGAGAAAATCGTTTTGAAAGGAGAAAGAAAGAAACACTGAGTGATAGAAATCCTTAAAGTCGTGCATTTAATGTGGTAAGTCGTGAAATGTATTATATATAAAGCGATCGGTAAATTATAAATATGCGGCAAATACCCACACCGGCCACACGCACGTTTGGAATTTTGGATTATTAAAGCTGTGCCTGTATAAACTTTAGGAATTGTATATATCGAGTCGGTGAATCACTTTTTTCCCGTCTTCTATTCATATTGTCGATACTATATTTTAAAGTAGCGTTTAGAATTGTTTTACACTGATAGATATTAAAATTGTTATCATCACGATTCATCAGACAAATTAATTAACGCGGGCATAATATTGATTGCTGAGCTGAGTGTCTGTTCTGGCACCTATATATAGGCTATAGGAGCAGGTTGTGTGTTTAATATAAATTCAAGGCCGATGAGAGCCAGTCACAGGTCCAGGGCAGATTGGTGAACATGGGGCCCCCTCACTCTCTCAGCCCAGTAGCGTAGCCAGGGTTTTGACTTTGGACAGGCAAAACAAACATAGTTTCGGAATCGGAATACGTGAGAATGCTAGGGGGTGTTCGGGGCATGCTCCCCCAGAGAAATTTTGAATTTCTAGGGTCTCTAGAACAGCATTTGATGCATTCTGAGACGAGTTCTGAAGAAAAATCATAACCATTTTATTGTTATTCCAGACAATGCACTTTCCCCCCACTTTCAGCCCATATTTCAACTTTTCACAAAGTTGGTGTTTGGCTGACATGCAGTTATGGTTCTATTATGCCATTTATTTCAGAAATGTATAATATATTAAATAATAGGTGCCCATGAAGCTTTACATGTGATGCGAACATCCTACTGAACCCCAGTCAAATGAGGATAAGAGTTGGTGAGAGTTGGCATTGGCAAGTGAGAGTTTGCATGAGTGATGAGAGTTTGTTCAACTCTCATACCACAGTCAAACAAGAACAAGACTTGCACGAGATTCGCGACAGAAATAATTTAGCGCACGAAACAGAGCCCTGAAAATAATTTGGTTATGTCACCTTTTTTTGACGATAATTTGGACCATTCGTCTTCATTCAAAGAGATGAATCTACATTCAAATCTACTACAATCCATTGTAGGCTGATTATGTCAGCAGCTGAAGCAGCTGAAATAACATGATGGCTAGAAGATATTTAACATTTTGGCATACTTTTTTCAAGTAAAACTTGGATTTCCTCTTCATTTAATTGTCCAAATCTACCAGCCATTTTTCTACTTTTCTCTACTAGCAGGATATGAGCTAATATCCTGCTAGTAGAGAACCAATCAGATTGCAGAATACCTCATATCCAGAGCTTGTGTATATAATAATGAGAGTTATAGCCAGGGAACAAGAATAAAGTTTGAATGTATAGACTATAGTGATGATTAATTATTATATAGTTATATTAGGCCATATGCCACACGAGGCAATTTTTGCTGCAACTGGCAATGCAACTTCTGACACAGAGTGATGTCAGGTAATAATTAAGCATATCCACAGAGAAATTGTCTTCAGAATAGAGGAAATGAAAAACAATTACTTGAACCACTGATTATTTTAATAAAACAGCAATAACTCTGAAGCATCTGAAAACAGTAAATGATCTTCAAAATTTTGTCTTAAAATATGTTTTTTGGATATTTGGCAGTTGTCAGCTAAAATTCCAGCCAATTTTAAGCTGTTAATGTTGGGAAGATATTTTTGTGAGATGTCATTGGCAAGATGCCAGGAAAGCCTACAAGAGTTCCAAACAGGTAAAGCAGATGAAAGGTTAACATTGCAGTCAGTAATAATATATTTACTGTCTAACTAAATGTTACTTAGTTAGTAAAATATTGAATATGAAACAAAATTTGATTGACTTTTTCAGTGAAGAAAAATTACTGAAGAAATTGCTTGGCATACTTAATCTTCCAGCCAAGAAACCACAGGTACTGTATGAGACCTTCTGATTTGTAAAGCCAGACTGGTCAGGCCGGAGGTATGGAATGGAACATTAGCTTTTGGAACATTTATACACTATTTGCAACTATTAATTTCATCTATGGTCAGCACAGACTAACAAAAATCCGCTATCTTAGTTGGTTTTGTGCATGGTAACGGACACAGGCAAAATGAAATGTGCAAATTGAGTGTGCCAACAGGGCAAGATATATTTACTAAACTTTACCATACTGCATTTGAAAATTCTGTCACAGTCATCACAAACGTAGGAATTCATGCAGGAATATTTTGTTCATGTGATTAAATTACTTTTCGTAATAGAAAATTTAGGTGTGTTACGGCTGTCAAACTTTCATTCATGAAAGTATGCTTTGATTATAATAAGTTGTGTGACAGCGTAAAGTTCTTCCAAAGTTTTTGAATCAAAGTGTAATGATGTCACTATGATTACAGCAAAGTTGAAACAAAAAACCCAGACACCATGGGGACAATGAGACACAACCAAAACGAATAGCCAAGGGGGGTTTTATACCTTAATTTAAATTTAGAGGGGCTACTGTCAAACTCATTACTGAAATTGTGCCACTATCTGCTCAAAAGCCAAGTGCATTATATTTTTTGTTTTGAAGATGGCACATATTTATTCTAGTTGCCTGTCTTTACTTTGTTTTAGCTGCCAGTCTTGTCAGATACGAAAGCCAGATCATCGACTGTCACAGCAGTTGTTAAGCAATCTGCCGAAGGAAAAAGTTTGGAGCAATTCAGGTATGACAGTAGGTGTATGTGCAAAGTATTAGACAGTAGGACTATTTTTGCTACTGTGCTTTCAAGCTTATAGCTACATATTATAGGTTACTATTTCTATGTATGACATGTATGAAGAATGCAATAATTTCAAAACGCAAAGTGTAATTTTGTAACATATTCATTCTTCCATTAACATTATATCACAGAATAAGAAAATAAATAAATATACTTCTTATCCTGTGATTATATGAAAGTGAAAAATGAATTATATTTATTTTTATTATTATTTATTAGTACTTTGTTTCAAAATGTGAGGATATTTTCAACACATGTGTATGGCAGTTACTTCAGCCAGGTACTGTACAGTAATAATGTGAACTGTAATAACTCTATAGTTATCCGCACTATATTGTGATTTTATGGTAGTAAAAATTATAATTATGCCAAATAATGCACCTCTCTTGCAGATTTTTGAATCACTATTGAAACAACGACTGTTTTGCATGTAAGTTCAACATGTAAAAATTATTCTGGCTTGAACAAACTGAGTAAAATGCTCTATACAGGACGATTACAATATAGTCTCCAGTAAGCTGTTAAAGGAGCTTTATGTTATAGGCCTTACTACGCGTACTTAACATCGACCTGTTAAGATGTTCTGTAGAACTACTGTGAAGGGCAAAGGAAAACTTTGTCAGTCAATGTTAAGAGTAATTCTTGCAATTACATGTATATAGTATCCCGACGAAGAGTGAATTCGGTCCAGTTATTAAGCCTCTCCTCTTCACAACGTGTGTACTGATTAGATTTATTAATTAGACCCGAAGTTTACATTTATTTACTGCATTTCTCAGTAAGCCCCAACCCCTCAAACATTGATGAAATATATAAGCCTCCAGGACCCTAATAGAGGCTGAAATATATAAGCCCCGGGGCCCTTAAATAGAGGATTACTGTAAATATTTTTAACAGTTATTTGTACTTTACTGTATATGTGCAATACATATAAATTTATAGTATAAAGAATTAAAGTACAGCTATAGCTTGGTTGCTTTAAATATCCTATTTTAATTTCGTAGGGAATGGATGTCCTTAGCATCAAGAGAAGATATCTTGGGAGTGTTCACATGTCTTCGTATGTTGATGAGAGATTTAAGTTATCAAGTGAGTAAGGACATAGCTAGCGATAGTGTTATACAATTATTATTGATGATAAGAAATTTATACTGTAACTATAGACGTATAGTTGCAATGCGAGTTTGTTCAAAAACTAACATTAGCGATATGGCTAGAAACCATGAAATTTACAGTACATGCCTCCAACAAATTGAAATTTTTACAACCTGTTTATTTTTTGCAGCAACTATTTTTCAAACTTGGTGGTGTGAAGATACTAGTGCAGGTATTGATTGTTCTATTTTGTCTTTAGGTTCAGTACTGTTTTATTATTCATTATATTATTATTATATTCATGTTGGTGTCTCGTAACACAGTATTCCAGTTGGATTCCAACCATCTCTGGGTTACTATCTCATCACTTTGCAAACTAAGCTATGAGCCTGATTGTGATGGACTGCATGTGCTGTCATTTCCAACGGATATTTATTCTGTGCAAAAAATATTTAGTTTACTGTCTGGTTTGTACCTCTGATAGCTACCTATATAATGATGAACAATACGGCCAATCCGGAAAAGACAGCTGCACCCACAGTCCTGACAAATGAAGCCAATATGGTAAAATGATTTCTGTACATCTACGTGGCTATTCGCCAAGGTCATGCCGAATATTGTCGTATGTGGATTGTATAGTGCATGGGAATAATCCTCTGCGCAAAGACAACGAAGTTTCTGATTGGTATACATGTATTTCAAAATATTTCAAATCTATTTTAAAGCGGTTGCAAGTTTTAACGGAAGAATATTTGGAAGATCCTGAAGGACAATTTACTGTGGATATTTTGAAGGAGGTGACAAGTAAGTATGCCTATAACGTTGAAACTATTGCTGCAGAAAAATATTCACTACACAGTACACAAGGTTGTTATTGATATATACTCTATACAGTAGAGAGTGCTGAGATTATATACTAGTTGTCACATTTTGATATAGATATTTGCCAAAAGCTACCGACTGATGATGAGAAACGTGAATGGCTTGTTGCATGTGGTGTTCACAAGGTTTGTCAGTTTCTTGTGGGCGAATGTGCAATCAGACTGCATAATGACAACCTCATACCCAGGCTCTTTCCTCAACGCTCTTTTCTCGCTGGAGAAAATAGCCTGGGAACGAGCCTTTCCTGCAGCGAAGTCGGAGCGTATACAAAGAGCCTGGGAAGATGTTGGCATAGTGTTATGTATTAATATATTTTATAATCATTATTCAGCATTAATTTATTCTGATTGGTTGAAGGCGGGCATTTAAGCCTCTTACAGACGAGCAAGTTTTCTATGACAAGTTTTTATATGACAAGTTTTGTTTGCTCGTCTGTATACGCAACTTTGGCAATTTTTTCTGTGACAAGTACACTTGCTCAGCTAGCCTTTTGAACAAGTGTACTTGTCTTAGAAAAAAATGCCAATTGAAAGTACAAATTTGCTCGTCTGTATGGGTCAACAAGGAAAACATGGCTATCATTGCGGTCAGAAAACCACAAACTTGTCATAGAAAATTTGTTGCACGTACACACGTGCAATTGGCAAATAAAACTTGTCATATAAAAATTTGTCATAGAAAACTTGCTCGTCTGTAAGAGGCTTTACTGTATACTGTACAACTACAGTACGATATAGATTGTTATCTATACAGTAGTTTTTCCAAGCAAATCACATAACAAACGTTTTAACATTAATTTCAGCAACAATAATTTTTGAAATGCCAATTGTTAAAACTTGGCAGTATATCGCAGTACATATTCACGATGCAGTGGTTAAAAATATATCATATTTAAATATGAGATTGGTTCTGGCCTTCAAGATTGTATATTATGTATTTTTTGCTTTCTCGTAGCCCTTGGTTATGTTACTTTATACAATGGATATTGTTGTGCTGCACTGTTCACTTTACGCCTTGATTGGTTTGTCTCAAAGGTAAGTTGTACTGTTCCTTTGTTCCTATGATGATACTGCACAGCTGATCTGCAAGCACAAGTGCAAAGCTTTATTAATTGATGCATGACATTCTGTATAATCATTATTAAGTGAGAAAATTACGTTTGCATATTGCAGTGAGAAAGCGAAGATCGCCATTGGAGAGTTGAACTGTATCGAAATTCTTCTTCGTATTATAGAAAATTATGA
The DNA here is from genome assembly GCA_016169945.1 of Trachythela sp. YZ-2020. Taxonomy (NCBI): domain Eukaryota; kingdom Metazoa; phylum Cnidaria; class Anthozoa; order Malacalcyonacea; family Clavulariidae; genus Trachythela; species Trachythela sp. YZ-2020. The sequence continues at coordinate 2,481,884 of JADLSH010000369.1, forward strand.
TATGCCTTCAAAGAAGTAAGTACGAAATCAGGATTTGTCTCGTGTAATAAGTAATAAGTCCTGACTTCACTATAATTGTTCCCCGTGAATTTTACCGTTATATTTTCATCAAAATTTCCGCCCATAAGCGATTTTATTCCTACTGTCTTTCAAAATGGGTATATGTTGGCCTTGAAGAGTTACGCGGTTGTAGTCTTATATGGTAAAAATATGAGCAACAGCAAATAATCTTAAAGACCTCAGTCGCATCCTGCATGTATGCAATTGAATATCCGCGAAAATGGCATTGTTTTTCGCACTAATATATATCATGAATTGTTACCCAGGGAAGGCAAGGTTATCCTGGGTAACAAAATCAGCATAGACGCTTAAGCCCGAACTTATCTCCATTAGTAAAGTAATCATATATCCGATAGTAGTAAAGTAATCATATATCCGATAGTAGTAAAGTAATCATATATCCGATAGTAGTAAAGTAACCATATATCCAATAGTAGTAAAGTAACCATATATCTGATAGTACTCAAAGTAGTAAAGTAACCATATATCCAATAGTAGTAAAGTAATCATATATCCGATAGTAGTAAAGTAACCATATATCCGATAGTAGTAAAGTAACCATATGTCCAATAGTAGTAAAGTAACCATATGTCCAATAGTAGTAAAGTAACCATATATCCAATTACTACACTTGACTCTGCATAATTTCTCTTTTCCGCACGAGTGTTGGGTTTACTGTATGTCTGTGAGTTACGTGCAAGTGTACTGTATGTAAGACGTTGAACAGGTGAAATTACTTTGAACTAAAAGCAAATTAAAGTATTTCAACCTTTACCGATCATCTTTTTTCTCAGACTTGCTGCAAATTTACTGAAGATTCTTTGTTCGGATATCAACATCAGAGAACAAGTAAAAGTATTTGAAGGCATCCGAATATGTTTGAGGTATCAGATTATTTTACGTTTCCTGCTGATTGTAATAAATGATGTATTTACTCATCATGGTATATCATTAATGGATGTTTACTTGATTTTATCGTAGCTTGCTTGATTCCGACAATGTTAAATTATTATGGTATTTGGTGAGTAATTCATGTTCAAATTCTAGAGATAAAAATGAATCCTATATATTGTAGATGAAGAGTAAACAGTTAATTATTATATAATAATCTGAGTTCATTCATGTTATTACATTGTATGGAAGGGTTTTGCTTTTGTCAGTGATAAGACATATCTATTGATTGACTAAGTGATTGATTGATTTAATCTATTGATTGGTCATTTAATTGGTTAATTCGTGTTAAATTATTCATCAGCTTTTCCGCAGTAATTGGCTTAGCTGTTGCGGTAATCCTGCCTTGTATTACTTTTGATGGTACAATTTGTACACATTTAGTTGATGTTATTTATTATTACTATCAAGGCAAAGTTAATCAATTAAATTAAATTAAATTCTGACTGTGATCTATTAGAAGACAGCACGGATGACGCCATTTCAGTAAAATATCTTTAAGCCAATCACATCTCTCTCAGAAGTATCACGAACTAATGGCGTGTATAGATCATGGATCACGTCAAATTACGTGTGGATCATTTCCCTGTACATGTGCGCCAAAATTTTCAATATGAACTTACTGTAGTTGAGCTAATTTTTTCAACTTTCCACGTTATGACGTCATCTGTGTATCTATAACTGAACCGATAACGCAAAAATGTTTTTCCATTTGTTAAATAACAAATATTTAACATGGCTTTTCAGTCTTTTTTTCCTATTGTTTGTCAAGACTGGAAAAATCTATTGTATATGTAATGTTTCGATAGAATAAATCGGAAAAAATAATCGTATTATCCTGTACTTAAAAAATACAACTTTAGACTACGCCGTTCACACGAGACCGGACGAATTCTGGACCGTACTCAAATTCGTCCGGTTCCACTTGTTCGTACGGGAAATCGTACGAATTCAAGCACAGCTAATCGTACGAATTTCCGTGTGAACAAGTGGAACCGGACGAATTTGAGTACGGTTCGGAATTCGTCCGGTCTCGTGTGAACGTAGCCTTAGAATGTAAAATGTGTCTTTAGTTAACAGAAAGAATTCAACCAAACACGTTTTTGTCGCGCATGCGCCACAAGCGCCCGCTGACTCATGCAGTCCGCGCTTACGCAATGCATATTTTACAGTATATATTTTATATCACTGCCAAATATTTTAGCGTCGCAATTTTATTCAGGTTTGGATAATCGTCCAGTTATCTGAAGATCCAGATTCTAGCGATGAAGTTCGATTACTGGGTGGTATTCCGCTCATATTATCTCTGATTCAGTAAGTATATATGCATGCCGGGCTCCATTATACGGGAATATTCCTACTCTGAGTGACGGTATTTTTCAGAGCTTCAACACACACAAATCTGGCTGATGATTTAGTTAGTCAAAGTTTACAGTTGTTCAGATTTTTCAATTTTGTATAGTTTGCATGCCCGCAGGCGCAAGTCTCTATAAGTAAAAGTGACTGTCGATGGAAAGTGGTTGCCCTCCGTAATTATTCTATTTATTTTATAACGACATTTCGATAGATATATCATGGATTTATTGTAATTGGTTCACTGCCTAATTAGCATGTGCAAATTTCTCCTTCTCTTAATTGTCATAACTCAAAGTGACATGCTAATGAGAAACATGGCATTACTATTATACACTTGTAATAGTTAGAGTTTCAAAATAAAGATGGATTATTAAAACGAGTGGTTACACAAAGGCTTAAATTCGTAAATTATTGCGTTTTATTTAGAATATTTACTGATTTTGAAACTACGTGTTTGCGCCAACATGCTGTTTTTCAACCATTTACATTCCAAAACTCGACTGGCTCAACAGAAGTATATTGTGTTACACGGGTGGCAACCGGGCGTGTAGTACCGATTCGTATGTAATCTAAACATATGTGATTGTTGCCTGTCTGTAACACAACAAAAACATGTTGTTGTTTTGAAAGGTCGTGTTTTGATGTATTTGCGCCATGTTTCTTATTAGCATATCATTTTGAATTATACGAAAGAAGATTATCCAAATTTTACAAATGTTAATTAGATAGTCAGCCAATTAAAATAAAACACTGATATAAAACACAGCATTCGAAAAAAATCCCATCCTTCGAAATGTTTTAGAAAAACCTTCAAATTTTAGCACATAGATAAAAAATACGGTTGGCACAAAGTAAACACTATCCTGAGACATTTTGCGTATTTTCATGCTTGTAACAAAAAATGCCATCGACAGTGTTTTCTAGACACTTTTTTCAAGCTTGGCCGGTCGTCTAAAGGGGGTCCGGGGCATCCCTCCCGGATAACGTATTGGTTTCCTGCGTTTTGGGGGGAACGTTTCCTAAACTCGAAAGATTATAAAACATATAGAATACATGCAAAACTACAGTTCTGTCATGAAAAATTTCGTCTTGGTCCAGCTATAGGAGGCTTTTCTACATGCAGGATGAGGGTTTCTTATCAAACTGTACGAATCTCTAGCTTATAGCAATATAGGCAGCTTACTTTAATTGGTTTTAAATACATTAGAAAGCATCTTAACTTACAACAAAATAATGCATATAGTAAATAATGATGTTTCCTTGTGTGATTTAGCAAAGATCGAGTTTTTCATGTTGATCAAAACATCTTGGTGATGTCCAGTGAATGTACAAAAGCTTTATCAGACGTAAGACTGAAATGTAATATTGTTATAGTTTCCCTGAAACCACTTACTCTAACCTTTCTTCACGAAAATCTAACTTCACTGATCCCAGATTATATTCATATTTCATTCCCTTTGAATATTTTTCCCAACATTGTGAAATTTTGAATATTTCTTTCAGGTTGAAAGTGACAACAACATGGAACTGTTTTCGCTTAAATCTGGTGAGTAATCGTATATGAAATTGAATGTTTCTGGAACTGAGGTATCCTGAAATATTTTACGTTAACTTTGTGACTTCGTAGCGGATTTTCTGGCGGTGCAAGAGGGTTCAACATGCAAAAAAGTCTGCGCCCCCAGAAAAAAACATAAACTAGTAATAATAATTATAGACTAGTAATAATGGCATTTATTTAAACACGATAAAGTTTACAGGCGCGTAGCTGATATGGTCGAAAAAAAGTCCAAAGTCTAAAATTAAGTTATTTATAACCTATTAAGTCTACTATTCTTTAATAATTTCCGTATTTCACGTTATATATATATATATATATATATATATATATATGTATACATACATACAGCTCGTTAGAAGATTCTACAGCTCTGAAGAATCTGCATCCCCTCTGTAAGTCTGTATACGATGGGGCCTGGGCCCGTGCTTGACGTCATGGGAAAGTCATGGGTGTATTTCATTTGCATATGAAGCAAACTTGCATCTAAAGAGAGAAAGCGTATTCCGTAACGGAGATGGTGTTTCGCTCCGTGGAGACGAGTAACACTGGAGCGAATCCGTCTGCGTTACGGAGGTTGGCGATTCTCTTTGAAGCAAAATGTCCAAGGGTCTTTCGAGTTTTAGAAATTATTTTAATATACCTTTCAATTTAAATTGATATTTATAATTTACCTAAACATGAATATTAATGAAATGTCATTCTGTTTTTATTCTTTAGCCGCTTGTACTGCTCTGACAGAATTAGTTCTCAATGATACGAATGCCCAACAAATAGTTCAGGTGAGAAAAATGCGATGTATTGTGTCTTATCGTAGGCGATGTGTATAGTGTCAGGCGCTGAGGACGACTGTTAACAGTATCAGTCCATGCACCGTAGCCTAAATATAGTCCGGTGTTGGGGAGCATGGGTGGCAGATGATGTTAGCGCGTTGCCCCTATAGTACCGCCGAGTTAATCTGCTGCTGTATGTCGAGAGTATAGGAGATTTACTTAGGGTTGGTAACTTCCCTATATTGTACCTCATGTAAGAAGAGTCCTTCGAAGGTTTCTTTCCGGGTACTCTGGTTTTCCTTCCTCGCCCCAAACTAACCCTTTAGCCTTAGTTGTTGAGCACATGTATCATGAGCCTCTGAGGAATTGGGCAACCACAACCTGTGTAGTCGACATTAAATAAATCATTATCATGATCATCATTATATTAAATACATGCAGCGTGTACTCATTCATACTGCACTCAGTGTAAATACCCCACAGTAATTTTGTATACAGTATCTGTTTACACTTTGTAGGCTAATGGTATCTTTTTATTGAGTTCGCTAATTCTCCACAAGAAGACAGGACAATCGGTCTCTTCAGACGAGGCAAATGCAATTGAAAATCTCCAGGTAAGGAGATTCCTTTAGGAAACGGTATGTCTATACTTTTACTGACTATAACCTGGTCATAGCTCACAGGCATGTATGTCGTTTTCCTGGTGGCAATGAACATGGGTGTGTACTACTTCTCTCTCATGATAGCTGCAGGTATGCCCAAATCAAGTTAATCTAAAGCATATATCGTAATATGTATGCTGTTTTTTCTCTCTTTCTAGAAGAGTGCTTTGAGAGCATTGCGATATTTATTCAGCATGGAAAGAAACCGACAGCTTTTTAAAATGTACGTAAAACTCGAGATCAATCTTGTTAGAGCCTGGAAATTTTACAATCTATAACGTTTCAATATGTATTTTGTTTTGATATAGACTTTTTCCTCCTGAAATATTCGAAATGTTTATTGATGTTGGCCATTACGTTCATGATCTCAGTGCTTACAAAACGTTAGCTGAAAAGATTAACAACCTTTCGGTGAGTATGTGTTTGTCTTCAAACAAACGTTGAACAAAGTCTGATGTGACCACTTGCTCCAATTATTCCTCATGATCCCCTGTTACCCCACTCTTGCTATACAGTGTATAAAATATTGCGTAATTTCTAAAGTTTGCCACCGAGTTGCCTGCGGTGGAGGCTATTTCCCGGCAACGGAAAGAGTTCATTAACAGTTGCATAATGGGCCATCCATAATTATCAACACTTTCCCCAGCATACAGAGAGTAATCCTTTTTCGACCCCCTCCCTCCCTTCCCAGAGCGGTCGTTAAAACGTTCAACCTTGGTTAAATGATGATGGTTATAATCTACATTTTAAAAAGCGTACAGTTGTCATGAACTCCCTCCCCCTTAGTGTACAGTTTGAACACTTGTGAACATGTTGATATTTATGGATGACTTTAGAATATTAATACTCGTTTATAGGGTCCCATTTTGCAGGGGCGTAATAAGAGGCAGGATGATTTTGATGTACGGAAATATGCCACGGTTTATATTTTCGGAATATTAATTTCCATGGTACAGTTTGATCATATTTGATAAATAACTGCAACCAAAGACAGTTTAAATGGCCATAATAACTTACCGTAAATTATCTAATAACGCCCTAAAATCATCGCCCCTTCATCCCCTCCTGGCAAAGTCAAGTGGGATATGTAAATAACCCCTTACCCTATCTTGTAACGCCAATCAGAGTATATTACTTGTAAGTATAGGAAGGAATAGAGACCATTAAAGAAGTTTTTAATACTGTAGTCCTTTTTCAGAAGCCAAACGTCTCGTCACCTACACTGTAGCAAACTGTACAGCTATTTTCCACAACGTCACATGTTTTTCGTCTCCTTGGAGACTTTTTCAGATACTTTCTTTTAATATGTTGCTTTGTTCAATGTACATATATTTAAAAATCAATTGATGTGGTCTTTGGACTGTGCGTTGGATTGAGATTATTCATTACTGGTTAATCTTTACTAATTACTTGTTATGATTTAGGAAGAGCAAGTGACCCTGATTAATTCAAATATCGAGGCGACAAATAGGCGACGAGCTCCGTCACGTACTGTGGGCTCCTATGCCGTTTTGGAACTACTTGGTTCTGGGGCTTTTGGTAGCGTTTATAAGGTACGAAAAATATGCAAAGTAATGAAAAGTATAACTGTATTGTACCTTATGAAATTAATCTTTAAGCTGGAACATAAATATGGAAGAATGTCAGGGCACAGTCTCTCGAAGGATAATTGATAGAAAGTAATCCAGAATTTATTAAACGTGTTTCCTGATCAAATCAAGCTGTGGCATGACCCCGAAGATATCAATGTACAGTTCCGTCCTCGAGTGACATACAGTCCACTCGCGGATTATCGAGTACGCGTCAGTCACCCGCGATTGTTTCGAGAACTCGCACGATTCGCTACTCTCGCGTATATACTATTTGCGAGTAGTTCGAGGATCTAGAGTCAGTTAAATGCAATTAAAAAACTCATTAATAATTCATGAGGAAAAGACAAAGGAAATCACTACCGTGTCAGTGGTTTTATATGTGATAAAAAATCATGTTAATTTACATAAACTTTAGCTTTGATTTTCTCGGCTTAGACAATGTTTATTTTTAAAATTACTTCGCCAATGAACTCATAAGATGGGTCGTTTTTTAAGCCATTTAAAACACTCGCAGTTCGTGCTTTATCAGATATAAAACACTCGTGCTGCGCACTCGTGTTTTATATCTGATAAAGCACTCCTGCTCGTGTTTTAAATAGTACTTAAAGGTAGATTTATCCTGAAACAATGCATCAGTATTTAGTACAAGACATGCTAAGGTAATAATGAAACACGTGTTTTTCATCCATGCAGGTTTGTAAGAAGAACGGAGATGGAACAAGTTTTGCCATGAAAGAAATTTCACTTACGAATCCAAACCTTGGAAAAACAACTTCAGAAAGAAACAAAAGTAGTGGAAATATAATTCAAGAAACGAAATTTCTGAAAGAACAGGTAAACGATCTTGTCATACTGTACACATACTATATATTAATTATACAGTATACTGTAGGTTATTGGCATTTAGTGTTGTAAGGTATGTCGACTGGAGGTAATTTTCAAGTATTTTTGAATGATCTTGTTTGTAATCTTCACGCAAACGATTATTTGACACCTCGCATGACACCATATATCATTAAGCTATACCTGAAATGAACTCGAGAGATCGTCCTGTGTACATTTATACGCTAGTATATAACGAGCAATGTTTTAGAAAAATTTGTACTTTTATTCGTTTGTTTTAGTTGAATCATCCAAATGTGGTGAAATATATCAAGGCATTTCAACAACGTAAGTAATCTGCAGGGTTATTATAATTTATGATAATATATTTTCAAGACCTCACCCTATTCCTTACCCTAACCAGCACTGCATCGATTATAGTGCAATGACCGAAACAATATACAGTGTAGGCTCATCCTCGACATAGGTAAAACTGTTACAGATCATTAGTAGGATTACAGGAGTTCAGAACCCCATCTGCTGGTATTTGAACCTAGCCTTGAGCAAGAGATATATCGAAAAACTGTACTTGTTTTATTTTGTTTATAGCGAACACACTGTATGTGATCATGGAGTATATTGAAGGAGCTCCACTAACTGAACATTTCAATTCTCTAAAAGAAAAGAAAGATACATTTTCAGAAGAGAGGATTTGGAACATATTTGTTCAGGTAGGTATAAGTAAAAGAATGGACAGTTACTCTACCTAAATGAATATACAGCTGATATATAATGCAGTAACTGATTTCACTCAAAACCACAAAACATTGGACTTGTGTACTACTGGGTAATCAAGTATGATTGAGGGCTTTGAGGCATAGAAATTCTATTTCACAAAATTCCAGGATGAAAAAGAGACACAAACAATGAGACATAATTTGCGACCCCATTGTGCTTTTCGCGCTTAGAGGTCGAGGTTTTGCGAGTTTTGACATTCACAGAGAACAACCTTAATTGAGATATAATGCTTTGAATATCAAAGTTTATTTAGATTATATTTGCTTTCTCAGATCGTGCTTGGCTTAAGATATCTACACAAGGAGAAACATATCATTCACCGAGATCTTACACCAAATAATGTCATGCTTGGAACTGGAGATAAAGTAACTATCAGTAAGTTTCTCTCTCTACTAGCTTTATGTTATTTTCACAGTGTTTTATATGTGTTTGTCAGTGTTTCCATAATTCTATTACCTTCCTGCGATAATACTGTACTTACCAAGTTGTTTTTGCCAGAACAGTAAGTGCTCAGAAAACATTCCTGGCACTTAGAACTAGGCATCAGTGTCTGCGAGCGCCGCTCACAGGCATGCACCTTTTGAATTTGCGTACTAGGCACATTTCAAATTATGAGATTTAACAAATTTTAGGTCGCCTTTTGAGCCCTGCTAAGTAAAGAACTGAGATGATTTATGGCCGCGCCCAATAACCGGATTACTTCACTGCTTTTACTGAATACATCTACCGGCCAGTATGTAATTCGAACGTGTTATTGCATAATGAGCAAAATATCCACACAAAAAAAACATGGCATTGCAGTGATTGCGGGTTTAACCCCCCATCAGCCAGCTTGTACAGTGCATTACTAGGGAAACAAAAAACGCCATTACGCTGGGAACAAAACAACACCTCAACCAGTTTTAATCCTATAACTCTCTTTGCAGAGGTGGAAAAAGTATCGGATCCTGGGAACCTAGTTTCCAGAAATATTTTTGGATCTGAACTTTTGCAGAATATTTTTCAGAAATTTCTGAAAGTTAATAATTGACTGATGAGTAATAACAAAACTAGAGTATGCTCTACTCTAGACTAGCAATTGTAATGCATTTTCTATTCACTATATCAAAATGAACACCACTGAATATCAAGAAACAACACTCCAATCAGTCCAATGTCAAAATCAATCATTGATCTAATAACCTCATTAATTATAAATTTTGAGTCTGAATTTTGACCCAGGGTCCCAGAAAGAAAAAAACATTTCCCACCTCTGTCTCTTTGTTTCCTTAACTTAAGTCTAACCACTCCAATTTAAGTTTAGTCCATAAGATAACATTCTTTATTTGACTCTTGTAGCCGACTTGGGCTTAGCGAGACAGAAGTTGCCTGATGCGAGTGAACTTACTTCAGTTGTTGGTACCATGTTGTATTGGTGGTTAGTATGTATGGATTTACAGATAACATTGAGATATTTGAAACCTAAAAATTGAAGAAAAATTGTGTAAAATTAATGTTATTAAATCCAGATATTAAATCTAAATCCCTAAAATGTACATTTGTTCCATAAACATTGGGAGCTTATGTATAATAATACTGTGACTTATATCATTGTATTTTCTTGTCCTAGTCCTGAAATTCTGCAGCACTTACCCTATGGTGAAAAGGCTGATGTTTGGGCGACTGGATGTTTACTTTATCAAATGGCGACATTACGACCTCCTTTCTATTCTTCAAATCTTCTTCATCTTGCAACTAAGGTGAGGAAAGCCACTCTTACATGCTGCTATTTCGATACTAGGTATAATAGCATGGTTTTGAGTGCTATTTGGGGAAAAAACATGCACGAATGCATGTATATATTGGTTTTGAAAGACTGCATGTGACAATTGCACGAGTGTCTCTAAAATCATCTAGTGCAAAATTGCCTTAACCTCTCTGGCAATTTTTGTGAAACGGTTAAGAGTTCGATAACACATGAGCTTTCTTCAATGATTGCAGTAATTTTTTAACATTGCACCACGTAACATACTGTATTTTGAGGCATGCATAACCCATAAAGTCGCCTTTCTCGATAATATTACACTTCCTGATACAAAGCGTATCACTAGATAGCTGGGTTTCACTAACCACCATCATTATTATTATTATTATTATTGTCTTTATTAGGGTCCACTAAAGTATATTTACAAAGAGTTATATAATTAAATATACTTAAACAGGTAAAACAAAGACCCTAAATGGGCGAGGCGCAAACGGGACTGTAAGAACCATGCAAGGCGCCTGCCCAAACTTAGTGAAAAATTACTGTGTTAATAAATCGTATAATGTGTTAGTGACAATAATTACTGTGTTAGTAATAGTATAATGCTGTATTATGCCTATATCAAATTATGTTACTGTGGTATTACAATGCTACACAATTAATATACATCAATTAATGTTAATAACTAGTTAGGTCCTGTGGCAAGGACAGTCCCTACTCAAAGACCACGTACAAGACATGTCCACGTCATAAATAGAATTAACTAAGACTGAATATTTGCGCTTGAGATAAGATTTAAAAGTACTAGGACTAGAGAAACTGTCAAAAGATACTTCTTGACATACAATGTTCCAGCTTTTGACAATACAATATTAATGGTCAACCGGATGAAGAAACCAGATGAAGAAAAATATTGTGAATGTTTTTCATCATATATGATGTAGTCCTGTATTTGGTGCCAAATACATGTAAATGAAAGAAACAGATTTAGTTCAATTTTCGTGCTCCTACATATCTATCAATATTTCCGTAGTTGACCACCATCTGCTGCCCCGTAAAACTTGCTGAAACCCACCAATTTCTATATTTATAAACCATGTATAGATTGTTGAAGCTGACTACGAAGAAATTCCTGACGATGCGTATTCTAAAAAGCTTGTGGAAACTGTCAGAAGGTAAAATTTGATGCCTTCATTAGTGAATTTTCCCTCAGTTTTAACATGTTATTTTGTGATGTTTTGTTTTCTACTTGAGTTTATTGATATGGTTTGATATGGGTATCTTTCCCATTTATTTCAAATACAGTAAGGTTACCATTTGTGAATAATTAAAGTAAATTATCGTCCTGCAAGCCTACAATTACTGTCAGTAAAACTTGTTTCGAAGTTTTGAGTGACGATCTTTTGACAGGTTCATACAATGCGAGCATTGTCACATTGTGTTACGGCATGTAAGAATCATCGCGGGTGCCGAAAGCTCCTATGCGGCTGAAATTCTGAGCCTAATTTCCATGCAGAAGTTCTGTATCTGCTGCTGACATATACATGTATGCATTTCAAAATAGAAATGAGTGAGACTTGTTAGTGAATTGAATTAGTCAAATATATAAATTGATGGAAGTATACAGAATGAAATTAGCTCTACAAGTTTGTATTGAGTACTCTGTAACCCTTATTGGATAACTTGCCATGTTTTTGTGTATATACCTTACATGTATTTATTTTATTGGTGTATATGAAGAAAGGATGTTACATTAAATTTCTTATTTACATTTAGATGCATAACAAATGATCCAAAAACTCGACCAGATATAGTGGAGGTAAATCCATTCTTTTTCAAAATTTGTTTTCATGAACGTTTTTCTTTTTACATGTTTTCAGAAGTACTATCATGTTAATATTATATATTTCAATGGTGCGAATTGATATTGTTTTATATTTTATATTTTAGGTTGGTGCAATAATTAGTGAAGTAATGATGCAATACACCGATAAGTTACGGGTTAAGGAGCTCAATCTTCAAAAGAAATTGGATCGAGAGCGAAAAAGAACACAAAAGTAAGTTATAATTAAGATGTGCAAATTATTTTATGTAACGCCAGCACTATAGAAGATAAGTTCAAACTTCACTTCCATATATGCCGTAATGTATATCCTGGATCTGAAGATTCTGGATCCTGAAGAACCGTTGCCGTAGCAACAAGATTAAAGAAATCAATTTTTACACATTTTATAAAGAATCTTGAGGAGTCATACTCGCTTATCTGTCATTTGAGATTGTGAATTGTTGTTCAAAGCTCATTGAGAAGATTAAATATTAGATATGGGCGGTCAAATCCTTCTTTTTATGAACTTTTGAGGGAAAGCAAATTCAGGATCCGAGGAACATTAAAAAATACTTTTTCAAGGTCTGGTAAAATACGCGACATATTCGACTATATTCAGTACAGTACATTGCTCATATGTACTGCATGCAGTGTTTATCAAAATACTCTTGCTTATATATGTACTGTTTACATCAATGACAATGTATTCTTGCCATTTCACGGTTATTTTGACAAAGATTAACGTCCAGGTATTCTTGTAGGCATTGCCATGAAGCGAACAGAAACATGCAGAATTATCACCGCTTATTCTGGGCTCACCAAGAACGGTCAGATAAAATGAGCAATGTATATAACAGTGCTGGTTATCACAGCATGAGAAGCGGTGGAGGCAGTGATGATAGTGATATTCTGCTTGATGCTATGGAGGCATGTAAAGAAGGCACTATGACAGAAAGTGATCAAGTAAGTGGCGTGTTGATTATTGTTTGTTGATTGCTGCAAATGTTCATTCTGTCCATGTCGAAATGCCCCAAATATAATACAATAGTAACTCTGAAAACAGCAAAAACAGTTTTAATATTTCTACATTTCAGTTACTCATATCATAAACATTTTTTAAAATTTTACTCTTTTCGGAATTATATACTATTGCACTGTACCATTATTGTTTTGTTTTGCGGAAGCCCTGTGTCTACATATTTGACAAAGCTTTCCATCCGTAAATCTGGATCGTCATCATTGCAAATGATCCGGGCTTATGATTCAAAAGCTTTGCGAAATAAATAAATATGATGCTTTCCTCAAAACAACACTAAGCTAAGGTCGATGAAGTCCAGGAACATATGCGCGAAGAAGATATCTTGGAGATAAATGTGGATATTGATGGTAGTACTTTGAGATGATATATAGTTGTACTTTGAGATGATCTATAGTTGTACTTTGAGATTATATATAGTTGTACTTTGAGATTATATGTAGTTGTACTTTGAGATGATGTATAGTTGTACTTTGAGATGATATATAGTTGTACTTTGAGATGATGTATATAGTTGTACTTTGAGATGATATATAGTAGTACTTTGAGATGATGTATAGTTAATAGTTGTACTTTGAGATGATGTATAGTTGTACTTTGAGATGATATATAATTTCCAATTTTCCACATTAACTAATTTTTTATCCAACCGGCCCCTGATGTTCATTTCGTCCATATCATGATATCTCCGAGATTGATAAATTGTTAGGATTAGGATTGGGGTTAGGATTGTATTTAAATTGAGGTTGTTAATGCGGAAAATTGGAAATTAACCCAACATTTCTCTTACAAACTTCTCTTGCTTCGATTTCATTTTTTCAGAACAGTGGATCCCTAGGTACCACTCCCTCGGGGATGTCACCTATGACAGAAGCTAATACAAGTAGTAACGAAGATCTTCTGTTTGGAAAGTCAGAAACAAAGAATGAGAACAATGTTTCTCCTAAGAAGTCTGAAGATCGTTCATCTGGAATACCACGCCCACCACGAGATAAATCAGCCAGACGACAACTGGTATTGGATACCTCTGGTATAAATAGTAAGGCAAAATCTGCTGTTCCTAGTTTGCTCTCGCCAACGTTATCTCCGGATCCGACAAAGCGACGAACGCAATCCAGGTATTAAAAAATGATTTATACAAAAACGTTTAAGGATGGGATAGCATCTAAGGATGATCACTCGCTGATAAAAAAGTTGTTTATTCTTACAAAAAGATCTCGTCTCACGTGCAATTCAATGTTTTAAAGAAGCGCTTGAAGTTCTGTTCACCCGTAGACGCAAATGACGATTTTGGCATCATAATATTTTTTCACTTTACTAACCAACATAGTAGAGGAATGGAGGTAGACCTGTGAATGAACATGAAGTCCTATTGCTTAGTCCATGTTTTATTTTCCTTCAGCTCTTCTGTCGAGATGATACGGCGTCAGTCCGGAGTGCAGCCGAAACCCAGACCACGTATGTATAGAAAACATTCTTCCTTCAAGAAAGTAGTTATTAACCAATCTTCTTAAGTTGAATATTTGTTTACGATCTTATCAATCCGATCATGCAATACCTGGCAAAGGTTATTGACGTTTTCCTTTAGCCTGCTCGACAGGAATCTCTATGTGTTTATTCTTAAAATTGTAGAAAATATCAATAATATATGCTTAATGTTTTACTGTTCGATTTATCATAAACAATATCATTTTCAGCAATATATCAATAATATATCAATAATATATCAATAATATATCAATAATATATCAATAATATATCAATAATATATCAATAATATATCAATAATATATCAATAATATATCAATAATATATCAATAATATATCAATAATATATCAATAATATATCAATAATATATCAATAATATATCAATAATATATCAATAATATATCAATAATATATCAATAATATATCAATAATATATCAATAATATATCAATAATATATCAATAATATATCAATAATATATCAATAATATATCAATAATATATCAATAATATATCAATAATATATCAATAATATATCAATAATATATCAATAATATATCAATAATATATCAATAATATATCAATATTTCAGCAATATATCAATAATTAGAAACTAGTTTGACATTGATATTATTTTCAACAGCATCAGCAGCAGCCACTCTGAGCATATCTCCACGGAAAGTTCGTCAAATCAACGATCCCATCTTACAGATATTAAACCAGCTTCATAAAATTATATTTATTACCCAGGTACGTTGGTTGCCCCATATCTCAAAGTTTCATTACCCACCTCATAACATAGAAGGTATACATAAAAATTCGAGTTTTTCTTCGTAATGCGGTTGCCACGAAGTGGAAACGTAGAGGAGAAAGAGCCTGGTTCCTATGCTGGTATTTCTCACGCTCGCAGGATTCTGCTAAATGACTATAAATTCACTTTATTGTATACTCGATAGCGCTATCAGTTCTAAACTGATC
Source organism: Trachythela sp. YZ-2020 (assembly GCA_016169945.1). Lineage (NCBI taxonomy): Eukaryota > Metazoa > Cnidaria > Anthozoa > Malacalcyonacea > Clavulariidae > Trachythela > Trachythela sp. YZ-2020. The sequence continues at coordinate 2,497,523 of JADLSH010000369.1, forward strand.
TCTCTGGTGGTCCGCTAAAGGCCATTCCTTAATGCTTCATGCAGCGATTACCTTAGGAAACCTGAGTACCTTGAGAAGACTATTACCCGGAGGCAAAATTATAATCATACAACTGTATTGCAAGAATCTAACCGCGGTCGTGGAGGTGAAAGGCACCTACAATATACCCATTGTGCTATCAACACTTAAATATGAATATTAACCATTTTGCCACCATGAATGACAATGCAATCAGTAATAGGGCTGACTTTACTGATGTCATAGGGATGTTCCAGAATGACTGGAATAGGGTTCTCATTGAGAACGGAGTATGGTTCAAATTTGCTAAATAATATATCTTTTATATTTCAGCTCCCGCCTTCATTGACGAGTAACGCTAACAGAAGGATTGTAGAGAAATTTAAGCGAGCTTTGTTTTCCCAGCAAACGGGTTTCAATTTGAAAAGTGAAATAAAGAAAGTAAGTATGGTAGTGTTCTTCTGTTGACACTGATATAGGATCAAGAAAATTAAGCTAAATCTCTCTATTTTATTCAATGTCACCAAAAACCTCTGGTACCTGTCTTTTAAGTTATCTATTATTTCTATAGTTATAGCTCATATATATATATGATGGTAAAGGTTTAAATATCTTTTAGGTGCTCGAAGGATCTAAAGAAATAATTGATTTGAGTTTCGGGTTTGATAAACCTGCATATCTTTCATTTCAAAATTCTACGAACTCCCAAGGTAAGCAACAGAAATTATGATACATTCTCAGAAACACCGTCTCTATCAGGAATCCCCATATATAGCTGAATATTGGTCAGAGGACTGGTATGTTAAATCAGAGAATTTCGATTCCCGGTTAGGATATTCAGGAAGTTTTGAGTAAGTGATTTGACTATATTTAAACCTCACAATTTTCTAAATGTGATTATTTTAGCAAGTCCAATGCAAGCAGAAGTGGTAGAAGGTGACACACATGGTGCTGGCATAACTTATGAACATATGCAGGTATTAAACCTTAATCTTTCTCAATTTCTCAGTCAGGCTAACTGCAACCACAGCTGCCACCACTGGCGTAAGAACCACGGGGACTGGGGGGCTAAGCCCCCCTAAAATAGATTAAGTTATATATAATATGTTTATATATATAGATATCATTGAAACGATGGCCTAATTATTTGAGATAGTTCTTGTTTAAAAAGCGCGAGCTCTTTAATTATGCTTAATTTTCTGGCGATTTATATTGTCCCCACCAAGTCATCCAAACCACCAAAACTGATTATGAAGCAAATTTTTCCCAGCAATTTTTCTGTCCAAGTTATTCAATTCGGCGCCAGAAGGTGCAGGAAATGGCATTTCCGAGCCTTGATTTTTCAAATTTTCCCGGGAGAGCATGCATACCCCCGGACCCCCTATGTTTCAGCACCCCTAAATTCAAATATCTTCCTACGCCACTGGCAGCCACGTCCAATTTTCTCAACGACCAAGTATTTTCTCGAATGATCCGTGTGAACCTCATGCTTCTCTTCATATAACAAGTTAAATCAAATTTCATTTTATTCTGTAAAATATTAAACATGAGATTTAACATTCTTGTAACTTTTTATTTGTGGTTGAGACATTATCCAGAAGAGTAATTAAATTATAGGCGTGGTTGTTTAAAAGTGGGTGCGGTGACGTACTGATGAGGTCGAAAGACGAAACCAGTACATTTTGTCGCCTGAAAGAGAAACTATTTTTATAGTGTTTTAAATTTTTAATTAACCATTCAAAGCTCATCAAATGTTTTCTGTTTTGAAGGCCATCGTCGAAATTGTGCTGATGGAGAGTGGCTATTACGATGTTTCAGCAAGTATTAGGTGAGTTCTGATTATACGATTACGACTCCCTTCGTTCACGAATTAACAAATAAATAACATTGTGCCGTTGTCTGTTCAGCTGTAAATGCATACTATGATGTCATAAAGTGGTAAGAACAGAAAAGTGACCCGCTGGTGTGACACGAGCCGCTGGGACGAGCGGGTCACTGATTTTCTTACCGCGTTATGACGCCATCTGTGTATCGATTATAGCTGAACAGACAACGGCAAAATGTTGTCTATTTGTTTTATATAGTGAAGAAAGTTGAGAAAATTATAGCTGAACTATTGAACTGATCGTTAAACACTCCGCTTTCAACATTTTTACGTAACCCTCACCAGTATTGACCAATATTAATCTGTCCTTTCAGGCAACATCGCCCGCCATTAGGACCTATTGGTGGATTAAACGGAAGATAAATATTCTAGAACACCAAGTTTTAAAAAATGATTTTTTACAATTCGTTTACTTATGCATCCGCAGAGATTTGTACATATAGTCGCAGGATTAAGTATGTTTATTGAATTTTATAACATACTGTAAATATATACAGATGAAATTTGGTGTACGTCAATTATCGATGAGTTATTTCATGTCTATTACAAAGGTGGGTTTACCCCATTCACTCGAACCAGAGGCTCATGATGAGGGAGGAAAATTGGAGGACCCGGCGAAAACCCTTCGAATCAACCATTGTAGAAGGAAGTTACCCAACTTAGCTAAGTAAATCAGCGGTACAAGGCAGCGCGCTAACCGGAACAAGGCAGCGCGCTAACCGGAACTGGGGGGCAAAAATTGGGCTAAACTACATGAACTTGCTCGATCTCTTAGTTGCAGCCAAACAAAATATAACCGGCTTTCCACCAGCACATTTTATCACGCGAAACGGAATATAAAATAGTTTTCATTTAAAGAGGTGTACAGGTTGGTTTTATATGGTGCTAGACATCACTTGTGGAAACGAGAAAATTGCTAAATGTTTCCATTAGATGAATCTGCCAACAAACACTAGGTCAAAGCATGTAGTAAACTTAGTCACTTCGTTTAAAAGAAGATCTTAGTCACTTCGACTATTCTTAATTCCTTTTTAGAGGTGACCGCCAATTGCTGCACTATCCAACTTAGTGAAACCTACCTGTATGTAATCTATTATATATTCTACGTTCATTCAAGCAAGAATTTTAAGCAAGTGTTTCCGCGCGCGTAGTACTATTCGGTCTCTAGGTTTGAGTGCTAGAACACTGAAATATGATTCAGGGGGACGCCTGACTGATATTGTGAAATTCATAAATACTTAATGAGCTTTGCACCCAATCAAATTTCAAAGATAAGGTCGCATGTATACCTCCCATACAACTGAATAATGAAAGGTCTCGAAACAAGTAAAGGCCTTCGACGATTTTGGGCCATTTTTTATGTTCGGGGTTTGCGTTAGGCGTACCTTAACCCTAAACATAACTTTAACCCTATAAATCTAACACCAAACACCAAGTCTAAACCTATGGGATCAGTTTTACAAAGGTATGCGTTGATATCTCATTCGGTCGATCACATCGATCAGGAGAAAAATGGGCGACAAAATTGCTGGTGTGAACCACCTTACCTTAACCCAAACCTTACCCTAATGGTTACTTCCGTTTGTTCACATATTAATTACATCTTTATACGCTTGTCTGTTTGTTCTTCGGTCTCTATGTTTGCCTGTTTGTTCACATGTAAATACGTGTTTATATGCTTGTTTGCATGTTTGTTCATTGGTCTGTCTGTTTTTCCGTCTGTGATACCAAAAAGGTTGAGACAATTTCTTTACCCGTATGGTTATGATCTTGTTTATATTTGAGTTGAGTTGCTAATAAAGATATTTAAGTTAGTCGTAATGTTGTCTGTGTCTGTGTCTGCGAGATGGTTAATATTGTCAAATAGGTTATCAAGGTACGCATGTGGGTAGATTTCAGGTGGGTAACATCCTCGTGTTTCGTGCATGAATATTTTTCTCTTCGGTCTCGACCCCAATCACAACCCTATCCCTAACCTTATTTGTACCGAATTGTGAAAATGGAGATCATTGGCCCCCTGATATACAGTACGCTATTTTGAGGTTGAAAATTGCCGTTCAGACCGGTCTGAAGTCATATGACAAGATTAACAACAAATAGACAAATTTGGCTAACGCTTGTTTATACCTAATTCACGATTTTGGATAACTCATGATCCACACGAGTGAAAACTCATATACATAATTCTAATTGTGTGATCTAAAGTTGTGAATTGGGTAGTAACGATGTAAACAGCGTTAGCCAAGTTTTTCTATTGATCGTGAATTGCATTCTTTAAATAAGAAACTAAAAGATTTCCAACATGAACACTTTCGATTTGCATCCCGTTATTACCTCGTCCCAGACTCATGTAATATTAGCGTAGCGAGCCACCTTAAAATTGTCCTCTAACTTGATCACTTATAAGTGATGACAGTATATTTGTTAAGAAACACTGAGCAATATTACATAATATAACAAAATTTGATCTTGCATGCGTCTCTTTATTTGGTTGTTTCCTGGCCTAAAAATATGCCATATTCCTCGACCATACTTTCCCACTTTCGTCTGCCGTGAACAAGGTCGCTGACTGACTTTGGCAAAACGTCAATCTAAGATGGACAAAATGCAGTAATGTTAGATGTTATTACTGTAATTGATTTGAGTGTCATCCATTTCTGTTGAAAGGGCTATGTTAATAGGTGTACCCTCGTCGAAAATATTACATTTAAATGGTATTGAATTGTTGTTTATAAAAACTTGGAGTCTTAAATATAAGATCAGTCATGTTTTAAGTTGTTGACAAATTTCATTGCTACCTCGAGCTAATATACTGGTTATAAGTCAAGCAGGCCCACCACCATCGAATTACAGGGGAGTTGTCCGCGTTGGTAGCACAGTGGTGAGTGCATGTGCCTTTCAAACCTGCGACTGATGCGAGAAGAATGTTTTAAGTTTTACTGTACAAACACCCAGGTTATTCCGGGTATTCTGGTTTCATCCTATGGTAACACTGGAATAAGGATGGCCCTTATTGACTTGTAGGGAGAACGGTAAAGGGCTTATTGTGTTATCCAGTATAAATAGATAGAGTTAGTAAGTAAAGTATAAGATATCTTACCGGGATTCTAATTTGTTTCATTGAGTTTCGTTCACGCAAGGTGATGGTAGAAGGTTGTTTATTCACAGTATCAAAATCTATTGTGACACCAAATGGGATACCAATCTCATCTGTTCGTGCATATCTTCGACCTATAGAACCTCCTGAATCATCAACTCTGTGACTGATGTCGTACTCGTTTAAACCATTCGCTAAACGTGGAAAAGATCAGTCATTAACGTCGCATCTTGCAATATAGGAATGGATTTAAATATTCAACCTCAATTAAGATGCATATAAAATAATGTTTAAATCTGCCAACAAGGCATAAACCAAAAGTGTAAAATGAAATAAGTCGTGGTTTTACTTACATAATTTTTTCACAAAAGGATCGAATTCTTTGTTTTTACTCAGTGGTAGAACAGAGCACTTTACTGGAGCGACCAAAGAAGGCAAAGAAAGCCACTAAAAACAAATTGTCCTCAAAATGAGCTAAATTATTAGTTTCTATTTGGTGGTCGTGGCCGTCGCGATTATGTAAAGATGACCGATGTAAAAGAGTGTCGACATATCTCTACAATCAGTAAAGACTGATTTTCATACAGTAAATAAAGGAAACATAAAGGTCCAGACTATTTCGCATCGGTTACGACAGATGTGAACCAATCTCAAATTAGGTTTTGTAGATAAATTCAAGTTTCTGCCGCAAATTTAAACAACAAACACAGTTAAACTAACGAAACATGTATGGTTACCGTTCTTTGTTCGTCTTCTTCTCGAACATGAAAATTATGTTCTAGTAATGAATAAATAATTCTACCAATGCCAAAAGATGGTTCAATTACATGTGGCTCAACTTCTCGAACTAAAAAATAAATAACAGCACATGAACTATTGAACCAACAACAAAATATATATCTTAAATCATATCATATCTGCATGCGCAACTGTGGATGCCTTTTTCCTTTGGAATAGAAATGACTGATTAACCTGAGCATAGATCCAACACGATACCTCGGGTTAAATATGTATACGCGTTGGCTATAGAAAATGATAAAGTCTTTAATTGTTACTACCTCCCCAGTTCTCATCCTTTCTTATACTGCTTCTCACTGCCTCGCACCCAGACCTCATGGTTTGCTACACCGCTGCGCGGCCGGTGTGCCTGATGCAATGACAAACATGCAAACCAAAGCGCCTGCGTACGAGGCAGAACTTCTCATGTTTCCTAACGAGATCGCAGGTTTACCTGGTATTACTACCAGTTGTATTCGAAGTTGTTAACTGCGTACATTGTCATAGACAAATCTGACTAAAGCTGTTTACGTCGTTGCTACCCAATTCAGAACTTTGGATACCTCACATGATTAGTTACTATTGTTCTACTTTGCGAAAACATAGAATAGAACAAAGTTAACCAAGCATTAGAATTATGTATAATTGTCACTAATTGTCACTAATGTAGATCATTCTAATACTTTGTTACCTTACGTACGCTTGGCAAAAAAACACCAGAAAGTGACTGTTGTACAAGAAATTCTTCAATTTTGATTCTTCTTGTACGATATTTTGCATTTTATACACCAGACCACCTGTATTTATTATATAAATTTTTGGCGCCAATTTTGTCACATTATTTTCCCGCCAAAAATGTAACAATTCCAAAAACAAAAAACATCAGATTTTTAGAAATGATATGTTCAATGTAAATGCAAAATATCGTACAAGAAGAATCAAAATTGAAGAATTTCTTGTACAACAGTCACTTTCGGGTGTTTTTTTTGCCAAGCGTTGTACGTAGAAGGTTTAGGTGGATGGATATTTCGAGTGAAATATTATATACAATATTTTAGACCTGAACGGGAAAGGCTGCGAAAAATGCAACTCTAAGTCCTCCGACAGGAATTGAATCTGCGGCCCTGCGATTCCGGTGCAGCGCTCTGACCACTGAGCTGCAGAGTCCAGTTGCCAAGCGTTAACCACAAGTTCATGTATATATATATAGATGCGGGTACTGCGGGTTGTGATAAGGTAAATTACGAGATATTTTTTTCTGCATCTCACTCGATTGAAATTGATGTAGAAGGTTTAGGTGGATGGATATTTCGAGTGAAATATTATATACAATATTTTAGACCTTCCTGTTTTCGCAAACTAGAACAATAATAACAAGGCATGCGTTAGAAAAATTTGTCTATTAATTTCTAATAATACTAAAGATGAAATTCCTACCATGGACTTCCTTTTCATATCTCTTAACTTCCTTCACCATGTCTTTCGTGATTGTGTATTCTTGTCCTCCGATTTTAATTGAATAACTCCTAATATAGAATATGCAAAGCATACACAGCTAATACCAATATATACACATAGCATTTACTCAGTGAGGTCGTCCCTCCCCTTCTTGTGCCTGCCACTGAAAGCTGTAACTTTGTGATGTTATGGGTCGTTAACCAAAAACGTTTAACATAATTTTGACACTAATTGATCTCCCCTAAACGTCGACTAACGGAAATTCCTTATTGGTCGAGCGTTACTACAGGAGGAAACTGCATTTATAGTATACCTGGAGTAAACATGCGTGGTTTGGTAGAGTCAAACAGGAAGCACTGACTTAGGCGAAATTTTAACCAGAAAATCGCGCATTGCTGGAGTCGTATCCAGGTGGTAGAGGTGAAAGACACTTTCATTAACTATTAACTAAGCCATCCGACCGGTTTCACTAGAAATAGAACCTGTTAAAAACTTACCCTTTATCTTTAAGTGAATTTTCTAATTCACCGATATCGCTCTCTGATAAATTCGTCAAATGTTCAGTGACTTGTTTTGCATCTTTCTTAAATAACTTTCCAATTGGTGCTTTGTTTAAAACTGGTTCAACAACTTTAACTGTTGTCTGGATGGTACGTTAAGGTTACAAATTGTACTTTGATAAAAGTAACACCGCTAGTTTTTCTTCTCTAATATATTATGTTTTCTCATCCAATCCAAATAACCTAACAGTAACATAGTTAAAACAGTGTGTAAAAATGTAACCTTGTGACAACCAAATTTTAAGGTTGGATGTATATGCACATTATAAATTGCAAAAAAATAGGAAGATCAAGAGAAAATATTCATGACATCCACAATGATATCTATCATATTAAGGAGGATACAGGCTCCTGTAAGTCGACCTGGGCAACCAATCTTACTCCACTTGATTTTGTATGAACACTCAGATCATAACACGCTCGGTCTGCAATTCCAACACATTCGATCCAACCCTAAAAGAAATACAGTATGAAATTGTTATACTGAACAGTTTTGTCAAACTAAATGTTTAATAATTTTTCCGGACTGATCAACTTAAATATTTAAACAATTACGAAAAGAAACTCCACAAAGTATACTTCCGCAGGCAAGAAGATTCTATGTTCCTTGATGTTCATGCAAAAATATGGTCGTTTTATCGTCACGTGCAGATTCTTTTTCCTTTTTTGCCAAATCAACCACGCAACATCAATGCTTTATATTAAACAATGCAGTGCAATATCACGGAGGGGGATATTATAAAACAAAACATTGGTTGGGTCAAAACACAATACCCACGTCACAGTAAGTGACACTGAACAGATAACGAGTTATGCTGTATTTCAATGAGTTTCTATAACCCTCTTTATTCTATTGACTATGATTTCTTACAGTGATTATATACAGTATTTATATTTTTTTAATTTCTTAAATAACGTTTAATCGTTCAGTACCCATAAACCAATGATTGCCTTGTATTGTACAAATACCGTTATGACGATATCAAAGTACTACTAACATAAGAATTCTTAATTTCTGCATCCCAACAATCACATGCGTAGTGAGCCATTTCGTTCGCTAAATGTTGACGGAATCTTAACTGAGTGGGATCAACCCCAATCTTACACAGAAAGAGGTGAACACGGCCAATGAAATAACCAACTGTAGTGCTGTTTATCACTTTCTGGAAAGGAGAAGAAAACAAATAACTTAAACAAATTCATAAAAAAACAATAAAATGTGCATAATCGAGATAACTTGAATCGTAAGAATCTCAAGTCGTGGTATACAGACATGACATCCTTACAATATAACAGTATCATTATCAGTATAATGTTTCTGTGTAGTTTAATGATATACATGAAAAACTTTCCTAATTCTGATTGGCTTTTTAAAGAATGAGTCTACTTACTGTGTCATAAGCCTCTTTCAAAGTAATGTTTAACGCTGGTTTGCCACTCATTTGATATGAACCAGGCAACATTGTAACTTGAACGTTTTCCACATTTTCAAACTTCGGATGACTTTTGTCTGATGGATCAACAAAATGTTCAATCTCTGCTAACGTGAATTCTCTGCAATAATTAGTAAGATTTATTTAAACAGTCCTTAAGCAATCATTCATATGCATGGAACTATTTTAAATTCTATCTATATTGATAGAAAGTCTGAATTAACTTCCTCTGCAGGCATCTCAATAGAGGTTAAATCTGAATAGGGGCTAAGGCTAACTGGCTACAGACATTTCCTCGTATTTTTGACTGACAAAATATCTTACTGACAGATCTATGAACTTGAATACAATAGTTCGCTTCTATAGATCGAAGATCTTTAATTTGAACGCGCTCATTTCGAGAATTTTATCGAGAATTAAGTCTCGAGTCACCACTGAGACGAATCTTCCAATTCAGATTGAAAACTACACTATACAGCATAATACGTATTAATCTATATGTATCATTATTTACCTGACTCTAAGTAAACCAGACCTAGGAGATATTTCATTTCTAAACGCACCACCAATCTGTGCTGAAGCGAAAGGTAATTTTCCGTTATTATAATCTAGAAGACGTTTAAAGTTGACGAAGATTCCTTGCGCCGTTTCTGGACGAAGAAACCTAAACAAAAGCAACAAACCAACTTGAAATTGCACATTATAACAGCGCGAGATTTTTTCAGAAAATAAGTACAAGTTTTCCTTTAAGTACTGTACTGTATCAAAATATTCAGTATCTACCACAAGGCTTTAGATTTGCTTAGATTTAGCAAACCGCTAGAATGTAGTACACCACCACGTTAGTACCTTGCGGTCTTGCCCACAGGAATTAACAATGCGCAGGTCTAAGATCAAGTTATGGTGACATACCCACTCAGGCACTAAGTAGCATAGAGAATTGAACCTAGAAAATAATTTTTCCAAATCGGCCTCGCATTCTGGGGATGAGTGTGCTTTATTGGGCACAGCGTTTAATGTTGTTTCTGAAGGGTAATATACAACCCTGTAAATGTAGTCAATATAGGAGCAAGGAGAGAAGGGATGACACAAAAAGGACTATGACATGTGCGAAATTGTTTACCCTTGTAGAAGTCCAGTGGGTCCAATAGAAGTTCCAAACATGAGATTAAATTCAGCAGGCTCAGTGATGTCATTATTAGTTCCAGGAAATTTCGCGTTGTATTCTATAAGTTTTGCGGACAGTGTTGGCTGGTCATAATCATCAAGCTGAAAAGAATAATTACCAAGTTAGTTTTTCATCGAAGTGGGTTGCCATGGTTTATGAAGGGACACATATTACATCATCATTACTACGGTACTTGCATGCCTTGTTCTGTCTGGCTAAAACCTTATCTATAGGAGACGTTCTGATTATTCTGAGTATAAAACTTTATTCTAGGGGCCGGTTGTACGAAGGTCAGATAGCGCTATCCATCAGATAATAGTTTTTGCAAACTTAATTCCTAAATTAGCCGTTGACTGGTACTGTATATATAACACAGGTTAAAAATAACCCATCAGGTTAAAATTTAGACAGTACAGTATTTATAAATCTAAGTTTTTAGACGTATTGTGCGATACATATCTGTGGTTTCGCAGCTTTTCAGGCATTTTTACAAAGGTTGAACAAAATCACTATATATTCCTTCGCTATCTGCCCTTCGTACAACCAGCCTCAGCATAGTTTATAAAATTTTCAATCTATATATTACCTGGGCTAGGACGAGTTCACATTCCTTCTTTTTCTCATCTGAAGTGTTTTTGTTATTTATGATGCCTTCAAGAATAGCTTTGGAAGAGTAATAATAGAAATGTCAAAAATCTTTGCACCCTCTAATCATAATGTTTGTTACAATAATCGGAAGCAACTTATTTTGGCGGCGGCATTCTGTAACGCTTCAATGCAAATTGTAATATTCAGTTCAACTAAAATGAAGAAATGAACACTATTAAGTACCTTTCAAAAGATGGTCAGCACGATAACATTCTCCAGTCTTTACATCCTTGACCATGTAATCGGTAAACCTATCCACGTGACCGGAGGCCCTTAAGGAACGAATAATACAATCAGCATCCAGAATTACTAAGGGAAGTGTTGCAAATGAAGAAATGAGTCTGTGCATGCGCGACAATGCATCATAGATTCCAAAAATCATGTATGAAATTTTGTTAATGCTGCCGATGTCGACTTTCACACTCTAGAAATCCCGCATTATGGGAATATACGAAAACGATACGCTGCCATATAGTTTGTGTCTCAACCATGCACCTGAAAAAGATTAAGAACACAAGCGAAGATCCTTAATCAGAAGGTGAGTCAAGGAGGAATCACTAACTTCCAAACTTTCGTTAAATCGTTTCATTTAATTCAGACAAAAAACACGGCTGTTAATTCTAGAATACTACCAGTGAACCATCACGTTTGTGAAACATTATACACGTTTAATTAAAGCAGTAATCATCTTATCATAAACGTACTTGAGAACAACATTAGGCGTCAGCTGTGTGGACTTTATTTCTAACATTTGTTCCTCAAGTACAAAATGAGATCTCCACAAATTTAAGACATTTGCTTCAATTGCACAACCTGAAGGTCCATAATCATATAAACCTGCAACACCTAAACAAGAATACTTCAGTATGAACTGTGGTTATAACTTGTTGCGCTAATAGGAAATTATTAATTTATCTATCGGGAAATTCAGATTTAGGGCCAAAACAGAACATGCAAATGCTGTAGTTTGCTGGCTTTATTGCACGAGCATTTGAATAACCATTAATTTTCGCTACAATATATTCGTAGAATTCGGAAGCAAAGTAAAGTTTCCACAAAAGTAGCGAGTTCCTAAAAGTAAAGCTTGCCGCACACGAGCTCACCGCCAAGATAGGTCGTAACTTAGTAAGTCTGATATCAAACATGATAGATCTTTGTCTCACGGCCTCGCGAGGAAAATTCTCAGAAAATCTCGCGCACACAAGAGTGTGGATGATCAAACAGCCTCGCGAGATCGGTTACCTCAGCCGATATAGCTCTCGTGTGCGGCAGGCTTAACGTTACTTTCGCAAACTTTCTAAAAATCCCCCTGTGCCCCCGCCCAAAATAGCGGTCCATTGAAAGTACCGGTATTTTTTTAGACACATGTTTACCAATCAAATAGTGATTGTTGATATGAAAAAAATATCAGTTGAAGTATATATATATATATACATTGAAAACTTGTGCAAACAAATGGCACACTTTACCCAGAAGCGAAGTGCCTTATTAGTCCTTATATTTAAATGGCTGAGCCATTTTCCACTATTTTCTATTGCCTTTACCAGAGTAGACATCGTAGGGTGACCCGGGTAGGCACATTAACACTGTCTTCAAAAAAACTAATCAGGATAAAAGAATTTATCCTGGGTGAATCTGGGTTAGCTTTCGTGTAAATCAGACATATGTGCAATGAATCTTGGAATATACCTCCATAAATCTCAAAGGCTGGAGCAAAAAAGAACCGTCTCTTTAAGAAATCTTCAAACTTTGGTCGGTCAAATTTAGTAAATCTCGAGTCCAACGATAATTCCTGTAAATGTTAAAAAAATTAAAATAAACTATTTCCCAAAATCTAATTATACTATACGCAAGGAGAATTCAGAAGTAAAATGTCTGAATTAAGGAAGGAATAAAATAGTTTATTTGAGGAATTGGAATAGAAATGTTTATTTATTAAATAACAGTAAATTATTTACTATAACAGCTAGTACTGTAAATAACATACCTTGCCCTCTAATAATTTCTTTCTCTGTTTTAATTCTCTAACAGCTTGTTGTATTTGAATTTGATCAGCATTTTCCTCCTTCAATTTTTTTACACGATCACCCTGGATTTTTATAGTGAATTGAAAAATTTGAGAACATTGCACCTATTATTTACTAGTAGCTTTAAAATAGTTTTCCTAACCCTACTACTCTACGGACAGGCAAAGTATAAGCCCATAGAAAATTCCATGTACTCCATGATCAATCCGATGTCCTTCTAGCCTGCGATGTACAGTAGACGCTAAAATGCTTCTTATGCAGGGCTCAAAATAACGGCCGGTCAACGGTCAATGACCGGCCAAAAATACCTGTTGACCGGTCACTTTTAAACCTCGCCGGTCATTTTGACCGGCCACATTTTCATGCCTTCCGCTGGAATTTTAAATCCTTATGATAAAGATTTCCCCGAAAGCACTACAGTAACACTGATAACGTTGCCTATTCACCTAAATACACGGCGATTGCTAACGTCTTGAGCGTTTAAAACGTCACCGTGAAACAATAAAAGCGATGTCTCCGAACAAATTCTTAGATTTGTTTCACTGTTAGTATATGCGTATTAGTGACCGGTCAAAAACAGATTTTGACCGAGCTAAAATCAAGCTGACCGGTCATTTTGACCGGAGACCTATCGGCCGTTATTTTGAGCCCTGTTATGTGCAAGCAGAAAATGACTAATTAAAACATACAGGGGTCTCCGTATTTAGTTTAAACCAGGGTTTTAGATTTATCCAATTGGGGCACACCCTGTATCAGCAAGAGGATACACACCATGCTATGTCTACCCCACTAACCCCAGTTTCCTGCCCCACGGCTGCAATCTGCCAAGACCAGGTCACATACAGTCATGGTTTATGGGTTGGATCCAACCAGAAAATTGCCATAAGAGTAATTTTTGTCAGAAGAAAATTCCAAGGTCTTTAAAAGGACCTTGCGAGGCTAGCCAAGTTGATTTTTCAGAAGGGTGTAATCATATCATCACAGGGGCGGACTGACAGCGTTTTGGGCCTCGGTCAAGGATAAAAGCCAGGCCCATGTCATCCATGAGTGTATAAATATATAGTATTTAATATTATAAAGTTCGTATGTATTATATAGTTTCTTTACTTTCTTTGGCACATACAATATACTAGACTCTAAAGTAAACAAACACACTAGGGCTTTCACAACCGTCGCTTGCACTCGAAAGGAGCCAATCGTTTTCCAAGAATCATAGCTTAGAAGCCTGGTGAATTTTCAGCAAAAGGAAATAGTCTGAATTTGTCCTCTTTGCAGTAATTCCGGGCCCCCAAAGTTCTCCGGACCTCAGTCCGCGTCCGATTGCCCGACCGTTCAGTCTGCTCCTGTATCACCTGCAAACTCTGTATTAATCATTTTCTCTTTTGTATTGAATAAAGTCTATGGTCCATTGATTTTGGCAAAGGACTGACAGTACTATAAATATTATAGTAAAGAGTTCTAATCTGTGTTGTGTTTCGCAATAATAGAACAATAAAGCATCAAAAATCCTATCAATGAATCACCCTGGTGTATCACAAAGGTATGAACTATATCAGCAGAGTTAATTTCTTATTTGCAATTTGTCTATAAATTTGAGTCTTACAGTAATAAACTCAATCAGACAAATTGAGCCAAAGTCCATGGATTATGATCAATAAACAACAAAATTGATAACCCATTAGCTTGCAATGTGCCCAGATGCGCCCTAGTTTAGCATTTTACTCTGTCTTTTAACGCAAGACGATTTTACTCATCAGTGGTAGGAGTTGGTAGGGTACTGCCAGTTAATGGGTTAACAAAACTATCTGCCAGTGTCTCTTGTTAACCCATTAACTTGCAATGCGCCCAGATGCGCCCTACTTTAGTATGTTACTCTGTCTAACGCTAGACGATTTTAGTCATCAGTGGTAGGGTACTGCCAGTTAATGGGTTAACTTCATTTACACATAACTACACTGAAGAAACCTTTGCTCACAACATTCAATATTTCCTTTTATTGGCTTCTGTATGTTTCACCAAGTGCTATCATGTAACAGATGGTGGTCAACTGGCAATGAGAAATGGTAATTTCTCGTAAATTGTTATAGTCTTGCTTTTGGCAGATGGAACATATCTACTCTAATTAATTTGGTTGCTTCTATCACAGGGCACATTTTATTAGTTCAATTCCAAGTTTCCAACTGCCATGAGTTCAGAATGTCCCTGAAGCAGCCGCAGGTAACATTGAACTAATAAAATGTTAGACTGAATACACCAGGTATTTTACGTAGTTAGGGACCGGTCATAAAGTATGTGTACTGGGGGGGTGGAGGGTAAGTTGGGGGGGGTACGAAACAAATTATCTAACCTTTGGGGGGGTATGAGACGAATTACGACATTTGTGGGGGGGTACGAAACAAAAAATGAGTCTAATACTATGTCTATGATTAAAACTACAAACTTTAGCACACTAAAAGAGGTAGATAAGACTCTGAAACGGCCGTTTCCGGCGATCTGGGGCTTCAAATTTAAAAAATTTTCGCTCGGCGCCAACCATGGTGGCGCCTCGTGAGCTTGGGCCCCCCCAATATTGAATACGTTCCTACGCCCCTGTAGCACAGTAACATTTATCGGAAAGTGTCTCGATCGGAACCTATTAGTTTGACATCTCTGCAACCTGAACAGTCTTTGATTACGTAATTTTACCGTCGGGCAGCTCCCCTACTCGTTTAGAATGATTTAAATATTGAAAAAGATATGAAATACGTCACGACGTTCTGTTGATATATCA
This sequence comes from Trachythela sp. YZ-2020, assembly GCA_016169945.1. Taxonomy (NCBI): domain Eukaryota; kingdom Metazoa; phylum Cnidaria; class Anthozoa; order Malacalcyonacea; family Clavulariidae; genus Trachythela; species Trachythela sp. YZ-2020. Next base: position 2,513,364 of record JADLSH010000369.1, read on the forward strand.
TAAATAATGCGCATGGCCGGGACCTCTTTCGACTTTATTATTAGGTACGGAAAAGATAGTCAAGCAAGTCCTATTAATGGAATACTGGCAAGCATACAAAAGTACGGATTGGATACATGTGGTGTAAAAGAGCACTATTAAATTTATGGAAATGCTCAAAACTTGGATTACCAATAACAATTTGTAACAGATTATGTTACGTTCTTGGCATTTATATTTGTTTCATGTTTTTTTTTTGGGGGGGGGGTACGAAACATTTCATCACCTTTGAGGGGGGTATTAAATATTTTCCGACGCTTTTCGGGGGGGTACCAAATTTTATGGTAGTATTTTGGAATACCCTCCACCCCCCCAGTACACATACTTTATGACCGGTCCCTTATGTTCAGTTTTTGTTTAGTTTCACTGTCGTTCCAATTGAAGTGTTCCTCAAATATTGATTCGATACATTACCTCGCGCAGACCAATTCATTTGTTCAAGTTCCTCGAGATATTCATACACTTCCTGTGAAAGTTGACCAATCACAATCCGTATGTGATTTGAATACGAATCAATTGACCAATGAGGAACTGATCCTGCATTGCAGGAAGTAAACAATATTCAAAAATCATGAATCCGTTGTTGTAACTGACATTCTTCAAATGTGTTTACATTTGTGCTCAGAAAAACGTTTAATTGAAATATGGCTTCACAAAAATGTCAAAGTGTTGAAGATTTTCTATGGTTTAGAAAACGTTTAGAACCAGAATTGAATAAATATGCAAAGCCGTTGCGAGATCAAGGTTTTACTTCAACAAATATAACAAATATTCATTTTATTGTTAGAAACTAAGCAATCAAACGTGGGGGTTTTCTAATCTATATTTCAAAGGAAAATGTCACTATCATCTGTTTACAATATATATTTTTTCCCGTTAACTATTTTAGTACAGTAAAAATAATGCAAGTGTATGGCAAAAATGACAGGCGTCATTTTATAGTGCAATGAATGTCATGCAGTGGCAAATTTTGGTTTATAGACAAAATAATTTATTGTAAAGGTACGAAGAAAAGTTTTTTCTAACTTTCAAATTTGTTTTCTGTATGAAATTGTAACAAACTTTACGGTAATATAGTAATATTATTATAAACAATATAGATTATAGTATACAATTTTATAGTTTTATAGTTTTAGAACACAAATATGTATTTATGTACTTGCTTGATATTTATGATTCAGACAAACAGTGACAGTGTTTGTTTTTGTGGCGCTATTTTGACATTCGATTCTGATATATACGATAATAAATCATAAATGTCAAGCAAGTACATAAATACATATTTGTGTGCTAAAACTATAAAACTATAAATGTATGCTATAATCTATATTGTTTATAATAATATTACTATATTACAGTAAAGTTTGTTACAATTTCATACAGAGAACAAATTTGAAATTTAGAAAAAACTTTTCTTCGTACCTTTACAATAAATTATTTGGTCTATAAAGTATAAACCAAAATTTGCCACTGACATTTATTGCACTATAAAATGACACCTGTCATTTTTGTCATACACTTCCAATATTTTTACTGTACTAAAAGAGTTATATAACGGGGGGAAAAACAGATGAAAGTGACATTTTCCTTTGAAATATAGATTAGAAAACCCCACGTTTGACGCTTAGTTTCAATTCTAACAATAAAATGAATATTTGTTATATTTGTTGAACCTTGATCTCGCAACGGCTTGCATATTTATTCAATTCTGGTTCTAAACCGTTTTCTAAACCATAGAAAATCTTCAACACTTTGACAGTTTTTTTGAGAAGCCATATTTCAATTAAAGTGCATATAAACCCAAATTAGTTTTGATTCCTTTCGAATCTAATTGATGCGAAAGACCCAAATTTGAAAATTTTATTTCAATCGAACATATATTTTTACTGCTACGTTTCATCAAAGTTGGTAAAATTGGCCAATTCGAATCGCTCGGTTTCCCGCCGGGATACTGGTACTGCGCGGTCAATTTTAGAGCCTGTGACGTAACATGAGTAACTCGCAGCTGTCACAGATCAATAGTGTGCTAATCATGCCAAGTCGCTGTATTGTTGCTGGGTGTTCGAGTGTTCCTTGCCCAGAAAAAGGCATAGGACTTCACCAGATTCCGTTTTACGAGAGTGAAGATCTGGTGAAAAAGAAGAGAAGGAAGAAGTGGATAGATTTTGTTTCTTTAAAACGGGCAAAATTCCCTATATCTAGGAGATCAAGCATTTGTTCACTTCACTTCCAACCCAAGGATTTCAAAAGAAAATGTAAGAATTTACCAGGACAAACAAGCTCCTATTTACCCGTGCTTATATCAGATGAAGTTGGTGTGTTGGCTTTCCCATCGATTCATGTTTCGGACGTATCACTAGAAGAGAATACACCTTCTGAAAGGGAACGTAGACTAGTAAGTTTACCGTGCATCTTGTGGCTTTAATTTATTAAGTGTGAAATATGGTTTTCAATAATATTATAAGATGCTTTTTCGTATTTAGCTAATATATTAACAGCTGAACAACATTTAACTCGTAGTTCTATCCTTTTTAGCTTGTAAGAAATATTTTGTCAGTGAAGAGCCATGTTCTTCGACTGCTGGTCAAGATGAAAACTTAGATCGCATCGTTAACGAAAACGATATGTTTGGAGAAGGAATTGATACCTTCTATATATCGGAAAGCGACAAGGAGATTGACAAGGAGCAGATAACCACTGATGAGCAGTTTAGGACAATTGGAGTACAAATTGAAGTACAGGTATACGATTTTTTAAAAACACTTTATAGATTATTAATATTGGAATAAACGCCATGATGGTGAGATATGTGGTTTTTTTCAGTCGACAAATGGGTTTTGTCAAACTACACCTCAACCGTGTCGCGAATGTGTCGAATATCGTGAAACAATAAGACAGTTGAATAGAAAATTGCAGATGAAGGTTGAAAATATTAAACTACTCACCAAAGGTAATCGACAAATTGTGAATGTTGATTGTAAAATATCTCTTGACGTCGCATATAATTTGGCTGTCTTATTTTTTATAGAGATAAAGAAACTTGATGAATTACAAGGAGCCGTCCAAGTTAGGGAGAAAACTCCGGAAAAGGCTTTCGACGACACAAAACATGACAATAGAAAAGAGCAGACAAAAGAGGATAGCGACGTCGACAAGGATAGCGACATCGAGAATGAAATTGAAATGTCAGACGAAGAGGATATTTATGACATGGAAACTGAATCTGAACTCGAATCTGAAAGTCCTGAAAGCGAAGAGTCAGATGTAGGCGAGACAAATCAATGCAATAAGTATAAGATTTATCGTTTATTACCGTTTTAAAAACCATTTGCAAGCTTGTACCGTCAAAATTCTTCAAATTCGAAAATAGATTTGTTTACGCAGAAATGTCTTTTTAAACTTTATGTCATGAAATTGACAAATTTAATAGGGGGCGTGTTGCGTGAATATGTATAAAATAATTGTCAAAACTCGAGCCTCGTCGATCAAAAGTACTCAAAAGTACTCAAAACATGGTAGTATAAAACATTTGGCGGTGTGTACAAAATACAAATGCTACTAACCATGTAAGTAATTCTTATTTTAAAAGAAAATCTGTTTCCTCAGAATTTGTTTACTTCGCATTGGCAATAAATATAATTTAAATGTTGATGTATATAAAACGATACTGATTCGTTTTCAAACTTGCACCTCTCGGAGTCTCGGTAGCTTTTAGAATCATCTTGTCAGCAAATCTTATTTATTTTTCCCATCATTGTCGCTATTCATTTGACGATTATTGTAATTAATGCGTATTTGGTTGTCAAAGGTTTTATACTTTTATATCACTACATATATATATATAATAAGACATTACGAGACACAAAGGTATAAATGTCAAATACTTCCAATTTCATAAATATTTCCCAAATTTCGGACTTTTTCTAAACTAGCTTTTTAAAATGCATTTTATTCGAAATGCAATCTAACTCGAACTGAAACGATATCGACTTTTACTGATTTTAATATACTGAGTTTAATTAGGTACCTTTTTAAATAGATCTGACACATATTTGTTCTAATCCACAGGGTAAACACGGGAGAAAGCAACCTTAGAAA